>JAUMJL010000401.1:1377500-3777500 GCA_033558185.1 Dromococcyx pavoninus
TCAGAACATTTTATGTTGGCAGAGGGTGAATTTGCTCCAGTTCTTATTAAGATAAAATATATATTCCATATGCTTTTCAATAAAATTCAGAAATATAGAAGTATTTATAAAAAATAGTAAACCCGTTATCTGCTATATTAAATAATCAGTATGACGACATAATTTTAAGGCTATATTAAATTGTAACATAATTTGATACTTTATATAGAACAATAAATCAGTGCATCCTACACCTTGTGTGACCTTCTATTTTAAACTGCAAATGAAGACAGTTAATTTACCGCTCCACTGTTGCAAAACTACCAGTCTCGCAGACAAAAAATGCACACAAATTATAATGCATCTTCTCAAAATTAATTTTTCTGCCCCAAAATTTAAGGACCTACATTTCTGTCATGGGAAGAGCAGAGGCAACCGCAGTTCTGTACCTCGCTCAGTTATTTACTGTGACTTTTTTTGCCATTTTGAGTTAATTTGTTTTACCTACTTATTTCTTACTTGAAGTCTTAATTCTGTCTGTAGGGCAGATCCTGCCAACCCTCTTCCACGGGCACATACAGTCTAAGAGGCTTTCATACAGGTTTGCACAGCAGAAACAGAGTGCAACGATTCCATATTTCTGCTGTGTTTGAATCTCATGTACATGAGCAAACTCTTCCCTAAACATTTTTATCAGTAGCTCTTGAGGCAGGTAGAAAGCAGATGGAGCAAAATGGTAGCAATTGATTGAAAATAACTGATTTACTTGCTGTGCCCAGCATCTCTGCTGTAGCATAGGGGATACGTCATGATCCCCTGTGATGATCCATGTGGCTTGGGACAAACTAAATATCAAGCACTTTATAGTGTTCTAAATAGATGCATTTATGATAGTGCAGGTGGTGGAAAATAAGAAGCTTTTGTACATGCACAAGCAACTGTGACTGGTGCAATTTGCAGAAAATGGAGGGAAGGAGTGACTGCCTTGCGCAGTTCAATGCAGGATTCTGTAAGACCCTTCGTATGACTCTCAAATGCTTTCCAGTAATGCACTCACCAATATGACTAACATCTGCTTGCATACTTCATTTTTACTATTTTCTTCCTAGCATTTCTGAAGTGTCATGTGTAGTTTTGGTATGAGTTTTGATTGGGGAGAGCGTTTAAATTTCAGATAGTTCCTCATAATTATCCTGAAACCACAGCTCAGCCTGTGCTAGTGGCAGAATGTGGGAACATGGTAGTCATCCTTTTCACCTGTGGGAGTTCATTGTGTGTCTCAAATTGACCTCCAGGAAAGGTTTAACCCACTTTCTGAAAGTCCCATGTGCCTGGGGAGTGGAGTTGTTGTCTGCAATCTTCAGCATGATACCTAGGTGATATTCAGATATCCTGGACTCAGGCTTTTGAGATCCTTGAAGAAAAGGAGTGAGATGCTTAACCTCAACCAGCAGCGTATGAGAAGCCCATATACACTAAAGAAGTTGAATTGTCCTGGTTGCAGTAGGTAGTAATGCTAATGGGATCCACTGCAGCATTTGGTGCTGCATGGGACACCAACAGACTGATGGCTCCAGCACTCTTGCCTAGGGGCTGCACATTTCTGGAGGCCTGGCAGGAGATGACATGGCCTCAACCACCAAGGCAGGCTATTATCCAGTGGTGTAGGACGTGCTGTCTTGATGAGCCAGAGACAGTTGAAAGCTCAGCATTAGCAAGCACAGTGAGCGCTCAGTAGAAGCAAATAAATTTATAGACCTTTCACATGTAACATTGATATAAATTTTTCTCTTTTTTTCCTTCCCTTATAATTTTTCTTTAAGAAAAGCATTTTCATATTAAAATTTGTGATGTTAAAGATTTGTCTATATCCAGCATGTCAACGTGCATCTCTGGAAGAGTTAAGTCACATCCATGGTTCATTGCAGTTTGGCATTCCTGATGCCTGAGCAAGCCTGCTTAGATACGGAAATTTCACTTCAGTGAGACTTGTGACTGAAGAGAAAAGCAGGATCTGTCCTTCACAGATAAATTAGTTCAAAGTTAAACAAGGCAACTTTTATTAATGTTCTAGATATTAAGCAGGAGGCGAACAATTGTCAAAAATAATTCTCATGCTTTAGTACATATACATAAACCATTCAAATGTGTTAGTTAATGCTTTTTAAATTAAAAACATAAAGATCTGTGAACAACACGCATTCTTAGCAAAGGAGAAGAGAGCCTCACAAAATCTTGTCAGCTTGAATTCAGGTTGATGATGCCTATTAGAAAGAATCATAATCAGATGTGCTAAAACAATAATAGTGCTGCATAAGTCAGCAAATGTGAGAAGTGGTAGGAACAGGACCCCTGTGGGATGCTGTTAATGGTTGATTTCACCACATCTTAGTAGATACAAGGCACTGTTTCTTTCTTGACTATTTTAAAACATCTGTGTTATGAGAGGAAGTTAGAAAAAGTCTCAACCTTATAATTTGAAGAACATTTACACCCTCCCCCAAATGCCTAGGAAATACAGAAACTTGAAATTGAAAAAAAAAATCCTTAATGTCAGTCTGTATTAAAGGAAGTATTGTTCTTTATACAACTACTTTTGTTATGGTTTTGCAATCATTTGAGCACTAAATAAAATTAAAAATACATGAAACAATAGTCATTTCTACTTTACTTTTAATACAAGAGGAAGTTGTATTTTTTTGCCATAGAAGGCAAGGCTTGCATCAAAACAAACTGTAGGCTTAGATTTTGCAAGGAATTACGGAGTGTGGTACGTGTCTTGGTTTGTATACTTTATTTATCATCACTGTTGTCTTGTGAGGGCAGGTCTGTCATAACTCACTGCTTCACTTTTCATGAGCTATAGTCATGCTTTCATTTGTAAGCAATAAGAATAGTATAACTTCTCTCTTTTTGTTTTTCTTTATGCATACAGTCAAATGTACACAGTGTAAATCTGTGCCTCTTACCCCTGCAAAGTTAAAAATACAGTTCACATAAATGCTTGTGCACATTAGAAAAATATAAATACAAAGAACAGGCTTGTCCCAATATAGAGCAGCATTTAATGCCAGCATTACCTATTAAAATCACTGCATTAGGCTTATGGTAGATGCGTGTATGTTAGTTTAGCATATTACTGCTAAAATTGCCAATCTAAAGCCCAGTTGCTATAGCCATTAAAAAAGCAAATGCTCTTTCCCCTTCATTTAAAGCAGTATTTGGTCAGTGTGCAATGTGATTAGGATGATATTCCATCACACTGGACTTTCATTAATCAACAGATAACCCTCTCAGTTGAGTAAATTCAGTTTCTCTCACATCTTAGGTCTAAGAAGACGAAGAATTGAAGCCTACTAGACAGGGAAGTCTAGTCAGCGAAACAGGCAGTATAGAAATAAGGTTATTCTTGTTTCCCTGCCCTCTGGGCCACGTCACTGCCCTTGTGCAATCCCTGTGGTACAAAGCAGTGTCAGAGATGAAGGCAGAGTTCTGCCTGCCCTAGTTTGCTGTGGTGGTTTCATCTTGGTGAGTCAAGGGACACAGCACTATGATACACATTTACAGAAATACATACAGAGATAGCTGAAGAGGGAGGAACCTCCAGCCCAACACTGAACTGTCACAAAATGGAGGTTGCATTTCTGCCTAGAGCCATCTGCAATTTACTGGAGACTAACTCAGAGCCAGGGTCAGAGTCCTCTGCAAGCAGTAAGATAGACAGAGCTTTCTCTGAATTTACCTTCACCCTGTGCACCCTCACGCCCAGTGCTCCCACCGTGCTCATAATCCCACACCACAGCTCTTTTATCTCCTCTCTCCATTAGGCCACTTTAAGACTTCCTTAAACAAAGGAGACCATGGTGAAAAGTCATCGTATTTGCCAGCGGGCACAGTGTATGACATCTCATGGCTGCCAAAAAAAGAGACTTTTTCCAAAGCGGAGCAGGTGGCAGTAGCTGACTGGAACACCATGCTGGCACTAGTTATATCATAGCACTGACAGCAGAGCTGGAAGCTAACAGGTTCACAGTTGCCTAATGTCATCATGCTGAAGACATTTTTAGAAAAGTTATGCAATTGATTAGCTGGCTACATATACCTTTTTTTCAAGCTGAGTTGGTATTTTTATTCTAACACAGCTAATAGCAATAAAATAGATTTACAGACACAGTGCTGCAAATGAAGTTTTTAGCATGTTTTGATAGCACATTTTCCAAGAGCTCTCACACCATCCTGAAGAACTCCTTGGAAATTATATGAAATACAAAGGAAAGTGACCACACTAATGTGATTCCTAAGTCCAAGAGTAACTGGCAGTTTCTTGTAAAGGAAGAGCATTTTCCGTGTACATTTTTTACTGTGCCTCTTGGACTGTTCCACCTTTCCTTTGCAGAAGGATGCAATGCCATATGAAAAGACAGTGAGGAAAAGTGTTGTGCAATCTCTCCTGATTGGCAACTGTACCACACTCTGCAACCCAGATTCCCCCTAATTTTAGACGTGGATCTGAGGCACCTAAATTGACATCAGTTTCAGCCTGACTGTTGATAATCCCAGTGCAGAGACAGGCATTTGAGAGCACAATTCAGTTTACCTCCGATCTCAGGAAGAAGAAGCCCGGGACAATCACCCCCTTTGTTTCAGTGCTGTAGTTACATATCTCAGTGTTTAAAGGATTAAGTCAGGACTGTTGTCTCTTATAACTGATATGACAGATGCAGCAAAATTATATTCTTCAGCTTAACGTGTGGTTTAAATGTGAATTAGCTGGCAAATACGTTAAAAAGTCCAGTTCTGGTAACATTGATACAGTTGGATATAAGTGGAAGAAATGCCAATTCCTTTTCCCCCAGCAATGATGACAGAAGAAACATGACTCAGTTACCAATCTTAGACTCTTTGTTAAAACTTAACAGTAATTACTGTAGTGAGGGGGCTTTTTATTTTTCTTTATTATGTTTGTCTAATGAAATGATTGCAATTTTTTTATTAGATAAGGACTTCTCTAGAGTTACGTCTGTTTCTAAACCTGACAAATTATAGCAGAGCAATACATTCTATGTGGAGCTGCAATGTACGGCTATGGAGCTATCAGCCGATCAAGCAAAACTCGCCATTAATAGAATAGCTTAGAGGAATCCAATGGACTCTAAAAAGACATTTAACATGATTATACAGCTTATACAAAAATTGCAAATACTGCTTAGTTTTGCAGTGGAAGAAAAGAGAGAGACAAAGTTTGCATTCCAGTAATAAAATTCTACTTAAAATTATTATTTTCTGGTGGGTTCTTTTTTTTAGCTGGAAAAATTGATATAAGCTGCACTTTTGAATGTTTCATTTCTCCCATGTTTTTCCTTCCATTCCTGCCTTTTCCTTTATCTATTATCAACAGTATAATACTTCAGGAATAGGGAAAGAATGAAGGGAAGGTATAAAAAATCCAAACTTCTAGGGGAAGAGGGAGTTGAAAGTCAATAGCTAAATGAGCAAGAAAACAATTACTTTCTGGTGCCACTGTTTTCATTTTGCTAGTAGGACTTTTGACCCTGAAATGTTCTACCTGCAGTAGCTTCCCATATTTGTTAATTATCAACCCACACTTCAAAGCTGATCGGTTTTCAAGGGCTTTTGTGGAGGTTAGCTCAGAAAAATGAGTATTCAGTACCGCAGGAATATGTTTAATTTGAGAAAGTTTCATTTTGGTAGGACTTGGGTTTGCATGAATGCATTGTACCTCTCAGATGTCCTTAAAGCATCTTGGGGACAGGCCCTTCAAAGAAAGAAAATAAATGTATGCAATATAAAAGTCACAGGGATATTTCTGACAGTGTCATATGATTTTGCATTGCAAGATAGCATCTCTTGGAAAACGTTAGCTAAATGGAATGTTTTAAAAATATATATGGTGTAGTAGTTGCTGTACTGACTGATAAGAACCTGCAGAAGTCTTTCTATTTTGTTTCACTTTGTTATATCTTTTAGTAACTTAGCCTAGATATTATTTTTGTGCTGGTAGTGTCATTTCCAATCTCACTTTTCCTCTGCCCCCCAAAATACCTTTGCAACTAATAAGTAAAACAAAGTACCCAGTTCTGCCCTCCCTATTTACACAAGATTAAAGCTGATTTTTGCTCAAGGAGGACTGCGTCATCAGCCCAGTGATCTGGAAAATAGAAAAAAAACAATAATACAAACAAAGACTCTAAAAAATAATTGCTAAGATTTTTTTAATATCTTATTAATTTCAAATAAATTCATGGCAGTAAATAATTCTGGATACAACAACATATTTTGTTACTAGTAGAAACTTCCTATCAGTGTCTGCTTTTAAGAATGAAGAAAACATTTCTTTTGTGTGCTTCATTACTCCCCCCTTGCTGACTTCATTGAACCAAAATTTGGATGTTAACATTTCCAAATTATTTATTTCTTAAAAAAATTGATTAAAGAGCAACTTTAGAAATCAGTTAACCTAAAGGTTAAATGCGGAACACCATTTCAGCCCAAAGTAACTTAACTCTTCTTTAAAAAGACCTAAGTGTAAAGAATAAAGACAGTATTTTTCCTTTCCCTTTTTTTTAAAGAAGCCACGTGAAATGTTCTCCGAGTTAAGTTTTACCATTCATAATGAATGCAGTCTCGCCATTCAAATGCGACCATAAGTACACAGAAGATAAGAATTTAATTAAATGTAGATTAAAACCAAACAGGAAAACACACTCGCTGATAATTTTATCCCATCCTCTGGCCATATTTTTTATACTTCCTTCTTGTTCTTCTTTGGGCTATAGCTTATCAACATGCCGATAGTACCATAACTCATTACATCTGATGGTGCTGCTGAAATGTGCAGGCTTGGTGCTTGAATTTCAGAGGCACTTAAAATGCAAAGCATGTAAATGTCTATGTTAAATATATTAGTGTGGTCATGTTAGTGAAAAGAAAGTGATTTCTTACAAATCGTTGTACCTCACATCATACATTATCATTGCCCAGTCACAAACTGGTTTTGAAAAAAAAACTTATTGAAGCTTTCTCTTAAAATATATTTTTTTATGTCTTACCTGTCTATTTTCATATTGATTTCAGTTACTGAAATAGATTACTGAAAACAGAGACATTATATTTTTAGTGCTTGGTTAAATACACGTAAGGTAAACAGGTGACTGGGAGACTTACCTACACAGCGTCACTGTTCAAGACCGAATGACAGTGTGGAAGCTAAATGAGCTCGAATACCAAAACACTTTTAATCACAGATACATGGAAATTTATGAATTATGCAATTTCCTTGTTCCATAGAGGGAGACAACAGGGTCCAGAAGCCAAGTGGTGCAGCCATGCTCTGTGTAGTCTTGGGCTATGCTGAGTGCTTGTTCCTGAGGGATATCCCCGGTTATAGGGTAGATGGAGAACATCTCTTTCTTAATTGGCATGTCTGGCTTGAACAGCAATTAACACCTTGTTATGATGCAGTTACACCTTCATGCTTATAGCTGAGATACTCCTTTATCCTACAAGGTTAAGTAAAGTTCATCCACTTATGCTAACACTGTTGTAAATTGCGCACAGCTGTATTTTGATGCATCCATATTAATAATGAGTTTAGAAGGATGATTTTTTAATGTTAAAGGGAAGCAGTTCATGTAGATTGAATTCATAGGTTCCAAACTAGTCCAACGGCAGCCTCTTTTAGCTCTCCCTGACCAGTAGCCTCTGACATGTCTGCAACAAGTTGTTTAGTTAACCAGTATTGCACGATAAAAGAAAAATGTGATCTTTAAATCATTTAGCTGAATTTGTCCACTATTATTTCCAATGTATTTTGCTCACTACATATACTACGCCTTTCAGGGAAAGAGACTAATCAGTTCACGTCTGTGATGGTTTCACTGACAGTAGAGCAGACATTGGACTTGGCTCAGAAATACGGAGATTAAAGTAGTAGTTTGCTTAATTAAATATTTTGCTAAGGTTTAGAATGTCAATGTATTCTTTAATATGTAATCTTGATTTATTAAAGCATAACTGAAATCATTTATATGCTCACGCTATCTTATATTTATGACCAAGGCCTATAAAAACTGGAACATCCTTTAGTTTTGTAGTAAGGATTGAAGGATTTCTTTCTGCTATTTTATCAGCAGATAAATTATTTAGCTATACTTTGCTTTTAAATGATTTAGAATGGTCTGCAAGTTGCAAATGTGATTATGAACTTTGCTTCTGCTCTTGACCAAGGGGTATTTTCAAATGAAGAAGATGGATCTGCAACTTTTTATAATTAGGTGGCCCTTGACCTAAGCTTTGTGGATCAATCAGAAGAGAAATTACTTCATGTAAAAAGATTAATAATATTAGAAAGTAATTACTGAGGTAATCAGAGCAAACTCTGCACCTCATCAAGAACCATACCTGACCTGCCATCGGTCAAATTTAGGACAGGATTTGAAAGCAATTTTTCCAATGCCAGACCAGACAGCATAGGAAGTATGAGACACCTATGAGTTAGCATTTCCTACCATTTCTGTAATTTTTAGAGGACCTAGCCTCCATTAGTCTGTTCCACATGTTGCCAAAATGAGGCCAGATCCTTGGGAACTTGAATTTATTTTTTTTTTTAATTATTAACCTTAATAATAGTATGCATCGAGTGAAGCTAAATTTCAGTCTGAAAGTCAACACACTGCAAAACTGAGTCTTCTCAATGTGAAAGCCATTTGATACATTTAAACTTATACAGCACTATAATAAATAAACTTATACACCACTATAATAAATACTGGAACACTGCACCACTGTGAGAGCCTAATAATTTTTGTGGCTTTGGAGCCCATTTCCTTTTAGAAGCGTATCTGAAATCAATGTATCAAGAAAGTCTTCGGCTTCTGATACCTAGTGGCTCACTGTCTCCTAAACCTCATAATTGTGCATCTGTACTTCTGAAGTGAAATGGTCTATGTTCTATCTCTGTTTTTTTGATGTACAGTTCATGTGGATGTCATATGTGTACACAAATCTATTTGTGGCAAGAAAGTACTTATGTTTTAGCATGGTCCTTTAAATTTCACAAATAGTTTATTAATATGTACTTGCTTGCAAGTAACACTATCACCCACTAAATATGTCATATTCTGGTATGCAGAAGCACATCCTGTACTGTATAAACAAAAAAAAAGTCACATTGCACTGATACTCTATTCCTTCTAGTGCAAGAATGAATCTGCCTGGCAAATCTGTCATTTATTCTGTGAAATAAAACGTGCAAAGCTTTGCATACAAATGTGTGATGTCCAGTTGGTGTTAAATTCAAGAAAAGCCCTTTTCACAGAGAATTGATCCCCCAGAATAGTGCAGTAGTTAGCTTTGTTGATTTCTTCATCCCTTAAAATATAAACACTACATTTTGTCCAAAGATGCTTACATCTTCATCAAGTACTATCATGACTGAATCAATTGGTTCAGCATGAGTAGTTTTAAGTGAGCTACAGGGTAAAGATTTCATTAGATTAAGCAGCTTTCTGCAAAATATTTGTGAAAATAAACCAGGAGAAGTAAACAGTTGTGAAAGTCAAGAGTATAAAATGGCCCCTGCTAATAACAAAGATCACAACCAGTAATCTCTTCTGTTATTTTGGCTGGACCAGCGGTTCCTTAATAATTCTCTCCCTTCTCAATTCATTTTCCTGCATTTTTTGTTTTCCAAGTAATGGGTTACAGCTTCACAGGAGAACCTAAGCCAGTAAGCACAGCTCTAAGTAGAAATGGGCTTATATGCATCACTTCAATGGTAATATCTCCACTAGACATCACAGAGAACACCCACCTCATCATTGATGGTAGTATTTTAACTGACTCTATTTCCAAATTCAGCACCCAGTCTTAAAGTCAGATTGTGGCTAATGCATGTTGCAATGTTAACAATAACATATTCTTCCCAGAAAAACTAAAATGACAGGTGTGGCTATTGATGCTTCAAGCACATACTCTGACCTAAAAACTCTGCAATCTGCCGCTCTCAATCCAGCACATACTGTGGCAACAGAGCTGTGCTGGAATCATGCTGGAGACAGACTGACACGTGCTGCATATGAAAATTCATTTTGTCCACCCAAAATGTGTGCTTCATTTGCTTCTTAAGTCGATTGGTGCTGGAAATGACCATCTTCCTATGCCTTATCGAGACATTATTTTCTTTCTAGTGTACAACATGATGTGCTGTAAGGAATATGTATGTAATGTGCTCTCTTTTCATACGTTAACAATATTTGAGCACACACCCACAGTTAAAAGGCTGCTTCTTCTGAAATGTGTATCCTGCAGTTAATTTTTGCAGCTAGAGTCTTGCTGCATTATAATTGCAAGTAGTATTGCCCTTCTGATTATTTCTCCTGACTTCCCTGTTTCTGCAAAAGAAGCAATTACAAAGAACCAAAACGATAATACTGCAAACATAACTTTAATTCAGCTTTCGGTGATTTATCAGTTATTATGTTTTGGATTTCTCTGCAGATCATTGATTCCAGTTTGATTTTGTTCATACATCAATTTTGTCTAATTCTAGGTAAATATAAATCACATTTTTTACATTATACCCCTCAGAGGGCTTTATTTTTCATTTCAGTAACCATTATTTGAATCATAAAAAAACACATTACAGTATTCATAATGCACTGCTCATGTGACAGTTTTTGAACTTTAATATTCTTTTCTGTAGTGCGGTGGCTTAGCAGCCTATAAAAGAGACATATTGTTTATAATGTTTCTTCACCACAAAAAATTATGCACTTTTAGGGTTTATGAAATGGCAGTAGTTTTCTAAATTTGTGATTCTTCTGTGTTCAGCAGTCAAGAACAGTTGTACATCTGCTCAGCACAGACTTTAGGATACTATGAACTTTAATTGAGGAAAAATAATGAGGGTTCAGGGACCACTGATACAGTTGGTTGGTAAGGCAGGTGCCCCGCTGCCAGATCAATGGATTATTTACTCCTTTGTCATAAATAAAAAACAGTTGGGTCTGTGTAGAGATTACATTCATATTCCAAAGCCAGGCTGTCTTTTTCTGTTCCCTTGTAGACATGCCGTATATTGAATACTTTTCAAACTTGCTCTGAAAAACACAGTAACTTTGCTCCTCCATTTAATGATGTAATGTTTGCCTTAATAGTATGATTTAAAGGAATAATTTTAAATTCAGTGATACTCATTTTGCCAAAAAATAGTGGACATATTAATTAATAATCTATATTTTAAGTTCATAGAAAGGATTCTGTGGGGGTTGGAGTGTTTACATGTGTGTACAAAGGCATATTTGTAATGAATAAAGCCAGATAAAATATAGAATGAGAAAGACAATAATATGAAGGTAGTTAGAAGGGAAGAGATGAAAAATACAGATGAGTGTATTTAAGCCAGTCTTTTACAGTCTGACTACCATAATGATAATGTTGTTTCAGAACAGAGTTTATAAAAATTCTACACACCACTGAAGTGGAATTTCCTGATGCTTTAATCAGAAAAAATACAGACTGCTTTTCCATGTGAGTCAAGCAAGTAATCAGGAGTTTCAGCAAGCATCCCTAATCCTGGGTGTGCTGGTGGCTATCGTTTACACACCTGTGTAACCCAACAGGGCAAGGTCAGCCAAAAAGGGCATGTTCTGATCTAATAGGTATTCATGAAAAAAGCAAACAAAGACCGCTGTGCAAGACTGCATGGAATAAGCCTTAATTTCCATTTTAACAAGTTACTTAGTCTTAACATTACTCTGTGCCATTCAAGAAAATATGGATGCTTAAATCACTCGTGTCAGAGGTTATGGGATTAAGTTCCTGTTAATGGGCTGAGGGCCAAGGAACTCTTTACTCTTAACTGAAAATAGGGTGTTAATCATCTCATCTCCTATATTTCTTTCCAAATTGCTAAATAAAAATTGTTTTCAAGGAATTATTTTCTGTTTGTTTGTTTTGCTTATGTAATGTCACATGTGGAAACATTTCCCCCAAGAATAATTTTTTTATACTCCACCACCATATTTTAAAGAATAAGACTTAATCCTTCGGGGAATCTCAGTTCATAATGCTCAATAAAAATTACATTGCTTATATAAAGTATCTATGACAAAAACCAGTTTCCAAAATACAATTTTTTTTCAGTAATTTACTAATTAAGTTACTGAAGTTATCCAGTTTATATCCAGAATTTCATAAAAGCAGGAAAGTAAATTTTTATCCTGTCAAAAATACAGTGCCCCTGCACTATGCCGGTATTTCATTTAAGATATTTTCCATCCCATTTTCTGCTGTTCTGAGTAGCACAGGCTAGATCATGCTTTCTGTTCTTGAGTACGAATTGAATTTTACTCCTACAGATGGCACTCACTTTTTGCCTTGTGCTCTACAGAAGCAATATTTGCATAGTCCTATTTCTGCACCTGTTTTTAGTGTTTGCTTCATAGCCATGATGGTGAGGTGCTCACAGTCATGAAAAAGAGTGCTTAAGAGTGAGAGTGCCAAAATGTGCACACTGCAAGAGGTGGCAAACATACTAATTATTAGCATTGAAAAGTACCCAAATTTGGCACTACTGCTACAAGGTACTACTTAGGGGACTAGCATAGCTATAGCCTTCATTTTGCACATTTACACAACCAATACACTACTCCAGTTTTCTATGCTCAGATGTACTCAAGCTGTTCAGTTACTCCAGATTTTTTTCAGAGCAGTTGAAAATAGAATTTGGTATGTAATTTTATCTCTCCAGTGATCATCTATATTACAAATGAAGCAACAAGTAATTGCATGGAATTTTCGTATTATATTAATTGTATCATAAAAGCCAATGACTGTAAAATATATATATTAAAATTGACAGAATACTTGTAATTTATGAATAATCAGGTAATTTGTTTATTATGTAAGTCTACCTTGGAATTTTGGAATTAAAAGGCAGTGAATTTTCAAAGAAGAAAGATTACAGTGTCTAATTCATGTTTGTATAATAATTACAAATCTTGAGACCAGCTAGCCTATGGTTCTTCTAAAATTTCTTAACTAATGGTCAGCTAATGTTTTAATAAGTATCGATAAATTATGGTCACTGATAACTACAGTGATCATAACAAATTTGTATAGGTAATTCGTATTACTCATATATTTAATTTCCTAATTTCAATTTATTATGCATAATTGCAATCTAAAGAAATAGGTAGTGCTTTTAGTGTTGAATGATGTACTCAAAAAATAAAGGGCTTGTCTACTGTGTCATGATCTGAAGCTGCAGGTAAAAAAATACAAGATTTGTTAATCTCTAAAGCTGTGCACATGATGTTGGTATTTTATCTGCTGTCCTGCACCCTCAGGAAAAAAAAACTTACATGTTTCTGAAGTGTGTTGCTTTTAGTTTGACCACCACGAGCTGCATCTGCACTTGTAAAAGCTGATGTAAAAGCTGTTTGCATTTCATAGAACCATCTCCCAAGTGAGTCATAGGGGTTAATCTGAAGATTAGTAGCTCAAATCCTAGCATTTTCCCTAGCATAGTTTTCAATTTTAAATTGTATGCTGTTACTGACAGTCTCCTTTGCTTTTGCTTCTTGGTAATTTTGATATTTGGAAGGACTACAAACAGTATCTGAATGACAGCAAAGATATGTGCATAGAAATTATGTAAGTGTTCCTTGCTGGGTTTATATATATATTTATATAAACACGTATTTTCACAAAATTTTTCTGTAAACATGGTTAGCATTTGTCATCCTTTATATTTTTCCTCTATATTCACCATCTCACAAGGTCATCTACATTTTGGACCTTTCAGCATATTGAGTATCTGACTAACTTAACAGGTGTTACTGATGAAATTAGATAATTTAGTGTAAAATGGTATTTTCACCTGGAAGTTCAGGGTAAAATTAAAGCTAACGTGTAATGCCCAAACATAGTTTACAGAACTGCAAGAAATAAATGCATCTTTGCAGTCCTGGCTACAAAAGGTGAAATTTTCTGGAGAACATCTAAAAATTTAGCCTTTTATCTGAATTTCAAACATCATCAGTTTATATTCGTATTTTCCAAATAGAAGTTGGTTTTATCCCTTTGTCTACTGCTATCTTCTCCTTCTCTTTTCCTAACGGCTATCTAACTTAGCAGTAAAGATACAGCAGTATCCAATGGCCGGACAGCAAAAAGAGCTCAAACAGGAAACAAATACACTTTTTAAGTATTGAGATTAATTAGTCCTTGGAACAGTTTAATTGTGATATGTTGTCTATGACTTTGATTTTTTTAATGGAGACTGCATGCTTTTGAAAAAGTAAAATTTTACCACAAACGGTGAAGCATAAGCAATTCCCAAAATCACTGGGCAAATTCTACGATATGCAGCAGGCATAACTAAAACATTTCCTTCAAGCATAAAAACAATAGAAATGTCCTTCCATTATGTTGTTACTCTCTTCTCACTTCTCCTGTTAGTTGCTCCCACTTTTTCAGTAACTCTTGCCATGTCTTAGTTCTCAAGTGAGAAGGGATCACTTACCCTCACCTGATTCCCAGCATTTGAACCATATATGCTTAATGGCACCTGAAATTCCTAAGAGAAGGGAGTAGTTTTACAGGTTATCAAAGATACTGTGTTGCAGACATCCTTTGAGCTGTGTATCTATTAAAGAAGACTGATAAATGCCTATATTATGAGATGGTGTTTTGGGTTGGGTTGGGCTTACACTTTGATTTTCACATAGATATTAAGATCAGATTCTGGTCTAAGCTAATAAGACTCTTCCATAAGTCAGCAAAGGGAAGGATATACCTTCTTTGCCTCAGTTTTCAACAGTAACGATGTCTGTTCGCTTGACAGTTGGCCCTCTGAAGTGGTTGATGGGGACAGGGTGCAATCATGCGGCACCTGCAGAACGGCTAAGAGATCAGGCCCAGCCAGCATGGGTTTAGGAGGGGTAGGTCCTGCCTGACCAACCTGATCTTTTATGACCATGTGACTCGCCTGGTGAAGCGTTTTACTGCAGACACATCTTCTGCGTGAAGCACCACAATTTTAGCACAGGAGTGGAAATATAAATGCAAAGCCCCATTTTTGAAAGATTTGTAATTTGACCTACATCAAAATAATCCCACAAATAATAATAAACGAAGGGGAGAACTAAAGAAAAAAAGTGTCCCACGGGCCTTTTAAAAAATGCACACTTAGCATTACAATGCTATGAACTACGAATGGAAAGGTCTATCACAACTCAACAGTTACTGCACTAGATTGGACAAAAGATCTTTCTAACCCTCCACATCTTACCCCTGGAAAATACTTCATCCTTCTTAACACCCACATGCCTGAAATTCATATTTTTTTTTAAGAGATCAGTCAGTGGATAAGGGGGATTGATGTCTTATCTGAAAACCTGACCAAAGCCTGAACAAATGCAGTCTAATTGCCCCTTGCTAACTCTGCAAGCTTGACTGTAGTTGCCCTACCCCGCTCCCACACACCTACCTACATTTGAGCATGAAATGGCACCATCTGATGAAAGTCTTTCCTCTAGGGTAATGTGGAGAGATCAAGAGAATCTCGTCCTCTGCCATATTTATTTCCCTTTCTCTTAATAAATAAAACTACAATAGCGAAAACACCAGTTAAGTTATCTTAAGAATATTCAGCTTTTGTGTTATAAAACTTGGATTTAAAAGAATTTAATGAAAAAAAATTACTCTATTTCATGGATTTGGGTAAGGAAAGAGACAGATCTGATTAATGTAAGAGGTAAACTTAGATAAAGAAAATGGGATTTGTCTGCATTCAGATTCAGTAACCAGTTATTCCGCTATGCACATCATTTTGTGAGTTAAAAAATATAAGACGGAAAACTATAAAAGATTTGCCTAGGTTTATTTCATGACTATTTTATTGTAGTTTTTTTAAGTTCTAGAGAGAAAGGTATCTAAATACTGTTTCTGTAAACAAACCTAAATGCTCTAAAATTATGTTTTGAACAAACTAGAAACACCGTTATCGCTGAGATTGTCAGGAATAAAGTAAGGTACTTCGCAATTGAAGTATTCATGCCATCTTCTTAAGTCTTTATTCCAAAAAGTATCCTCATGCAAATAGAATAAATCACATTGCAAGCCTTTCAGAAATGCCATTTTCAGACTCTACCTTCTGATGATTACTGTTCTCTTTTTTCTGTAAAGTTCTATAGAGAATATATTTTAATTAGCTTCCACTTGATACCACTTCATACACACTGCCCAGATTTGACCCAGTGTCTGATCGTATAGAATGCATTACAAAAGAACTGGTCATTTGAGTGCTTTAATATAGCTTTGCATTAATGTGAGACATCATTTAGACAAGGCATTAAAAGTGTTATTTTAATGACTGAAGTGTGTAGGGTGGGAAGAAGCTTAATCTTTATAGGAAGAACAATTTCAATTAGCTCTAAAATATTAATTTGTTGGTATAACCATATACTCTAATGTATTTGGCTACAAAAAATCTAATGAATAATACATTGCTAGATCCCAGTCTAATTCCTGTGTTGTAACTAATACTGCCATTTGAAACAAGGGAAATAGTCTTTTAACATTCATGATATTGGTTGGAGGTTTTTTTAATCTGCTCGAAACAACAATTTTTTCAGCCTAATTTGTAAAGGTAGCATAAATAAGGAAAACAGCATGTAGCTATTGGGTTATTGAAAAGTTTGTAAATAGAAATTTAACATTTGTTTTCATGTCTTTTGTTTACCCAGTGAATTTAAAATATATTACCACTGATGGAAATACGGTATCCACCTGTGGAAAGCATGAATACATTATCATAAAGTACTTAGGTGCTGTTAAGCCGTAGTATTGAGTCTGAGAAACAGATGGATTGTCAGTGTGACTCCTGCTAGCCCATAATGTCTTAGCCTTAAATGCCTCATTTCTTATGGCTAGTAGTACCTTCTCAAGTACTTTTATGTGAGAACTTAACATAAAATCAATGGGAACATCATTTTTAACATCTTAAGCACTGAGAACATCTTCTTTATCATAGGTACATCTAAGGCCTTGGTAACCAGATGTAGTTTTTCTTAAAGATAATTTATGATTGTTCTGCAGGGATGCAGAGTTGCATTGCATCTTGTTAACTGCACGACACCTGGATAGAGCTTTCTCCAAGACAGTCAATCTATAAGATCGCCTATGCTAATGTTGGTGATTTTCCTGATAAAAAAGCTTAATTTTAAGAAGTTCAAAGTAATCTTACTTACCTTTAATTTCAGAATTGTTCAGAGACTTTTTTTGTGAAGGAACAGTGAGCCTTCTACTGCAGGGATTTTTTCCAGTTCATCCCTGAAAGAAGTCAAAAGTCCAGCTTGTGTAACTGGTGTGGCTCTTTAAAAGTCTTTGAGGTGACCATCTTGGATTATGCTATGTTCTCATATCACTCTAAAAATTAAAATACCTAGGCATACCTTCCTAGTGTTTTAAAGTTTCAATTTTGCTTATTTAAGTCCTTATGCTGGGAAAGAAATCCTTGCTCCTGCTCACAAAATAACAGAGGCACCTGGTGCCCAGACATGGTTATGGGTATTCCATTTACAGAAGGAGATATGATTTCAGACATATTCCAGTGCCAAGAATTTCCTGTTGTCTATCCTCCAGGTCAGCATGCCAGAACAGTCCTCTACTGCACTATATTTTTCTCACTGATTGAGCAATGAGTTGTTACGTACCTTTCTTAAGTCCCCAAATCACTTGCTACAGTCAGCCATCTAAACTGGAGACAACTAAAGCTCTCCAGACACCATGTGTGAATCTCTGAGGTGCTTGCTTAGTGCCTTCTGGTGTAGAAATTTGTACCATCATTTCCCAGCAAAATGAAAAATGTATGTTTGCTAACAAACTCTGAATTAATGTAATCATTTCTTTCAATAAATTATCTCAGTTCAGGTAACCTAATTTCTTCATTCGCATTCTCTGGGATAAAAATGCTTTATTTCTCTTTTTTTGTCAGCCTATTGTTTTTTTTTCTATTTCTCTGCAATAAATGGCAGAAAGTCAAAGAAAAAATAGCCTAAGAATCTTTCAAAAAAAGAGAAACCTATTTGCAGTTTCAGAAACTAGGTAAAAGAATGCTTTTGTAATAGATTTCATGCAGCAGTTGGCATTGGCAGTACTGCAAAAAGAGATGTATTCTGTCGTGCTCTGTTTGATCAAGTGCTAAACCCGTGTGATCAATAGAGAGACAGATGTCGGGTGCAGATGGCGATGCCGTGATACCTGGGGCAGAGTGGGCCTGCCAGAATGACAGAATGGGAACAAGGAAGAGCAGCAATGCAACAGAATGTGACAAATGAAATTAGGGTTTATACTAGTCGATAATTTACAGCTAATAGAAAGTGACAGAATTTTTCAGCATACAGCACATTTACTCTCGTAATACTATAGTCAATGCATTTTTCATGCAAAACAATAGGAGCTGCTGTGAAGACTAGGCTCTAGCTATATGTATTTTGTTACATTGCAACTTGTACAACTGATTTTTAAACATTGCTAGAAACATCACATTTCAAGTAAGCAGCAAGTATAAGAAACAAGATCATGTTTTCTACTTAGAAATGAGTCCATGTGATACTCAGATTGTGTAGCAGACCTCTAACAAGAAAACAAAGACATTGTTACTTGTTTATATGAATATAAAGTAGAGATCCACTGCAGCCACATAAATAAGCATTGAATGGCCATTGTTATTTGGGTTTGTCATCTACTTCATTCTTTTTATTAATTGAAAGCATGAAGTGAGCACAGTGAGATTTCTTCTCTCCCTCTCTTAAAATTCCAATCTAAAATCCGTAGTTAATGTACTTGGCAGCTTATTGTGTTATAGTTTATGCTGATATAATTCAGAGTAGAATGATTGGTAGTTTAGGATTATACACTTTATGTTAAAGGTTAAAATTACTTATTTTTGCTGAGTCTCATGAACTATGTATGCTTGTGTGAATACATTTGTATATACAAATGGAAATATGTGTGTAATGCACACACACATAAAAATATAAATACACATATATGGAATTTTAATATATTCAAAATCAATCACACACTCTTCCATTATAATCTCCAAGTTTACCCCGATGTCAATTCTAATAAAAACAGGGCTCCTATCCTATAAAAACCAAAGATTGTGAAAGTTGTATTTATGACTGAAAATTTAATGTAGTGGTCAAAGCTTCATTGTCCAATTGAATGTTTTCTATTTATGGGGAAAAGGGAATAGACATTTTTATAATAAAAGAGCAGTTAGGTCCTATTCTGCAGGGTTGATTTTCATCAGTTCAGGGATCGAAGGGTCTTCTTTTAGCAGGCTGTGATGTGGAATTCAGCAAGCTGAACTGAATCAGAACAGGAAAAAAGTTGCTCTTGCTCTTCTTTTCCTCCTACCAACTACGACTCAGCTTGATATATTTTCCACACTAAAGGTAAATATCTCCTAATGCTGATGTCGCTTGATTTTTAGGGTAAAATCTGAACTTAGTTTGGACACAGTAAACACAGAAAATCACCATTATGAACACCAGTGCCTTTCCTTCAAGCCTCTGCTGATCTACCCAGCTATCTATCACACTCATTTCTATGGTGTGTTAGTTCCAGTGGACAGTCATTTTGACTTGATGTCATGATATTCACACCTAGGTGAGAGAACACCTTTTGATGTAATTTTTCTTCCTGAAGCTGTGCAACCGTCAGTCTTTGTTATGGTTGCATAGAGCATAGCTAAAGTTTCCATCAATAATTCCTTGGATCATGATGGATTAGTTTGACAAAACAGCTTTGTAGGCTGTTGATACGTATGTCTACTAGTAAAACAATGCTTTTTACTATTATTTGATGTGTCTTTTGGCAACATGAATTCGTTGCTTTTTCCATGCCTACAGACAGCATGTATCTTTTTTTTCCCTAGGAATTTCAGTCTTTGCAAAAGCAGGTTTGCAAACCAATAAATACTGTCTTTTCTTACAAATTAAGGACCTCAAACAGATTCATTTAGTCAAGAAAGGAGCTCATAATTTTCTTCATTCTATTTTTCCTACACTAGATATGGTATGGACAGTTGGAATTTTACAGGTATGACAAGAAAGAGTAAATAGCTACCTTCATCACTTGTAATATTTGCCACAGATGACAGATATTGAAAATGTATCATACAATTTTTATACTTTGATTGATTGTTTCTCTGAAACAAGTTTTAGGGAGTATGCCAGAAACTTGCTGTTATTAGCAGTCTAGAGTAGTGGTGAAAACTGTGCCAAAAGACTTACCTCCAAAAGGTCTAATATACACACCTGTACTTCCTTTGGGTTTATCTAATACTCTAAACCTGCATTTAGTGAACTTTACTGCATTTATTATTGATTCTGTTTAACACAGAGGGGTTTTGTCTTGAATTATCATTGTATTTGGCAAATGAGATGGTGAAGCCTGCAGTGGAGACAGATGCATTAAGATTCAGTAAACTCTTGAAACAGGAAAGAAGCTATTAACCTTGAAACACTAATATCTTAACAAGGATGGTGTAATGCTTAAGAGAACATAATTTTATTGGTAATATATTTTTCCCTTCTCCAAAGTTGTAGCGAAGCAAAACAGAAGAGACAGCAGGTCTTCTCCTCTGAGCACCGGCACAGTGGTATCATCTTGGAAAGCCAAGCTGGGAGAAGAACAATCACCTGTGATATTGAGAGTCTGGCATGTTTCAGGTGCCATTAATCCACATGCATGTGCCCCAGCTGCTATACTGGCTGGAAGGACTCACCTTGTTGCAAAGAGATGTTCTATCCAGTAACTTAGGGAGCTGAAAACCAATGAGCAGATGTGTCAGTAGGAGCTGGCACCACATTAAGAAACAAATCAGGACCAGAGGATTCTTATGACTCTCTTGGCTATAGGTTCAGGCCTATAAGAAGGGCTGACACATTATGCAGTCTAAAACATCCTCAGCAATGTATTTTGATTGACACAGAAATTCTACTGGTAGACTAGCAGGTTGTTCAAATGGAAATTGTGTGAACAATTTCTTGTACAAAACTTTGGTGAGAAAAATAGTAGTAAATGTACATTCTCCAGTTTTTTATGTTTACCTAGAAAATAGCTGAGCTTTTTCAAGTAGCTTCTCAACTACATAAAATGTGCATTGGGTATATGGTTAACTGAAATGTTCTTAGTATATCTGAAGCTATATGTATCATAGCCATCTAATATTATAAATTATTTATATGCTTGTATCATGGAGCCTTTCACCATTAGTATGATTATATGGCATAACGCATAGCTACATTATCACAGGTGTGACATGGCTATGTCCCTTTGTATACTGTGAAAGTCAGAAGTATCAAACAACTCTATTTCAGTGATCATATACAGCTTTATCTGAGCCCCAAAGGCAACTACTTGATTGTATGAGACTAGATTTCTAAATTAAACATATCTAAAGATCTTTTGCTACAAATCACAGAAGCCTATACAGTTTTTAGAACAAGACAGAGGCTGTCAGTTTGTCGTATGTGCCGCATGTGAAAGCTCAGTGCACCCAGATCTTGAGTACTGCTTGCATCTCTGATCACTCAGCTGAAGAAGGGCAACTGGAGTAATCAAGGGAGCAGCTATCTTAGAACAATAGTCAAAAAAATCTGAGACTCCTCCATTTGGTGAAGAGAAAGCTGAGGGGGAAATGCGATACAGGCTTAAAAAAATCTTGAAGCTGGTTGCTAAAGTGAATGACGAACTGTTATGTGACAAATCCTACAGGGCTAAAGGAAACTGGGAGAAGAACAATTTTAAATATTATCAGGGCAGAGAGTTAGCTTTGTGGACTTGATGCCACAGGGGTTTGTGAATGCACATAGTATCAGCAGGTTCAGAAAGAGACTGGACAAATTCACAGGCAACACATCTGTAAATGAAGAGGCTGTACCCACTAACACTCCATCCATGTCGATGCTTGGGAACACTTACGGGAATGAACTGCAGAAGGAAGCCAAGTTCTCATATTCTTACTAAGTATGATTGCCTGTTGCCAGTCTAGAGACAGAGTCTGAACTACATAGACCACCGTCTGTCCCAGTAGAGTATTTTTTATGTGTCTAAAGATGATACAGTAGGACAAAGACCATAAGAGAAATCATTCTGCTATCAACAATATCAGTCAGTAGGTGAGCTTCTGAGTCATGGTTTTCACCAGAACTGTTAGTAAGAAGAACCTTTATAGACGTTTCTAAGTAAGGCTAATAAGTAGGATTCTCTTTTATTCTTAAAAGTATTTATTCTTAAAAATATTAGCATCATTTCAGATTTTAAAAGATGTAAACAATGTTCATCATACTGTCATTTGACCTTCAAATTTAATGTGATTAGGCTTTGACGGTAAATGAGAAAGATGCATGTTTCCTGCAGCAACCACAGAACACCAAGCAGTATTGCTGTCAGCATGAAGACAGGCATCCAGACAGGGTGGACAAAGGTAGAAAAGCCAATCAAAGTTTCTAATTATCACAGATATCAATATAATATTCCTAACAGTTAGGTTGCCAGAGGATCTTTCTGCAGAAGACTGATCACTGCCGTATTCTAGAGCCTTTCCTCAGCATTTTGATGGCACCTTCCTTGCATTTTGATGGCACCTATATCATGTTAAAACTGGCATATCTCTTTTTTAGCAGGCACAATTCCACCCTAACAGATGGCCATGATGATAAACATGCCAAAGAACCAGTATGTGCATCAAGTTTGATTATTAGGGATAATATTTCTATCCAAGAACGTGTGAGTGGCATTCTGTACTGATCAACTGAACCTATGAGTTGCAACAAACGCTGTTTTGCTCAAGTCAAGGGATGTGTTAACTACAAAATAGGGATATGACGACTATGTAATTTAAGGCCTTGGTAGAATGGAAATAAAGACCACTGCCTCTGGATGACTCCAATCCACTCTAGCAAGTATCAGTAATGAAGCAAAATTGTTAACTTCTACAGGCTATCTTATGTCATAATTTAGTATTTCTGGTGTAGATCCTGGTAAATAGTTGTTCTTTTTCAAATGACATTGTAGCTGGCCAGCATAGATCCTACTGCACCACAGACAGTACAAAAATCTGCTGTTAGAAGAGCTAGATCAGTAGAAAGTTGGAACAATATGCATTAGTTTATGAAAGCTCAATTGTCCATCTCCTAGCAGTGAATGCTCTTGTCACAAGTTATGCTGTGCTGTACCTGTTTGTTACCACAGTGCAAAACTGTCACATTTTCATAAGAAATAACTCATTTTAAAATAGAAGACACTTTAATGACAGCAGAAATATCTTAGCTGCTTTAAACAGAAATTAGTATGTTGTGAAAATATTATATTATCAAGGTCCCCACTCTTATTTGTGCCAGAGGCAAATACGAATCTCAGATGTCAAAAAAGGCATCTAGTATTCACATGTTTTCCCTCTGAAAGAAATCACTGTGAAGCTTAAAGAAAACCCTAGAATGTGAAATCTGGTAAAACCAGAATTTCTGTTAAATATTTACTTATATTTAGTGGCATTATATTTCTTTTTTAGTTGGTGATGAATAACATTTTAAATTTTTTTCTTTAACATACATTTTTACCAAAGTACCCCTGAGGCATCAGTATTGCTTTCTTTCGTACTTTACTTTTTTGTACTTGTAGTTTGCATTTCAATTACAGAAGGAAAGGTATTGAAGGCCCCAGCTAGGCAGATTTCACAGAGTTCGTAAAGTAGGAGCTTGTCATTTATTTTCCCTTTGAAATCAAAACATGTAATCTTGCCTACAGATGTCCATCCATTATTTCCATTGGTTTATCAGGGATTACAGCTATATAGCAAAACCAGACATTTATTTGACTAGTCTAGTGGAGATACAAATGCAGTTTTTTTTGATGAGATAATAGTAATATTTAGCCTTTCATATTCAAAGTCATCAATGCACTGAGGACGCATTAAGCTATAAATTACATTGGTGGAGTCTATGTGGTGTGTTGATTGAGGTTAGCAGATCGTTCTTCTAAGTTTACTGCTGTCCTTTTTAAACTAGTAGTAGAGAACCATGACCTGTGACTGCTGAACACATTTAAGAAGTGTCATTTGCAAATCATGTAAAGAATGTTGAGTGAAAGTGCTTCCAAAATCTTCTTTCTAATTATTATAAACACAAGTCTTTCAGAAGTCTTCAGAATTAAGATATGTTCAGAGGGATTTTATTGCTTTTGAATTTTTCTTCCTCAGAATAATTTCTATTAATTTTTTTTCTTGATTAGTAATAGGGACACAGTTCAATAAGAGGACTGAATTAACTTAGAGATTGGGTTACTTTGGCAGTGGCAAATTGAAATTGAACTTCCCGCTCTAGCCTGTGCTTTTGCAGAGAGATATAAAACCTGCAAGAGTAATGGTTCCCATTGCAACTTTTACCACCATTTTACTCTAAGGAAACTGAAAGCAATATCAGAACACACCAGTGTACACCAAGGGCTCATTCATTGCCCACAGCTGGCCCAATCTGCTGGCTGGCACTGTCTGCTTTTGGAGCTGCCCAGTATCCTGTGGGTATGCTTCAAGGACTTTGCATCTCTAATTCTCTCTTGGTTTGGCCAAAGTCTGTCTTTTTATGGAGAATTTTTTTTTTTTCAGAGAAGCTTTGCACTTAGATTTTTTATCTTATCTGTTTCTAAGGGTTTTTTTTTTGTGTTTACCTCCATAATGCTCAATGGTTAAATATAGGCGCACTGATTTTATTATAATATGCAGAGAAACCAATGCTGAAACGACGCAAGAAAGATGCTATTCTGTTTTGCAGTACCAATTCTTAAACAGTGAAATATACCTTTAAGAATAATATTAGGTGTTATCTGGCAGATTTTTTTAAAAGGTACTGTTCTGCAACAAGATTTGCAGAATGATCGTTAATGACAGATTAATTTTTAAGTTATATTTAATTTTCAAATACAAAATCAGTTAAATAGAAACTAGATCAATCAGATAATTTATCTGATAAGCAGTGTTGTTTAATGGTAATTCTTTAAGACCAGTACTTTTAGTCAGACATCTATTGGTAGTGTTATAGCTAGAAACACAACTGACACATAAATGTTCAGTTTCTGTGCAGATTTTTTTTTTAAGATCAACCTGTCCACTTTCCATGTCATTTACAAAGTTAATTTTGTACTCTGTGTCTTCCTTGTGAAATTACATTTTGATTCACCATAAAATTCAGTTCAAACTTTTCCCCCTATTTCATTCTAGAGATCTGGCTGCTTTTATTTTACAGATTGTCCTTTGATCTCAAGGAGACAATTGCTGTTTTACTCCTTTAATCAAGCTTGTATTATTATAGGCAAAATGAATATTAGACCAAATGGTGGTAGAAATCCCAGAGGGAAACACGCTTCTGTGTCTGAATCTTGGAAAAGCAGAATAATTCATTTTAGTCAGTGATCATATTCAATAAACCCATAGTTCCTGTTCTTATTTACTTTGCTTGAAGGTTTTTTTTTTTGTTTTGGGGGGTTTTTTTACTGCTACAGGACAGTGTTTCTGCTCATGAGATATTTCTCTGTCACTAGTGACACACTGGGAGGCTCTTAAGTGTTACGGAGAAGAGATCATCTGGTAAAGGAGGTAGGAGTAAAACAGGACACTTCATACTTTTAAGCAGCTAATAGTGATTTCTTACCTGGCATCTCAACAGACATCAGTCTGGGCCATGTTTCTGTGTCTTTTGGACCCTTGTTTCCTAGAAGCTATGAGGGATTTCAGAGAGGAAATGGAGGGGGAATGGACACACATGAAGAAGAGAAAGGAAGATAAGATAGAGGTACTTGAATTTAAAAATCAGTTTAAACATTTGAGAAAATGTGATGAGCTGTCCCATGCCTGTTTACAAGTCAGGATTTAATTTTACATAGAGATCTCTATAGCGACTTTTTAAAATTTAAATTAGAAACATGGCCAGCAATGCATGCAAAATGTTCATTCATTGTAGTAAACTACAAAAATATTGCTTTTATGCAATGAGAATGCCATTGTAGAATTTTAAAAGGCATAGAAATAAAAGACTCTGGATTGGAGTGATTTAAACAAACTCACTAGGATATAGTAGATGATTAAAATACAATCTATAATTACATTACACTGGTATCAGGTAAGGATAAAAGCCTATAAATACACTGGGGTCAGGGTAAGCATAAAAAATGAAACAGTTATTTGAATAATCTGAGATCAAGTTGCAGTAATTAAAAATGAATGTATTATTCAAATGAAGGAATTAGGTTACAACACTCCTCATATGAAAATATTATTGTGACAGACTGAAATAAGTTGGAAGTGATTTTGATAAAAAATTGGGGCAAGAAATATAATGATTTACATTGGGGAAAAAGTAGACAATCTATGCGGATGAGAGTATTCACAACTTCTCCTTCAAATCCCTCATCAAAACTCTTACCTTTCAGGTGGCCTTTGAGAATTATCTACTACCCCTAGTCTCTTCCTGGACTTCACTCTCTCAGATATATAGTTCAATCCACTAAAAATTAAAAGTGTTGTAGTGAAAGACTCTACACGCACTCACAAAGGAATTAATGGGATCTGCACTTACTAGCAGGCGTATTATTTAATCTACCCCACACATTGCTGTTTATTCATTTTTATTGCCATTACCCAGGTCATTCCTGTCATTTGTCTCCTGTTCTTTCTTTGTCATCTCCTGTCAGTTTGAAGGCGAAAGTCTACGTAAGACTAACAAACTGGTATTACTCATCTAAATAGTTGATGGCTACTTTCAGATTAAGCACTTGTTATTATAAACAAAAGGGGTTTGAAATCTGACTTTTCCATGGCAAACTCCTTGGATCAGGAACCTATCTGGAGATCTCTTGAATACATAAATGAAGGATATTTAATTATTAACAATAATTAATAATGAAATAATCAGAAAGCAACTTGGTTTTTTTTCAGGTAATAGCTTTCATATTTTCATATCCCTTATATTAATTAACTTTTACAAATGTGCTCTGAGAGCCAGCTCTGAGTGGCTCTCTGCCATTGCCCATAGCAGAAGGGTAGAGAAATGCTCTGCAGGTGCAAGTATGTCCACCAGCGGACCCATTTGAAATTCTCTCAGATAAGCAGATGAGAGCACATCAGAAATCAGAGAAAGATCAGGAGTAGCTTTCCCCATTTTTGCCCAGTGACTGCTGCCTGAAATTCTCCTCAAACCTTTCTAGCATCTGCAAAAGTTGCTGAGAAGATCATTTAGCTCACTTAAAATATAACCAGCTGCGCCCTCTTAAATCCTCACTTGATCCTTTTATCATCACATAGTATATTTAATCCTCTTGTTCTTACCTGTAAAATCCTTCATATTTGTCTTTTCTAGTCTCTTTTGTCTTCCCCTCAAAGTGTTATATTTGCTTTCCCCCCAAAATGGATGTTAGTCCATTTTATTATTCTATTTCCTGCAATGACTTGTGCATTTCTCAGAAGATTGTTCATGCTAGAACTTCTTTTTGGTATTGCCATTTTTTCTTTAAATTCCTACTCAAATATCATATTATTTTGGCACACTTCCATTTCCAGAAAACTGGATGTATCTATTAGATATAGATTAGATATCTGAGCTAACATGCAATTATACATAAGGAACTTCAGAAGCTGAATAATCTTCAATGACCTGTCAAAACAGCCAAATAAAGGATTTTTTTTTAAAATGTTATAACTACAGCTTGCTACTTCCATTTCTCAAGCTTTATTCACTCTTCAGCTGTCTGTGATTTAATTCAGGTAGTAATACCATGCATAGGTAAACAAGCAATGAGATAAAATGTTAATTCAGATTCAGAGAGATGACTTGTGTAGAACTTCCCTGAATTGATAACTGAAGGATTCAAGGCACAGTGTCTCATAAACAGCTTGCGCCTCTCTGGTAGTGCCGTTAAGTAATGTATCCAGACCAACCGCAGTGTACCAATGCAACAAACGTTAACTTTAAAAACAACTATCTGTTTAGCTGTATATCATCCCAGCAGACCGATTAAATTGAAGATTTTAGAGAATTCTTGTAATGGCCAGTAAGTCAGATATTTGCACGTGTATACATATGCTATAGCATATGTGTTACCTGACTGGTATATACATTAACAATAATCAGTTAATATTTTATCAGTTTCTATTTAATGAAAACTGAGAATGTGGAGTATAGGGCTGAAAGCAGAGAGGAAAGAAAATGAGAAAAGAGAATTAATCATGAAGAAGATACCAAATGAGAACCCCCTAGCTAAAAAGACTTTAAACATACAATAAGAAGCTATACTGAAAGGAATTTTATAGACTTACGTCAAGCAGTATCTCCCAGGACTGGGGAAATAGGCCTAAACTCTCTTCTACACATGGGCAATATTTTCCATTATGAAGATAGACACTAAATCCCGTTTCCACTTCCATGGCATAAAGAGCATTGATTTTTCCGGTGTCTTAATGAAGAAGTTGTGAGGACTTATTTTGTGAGATAGGATAGTACAGGATCATCTTCTCAGGACCAAGAAGGCACATACTAAGGGAGAGAGTAATGGAGAATTTTAGTGATTCTGAGTTGTAGACACAGATAGTTGTTCATGTGAGTGCTAACTTTTAGCAGAATAAAAAGATATGAGACAGTGAAACATCTCCAGCAGGCTGAGGTTCACTACTTGTTCACTGGCTAGCGTTCAAGAGATGCTGTTTTGGTCTGAGTTATACATAGGTTAGGCAATGATGAACTGAGTTTTTCCATGGTGCCAGATTGCATTCAGTTTCCATACCCCAGAGAGATTCCAAGTTGTTCATTATACTTTGTCCTGCTAAAAAGGAAGAGAAGTAGTAGATAATGTTTAGTATCCAGTAGGACTGGTCAATGAAGTGTAGAGATGGGTCCGTTGGGGGGGCTGTGCGGGTGATAATGAGAACAGCCTTAACAGCAGGGCAGATTTCCAAGCGGACTGGGAGGCTTGATAGGTAATTGCTGCCAGTTCTTCCGTTCTGCTTCGTGAAAATCTTCTATTCCCAGGAGCATCCCAAACATTTAATAGAACTTTTTCTTTAATCTCTGTGACTTCTTTACTTGGAGTAGCCTTATACCATTCCTCTTAAGATTTTCTGCAGTTCTAAGAAGGGGCCAGCTGGGAGACAGGGGTTCATGCCAGCACTGTGGGGCTAACAGAATTTCACCTCGGTGTGTAATCCCTGCTCCTCCAAAAGCCAGATAGTTCTTCTGGGATCACTGCATGCTTGACATTGAATTTCTTCATTACTCTCACGAGACAGAGATAAGTGTTCAAAGGTTTTCACAAACTTTTAACATCATGAATCCCATGTGTTCCAGTGGGAGTCACGCACCCTGGAATGCTGTTTTTGCTGAGCAATGGAAATATTATGAAGTGGCTGATGTTGGATAATTTCCAGTCTTAGCTGTATCTTTTCGCTATCCAGTTTCACACTAGAATGATTTAAGCAGAAATAACTGCCCGGTTGGTTGTAGGTAAGCAAAGGCCATTTCGATGAACATTTGATAGGCAGGGGTGGAGAAAGGCCACCCTGCATTGACTTCCCCCTCTGGTTCAAGGAGCGCTTGGGCTGCGGATCTGGGGAGACGGCAGAGAGGAAAGGGTTACACAGACTCTAATACCTGCGTGTCACTCTCGGCTGTGCTCAGAAACAACCTGGCTTCATTTTCCTTAAAGTTTTGTCTAACCACAGCGTATCAAACAGGCCACGGAGGTGCAAGGTGGCCAGGGGTACCAGACCCGCACAGGAATGCCCTGTCGGTCCTTGACGCTGTGTTACAAGCGCAGAGGTATGATATTCTGGAGAAGGAAATACTCCTTGAATTTCTCATTGTTGCTGAGCAAAAACATCGATCCGTCCCCAGGGCACCCCGGGAGCCAAAGCATCCCGCTCTGTCGCGACAGGAAAAGCCCGGGGCGACTGTCAGGAAAGCAGCAGGCACGAGGGGGTCGCGTGGAAAGGGTTTAATCAAACTTCCTAACACCTCCCGGCGTTATCAGCCCCGGTGGCGGGATGTGCAGTGTTGTGTAAAATTAAATAAATAACGGCGCCGGCCCCTTCCCCTCCCCCGCCCCCCGCCCGCCCCCGGTGCGGAGCGCGGCGCGGCAGCGCCATCTGCTGGCGGCAGGCGGCATCGCCATCTGCTGGCGGCGGGGCGGTGCCGGGGGCGCCGCCGGGACGCGGCCGCCAGGGGCGCGGCGGAGCGGGGCTGCGGGAGGCCGGTGTCTGCTGGCTGCCTGCAGCCGTTCCGTCGCGGGGATGGGAGCCTCGCCCCGTGTCCTGGGTTCGGCTTGGCTCACCGGAAAGACAGCACTAACAATGGCAGAAAACTGACTCATTAGTTCAGAAAATTGGCTCATTAGTTAGCCAGTCTAATTAGTTAGAGGTCGTTGGGGGCTGCTTGGACTGTTCACTTAAATTAATGTATTATAGATGCAAAGGGTTGTAACGGGTAGCATAAGATGTACATTTGGAAAGTGTTCCTCTGGTATTAAATGTGACCTATTTTCTTGTAAAACATCTCTACTGTATCAGTCATATGTTCAGATGTATTTTGTTTGCATGAAAAGCAAACTGTGATTCTTAAGAAACTTAAGATATACAAAATAAAGTTTGGCCTGTTACAACTAATATTTCAATCGGGACTTCCTTTTAAAATTTTATGTGGCAAGCACTAGAAATTACAAATCCTTGCTTAGTCTCTTCTCGTCTTTTCTGATTTTTTAATTTTTATTTTTTAAAAAAAGGGGTTGTACCACAAGTCTTTAAAACTGAATACTCTAACTTCATAACACAACTCATCATTATCCTGCTAAGGCTCTCACCCTTTAAAGTTTGTGTTTCTTAACTAATTTATATGATAAGTTTTAACTACAGAGGTTTGAAAGATGCTTTTCATCACCATGTCTTAAATGTTTGAGAGAAATCTTTCTTTACAACATCAAAAAAAAAAAAATTCATGTGTGTTTTCTGTATCCATGCACTCTGTATTCACTTTTCCCTCTACTTCACCCTTTTTTGGATCCTGTGCCAGTACTGTGGATACAGACAGAGGTACAGAGACTTGTTTCAATCAGCATACTCATCAGTATGTGTAATTAAATATATGTAAAATCCCCTTAGTTTACAAGAAAAATCATCTTGAGTGGAACATATCTTAAACAATTAAGTCTATAGGTCCCAACCTGTCTTGAGGTTTGATTTCTTTTTTTAATTCTTGGAGCTGGGGTGGTGTGCTGCAGGCAGCATTGGTACTAACAAAGGGTCAGACAAAGACGCTATGAGGTAGAGAAAGTTTATCCTTGACAGAAATAAGACTGCTTCTGTGAGGTGGGTGAGAGGGTCATCCTTTAATTTCTTGCATTTCAATACAATTAACAGATCAACCATCAATTAACAGGAGGAACCCTCCTCTTTTTCTTTTAGATCCCCATTTTCTCCCAGTGATGACCTGAAATGTCTACTGTATGAGTGAAAAGCCTTACTTCAGCTAAATAGATCATTTTTGTCTGTATCTGGAAAGTCAATGAGAAATTAAGTTGCATTGAAAGCATCTGTACATTTTGTGCAGGTATTTCTTAAGAGGTAAACTAATTGTAGGTCTCTGGTCATAACCTTACTTTTAGAACAGTGGGTGGCTCGAAGTGTCGATTGCAGAAGTATTTGGTCGATTGCATTGCACTAAATCCTTTTATGATTCTCTGTTAAATTCAGTTTTTAATGCACACACAGCATGAGGGGCTACCATTCACTGCAAAGTATCAATTCCTTTGTTTTCTTCCCCTCATACTTGAATAATTAGGAGTTTAACAAAGTGATTTTTCCTTTGGGGTCTATTGGCTTTAGAGCAACTGTATTGGTTAATTTTGAACTTTGTCCAAACTCTACCACCTTGCTCAGAACTAAGGCTGTCGATAACTAGAAAATATAAGCATGTCCATTCACTTAATTTTCGGAAAGGCTCTGAAGGATATAGGCAAAATTCTCTTAAGGGTGACCCTGCAGAGGTCCATGGAGTCTGCAGAATCCCTCAGACTCCGGCAGACTCCCCCCTGGGGAGCCATCATGCTTTAACCAGCTCCCCATTGATACAGCAGTAAGAAGTGAATGCATAAGAAAGAAAGGTAATGAAAACTGACATGTTTAAAAGAAATTGAGAGTTTAATCTGCAAAGTTGTGCTTGAGGGGCTTCCATCGTGATAGTCCTATGGAGTAGCAAAGAGAGAAAAAATTAAGAAACAGCAGAGGATGATGAACTTACATAATTTTTTCTTGCACCAGGCGGTATTTATTAATTTCTTTTCTGCCACTTTAAAGCACCTCTTTGCCTCTCAAAAAGAGAAAATGTAGTATACAAAACCTGGCAATCATAATGAATGTGTGAAATGCTCACAGATTATTATAAGCACGCAAGTTATGTAGTTGTTGGAAATTCTCTCCCTTCTGCTCCTGTTCAGTGATAAAGAATGGTATTTTAATAGGCAGATGGTAAAGACAATTACAGTTTGGGGCTCAGCTGGGAGTTACATCAGTTTATTGCAAATTATTAGTTGATAAATGCTTTTGTTTACAAGCAAAGTCTTAAGCAGCTTTGTAATCAGTTTATCAGCTGCAGCCTGAATTTTGACAGCTTGCCTTTGGGTATGCAGTCACTTCTTTCCTGGCCATTTAGAAATCATGCTGACCAGGCAGGCAGAATGGCAGCTCCTATGCACCTGTATGATGCTCAGTAAACTGGTATTTCTCATAAGCCTGTTTTGGAAGAAATAATCGAGTACTGAATCCTCTTTAATTGCTAATCCTTGCTAGTGTGTACAGCAAGAGTCTTAACTATTTGCTCATTCATAATCTTTTTTCATTTCAATTGCAACCAGAAGTAGCTCAGTCTTGTTGTTACCATTACAGTATTTGCTTTCTGCTGTTAAGAATCTCTCTTATTGGATGAACTAAAGGGTAGACGCACAGTGATTTACAATGCTTGTTTACATTGGACTTTGTATATAACTTGGGAGGTGGAAATGCTTTTTACCATGATGAGTTTTTAGTCATTTTTACTTCTAGCTTCTGCTTCAAAAGGCAGAACTATAATACCTGGGGTTTTTAACACATCTGGAGGAAATCTGGGGGTTTGGTGTGCGTTTTATGTATGTCTGTGATGGCTGTTTTTTAAATGAGTTACTTTGTAAATAGAAAAGACTGGATTAGATGCTTATTGTAGCTTCTATCATATTTACATTTTAGAACATATTAAAAATTCAAATCAACTTCTCATGCACCTTTTTAGTTGTTTTAGTAAGAGGGCCACTGATTTGTCACAGAGTTTTGTTTCCATTGCAGCCAGTGTAAAATGTTCTAATGGCTTAAATGGGAGCAAGATTTGTTTTTAATCAAGAGGTGTTACTTTGCTTCTATGGTTGTTATAGCTGAAGTAAACTAGTTCCTGAACTTCAGTCTGTGAGCTGAACATTAATGTGAGGAAAGGTCCAAGACAGCTAGCAACAATAGCAACTGTTTTCTCCGGGTTACAGTGAACACAACGAAATGTTCCAGCTTCCGTGCACTGTAAAAAGTGGCTTTTGTTTCACACACAACCTTGAGCTTCTTCTTTTTTGGCCCCTTTATTGAATAATGAACCACATCTCTTAGCCTATATTTATTCCTTACTTTGGTTTTGCCATTCAGTAACTTCCCCATTTGCCCTTCTATTTAATGTGTTTAGTTCCTTTATAAATACAACTTATCAATCCAGATCCTTCCATATAATCCTTCCTCCCGCTCAGGTACCTTTGCCATTCACTCTACATTTGCCCAGGGGCAAGAAATGAGCCCTACAGTAGCAGGTGCAAGACAGCATAAAATCCATTGATAAGATGTAGTGTACTCTGCTTTCTCTGCAAGAAAGAGGTGCCATTAAAGCATGTCTATTGTCTTATTTAATCACCTCCTTTTTCATACACTCCAGCCTCACAAAATAACTCTGAAAAGACAATCCACAGGCATGATTGTGTTTGTAAGACTACAAAAAGGTCACCTTACAGCTGTGCTGTCAGGGAAGCAGGGATTGTAGGAATGTGTGTATATCCAATGCCCTGCTTCAGAGTGGTTAGCTTCAGTCGTTCATTTTCTCTCTCTGTGAAACCTGGAGCATCCACAAAAGCTGGGGGAAGAGTGAGGATCACCTGGAAATGTCTCCTAGGAAGCTCTCTGGAGGGTATCCATTCATTGATCCTGTAAGAAGCAGGAGAGTAGATGAGTTTGCTGTGACAATTGGTCCAAGCTCCTTTGCAGTGGTGATGGGAGTGCAATGTGGGCAATGTCAGCAAGGGTTTATCATTATTTTTCAAGCTGTTTATTGTTTCCTTTCTGAAGGATTAATAAATTTTGAAATAACACTCAAGCGAGACCCAATTCAAATATAAAAATGGTGTGGCACTCAATTCAAAATAGAGGAATTTGGAAAGAAAAGGAAAAAAGAAAGGAAGAAATTGCTAAACATCTGACAACAACTTAAAATTCCTTGTTTGAGTTTATGCTGAATTAAGGAAATATAACAGGTTTAGTATTTATGGCAAGGTTTAATTTCAACCTCTGAGAAGCAGACTTAACTTCTTGTGATGTGGGAGGATATTACAGTTTTCAGCTTCATTCCATAAGTATTGCCACTTGTGCCAAACATTTAATAGTTTTACGCTATGGACTGCCGTCCACCAGGAACTGATATCACCTAAGACTTTTTAGAACCATCTAATAGAAAGATATGTATTCACTCTGATTAGCCCAGGATTTGAACGAAGGTCCCAGAAGAGATATATAAGCCTCTTAAATGCATAGAACTTCTAAGGATATGGGTTTAACTGTCTCCCCCTGTGGTAAATAAGCTGTGACAGCTCTATCGGGGGGAAAATGGCAAATAAAATTACCACATTATTTTCCTGTGAATATTTTCTAAGCATTAATCTATTTTGCCTCTTTACCTAATAGAACTGTTAAGTGTTAGACCCGGACTTTTAATTGGAGGAAACAAATAGAAATCTTCAAACTAAGGAAAAGCAGTTAGACAATAGTGGAAAAACAAGAGGTGAAATCTAAGTGTTTGTGATAGTCCTTCCTCTTCAGAAACAGCATTCTTCCTTTGGGCTTCAGCTGATTTTGCAGTATTAATTCAAGAGCTACTGCAATACCGATTGTGATGTTGGCAACAGTCGTACTGCAGCAAGGGAGAGACCTACCCCTGCACTGACACAGAGATGCCAGGTTTCGGAGGTCACTCCTCTAGGACTGGCAAGTTCTGTTAATATTTTTCTCTTCATCTATATAATGCCTGACAGTTTTAACTATAAAATCACCTATTCAGATAAAAGCACTCCCAACTCTGGGCATGTGACTAAGCTGAGGTGAGGCTCAAAGCTTCTGCTGGCTTAAGTGCAGAAGTATATAGCAAGAGCTGTATTCTGAAGGAGTATTTTTCTTTCCCGTTTCTGGTCAGACATTTTATATCTCAAAATGCAGGGATTTTAAAGCTGCCTTCTTCAACTTGGCTAATGCCTTTAAGCTGAGTAGTCTTCCGTTGTTTTGTTCTGAAAAGCATTCCTTTATTTTTCAGTTTGTTCAGTGAGATAAAAATGAAGCAGACTCCATATTTTATGCTGAACAAAAAGGTAATAGTAAAAGTTGTGACTGAACTGGTTTGTCCACTGTATTGGTCTAGTTTTATAGAGTATAATAGATTTTACGTTTTTTGTAGTCAGTGCACTGCAGGCTTATAATATACAGTGCTTTAGTTAAAATTAAAGGTCAAGTATCTTTTGGCAATATCCTTTGATGAGTAAACAAGGCAAAATGATAGAAGATGCTAGGAAATCGTCTCATTAATCTTAATGTAGCACTAAAACTATTTATTGTGAGAGTTTGAGAAGCCTGAAATTGTGAGGGTGATTTTTGAGACACCTCACAGAGAGACTGTTACAATCCCAGCATTAAAATACATGAATGGAAAAATGCTGTGCAAAGTATATATTTTGTGTACGCATATGAAAAATGCGAAGAATTATTTAGTAACTGGAAAAACTGTTCACAAAATGCTTTTGATTTATTGCTGTATATACCACAGATCCATATCACTTATTCTTGCATTATTTTATTCAAAAACTTGTATGAACCATAGGTTGTCATGGTGTAGAATACTGAAAAGGCATTAATCAACCTAAATAAACAAGTACATAGATCTGTGTAACAACTATGAAGTAGTTAATAAATTTTTAGCAATTTTATTATAGAAAAAAGGTCTAAAAGAGTAGTGCTTAATTATCTGGACTCCTCTGTGCTGGGCTCTCTTTTGATTGTATTAATGAAGCAGCTGGCCCATTGTTTCTCTTTAATTCCTCTATTGTTTTAAGAATATGTCACAGCTCTTTATTCTTTTATCAGGTGCTGTGCAGGAGGATCCACACAATACCTCATATTCCTACTGTATTTGCCAATGCACAAAGAAACCTCTAAAGCATTTTTCAAAGAAGGGGCACACATAATTTATAAGTTCTGTTCCTTGTACCACTCTACTGTCAAAAATTTCAACAGTATTGGATTTGAATTAATTATAATTTTTTATTAAACAATGTGTCTACATATAGATATATGTACTTTGTTCATGTCAAAAATTAGAGATCTGCCCAGTAACTTGTGCGGCACTGAAATGGCATTCATTATCCTGAGTCGCCACAACCCCATGGGTGAGAAGCAGAAGGAACCCAAATATGAAGATCCTATCCTATTGTGATGTGCAAATTCTCCTTAAATGCTTAACCTGCGGAACAAAGGAGGGAAGATAATAAATTAACTCCAACCCCCATTACTGTTACTAAAAAGCATCATTTTTTTTTTTTTACAAATTGGAATATTTCATTGGGAGAGGAAGGTTTAATTCAGTTGTCAGTGCCTGTAAGTCCCTAAGAGTAACAGTCCGTTGTTTAAATAAATTCTGATACTCTTTTGGCAAAAAGATGTGTGTACAGGAAATGGGCTATTATGTTGCTGCAACAACACAATCAAATCTATTAAAGTACAAATTTTACTCCATGAAAGTAGTACTTCTGAATTAACTAGCACTGCAAATTTGTTTTAATGGAAACTGCCATGAGTTCCTAAACTTCTATGAAAGATATATGCCATTTCTGAGTCAAAAAACTGGACTCAGATGGTTCAGCAAAGAAAACTGACCAGTATTTAAGACAGGAAAACTGGGATTGCCTTTGAATATATGTTTATATTGTCGCTGTGCTGCTTCGTCTGTGAAAAAATAGCTGCACTTCATTCCATGAAGCAGCTGTACTCAGTGGGCATGTTGCTTTTAGCTACTTGCTTGCTTAAGTCACTTTTTCTAAAAGCAACGGAATGAATCAAGAGGCTTTATGATTCCATCCCTTTTGAAGGTTTTTTTCTCCTGGTGGAGTAAATAGGGGAGTCTGTCCTTAAATACATTTTTTTTCAGTCTGTGACCCACAGACCCCAAATGAACACTCCTTAAGATCTGCAGAAAATTAGTGGGAAAAAAAAAAGCCAATCACTAGAAGCCCCAGTGTGCTGCAGTCTGTGTCTCCCGTGATAGTGTTGTAGAGTTCTGAGAATCAAAGCAGATAAATGGCCATTGTTTTACTTAAATCTTCAAAGCAGTTTACTGATTTCAAATAGGATAATAGAGGTCACTTAAAAAAAAATCCAAATGTAGACGGAAAAAATGAACAGCTATTTTTTTAAAAAAGTAAGTTTATCTTGTATTTTATAGGTCTATCCTACATAAAATAAAACAAAATATTGTATTACCATGCATATCTATCACCCCAGTGCTCCTTATTTTGATTACAGAAGATTACTGCATCTAAATATGATTTAATTGATCCAATTTACTATATATTTTTTACAGTAAGTGTGGTTCCATATCTTGATGAGCCCAGACATAGTTGCGCTTCTGGTTTACAGCATCCCATTGCTTGCATTTTATTATTTTTACAAAACAAATGTCTATCAATCTTAGAGATAAATTAGAAAAAATTGTGCAAACATGACACATCACTAAGATTTTTCCTGCATGCTACGTAATTATTAACCTGATTTTTGCCATTGAAAGAAACCATGAATTACAGATAGCATGGATGAAGTTAAATGCTTTTATATTAGATACATTTTGCTTATAGAGTATTCTATAGGTATGGCCATACAATATAATTGAAGCTTTGTGAGCTCTGTAGCCTAGCAACAGATAATACTGTTAGGTTACTGAATAGCTCCTGGTTGACAAGTGGGGAGTATTTTTGTGTTTATCATGTTTGCTAATGATGGGATCCTTTCCAAAAGGCTTGTCTTAATCTTAATTAGAGTTTATCAGCAGAGGTCTGCATGACATTGTGCAGACACTGATTTCATAAATAATAAAAAGTCCAAGTGAAAAATTTGGCAGGAAAAGAAGATGTTTAAGACCACTGATTCTTCTAAGAGCAGCATGAATTTCCAAAATGTAATCAAGTTTGAACTGTGACTCTATTCTTTATTATCAAAACTTGCAGTACACTCCACTGCAGTTTTGACAGCAATTATGAGTATGATTTATAAGCTTCCTGTTAGGAACAAGATCTGTTTGCACAAGAATCTTGATCATAAACATTACAAAGAACAGTAAGTCCACAGTTTTTCAGGGACATCAGGACCTTACTTTTTCCTTTGCATAGGAAGTTGGTTTGTGTTTTGTATTTTCTATAAATGTAATTTAAGGTTGTTGGGTTTTTTTCAAGCACCAGTAGTATTTGCAGTGCAAGATGCAGACAAAGAAGAGGATCCTGAAATAACCTTTCCATTTGGTGGAAACTCTGAAAGTATCAGACAGCTGCTTCAGTTCCTGATGCCATTTGATAAAGAACTCATCCCAATGCAATTGGAATGTAATTTTTGCTCTAGTTTGCACAACGTGATATTCTTTAACTTTCCCATAAGCATTTCTGATTCCTTGCAACGTAGACTAGAAAAAGAGTTCAAATAAATATGTAGTGTTTACAGATATTTTTATTCTGTTTTCTGCTTGACATGTATGTGTTATATATCACGTAAATTTCTTTGATTTAACCATAGATAAAAAGCACTATAGTGCAGGCTCAAGAAGATTATTTTCAATTTCAAAGAGTAAGAACTAAACTTGTAGAGAAAACAGGTTTCTGATGTTATAAAGCCTTATGGTTATTTCAAAAACTTCCCTTCTGCTCTGTAACAAGAGTCTTCTTACCCTACCATGTTAAACCAGTAGGACTCTTTTCAGTATAAATGGATGAGCAGTCTACTCATTGCGGGTGAGAAGAGGGCCAGAATCATCAGTCTGCCATTGTTTTGCTTGCTAACCAAATGTTATAACCACAACTTCGTTTCTGAGGGACCTTAACTCATCCCTATTAAAACTTATCTTCCTTTCGTTTTCTTCTGATGACTCTGCCTGTCTTAAGACTGAGAAACTCAGCCTGGTGGAGCTTTGCTAGAACCATTTCAGCCTCATAAGCTTTTTCGGACAAAAGGAACAGTTGGACAAAAAATTTCTAGACAGCTTAATCAGAACCTTATCTTCTATAAATAACAGGCCTTTATGTTTCCTTATGAAATCTTCATATCAGCCAATATTTCAAGTAAACGTCTTCCTATCTCCTTCTCCATTGCCACAAGACTTTATTATCCTCTTGAAAATCAGTCGTTAACACTGCCCTTAAGTCATGTCCTTTTCATAAAAAATGTTGTGCTCCTGAGAAATCACTGTATATGTCAGTTGTGTCTTAGCTTGTAGAAATGGTTGTGGCTAGCAAGAGCTTTTTTCCTGTTTTGTAATCACCACCTGTAAGGAAGCCCTGAGCCCTGGCAAGGGTTTCTAGACAGCACAATAATTAATATGATGGTCATGATTGGAACTTCCTATTAAATTTGGAAGCCTCTGTGAGGTTTTCTGCATACTATTTCCCTGAATGTGCTGTAGAAAGCTAAAGAAGACTTCTCTTCCACTGTTTTCCTGCTGTTGTATGAAAGCTACTATGTTTGCATTCACTGTATTAAGGGAAATAAAGTCATTTGCATCTTTCAAAACAGCAGCTACTGCAACCCTATGCAAGCAAGCGTAGAAGGGGACAAGAGGGAACTGTACTGTGTCTTATCTGTGTGGGTGACTATTGCTGCAGAGGTGGTATTTTGCATTTCCAGTAGCTGAAAGAATATGTTATTTCAGAGTTCATCTGGGGATTTAACTTAATGCAATATCATGTACTCATGAAAACACGGACATATACATCACGTTCACTTAAATGCTTCATTTTCTGTAGAGTGGGATGAAAGGTTTGTATTCAAATACAGGAGTGGATTAAACTACTATATTTCTAGTTGCCTTTTACAAACCAAGCTAGACATTGCTCTTCTTCCAAAGCTGTCAGGCATCTCACTCAGCTATGTCTGCCCTAGGTGTGACAGCCTCCAGGAGCTGGGTGGCACAGACACCCAGGTCACTGCCCATGTCAGCTGTCGGCGTTTAATCTGCTGCTGAATATGAGTCAACACCCTAAGGAGCTCTAACACCCGGAGACTGAGTCAGCCTTTTAGCTGATCCAGACTGATTGCAGCTGGAGACCCAGTAATCAACTACACTTCTTTTTTCCCCAAGGGTACAGCATGTCAAGATGTTTGCTGGGATAGAGAAAGTCAGTTGGTTCTTCTACAGCGATTCATTTGTTAAAAAATCCAGTGAATAATAGAGTCTAGGAAGAGCTCTTGTTCTATATTAAAATATACTAAACCATGCTGGTGGGTTATTACATCTTCTGTATATAAATAAAGTAGAAGTGCCTGTTAACAATAGAAACCCTGGTCCTCCCAGAAGAGGAACTGTGTAGTGTTTGCATGAGAGTGCCTAGTTTCAGGTTCTCAGATTGCAGTGTATGTCACATATTTTTATCTATGAGTATGCTTTAGGAATTCAGCCTGGTTCTATTTTGGACAGGTTCTATACTATTTTAACTCTGAAGGCTTCTGTATGTTTACTCCTGACTTAGGCAGTAAGTCAGACTGTACTTTTCAATTACTTGAATTCCCGCTTGGGCATTAGGATTCTGCATTTGTAGACATTTATGGCAGTATCTTCGCATTTCATTTTCTTATTCTTTAGAGGAAATTGGTCAGATTTGCATCATTTAATGTTGTCATTTTGGAGGATAGTAAACCTTAGTATGCTTTGATCCCATCACAGTAAATTGTTTGCAAACTTTGGAGCCACCTTCAACCACTGTATTACTGAAGGGTGAACACAAAGATACTTTTCTGCTTTGAAACTTCATCACCACTTTGAGGTCTGCAAGCTTTATTTTTCTACTGAAACACATTGTCACTGATGCTGTTTTGTTTGCTCATCTTTGAAAGCTAATAGACTGGTTTAATTAATTGTCCAAGATTTCTCTAAAACAATGTCCTAATTCTTCCATTTAGCTCTGGCATATCATATACTGTTGTTATCTCCTCTACCAGATTTTTGCAACAAGTTGTTTTAAAACTATAATCTCTTTGAGGGGAAAAAAATGAAGTGCAGTTGAAAAGGCAGTTATGCCGAAAGATAAACACAGCAATATTACTTATCAAAATGAATACAGTTTTTGCTTGCCTAATGAATACAACATATAGCTTTTTCTATATATACAAAACCTGAGGAAAAAAAAGCTTTATAACATATAAAGTATGCAACATTATTTCAGGCATAACTGTATTGGATATGTATCTAGGCCTGAGAGTGTAGATAACACAACATAAGTGCTTTGCCTGTCTAAACATGTTAAATAAATGAGCATTCACTATCACATTCAAATACATTAGTAGATGTACTCGCATAGTTAATTTTCTTTTTAATGCACTACACATGACATTTGCTGCACAGAGCTATAGTGTATCTTACTGTTTGATGAAAGTTCTTCCACCTCTCCCCCCCTTTTAAACAAACCTTTATTTGAATAAGCCTTTATGAAACAGATCTTTGGCATATCTTCTCTTCAGGAAGTTCAGTCAGTGTAAGCAGAGATAAAGCAGTCATGTTACGAAGATTATTACATGGAAGATTTTTTAGAGAAAGAGGGTGGCAAACATAACGGAGCGGAAGAACGCCCTTAAGAGGAAATCTGATTTCTTTCTTGCAGCTGTTTGGTTTTATTGTGCTATGACTTGTTATTCAAAATAAAACAAACTTGGAGTTATGAAAAAAAGCACATAAAGTTTGGTGAAAAGTATTTTCACCTACATCTTAATTTTCATTAGGAGACAAAATGAAAAATTAAAATGAGTATTCATGGTGCAAATAATTAGGAAAAGCATTCCCAAGTTGTTATTCTTATACACTGAAAAATTGTATGTTGATAGAAGTAAGGCAGTAAACATGAAAATTATTTGCCTCTTCACCTTGAACAAATCATCAAAATTTTAAAATGAGTGTGAGGGTATGGCACTGATGTTTTCAGTTCTGGAATCTGATATCATCGATTAAATTTTTCTGCCTTTGTGTTTCCTGTAGGAGGGCAGCTTTGGTGTACCACGACCAAGGCCATCTCAGAGGGTGAAGAGCTGATTGCCTTTGTTGTAGATTTTGACTCAAGGCTGCAAGCTGCTAGTCAGATGACTCTCACAGAAGGGATGTATCCTGCGCGCCTGCTGGACTCAATACAATTGCTCCCACAACAAGCTGCAATGGCATCTATTTTGCCCACGGCTATTGTGAACAGTAAGTGATGAATACTATTCTCTGGTGGTTTCTTTAAACAGCAGTACTTTAAGGGACACATGAAGAGCTAATACAGCGATAGTGAATTCAAGACCACAGAAATCACACAACTTAAAGCCAGGTTTTGTTCCCCCATCATCTCAGATGAACTTGCAGACATAAAAGGAGCAAAAGAGCGGTCTGGCGTCTGGGCTCTGCAAGAGCCTCGCCTAGACTACCTGACCCGCTCTCCTGCGGAGGTTCTGTGATTGCTCCCAGAGCCGATTAGGATCACAAACTGTTTAAAAGAGTACACCAGATAGGACTGTTAGCTCTCACAGTCCAGCCTCTGCTTCTCAAGTAAGCTTGTTGCTTACAGCTGCAGCTTCTGGTAATAATTCATGATAGTCAACAGAAAGAAAGAACACATCTCTTCAATGGCTGTTTCAAAATTCAGCAGAGATCATGCCTTATAGCAGCCCTGATTTATTGTAGTATCTCCACTCAATGTGGCTACCCAAGAATGTTTTTACATCCTCTGGACATCAGTAGACTGTATCATGGGCAAAATACAGCGTGTAATTAAGTGTTGCCCTTAGAGTGGAGGGACATGACTACATGTAAAGTCAGTTCCTGAACTGGGAAAACTCAGCTTGAATTAGATTTCATTTCCTTATTTTTTTCTTATTGCTTTTTATCTTTATATAGCCCTAGTTCCTCATCCTCCTCTCTAAGTACTTTTCAGATATGTGAGCTGTTACCATGATCCTCCCCAGTCATCCCTTAGACCTATTGCACATCCTTTAGCTCTCAATGCTTTGTAAGCCAGTCTGTTTAGACCCCATGTTGGTGCACTTTCCTATGCTTCCCATGATTTTTAAGTATTGTAATTAGATACAGTAAATGACTGAACACAGTATTTGAGGTGTGAATGCACATGCAAGCACATAATCTGCCACTCAGGCTCATGCCAAAGAATGCTGTATCCTGACAGTCAAACCATCTTCAAGCTCTTCAGACAGGACTAGTTAAAATATCTCTGGTAAGACCTTTCATTCTGTCCTTTCCTTGGTTTTTTTGTTTGGTTTGGGTTTTTGTTGTTGTTGTTGTTACACATTTATTGTTAGTTGTTTTAAAATATAAACCTCAAATGTCCAAGTAATCCAAGCCCTCCCTTCTAAAGAGTGAGTTGGCAGCAACTTTTAGCTAAGCCCATTCAATTTTGCCCTGGTATTGGGGTTGCTATGAGCTGACACACCTGTTCACAGAACAAGCAGTTAGCACCTTTCAAGACTTTTCCAAAAGAAGGTGTCAGAAGCCTCTGAAATGGACCACCAAGTTACCACAGTTAGGGCAAAGGAATGTTCATAACCAACAGCTGCAAGGGAGCCAAGAGAGAGAGTTACCTAGCCTGAAGGGCAATGACCCATTCGCAGCTTATTTCAGCTGAGAATGTATTCTTGTGCAAATCAACAGGAGGCCAACTGTGGGCTTGGACAAAGTCAGATTTCTACAGTTATCAGTTTTCTGGAAACGCCTTTGCTGCCAGCACTGCTTTTGCAGAGCCCTGGAAAGCCACACTAATCATTGTGACTTCGGCTGCTAAGACGAGTTTAAGTTTACAGTTCATCAGCTCTTAACAGCAACTCAGAGTGACCTCTACTCTTAACTCCAGTCACACTGTCCAGAACTTTCCATCCAGGTTCTGACTTTGTCTCTGACTAAACGGGGCTATTTCCACATTTCATTTTTGAGTTGGTGACATTCAGTTTCTTCAGTAAAGTCTAAAGCCAGATATTAGTCCAGTAATATACTGAATGCACCGCTAGATTTGTAATGAGACATCTCTTAGCCATTCCTTCGCTAAATCTCTGAAAATAATTGAGTATCTAGAAAAATTAAATTTTGTAGGGTGCATTTTTTTAAAGTTTCCTAACACCCGGTCTGTTGAAGATGTCCTGCCTCACTGCGGGGGGAGTGGACTAGATGACTTCTAAAGGTTCCTTCCAAACCAGTTTCTTCTCTGATTCTACGCTTTTGTGTTTGAAAAGTCAAAATTAGAATAGCACCTTTGGCTCAATCAGCTTGCACTTGAATATTTTATTTCCTGAATTGATCCACTTAAATATTTGGACAATATTATTTAAAACAAATGGAAGTATTTTGCTTTTGAAGAATTCAAACATTAACTTAAAGTCACCTTTATCTATTTTCATAGAATCATGGATTTGTAGAATCATTATGATTGGAAAATACCCTTAAGATCATTGAGTATTTTGCATCACATTAGGGGAGTAATAGTTCTAGATTCTATCCCTATGCATTTCCTCTGCATAGCATGTAATGAAAGTCACATACTCATAGTGCATAACTGAAGCTATAGACTATCCAGGCCATCTAGCCTGTAGGAAATAAACGTGACTGGAAGTAATTCATTAAGATAACCAAAAGTTTAATTCTGTGATGAAACGCAGTCAAATTAATTCAAATAAGACATGTTCCCCATATCAAAATTTCCTATCACTACTTTTGGACTGTCTTGTCTATGAGAAGCTCAATGGTTGCATTTTTTAAAACCATTTGAAGCCAAAAACAAATGCTGAAATGTCCGTTTTCCCATGAGATAGAAATTTCAAATGATGCAAGTTGTATGACTAATGTTTTAATAGTGTTGTATAGTGGAATACTGACTGCTCCATTAAATGTTTGTGTCTGAAATTCATGCATAATTAATCAGTGGCAAAGGGAAAAATAGTAAATAGTAGTGAAAATATGCAAATTCATGGGCAGAAAAATAGACAAGCATTAGCAATGCAGTCAGACAAGCAAACTAAGCAATGTACACTTTGGCTGCATTTGTAGATATTTAACAAATAAAAGATCCATCCATTTCAATGGGTTGGAGTCTTCAGCTTTGCTCATACAGAGGAACTGGAACAGAGCAGTTGTCCTATACACATCGATATCTGAAATTAAATGTAAGTTGTCATGAATGATAATGAATTATATTATCAGCTACACATGCCATATTTTCAGAGCAGCCAGCCATTCTTCAAGACTAAGTTAATTACAATCACTAGCAGCTTTTTGCATACTGCAGTCAGTGGGAGTTTTGATGTTGCCCAAGATGCGTTTTGATATTTACTCTAATTGCCCATTCTCTGATCCTGAGGTCAGCTGGCACAGTCTAGTTACACTCCTATTATCCTCTTTTAGTCTCAAAGTCAGGTGAAAAGTGTCCAAAACAATTGCAGGGAATGATCCTAGGCTTGCAGTAACTCCTGAACTGTATGCAAGAATGGGGAAGGTGTTAATTCACGTAAGCCAGAAGTGTGGAAGAGACCATTCTCATGATTTCACAATATAAACAATAAGTTCCAGTGGTCTAGTCTGGACCCCCTGTCACTTTTAATTTACTAGTGTACATGTACTCCTAAAGGACTGTGATCTCTTCCTTGTTCTTAGTAATAGAATGACAAATTCAGCTTTCAGAAAGATCAAACAGATCTTTTGTCTTTCTGAGATGGACACACATCATGTACTGTGTAGGTATCCTTCTGACAGGGTATGAACAACCAAATATCTGTCTGCTCTGTGTACATACGTATTATGCATTATTAGTCTTCACTTGAGTGATCAAAATATCTACCCCCTCTGGGGCTAGGAAGTGCTCCGTGCAACCTCTGCATTGTTTTCCCCTCACACTTTGGGGTAGAAGACAATGAAAAATTGCATTATTCTTAGCAAGTATCCATTTTGCATAATGAAAAGTGAGACAGTAAAAATTTACCCAAAGCAAGAGGGCAAGAGTAGGGTAGAAATTTTAACTTCTAGTATTAATAACAAGAGGAACCCAGGAAATAGACGTGCTGCTTAGTATAGTGTTACATGGAAGACTGTGGGATCTTAAGGAAACATAATCTAGTCTGGCCTCCTGGATATCAGGGCAACAGGATTTTACAGTAATTGCATAAGCATTCCGAAAATATACATTCTTCAGAATGGTCTGGAATTAACACCCAAAAATTCCATGATCCAATGTTGGAAAGACTTCTGCACACAGAAAAAAAAGTACAATTGAAACATGTCACCTATTGAGTAGTGATGTATTGGAATTATAGCTTAATTCTTGAATTCCTACTGCCTGTTCACAACAAACAATTAATTTAATTTTATTTTTTTAAAATTATATGCCAACAACTTCTAGCTGTTTTTTTTTAAATTAAGTATTTTTAAAATCTCCTTTTGAAAGAAACAACTCTCTCCCATGTTTAGTCTCTCAACTGCAAGTGACATTTTAATAAACCTATAGCTCTGTTTTCAGTATTTTATTAAATAAGCGTGTGTTTAATGGGGAAGTGAGGGGTATTAATCCAGCTGTGTTAATTGGTTGGCGCTGAGTGCACTGTGACTAACCTGCATGTGGTTGTATTTGCTTGTAGAGGACATATTCCCTTGCAAATCCTGTGGCATTTGGTATCGAAGTGAGCGGAACCTGCAGGCCCATCTCATGTACTACTGCAGCGGGAGGCAAAGAGAGGGCCCGCAGCTGTCGGAGGAGAATGAAGATAGCGCTCAGCAGATATCCAGTGTCTGCCCCTTTCCGCAGTGCACCAAAAGTTTTTCTAATGCAAGAGCTCTGGAAATGCACCTAAACTCTCACAGTGGTAAGTACCATATATTTTCCTATATCATCTTCTGCATTTAGCTACCTGAAGGATTGTTCACTATAGACGTTTGGTGGATTGATGTCTCTCCAAATATATGTAAGCACTCGAGGTAGATACTGCCAAAATGTCAACAGTTTCTGACCTGTGTTCTACAGCAAGCACCTCTTCCTAGGTAAGCGGTGCCATTTCTCTAATCAACTAATCCTCATTTGAATGCTGTCTCTCTCTTAATCTGTGTATACAGACATGCAGGCAGCATTTCTTTACTGGCAAAGGTATGCTTAGGCATCCAGACACAGTTAGACAGCTGCTACTTGGTCTTTTAGAGATTCAGTCAGTTACTTCAGGATTCCATTCACCAAACATGAGTCTGCTAGACTACAATCTCTGCCTACCTTGTTTTGATGAGTAATGGAGAAATACACATCACCAGGGAGCAAGTCCTTCTGAAATAAGATCTTAGGGTATAGAGTAGGCTTTTTAGGCAGGAAGCTTTAAGGACCAGGATCCAGAACTCCGTGTGCTTTTCCCAGGACACTTATTTCATTAAAACATCTTGTTCCATAACAAAATTCTTTTCTGTCTTTATAAATATAACATGGGCATAGCATTTTCTTTGTCCATCTTGTTAAAATTATAGTAAAAGATAAACGGAAATTGGGATTACAAAACTTGTGAGATTAAAAATCCGGAACTCAGCAGTAATCTTGTCCCTCTCCCTGAAGGTCCTTTCAGTGTGCTGTTTGAATTTGTTTTGAATTAGGGCTGGCAACACAATTTAGGAGTTTGCGGAACATTCTACAGTGGAGTTTTCAGTAACAAAGAAAATGTACAAGTAAGAAAGGCTGCAGTGTCAGGGGTTATGGGTGTATTGGCTGTCTAGTGTACAGAGCTATGTCTATAAAGATGCAAGGGCCCTATAGGAGTTCCTGAACCTCCAGTGAAATGGATGGAGTGTAGCAGATACTAATGTATACTTTATTCACAGAAGAAAGCCTTATTTCGCTGCAGTATAAAAACTTCTGGGGGGAGTGGTAGTCTAGTATGCGGACAAGGTGAAGTGAAAGCTGTTTCTCTGATACTTGGGCAGCAGTTACAAGTCAAGAAGGCATCACATTGCCTTGGAGTAGTTTGATATCTCCCAGAACAGGACTAGAAGAGTGCTGAAACCTCCTTTTGTAGACAACACAGGCTATACCTACCCATTCATTTAGAGGCTAGATCTTTCTGTGCTTCCAGGTCTTAACTTTGAATATCACGCCATTGCCATTCTCTGTCTCTTGCCTAGCATATATTTCACTGTTCAGTGAACTAGCAGAATAGTAGGAACAGCTTCAACAAGAGCAAGTGAATGCAGCCCAGCATGTCTTACAGCCTAATAATTAAAACCAGGTACTCTTGGAAGATAAGAAATTCATTTCTCCCCAGGCAGAAGAAAATTCTGAAATCTTAGCCATTGTGTAAAAGGGTTCTTCAGCTCTTTGCATTTAGTGACATACCATTGGCTTAGGTGTCAAGAGGGTTTTCAGCCATGAGCTGTGAGTGACCGTGTTTTCTTGCAATCTAGAAATAAGGATCTGTGTTTATTGAGACATAGGTCTGAGAACCAGCTGAATTTCCAGTAAGAATCTTCAGGTATTTCAGGCAATCAGAGGCTAAAAGTCAGGCCTTCCCCTTCTCTTTTGTCATAAACCAGTCAGTCCAGTCATTCTTACTGTCTTTCAGGTCCTGTCAATCTTTATTTTTCTATACAGATTATCACAAGTTATAACAGCTTCGACAGTAGGAATGAAGCATTCCTTTTCCACATGCCCTGGAAGCTAGTGCTGTGTTTGTTTAAACTTCTGTTACTGTTCCCACTAGGGGCTGCAGCAGACCCACACCACTGGAGCATGGAGCCCTGACTGAAATGCAAAGTCCGTAGAGACACTCCACTGTGATTTCCATATCAAGTTATGTAGAAGCATGTGAAACACCATTTCATGGCAGTGAAGGAGCTAAAGCTTCCTATGGCCTCCTGGTGAAAAAGTGCCTGATAGGGAACAACTGCTGATTGAAGTGCTGGGATACCTTCTCGCCTCTGAGGCCAAGAGTAGTTCAAATTCAAATGTCAGTCACAACTTTGGGAGTTACTGATGCTAGGGAAAAAAGTGAGGAACTCTGTACAACTAATGACTTTCCACAGACTAAGCCAGAATATTCTTACAGCTTTATAGCATCTAACTTCAACAAACTTAGTTTACCTGACCAAGACATGGTATGTGTGTGTAGGCAGAACAAATACTCATTTGATTCCAAATACCATCCCTACTGATATTTTGTCATTTTGTATAATCTAACAGGAAATTATAATCTGTGTTGGTGCAGTAAAGAAATTTGGTCTTCTCTCTTTTTAAGGAATTTTCAGTTTCAAAATACTATTAAATGGGGGGGGGAGTTTCAGCACTCTAAGATGGCTTTGAGTGTACTGCTCTTCATAGGAAAGTCTGTAGTGATTTCATGAGGAATAGGTGGTGTGTTACAGCAGTAGTTGCCTACAGCCATTATATGTTAAAAAATGTTGGTGAAGCCACCTGTTACTTGTCCTTCTCCCTTCACAATGAAAACAACTTATCAGTCCTTTCTGATGAGGATATAACTGCATCCTGTTCCCACACTACAGCCAACTCATGCATGCAAAGAGCTGTGCATCAGTAATGCTCAGAATGCTACTTCTGCCCTGTCTGTGGGTTTCAAGCACTTTGAGTGCTGTACCTCAAGCCACATCATAACCTTGAGCTTCTTGACCTTGATGTGCTTTCTGTGCATTCAAAATTACCAGTGATTGTATGTGAGGAACATTATGTCTCCTTTAGTTAAAACTTTAATTTATAAGATCTTTTCATTTAGAGTAAGTCCAGCCTACTTTTATCCTTCCCCTTGTTCCCTTCATCTCTGCTGAATGCATGCAAATACTAAGGCTCTCCAAAGCAGAGCAGAAGTCTGGGAATATCCTCTAGCAGTTCAAGGAAAGAAATTATGAACAAAGTCAAGTATTTTCAGAGTGACTAATGCCATCCCATTAGAAGAGAAATAGTTCTTCTCACTGTGTTTTTACTTTCTGTGCAACTGATTTTCCAGTAACACTCATAAAGGGCAAAAATGATCATTTTTTTTTGTCTTTTCTGTAGGAGTGAAAATGGAAGAATTTCTCCCACCTGGTGCTAGTCTGAAATGCACAGTTTGTACTTACACTGCAGACTCAGTGATTAACTTTCATCAGCACCTGTTCTCGCATCTTACTCAAGCTGCCTTTAGATGCAACCACTGCCATTTTGGCTTCCAAACTCAGAGGGAGCTACTGCAGCACCAAGAGTTACATGTCTCTGGCAACAAGATGCAGAGAGAAAGTGACATTGAACACTCTCCAAGTGGAAATGAAGAAGCTTTACAGCCAGCAACGGACCTGTTGAACAGAAGTGATGTTCCCCAGAGCCAAAAGACCATGCAGACTAAAGATGCAAGTTCTGATACAGAGCTTGATAAATGTGAAAAAAAGGCTCCACTTTTCCTTCCAAACCAGAGGCCAGAAGCCCAGCCTGCAACAAATAAGCAGAGTTTTTCATACACTAAAATAAAATCTGAACCATCCAGTCCAAGACTTGCTTCATCACCAGTTCAGCCTAATATTGGTCCTTCTTTCCCAATGGGACCTTTTCTTTCCCAGTTTGCTTTTCCCCAGGACATCACTGTGGTTCCTCAGGCTTCAGAGATATTAGCCAAAATGTCCGAACTGGTCCATCGAAGACTGAGGCATGGAAGTAGCAATTATCCTCCTGTAATTTACAGTCCTTTGATGCCCAAAGGGGCTACATGTTTTGAGTGTAACATAACATTCAATAATTTGGACAACTACTTGGTACACAAAAAGCATTACTGCAGCAGCCGATGGCAGCAGATGGCAAAGTCACCAGATTTTTCCAGTGTTCCAGAAAAATTATCAGAAGCTGTAAGTCCCAGTAATGGTCAAAGCTCTATAAACATCCTGAATGCAGCTCCTCACACGTCGGATCCAGAGAATCAGCTTCTGCAGACATCTTGCATAAACTCTTCCAATGTGTTAGATTTGATTGGGCAAAACAATAAAAGTCATGAAAAAGACTTTACAGCACAATCTAAGAAGTTGTCAGCTGCAAGCAATGGCGATGAGAAGATAAATGGAAAATCTTCTGATGTGAAGAATCCCAGTGCTCCTTTAGTAGAAGGGGAGAGTGATCCTAACAAGACTACATGTGAAGCCTGTAATATTACTTTCAGCAGACATGAAACGTACATGGTCCACAAGCAGTATTATTGTGCCACTCGCCATGATCCCCCACTGAAGAGGTCTGCTTCCAACAAAGTGCCTGCCATGCAGAGAACAATGCGTACCCGGAAGCGAAGAAAGATGTATGAGATGTGCCTACCAGAGCAAGAACAAAGGCCCCCACTAGTTCAACAGCGATTTCTAGAAGTGGCTAATCTTGGCAATCCATGTACATCTACTCAAGAGTCAACAGAGGGCCTTGGAGAATGTTACCATCCACGATGTGATATCTTTCCAGGAATAGTCTCAAAGCATCTAGAAACATCACTGTCTATTAACAAGTGCGTTCCAGTTTCAAAGTGTGATACGCCTCACTCCACTGTGTCTTGCTTGGAGATGGATGTGCCAATAGATCTCAGTAAAAAATGCTTGCCCCCATCAGAGAGGACGTCCACTTCTCCCAAAAGGCTGCTGGATTACCATGAGTGTACCGTATGCAAGATCAGTTTTAACAAGGTAGAGAACTACCTGGCTCACAAGCAGAATTTTTGCCCTGTCACTGCCCATCAGCGTAATGACCTGGGACAACTCGACAGTAAGGTATTTCAAAACCCAGAAAGTGAAAGAAACAGCCCAGATGTCAGTTACGAAAGAAGCATAATCAAATGTGAGAAAAACGGAAACTCAAAACAGTCCTCTCCTAATGGAAACTTATTTTCCACACACTTAGCAACACTTCAAGGACTAAAAGTCTTTAGTGAAGCAGCCCAGCTTATTGCTACAAAAGAAGAAAACAAACACTTGTTTCTTCCACAATGCCTTTACCCTGGAGCAATAAAGAAAGCTAAAGGAGCAGATCAGCTTTCTCCATATTATGGAATAAAGCCAAGTGATTACATTTCTGGTTCTCTCGTGATTCATAATACTGATTTAGATCAAAGCACAAATACAGAAAGTGAATCTCCTAAAGGCCCGGCGCCTTCAAATGGATGTGCTGTGCAGAAGAAAGAGTCTCTTCCGCTATTGCCAAAAAACCGAGGCATGGTAATAGTTAATGGGGGACTGAAACAGGAAGAAAGACCTGCTGGAAACCCACAACAAGAGAACATTTCCCAGAATTCTCCACATGAAGATGGTCACAAGTCTCCTTCTTGGATCTCTGAGAATCCCTTAACTGCAAATGAAAATGTCTCTCCAGCAATTCCTACAGCCGAGGAACAGTTGTCTAGTATCGCTAAAGGCGTGAATGGTTCTACCCAGGCCCCAACCAGTGGAAAGTATTGCCGACTGTGTGACATCCAGTTCAACAATCTTTCAAACTTTATAACTCATAAGAAGTTTTATTGCTCGTCACATGCAGCAGAACATGTCAAATGAAACAATCGGCCACCTTTGGTATCTGCGTTTAGGATATTGTTCCATACAGTCTAAAGAAAGCTGTTTGAATTACATCTGGACAATCAGGAGATTTCACTGCTGCTGAGTTGAAGACTTAAAGGTGTAATTTCATTACAGTCCATTAGTAAAGTGTATTATTGGTGCCATTTTCAAAAATATTAATTTATTTTACCAGCAGTATTCATAGCTGTAGTTATTTTTTATTTAAAAACTTTATATTAAAGTCATTTGTAATGTTATTGTATAGTTATTGTGTAGCACATATGGTTTGCACTGTATAGTAGATTTTAAAGAAAATAGTCACAAACAATACAGAAAAGCATTTTAGAAATAGCTTCAAAAGCACTTGTGTATCCTGATTTTTTTCTTATATGCTGTTGCAGCTATATTGTATTTGCTAAAATATAACTTGCAAAGAAGTGTCAACTATGCTGTAAAGTTCGCCTTAAAAATTTCAATTTTTTGAACAATTGGGCTCAGTTTGCTCTTTATATTTTAGCAGATACAGTACCTTAGTCATTAGGCTTTGCATTTGTATGTAGCGGTATGTTTCTGTCCACTTTCTTAACCTGAAACGTACGTTAAATGAAGATGGCAATTTTTTTCTTGTATAGTACTTGTATTTTCTTTCGCTGATGCATCTCTGTCTCAATTTTTAAACCTTTGCTGTTAAATGCAATACTTTATAAAGAATGAACAAAATTACTGGAAGCAGTATTGTAAGTAATGAGGTCATATTAATCAGTTTTATCTTTTGAAAGGCACAGTCTAAAACAAAACCCTAAACTCAATGCTGCAATTATGAATCTAATTCATATATAAGATATATTTAAATATAAGAGTAGCAATACTGCAACTGGTGATCACAAAGAATGTTCTACTTCTGATAGAAATAATTTCTCAACAAATGTTGTTACTATGCATGTATATGGATGGAATAAAATTCCAGATCATTGGAGATGTTTGGCAGTATTTTCTTTACATTTCTTTTATTTTGTTTTTCAACGAGGATTTAGAGCTCACAAACAATAAAGAAGCTCTTAAGAAGAGGTTAACATTGCCTCCTCTTCAGTGGAAGCAGTATTCAAAGAGAAACTGAGTACAAAGGGTGCCTCCACTTTGAGGTCCTTGGTGACAGGTCATTAGCACAGCTAAGTCTAAGACAACCTAGTGAATCACAGAATTATTTAGGTTGGAGAAGACTTAAGATCATGGAGTCCAATCTAAACCTAACACTGCCAAGTCCACCACTAAACCATGTCCCTAAGTGCCACATCTACATGTATTTTAAATCCCTCCAGGCGTGGTGACTCAACTACTTCTCTGAGCAGCATGTTCAAGGCATTTGACAACTCTTTCAGTGAAGTAATATTTCCTAATAGCCAATGGAAACATTCCCTGGTGCAACGTGAGCCCATTTTCTCACATCCTGTCACTTGGGAAAAGAGACCAACACCCACCTCACTGCAACTTCCTCTCAGGTAGTTGTGGAGAGAGATAAGGTCTCCCTTCAGCCTCCTGTTCTCCAGGCTTAACAACCCCACTTCCCTCAGCCTCTCTCTCCTCATAAGACTTGCCCTCCAGACCATTCACCAGCTTCCTTGCTCTTCTTTCCATACGCTCCAGCAACTCAATGACTGTCTTCTAGTGAGGGGCCCATAACTGAACACAGTATTTAATGAACTAAATTTAAAATGTGAAGAACTGAAACCAGGAAGGCTGTTCCCTTTATTGGTGCTAAGGAAGACATACTTCTCTGGCAGTACTGCCAGATGTCAAAATCTGTAGAATAATCTGCTTCATAACATCTCTGGTATGATTGTTTATGTGTTCAGTGGTCTTACGTGGAAAACAATAAATAGAACAGCAGTTTATCCACTAATTCAATATAGAAATACTATTCAATAATTTATGTTATATGAAAATCTGAACTAATGCACAATTAGTACCCTTTGCTTGCAACTGTTCTCTCCTGCACACTATTTTGATTTTAAAAATTGACCTTTTTTCATCCTGCAAATTTGAAAGCAAAACCATTACCTAAACAGTTACATAAATGTTTGTATTTAATTTAGTTCCTATATCAGCCAAAGAAACAACACTGAATCAAATACATAAAAGGATGTTATTTGAGCTAAGCATCCAGTTGGAGTCTACTGTAAGACTATGTGATACCACTAATTTCCAGCAACTGCATCCCTGTGTGCTTTGGAACTGAATTCATTCTTTTTTTATTCATAACTGTAGGTGAACAAGTACATGTGATCCAGTAGCAAAAATAATAAACACTTCAAAAACTATTACTGAAAATGCTGGTGGTTAGCTGGAATTTAAATACAGAACAGGAGCACTTAAAATTATGTTAATTTTCACTCTCAACAAAGATAACAGGTTTATACATTACATTAATTTCAGTAGGGTCAAAATTTTTCCAATAGCAACACTTTATAATAATAAGACTTCCGAAAGAGAAAAAGCATTACAAACACAGGGAGAATAAACCAGAAAAATCACTCCACAATATTTCAGACAGAATGGTACATTTTGACCCTTTTGTTGCAAATATTATTTTGAAGATTATCCATCATGCAAAATTAGTTTAAAGAACTAAGTGATTACATCTAGTTTGAAGTAAGCTAGTTCTGAAAGATCTACATGAATAGACAAAAACTTAGGTGAAGCTGGTCACAAAGACACAGGTAGTATAATTCGCAATTGCTGAGCTATAGGAGTGTGTTTAGACTGTGAGAAGGCAAAGGAGAATATCGGGGTTAAAAGGGAATACATAGCTGAAAAGCAGTGCCAAAAGGGAAAAGCCTTATCACCAAACATTTCTGATCTGGAAATCCTGAGGGTACCTGATACGTTGAAGAGGTAAATTAAAGCCTGCCATGCTGTATTGTATTCTTCCCACTGGCTAGTCCAATTGCTTTCATGTGACAGGAAATACCTGGTAGTATTTCTTTTTATAAATCACCTGTTTGGTTGACTGGTCCCACTTTTACAAGTTCAAAACAGGCGCAAGGAGTTCATCTGTAGTTACAGAACTACTCAATTTTATACACATTTTACCTGCTTCACTGGAGCACCTGGCAACCCTGACATGTGCTAGACCCCAAAGTTACACCATCGTACTCTCTGAAAGTAAAACTTTACACTAGCTGTGTGGGTAGCAAATATAGGTCATTGACATTTGATTTCTAATACATTTGTTAAAAATAGAAATCATTTAATAAAGATAGCCACTCAAATAGCTGGGCTCAGGAAGCATGTTTTCCTATAATTTACACACTTTTCCAGTTTTTCACTTTACTGATCCATTTTTTAATTCGCTCATTTGAAATAAAAACATAAACACTTTGGCCAGCTAGAAATCTCTCTCCTGTTTCTTAAACCAGTTTGCACAGTGCTGGCCTAATCCTAGCTGGGGGTTTCAAGCACATTTGTGTTTAATTCAGAAGTACTGTTAACAGGAATGAACTACTTAAACTTGTTTTCTGACCAAGTGATTATTTGTATTCTCTTCAAATCATATCTATGTAATTGTTAAAAGTTATAGTAGAACAGGTGAACTGCCGTTTGCTAAAACCTTCTTTTGAATATAGACTCATCTCTAGTTCTGCTTTTGGAGTTTTGTAGGTTTATTAATTATTTATCAAATCACTTGTGCAAAGAGAGTCCATCCTTAGTGAGTCTTTAATACCTGAAACTCATCAGGAAGCAGAACACCTTTGTTAAATGGTTGGATCCACTAATCTCTGTCAGTTGGAGCCAGTGAATGGGCTGTCGCGTGGAGATGAATAGCTCAACAACAGGCAATAAAATATTTCCTAGGTTTATGATACAAAACATAAAACTGCTCCACGTGAAAACCTAATATTTAGAAGAGTTCATTGCTGCCTGATTCCATGTGTACTGTTTGCCTGATGGCTCTTCTGTTCAATTTTTTTTATTTTTAAGGGAGGTTTCCTTATTCACAAAATGTTTCATCCATATGCAGTGGTCAGAACTAATGTTGTGGCTGCATCTGTGTCTGACTCTTTTATTTGTCTGTATCCTAAAATTCAGACATTGAAAGGCTGTTGTGGATCCCCATTCGTATCGTAATTTTCACACATTTGTATTGCAGTCTCTCACATCACCATCTGAATTTTTTACATGATGGTGTTTTTTTAAATCAGGTGGACATGCTTAATGCAAGCAGTAAAGGATATTGATACAAGCTGGTATCCATTTGTCTTGCATTAATTGTAATAATGTAAGGATTCTAGTGACATTTTCTTATTGCTACAAGCAATCCTAAAATTATATCATTGATATTTGTTGTGGGTGCACACTGCTAGCTTTCCCAGGCTCTCATTTCTGCCAAATACCTGTTGACTACATTTTTTGTCTAATGCTGTCCACAAGAATGTAGTAGTTGTATCCCAAACACAATCTGATTGGATGTATAAGGTGATAGCTCCAATGTACAATAAATGCTGTACCACTGAGAAACACAGAAGAAAAAAAAACTAAAAAAAAGATGCAGAAATTAAAAAACTGTATCAAAGCTAGAACTGTCATCAAGGTGAGGTGAAATTGGGCTAATTCAAATTTCTGAATGTACATAAGGTATGAACCAGAATTCACTCTAAAAAAGTGGAGCTGAGGTAGATCTCTGAACACCCTGGAAAACCTGGCTTAAAGAAAACCCCATGGTGAGTACAATTGAAGAAGGGTGGTGGGAGATAATCTTACTGAGGGTCAAAGAAGGTAAGGAAAAAGGGAATCTGTACTTTGTTCTTCTGGAGCATGTAGTATAGGTACGATGACGGCTGTAGAATGCAGCAGTCTATCTGTCAGCACTAGAAATACACTGCACATCTCAGGAGGCCTGCAGAGAAAGGCTAAAACACCAACAAGACAAAATCCTTGGAAGATCAGTCTCAAATGCTGAATATTGCCAGTGCAAATATTCTGGCTTCTGGCAAATATTCTGGCAAATATTCTGGCTTTTCCTCACGGCCGGGGCACTGCACTGCCAGGAACTGTTCAGGGCAGACGCTGCACTGAAAAAATGTGTGTGACCCTACTGTAAATAAGATATAATTTACATACCCAAGCTTCAGCCTGCAAGCATTCCTAGACCTCTTGTCTGAAGTCTTCCATGTAGGTCACTGATAGTGCTTTGAATCCAGATCCCTTTAAGACCCCTTAGAGCCATTGAAAAATGAACTAAAACAGTACTGGTGACACTTGTGCATGGAGTGAAAGAGAGCATGGCAGAGGTAGGCAGGAAATCTACACTCACATAATTAAATCTTCTTCATAGTACAGAAGCACAAGATGCCTGGAATTGTGACTGGAAGCATGAGATAGGAGCTTTTGTGCTGGGTTGTAGAGGAAACAGTAATTCTGACAATCTCAGCTTCTAAATACATGTTTTCCTTACTATATACACATATGCATGTATTATGTTTAAATGTACGCAGACATGAGCATGTCCGAAAGCAGGAAAGAACTTAAGCCAGATTAAAAAGGTAGATCAAGCAGCTGAATAAAGTGATTAGACAAATTCTTTGTTGCAGAACTAATAGCCAGAATCTTTAATCATCATTGTGTAGGAAAATGGCAACTTCTGGCACATGGAGGGTGATGTTACATTCATTCACTTCCAAATTTAAATGTGCTCCTGGCAAAATTTGTCTTCTCCCCTTTCCTCTCTTGGCACACGTCTCAGGCCAAGGTGTTTGCTCCTACCTACCTGCTCAATTGCCCATGGACTCATTTTTTCCACCTACCAGCTCTGTTGATTTTGTAGTTGTCTTGTTTTGTTTTCTCTGGGTAATTTTTAATTGTTAAATTCATCTTGAATCAAGGTGCCTGATTCAGAGTGGAGGCAGGTGAAAAGAGCCACCTGAGCTGGTATATCAGAGACTCTGGTAGGCTCCACCAGCAACACAGGGAGAGGCAGCTGGTGCCAGCTCAGCTGTGGGACAGTGCAAGAGCAAGCCCATGGTCAGCATTAGTCTTGCAGCATTCACACAACTCCCTTAAATACCTCAGTCTGTCAGGAACCTTTCAGAGCACAGTTAATAATGAAAAACAGTAGTTTGCATACTACTTGGTTTTGTCTATAGGTGCATATGGCAATGCGTAACAGTTGTTCCCCTCAAACTTTTGGATAGGGTGCCAAATACAATAAGTCACAACTGTGATGAACAGAACAAACTGGATAAAGCTGGAACCACCTTCAGGAACAGTTTTCGTCTCAGCTTTCCCATTTCTAGATGTTCATACTGAAACTGTGAAGCCAGGTTCATATGATCTTGCAGTGATGGGTATATATAAATGTAATCACCTTTCAGGACTACCTGCTCGCTCTACTGTGTTGAAAGCCCATCTGCTGTCAAAATAGTTTTCCGCTCAATTTTTCATATTCACTAATAATTTCCTTTAAGAAGAGAAACTTCTGTGTGCCAGAAATTCTGTCCTGCATTTGTAACTGACTGATGGAGAACAGACTGTAGAAACCAGAATCCTCAATCTACTTGGTGCCAGAAGCAGCCCCTACCACTCACAGTCCTGTTTGAAGTGTGAGCCTCAAGGGTGGCAAATAGAGAAGCTGAGATGTGAAATTGTAGTACGGCTTCAAGTCTACATAGCCCTAAAAATGTATCCCTGTATGGCTGGTTTATTCAATCACTTGAGAGGATCCACCTTCAATTCGTTCACTTTCCTTTTTTTAAGGAAGCCTTGTTAAACCCCTTGTAACTCGAGTCTTAGGGGATATGTGGAAAATACCAGTGGGCTGATTATGTTGTCATTTGGCTTGAGGGGGAACATACTGCTCCTTTGATGCTTTGACATTTTTGATCTCACGCTAATTCTGATGAAACTACCCCCAAGAGATACGTTTATGGAATCTAATAAAAGACCTGTAGGTTCAAAGACTGATCAAGGAAGAAAATTGTTTTAGAGAGAAGCCATCTCAGCCTGTGATTGAAGTTATGATATTAGAGTAAGTATGCAAAAGGAAGGGAACATGTAGGTTTACTGCCACAAGTTTTCAAAGTAGAGTAGCAAAGGAACCATTCTCATATGATGTCTTTCAACAAAAAGAGGAAGTAAGAAGAATTTGAAAAAAAAATCTGTTTAGATGGATAATCTTTGAACTCTTTTCTAGACCATAGGAAGGAAACTCTGCAGATATAATTTAGGGAAGATGAACCTAAAATTCCTTTTTTCTTCCACTTTCTTAAAACCAAAACCGCAACTGACAACAGGGCAATTATACACAGCAGAAGCAAGGTGCAGGGTGCTGGGATACAGCCACGTGTGACAAGGGTTACCCTCCTTCCACTTGCCACACCTCGTCCTTAGTGTGGCAGGTCTCTCGTAGCTCAGCCAGGCAATTCCCCTCTGGTGCCAAGGACCTGTCTGGGCTTGGGACAGCTGCTCTGGCTGCTGATCTTTGCCACTTTTACCTGCCAGCAGAAACAGGTTTGCTGTCTGTCAGAGCAGTGCTGGGTGAAAGAGACACAAGCTTTCCTAGTATATTCACAAATATATAAACAGCTGACGCTGCACAACTTGCTCCTCCAAGCTAACTTGCTTATTTGGTTTATAAGAAACACAATATTGATTATAAATGATTAAGCAGCTAAAACACAAAGAGCCTTTAGGAGGTGCAAAAGTAACAGCAATATTTATGTTTTTAGGAGGTTTCCAAAACTGTAGGGTTTTTTTTTCCTTATTGCTTTTCAAATTATGCCTCAAATACATACAGAAATATAGCAGTGAGAGGTTGCTTTCTGTTACTGTATAAATGGGTTGGTTCTTGATGTTTGGGTGTCATCGAAGGAGAAGGGATACCTACAAGGGAAGGATAGTTCAGCACAAGAATTACTGAGGGAAAATAGATTTACCAATGGCATGTCTCATCTCCTGGGTCTTCCTCTTTCAGACCTCTGCCCTTTAGCCTGGACATCTATCCATGCTCTAAAAGGTGCCAGACTATGCAATCTGCCACTACTGAACACACAAATGCAGTGTCTTCTCAAAAAAGTAGTTTATGTGTGCCCAGTTGGCCCTCATCTCCTTTATTAGGGCTCTTATATCCCTCCCCACCTCTTGAAAATTACTCCTAAGTGCTAGGCACCACACCAAAAGCCTCAGTCAGATGTCTGCCCTTGCTTAGAAAGATTTCCTCAAGGGAAAACAGCGTGAAAGAATGGGTTGGACACATATTTTCAATGACACTATTGATAACTTTAATGTTCACCGTTTATATAATAATCTAGTATTCATCCATGAAGTAGGGGCTGAGTTCATTGGGCCCCTCAGCATTTGAGATCTAGCCAGCTCTTAGGACTGTCAGGACGATGCCAAGCCTTACCTGAGAGCAGCACAGGGATGGAGAGAAGTCAGCATTTCTGCTTCTCCCCTCTACCCTGTGTTACTTCACAAAACAGAGAGAGAATTAATGGAACACCAAGAGGGACTTTAAGGGTTATAACATGAGGGGGAGGGATTTGGAGATTCTGTCCTTATGGTGGTTTCTGTCTTTTTATGTTAAACATTGGGAAATTTTGGTCTATCAGCAACTGAGGCTTATCTTCAGTGTTACAAAATTTGACATGCAGTATGCTTTTGTAAATTATTTCAGAAATCTCTTTCCTTTTATGAAAATTGCCTTTTCTTGGTGGGTAATTTTCATATTAGGTAAAATAAAAATAAAATAATTTAAAAAATGGCAATGTTTACAGAAAATTTTAGTATAGCTTACTATAATGTTATTAAAATCTGTAGCATCACTAAAATATATTCAAAGTTTTCATGTAATTTAATGGAACTAAATATTATAATTGTTTAAGAGATGTTGACATGATTTCACTTATTTGAACTTTACTGTGTTACAGGGTACCAGTGTCACTTTGTGACAGCCACTTCACAGCAGAAACTGTCTCTGCTGTGCAGGAACCTTCCTCACAAATAATATTCTGTGTTTCTTATTCCTCCAATGTCAAAATATGTAATAGTTCATATCTGTTATATTAGATTTGATAATGATACTCACAATATTAAAATAGTGTTTATATGAAGCATTCAGCTTGTGAATGTCTATTATACCTTCCTATATAGAACTGCTGTGTACACTTGCCAGCCAAATATTATGGTAAAATAATAATATTAGGTTTTGCATTTGATTTAAGATCATGACAAATACAATTAATACCAATAAGCAGTAAATTTAAGATAGGATTCATTTTAGATGATAAAAATACCAGTTGTCTTTAACAAGCAATGAATTCCAAACATTTCGTATCACCGGATAAGATTAAAAAGAAAAAATGAAATGTTATGCAACTTTGTCCAGTGACACTTATGAGCCATTACTCTGGGCTCTGGAAGATCCTGTTGTGAGTGCATCACCGAAGCGGAGAAGCACAGTTCAAGCACCTTCTATTGATGTTCAGAACCAGCAGTGAAATGAGAGTTGTTAGGCAGACTCAGATAAAAATAAATTACTTGTTTCATTACAGTAAACAGTTTGATGCAAAATGCAACATTCTGAAAACATGAATTGCCCTGCTATCTAAAATTCTCTTAGAAACAGAGATGAGGTAAAGTTAGTACTCTGCTGATATCAAAACCTCTTCTCTCTACAGGATTAGCTTGCTGCTGCTAAAAAATCACCCATAAAAATGCAGGTCAGGCTTTTGGAACCTACATCTAATGCTAACAAAACTCCCATTGAAATGAATTATGGAATGGCTCACTCCATTTGCAATGTCTAGGAGCAGATAAAAGAGAATATGTCTCTGTGACCTTTAAACCAGTTCTGCTGCATTCATATACTACACAAGCAGCTTCCTTTGTATGTGATACCATTAGCTGTAGAGCAGGAGCTACAGGCTTCTCAGAATTACAGAGGGGTGGAGCCATGTTGTAGCAAAGGTAATGTCGCAAGGGTGGCTAAGGCTAGCAGGCAGCTGTGGAAATCATCTAGTCCAACCCCACCCCTGCTCAATCAGGACAGCCATAATGGCTTGCTCAGGGCTGCGTCCAGTTGGGTTTTGAGTATCTTCCAGGACAGAAACTCCACAGCCTCTCTGGACAAGCTGTGCCAGTGTTTGGGGTTGTTCCTTCCCAGGGGCAGGACTTTGCACTTCCCATGTGTCTGAATGCCATGAGATTCCTCTTCGACCATTTCTCAGGTCTGTCCAGGTCGCTCTATAATGGCAGAACAGTAATTTCATCTGTGAACTACTCTAAATTTTTATGATCTGCAGGCTTGCTGAAGGTGCACATTGTCAAGTTATCCAGGTCATTACTGAAGATTGTAAACAGTATTGGCTCCAGTATTGACCCCTGGAGTACACCACAAGTGACTGGCCTGCAGCTGGGCTTAATGCAGCTGATCACAGTCCTTTCAGCCCAGCATTTCAGCCAGTTTTCAGTTCACTTCCCTGTCCATTCATCTAACTCATACTCCATCAATATTTCTATGAGGATGTTAAGGGAGGCAGTGTTGAAAGTGTTGCTGAAGTCAAGAGAAACAGCATTCAGTGCTTTCTCGTATTCATTCCATTGTCAAAGGCTATAAGGTCAGGCATGATTTCATCTTCATAAATCCATGATGACTACTCCCAGGCACCTTGCTGTCCTCCATTTGTTTGGAAATGGTTCTCAATATTATCTGCTCCATTGCCTTCCCAGGAATTGAGGTGAAGCTGTCTAACCTGTAGCTCCCTGAAACTTTCTTCATGCCTTCTTGAAGACAGTACTCAGGAATCTCCTCTGATCACTATGACCCTTCATAGTTAATTGAGAGTAGACTCACAGTGACACCAGACAGCCACCTCAGCACCTGTAGGGACATCCTATTAGGTCACATGGACATATATATGCCCAGTTTGTTTCAGTATTCTGTGACCTCATTCTTGTCTGCCAAAGGTTAAGTCTTCCCTCAGGTCATAGGGGCCTGTGATTCCTAGTAAAGATGGAGACAAAGAAGGAATTCAGTGCCTCTGCCTTTTTCACATCCTCCATTATCAGATTGTCACCTGCCTTATTCAGCAACTGGCCCACATTTATCCTAGACTTTGCTGCTGATAGACCTGCAGAAGCCCTGCTTGTTGCCATTCACAGCCCTGACCTCGTTAACCTCAATGATCCAGCAATGTGCACTTGCAGTTAAGAAAGCCAGTCGTATGCTGGGCTGCATCAAAAGAAGCATGGCCAGCAGGCCAAGGTGGGTGATTTTCCACCTCTGCTGTGCTCTGGTGAGAACCTTTTACAGGTCCCCAGTACAAGAAACACATAGACTTGTGGGCTTGAGTCCGTAGGAGGGCCACGAATATGATCAAATGGCTGGAACAGCTCTCCTGTGAAGAAAACTTCAGAGAGCTGGGACTGTTCAGCCTGGAGAAGAGAAGGCTCTGGAGAGACCTTTCTGGAGGAAAGAAGGACCCTATAAGGAAGATGACAAAAGACTTTTTACCAGGGCCTGTAGTGACAGGACAAGTGACAACAGCTTTAAACTGAAAGAGGTTAGATTTAGATTGGGCATAACAAATAGGGTTTTTTTACAATCAGGGTGGTGAGGCACTGGAACAGGTTGCCTGGAGAAGTTGTGGATGCCCCATCACTGAAAGTGTTAAAGGTCACTTTGGAGGGGAATTCAGCAACTTGGGCTAGTGAAAAGTGTCTCTGCCCACAGCAGGGGGAATGGACTGACTGTCCTTTAGTTGTCCTTCCAACCTAAACCATTCTATGATTTTTATCATTCTGTGAACTCTATATAGACTTTATTTGTCACCTTTCAAATGATCTATGTTTTACTTTTTTTGTGTATCTCCCTGGTCTTTGAGATCTTAGTAGGACGTCTGTACACTGTGCACCCAGTCTGTGCTGTAGGTTGGAGTAGTAGAAATCCAGAACAGTTTTGTCAGGGACCAGCAAGTTTTTCTGGACTAGCAGAAGCAGGTCTATGAGGAGGGGGGTAGGGTGGGATGTGTGTAGGAATTTTTTCAGAGCCTCCAAAATTGCTATAGAATTAAAAAATGTTCAAGTTTAAAGACAGTGCTAAAGTATATAGTTTTCTGTCTGTCCATAAGCTGTCACGTCCATTTTCACTCTCCCTCTTCAAATATTCTTCATAACACCATCTTCCCCCCCCATTTTTCCTTTCCATTTTTCCCTGTTTCACTTGTCCTCTTCACCTTATTTTTGATGTCCCACTTGCCTTCAGTCAGACCTCATATCCTATTACATCCAGCCCCCAAGGAAACAAAGAGAAAGATAACAATTGCCTTGAAAATTAAAAGCAAGATTCACCAGATGTTACCCTGATCATCATGGACATGGACTCAAAGGTTATCTCCAACCTCACTTGAATTTAATTCCTCTGTTAAATGTAATGAGTGGGTGAAGTACCAGTGAAAAAGGTTTTAATTCTGTTTTGTAAATCAGATACTTATCTCTGTCAGTGCCCAGTTTCAGCTTGGCTGAAAATGTCTATATAAGAGAAATAGGAAATAATTTGCAGTGAGATGAAGGAAACATTGCTAAACTTGGAAAAACTTGGATTTGAATTCAGACTAGGATCTCAGCCTATCTTTGTTACCATATGCCCAAGCCCCATTTCAAAAATACAGCAGTCGTTTTAGAGAGAAGGGTGTTTTTGTCTCTGAATGCTCGGTAAGGATGAGGTGATTTTTCTCCAAGTGCTCTTTTGATATTCATTTAGACCGTTATTAATGAATTGGTTTGCCTTTTTTTTTCTACCTGCTCATCAAAAAGCAAGTTCTATTTTTAACATATATACCCTTTTTCTGAAACAGTTTCTTCTACAGGTGTATTCACCAAATAGGGATGCAGCAAAACCAAAACCAGCTAAGCCACCACGCAAATCATCAGGAAGACAATGAACATCTGTCCATCCACATTTATATTACAAATGGATGAATATAGATATAGTAATTTTTCATTGAAAATAGATGCAGTAAATAGTCATTGCTGTTCTTCATTTAGCATTAGTCAGACTAGTTTCCTCCTTTCAGTTTCACCAGAAGAATGTAAGTAATTTAGACTAAATTATGACTGAAGTTACTCCACACTTTTTCCAAAGCCACTGAGAACAGAATGTGTCCCAGAAACTGCAGTTAGCGTCTCTAGATAAAACCTTATATCAAGACATCTTTGTAAGTACTTAATTATTAAGATAACTTTAAAGCAATTAAAGAGCTTGGGTTTATATGCATTATGGGTCAAGCCCAGCTACTGTCACATATACATCTATTTTTTTGGAATAAATAATCTGCAACATTTTGAAAGGCCAAATAATTATAGTATTACTTACACTAAAGGAGTTAGGTCATTCTCTGACTCCTTCCTTCTCTGAAACACGTATGGCAGTTGAGGCTCCCATTGAGACAACAGTTAGTGTCTTCAACCAAGAGAATCACTTTGTTGAATTAAGTTTAAGAAAAGCACAACCAGTGTATATTCTATATTATTTCATTTTTCCTTGGGCTGTTGCCAGTGGAGATGCAGGGTTATCAACAGCAAGGGAACAGTGTGTGTGCCTGTGGGACTTGACACTAGTACAGATATACACAACAGCACTTTTCATAGGGCATCTTGAAAATTCACTTTTTTGGAACTAATGTACATCTACCGAAACTTGTCTCAGTGTCTACTCAGTCCTGTTTCCTCACCTAGTTATGTTCTCTCCATCTAATGGACTCTTAGATCTGCAGAGAGCAGACACAGAAAAGTGACATCTCCCATCACTGCATCAGCATCAACACAGTCTGAGGCTTTCAACAGTTTCAATCCCTCCAACAATATAAGATGTGCCCCTTTCTATGTTGTCTGATGGCAACTGCTGATTCAGCTGGAAAGATACAGTAAAGTCTTCCTTTCATTTGAAGACTGTTGTCTTCAGAGTCTGAAGGGTGGATGAACCAGTTTTTATACATGCATAATTGCACTCTTCTCAGTAAAAAATTGTGCTCTAGGAAAGTATGGAATTGCTCCCTGGTTTAATGGTTCTGTGAACATTCATACACATTTTTTGTCAGCTGTGACATTTCAGAGTGACAAAAGCGAGGTGACATTTATCCTGTCCTCTGTTTAGAAGAAGGCCTAAGAAGTAATGTACACTGAAAATTTCTAGGTAATGTTCCTGTAAATTTTGGCAACTCATAAGAAGAATGGTCCCTTTCTGCAGTACTCTGAGGCAAAACAAAGATTTCCTATGACCCATTCAGTATCTCCTCACAAAAGCAGTTCATTTGGGAAATTTAAGTTCAAATTCAGTAGGGCAGTATAAGTACATGATATGCTGCATAGATGTGGATATGGGACATAGGAAATTGAAAAGTTTGGCTGATGAGGTCTCACTGGTTCAGCCATAAGCAGTTCAGATCCTGAGCACTCAACAGGTTTTTTTTTAAAAAAAATGATTTTAAAAAAAAAAAAGATTATTCCTCAGGCATAAACTATTATGTAAATGTAAAGTATTGCTGTTTTGCAAATTTAGTGGTGATGAGTGTTTTCTTGAAACGTAAAAGTTATTTATCTTCGATTAATGATATTTTGGTTTTATTTTAGTGCAAAGTATTTAAAGGTAATCAATACACAAACTTCCAACATATATAGATTACAGTTCTATGTAACAATTTTCACAAGGCTGAAATAATTTCAATATGAAAAGCACAAATGTGCCATACCAACATGCTATTCATGTCTTTTCAACCTTTTGAATAGCAAGAGGTCAATTTAGTCAAGCCACCACTGTAGACAAATGTAATGATACACCTGCACTGCAAATGTTTATTGTGTTTGGTAGGTGCTTATGTAGAGGTCAGGCAAAGTGCAGCTCTGCATAGGGTAGGATATATATTTTATTGTTGGGGTTCAGGAAAAGGATTACATTTGAATTACTTGCATGTGATTGCTTAAGAAAAAGAAATATATTCTTGTAGAGGTTAGATAAAAGGCCTTACTTACCAAGACTGTCTCTCAATCGCTCATCCCCTAAACTTTTTGTAACGACAGTCTGAATGCCAGCTGGCATCTTGAGCAGGAGTATAAATGAGCTGTGAAGAAAGCAGTGAACACTGTCCTGAATTTGAAAGTGAATTTCAGTTTAGCAATGTTCTGGATTTTTTTTTTTGCAATTGTCAGACCTCTGAATGTTTTACAATGAAACATACAGGTTTTCTGTAACACCAATGTTCAGTTTGAACACTTTCTGGACCTGAACTGCAGACTCCATTTTCTAACTTCCCTTTGAAGAAGGGAAGCTGGTCCTGTACTAGTGAGCTCAGAAGATACTAGTGAACACCAAGTAGCCTGTGACCTACTTAAACACTATAAAATAGGTTCTAGGTTTTACTGGTATTTATTTATCTAGTCAGTTATTTATAAAACATTTAAAGAGTGAAAAGTGTTCATTAAATTTTTTTGAGTAATTTAGATTAAGAAGGTAATTCAAGAATGATGAGAAATACAGGCACGAGTATGGAACGAGTAATTCAAAGACTACACAATGTTCTTCTCCCAGCTTTCCTTGACTTTGGGCATTCTAGGATTACTGTGTGTTTGAAATATGGTTTAATAATTTAGGAAATCCAACTATATCTTCCAAGTAATTTTGTGCTGTAGCTCCTCATCCATAAGTGAAACACAAAACATAGAAATTGTTTAATTCAAATTGTTCTCGTCATGTATTTTAGCTCTTTAAGTCTCATTCATCAGCTATGGGATAATAGAAGATGTCAAATACCATATTCAGTATACCATTACTTAAGGATATGATGACGATCTTTGTACCTTCTGTAGTTATTTCTACTATAGTGCATAGAGTATGCTCACCTAGATTATCTTCACCAGATTTTCAGTAAAATCTATAAAAAATTTTTACTGTTATTGTCCCTTTCTCACCTGGAGGCAACCTTGTCTGACATTACAAATGACCAGTGGAATCTGGGTTCCTTTCAGAGCACTGTTTAGACATTTTCTTGGAAATACATGAGGAAGCCATGACTATTTCTTAGCTCTAGTAATATCAGGAACAACTGGGATAAAAATAAGAATGCAAATTATTCCCATGGCATGTCCTAGCACAGACCATGCTGATCAGCAATTTTTCAGAGTGACTGCAAGACTGGTTGATTTACAGAGAAACCATGTGGGTCATGTGGTAAGGAAGGGGTTAATCTTTATTCTTTACAAATCAGCATGTAGATATATTCTTTTTAAAGTAACTGACAAAATAAAGCCCACATCATATATTGCAGGTTTGATCATAAGGCCTATCAATCAGGTAACTCATTTTCCAGTGAAAAGATAAACTAATACTGATAAATTTTCATTTTTCTCCTCATTCTTTAATCTGACTTTTATCTTTTGTGAATGACATTGGACATATATAGTAATCCAAAATGAATATTTTGTTTATGTATATGGATTCTTCAGATTGCCCGCATTAACAACTCTTAACCTTTAAACTGATTTATAAACATGTAAGAATAAAATGTCAGCATTCATTTGTCATCTCACAGTAAACTGTCAGCATTCGTTTCTCAGTTAAAATAGAATATCTGTCTAAGAATTTACATTAGGCTTTGTAATCAAACTAGATTAACACCAGTGCAACTCAGCATGAAAACTTGCTATCAAGCATACACACTCCATTAATACCTTAATGTGCATTCCAGGCTACATCTCATCATGATCTAGTGAATTCAGTAGGACTTGTTGCTGAAAAATGTGACTGACTCATGCAATCTCTTTGTCTAACACATCAGCATAATGCTGTTGCTGGTCCATAAATGGAAAGCACAAAGTTTTAAAGGATAAATACTGGACATCGTTGGCAAGCAATGGTGAACATCCATGAGGAGTGAGAGACAAAATGGCAAAGAATGGATCTTGTCTTGGAGACTCATGCTATACTTCTTATCAAAATGTGGGTGATATTTGTTGCTAGTTGAAAGTTTGAGGATTATCCCTAAGGAGGTTTATGATATAATCCCTTTAACTGGATGGCAATCAGACTTCTGCAAATGTTCTGATAATCAATTAAGCTGAGTTACTGCTACATTGGATCTGTATCTGATTTCCTGAGACAGATCGGGAATGCTTACTTAGATGGTGTAGGGAGCACCCCATTATGTGAAAAGGAAAATCAGCGTGAATGTACTCTACATGGAGTTATTGCTCTGACTTTCTTGGATGCACAAGAAGGAGGAAAATTAGTGAGGAGGAGACACAGTTAGTGGCAAGACCCCATATTTCTGTACAAAATGTGGAGCAGAGGAAATAACATAGAAGGAAACAAGCACCAAATCAAAATTGAAACACTACAACTGATAATGGTTGTGTTAACCAGTGACTGTTCCTGAAGGTTCAGAGATGTGTTTCGCAGTGTGTGGTTTCTGTGTAGTTCACTTCCAGTCATCTTCTGTAAGATAAGCCAGAGTGCAATGCAGAAGAACTACAAACACAAGCATTACAAGAGGCCTGTTTGTCCCTTGTCTAGCTGAGACTTGACCAAGAGAGGAAGTCCCACCTCAGTACCTTTCTTGGTCTCCCTAGATCCTCCTGTGGATGCACAGTCATTTTTTGGCAAGTGCTGGGAGGATTCAGTGCTGGGTCCCATACTGACAGCCACCACCTTCTGCAGGACCTAGAGAGAACTTACATGCCACATCTTACCATTGCCCTGGAAAAGTGGAAAAATAACCACTAAGCAAAGATCAAAGGAGAACTAGTTTCAATAAATATGTTAAAGGGGAAGTGTAAATGTTCTGTTGAAGCCTTGTATTTAAGCTTAGATATTCAACAGATACAAATGTAGGGAAGTCTGCATGAGAAAAAGCCTGGATATTTAAAGTCTAACAGCTTTTGTTTAAAGTTATTCAGAGTATTGTAAATACATTTCATAATGTTTTATATTATTTACAAAGTTTTCTCTTTGTATGTAGTGTTTGCTTACTCAGAAACTGTACAGAATTCTCTCTTTGAAGAGAATGAGGAGTTGTTAACATTTATTTATCAGTGTTTTACATACCACCACTACTGATTTTTAACTATGTAATACTTGCTCAAAAGCCAGAAAAAAGCCTGGCTTATAACTGAACATGGAGTTAAGTTTTGTTTCAGAAAAGTTAGGTCTACAAAACAAGGTATAATATTATCTCAGTTCCCCTACTGTGTAGCATAAATAGTTCCAAGTATTTAGTCTCAAGCAAAAAGAAATGTATTTGGGGTGGTTTAAATGTGGATTTTTTCAAATTACTCGAAAGTTCAGCCCTGTGTTGAGAGACATGATTTATTTTCTCTCTTACTTCCAGTAACAATCTAGATGGCTTTGAGGTATCAGTGGGTCTTTCTCAGAACAGGGAAACTGGGCATTTCAGTTTCCTGTGGAGGTGTACAATGTTGCTGCCTATGGATCTTTCTCAACTCAGCTAAAATAAAAGAACATTGCCTCCTGCATGGCCAGTGCTACTGCACATGGATTTTTATCTGTGTTTCAGTCAAATAGAGAGGTGAACAGAACTTTTCTGGTTAATTTGAAGAGCTATAACGTTTCTTTTAGGCAATAACCCATATTTTTTAAAAATTCAGCTTCAGCAAACTTTGCTTTAAAAAGGCAGTATTTTGTAAGATTATCATATTCCTGATGTCATGTTTCACATTTGCTCTGAGGAGCAAACTTCTGGTCCTACTTCCCTCTTCTGGTAGTTCAATATATTCTTCAGTCTTGATTTACTCACCATGTGACTTGGGTGGTCAAACATAACAAAGCAGTGTTACATTAATGATGATGACATTAAACATTCAGTAAGAAAATATAAATAAAAAACCTGCTTCAAATTTGATGAACAAATTGAAATCATATTGAGAAACATGATATATTCCTTCACAAAGACATTATTAATCACCTGTCATTGATTCAGTATTGGTAAATAATATTGATACAGATAGCTCTCCAAGTTATATTTGCTATTTTCGCAGATCATTTAATAGAGCAAAATATTCTTTACAATTAGCTGAATTTCCCTCACTCCTAATGTAGCAATTCTGACCATGGGCAGATTAGTGTGAAATCTAATTTGTGCTAATCTGTCCAAGACCAGGGAAGCACAAAATATATTTTATGCAGTGTTTACCCACTTTACCATATATAGATAAATGCATGAGTGAAAAATCATGCACCTTCGGGTTTACTGGGGTGAATATCTATAATGCCATTAGGCCTGAATTTCCTTATTTCATTTTTCTTGCCATTGAACAACATGCACTGGACTCTCATGATTAAGTAAATATATAAATGTAGATCTGAAAAATTTTTAAGTAGATTTAGACACATCAACTTGTATCTAGTAAGTGTAACTTTTCTGCTACTTTCATATGGGTTATGTAGAAAAGATTCCTTTCTTTTCTTTACTAGTATTGCCAGTATTTTACAGTGCTCACCTAAGTAGGTCTCTTTGAAGGAAAACCATGAAAAGCTACAGATTTTGTGACTGAAACTCAGAGTGTAATTTGTTACATGAACATCTGAAAACAGCTGCTCCTCTGGCTTCTATTGCAGTAGGATTGCTGCAGGATTTCCAGGCTCTTGTTGCAGGAAATGGTTGTGATTTGCTTTAGCATGATAAAAGCAGATATGTGGAGCAAGTCAGATCCTGCACCAACTGCTGTGTCTCCAAAGAGTGCTGCAAAAATGTTGTTACTGCTCAGATATTGTGAAGCTCTCTCAGTAATTCTCACATAGTGTGAAAATACACACTTGGTTTCCCAGAAAAAGCTTGCAAAACACAGGGATGAATGCTAAAATGTGACATGGTTTGACAGTTATTTATAAGTAATATTTGGGAATGTATTTGCTGTAAAAGGAAGGAATATCTAGTAGCTTCCAAGAGTTGTTTGGCAGTTACTCATTTTCTTTCTTAAAATTAATTATTTTCCATGATTTATATTTATGACCAAAATGGAATTGAGTGTCTTTCCATTAGGAGTCTGGCAGCATTCAGCCAGTGTTTTGCTATCCACGAACAAGTCTGTCTCTAATTTACTGATGCAATATAGCAAAGCAGGGCAAGGGTTGTGAGCTTTGTGAGCAGAAGCAGGGATGCTCAGGGTGGATAAACTGTTGCCCAGTATTTCTGTGAATTTGGACATATTTCTTTAGGGTCAGATCCAAATTGGACAACCAATATATTGTGATAATTTACCCATTGTGTGATTGCAGCCTGCTGTGGACTCACTTGCAAAAGGCTGCAGTGCAATGTCCCACATGGATCAGCTGTGCTTTGCGTAAGTGATTCAATCCAATCAATATGTACTTCCCAATAGATGGAAGCAAAATCCTTATTTTGTGCAAGTATCTAAAAGCAGAGGCCAAACACATTCTTATTTGTAGGTACTTTCACTGCTGGACTATGACTTGAGGAGAAGATTTCAAGAGGATAATAGTATGCATTCAGTCTTTTACAAAGGAAGATTTTGATGGGGGTTTATGCAGCAAATGTTTTTCCTAGTATTTGCTTCTCTCCTTTTATGACTCCCAGTGTCCACATTGGCCTGTTAATCACGCATAACAAATATTCAGGTGGCAATGCAATGCTTTGGCACACAGCAGCTCCAGATCCCATTTGGTTTTTGTAACCAAACATAAACTGCATACCAGTTCACTTTGAAAACCTTTTCTGCTATGGTTCAGCAGCTGAGGTACAAAATTAAAGGGTTGGAGTGTTAATATGTTGCAGAGTCATATGAGAAAATAGTACATTCTGTAAAATATTTGTATAGTTCAACGAAAAGACATATACTTTGCTGTTGGATAGAACCGTTATAGTTAATTAGTCATTATTATATTTATTTATTGTTTGTATAAAACCACAGAGGCATGACGTATTTTTGTAACAGGTCTGTACCTCTTACTGTGCTGGCCAGCTGAGTCTGCTCATGAACCTCTCCAACTCAAATATCAATTTGAATTTCAAGCATGCAGAGAGGAAAAGTTTTGCCTTCTCATACCCGAGCTGTTTAAGGGCCAATAGACTTCTGGCCTGATCCAGTGTTAAATGCACCTTTGCTTTCCCTGCTGAAGTCGCTGATACCTCAACTGCATGTTAATGCAGTTTTCTCTCTCTTGGGTGCAGCCCTTCTGAGGCTAAAAGCTAAGATTCAGTTGGCAACTATTGTGCTTATCCTGGCAAACAAATTCATCCATGAAGCGAGACATGTGGCGAATGCACACCTTTAGCCTAAAGAAGTCAGCCTAATGACTGGAAATTTTTAAAACCAGGCATTATGCAACTGTGTTTTGCCTTAGGATCTCCCAGATCGCAGCCATGCCCAGCCTGTGAATTCTACATGACGTAAAATCATAGAAGCATTTATGCTGGAAAAGACCTTTAAAAAACACCACATTTACACATTTTTCAAATATCTCTAGGGATGGTGACTTACCCACTTCCCTGGGCAGGCTGTTCCAATGCTTGACAAGTCTGTCAATGAAGTAATATTTCCTAATGTCTAGCTTAAACCTCCCCTGGCACAACTTAAGGCCATTTCTTCTCGTCCTGTCACTTGTTACTTGAGAGAAGAGACCAATATCCATCTCACTGCAACCTCCTTTCAGGTAGTTGTAAACAGTGATAAGGTCTCCTCTCAGTCTCCGTTTCTCCAGATTGAACAAGCCCAGTTCCCTCAACTAATCCTTATAAGACTTGTACTCCAGACCCTTTATCAGCTTTGTTGCTCTTCTTTGTAAGCGCTACTGCAGCAAAATGTCCTTCTTGTAGTGAGTGGCCCAAAACTGAAGCCAGGATTCAAGGTGTGGCCTTACCAGCACTGAGTACAGGTGAAAAATCACTTTCCTAGTCCTGCCAGCCACATTTCTGATACGAGCCAGAATGCCATTGGCCTTCTTTGTTACCTGGACACACTGCTGTTTATATTCACCTGGTTATCAACCAACACCCCGAGGTCCTTTTCTGCCAGGCAGGTTTCCAGCCACTCTTCCCCATCCTTGTAGTGCTGAGTGTGGTCGTTGTGGCCCAAGTGCAGGACCCTACACTCAGCTTTGTTGAACCTCATACAACAGGGCTCAGGCCATCAACCCAACTTGTCCAGATCCTTCTGCAGATCATTCCTTCCCTCAAGCAGATCAACACTCCCACCCGACTTGGTGTCATCTGCAAACTCACTGAAGGTGCACTCAATCTCCTTGTCCAGATCATTGATGAAGATATTAAACAGAACTGGCCCTAACACTAATCCCTGGGGAATACCACTTGTGACTGGTCGCCAACTGGATTTAACTCCATTCACCACAACTCTCTGGGCTCGGCCATCCAGCCATTTTTTTACCCAGTGAAGAATACACCTGTTCAAGCCATGAGCAGACAGTTTCTTCAGGAGAATGCTGTGTAAAATGGTGTCAAAGCCTGTTCAGACTGTTCTCCAGGTGCTTTATAATACGATCTTGTCACTTGAAATATTTTATACCGCCTTGTCTCATTCAGCTACTCTTGGAAAAATCTGACACACCATCCCCAGCAAGGAGGCAAGAAAGAGTTTTGGAGTGAACTGCTCTGTATCATTTCCCCAGCGTTTTCAGAGGGGCATATGAAAATACTTCTCCCACTCTGAGATGTGTTTCCTGACAGTGCTGCTATTGACCTAGCTCAAGAGAACAGTGAGTGATATGATAAAAGAATTGGTATTCATAATATTATTATAAGCAACTCCTAGTCTATCACAACTAGTTCTGTCGCTAGAAACAATCAAGCCCTTCTTAGAAGAGTTCACAGAGGCTGGCTGGCTTCTGAAATAGATGTTAACTGCCTCCACTTAACTTGATTATTAATATATAGCATTACTTTAACTCCAGCTATTTGAACAATACTTTTGATGGTGAAAGATACTCAAATGCATCTTTTGTAATGTGGGGATAAGGGCAATGCACATTCAAGTGAAAAAGAAAGTTCCAGAACTGTCGTGTGGAGAAATGAACAAAGGAAGAACAAAGGAGAACTACAAGTACGGTCTTCTAATGGATTTTGGACAATGTTTTATTCTGGTCAAAGTTCAGCAGCAATTGAACCACAGTATTCTGAGTACACTTTTCTGTCTCACTGATGAAAAGAGATCAAAAATGGAAATCTGGGAAAATGGAAATGGAAAAATGGAATTTTTTTCCTGTCTGTATTATCAGGTAACTTACCTATTTTTTTTACATTTTTTAAGGCAGCAGGATGGGTTGATAAGAGCTCTCAATGAAAAGATCCTTGATTACATTTAGGACTCTCTTATTCTTCACCTTTCAAAGCTATTTTAACCTCTTTCTCAAGTTCATTCAAGAATTGGGCTCTGAAAATATTTACAATAAGTCACTCACTGTGTGTGAAATTTGAAATTACAGTTCAAATCACTTTCTTATTCCCTTACACAGAAAATATATGACCCTTGTGCCTACACATTGCAGACCCATACTCCCACTTGCAGCTGGTATTATAGATTATAGATTATTATCTGTGCCTTTTTACAAGGTCATCCATTCCTTTCTTGTTGCCTTACGAGTTTGCTGCTCTTGTCATTTAAAATGGTATCATGTCTATCGATCATCATCTTCATGTCTTCAGTTTTCATGTTAGCCTCTTGCTGTCTCAAATTGAAGCTTTAAAAAATTCTTATCCTGTGCAGGCATTGTAACTGGAATCACATCTAACCTATTACTACTGCTGTAATATCTTCCACATGATTATTTTAAGTACAGTGCAACTGATAGGAGTTCGAAAGCAAAGTACAGACTCTGTAGTCGATAGTGACTTTCTGCTACCATTGGAAAACATTTTTATCTTCCCAGGAATTATTATCATCAAGGAAATCTAAACATCTTAAAAACAGAATAAAAACTAAAACATGTCTGCCAACTCTTTCTACCCATTTCACCCTTCCATTTAAGTATGAAACCTGTAGATGTCCTACTGAAAGATTTTGATATAATTAAATGATTTGGTTTAATAAGGAGAACATGAAATACCTGAACTATGTAGAAAAATAACAATAAAAACAGATCATAGATGGTTTATATATTTTGATTAATTTCATGAGATACTTAAGCTAAAGGAAAATAAATTTCCTAGCACTTTTGTGTCTCATTTGCAGCAGAATTGCATAAGAAGATGCAAACTCTTCTCTTTTTCCCATTAGCCGTCCCTAACTTTAATTTAAAGGCAACTGAGCTATTAATAAAATGTTACAGAAAGGCAAATAAAGGCTTAAATTGATATAAGAGCTTTAAAAGTATTAAAAAGATATGTCCATTAATATTATCCATATTAGTGGATATTTACTGTACTGATAAATTGCTCTGTCAAGGCTCAGTTCAGAGCTGAATTGAAAAGCTTGAATGTTTACAGTGCAACTAAGCATTAACACGAGCAAAGCAGAAACTCTGATAATTGAGGTTACAGACTGAAAGATTAAATGCATTTTAAATCTCTAGAGAAAAATTTATCTTACACTGTTGATATTTACAGTTGTTCCAGGTGCATTTTTACTTTATTTATTGTTAGCTACAGTCATTAAAAGGAGTGTTAAGAACTGTTTATGTATTAGATATATATTTATTAATGTCAAATTCTGTGCTTCTGTGTGTTTTTTTCCAAAGAGTAAAAACTTGTAAGTAGGTCTGTATATACTGCATTACCAAAATAATGTATGTAGCAAATATAAATGCCACATCAAATATTAATCATTTTAAATATATGCAAAAAGTACCCCACAGACACAGTTTTACTTCTAAATTAAGCAGAACCAATTTAAGGTCGAGTAGTGTTCCACGACTGCCCATTCTGTTAAGCTACCACCATGTTTCCTGGCAATTTTAGCCCTTGTTAACTAACTTTGTCACAGGCAAACCTGAGCATAATTTAGTTTTAATGACAGTTTCTGAGCAACTAGAATGTTCAGCTGCAAAATACAGCATCCTGATGGATACTATAAAAAAAAAAAAGACTAGAAATACAAATAAAAATATTCATAGAAATCTTCTGAGACAGAGATCTAAAACCTCACTTATTTTTTGTTGCGAAAGGGGAAGAAGAGTTACATGTTTGTCTCCCATCAGAAATAATACAACACACCCAGAATGTGATATTCAAATCCTTACGTGTTGACAACACACTAATCTTTCCTAACTGCAGACAAATAAAACAGCTGTGCTTGATTGTGAAAACATGGTACATAAGACTGTGAAAGATTTTGCAGAAGGAGGAGACTTTTATTTCTCCAGTTCTCTCTGGCCCTGTATGGTAACATCGCTAGATGGCTGCATATTTAATTATGACGTCCTTTATGAATCAGATCTGTAATATCACACCTCTCAGTCGGTTGCAATAAATGCTTCTGTGTCCTCAAATACCTTAATACAACTTTGATCAACCTGATCTAGTGAAAGGTGTCCCTGCCAATGACAGGGGTGTTGGAACTATATGAACTTTGATTCTATGATTCAGTGAATTGGTTCCCAGCCTTTTGCCGAAAGAGAACTCATTACTTGGCTGGGGTATATTTTCTTAATTCCAGATACCTATCAACTCATAATTTTTTCTTTTATCTTCTTAATAATGTCAATGCTTCTTGTCTCAGAAGTTCAATGGTTCATAAACATGTCTACATGTCACCAGAAATTAAAAAGCAAATATTAAGCAGTTTTAACACAATTAAAATTAAAACTCTAACATAGATATATACTCAAGGTTCAGAAGTTAATAAAATACGTAAATAACTTCTGTAAGTGCTCAGACTTTAAATTTACTTTGTAGACGGTCTCTCCTTTCTCTTCACATTCTCATTAAAACATTAACAACTCAGGCAAGCCAATTTGCCACAGTCCATAGGCTTCCTTTACACCATCGTGTTTGGAGTGATCCTGTAATATTTTGGTGGAAGTTCAGGTATCTTCTCCATATCAGATCATCTGCAGGACAGTACCTGCTTTTCAGTTTCACAGAGTCTCAACACAGCTGAGGCTGATGGGCACGTCATGGCTGAGCCTGATGGGCAGTGCTTCATCACTCTCATAGTAAGGAAGTGGCTTTGTATGTTTTGATAGAATTTCCTGTGTTGCAGTTTGCACCCATTGCCTCTGATACTGTCACTGGCTGCTACTGAGAATTGTGTGGCTCCGTCTTCCTTTACTCTCAGTCATCTCTTCCAACCCAGATAATTCTGTGATTCTATGATCAAGTATTTATACAGATTTATTCTTTTGTACATGTACCTGAGCCTTCTTTGAAAAGCCCAAGCTCTCAGCCTCTATTTATATGTGTTATAGTGCAGTCTCTTAATCATCTTTGTGACCTTTTGCTGAAGTCATTCCAGTATGCTCATGTCTCTCTTGTACTGGAGAGACCAGCACTAGACATGGCACCCAGAAGTGTCTTATTAAGGCAGAACAAAGCAGAAGAATCAGCCTTCTTGGCACCAAAGGCTCACTGCTGTCAACTTGTCCACCAGCACACCCAAGTCCTTCTCTGCCAAGCTGATTTTCAGCTGGTTGTCCTCCTGCATACACTGATAGGGGTTATTTTTTCCTCAGAGGCAGGACTTTGTGTTTCTCTTTGCTGAACTTCATGAAGTTCATCGTTATCCGTTTCTCCAGCCTTTTCAGGTCATTCTGAAAGGCAACACAGTCATTTGGTCTGTCAACCACTCCTCCAAGTTTTGCATCATCTACAAACTTACAGAAGGTGCATGCTATCTCATCATCTGGGTCATTAATGAAGATGGTAAACAGTATTGGCTCCAGTATTGAGGACACCTCTAGTGACTGGTCTGCAGCTGGGCTTCATAATACTGATCACAGCTCTTTCAGCCCAGCAGTCCACTTCCCTGTCCATTTATGTACCTCATGCTCTGTCAACATGTCTATGGGGAAGATGAGGAAGATAAGGAAGACAGTGTAGAAAGTCATGCTAACATCCAGACAAGCAATATCTGTCCCTCTCCCATTATGTACAAAAAGGCTCTCAGATTGTTCAGACATGATTTCCCCTTTGTAAATCCATGGTACTACTCACACTCTGTCATATATTTGAAAATGATTCTCAGGATTGTTTGTTGCATCACTTTCCAAGGAACTGAGGTGAAGCTGACTGATCTATAGATTTCTGTATCCCTCTCTTGCTCTTCTTTAAAACAGGAGTGATGTTTTCTATTTCTTGGTCCTCAGAAGCCTACTCCAGTCACCATGGCCTTTCACAGAAAATCATGAATGGACTCACAACACCAGCCAGCTCCCTCAGCAGCCATAGGTGTATCCTATGGATTTACATATTACAGTTTATTTGAATGTTTCCTGACCTGATCCTTCTCCATCAAAGGCAGATCTTCTTTGCTCCAGAGTTTCCTTCTGGTCTCACAATTATCTTGGCTGTCTGCACAGCCTTTGGATATCCCACAATCTTTTTCAAAGGCAACATAGAGTCATCGAATCATAGAATTATCTGGGTTGGAAGAGACCTCCAAGATCATCAAGTCCAACCCTTAATCCAACACTATCACGATTACTAGATCATGGCACTAAGTGCCACATCCAGTCTTATTTTAAAAACCTCCAGGGATGGTGAATCCACCACCTCTCTGGGCAGGCCATTCCAATGCCTGATTACTCGTTCTGTGAAGAACTTTTTTCTGATATCCAGCCTAAACCTTCCCTGGCAGAGTGTAAGCTCATGCCCTCTTGTTCTGTTGCTGGTTGCCTGGGAGAAGAGTCCAACCTCCACTTGTCTACAACATCCTTTCAGATAGTTGTAGAGAGCGATGAGGTCACCCCTAAGCCTCCTCTTCTCCAGGCTAAACAACCCCAGCTCCCTCAGCCTGTCTTCATAGGACTTGTGCTCAAGTCCCTTCACCAATTTTGTTGCTCTTCTCTGGACCCACTCCAGCACCTCAATAACTTTCTTGAACTGAGGGGCCCAGGACTGAACACAATACTCAAGGTGTGGCCTCACCAACGCCAAGTACGCTGCTGGCTCATGTTTAGCCTCCTGTCAATCAGCACCCCCAAGTCACTTTCCACCTGACTGCTTTCCAGACACTCTGTCCCCAGCCCGTAGCGCTGCATGGGGTTGTTGTGTCCAAAGTGCAGGACCCGGCACTTGGCCTTGTTGAACTTCATCCCGTTGGACTCAGCCCATCTCTCCAGCCTATCAAGGTCCCTCTGCAGAGCCCTCCTGCCTTCCGGCAGGTTGACACTCCCTCCCAGCTTGGTGTCATCTGCAAATTTACTTATGATGGACTCAATCCCCTGATCTAAGTCATCAATGAAGATGTTAAACAGAACTGGACCCAACAGTGATCCCTGAGGGACACCACTGGTGACCGGCTGCCAGCTGGATGCAGCCCCATTCACCAGCACGCTCTGGGCCCGGCCATCCAGCCAGTTCTTAACCCAACTGAGACTGCACCTGTCCAGGCCATGGCTACCAGTTTATCAAGGAGTATGCCATGGGACACAGTGTCAAAGGCTTTGCTGAAGTCCAGATAGACTACATCCACAGGCTTCCCTTCATCCACCAGGCGGGTTAACTGATCATAAAAGGAAATCAGGTTGGTCAGACAGGACCTGCCCCTCACGAAGCCATGCTGGCTGGGGCGGATCCCATGTCCATCCTGAAGGTGCTGTGTGATTGCACTCAGGATGCAAGGTTCCATAACCTTGCCAGGCACTGAGGTCAGGCTGACAGGCCTATAGTTGCCCGGGTCCTCCTTACAGCCCTTGTTGTGGATTGGCGTGACATGAGGGCCACCTCTTCTACTGGTGAAGACTGAGGCAAAGTAGGTGTTGAGTACCTCAGCCTTCTCCTCATCCCTGGTAACTACATTCCCCCCCAGGTCTAACAAAATATGGAGGTTTTCCTTGCCCCTCCTTTTGTTATTAATGTATTTATAGAAGCGCTTTTTGTTATCCTTAACAGAAGTAGCCAAATTAATTTCAAATTACGCTTTTGTTTCTCTGATTTTCCTTTTGCATGTTCTAACTATAGTCCTATACTCTTCCTGAGTAGTCAGCTCTGCCTTCCGCAGTCAGTAGGCTCTCTTTTTATCTCTGATTTCCTTCAATATCTCCCTATTCAATCAAGGTGGTCATCTTCCCCGCCGGCTTGTCTTTTGGCTAATTGGTATAGCCTGTTCCTGTGCACTCAAGACTTTTTCCTTGAAGCACATCCATCCCTCTTGTACGCTCCTGTTTTTGAGGAGTGTGTCCCAGGGTGTGTTCTGGACCAGTCTTCTGAACAAGTCAAAATCTGCCCTCCGGAGAGAGGGCAGATCAAATAGTCAAACACAGGGGGTCCTGTCCCTGGAGCACCTGGATTTTTTGCTGAGGGGAAGTCAACTGTGTCGGCAGACTGGGCTGAGACTGAGTATGAGATGGCTACAAATCATGGCTAGTCTCTGGGGTGGCCCCGGGTTCAGGTGGCTGCAGGAACAACCCACCAGATACACAGCTGAAATCTAGCACATGGGAACTTAAAAGGAGATTTCAAATTAATTGCAGCTTTTTATAGGAGAAACAGAGGTCAGACAGGTACACAAGTAGTTCTTTATTCTGAGTTCTGTCGCTGGTCAACCGCAAATTCCAGTATGAAGTTTCACCTCCAGTGACACATCGTACAAAATGTAAAAGTCAACATGGGTAGAGCAGTCACAATTTATATGGTAAATGTAGACTACAGTGGCCCAATTTACACATAGTTGCACTCTGACAAATAGGTTTTTTCTTCATGAAGGTACATTTTTGCACATTTTCTCTCTCTTATGCCTTTGAAATTAGGGAGGCATATCTTTTGCACCAAAAAAATAGAAAAAATCCCCTCATTTAATTTCAGACTCTAGAGCAACTCATTGCTCAATTTGATGAGCAACTTAGGCATGAGTTATTAATGAAGCTGGCATAAAGTAGATAGGAGGTCAATAGGATACACATAGTAATTAAAATGCAAAGTTTGCATTGTTTTTAAGTCATACCGTTGGGACACAGGATGCTGGTGGTGAATACGGTTTAAGAAATGACCCAACAGCATCTATAAACAGCAGATAAAAGAAATTTTTTGGCCATTACAGATAGTGAGAGAAACCTTATAGAAAAAAAAGGAGATTACTGTTGTTTTTTATTTAATATTATTATTATTACTTTTAAGGGCATTTTTATTAAATCAAAATTGATCAGATAATTAACCAATCAAAGCCAAAATGAATGACTACAAATTTTGTCAATATGCATGTGTGCTTGTGGTTTTCTGGGAATGTAATTTGCATAACATAATTTAGCTTCTAGTAAAAATCAGTGGGACCATGATAACTTATTTCTGCACTGACAGCCATATCCTTCTACCACAGTATAACATGAAGACTAATTATATTCTATTACTTATTTCAATAATTTATAAAATGTTAGCCTCCCCATTGAATATATAAATGTTCCTTTTAGATTTTACTATTTTAGATATTGATGTTTCCACACACATTGTGTTTAAAACAAAAATCTACTGAGTCCTTTATCAATTGAATATTTTCTGTTTTTCAAATACTACAACAGCAACGATGACAGAGTTTTCAGTGTGTCTTCAAGAAAATCCCCAGCATGATTTCTTATGCAATTAGGCATTTTCATGAATATGCACAACACTTGCTTTGTACCTCTTTGCAAATAAAATGTTTTCTAACACAGATGTTAGAGTTGAATTAATAAAAAAGGTGTTCCACATCATGAAGGAAGAGAGCTTTCATTCTAGTAGCCGCTCACAAAACCTGTTTCAATCTGTTCATTAATTGACTCCTTTTCAGAAACAATCTTCAGCGTATGAAAGTTCATAAGTGCTGCCCCAAGATGACATCTCCTGTGACCTTGCACCAAGGGGGAAGAGATCTAATGCACTCAAGGTATGCAGCAAGAATTTCTCATTCCCATTCTTTCTCTGGTGTGTTCCTGGGAAACCACAGCTTCCAGATGCTCAGTGCTATATGTTAGTAATAGATTCAGTTTTGATATGAAGAAATGAATTGTCATGTGAAAGAGATCCAGAAAGATCCAATAAAAGAAGTTTCTCTTGGGAGAAAAATTTAAAAAGGAAAAAAAAAGAAAAGAGTTTCCAGGCATCATCTGATTATAAAATTAGACAGCACTTGTGTGGCCAATTCATTGCATCGTTAGGACCACCGAGTTTGATGAGAAAATTTTGTGGCCTCTGCAATGGTTTCAGGCAAAATCATTACAATTCTCATCACTTTCTACACAAATTACGCATAAGGGAGGGCTCCTTTAAACAGTCGGCAGCTATCGAACTCTTGCTCGTTGTACAGTAGTTGCTGTTACTAAGGTTATATCTACACAGCAGACTGCATAATAAATTCATAGACTGTAACATGCAAAAGTATTCACATTGAGTACCTGCCAGTACATCCGCAGTGTTTGAGCATGATTACAGCAAGCAGTTTCCTGGCTGGCTTACAGATTCCAATGCACTGTTGCGTTCCATGCGCCTATTTACACGGTGGATGAGATGAAAACAAAACCCCTGCCAGAAAAATAAAATGCTACCTTTTGCCTTAGGGACCTCCTGCACTGTCTCTTTATGTAGGTATATGGGACAAACACAAGAGAAAGATACAAGACACAGCGGGATAGTGACAGATTTTCCTTTAGACAGGTGGGTATGTATTCAGTTGTCCTATAGGAAATATAGCATGCCAGAACTGGATCTCCTAGTTTGAAAGACTTCAGACTGCAATTAAAGGTGATACTTAGATGCAGGAGGGGAATAAGTGCAACTGCATTCCTGTGAAAGTGCAAAATATATTGGTGAGTAGGACTAGGGAAGGGCTGCTGGCAGTGATGATGGACACGGTCAGTAAAATGTTGTGTCTACAAAAGGCAGCCAATCTGTATAAACAGGGCTTTCCTCTGCTTTGTTTAAGAGATCCACATTAGGGGTTTTGTTTAGATTTGTGCTTTTTATGATGGACCCTGGGCAACCAAACCTAGGCTTAAAAAAACAGATGATTCAATCAAAAAAACTGAATAGGTAGTAACCATACCAGAGGCAGTAATAGTAGCAATTTTCAGTTTCTAACAGTCCATGTTCAATCCCTCAAGCCTTTTTTATTTTTTTTAATAGACAGCAGAAAATCCTCAGTAGCAGAAGCTATTTAAAGTCCCTGGCCCAATATCGAATCCTCAGATTTGGCAGCAGAAGGTTTCAGCTGGATTTTCTGGGCAGTAAGTAACTCAGCAGCAAATTTACTCTTTTAATACAATGGCAACAGTCCTTGGAAGTATCAGGAATGACTTCAGATGGTGCCAAAATTTAAATGAATGACCTAACTATAGCCAGCCTTGCAGTCTGCTGGCAGCACACCCTGTGCTTCTGTGGGAGACCAGGGCTCAGGAGTGAGCACGGGAGTCGTGCCTGGCTGTTGCAGACACCTCTGGAAGCAGCTGGGTGATGGGCCCTCACAACGCCATGGGCTGATGTGCTGACCCGGTGCGGCATGAAAGCACAGACAGGTGCAAAGATCAGTGGCAGAATATGGCAAAACATGTGTCTTGTTGGACATCCTGTTATGACCAACAGGAGGACTCAGAAAAGCCTGGAGATCCAATTGAGGCTGCTTTCTAGTCTGCTGTTGCTGCTGCCATTAACTTTTGCTTCTTATTCCTTTACACTAATGAATACACTGTTACTTTACACAGAAGGGATGTAAAGAAAGCGCCTCTCCTCAAAACAGCATGTTCCTTTGGGAGCTACAGTAACTAGATATGTAGTTTGTAAGATTTGTAAGATTTCTTTTAAATGCAACTCATGTAGGTTTGCTATTAATATCTCTACAGTATAAGTGTACACAGCCATCACTTATTGAGGAAAAAAAATAGCAGAAGAGAGTCTATGGAGAAGAAATCTTTATAGTTGTAGGTTAACTTGCATTTTCAGGTGCCCAGTAAGAAGGTCCATGTCTTTTAACCAGGATAGTCCATACTGATATCACCTTGGGATAAGGTTTAACTCTTTCCTGGGAGATGCCATGGGTATGTGAATGCATGCAGTGGCATGTGTTCAGTCTGTGAGAACACTCCTGGGAACTGGGGACCTATCAGATTTGCTAATGCACACATAGCCTGTGAGGCTCTTCCTGCAATGAAATCCCCAGCAGTGTTACCAGGGAAAGGCAGTGTTTTCCCCTGCATGTGAAAGCCTGAAGGTCAACACATAACTTCCATTCTCCTGGCCTGCCAGGACCAGTGATGCAGGAACTGCACATTTTTATAATGGTTTGGTCTAATCAATACAAATTTTAAGCATCTCCCACAACTCAGAAATAAAATATAGGTTGGACAGTACTTAAGTGAGCCCAGGAAAATAATCACTGTCCATATGCTTAAGTTAAGCACATGCCTCAGAGCTTTACTGTAATTGGGCTTCAGTGAAAGGACTAAGACATGGAAAAATTGTATTAACACAACTGTTTGGATTAAAGTGCACTATACTCACTTGCTTACTTCTATTGAGAGCATATTATCAACAGACTCCTTTTAAATTTACATGCTGCAATGCTGGGAATTTTTTACCTATTCTTGAGGGAAAAAAGTCAGTTTTCAGTCCAAAGTTGTAAAGTCTAGAGAAAAAGGTTTTGAAGAGATCCCCCACTGTGACTGGAATAAAAACATACCAGAAAAAGCACGTGTTGGGGTGGCTGCATGATAAGAAGCAGTGATTCTCAATCACATTGTGTTTGCTATTCTTTTAATATATCTCAGCCACCTAGCTAAAAGTCTTGCTTAAATTCCATATGAGGTGTTGCAAGTTTTGGAATACACCCTGGAAAAGAAAAAATACAGCAAAAATATCTAATAAACATGAAATTAATCACTTATGTTCATTACTTTAATAAACAGAGAAACAAAATCCTGGAGTGAATACAGATTGAAAAGCCATAAAAAAAAAAGAAGTTCTTGGGAACGGCATATTAGTCCCCAGGCACAAGTGAGTCTGGCAGAACTTCATAGTGCTATGTGGGTTCTGAAACTTTGAGTTAAACAGACCTTACCAATAAACTGTTACTACAAGCATTCTCAGGCCAATTTTGCTTCTTATTTCGCACCCCCAACACCTAAAGCCAAATACATTTCCTCCCATTTCAAACACTGAAGTGTTGAATGTGCAAATCAGAACTACACAACACAATTTCTCCTCTTGTGAATCCTTTCTTTGGGACCTTAACCTTGCCTATTCTGTCTTTTGTGCATGTACTTTTCTAGCATTGAAATTATTTGAAAGTAATTGTTTAAAACTAGAAAATGAAGAAAGAAGGTGACTGAGATATTTTTCTTGTATGGGTATGTGATATATATCCACACAGCAGACATTTGCCGGTACAATGTATGTTTCAGGAAATGCAATGTCTGAGAGAGGAATTAAAAGAACAGTCCACAGTAGCACTCTATCACTGAAATATTTTTGACCTAAGGTAGGAGAAAGAATGTGGAATAATGAGATAGAGAGAGCACTTGTTCCTAGGAAAAAAGTGTTGATATGATGGAAGATTTATTGCAGAATTATCATGTGAGTACCTCATTGTTTTTTCATATCTAATTTCTATTTTTCTTGTTTTCACCTTTATAATAGCAAATCCAGGACTGGATTAATATATCCTTATAAAAATGGGGGTTGGCATTTTTTCCAATTACGAATAGCAAAGGAGAAAGTGTTTGTTTGATAAGTGGAAAAATGTTAGGAGGAAGTAGATTTTATTTGAGATTTTTTAGTTTTTAGAGAAAGACAATTCTTTCATTTGAATGCTTTCTGCTGATGAAAATCCTTTGGAGCTGGGAACTGGGCATGGTGGCAGTGGAGGCAGAAAAGCTCTATAACCACTGTTACGAATCTTGCATGGGCTGTCTTCCCAGCACAGTGTGATATTGTAGGTTGACTGAATGCCTGCCAAATCCTGCTAAAATTCAAATATTTATCGTAGCACTAATATCTCTAACAGGGGTTTTGCAGATACTTTCTATGTGAGATGTGAGCAACTGTCTGAAGCGAAAAAACCTTATGCCTGTTTATATTCTCTTTTTCAAGTCTCACCTTTGTCTTAAAAGAGGGTGTGCCAACATAGGTGGTTTATTATCTGGAAGTACTAAGTTCCTTACTCTTTTCCTTCCACTTGCAGAGGCATAGATGTGGCATGGAAACTGCACAAGTGCATTCTTTGGCAGGTTTTGTGAAATTTATCAATAGCCTTTGATGCCTATTTCCAGCCTGACTTCATAAATTTGGATTTGGCTTTTCTAGGAGAAAGATGACAGAGAATTTCTCCAAGTTATTTTTCATTTGAAGCCCTGATTTTATTCAGATCTGTTTCCTTTTTTTTTATTTTACCTCCAGCTTCAGCATGCTGTGAGGTTCCTGGCAGGTTGCCTGGAGAGGGATGATTTGTGGCATATGTGGACAGTGCAACCCCAGACTTAATGGGAGAGGGCTCTTGCCCCCAGCAGCAAATTTGCCATCAAATGGCAGAGTCACGGAGCTAGCTGACCTTACCAGAGACCATCTCATCCATCCCTGTGTCTTAGAATAGATCTGCTTTCCATGTTATCCCTAAGAAAACTTTATCTAAGGGATCTTTCAGGGTATCAGTGCTAAAAAACACTGTGACCTTTCTTGCCTATCTGTTCCCATGTCTTCATCATCAGAAAGCTTTTCTTAGTATTTAGGAATTCTTGCTGCAATTCATGCCAGTTTCTTTCCATCCTGTTCACCAGGAACATGAAGCACAGATTTATTCCCTTCCATACTAAAGCGACCTCCATACTAAAGTGTGCATGTTTCCCTCAGTCTTCTTTTTTGCAGACTAAGTAAACCCAGTGTATTTAATGTTTGATGTTAAGACATCTTTCCTAAATTTTTGGCTGTTTCTTTTTCTTCCCTTGGAATTCTCCCAGTTTTCTCTAATCTTTTTAGTGGCCTGCATTAAACTGTACAGAATAATCCAAGTGAGGTCTTATGAGGCTTGAAATCAAAATGTTTTATCTCATGCTCATAGTCTATGCACCTCTTTGTATATCCAAGGTTTACAGGTTGCCTTTTCTACAACTACATAACATTGTTGATCGATGATTTGATCCATGTTACAGCCAAATCTTTTTATGAACTATCATTAAAACAGTTATATCTACCCTATGGTTGTGCAGGTGAGCATCTGTACCTAGCTGTGATACCATTTATTATACTAATTCCTAAAGGGTGTTTTCTCCAGGATTACATGATCAAGAGCTCAAGTGCCACAGTAAGAGGTAAAAATAGGTAGGGGATACCATTCTGGAGGAAATCTGTGCCTTGCACTGCACACAAGCAGTAACACTTAGCCAGGTTTGCAGCTCAAAGCTCTCGTTAGACCTGCTGCTGTTTACTTCTCGGATGAATATTCAATCAAAAACTATTTCTTTCTTCTTGCATTTGAAAAGTAGACCAATAATAGATATATACAATTTGTCTTCCATGTCTGTTCCTATTTCCTGGATATAAGACTACTATTATATCAACCGTTAAAATTTTGTTCAGCCTCTAAAACATTTGTCTTTGAGAAAAAAATGTTGATGTAAAACAAAGAAAGTTTCTGAGAGTTTTTCATATTTTTTGAATAAAAAAAAGCTAGAGTATATTCATGAGTATTTTAAAATACATTCTTTTACATCCTATTTAAGTCTTATTTTTGCTGATGTGGTGCATTTATGATATTTAAGTATTTTCTAAGAAAATACGCAACATTCATGTTTAAATATTTGAGACATTTTCTGTAACCTCCTGCCCTCTTTTTGACATTGTAATTATTTTAGTATAATAAAAACAATTGTATTCATAAGATAGGTGAACAATTTTAAAATTTTATTTGTATTTTTCCATCTTGTAACTTTAAAAATCTGCCTTTTTTGGTGACATCTCAGTGAAATGCACTGTCTTGTGGGAGAAAGGACCAGGAGAGCTGTGGGGTTCTTGTTACTGGAAGACACCCCCAACACTTACGAGGTTGGGCAGGGGCTCAGCTTGCAGAGGCTGAGACCTGTCTTGTTGGGTGTCCGCCTCCTCCATATGGATGACTCTCCATGTGGTTGGCCCAGCAGTGGGGCAAGTGGTTCAAAATCTTACCAGTCCCTATACATTACAGGGGAAGTTCAGCGAACCCAAGTGCAATATTGCATCATAAAGGAAAGGGATATATGCCTGAACAGTTAAAAGCTGCTGAAATTCAGACCCGAATACCAAGCAAGAAAGAATTACAAAATAATCTTCTGCCTAAAGGGGCTACAAGCAAAGGTAGTGTTGATTATATTTGAAATTCTGGTGTGTTCTCCAGTTTGAAATGAACCGTATTGCTGTGCCTTTGGGAAGAACTCCTATATACAGCAATTGTTTATTTTCTAAAGATACCAGACAGGATTACTGGATGGCAGGAGCTTTCTGAACACTGCACAACTTGTCCTATGCAACATCTACTCCCCTGTCTAGAGGAGCACCTCCTTCACTGAATGTGAGCTATCTATCTGCTTTAGTTTTCAATAAATAGTTTCTTGGTGAAGATTCTGTTCCATTGGGAACAGCAAGCACTAAACAAGGACTGTCTCCTGCTCTGAAGTACATCAAGATTTGCTGCTCAAAGTTATCTGGTCAAGCAAGCGCCCAGCATATTCTGCACATCATCTGAAGTGATTGTGGATACGCTGTTTTTGCGGCTCCGTGCTTAGTTCATGCATTCTTTTCAAGTTCATAAAATACCTGTACATGGGTATTCTCCCTGTCGGCTCCTGTGACAAATGCCGTGCTTTCAGCAAGTCTCAGTTGCAACTGCAGTGAACCGCCAGCCACAGGAGGGCAGCAGTTCAATGAATCGCGCTGAAATCAACACTGATTTTGTAAAATGCGATGAAAACATCAGAAAAAAAGTTCTACGGCAACAGCGACAATAACTGGTCTTATTTTGTAGTGTTAGTCACTGTAGGGTGTTGTGAGTGTAGCATAACAACATTTTTAGACAGGCTGCAGATCTTTTTGTGTATTTCTCAAGTTAAATACAGTTTTATGGCAACTTAATGAAATTTGTTTCTTCCTTTTCACGGTAAAAATCATACGTTGCAGGCACATGCGCCACTCCAGTGCTTCTGGTACTACCATTAATTTCATTCAAGGATTCCTATGGTCTTTGGTGAAGGATATGTGATTTAAATTATATTAGTATTTAAATATTTGTTTTCTTTCTCTATATGGCGTTACAAACCTTATTGAAATAAAGAGCAGAATTTATTATAATAAAGTGATTAAATCTTTTCCATTCCTGGCTGTGGCAGCCAGGTGGTTCCATAGCCCATAGGGCTATTGTTATGGCCAATGTTATGCTAACTCCAATCTCTGGGGTTTTAGTTGGTGAGTGAATTTTGGATGCTTCGTGAAGGAGTTTGTCCCACAGAGTCTCACTTCTGTAGGTTGTTTTGCTCACCTAATGTCTGCAGTGGGATCAGTGTCCCGAGCAGCCAGTGTTGGACAGTGCTCGAAGAGAAACCAGCCTGTTAGACTTCTTACTTCCGATGATTTTGCTACTGCAATTGTTTCAGATACCCACGAGATGGTGCTACTATGCTTTAGTTGAACCTTGCAGTAAGGCTGCAAAGATGACAAAGAGAATAAAGTAGCAAAGAGCTTGAGTCAGGAATATGTCAGATTTATTGAATATAATCACATTGCACAATTGCCATTTTGGTTTTTTTTGACAAGTATAGATGGAGCTTAATTGCGGTGAATAAAACCATAAAAATATCTTAGTGGAACAAGTAGAGTACACTAGAAGACCACCAATATCTAACACACCTACAAGGGAAAGCTAAATCGCAATTTATAAATATCAAATCCAACTTTCTGTTCATAATAAAAGATTACTTTTCAACCAAATCTCATCTAAATTAAAACTGTCCATTTTGGATACTACAATAAAACAATACTACTGTCATGATGAGAAAATGTAGAGGGTTTTCTGTTGTTTGTTTGTTAAGGATAAGAAGGGAAGATGGAGTCACTTTTCCTGTCATTTATACAGAAACTAATGACACACTGGTGTTTAAGAAGATAAAAAAAATTAATCGCTCCCTTTTTGTCTTCCATATGTGCAGCTCTGAGGTCGCTGTATTATTCTTATAATGCAGCAGAAAGAATTTATCTAACTACAGCATTAATCCAGGAGAAAGCATTTGTATTAAACAGGAAGAGATTAACCTGAGCAAGCAACATGTAGAAATGTCATGATTGTGCTTTAATAACCAGGAGGGATGTTGAGACCTGCCAGCTCTTTCACTCCTGTGTCAATTTCTTGCCCAAAGAGTTTCTTCACACTGGCAGTTGGCATAGATCAGCAAGTTGTCCTAAAGAGCAGGGCAGGTAGTAATGTCACACTTAGTGACTCCACATTAGATGCAAAGTAGAAGTTCTCAAAAGTGGGAGAAATGAGCTTGTGCCTTAAGAAAGGAACAGTCTCCATCCTGCCCTTCCACCTCATCAAATAAAAGAGTTTTGGTAGTATGATTGGTCCCAATATAGAGAAGACTGAGGACTTAAGCTAAAAACCCATACTTTAGGAGGCCAGTGGGGCCAATTTATCCCAATCCCTCTAAACCCTTTGGTGCAACTCCTTCAAATTGCATCACCTCTATCAACCACTTTATTAGAAGTTATAAAACAGTACCACATAGATCCCATGTTCACCAAGGCAGTAATTGCCCTCTCAGGGACCTGCAGGCAAGAAGGATCATTGTCACCGCTGACTCCTCTTTGAAATCACCCTTTTGAACATTCAGAAACCAAATGGTGACTGGCAACTGCCAGTGGATTACCATGCTGTCAATAAGGTGTCAATAATTTCTTCATGCAGGAATCGCCTTTGTCTTGAACCTGAATTTTGCCGTTGAGTGGGCTGCCCATCCTTGGCTGGAGACCCTTGATGTTAAAGGTATGTCTTTTATGATTCCCCTGCAGCCCAAGAAGTGTAAGAAGCTTGCATACACCTGAAATTGCATTCAAGATACATTTAGTCACCTTCTCCAGAGATTTATTCATAGCCCTACAATTGCACATACCATGTTAGCTAAGGAACTAGCTCCTGTAACCCTTCTGGTAAGGGTGTGAATGTATTGATATATTGATTACATCTTTATCAGCGGTCCAGACTGCGATTCTCTGCAAATTGCCATGGACGTCATGACCATGTATTTGCAGTTTCTTGTATTGTTGTTCCCAAGGTTAGGTGGCAAGAGCCTGCTCCAGAAATTAAATATCTGGGAATTTGTTGGGTTGGAGGCAGTACCAGTTGAAACATTATCTCAACTCAAAGCTCTATCCTTCACTAAGGGGTGAAGGATCTTGGGACCCTGTTAGGAACACTCAGGTTTTGGCATCATCATGTCCCTGTGTTTGTATTAGTGTCCAGTCCCTTGTACAATCTCCTAAAGAATAATTGGTCTGGCACTGGGATGAAGTGCTTGAGAAAGCCTTGTGAATACTTCTTGATTCAGCAAAACAATTTCAAGCCCTGGGTTGCAGCCCCTCTGATCTCCCTTTTGATCTCCATGTTGACATTTCTGGTCACAGTTTCTCCTTTGGTCTGTGACAGTGCCAAACTTATGACCTCTTAGACCTACCCATTAGATTTGGGAGTAAAGGATGACAAGGACCACAAGAATGCTACATGGCACGGTAGAAAATGGTCATGCAGCAATTTTGCCTACATTAACCAAGATGACATAGTGGAACTTAGACTCTCTATCCCAATTTTGCAAAGCATTAGTGGCCCCAGTCCCATTCCTTAGAGTATAGAGAACTCCAGCAGCAAACATCAGCTCATGATGCATGTTGCCCATTGCACTCGGACTGAGGGCATGCTCTCCTACATAGTCACTTCATGGAAATCCATATTCCCTGGAAGGAGAATGAACTCAGTCTCTCCAGTGTCATAGCTTCACCTGTTATGGATGCCACTTCTGTAGCAGGCTTCAGCCTGAACTCCATCACATCACACGGAGTTCATTGACAGAGGCACAGGCTGTGTAGCTTCCACCTGGAAGTGGGTAGCTGCCCATTTCAATAGATGGAGTTGTAGATTTTATTGTAAAGCATTTTCTTAGTTGTGGTCAAGCCACTCCCCAACCCAGGCCACTGCATATAACCATAACACCAACCTTATCTAGCTTATTATATCATTAACACACCACCAAATAATACCCTAGCCTATAACTCCACATCTAGTGATGATTTGAGAGAATCAAGGGGTGTAAGTGACACGCTTGACATCCTGCCCCTTGACAACATCAGCACATAGGCAGGATGATGCCCGCATCATCCCAGATGAAGTGTAGAGCATGCTGCTGCTATGTAAGAAATGGTTCTCATGCTATCATTGGTGGAGCCAAAGGGTGGCAGCATTTACTTTCATTCAAAAGGCATTTATGCAATTGTCTATTGCTGCAAGATGACTGGACATTCAGTGCCCTTGGCAGTCCACCAAAGCCCTGACATTGCTTCCCATACTGTGTTTCCTATCAGTGATGGGATGCATCGCTGTTATGGGTGTGTTGTTGCTCTTGTTTCATACTACTTTGGTAAAGTTTGATTTACAACATGGTTTTAGACTCCATTACTGTTTGGACCACATGGTGCCATAAAATTAGCCACATCTTTTGGATTTAACCTACAGAAATTAACCCTAAAACCTTGCACAGTGTGACCTGGATAATAGTATACTGGCAGTGTTCTGTGTTCCTTTCTTATTCGGCTTGGGGAGTTTCTATAGAGCTGAAAATATCAAGACAATTTTATTTTATTACCTAATGCATTTCCATAGGCAACCAGCAAAGTAAAAAGACGTCTGATAAAAAGTAAAGTATAATATGCATCATAGGTACTCCAAGAATCAAATGGATGTGAAGCCTGAGGCATTATGCTGTGATGCTGTTAGCTGAGGATCATCTTGGGGTCCTGGTACACTTATTTGGTGAACAAACTTACACTGTACAGCCCTCCTTGCACACTTCTGGAGAGTTTCTCTTTCTCAGGAGGCAGTTCTCCACCTCAAGGGCACCACATAGCCTTTCCAGTCTTCCAGGGCACACTGCAGATGGTCATTTTGCTCCAGCAGCAGGCTGCAGGTTCTGCCAGGAAACACCAGGTCTTCCCCCAGCTGGAGCAGAGCATCCGCCACAGCCTGGCATGTTGTCCATTGACCTGCTGTACTGCCAACTGGAAAGACCAAGGCATGACCTTCCAGATCTGCCAGGGCCTGGAGTCAAATTCCATTGGGGGGGCGAGAGCTCTGCATTTCCTTGTGGCTTTGGTGCCCAGGAGGGCCTTTTCCTAGGCCCAATGGCATAGTTCATGGGAACGGAGGCACTTGCCCTCCAACTCATCCTGCAGTGCCTCCAGCTCCAGACAGCATCCATCTGCTGGGACAAGGGGCAGCCCCAGCCCACACTATCCCACCTTATGGATGAAGGCTTGGGGAGTGGGCTGTCGGCCACTGAATGCTGCTACCAACAGTCTCAAACAGTCATGCTCCCTGGGTCCTTGAGTGGCAGCAATTCCCTCACCGCATATTAGCCAGTGCCTTTCTTCACTGCGCAGGAGCAGAGACAGCCTCTGTCATGAGTCAGAGGTTGGTCAGTAGGACCTGTGTATGCTGAGCAGTTGCTTCAGAAGACAAAAGCTTTAATGATTAATGCCTCTCTCTTTTCTCTTAATTTTTATTGCTGAGCGAAATATCTTATAGTATAGAATATCTCTTTAATAAACTTGGGTCAGCCCTGCTGACCCTTCCCAAATTCTTGCCCACTCACAGACTACAGGCCTTAGGAAATCTTGAGTCAATAGCTTAGGGTAACAACCTCACGAATTTAGTAAGACAATGTATGTTAAATTAAGTACAGTTCCATGTGCTAATTTTGTTTTACTGAAGGCAGTAATCTCTTAAATTGATAAAACTTTGTAACTGCACATTCAGACAAAGCAAGTCTGTAAAAAGTCACGCAAAGCTTCTCTTGCCATCAGTTTTCAATAGTTTTCAGAGCTTCAGCTTTTGGAAACTTTGTAAAGACTATATCATCTCTAAGTGTGTATATCTTGGACGAATTTAAAGACAACTTACAGAACATTTATCTTTGGTTTATGTTGCAGTTTAAATTTGAGCTAGCCATTACTGGAGCAAAAATTACTTTAAATTTTGTTTTATCTACAAAGTTGCACTTATCTAGGGAATACAACCCTTTAAGATACTCTGCAAAAAGCAAGTCAGCACTATGAGAACCTTGTGAGCTATCTCAAAGAGTTGTGGTGGACAATTCTTATTATCACAGTACATTACCAAAGGTAATAAACTTTTCTGTAAGTAACACTGATTAGCAAAGTCTGGGTGCCATACATTTCAGTCATAGTAGTTCATACTAATGTATTTGGGATAACCATGGATATCTTTGCATAGGTCTACGTTGTTTTGTGTAGCTATAGCTAAATGTGACTTTGTACCTATGACAGTAACATGGGAGTCTTCTGCATTCAGTTATTTTCTTGACAGGACACTTTACAGAGTCATTAAAGAACATAGTATACTTTAAGGCTATATATTTCTGGCAAAGAAACCTGAGATCACAAACCCACTTTCTGACACCCTGCAGTCAGCAGCACCCACTGCTCCGCATCCACTGGGGTGCTGCTCTGATGAGGACACTTCAAGCACTGAGCCTTGGGGACACCATTCATTAAAGGTGCAGGTAGTTAGAAATTTTCTAAAGGTCCTTATATTCCCCTCTTTTTTATCTTTTTTTTTTTTGTTTTCCTTTATTTTGCCTCCTGATGCTTAAATTTCCTGCACACAGGGACAGATTCATGAAAGAAAGGTAGTGCCTTCTCCATTCCAAAACCAGCTAAAATTGAAGAGTTGGTGTATGTTTCTTTGACAGAGCACAGAATTTGGATCTCATAATTTACTGGGTAAGTACTGTAAAACACTCCCCCAGTAATAAGCCCTCTTTGGACTTATTGTGACATTTCAATATTTAAAAGGGGCTTACAAGAAAGATGGGGACAAACGTTTTAGTAAAGCCTGTTGTGACAGGACAAAGGGTAGTGGTTTTAAACTAAAATTGAGTAGATTTAGGCTAGATATAAAGAAGAAATTTTGTACAATTAGGGTGGTGAAACAGTGGAACAGCTTACTCAGAGAGGTGGTAGATGCCCTATCCCTGGAAATATCCAAGGTCAGGCTGAATGAGGCTCTGAGCAACCTAAGATGTCCCTGCGCATTGCAGGGACTTTGGAGTAAAGGATTTTTAAAGGTCCTTTCCAACCCAAACTATTTTATGATTCTGTGATACTACATGGACAACAAATGTCTTCCTTAAATAGTAAGTTTGGAAACAGAGGAGTGAGCCCTGCTCACTTCTTTGAATATATAGACCTAGTCACGTTACAGCTGCATGAGTGCTTCAACTTCAGGATCTGACACAGCCAGAGGTTTCTGCCTGTATCTTGAGAACAGATTGATTTTAAACTTAACTTTTAAACTTGATTTTGTGATTTGTGTTTACTTTTGACTAGATCTCATGGCTTTTGTTCCCCTTCTTGGCAGAGAGCTGTGGTCCTTAGTTTGTTTTTAAACCCAGTAGTTCAAATACAGACTGTGCAAGGAGTAAATGAGGTCTTCTCTCAGCACCAAATTGATGTTCCTTAGTCTATGTGAAATGACCACGAAGTTTTATTTCCTTTTTAAGTGGTTAGGAGTTTTACTGTGTCAAGCTAGGGGCCACGAGGCACAACTGAATCAATCTCACCCTTTCACAGCTTCTCAAACTGCTGGATATCCAATGCTTGTTTGTTGGGCCACTGTCAGCAGCAGGACAGATTATAAACAAAGACTGACTGCCCACAATGAGTCAGATATCCCTATGCCATGCCAGGGAAGGATGTGAAGAAAATAATGTTTCTGTGGTGCAGGATTACCTTTAACACTCAAGCTGCAAGTGCAGCCTCACTGGCTTTCTTCTGTCCAGGACTTCACAGATTTGCTGAACAAATGCATAGACAAATGGCATCCCAGCATGTGAAACTGGCTCTGTGTTATGCTGCAAATTCATAAATTGTATTTGGGGACCGAAAGACTTGTGTTTCTAACTGGCAGTTGTGAGCACTCCTCCCAGACCACAGGCAACCTGCAGTCAAGTTCAGAGTACGGGATTCCACGACGGAACTCCCCAGGCTGTGCTTGTTCCCAGAGAGTGCTGCTTTCCAAGGCTGACACCTTTCCGTCAGTATCACCTTCATTGCAAAAATTAACAAACAAAGTAACAGAGCATAGCAGGTGGATTAGCTGTCCTTTACAGAACTTGCATACAATCTCTTTTATTCAAGGATGCGCTGGGCAGCTTAGCAGTTATAGTTATAGCTGAGTCAGTACCTCTTAGGGGAGACAAGACAGACACAGATGGTAACTTTTTAATTATAATCTTAAGTACATTATCATTTAACTTCTCTGTATCATTTCCTACATTGACCAGAGATGTAGTCAAAAAGGACAAAAAGAAACCAAATAATGCTGAAGTACTGAAAAAAAAAATATAATGGCATTTCTGCATTGAGTAATTTCTTTATTTTTCAGAATTTTGTGATTCTTCTTATATATATATATAATTAATCACAAGCAATAAAAAAACAGAGTTAACACATATTAAAAGCCTGTTCCTGCCATAGTCATAGTCTAGGAAGTTCAACAGCTGACTTTGTTTCAAGCTTGTATTTATTGCCTTGCAAATAAAATTAATTTCAGTGACTAAACTCAAGTATCAGTACTACATTTAAAGTTTTCTACCTTGTTGTAATGTACATTCACCAAGCTAGGGACTGATAATATAATACGTTTTTCCACTATAAATTCTGTTGTCCTTTAGGATGGCAAAGAAGTTGAATAAGTTCCTTGGACCAAGAGATAATATATTTTGTACCTAAGGTACCATAGACCTAAACAGAATTAATAAAATTTGAGTTTAAAATGATAAATTATATCATATCCCCAAAATATTTTAGTGTTTCTTTTCCATCTTTTATTTCAATGGAATTCATGACTCTATGCTATGCAGTCAGATTTGTCAAAAAGAGCAATATTTTAGAAATATGGATGAAAATCTGAAAAGAAGACACAAGACAGAGAAGGCTACAATCATGTTAAGAAACCATACATTAGGAGTCATATTTCTGAAGCAATTGAGATTAATTATTAGTAAATCTTATGCTATGTTCATCATTGCACAAAATTTAAATAGCCTCAACAACTTCTTTCAAGGCATTCAAACTTTAAAAATAAGTTAAATAAGTTAAATCTATATTAACTGCAAGCTACCTTCATGCAGATTTTGCTAACAGTGCTAGAGAAGATGAAATGTGCAGTCCCAGGCGTGTGCAGAAATTGCCAGAGATCGTTGCAAGTGATCACTGCAGTAGTGACTTTGAGAAGTTACAACAGGTGTAGAGCCATGTTGCAGTTCTAGCTTAACTACTAAACCCGCTTAAATTCTCCTTTAGGTATTTAAACTCCCCTGAAGTTCCTGGTTTCACACGGTTGTTGCAGATCAAAACCAATCCAAATCTTTTTTTTTTTAATTTAATTCCTCTCATACACAGAATACAGAGAATCATATTAATACGGATCATCACAGTGAGATTGGAATTTTTCATCCACTTGACCTGGCCCAAGGAACCTATTCCTGCTAAAAAAGAATATTCTGACAAATGTAGCAAAGCAGGTAATTTCAGTGAGAAATGACGCTACTGTTCCCTACAAATGTGTACATTTTGACTTCTAATGTAAGATTTGCTATAGCCAAGATAATAATTTATGTCTTCCTGGAAAGATGTAATACTTAAATAAGCAAGGATTCAATCCTATAATTCAGTAGCTGGATAGCATTATGCAATACTTGACATCCAAAATCACAGCAGTTTTTCATATTATGAAAAATGAAAAATCAAGCATTTATTATTAGTCATACCCTAGGTGATATAGTATTAAAGGATGGAAGACAAAATGTTAATTCCCTAATGAATGAGGCTGTGGGAAAAGCCTAACTCACTGAACTAGATAAAAGTTCCCAACATTTTTGAAATACAATATTAAAATACCTCTGATGGCAATTGAAATATTGTTTTAATTAAAAGTTGTTCTGTTGATCTGTGATGGTGCTTGTTAAGTTTATCAACATGCCCATTATGTATGTTTTATTGTTGATGTTTTTTGTTGTTTGTGTTGTTTTTGCCTCCCTGGTACACTTAAATTAAGAACTGTAGTTATCAGTCTGAGCTGCTACATACAGCAAGACTATAACTTTCACTGCAAGTCCATCTTTCACTCTCTTTTTGACAGGTGAGCATACTGAATGCATGGATCACAGGATTATGTATTAATGAAGTTCACAGATGAACTTACTGTGAAATGTTATAAAGCAAATGTATGCATGAAAATCTATGGAGCTTAGAATAATTTATCATAAATTACAAAAAGGATATGTTAATCTGGGAAGAGTGTAGCTGGCTAGGCCTAGGAGAGAGGAACCTGCAAGGCAGCTCCTCAAAACTATCCCTGACAGGACTGAGTAATGTAAATATCATATGCTGCAAAAATGTAAAAGTAATCTTGTCACTATTTATCCCAGCCCATCTTTATTGGCAGACAAACTGGAGCAGTTGGAATCCCAATTCCCTTCTTCCCCCAAGGGAAAGGGAAATAATAGAGAAAGGCTTGTGCGTTGGAAACTAAACCAGCTTTAATGAGACAAGAATAATAATAATAAGGAAAATACTATTAGTAAGAAAATAATACGTACAAATATACAAAATTGCCCCCTCCCTTGATGACTTCATCACCACAGATGTTGCAGAGCAGGCACAAGCTGGATTCTGTGACAGGAGGGAACTGGACCCAGGAAATGGATTCACAAACATACTGATCCAGGACCAGAGGCAAAAAGAGGTCTGTATTGGAAGTTGGCCATCAAAGAAGAGAGCTTAATCCTCATCATCCCTTAGTTTTGTATTGAGTATGACATATATGAAATGGAATATTCTGTTGATCAGCTTTAGGTCACCTGTCCCGTCTACTCCTCCCTGCAGGTCCTGATCTTTTTCACCCCTTTCATATACGGCATTCCACCAGCTCAAGGATGGCCTTGGTTTCTATAGGAATAGGTATAAAAAATCGCATTCCTGTATATCAGTACTCTGTATCGTCACTTCTAGAGAGAAACACTGTCTGAAAAAAAATCAGTTAACTTTCAGAAGATGAAGTTACTTAGATGAGACTTAGATGGAAATCTGGAAAATTGGTTCTACTTTAGCACAAACCAGAAGAAACCTTGAATTGTCTTTGAAAAGGCATAACTTCAAAAGAAGAAAAAGAGTTACCTATGTATTGGCTACCTATAATTTGGCTATCTTTGAAGGCAGAACCATGGAGACAAACTGGTGAAACAGCTATAAGAGAGCTGGCCTCTGGGCATGAGCTGGTTTGAGTTAGTTTTCCCAAGCTCTCCAACCACTCAGTCTGCCTATCTCCCAAACCTTCCCCCCTTTCAAAGGAAAAAAAATGTAGAAGAAACCCAAATCACACTATATATATATATATTTCTGTATTTGTCTAAATACAAAGAACTACACCACAAGGATATCATGCAAAACTCCCAAGTAAGGGAAAAGGGGAAATGGAAAATGGGGAAAAGGACAAAAAGGAACTATATAACACCTGGTATACAACTATAACACCCAGTAACTAACAAAGTAAAGAACTAGCAAAATCTCACCACTTCCCTTGAGGAAAGCAGAACAGCTAAATCCGACCCAGGACTCTCTCCCCACACATGGACAGACAACAGCAGCCGCTGCAGGCCTCAGTTCCAGACAGGACCAGCAGCAATGGAGCTCCTGCTCTCCAGCTTGCCGGAAGAAGAAGAGAGCGTACTCTCTTATCTACACCTTATTTATATGTCGTGTTATATTAAAGAAAGATATGGAATACTCCCATGGATCCTGACCTCCGCTGTTAAGGAAGACCTGTAAAGGCCATTTTTTTTAAGGAAGATCTGAAAAGTCCAAAAGTCAATTCACTACATTCTCCACCCCTTATTCCATATTGTTTCTTTAACGCAACACCTGTACATTGTGTTTGTCTATATCCCGTGCACAGACACATATATATGTATATAGTCTTTGTTTTATTCCGAGGTTGTCGTCTGTCATTGAAGATCAACACCAACAGCAACTCAGTTTGGATCCTTGGCCCTTTGATCACAGTCATAGTTCTGGTTTTGGGTTTAGGAGTTCAAACTCGGAAGATCTGTTGGTGGCTGTCTCTCAGGTAGTAATGAGAGTCTCGTGTGATGCAGCGCTGGACTGGTTCGACTGGGCTTGACTCATCACTGGAGACTGGTATCCGCTCTGTTCAGGTCTTTCTCATCTGGTGTCATCTCCTGTAAAACTCGACTCAAGACACGGAATTAGTTTTTCCTCAAGGATAGATTTCCTTGAGGCACACACTGGATCTCTCCATCCTTACTCATGACCCACCAGGTATTTCGAGGCCCTTGAGTGAAAACAATCCCATGTATGGGTTTATCTTGGCCTGAGGGAGGAGTAATCCAAACGGCCTTACCCAACATACCTCTCAGATGGATCACTGGAACTTTGTCTCCATCTACAGTGTGGAGGGATTCTGCTTGGGCAGGCCCAGCTCGATTGGCAGAGCCCCTGGAGTTAACTAGCCAGGTGGCCTTGGCTAAGTGCTTATCCCAGTTTTTAAAAGTTCCTCCACCTGGTGCCTTTAGAGTTGTCTTTAACAGTCCATTACACCTTTCGACTTTTCCAGCAGCGGGTGCATGTTATGGAATGTGATATACCCATACAATACCATGCTCCTGTGCCCAAGTAGCCACTAAATCATTTTTAAAATGAGTCTCATTTTCTGACTCAATACGTTCTGGAGTACCATGTCTCCACAGGATTTGCTTCTCAAGGCCCAGAATAGTATTTCGGGCTGTTGCATGTGGTACTGAATATGTCTCTAACCAACCTGTGGTTGCTTCCACCATGGTAAGCACATAGCGTTTACCTTGATGGGTCTGTGGCAATGTAATGTAATCAACCTGCCAGGCCTCCCCATATCTGTACTTATCCCAATGTTCACCATACCACAGGGGCTTCAACCTTTTTGCCTGTTTGATAGCAGCACAGGTTTCACAGTCATGGATAACCTGAGAAATAGTGTCCATGGTTAAATCCATCCCTTGGTCTCGTGCCCATCTATAGGTGGCATCTCAACCTTGGTGACCTGAAGCATCATGGGCCCATCGAGCTAGGAACAATTCTTCCTTCTGCTGCCAGTCTAGGTCTACTTGTGATACCTTGACCCGTGCAGCCTCTCTGTTATTAGCGTGCTCCTCATTAGCTCGACACTTGGGCACCTGGGCATCTATATGGTGGACTCTCACATTCAGGTTCTTCACTCTGGCAGCGATGTCTTGCCACAGATCAGCAGCCCAGATGGGTTTCCCTCTACAACTCCAATTCATCTTTTTCCTCTGGTCTAGCCATCCCCATAGGGCATTGGCTATTATCCACGAATCGGTGTATAGGTAGAGCCTTGGCCATCCTTCTCTTTCTGCGATGTCTAGGGCAAATTGGACAGCTTTGAGTTCCGCAAACTGACTCGATTTGCCTTCACCTTCAGTGGCTTCCGCCACTCATAGTGTGGGACTCCAAGCAGCTGCTTTCCGCTTCTGGCTCTTCCCTACAATACGGCAGGAACCATAGGTGAAAAGGGCATAGCGTGTCTCTTCATCTGGCAGCTCATTATATGGCGGAGCTTCTCCAGCTCGACTCACTGGCTCTTCTTCTTTTTCATCTGCCAGACTAATATTCCCACCTTCAGGCCAATTAGTTATAATTTCCAAAATTCCAGGGCGATTCGAGTTCCCGATTTGGACACGTTGTGTAATCAAAGAAATCCACTTGCTCCACGTGGCATCGATGGCATGATGCATAGAGGGCACCTTCCCTCTGAACATCCAGCTCAGCACTGGTAATCGGGGTACCAGGAAGGGCTGTGCTTCAGTACCGATTACCTCTCAAGCTGCTAGTACGCCTTCATATACTGCTAAGATTTCTTTTTCCATAGGGGTGTAATTGGCCTCAGAACCTCTGTAGCTTCGGCTCCAGAAACCCAGTGGTCGCCCTCGTGTCTCACCAAGAGACTCCAGGAGGGACCTTTATCTCCAGCTGCAGAGTAAATTACATTCTTTACATCCGGTCCCATCCTGGCTGGTCCAAGAGCCACGGCATGTGCAATTTCTTTCTTGATCTGCCTGAAAGCTTGTTGTTGTTCAGGACCCCATTGGAAATCATGCTTTTTATGGGTCACAAAGTAAAGAGGGCTCACAATCTGGCTGTACTCTGGGATGTGCATCCTCCAGAAGCCTATGGCTCCCAGAAAAGCTTGGGTCTCTTTCTTATTTGTCGGTGGAGCCATTGCCACGATCTTATTGATGACATCAGTTGGAATCTGGCGCCTTCTATCTTGCCATTTCACCCCTAGGAATTGGATCTCTCTGGCAGGCCCCTTGACTTTGCTCTTCTTTATGACAAAACCAGCCTCGAAGGGAATTTGGATAATCTTCTGTCCTTTGTCGAAGACCTTTTCTGCTGTGTCCCCCCATACAATGATGTCATCGATATACTGGATATGTTCTGGGGCCTTACCCTTCTCTAATGTAGCCTGAATGAGTCCATGACAGATGGTTGGACTGTGTTTCCACCCCTGGGGCAGTCGATTCCAGGTGTACTGAACGCCCCTCCAGGAGAAAGCAAACTGTGGCCTGCACTCTGCCACTAATGGAATGGAGAAAAACGCACTGGCAATGTCAATGGTGGTGTCACCACTTCGCTGTCTTGGACTCCAGCTCGTACTGGAGCTCCAACATATCTGGTACTGCAGCATTCAATGGTGGTGTGACTTCATTTAAGCCACGATAGTCCACAGTCAGTCTCCATTCTCCATCAGACTTGCGTGCAGGCCAGATAGGGCTATTGAAAGGTGAATGAGTTCTACTGACCACCCCTTGACATTCCAGCTTCCAAATCATCTTATGGATGGGAATCACAGCATCTCGATTTGTCCGATACTGTCGCCGTTGTACGGTTGTCGTGGCTATTGGCACTTTTTGATCTTTAACTTGCAGTAATCCTACTGCAGAAGGGTCTTCTGAGAGGCCAGGAAGGGCAGACAATCACTTGGACTCCTCTTCAATCACTGTGGCTACACCAAAAGCCCACCGGTACCCCTTCAGGTCCTTGAAGTATCCTTTTTTTGGGTAATCCATACCTAGAATGCGAGGGGCTTCTGGCCCCGTCACAATGGAATGCTTTTCCCATTGGTCTCCTGTCAAGCGTATGTAAGCATCTACAGCTGACAACTCCTGAGAGCCTCCTGTCGCTCCAGAAATAGAAACAGTCTCTGTATTCTTATGCTCTGATGGCATTAAAGTACACTGGGCACCAGTATCTACCAAAGCTTGGTATCTCTGAGGATCTGATGTGTCAGGCCATCGAACCCACACAGCCCAGTAAACCTAATTGTCTTCTTGGTCCCTCCCCTTCTCCTGACAGAAGGCAGGGCCCGTCTATTGGTCTTGATCGGAGCAATCGTCGTTTGACTTTGACTTTGATTTTTTGCAGGCTTTTTTTTGTCATCAGGGAGGTGGATCTCCATCTTCTTGCCTTTCAGCAATTGTGGGTTCTTGTCTAGAAATTCTGCGTCTATCACGTAGACAACTTTTTTGTCAGTGTCCTTCTGTCTCAGCTCCTTCACTCTAGCTTCGAGCTTGTAAGTGGGTTCACCACCCCACTTCTTCATGTTCTCTCCTTTGCTGCATAGGTATGCCCATAGTTGGCTACGTGACTGACACTTAGGGTTTTCCTTCCCTCTGCATGGGGATGATGAAGATCGTGAACAAGACTGAGATCTGGATCGAGGTCGTCTTGGTCTATCCCACCATGATCGTTCCATTAGCCTTTCTCTGTAATCTCTATAATGTCTGTCATCTCTGTCTCTAGGACAGTCCCTCATATCTGGAGTATTCATAATCTCTCTCTCTTCTTTCTCTATCATAGGTAGGTCGGTATAGGGAATTGGAGGAGTCTTCCAGACTTTCCGCTATGCACCTTATCCAACAACACGTCTTCCACTCTTGATTCACCCATCCTTGGATCATATACTGTTATCAAGCAGTAGGTGTATGGTTTAAGGGCCCCTTTAATTACCTTTTTCCACATGGGCTGAGTGCAGGGGACACGGTCTGGAGCTAGAATGTCGTAATTGTCTGGATCAGAATAGATGATCTCCAACATGGCTAATTCCCGTAAGTATTGGATGCCTTCTTCCGCAGTATTCCACCTTCTTGGAGAGCTCGACAGATATTCCTTAAATGGGTATTTCGCCCTCACAGCGTGGAGGATTCGGATCCAAAGACTGGATGCCATTCTCTCGCTTGCCATTTCTTGTTCTATTACAGGATCTTGGACAAGAGATCCCAATTGTTGTCCTTCATGACCTTCAATCACATGACTAATAGCTCCATTGTCCCAGAATCGCACCAGCCAAGTAAGGATTTGTTCACCAGGCAAATGACTGTAATCTCTTCATAAATCTCGAAGATTTCTTGCAGTCAGCGATTGTGTAATTTCACTTTCTCGCATTATTTCTTGTCCATCTCTCCCGCATAGAATCTTTTCCACTTCTCTTTGTACTCTTCCGCTCTTCCTCTCTGTATCTCTCACAAGGAGGTGGAGTCCAAGCGTGCTGTGGAGATGGACTTCTATATCATTCATGCCGTGGAGATGGACTTCTATGTCGTTCACCATACCCAGCAGGTAGAGGTAGTGAGTAGTCTTTTGGGTGCTGAGATGAAGGCCTCAACCAATCATCAGGTAACAATAACTGTCTCTCAGGTTGAGGGGAATGCACTTCTTCCTCTCTCACAGCCACTCCTTCATCCACTACTGCCTGCGTGGTTAGGATAGGTTCTTCTACTCCTTCTTCTTCTCTTTCTTCTTCCATACTTTCCAGTTGTGGAGATGGGTCTGTAAGTTTTACGGTCTCCCTCAGCAACGTCTTCTTTTTCTTTATAGGAGCAACAATGATTTTCCTGGTTTTAATTTGAGCCCCAAGCAACATCTTCTTTCTGTTTATAGGAGCAACAACGACTTTTCTGGTTTTGATTTGAGTCCCAGTTCTAGTAGACTTCGTAGAGACAGCTTCATCTTCAAGTTGTGCTTGGACCCCAGTGGGCCCAATAGGGACATCACTAGTTTCGGGTGGCATGGTTTGAGTTCCTGTCTCAACCTTAACCTTCTGACAGTGATCTACCGCAGCACGATAAGCATTAGCCAAGCCCCAGTACAAAGCATAGAATTGCATGTTTGGATCGTCATATGAAAGACACGTTTCCCTCAAACAACGCGTCATCTCATCAGGGTTGAACACCTGCTCTGGCACAAAGTCCCAAGCAATAGGAGGTGTCACACATCCCACCAGTTTACCAAAATCCAACCATGCTCCCTGCCATCCAAAGACTGGCCTGTCCAAGCTCCTTCCCAAAGCTCCAGTGATTCCTCTCAAGTTTCAGCCCTTCTTAAAACAAGGGAACCAATGCAGCACCACCATTCCAATTTTAAATAGTATTTCTGCTGCCTTTACCACTAATAACATTGTTGCTAGACAATTCAAGTATTTGTTAGAGCTGATCTTAGGAGTCCTTTCTACCAAACCTTGAATGACACCATCATGGAGATGATATACTAGGCTGTCAATGTCAAAATTGAGGAATGGAAGCCATTCGTTCCATCCATCCAAACGGCTGCGTCTCCCAATAGGATATCCTGGGACAGGTACAAAACCAGCTAGAATAATGAAAAAAGTTAGCAAAAAGGACATTGTTATTATTTTCCTTCAGGTTGTTCCCCTTATTTTATAAACAAGGTTTTCTTGGCTGCTTTCCCAGACTCTGGTGGTGTTCCTGGACACTGTTTTCAAAACAAAGGAAGGTCAACCATCAAAACCATCCTCTGCTACCAAAATCTGAGCTGGTTGAAGAGCTTGGGAAAGCTAGCTCGAACCAGCTCAGGGCATAACAGTTCTGAAGGTCATGACTGAAGGTTATACCAGTTGATGTCTAACATAAAATGTTGTTTGGGAGGAGGGGATGTAAACTAATACAACCTAAAGACAAATATCCTGGAAAGGATGAACTCAGTGGAAAGGAAAGGAAAAGCTGCACCGCAATGAGAGACTCCAAGGCAATTGTGAAACCCTTGATTCCTCTCTCCGTTGATAACTGAGCTTCAGTTAGCTTTACTCACAACTTTTATTCACAACATAGGTTGCATACCTTTCAACAGTTCATGTGGTCTTTTCCTGTTGTAGCTTCAAACATTAGTATCTTTCTGACAGAATTATTACATTTTACATTCTCTCTGTGAACCTGCTGTTCTAGTGATAATGCATTATGAACTATATTGCCACAGAAGGACATAATGGTCCTGTAAATTGTAGTTAAAATATTCTCTACTGTCAATGAGATCCAGATTTTCCTATGGTCATCTTATAAGCAAGGCAATGTTTCCAAATGCAAAGGCCACAAGGACTGTAGTGAAGGTCTGAGAGGAAATTCATCATGCAGGACAATTCTATGAAACTCCTGATTCTCTGTTATAGAAACTGGTTTGTTAAACCCAGTATTCAGTCCATGCTGAAGCCTGGACCTGCAGTTTGCATCTGTGAAGAATTTATTGGATGTGGGAAAGCTGTGGGCCAGATCAACAACTGAGATGAGTTGGAACAGTCTCACTGCGTATTTGTGTGCTCTGTTCTGATATGGAAATATCTGATATTCACTTTATGCCCACTTGTTTTTGGATTGGACAGGGCAACATTCACCTTGTTGCTAACAAGTTCTTCTCAGTCCTTTTGCATATATGTGATCCAAATGTTCCCACCTCTTTGCAGCTAATCATAGGGATAACCACTGAAATGACACAGTGATCAAAAAATGTTCAAAAAGGGCTGGCTTATGAGCTGGCTAATTACACTATGCCAGCTACAGTAAAGGCTATTAAAATGTGAAAGAAATAACCATTGTGCATCAGGGTGACATCCTTAATATGGAAGCTGAAAAAAGTCCTCATCTCTTAGTCCACACCTTCTTATTGCCAAAGAAAGGACATTACATTGGATCTCATGTATTATCTCCATTCCTCTGTAACAGGTTAAACTAGGTGGTTTCAAGCCTCCCTATGTTAGCAAGGGAAGAAAAGATGTTTTTTACTTCACAACCAATAGTCTGAAGAGCTGTAACAAAAGCTGCCTGTCTCTCTCTGCTGATGCCATGCAATTGCTACGCTGTTGACATGATATTGCCACATTATCTTCCTTCACAGGTGAATGCCTGTTTCTGATGATGAGGCTCCAGCACCTGCAACAACACACTTGTAACCCAGAAAGCTGCATACTCCTTTGGTGGAAGCTGTGCTTTTATGCAGACCACGTATTGGTTGGTGATAAGGGGTTGACTTGTTCTGGGTAAATTAAAGTTTCACCCTCCAAATTGGATGTTCATTGAAGAAGTGTCATTGCGAAGTATAGTTTGATTGATGAGATTTTTGTTCTGTTCAGGGAGCTAGTGATGCTGCTGAATTCAACAAGAATAGCATGGCGTCCTGCAAAATCAGAGAGGCTGTTCTCAAAATCCGTGATGTTTATCTCTCATTTTGGCTAACTGGCAAAACATTTTCCAGTTACAGAGTTGCTGGATATCCTAAAGCCCCAAAGGACAGCTTCTTCCAGATAAAAATAGGTGCAACCAGTATTTTCACTGCAGTTTTAACGCAGTTTTAAAATTTTATTACTTTATTTAAGACCCTCAGCTAAAGGAAGATTTATCAGTCTGCAGTGAGCAGCATCTTCTCCTAAGAGCTCAGCAGTAAGCAGACAGCAAAATGCGTTACTTGAATGAAAAAGTGAAGTATCATATAAGCTCTAATCTATCAGAAATGGATTGAAACAGAGCCTGTTGTCTCCTCACTAGTCACAAAAGAGACTTACTGCTGGGAATACTATTTTTCCCAATTTTTCAAAGGAACTGCTCCTACTAGGAACTCTAGACTCTGTCTTTCTCTGCGCAGCTCACCCCCAGATAAAGCAAGAGTGTCTCCAAGAGACAGAGAGGCCCAGGATATTTGAAAAGCTCTTGCTCGTGTTTGGTGTTCGGGGGTCGAGAATGCCATGCTCTCTTTATGAGCAATGTGCCTGCTGAATATTCTCCCTTGCAGAGAGAAATCTAAGAAAAGAGTGATGCAATTGGTCTCTGTGCTGACCTCAGCACAAAACAAAGCCTCTGAAGAGGGTATACAGTTTTGAAATTGTTCTTGTTAATGCAGCACCTGGAATAGGAAAGTGTCTTTTTGAAACATTTGTAAAACTCTCAAAATGATGATCAGCAAGTGAAATTTAGGAGATTCAACACTTCCTAACTCAGCAGCAAGCATCAGTGTAAACATTTGAGCATCTACATTTTAAAAGACAGACATATTTTACTGAATTTTTGAAGTTTAATTGCTTTCAAATGCAAACACAGTACCCCTCCTGTATTGTGTCTTTATCAGTAATTTAAAGGACAATATCTAGCTTGACACTGACAAGGAGGTGGAATACATTACATATGTTTTTCCAGCTGAATGGAGAAATGGCACGACACTACAAAGTCAACAACGACCTGCAGCCAGATATGCACCGAATGTCCTATCATGGTACTAATTAAAGCACAGGCTCAATCAAAATTCAGAGTTGAGAGGTGATATGATTACAGCTTTGTGAGTTCTTCCACCAGAAAGAGACGTTCTTAGCAGTGTTTTTCTTACATGCTCTGTCACTGTTTAGCAGTAAAAGTAGCAGGTAGCTTAGGAATTTATTAATTCTCTGCATATGGAATACACCAGATTTTTCTGAGCTTCTTGATTCTCCTCCAGACAGATGGGTTTTGACAGAGATTTTTCTAGTCAACTTGATTTCATCTTGAGCTGAATGAAAAAGTACAGAGCAATGAACATACTTAATTCGTATAGCTTTCCTTATTTCCAGTTTATTATAGCCTTTATACTTTGGCTGGGTCAGGCTTGTATGGTATCTGTGGCCCAGCACTCTTAATTTCAAACTAAGTGGAAAAATAAATCAAAAAAAAAATTTTGTATGGAACAACAAATTGTGGCAATATTATCTACTGAAAATCAAACTGCTTTCTAAGTCTCAGAGCTGAAACCAGCATTTCCTTCATTCTCATTTTTTTGTCCTGAATATAAATTTCATCTTACAGCTGAGATTTTATCTTGATGAAAGTTTAATTGAGGAGACTGAATTCCAGAGAAAGTCCAATTTAAGAGGTGAGTCATATTTAATCTCTAAAAATAATGACGGTGCTTGATTCTGGTTTTGATTTTAATCATATGCTTCCTCTGTATTCCATTAGTGGACTATGTCAACACATATTGATTTACTTGTAAAAATGAAAAGTTCTGATTCGCAGTAAAAGTCAACTGTGCTGAAACAGATTTTACTGGCATGCAAAACTGATAGTTACTGTGACTAAACTTTAGCAGCCCTTATATGGTGAAGAACATGAGGGGAACAACTGGATGATCTTTAAAGTCTCTTCCAACCCAGACCATTCTATAATTCGATGATTCGATGATTCGATGATTCGATGACTCGATGATTCTATGAAATAGGTAAATGATAAAAATCAAGACAATCTGATCATCTACTAGCCACCAGAGCTACTTTTTAGTTCTAGAGTGAAATATCACACAAACTATTTACAAGCTCTCAAAAGATAAAATGGAAAAAGTAATCAAGAATAAGCAATGTTAAAACAGATATATTGGCTTATGTGGCAAGGACTGCTCTAAGAGATAAGAAAGGGGAGCAGAATGTGACTTCAAAAAAACTTCCGACACTGTCTCAATTGAAAATCCTGCCCCAGGCCAGAGATGTGGTCTGGTTGGAGCACAGCCAGGTGGGACATACTTTCAATTGGAATGCTGGTCTCAGAGGTTTACTACCAAAACCATGTCTCAGGTGAAGTCCCGGGGGAATATGACCAGAGCTGGTTCTATTTGATATTTCCATTAGCCACCTGGATGATGGAAGAGAAAGAATGCTTATGAAATTTGCTCCAAGCCAGGCCGGATGGCAAAAAGTACGTGGGACAAGATCAGAATTCAAATTTATCGTAAAGTACTGGAGCCGGGGAAAGCGAGAGAGGAGGAGAGAAAGAGGGCAAGGGAAAATCTCTACATTTAAACAAGAGAAAGAAAATTAATAGATACAAAATAGATACTCTCTAACTGCTAGCATAGCCGGAAAGGATGTGGACCTAGCAGTGGATCAGAAATTGGCTTCAGGCCTGGCTGTGCAAAAATTCTGTCACAGAAGAAGTAAGTTGTATACTGGGAGCTATTAATCAGAGAGACAATATAAACCAGAAGGAAAGCCATTATTGTTAATCATATTTTTAACTCAGAGAGATTTTGCTAAGTACAGGTGGAAGGTTATTTGAAATCATTCAGTCCTTTCTTTTTGGAGTTCAGCTGATGTTTTATAGCTGAGACATCCCTATGGAAAGCACAGATAAAATGCAGGTTTGTCTTTATTCTCAGTCATGTAGCAGTGATGTTGTTAGCTATTAAGAATTAGATGGTTTCCATTTCAGAGTTTGGTTTTCAAGAGTTTATGTAACTTGGAAATATAAAGAGAAAGTGGCACTGAGGTTAAAGAGGAGCTAGCTTTCCTGGCATACTTCTTTCCTAGTTTCTGAATCTTTCATTCTAGCCACCCCCTCACCTGGCACTGTCAGTACTTAAAGGACTGCTTTCTTGCAGCTGCATCATCTCTTCACTTATACTGTGTATTTAAAAGAAAAAAAACAACAAACCCATGAACAAAAACCCTAGAGATCCTGATTTAAAAGAATATGATAAATATTTAACACTAGCTTAGGTATGGGGAGTACTACTTAGTTCCCTTCACCACGTGCACCAAGGAGAATGTAGTTCTGCTTTTAATGTGAAAATGATTGCTTTTTTTATTGCCTTCTTTTCCCAGAAAGAGACATTTTTAAATCTTCTCTGTCTCCCACCAATCTTTGGGTGCTGCTTATCTTGGCTTTGTCATTCAGAAACTGTAAGTCGATGTGTACTTGATAGTGACATTCATATTCATTGTGCCAATTGAGGAAAACACATCACTAAACTGTATAGCTAAGTCAATTTATTCTATGTACCCTTTAAAAGGTAAAAAGCAACATTTATAACCTTCATGCCTTCTCTTGTCTATATAAATGAGCCCTAGAGACAATTATTAATCCAGGGCAAGGAAGGCATCCTCCTTTTCAGTGTTTTAACTTTGTATACAGAAGAAATTGTGCCTTCATCTGTCATCTGCTGTGCCCATGTCCAAAAGCTGAGAGGTCTAGTTCATCACAAGCAATATACCTTTTTTTGCACAGAACTGTGAAAATGTATTTTACATATAAACAGCTTATGCTGAAGAGACTCAGCATGACACTTGTGCTTGGAGTATGCATAGCTTTGTTTTTTATTGTCTGTTCTTGTGTATTTACTGACATAAGTACCAACATACAGAAGTGGAATTTGAGGTGGTTCTGGATGTTATTGTTCATGTTATAATCTGAGAAGAATCAACAATTTGTGGTAAAACAGAACTCAAATACCTACATAATTTGGTGAGAATCTTAATATTCTTTTCACAAAGTTCATAGACTTTCCTAATTTACAACAGAGCAGAAGGCAGAAAAGGTGTCTAAGAGGTCAAGACGCTTATCCTACTAAAAAGTAGGGAGGTTAATAAACTGAAGCTTGAAAGGAAGAACCTTTATAAAGAGAATAACCCTCTCAGTAAGGTGTTTGTCTTAAGGCAGCATCTGGAGACGTTCACCTATTAGGTCCTCTTCTAGTAATCTATAAATATGTACAAACAAGTAGGGGCTTCATAGCCCCTTGGGCAGAATTATCATACAGTGAGAAATTTTTCACTTTATTCCATAATAGTTCTTCTTAAGGTTTCAGTTTCTGATTTATGTGAAGACATAATCATGCCCATGTGGTCTCACTGTGTACTTCACAAACACACTGATAAGGCTTTGTATGAAGTAAAGCTTTCATTGTGGGGAAGCTATTCTTGCAGTGAAGATTCTTAGAAAACACATGAAAAGTGCCATGAGACTGAAAGAAGTATTTGCAGTTCCAGTTCATCTTCTTCTTTGATTGTATTTGTAGCGATACATCATTTTCTATGAAACAGAAATTTTCATTTATAAGTTCATCATTTTGAATGGAAGGCATACCTCACTTCCCTGTCAGTACCCTGTCTTGTCAGATTGAGTGAAGTTCTTTTAGAGACATAAATATGTGTCTAGGTTCTGAGTGCAAAATACAAGAAATAGTGATTATAACAACTTTGCTGGTGAGCAGCAGCAACTCCCTACTCAAATCTTAAGAAAATAGTATCTCTTTCCTTATGTTCTCCTTCACTTGTTCCAAAGTGGCCAAAGTTACCCTGTTTTTCATTAATCATTCCTGACTAGTGGTTGTCAGAACTATCTGTGAGAGTCTGTTTGCTTGCCTGGTGTCTTTCAATCATGGATCTGGAATAATGGCTAAGACATCTTATTCTTTATTGCACATTATGTGAAAGACCTCTTGAATTTTATGTTAGCCTCTGTCCAAAAGGATTGAAATTACCTCATCTATCAGTTGTACGTATTTCACCCCACAGAACATTTGCCTCTAGAGCAAAAATGATAATTGTGTTTAAAATGTCACCATGAGGATGGCTGCATAGCATTTGTTCTTACTTTTCCAGAGGGTATTGCACTAGCTTTCCACTAAAATAAGTAGGTAACAAAGATGAGAAAACTTAGTTTTCCATCTCAATTGTGATCGTGCTACGGAAAATGCCCTTTACTCTATGAATTGGTCTTATACACGTAAACAATGTGTCTTGCTTGAGTTGAAGTTTTGTATTTGTTTTCCAGCAATAATAATTACCCTTTCAGTCTGTTGTGGTTATTTGTAATTTCATTGTCAGTCCTCAGTCAAACCGAAACACCTCTCTCCCTGAAAAGCAGATACACTAAGATATTTAGTCCACACATGTTAGATTACTATCAGATGGTAACTGAAGGGAATGAAGCATGTTCTTATTTTTTCACTCCACTGTATATTTCTTGGAGGGGCCCAGGTGGGTACTGACATTAAGATGAATCTTTCTGAAGCCATTTACTCAATCTTGAACATAAAGTTTATGTTGACCTAGACAAGCTGGCTCAAAATTTTAAAATTATGGAAGTTTCTGTAAATCCACTGATCTAAATGGTTTCATTTCCCAGTATCACAGTATCACAGTATCACAGTATCACAGTATCACAGTATCACAAGGTTGGAAAGGACCTCTGAGATCATCAAGTCCAACCTATAACCCAACACTAACACCAACACTAACACCAACCATCATCTAAACCATGGCACGCAGTGCCTCATCCAATCTCCCCTTAAACACCTCCAGGGTCGGCGACTCCACCACCTCCCTGGGCAGTGCATTCCAATGGCCAATCACCCTTTCAGTGAAGAACTTCTTCCTCACATCAAGCCTAAACTTTCCCTGACGAAGCTTGAGTCCATGTCCTCTAGTCCTGTCACTGGTCACCTGAGAGAAGAGACCAACCCCTGCCCGACTACAACCTCCTTTTAGGTAGTTGTAAAGAGCAATGAGGTCTCCCCTGAGCCTCCTCTTCTTTAGACTAAACAGCCCCAACTCCCTCTGTCTCTCCTCATAGGGCTTATGCTCCAGCCCCTTCACCATCTTTGTTGTCCTCCTCTGAACACATTCCAGTATCCTAACATCTTTCCCAAACTGGGGGGGCCAGAACTGTACACAACAGTACATTAACTGTAAATCTACATATGATGTACAGAGCATTTTTTCACGTGTGAATCAGCTTAAAATTCATTGTTCCCTCATTCTTCATTCATTTATTCTACTATTGCAGACAATAACTAAGCTCCTTTATTTTGCTTTGCTTTCTGCACAATCATTGTCCATAGAGGATTTATTCTTCGAACATAGAGTCAAACCAGACTAGCATTATACTTACGTTGATTTGCTCATAACCACTTGAAATATCATGCAAATTACAACAGAGAAAAATCTCACGGCAAGCAACAGGAACTTCTATGCTACAAACTCACCAAATCCTAGGCAGGGATTCATGCAGCACTCAGGAGTTAAAATTGATGTCTTAAATATTCAATTTGCTGATCTCTCTTTAAGAGTGTACAGAACAAGAGTTACTGTATTGTATTGCTTCTTTTCTCTGCCAGACTGAGTTTCATCAAGGCTCCCCATTGCAAATAAATCAAAGCTATTCTCCAATAAAAGTAAGAGGTCTCAATAAAACAGAAAGGATTATTTGTTGTCATATTTGGATTCAGGTAATTGTTTTATCAAGCTAGGATCTGCTGCTTTCTGGGCTATTTGCTAAGTGACAACAACTAGTAGTTGACAGACCAGTATATTTCAGACACCTACAGAAAATAAATCTATAAGTTTTAAAGCTAGAAAATACTTTACCCAACATACTCTCCAAATTATCCAAAACAACCCAATAGAAGCACAAACAAGCTATCAAAAATGCCATTTGGGAAAACAGCCTTTCAAAAACTGAACAATTAAATCCATGAAGAAGAATATTTTAGAACTTTGCCTATCTCAATTAAGTTAGGTTCTTACTGTGTTTGAGGGAAATGGAAGTTAAGCAGTTGCAGTAATACTAGAACTCCAGAATTGTTTCTGCTTTGGTTTACAACTAGCTAGGAAAATACAAACATAACTAAAGGAAGAGACTTCCTGAAGCATTTTCAGCTTCTCTGTATAGGCAACACAGATCATCTCAGTAGAACAATTATTTCAACAGTTATCTATGGACTCATCCCTGGAACTAAATGCATATCTAACCATCCAGAATGCCAAAATTTGGACTCTATCTTAGCCTCAACACCCAGAAGCGTAGTCCAAACTCCGCCTTAAATATCTGATGATTCTGTATTTTTTCTGCTAGATAAGTCTGGTCTTCAGTTTAATTTTCTATGAGGCCCTTAACATTGTTTTGGACATTGTTTCTTTTGTCTTTTACCAGGTTCTACCAGGCCTCTCAATTCTTCTCTGCTTCCAGCATTATTTCTGGAATACTGTGGTACTCTATGGATGATAAAAGTTGGACGCAAATCATAGTACCATAGAAACATTTTGAGTTTACGAAGAGCCTCAGTACCTATTCAGACTATTTTTCACTGTCATGTTTTTTTACCTACCCACCTGCATAGATTTGTATCTTTTTAATCTTCTCTCAAATCAGAATTTTGTTCACAGAACAGTTACTTGAGAAATGATTTCCACCAAGAGAGTTTATTGCTGTCTACCAGATACCATGCCCTGAGGGAAAGTGGGACTCATGCATATTTAACTTACTGATCAAACGAACCTTTCTATGTAATGAGTTGTTGAAAGTTAGAATAAAGCCAGATTTGAAGATCACTTGTCTTCTCAAGCCAACTTGTAAGTCCTGAGTAAGTGTCAACTGATCTTATAACAGGTCTGATGCATCTGTACCACCTATTTTACAGGGAACCATGCCAGTACGCTTTGCAAATGTTTTCACTATCTCACAAAATAATAGATGGTAAAGTTTGAAAAAATTTGAAAGCCTGCAGAGGTTTCTCATCAGTGAACAAGACATGGAACCCATGAAATCTATACAACTTCACATTCATTTGGACATTTCTTTTATCTGTTCTTTGATAGGATTGCATTGAAAGAAATTGGAACGAGGAAAATCTAAAGACTTAATTCTAAAGAATTAATTCTGATACTTGAGGCTGGAGTAGATATTTAAATACAATTAACACGGAAGAAAAAAGGGTATTCTACTCCTTTCCAATTTTTCCCCTCTTTCTTATTTACATAATAGAGTCCTGGCTCTGTGCACAAGTGAAGTATGCCAATGATAACACTGTTGTAGCACCAATGTGATGGGAGGCATTAGAAAAGCAACCTGGAAGGCTTCCAGGGGAATCAGATAATCAGGATGTACCACTTCACATGTGAGTTTCTTAAACCCAGTTCAACAGACACCATATGTATGTCTGCAGGGGGGGCAAATGTACCGTTCAGAGGCATTTCCTACGCTGTTTTCATAGTGCACAGGATCATGCTGAAAAACACATTAGAGAACCTGACAGTGGCAAAAGCCACCTTGTGCATGTGTATTAATTTTCGTCATGTATAAGCAGAGATTTCATCCTTTGTACCTCCTCAACTGAGCAGTATGTAGATGTCTGCGTCCAGACCCTGCCAGGAAGCATACCTGTGAGAAAATATCACAGCTCATCTGCTAGGTACAAGAACAGATTTTTAAGCTCATTGATCTTATATTGTTACTGTTACTACAATATCAAGGTCTCCAGTTTTCCTACTGACAACTCAGTCACTCTGGTTTCGGTTGCTATGCCTGCAATGTTTCCTTGTGCTACAGATTGTGTGCTTATCAGCTGTGCATATGACTCCAGCAACATTTGTGGAACATTGCTTATGTAGAATATCAGACACAAAACTCAATGACTTTTCGTTCATTGCACTGCTTTGTTTCTGGCACTAGTCCAGACACCTAACTATAACCACCTTTCCAAATTTCTGCTCCACTGATCATGTGGTAGAACCTACTGGAAGAACAAATTTTGGGCCAGTCTTAATCTTGGGTTGAACCTCTCTTCTGGGATGGTGTGAAAGTCTGATACTCTCAAATCTTACCTATTCTATGGATACATTGCATTTATGTGACATTGTCTTCTGTAGGTTTTATTTTGGACAGTTGTCACCAGAATAGCAACAAATTGTTGATGGATTTACAGGCCAAGACTTACTTGTGAATTGTCCATTTAAGTCAGACTCCAATACCATCTTGATTAATTAATTAAAGTATCTTAAAAATTTATTTCATTACTATTCATTATATAACCATATTAAGATGCAACTGATCCATAAGGCAATGCTCAAAAGTTATTAATGTGTTAATTATACAAAAGCCGCTTAACAAAAAGTCTTCTAAACTCACCATCTCCCTTTTCATTAAAGTTGTCAAGTTAAATTATATCACAGAAACATTATTATTTATAACTCTCTAAAAAATACCTAAGATATAGTCAATCCAAATATCTCATAAAATCAAAATGCTGAAGAGGTTTTATGTTATTATTTCATTAGGATGGAAACATAATTATTTGGCTTTTTCAGGCTATTTTTGTGTTTGGGGGAATCAGTGTAATTTCTGTTCCTTTTGTTTGAACATAAAGCCCTAAAATCTGATCAGGAGAATGGGAAGTGTTTCATGTGAGGAGAGTCTAATAGAATTTGGATTATTTAAGTCAGTAAATTGAAGGCTGCAATGGGATATCGTCACTGTTTATATGAAGGAAGTGCAGGCCAGGGAAAGAAAACAATTTAATCCAGTGGCGGATGTTGGCAGATAAAAAAATGGGTGCAGGAAGGCTGTTATTACAGCTAAGATGGAAATTAGAAGAAAATTTCTAAAGTCAAAGTATCAGGGGACTGAAATAACTTTCCAATCACTGCAAAAGTGAAAGAGCCTTACTTTTAAATGAAGCTTAAAGAGATTGTGGAGAAAATTACCTGGTGCTGTTGCTAGTGACAAAAGAGTAGAGTTGTGACCTTGGGGATGTTTTTCCAGCCCTATACATTAGGTTATCTTATTAAGATCTAATAAAATTAACCACAGAGACTAGGTGATGATGAAAGGAACAATGACAGGACAAGAAGTTCAAGTAACCTGAGCAGGCATCACATCAAATCAGCAACAAAAGAGAAGGATCAGACCATAGTCTCTAGTTTAAAAAAAGAATATATATAGAGAGACATAGAGATAGATATGTGTGTGTGTGCATATATATATTAAAAAAAATGTCAACGGTCTAAGAAAGAAACCCTCTCTCCAGAATGTTATGCTAACTAAGGAGGATTATTTTGCAAAAATTATACCATTTACTATGGTATTCACTATAGGTAGAATGATAATTTTGTATTCAACAAAAGACAAATTCAGGATGCTGCAAAACTCATTATGAGATGTTCAAAGGATTGGTCATATACAGAGAAGAGAAGGGATCAAGAGGGACCAGGGCAAGAGGAAATGAAGGAGGGTTATAAAAGAGGCCAGAGGCACACGAGCCATACGCTGCTCAAGACACTTGTCTCACTGAGTCCTGTGCATGACCGTTGCTGTCGACCCTATATTCTTATAAATGCTATTGTCTAATGATCCTCTGTGTGTGTGTGCACGCATTCATGTGCGCTCTTTCTGAGTGAAACTTCAAGCTCGAGTTGGGAGGAAATAGGACAAGAGATCTAGGTGCCATCTTCTAGAGAGATTGAGGTCAGGAAGGGAGGCACGTTAAGGACCCTACAATCTTCAGGATTCAGCTACCTCCAACACATTGCCATATGCCAATTCAGTTGTTTAGCTTTTCTTATTTTTTTTAATTTATTTTGTCTACCCTAGCATTCTTTAAATTCCTCTCCCTTTTTTTAACAAGCCAAACTTGCAAATTTTGTAGCATTCATGGACATAAAGTAAAAAGTTTTGATGGGTTTTTGCTTACTTTTATGTTTCATCATCCATTCATTCCACTGTCAGTAGAATGTACTTTGCTTCATGAAATGCTGAGTATATTAGACTTTACTTTGGATGAGAAGTACATTGTTTTGGTTAAGAAAGATAAAATCCTTCTCCTTCTGGTATTGGTAGTAATTTTCTTGACTTTTGAATTATCTTACTTTTCTTTTTAAACTCCTGAAACTTGTTAAAGAGTACACTTTAGGTAATTTCATGCTGTTTCTCTTTGAAAATAAACACCAACTCAAGTATGACAATAATCTTGGGTACCTTTTAGAGGTACTGTTGATGGGCTTGTTGTTGAGTGTTTCAAATAATCCTGAAAATTACATTTATGGCTAATTGTATACACTGGAGCGCCAGTAGCAAGTCTGTCCTCTCACTGAGGACTCAAGCATGACATTTACCTCTACTGACATAAATGGTAATAACAGGTTCTCTTCTGGCAGTTTTATTCTAGGTTTATCTTAAAGTTTTGTAGTTTTATCTGAATAGAAAACTGACTAAAAAACTTAGATAAATGTAAATAGTACAAATCTCTTGTTTCAGCAATATAGTTTCCTTTTTAATTTTTTAATAAGGTCTTAATCATTCTGGGAATCGCTGCATTAGACACCGTGTTTAATATTAGGCCTGCTTATCTTTACACTACAGAAAGAAATTCTGAACTAGTGCCTCAGCTTGAGTGAATTTCCTTGACTGACTGATTTGAGTTAGCCAATTGTTTTGAATCAGTGGAGTAGTTAGTGATCTGGGTTTTGACATCACGCAGACAGAGCTATCTGTTGAAAGAAGTGTCGTTTTTGTCTTTGATGTTTGAAGTCACTTTTGACTCTCTTTTCTTTCCATATTTCCCAACAACTTCAGTTGAGGAACAGTTTTCTTTACAGCAGTCAGTAATTCTCCTGAAATTTTGTATCTGCTATCTCTGCCAGAATTAGCTCCTCATTCTATTTTCTTCTCACAAGCTGTTGTTTGCTATTAAATAACACTACCTTTGATATACACAATAAATACAGCCCTGTGTTTCAGACATAAGAAAAATTCCACATTTAACAGTGACTAGCACAGAAAGGTTTACTCCACTACTCTGTCAACCTTTGTTCAGAGGCCCCCAGCTTGCAGCTACCAGTTAGAGTTTACCCTCGCAGTAAATAATGGTAGAAGGCCTCTTAAAAGCTGACTTGGAAAATAAAAATTCAACTTTTTCTTTTCATGGTAAAATGGAAAACTCTAAAATACTTTTGAAGGCTTTTGGGGCTTGCTTTTTGCATTGCAAATTCAGATATTTGTCACTGAAAGTAACAGGTTTGAAAGCCTGGTAATTTTAAGGAAAAACTTATGAAACTGGAAGAGCATTTGTGAGGTCTTCATATAATATCAATATGCATTCAACAAACAAAACAAATCAAAAAGTTACTTTTACTTTGGGTTCAATCAGTAATCCAAATAAAGCATCAGATCAATCTAGCATTGCCTGTACCTACGGACAACCCAAAGAGTAACCCAATCCTTAAGAATGGATATTTACATTTTTCTCTTTGATTTCATTTTAAAGCATATTTTAACATTTTCAGATTTCCTTTCTTTTATATTTAATCAATGGACAAATGAACAAGGCATTTTTAAGTATCTGAGGCATGTCAAATTTATTTTAACTTAATAGTCAGTCTTATTTACTACAATTGCATGGAAAGGCACTAACACTACTTCATTCTGGATACAGACTACTCTAACTGAAATAACATATATATAAGTAGATTATTTTAACAATATAACTACTTTACTTATACAGATAATTCTTGGAGTGTTTTAGTTGTAATAACTTCCAGTTATTTTAGAAAGTGTTCTCATTACATAGTACTAGGCAAAAATACTTTGGAGGCACTTAAGTGATGAAATACAGACGGTTCAAAATTTGATTGAAGTGAATTTTCACTTTAACATGTATCATGTATTAGCAACAGTAGGATTCCTCGTTTAATATCTGGAAAGAGAGAAAAAAGTTATCCAGAGATACATTCAAAGCAGCAGGAGCTGGAATTTTAAATGCTCTTTACATAAGTATGTTTCTCACTCTTGACAACAGAATTAATCCCCTTTATATTCAGGTTTGTTTTTCCCGGTGAAATTTAAGTGCCTAAGTCACTCATAGTCATTGAGGAAATCCTGTCTTTCTCTTAATGCCTCTTTTCCAGATTGGTCTTTATTCCAGATAATACAACTGCTATTTATTAGTTCAAACAGACTTAAAAATTTTCTACTTGCTCATAAAATGTCATTATTTGCCTATTAACATGACCTGCTTGTACATCTCGCTACTGTTTTGATGCTTCAAGCATATAGTAGCCGAGCTGTCCCTTTGTCATCTTCCATAAAGCAGATTTTTAGTTTTTCTACTGTTCATAGCAACTTATTTATTTAAGAAAATCTGAAAATTGTAAATAGTACCATGGTTTTAAGTCATTGTTTTTCTCACATTTTAAGAACACATATTTACATTCTAATCTTGAAATAAATTATCTCAAAAAAGAACTGTATTAAAGACATACATTAAAGGGACTAACAGTAATACAGCTGATGGTCTAATTACTACCTCCTTTTCCTTTGCATAGTGTTCTGAAGTATAAAATCACAGACTCATAGAATGACCGGAGTTGGAAGGGCCCCACACGGATTATCGAGTTCAGCTCCTGTCCCTGTGTAGTACAGTCCCAAAATTCACACCATGTGACTGAGGGAGTTGTCCAACTGCTTCTTGAATGTTGTCAGGTTTGGCATCATAAGTGCTTCCCTTGGGAGCCTGTTCCAGTGCTCCAGAATCCTCTGGGTGAAGAACTTTTTCCTAATAGCCAACCCACACCTCAACTGGCACATCTTCCTGTCATTGTCTTGGTTCCTATCATTAGTCACCAGAGAGAAGAAGTCAGCACCTTAATATGGCCAGAAGAGACTCAGAAAGAAAAAGAAAATGAGACAACAACGTTATGAAGGACACTGAAAATAAAAAGGTCCAAGCTTGTCTGGACAAGACAAAGTCCGATATGTAAACTTCAGAGAGATTTATCTTAGTCAGAAGTCTGACTGTTTAACATCCAAAGTCATAGTATGTGTGACCATACATATAGGCAACACATAATTAGACCACATACTTAGGGTATATGATCTTCTCTTTGGGGATTCTCGCTATGTATATTCACATCACTTGTAACACGGCAACTACCTCACACATGCTGCAGTTTAAGAGCCTGAAAAGAAATAAACCCTGGGAAGCAGCCTGTCTTGCAGTAGTCTGCAGTATGCATGCACAGTTTGCTACTGTGAGGTGTTGCTAATACCAAAAATCAGTGTGCAGACAGCACCTCTAGATAAGGCAGTCTTTAGCTGCAAGTAATTGGACACAAGAAGAAGATTGTGCAAAAGAAGCATGTTGTATTGTTTGGATACACTCTGGTAGGCACCAAAGTTAGCCCAGACTGCAGCTAGGACACCAGACAGTCTGGTCGGTGTGTTTCTATGCTGCTCACCTGCATAGTTGAGGAGAGAATGCACAAAAATGGCCTCTCTACTGGAAGGGAAAAGAAAAAAATACCTATGCGTTACTGGATGATTATGTTGAATAAATAATATTCTTCCAATTTTAAAGCAATTTAGTAGCTACTTAACTTTCTAAAAAAAAGAATGTCACTGACCTTTGTCTTTCCATATATGAGCCCCCTGTCTGCATCTGAGCTTCATAAAATTTAATTGCACTAGGGATCTCATTATTATATTACTTTTCAGCATTGGTGGACTCTGGTGTCAGCTCAAGAACGTGATTTTTCAAGTCATAAGGTCTGTGATAACAATATCTTCACCATGGGAATGAAAGAATCCCTCTGAAGAATCAATTTTGTATTGTTTTGCTTTTTCAAAAAGTCTGTCATTTTTCTGAGCTTTTACTCTACAAACTAATATGGATTTATGACAAGTTTATTTTATGTTGACATGTTCCATAAGGTGTATTTTTAGTACACATTCATTAAAGATATTATGACATTTTAAATTTTCTTCTTATAGATGTAGATGAGCTAGCTTCCATCCTAAGTACCAAATATATCCCTTCTAAAAATGTAGGGAAACAGACTGCACTTAAAATAGGCTTTGGCTCTGCACAAATGAGGTGAGGAAGTAGCAGGGGTTAGGCTGTCTCTATTCCCAACTTTTTCCATTTAATTATTTGCATGAATATCATTTAGTGTTCTGATTAAAATAAAAGACCTGCAATAGAAATCAGTTGATGTTCTTCTCATTTCCCTCATGCACTTTTACTAAACAACAGGATAGAAAAAGCATTAGCATTTAGAGGTGATAGATTAAACTGTAGAAAAGTTATCCTTAGAACTACGTATCAAGAACAGAAGCAAAAGAATGTGATATTATTTAAAGGTGTTTTTAGTGCAGAAGGGTTAATCTGAAAGCTTCGCATTGCAAATTACCAAAATTTTGGTTTTGCGTATAACTGTGCAATGATGTTTCTTAAAAAACTGTTCCTTTTATTTATTCCTCATTTGCAGGCAAACAGACAGTTTATCCCAGGAAACACAGCATATACGGTTCTGCTGTCATTCTATTCCTCCTCCTTCAGGTTGCTCCCATCATTTTCTCTGAAAAGCATTTCTGAAGAGCAAATTGTATTTATAAAATCTTTATTTATTCAGTTAGCTTTAGGTACTGCTTAAGATTCTTGATAATTCTTACTGTGTTTACTGTCTGATTTCCTGCTCTATTGCACATGAGAAACAACACTAACTTTTAAATCAATGAGCCAGTACAGATAGTGTGGTCTGTTTAGTATTAAAGTGTTCAAAATATATTCCCAGAGGAAATACTACAAGTAATGTTATTTTTTCTTGAGCTTTGATTTTCTTCTAATTATGTGAACAATGCTGAATGCGCAAAATTTTACTTAGAATTATTTCTCAATATTTGCTACAACCAAAGTTTTTTGAGCTAGTATGTAATTTACCCACCTAGTTCTTCAAATCATGGGTTCTGAATCACATTAAAGTCAAACAATAATTCCCTATTAAAAATAGTGCAATTCCAAGAGAACTCAGGCATTCAATTTTAACTTTACACAATTTTTTGTCCATAAGCTAGTAAATGTCACCAATCAAAGTCGGAGTTCTGACACATTTTTTCTTCATTTCCATGCCTATGCTTCTGAACAAAAGAGACTAATAAGATTTTCTAGCCTTAATTTCAGCTTTAATGTTTGAGAAATATATCCTGCCAGTAGATAATTTGATAATTTTTTTAAATAACTGAATTAAGAAAAAATATTTTCTCAGTAATGTTGTTCAGAGTGTAGATCCCCAAACTTGATTAAGGAAGGCACAGAGGAGCCCTTTCATTGCCTTCCATTTATCACTGATTTGCACCTGCCATTGACAGGCAGAGGGGCATGGAGGCAGCTGCCTGGAAGGGACTCTGTCATATTTCAATCAGCAGGAATCTTCTGGCATTTGGTCATGGACTCACCTTTGCAATGACTGAAAATCCACATGTGGTCCTACTGCAAATATGCCTCTGCCCATTCCTCTCACTCCAGCATAGAGAAAGATTGAGAAGCATTTTTGTATTTTCTAGCTAACAGCTGCAGAGATCCAGAAGAAATAAAGAACTGAAGATGCTAGATAGTGGCAATTGAACTAAGCTGAAAAAATACTGGAAAAGGTACTTGACGTTAAACAGATACTTTCTCAAAATAGAAAATGCCATGTAGAATGTCTTCTTTCTTAAACACAATCTTGCTGCTTGTATAAAAACATCCACAATGAGATTACTTTGAAAAGTGACCACCTCACTTGCTGAAATGATCCTTGACACCGTGTTCCTCTGTTAGGAAATATTGTGCTTGACACTTCTACTGAACAAGGAAAGTATAAGTTTTATCAAATACTGAAAAATCCTCAGCTTAGACTGAAATCTCAGATTCTTACCTTTGCATCTGAGAACCTTGTACCATTTGCCTCCCAAGTAAATTCATTCAAGTCAGGACAATTTAAAGCAATTATTAACAATTATGTACGTCATTGCACTCTGCCTGACAAATGAGTATGACTGCAGCGACCTACTCAGGGGACCTCCTCAGAGTTTCTGCTGTCTACTATCTTTCTCACTACCGGTACCATTAAAAGATGTGACTCATGTACCTCTATATAAAACTGGAAATGAGTCAGCCACTTTAGATATATGTGAATCCTTGCAGATGTTCAGGCACCACTGAGTTGTGACTTGAGCAACCGACTGCTTCAAAGCTGTGCATTATTTGAAGTATTCTTTCACAGAAAAAATCAGCAGGACCCTTGTTCCTAGTTTAGTTCTATTACGCAACAAGGTGTGTTATGTGCCACGTAGATACTGCAAGAATGGGTATATGAATATGTGATTTTTCTTTTCCTTTTCCTACTATTTGCAGTTAACATGAGTCATATATTAATTTTAGATGTCTCTGACCATGAATACTTCAAGTTTTGATTAAAAAGAACTTGAATCTTACTGTGGCAAGTATGTCTTTTTATTTTTCAGCTTGTTGAATAAAAACAGATGTGTTGTTAACAAACACATTCAACAATGGGATGTTATGGTTATGGGACATAAAGGCTCCCACTCACTCATTAGAAATTTTAATTCAAAGAGGGTGGTAAAGGCTAAAAGTTGATGTTTGGCCAGCTGACTTGAACCACCTAAGATCTAAGCTTCCAGAACAAGCTGGGCATTCAGGATCTCTCCATAATCAAAGGCAAGACATCCTACAGAAACTCTGATGAGCCAGTCACTCATTCTTCCTATTTTAAAATTAAATTAAATGCCCTTGGATTTCCCTCTCCTTTTATTTAAGGTAGACTAGACATTTTATTTGTGGAGAGCTAAAATTAGTTGCCATGAATCCTAGATTAGAAATTAAGGAATATGCAGTCAATGATACACTTAAAAAAAGCGGTTGCTTTAATACAGTTACTCTTGTCAAGATATTCCTCATTAGGTATTTAGTCCCATTGCTTGAATTAAAACAGCCTTAGAGATGTAGTAAAACTGTAGACTTAAAAAGCCTGCTGGCAAAAATTTGTTCTTTGTACTCGGCGGAGAGATATTTCCCAGTTTAGAGTAGCACTGCATTAAATATCAAATTTTTATTTCTGCTTTGATAAAAGGAGAAATGCTATTCACATATTTCAGTGACGAATCCGTTGACAGAGATAGTAAATGTCTAATGTATCACAACTTTAGACGGATAGGAAACACAGCTCATTGGGCCTCAGTGAGGATATACAATGTCCAGGATATCCTCCCGTTGAGGTGACTGAAAATATTGCTCCTTTCTTCTCAGTATAGTTCTTTGCAAATAGATTAATCAAAAACTATGTGCTTTTAGTCATCTCTCTCTGATTTTGATGCCTGAGCTTATGTAAAGCCAAGAAAAGACTGTATGATCAACTGAAGAAGAACAGTTAACGCTGCTTGTGGCTGCCTTAACTATTGTTAAGACAATAACAATAACCTATTAATTAAAAGCTTTTTCACCTCCAGCATTTTTTTCAGTGCTTTGCAAAGCTTCAGCAAATATCGTTATTGAAATTAATGCAAAACTAATTAGCTCTTTTTTATCTTCATGGAAAACTTACTCCTCAATAAATTTAACTGAGTGTCCTTAAAATAATTAACTAGTTAGTTTACATTACTGAAATGTTGTATGGAAAACAACTTGTTCTCTTCCTAACCTTAGTCTCTGTCAGGGAATTACAGTAGTTCTGGAAGTGACAACTGAAAACCCTGGAAGTGCAGAGATCCTACTACCTAGGACCACAATGAATTGCTAGATTATGCCATATGTGAATGAGGCATTCATTGTTCCGAAATCCTTCTTACCTGACCAGTATCATACCTGTTAAGCATGCAGACTTTTTTTTAAGCAAAAGTTGTTGGTTAATCTTACCACTCAGAGCTTTGCAAAGGAAAGATTGTTATTTAACTGCAATAAACTGATCATCATAAAATCATGTAAGAAGACAGTAGAAACCTAACTTCTGGACCTTGCTCTTATTCTAAGATATTATGATAAGTAATATCAAATATTAAGAAGTATCTGTAATATTAAATACTGTGCAATCTTGGGAAATACAGCTCATGTTTAGAATATTGCTGTTTTCATTAAATGAGAATATAGACAGTTACTTTTTTGTAAAAAGATCTGCAGTGAACTGTCATTGAAATAGATCAATGATTTATGATGAATCTGCTCAAGATATTGTAGTTTGATACTCTGAAAAAAAGTTACAAAACAGTTAAGAGGTTGTTCATATTGTTGTTTAGTTTTTATAACAAAAGCACAGGCAGACAGAAGGCCAGCATTGCAGTTAACACATCGGACTGCAACTTGGGAGCTGGTAGCTGAACTTTAGAATTAGTTACTGTCTCTGTACTGGATTCTTCATCTGGAACAACATAACTGGCAGTGCTGCCTATTTCTAACACTTTTCTTCTTATATCAATTTTAATAGCAAGCTCTCAAGAAAAATAAATAGTTTATTGCTCTGTGTGTGAAAGTTATATGGTTTATAATAAAGCTCTGATCTTGATTTGTCCCATTGACGCTATGATATCACATGAAGCATAATAGTCTGAATTTAGTATTTACGATGTTAACAGTGTGTACTGCACTATTAATTGCAACACTCTGGGACTTGCTTGAAGGTCTTTCTAGAGGTCTTGGCAGGAACTTCTCCATTTGTCAGGTTTTACAGATAGGATTTAGGCTGCGGTGAGAGGATGTAAATCTGGCATTGCTGAAACTACTTTGGGTACCAGAGCAGTATAATCATATAACAATTTTGCTCAGGTCAATTTTCACTCTTCTATGTGTCCATCTTGCTTCTGGCACTTGAATCACCTTGCCTGTATTTGATGCAGAGCCTGAATAGTCAGATTTTCTTGTGAACTGAGTCCCTGAAAAGTCAGGGATTATTCTGAGCTGAGATGGGGATAGAAATCAGAAAGCACTAATAAGGATTCACAATTCTGAAGTGATTCCACAAGGACAATCAAAGCAAACTTTCATTATTTGAAAATAGCTCTAGGGATGTTAAAATATCAGAAATAAGATGGTTTGACCTTAGTGCAGTGAGAGTCTTACACACAATTTTAAGCAACAAGAACTTTTGCAAAATACGTGATCTGACTGAAGGCATGTACTCTGCTGTGAATTGATACTACATTAGTCTGTGGAATGCAGCGTGTTTCACCTGAAATAATAGCATTTTCATTTTCGGATTGTTTCTCACATAGGGACAGAGCCAAAGGTCTTTCGAGGTCAATGCCCTTTTCCCTTTTTCTTTAATAAGGGGGAAAATATTCTACTGATTATTAAATCTGTAGAACTGAAATCATAGGCAGACCTAAGCGAAATAGGAGATGCAGACTGACATTAAATCTCTGGCTCCTACCTTTGATAGAACTCAAAGCCCTTAATTCTAACTTCATGTTACTCCTTCCTGAAGAATAACTATTCCAATCAATACATTTGCAGAGTTTAAGACTAGAACCTCTTGATCTGAAACATAAACTTATATTGCATGAGATGGTAATTCAGAATTGTTACATCTTTGTCACAGTTAAATGCAATCTATTAAATCATCCAAGTCTCTTGAGGGAGGTGCATGCTGTGCATCAGTCAAGGATATGTTTGCCTGGAGAAAAGCCAGGTATAAGGAGATCTATACTCACCCAAAGGAACCCTTCCTTGCTCATCGAACCAGGTCGTGGCCACGCCTGGTATGGTGTGGGTCACATATAGTGTGTCTATATTAGTTACTTGATGTACTTCAGAGGTTCCTTTTGTGGATAAATTTGTTTTACATCCACATTTGAGGAATTGTGAGGTACACTCTCAGGTGCAGCACTGATGTATTCAAAACAGGTTCCTTTCTGACAGGACTAAGGTTGAAGTCACTGAAAAATGGATACAACAGCAGGAATTTCAGGTGGATCTTCTGGTAGTAGAAAAGAATTTCTGTCTCACACTCTACCTCAAAAAGATATTCTTCTATAAGATAGCAGTGCACATTTATTTCCTTATTTTGACTTACCTCACTATGCCTGATTCCCTAATTAGCTAAACTGTATGTATGAATAGAAGAAGTCCAGAGGAGAACTAACAACTGGAATCAGTAAAGTTATTTTAGAAGCTTTTTCACAAGAAAAAGAATATGTAAGAGAAAACACTAACTTTGGTTCAAAGCACAGGCAATGTTCTTAAGGGCAAAGGAATTATTTATAATAGCTGCAGAAGACTGGACTGAAAGAAATGTAAAAATTCAGTAGTTGTAAAAAAGTAAAATGCCAAAGAAAATGTGAAAAGTGTATAATGAGGACCCTGATACTGCAGCATTCACAATGTAAGTAGCGAGAACTTCTATATGGAGAAACCTGGGATATTAAAGAAAAACCTGACTAAATCTCCCATTAGAAGCCTAACTAAAGCTACTAGTAGAAATAACTGTTTAACAGAAAATGTTTTCTCTCAAAAGAATGACTGTTTATGAAGAAGACAAAGAATATTCTAAGGCAAGGGAAGGTTTTAAATTTAATAATTAAATTTATCTACTTCCACATTTCATAAGCAAACCCACAAGCATTTTTGTGACTTTCATGGATTACGACTTTCATGTTGTGGAAAACAAAACCTGCTCATCCTCTTCCATATCTTGCATAGCTCTAGGCATTAGGAACTACAAAAATGTTATTTGTTCCTCATTATCACATGTAAGACTTCCTGTGGAGTATACTGAAGCTCTTGGAGGTCACACCAAAAATCCCTATAGTATGAACACATGAGCAAGTCTTCCCTGCCAAATTCCCCAGCAACCTGTCATTGCATTATGATATTTTGCTGTGACCACAGGAAGAGCGTGAAGTCTCACTGACATTACACTGGCTGAAAACTTACTTGCTTTGCAGTTAATTTCTGGAAAGGAACTTGCATGCTTACTCCATTTCTGTATTATCTTACTTCTAAATATTGGCGAATGAACACTCTCTCAAGAGAACAGACACAATTTTTTTCCAGAAGTTTTGGTTTTGTAGGTAAATTTTGTAGTTATTATTTAACACTTCATGTTTCAATAAGAGCAGAGCTGCAGAAAAGCAGAGGAATAAATGCAGGTGAACAATAACACTTTCTCACAATTTTGAGACCTACTGAATAAGCAGTGAGTGTAAAGTCTTTGCTCCTCTTGTCTTGTTGAGGAAGGACTATAGCCAAAACAGCTGTCTAGCCCTTAGGTTTCCCAATCTATAAACGACTAAGTTTTAAAGACAAGCAGTTTTGGGTGCTAGTCAATAGGCAATGTCCAGTTAGACAAATTAATCTTGTACTCAAAGACTTAGTCACGTTGCATTACAACAACTGTTTATAAATATTGCTGCTTGGAAATGGAATAATCTTAAAAAAAGCACTCTGACAAAACAGAAAACCATCCATGTGATTAGGTATGAAACAGCTGAGATGGGTAATTCAAACAGTTACATCAGAGCCTATGAAATCTACGTTCTGAAGGACAGTATTCATCACAGCAACCAGAACAGCAGCCACAATGATCTCCAAGCCATGAAAACCCATCCTCATTAAAACCTCTGGGTGTGTCTGGCCTCTGGCAGTACAAGAATATAATAACGTAATTCTTACATCACTCGAACACTTTATTAGAATAGGAAATGCTGTTGATCCAGCTAAATAGTCAGCAGCTACTAAGAATATACTGATAAATGCATTATGCTATGTGTTTAGTTTTCAGTAATATTACTCCTTATTATGAGGTTCCTATTGTACTGTTGTTATGCCATAGCTGCTTCTTACTGACATTATAGCAATGCCTCTCTAAATGGTTCAACTGTGTGGACTGTAATTCACTTTATATGGTCCTGCTGCATGTATCTAACACCTCAGGATACGTGCTTTACATTACTAGTGATGCTTGTGCTAAGCATCCAAAACCACAAAAAAATCTTTAATGAAGGACAGTATCAATTTGCCTCTAGCATATCTCTAATTTGAGTATAACTTGAACTGTCTTGTGGGAATTCTGTTTGGATAAAATCTGAATTTGTTTTGCCTGCATAGAGATATAGCTTAAAGAAAAACTGTTACATTATATAATAACAAACAGCTTAACTACTACATCTAATTATATTAAGGACTAAACCACTGGAGACAATAAGAACACTTCAAATTTGATTATAAAAATGAAAGCGAATGGGAAAAAAAGAAAGTTAAGTACTCTTGAAAAATTCCATGTACTTGCCATCGTTTGCAATACCAAGCTACGTTTTGTAAGTCATGCTGTAAACTGTACTTGGAAAACCTCCCTGGAGGAAATCAACAGAATTGCCTCTAGCTATTGACACTGGCTTTAGCAGCAGTACTGTCAGTTTCCGAAGTCTCATTTTCCTTTTCCCCAAGCACAGGAAGGAAATGCTGCCTCAGTTTACTGCAATCCAGTTTGAAATATTCATGTCTTCACAAGTATCAGAAAATTAGTCTTTAAAAAATGAAAGCTGAATCTTAAAGATTTAGCTCTTCAGATCCAAAGATTAAACAAAACTATCAAGTGGGATGAACTTTTCAGCAGACTTAAGTATTGCATTTGCGTGGTGGGAGATGCAGCCATCTTCAATCCAGCAGCCATAGCTACGTGGGCAGAAATATCCCCAGGCATTCTACAGTGTGACAGCCTGAAGGCTTTCAGTACCTGAGAGACATTTAGAAGAGGCTTAATGAAGAGAAGCATAACTCCAAAAAAATAGTTCAACAAATCTTTTCTTCATTTTTTTCCTTCAATTCTCTTTTCTTAGAATTTACCAAAAAAAGGTGGTAAAATGTGCTAATGTATAATGCATGTCTTGTAATTGCTGGGACTGCACCTTGGTACAGAACGATTACTGTATAATGATTTTTGGGGGTCCTTCAAAGTTCGTGAGAGACATAGTGAAAACATTACATGAAGTATGCAAAATACTCTACAGAGGAATTTGGAGAGAAAGACCAACAAAGTCTGTATCATCTTTTTCCAGAACTTCACTACTACTGGCACTCACTGACATGAAGATTTTACCAAAACAACTTACAAGGTGCATTGCTTGTGTTTATTTCTGCATATTCTTCACATGGGCTCCCAAGAGCTGTTTATTGATCAGTATAGTCTGTGCATTTATTTTACTACATTCCTGTTGCAATTTTCTGAGAAGTTGCTGGCTTGCTTGTTTCCCTGAAGTTAGTCTCATGGTATTACCACATAGCATAAAGGGCATCTGAGGCTAGACTCGGGCTGAGCAGTGAAGGAGGCTTAAGCTCCTCCAGGCTTTTGAGCCTGAGCACAGATTTACTCAGGCAGTACGACAGTAACCAAGGAGGAATTCAAGTTCCACGGTTGGCCTGTGCTTAAAGCACTGTAAAGACAACATTTGTATAGATGGTTAGGTGCACTGCAATCTTTGTAATATTTTTCTAGGCTGCATCATTAAAAAGTTTAAATTTATCACTGTAATTTCCTCTCATTTCTTTTTTATATAACGGATCAAATAAGGAAGTGCAACTATTCTGACAGATGGCTATTTTGACAATAAAGAATTTGCCGTATCAAGCAATCTAAATATTTATTCAATACGTCAGTCTCAGTGACACCAGTCGTCACCAACTGTTTCAAAAATGAACTTCTAGAACCTTGTACTCAGGGAGAATTATCCTCCTTGTACTAGAAAGTAACTTTTTCCAGAAGTTTAAGGAGACTCTCTGTATGGGTGAGTTTGGAGAACTAGTATAACATTACTGTCACTGTGATATCTGAATATAATTGGAACTAATACGTTATAATTTTTTTAGTTTGGTAATTGCTTTATTCCTTTAAAACGTTTATCAAAGGCTTTTCCTTTTGTTCTGTGGCAGTGAGTTTCACTGTCTGATTGTGATCATATAAATATACGGATGTGTACAGAATTTATATTCATTCTAATAAATATATTGCCTTTTTGTTCCTTTATTTCTATATTATAAAAGATAAATATTTACCGTTGAATTTACATTGTTTGTATGATTAAGTTAATGTGGGATATTTTTGCGCTACTCTCTTACTTTCTACCAATTTTTCTACAATATCGGTCCCTTAGCTATCCAAATGGCTACCAAACTGGGAATTTAACAAAATATTTGAAGGCAAATATTAATTCTGTGTAGAATATCTGAAGAAACCAATTAAGAGTTGTTTAAAGGCTGATATGACACTGTTTTTACGTAATTTCATACTCATAGCATGGTGCATGTACTTCAAGAATTCTTCCTACCTACCATTCATTAAGTAAAAACTAGTGAAATTTTAGTCACCAATTATTGTCATTTCTGCCTAACAGAATACTATCGATTGATTTTAAAATTACTACTTTTGTATTGGTAAGGTACACTGATCAAAAGGAGAGAATTTACTGAATAATGAAATCTGCAAAAGTTTTATCAGAGCTTTTATGCAAAATATAGAAAGAATAAAGTTGTTCACCTGATGAACCAAGAGGACAAAAGTTGTTCTTTGAGCATTAAATCTGTGTTCTTAGATGTTTTCCTATATATAGCCACAGATAAATAACCACAATTTAATCATTTATGGCTTTAGAAATACAAGTTTTTCTGAAAGTGGTGTTATTTTGCTAATCCCACAAACAAACACTTACGTTAAACTCAAAAAGGAATTCTATAATTCTTAAGTACTCATAGCAAGAGTTTTGACTGAACTATAGATTTGCATGTTATTTTAGTTACTAAGCTCTTTTAGCTATTATAGACACCAAAAATATAAAAGCAGATTGTTTACAAACAGTGAAAAAACATTTCCATTAAGAACTATCCTCTTGTTTCTAACATGAAATAAGTCTGAAAATAATTGATTAACTCGGGTACTATAAAATGTGACTGAATCAAAAAGAATTCTGTAAGAAGTATGTGCATGTGTTCAGAGGGAAGGACTTTCACAAATGCAACTGGACGAATCTTCTAAACCAAAATAGTCAGAATTTAGTGGCCTATCTACTTTGTTCTGATGTTTCTATTAACTATTGTATTTCAAAACAAAGACAATATGTTGTTATCCTATAATTCTCTCAAATAAGATTCTAAATTGTAGCTCATTGTTTTCTCCTAGTAGGAACCCATTTGGCCTAATTGATCCAGTGTCAGTGAACTTTACATCAACATTGGAGACACAGAAACCCCCTGACACAGCACATGTGAATAGTAAGAAAGGAAACAGAACTTTCTTCACAAATAAATCGGAAAAGTGATGTGGTGGTGGTTTTTATTTTCTTGGCATTGACTCCTGCTAAGTTGCCTACTAAGCTTTAGTTGCTTATTAAGAAAATTCCAAAATAAAATAAAGTAATAAATATCAACTACTAAAATAAGGTGAATAAAAATTGTTAGAACTCTAAGTCTCATTTTATTTTTCCCTTAAATAATTTTGTCAAAGCAAAAGGACTCAGTGTCTTTGCAAAATTTGGCTTTAGGATATAGTATGGAAATAATTATTCCTATTTATTTCTCCTAGAACTGAGAGCAACATTTCTGTTACAGAAAATGATTACTTAAATTAATTTGTCCTCAAAAGATCTGTTTTATCTAAACTGACAAGTTTAAATCCTCTTTCACACAACAGATGCACAGAGATTGGCCTCAAAAAGATTTCATATTTTATTTTTCTTTGTTTTTTTGTACTTTCCACACTCATTGTAGGAAATACTTCACAGTTGTAGATACCTAATTAAGCTCTGGTCTTTCAGTTATCTCAAAAATATTGAAAAGTTCAATTATTTGTCAAGATATCAAAGAGTACATTTATCTGTCTAATTTAGAGATATGAAGAAAGTTTATTAAATATTTAATTGAAGAAATCTTACTACAATTTTTACTTAGTAAAGTAAGATGAAGATATTAGTCGTAAGAGAAAAAAACAGAAGGTAAGGGTCTATTTTATTGATTATACGATGTTTTCACACATCACAGGCGAGTTCACAAAAGAGATATTAACATACCAATAATGAACATTTTTATGAATTCAGAGCTATCAGACAATTTCTGGATCTATTAAGAAGACAACAAAACTTACTTTTTTATTCATGTCAAGAAACATAAACAGGCAGAAGTTAAGATCAAAATCTTAACTCAGAATTAATTTTTATTATTTAAATTCATCCTAATTTTAACAGAAATGTGATTATTCAAAACTCAAGACATACTTAAAGTTCCTGATATTTTAATTTTTGGGAGGGCTCCACATAGACCTCTTTAATGAGGATATTTTCTAATTTAGAGTCTTTTTCCTACTTTCTACAGCAATAGATTTAACAAAGTTTCTGATAAGGTAGGTTGAGTTTTAACTTGTGAAAATGGCTTAATCATGATGGATACAGAGCCTGTATTTACATTATGCTGCTCCAGCATCTTGGGAAATTCTCAGAGGTGCCAAGACAGGGTCTGTGAACAACTGTTGATTATTCATTGACTTCCTGTAAATATATGTCTAAGAAAGGCTCATAGAAGAGCACAGAAATAATGCCAGATGAAGAATGTACAACTCACTGTTTGATCCAGGTCTTTGGGGGAGCTCCCTGATTCCCAGATTTACCTGTTCCAGTCCTTGGACAAGGAAGATTCTCTCGTGCCCAAGTTTTGAGGGGCTTGCAAGCCCATGCAGGCATACAAACAGGACAGGCATATGGGGAACAACTACCTTGCAAGAATTTGATGGGGAGCTGCAAAGATGAGTAAGATACCTGAGGATGCACAATGCAATGCGCATGAGTCCAAGGCAGTCCAGCATCCTCCGATGCTCACAAGGCTGTACAAATGTGGAAAGTCCCAGCCTTGGGTGCTCTCAGTGGACCATTTGTCCCTGGAGGACCAATGTTCCATGCACCATGGAGAACATAATGCCTGCTTTGATCTCACTCTCCCTTACCGCGGGGCACACTGCACCAGCCCGACAATAATGGTAATGGTGAAACTATAGCCATGGTGAAATAGGTCTTCGCCTGCTGTGCTCAGTCTCGGATGGAGAGAGGGGAAGACATCTACTAATGCAAGTCTTAGTGCAAGTAAAATTTACATGCATTTCTCTAGTGGCCTCACAATACTCGTCTGACCACATCTGCCTACGCTTCCTGGCAGATCTCTGTAAAAAGGAAACTAGATTATATCAAAGAACTATAGTCTACAGTAAGCCATCTTAGGAAACAACACAAGTGCTTTAAAGGACAGCTACTCGCTACTAGTTTATGCTGACACCAAGTACTGGCACATTTCAAGTGCACTGACAATGCACACTGATTTGGCTCCTACTTCTCTGACTGTACTGGAGCAGAAATATTTGGCATACAGAGGCCACTTGCTGTAACATGCTAAGGACTAATTTCTGAAGTGTATCTGACAGCATACAATGGGTTTTCCTCCTTTTCTGTGCACACGTGTTTCAAGTCACAGACCTTTTATTTTGTGTTAGTAGGACCACACAAACGAAGGGTATTGCAAAGCATGTAATTCAGCCACCTTGGTAGGCTAGAGCTAAAAGCAGAGAAGAAAGATGTATCTTCTTCTCACTTAGAGGAAACATCTTGATAAAAAAATAAAAAAGGCAAAATAGAGATGGTGCACCTCAGGAAAATACATTTCTATTCATAGCCGGAAATTTACCTACTCTAGCCGAACCAAAATAATCAATATCATAGGTGCCCTCTTCCAGGGGCCTGTTGGCACTGTGCATGAAATGAGCCAGTTATCCAGCTACACTGAAACTAAAATGAGTGAGTCTTAAATAATGCTCTAGTTCCTCTTGGCTTGTTCCAGTGGCAAGTTCCATTTAAACAGTTAAATGATTACAAGTTTTGAAATTAAATTTCAGGATGAACAATTAAGCAGCACTCTCTGATATCTGTGAGAAATCACATTCCCTGCTCTAGAAACACAATAATAGATACTGGAATAGATTGGTAACGCACTTGTGATTAAGTTTAGTCTGTGTGGAATGACTTCTCCCACATGACAGTAAACAGTACACTGAAGTCACCTGTATGTTTTATATAATTTAGTTTAATATTAACAAATGATAAGAATAAAAATTCTACAAAACACATTGACATTTCAAAATCAGGTAAATTCAGCTAATTCTATGCGAAGAGACAAAAGTACGGACATTTAAATGTGAAATGTACTTTTAACTGAGATACATAAATAGGCTGGGGCTTTTCCTTGGACTGACAAATGGAAAGACTTGTTAGAAAGAATTGTTTACATGTTTGATTTATAGACAAGATTTGTCCAGTTTGGGAGACTCTTCCTTCTCCTCCTGACAAAACTTAAATAATTTACTCATGGAGTTTTAAATAAAAGTGGAAGAAGAGTGTAAATCAAGAGTTACCTTTCCGTTTGTTGCCCTTTGCATCATCCATTGCCAATGTAATATGAGAGAGTCTGATTCAGACTCCTCTTTGGTAGAGTCAGAGCAGGCATTAGGATGGAGGATTTCTTGGATCACAACTCCTTGCTTTATAAAGAGGTTTCTTCCATTTCTACCAACAAATGTCCCTGTGGTGGTAAATATTCCTGAAGCTTGAGAAGCTTTTGATCTTGGAGGCAGGAGGCTGGGTATTCTTGTCCATATTAAAAAAAAAATCACTTGCTGAAACATGCTATCCCTTGTTCCACAATAGAAACAATTTATCTATAATAAAAAAATTACTGAGCACTGCAGGCACATTTGTAAGTCATCTAAACAGATATTTGAGTGATACCTGTGGAATTTTGGCATGGTTCTGGAAAAGGAATTTCAGCCAGAAAGTCTAAATTTTAACTTCTTGAAGAAGACTGGGCAGCAGAAAAACATAAGTAAAGTTGAAAGATTATGATTTAAAAATAATTAGTACTTGATGATTAATGCCAAGAATTTGCTTTTCCCATGCGCAAAAATACTTTATTTTAGCTTTGGAAAACAGGCTTATCAAAACAGTGATTGCCAAACATGGATTCTCGTGTGATGCAGCCGTGCAAGTTACCAAGAAATTTTTCTCCAGTGATAAGAATTTTACTTTTTATACACCAAAATTATTGTTTCATCCACCACACAGACTTGCAAAAACTACCGCAACCCACCACAATCTAACAAACATACAGCCACCAAACATTGTGTCAAGACTTCTAAGAACCACATCACTACAGCTGTAGACCTACTACTACATACAGTAAACTTTCAAAAGTGAACAACAGAGCCAGCCTTCCAATGAATACCAGTTTGAATAAATTTAACTGAGAGTAGCCATAGAGATATCCCTCAAAGGCTAACAAGTTACGTGTTATAATATTAATAGTGCACATGTAAATTAGCAGCCAAAATTAGATTTCCTATTGCCTTAAAACAGCAAATATAAGACCTTCTTAAAGACCTGAGAAGCTTCATCATTTCAACCTAATTTCTTTAGGGTAATTTCTGTGATTCCCTTTGCTATAGCAATTTTAGAGTTTCTGCAGAATGTCAAACTGAAGGACTCTCTTGCAATATTAAAAATCTATGAACACCATGAAACATGCCAAAGTGCCAGGTAACAAATGCTTAGGAAAGCATCTGTGGCTGGAATTACTCTATGTTGTTTCTTAGGGTGTGATACTGCATGTTTGATGCCATCAGGTCAACTCAACCTGTGGCATCATTAAAATATATTCAGTACCTGTAACTCCTTCTCTGCATCATTATGAAACTAATATGAGTCAGAAAAAGCAAGAGACTGCTTGTCACTGGCTTTGCGTGAGAACTGCATATGATGATTGAAACGTAACAGAAGAAATATTCACAAGGGCATGAGTAAAGTGTGTTTCTCATAATTCATATATTTATTGTCCTAATTATTTCCATGAAATGCAGTTGTCTTGCAGAATCTTTTTTCCAACAAAATTGCAAATATCACTCTTGGTCTTCCATAATGTTTTTCTCTGGAAACCACCTAATAAACCTTTCCAATGGATCACAGTACTGATCTTTTTTTTTTTTTTCTAAATCTGTATTTCTTTCTTTAACAAGTTCACATAGTCGTGAGTTTCAGGATAATGTCAACCCAGATGGAAATTGAAATGAATGTTCTTGACCCAGAGATTACTAAGTTCAGTGACGTTTATTGAGTTTGGATTACACTCAGATCCAAGGAGAAGGATCTCATTATGTGGTCCAGATTTTCAGAAGCTCACCTCATTAAACATTAAAACAACACCAAGTTCTGAAAAGAGTTTAGCACCTTTTCTACTGAGCTGTTTAATTAGCATGACTGGAAGTGTCAGAAAGGGAACTTCTGGGCACAGAACAGATTTGAAAACTGGCCTTTAAATTCTGATCATATGTCAGTATATTTCCCTACACATTTATTGTAATGAATAACCTATACTATCTCTGCGTTTCATTAGAGTGGTACAAATGTTTTCACGTTTGATTGGAAATCAGGGAATATTGTTGTTGCCTTCAGCCACTGTAAAGAAAACAGGTTAGTACTATGTATTCTGGTATAAAATTTTAGTATCCGATTTCAGTGGTCCGGTATTGGATCACTCTTTATTTCCATGTATAGTTTTTTTCAATGGTATATAAATGGCACTTTAAACTCTCCCAGTCATTATGCTGATAACACCATTATATCTATCTTATTTTGTTGTTTCACTTGTATAAAGTGTTGACCTGTATGTATAGAATGCATACGAGTGCCAGTAATTAATTACTAAATTTGTTTAATTGGAAATTATAACTAGACTTTGCTTCCTGGCATGAGAACATGAATTGGTTTCAGAAATAAGCTGAATTATTTAGTTCAGATAGTGCAGTATCCAGATACAAAAGCTTTCCAAAGTAAAGGAAAGTTTAGTTTCATGCTGATAGTCTGCCAGAGCTGGTAGACAGGATTTTTGTGTAATGCATTATATAGGATTTAAACACCAAAAATGCATTGACTGATGTCAAAATTATTTAATATCTTGAAAGTATAAAGTAGAACATCATCTATCAAGAAAAGGGTCTCATATCCTACTGCAAAATGCTAATAATTTCCAATAAATCCAGACATCCTCTTAAAGAGAACAGTGATGGAAATGATACAAAATCATACCCAATAAAACTTATCCATAAAAGTGAATTTTAATACCTGCATACAGACCTGTTAGTGAGCAGTAGGTGAGCATACAATCAGGGCTGAAAGACTCAAAACTACAATCTAATCTACATCTTAAGCCAAAATGTCTCACAGGGCTAGGGAGCTTAAAGCACTCTAGTTTATACTGATAAAAATGCACAAGAGAATGAAATGACAAATATTATACTTAGCCATCTTTTACTTATTAAACTGATGAGTCGCATTTCAACTTTGGCTTCAAAATGAGCCCAGAATAACATTAAAAGACATTAAAAAACAATCCACAGCTGAACTCTTCCATGGGTCTGCCTTGACACCCTGGAAGGCTTGGTTGTATAAATTAATGCACGGGTTTGTAAAAAATAAATGCAAAAGGATGTTTTTCTATTAAGACTTTGCAGACCTAGACAGATGTTCATGTAGCGAAAGTACTTTCACTGATGATTTACATTTGCTGCCAAAGTTAAATTCCAGTACAGTTAATTTTTATGCATTGAATTTTTCCATTCATGATTATTTTCCTGAAGCATTTTTGCTTTAGTTTGCATCAGCAGAAAACCCTGAATAAGGTTTGCATATCTAATAAATCTAAAATCTGATATTGTTGGCATTAAGTGCATTTTCTGGCTTCATAAAATAGCAGCACTTCCTCTCTGTTACAAATATATTCCATTTCTGCTTTGCGTATAGAAAATACTAAAAAAAAAATCAAAACATAATTTGCTTAACTTTTCACTGCTATGGAAATAGCTTAACACAGAATCAGATATTTCAGGACTAACAGAATTTTTACCAAAAGAAAATATTTTCCAGAATAAATGTGTTCATATTGAGAATTTTTAATAAATGTCTTTCAGTATGAAACCTAATAATTTCAGTTCTAGATTTTTAAATCTTGTATTTAACTAAGATATCAGTCTGAGATTTTTAATAGAAAATGGAAATCCCTGTTTGAGAGGCTGCTCTGAAAAATAACAACAGACTGAGTTTCAGGCTTTCATTCAACACAATTCAACAGCAGCATGTGCTTAATCTCAGAAATAACTCTCCAGCTTTCTTTTTTCCTGTACTCCATGTCTTGAGACTTAGAAGATGGAGGTGCTCATTGCTACCATGTGTTTCTGAAAGTACAGTTAACCCCAAGAATTATTGTATTTATTGATCAGCAGTAATCTAGAATGACTATTTTTCCAAGTTACAAGACTATAGTTTAAAGAGGGCAAGACTCCCTGTGCACATAGTGTGGCATTTTGTGCTTCCACATGTGCCATGCTCAGGATTCTCCACATAGTGAAGGTCATCCTTCCTGGAAAGTCTCATGGGCAGAAGCACCCACATGATCAGGGGAAAAGGGCATCATCTCTTCAATATCTACAGAAGTTTGTTCATTTGCATAAGCGTGATGCATGGAATTCCTCTTGCAAAGAATTAAGGAACATCTGTACCTATACACAATGCTCATTGCAGACACGCAATGATTTTCAATGTAGTAAGTTTGATTGGCCAGATGTACAACTAAGACCCATAGTCTGGATGACAGAGGTCTGAAAACTTGATCCCCTCCGCAAGATCAGTAGCTATTATCTCTCAGTCAAGTTGTTGCTTTAGCACTTACCTGCCCAACATATAACTCCTGAACCCTACCATCAACAAGGAACAGCAACCTAGATGCCACAAAACCAACATTTATCTCAAACACACTAAGAAGCCAAATTTAATCCAGCTATGGCTAGTTTATCTAAGCCTCTGACTCAGATATGCAGCTGTTCTGAGGACAACACCTCTTAGTTTCACAAGCGGTGTTTATTCCTCAAAGGACATGCCCCCAGGAAATAAGAATTTATGTTCAAACTTAAAAACCAGAAAAGTCTTTCTTGTCAGCCCAAGTTCTGACATACCAATAAACACTGTGATATATAAAACAATGATCCAGCAATTACAATTTATATTCAAAATTAACATCCCCCAAAATAAATGGTCTATGTGTGCCCTGTTTAAGTCTTCAAAAAATTTTCCAGATTCTCAAACTTCTCATACAAAGCAAGATTTCCTGATACCAATAAATTAATGGAAGCAAACTGTCAAAGCAGCAAACAGAATTTGCAAACACATCTCCTCATACACTACGGTAAAAGCAACCCAAACAAAATCATTGATATCATAGGTCTTACACATACATTCCACAATTGGATTTCTTTTCTTCTTGCATCAAATATCCTCATGGAAACTCTCCAAATAAAATCAAATAACCCTTAAGTAACAAAACGAGCTCTCACAAACACACTTACAGCAAGCAAAATCCCCCACCTTAAAAAGAGTAACCAAACTGCCTACAGTCTCTCAGTGCTGATCTTCAGGAGAAATATACAGAATACAGAAGTCTGTCTTTATCTATAGACAGTCAGAATTTCATTAGACAGTGAAAACCATTCTTCCATGGCCCATTATGGTTTCCCCAAAACCTTTGTATGACTATTCTCATACTGCTTGAAAGATGTTGTTCCTATCTATGCTCTAGAGGCTCTCTTAACCTATAGTTTCTCCTTTTTCTAATTTTATAGTGTATTTACAACTATTCTAAAACTTTAACAAGCTTGATGGTTGCTTTATCCGTGACAGAACTTCTTATGTTACTGAAAGCTTTTGTTTACTCTTTTTCCATTAGAAAATATTAGATTTACCTTGTCTCCCTAATAGTTTCTGGTTCACATATCTAATAACTTATTGTTGTCCCTCACTTTTTGCAACGTAACCTCCTATGCTCTGGCATAATTTCCCTCTGTAGAGGGACTTCAGAGGGACTCTTCAGAAGCAGGACTTAAAAGCTTTCTTGCCTGCAGGCTCCAGAAGAGCTCACTTACAATATCTGTCTGTACCTTAACAGCATTTTCAGTTAATCCATTAACGACTAACATGATTAAAATTTTTTTAGCGCAGACCAGTCATAATCTGATTCAATTTGCAACTCACATTTCACCAAGTAAGGAATCATTTTTTTCTCCTGACTTGTTATTGTGAAGACTTTAAATGGTGCCATAATCAACTGAATCTGAAGACAAGCTTGAATAGTTTAGCGACATTAATTGTCACAAACACATCAGATCTTGTCCAGTCCAGGCAGTCTTGGAGTTTTATATACTTGCAGAAATTCATATGTGATATTAAATGTACTATCCATGCTTGTTAAGAAAAACTGATAGAAGAGTTTACTACGGACTATATGAACAGTAACTGCAGGCCAATGAATTTATTTCTGTACTTATTTGAGAAAGACTAAGGAGAACTCACAAATCCCTATGCTCGCCCTCCTCTGGAGAAGCCAGATTTATCTTTTAATTGGACACAAGATGGCAGAGCCTCCCAATGGAACTAGAACAACCCTTTGAAAGTTTCGGTTATGCTTACTTTTGAATTTTAAAGGTTTGTCATCTACCACTGCAATTATTCATGGGGATATGAATATCTTCTAGTGACTTACTGTGAAATCAGAATTTTGCTGCCACATCTGAGCATCTAAGTAAAGCAAATTGTATTATAAGCCAATTTTTCATCCACTCATCCATTCTGACCTGATATCAGAGTTGTTTCCATCAAACCAACCAGCTGACATTTTAAACAGACAAAATACAGAAGGAAAAGACAGATTTTTCTCATCTAATATATTTTTTAAAAAAAATGCTCAATCCACCTCTTAGATTTTTTATTATAAATCTATGCTTCATTTAATTGATCTGTACAATGCAATTTCTTTGATTGTGATGACACACAAACTCTTTGAAGCAGCAAGAGTTGGAATCTACGTGGTCAAGATTTTATTTCTAACAACCTGCTAAAAGGAGTGGCATCTTTTCTCAATGAGCAGTTTGTTCTTTGCAACACAACTAAGTAAAATAATTGCAGGTTTACTAACATAGAACATTGTGAGAATTAAATATTATATTAACAAAAGTATAGGTGACAAAGGATGTTGTAGAGATTCTCTCTATAAAAATCACATGATAGCAGTAATTTTTCTTTAAGATGAACAAATTGGCTCCATTCTCTTACACATTTAATACTATTTCAGACATAAGATATTCTAATTTGATACATTTAATATTAAATCTTTTGATTCTAGAAGACATATTCTGAAAAACCTGAGACATTCCTGATTATTTTGCATGATCGGGGTAAAGAGCCACTGATCACATTTATTGAAGATCGTTCTCAGGCATAAGATGCAAAATTGATTACTAGAAGGAAAAATATATTGCAGAAGCAAACTTCCAAGATCAGGTTTATTAAATTCATCATTGCAACAATTTGTTACTCAGAGGTGAATGAGATCAAAATAAAAATGTTAATTATAATTCATCAGATATTTCAAGCTAAAAATCCCTAAAACCAGTGATACTGAAGAGAAAATTATATTAAAAAGTAAAAGAATTATACAGAAGTAAATATAATTTCTTTATCGCTAAATTTGAATTCTTTACATCAAAAAGTTAATATGTAGAGCCCATTTTTACCAGGAAGCAAAAAACATTGAGAGGATCTAATTACATAGAAAACCAAAAAAACCCTTTTCTTCTATCACATGTATTTTTTTAATATTAATCAGTAGAAACATGCAACCACTGTTAAGAAGTTAAAAGACGACTCACTTATTAATATGTATCCAATATTTAACCAGACAAAAGATATCATTCACTATGACAAAGAAATGTGGATGAAAGAGTAAAAATCTTTATTCCCTTTAGCAACTGTAAGTCTTGTTTTCCTTACTTTTAGGTTGATGAGGCTTGTTGATATAACTATCAAAGTTTAGAAAAGAATCTTACATTGTTTTGGCCTGGTTCATGAGAATAAGGTATCTATAGAAAATGATAAGTTAATGTGAGACCCCATGGTGTTAATCAGACAATTTGGTTTTGTGACCTTGGTACTGAGATTGCAAAATTGGGAAGCTAATGCCATCCCTCCTAGAATCCTTTCAACAAGGTCTGTCAATTAGTTATTGTAATCTCTTCCTCCTTTGCTACGAGGATTTCATCATGACGGTATCTTAGTGATCATCTCCTGGTCAGTGACATGAACCAAACTAAACAAAACAAACAAAAAATTATTATAAACTTGTTTCCTTCTAAAAAGTTCAATGACTAGGTTCAGTGCAGCAGGTGCAAGCAACTAGTTTACATATATTTAATTATTCTCAAACCTTCTGCAAGCCTCAGATTGTCTTTTCTTTTTATTTTTATGTTTGCTGGAGAAACATTTTAACTCAAAACCTTTAACTATAACATTAAACACAATCTGAATTAAACCTGCAACAAATGCTCTTTTGAAAAGCTTCAAATGCCTAGATGTCTCAACTGGGAAGAGAATTTTCTGGTACAAGGAAAGTAGTAGTTCTGTGGCTCTCCAGGAGCAATAATAACCAATCTAACATTAATAAAATTAAGGCCAATACAGAATTAAATCAAGTAAGTTTTTTTTCAGTTTTCTTTAGCATGACTGCATTTGACAGCTAATGTTTCATCATGATTTCTCCGGCATACAGGTCTATCCAGAAACATTTCAAAGAATCGGCAAAAGCCTGGGCAAAGATTTTAATAAGTTATACAGACCAAAATAATTATTTTATAAGTTAATTCACATTATATATCCAGTACATTCTAGGGGAAATGAACTCTTGGAAGATCCATGCTTAAAAATACAAAAAGCTAATATATAGAACTGACATATTAAAAGATGTCTAAGTTATTGGTCAGATTCCATACTAAGCAGATATCTTCACTTGGAAGTAAAAAGACAATTGCTAAATGCATGAATTTTGGAGTCTTGGGCCTGTAAAAGAAAAAGTCTTGTGAATAGAGAAACATATTCTTTTATTGGTGGGTTTGAGACACAAATAAGAACCTAAAGTGAACTTCCTTTCTCACAAAGCTTATTTCATGAGCTCTGCAGTGCAGTCCATGTGACAGTAGACTTTAGAAGTAGAACCTGTGATCCTCCGGAAAGGCACTGAGGATGTAACTGGTGAACATAATAGAAGACAGGCCCGCGTCAGACTGTACACAAGTTCAAAACCTAAGACGTATGTTTTGAGATAGCTGGATAGGTACTTCTTCACTGATTAAGCAAATATAAATCTAAAAGCAGCACCAATACTGACACCTAGACATGATAGTTCTCTGAGAAACCTCTATACACCTTAAATGGTATGTGGAATATGCAATTCATATGCCACCAGGAATGCCATTTTTTCTCAGAAAATCTAAACCTTACCTCTCAGCTACTGCGATATTTCCTTTCAAGAAGTAGTTGATTTGCCTTTCTTATGTACATATTTTCACCTTCAGTTATGCTGGGTTTTGAAATTGCATTAGATTGCATAACCATTCCCAGAGAAAGTTTTCTGTCAGAACTCCAGGATAAATGAAAATGTAGCACTTCTATTAAAGTATCTTCATAGATGAAAGAGACAACATAAATAAATATATAAATATGGAACCCATTCTATAAAAGATAATAAATAAATTCACTGTTATATTACATAGAGGACTGCCTAGAGAAAATCAATTGTAAAAGTCCAACATAAAGGACAGAGAATGGGCTTATTATTTGAAGGTTTCTGCAATACTTCTTGAATGAAAACATGAGTGGATCCTGGGAACAATTTTTTTCCTTCATTCACAATGTTAAAGAAGGAATGGGTTTTTCCCCCAGTGTCTGAACCCTGAGGTAGTAATGACTATTTTGGATCATTTAAAAAAATCAGGCCCACAGTGGCTTATATTAAACATATCATAGCCTCTTAGAGTAAATGCTGCCTCTCAATAATTCTGTATTTTGTTCTCTTCGTTTTTCTTTATTTGTCTAGACCACAAATTCTCTGCCCTATTATTAATGGAAAAATTCTGTGCTCTGCAGCTGGGTTACATGTGTTGAGTGGGGTGTTCTCACAGTTTCTTGCAGCCTGCAGGGAATATCATTTCTGTTAAGTTCTTTAAGTCATCAAGACTATATAATTTGTTTTCAGATCAATACACAATGAAAATCACCCTCTTTGGATTGTATTGTTTCTAAATATAGAACAAATATTTCCACAATTGTAATTCGCTTGAGAACTTGATCTCCTACTCCTATGATGACATTGCTTGCTTCCCCTCCAGAATACACATTTTTAGGAGGAAACTTGCCTGGCTAATGCATAATGAATTTATTCATTTCCGGAAGCAAAGCTACTTGTTATTTGGAGAAGTAGACACAATAAATGTGGAACAGTTGCATCTACTCCTTTGTATGAAAAAATAATATTATTGCATACTTTATTTTGACAAATATGATGCCTCCAGCCACAGTAAGAAATCTGCTAAGTGATATTGCATACATTAAATTGCTATTGGCAGTGGCTTAAATCTAAGCCAAGAGCAATCATGATAGTAGCTCTATTGTTAGATTCCTTTGTTCATAGGACCATTTGCACTGAACTGGCTATCCTAATTTTAGGAATGAGTATAAACATTTTTTCTCCAATCTGCCCATAAAAATGGCATTTGTTTGTGTAATTGTTGGCGTCTAGATGAAGCTGGTTTATTCTAACACAGAAGTGAAATATAGAACTTGGGTCATTAGGAGCATCTCTGCCAGACTAAATGTGAGTGGTAATTGGAGAGTGATTGCACAGCCGCTGAATAGGTCTCCTTGTTTCTTTGAAATGTAAATAGAATGTAGAATGTTGATTACATTACAATTACAAAAAGAGGACAAGTGATGATCATCTAGCTTTTAGTTTTTGTTTGAAAGATTCCCTTTTCCCATTGGAAATTGCAAGATGTTTCAGTGTGCCTAGGAACATATGCTAGGACTGACAAATGATTCAAGCAGTGTAAGTATTTCTATGATAACTATACATTTACACATGCATATAGACAAGCACACACATGTACACACACAAGTGCTACGTTCATTAGCAGTAGAGATGACAATAACACTACTTTTGATATTGTCAATTAAACCTAACAAAGTATCCCACGATGTGACTGGGGAGGCTACCTTCAGAGAATTATGTCCTCTCTCACAAGAGTATTTTTTTGTATTTGGTATTGAAACCCATTCAACAGTACTAGAGAAAACAGGTAGGAAAACAGTTTGGTAGAACAGATGCATCTAAATGACATTTAGATCACTGCTTTTCATCACTTCACCTGAACTCTACCACTGTGAAACAATTCACAGAGCTGAATTACTGATGAAAAATAATCTGTGAAAGCCTGTATAGGTCTCTAAAAACACAATACAGATAGAGCTAAGACATACTTTGTTGCCTACCATCAAACAAAATAAACAATTTGATTTGGGCATTTTTATTAGGCACAGACTTTCTGAAAGCAAGTTGGTACACTATTTATGGGTATATAGCAGTTGTTCACACAGTAGAAAACAAGAGTAAAATGGTAAGTACTAAGTATAATTTTCTTCAACACTCTGAAAAAGGTAACATAAGGAGTGTTTGCCAGTGACTGGTGGCTGATGAGTCAGCAGGTCAGTGTTGGCTTCTACCATTCATTGGAATGGTCTGGTTCAAAACTTGAGCTAACCCTCCAACTCTACTTTTTTTTTCCCTTATGATTTTACACCTTTTCCTCTGCTTTTTTCTGAGTTTCTGACTTGCTAATATTAGCTCAAAAAGATCACTTCTGTCCTTGCTTGTTTTTGTTGTTGTTGTTGTTTCCTTCTCTCACATGGTTTTAGCTCATGAACTCACTTTCAGCTCAACAACATTTTCATACTCAGGAATGCTGAGTCAAAGTTGCTCAGCTGTCCTTCACCAAACCGGGCCTTGCTCATGAACAGCTGAAATCCTTGGCTGGCAATTGCAAAAGGAGAAGGCAAGCTTTGGTCAGTATCTGTGTTTGGTCTGGTGCTGATATAACAGCTTCAAAGAAATCACACAGCTGAAAATTATTAACATAAATTCTGCATATTTACCTATGCACTTTTGTTATAGAGATAAGATTTTTGGAGGCTACAAGGTGGGTAATTTTGTGTACTTACTGTGCTTCAACTGTAGAGAAAACTGTAAAACTACCAACTATGATAAGCCGTAATAAAATCAATGTCTACCTGAAGAAATGAAAATGTGATATGACTCCTATGAAAATTGTCAGCGTGATAGAAGCAGATGTCTAGAAATCTAAGCTACTGTAATAGTGAACAAGGTAGATATAAGGTTAATATGCAGTACAAAGCTTGCAACTGTATTAGGTGCATTGATTTAATGTATAAACAACGGATTACATGATCCACTTGCTTTTCATTCCTGCACTACAGCAAAGGTTAACTCATACTTACCAGAAAGACAAGAAAGGAAAGTATACTGGTTCAATGAACCATTTAAAGGATAAAAATACATTCTTAAAAAAGTACGTATGGTTTTCAGATGACAAAAATGTCTAGGAAAAAGACTTAATGGTCCAGTGAAACAACATCTGCATCAGAACCCTGTAGTAGGAAAGTAACATTTGGTTGATAAATTTATAAAGTAAAGAAATGGCATAAATATTGAATGCACTTTCTGGTGCTATAAACAAAGATAGAGAACACTACTTAAATATACGTGCATTAACTTGTCTTGGAATACTATATTGTGGGTAGGAAGTGATTCTGAAATAAGGATTATTATTTATTACAGATTTTTTTAATGTGATGTACATTGTAATTTGTGTCATTTTTTCCATGTCTACTAAACCCAACTAGTTTCTAGAGAGTGGCTTACTGAATGTGAGACACTGACTGCCCTTGAGGGGCTTATTCCTTAGGGTTCCCTTGTATAGACATAATGTATCCAAGAAAAAATTGGCTTAAGATTCGAATATTTCATCTTCTTAAAACAGAGATACACTACAAACAGAAATGGCAAACTGCCATGTCTTTAGAGATTTCTACAGAGGGAGGATAGCTCTGCAGAGCTCTACAGCCCTAGTGCACAAGGGAATTGATGCACACAGCATGTATGTTACAGTAGCCAAATACAAAATCAAATATCCACAAGCGAAGACTGGATATACTCTACATCTGCTATACAAGCAGATGTAACATTTGAGAAAAAAAGAAAAAGATTCGTGATTTCTGAAAGATCTAGGTCCCCAGTGCTTGAGAGACCTAAAGCAGCTGTTGGACATGAAGATGAAACAGCCAAGAAGCTGAGGGTACCTATTATGCATTTCTGTAGCATGTGGTACTGTTGAAGCCATTGTTGAAAAACTGTTTTCTGTTAAGTTGTTGCCATTTCAGAAAGGATATTAGAAAAAGAGGTTTTCAAGACAGATACAAGAATTATCTGGAAACTGGACAATTAGTTTGCCAATTCCATACTCTTTTACCTATATGTAAAGGAGCAACAAGATGCAAATCATAGAAAGTAAAGACAAGAAAAAACAGGTTAGAAATAGAGTTATTATCAATTGACATAACTTGTTCAGGAACATGATCATTGATCTGACACATGAAATCTTGAAATAGTATTTAGTTTCATCCCCACCTACTACCTGAATAACCGAAGTACCTAATTTAGGAGTTTTGGAGTAAGTACAGAGGAATAATCATCTTACGGGAATTATTGAAGTTTTTTCTTGATTCATCATAAATTTTACCAAATTACCCTCAATGCTTAAAATTCAGTGAGATAAATCAGGGTTTCACTCTGGTTAACTTGCACAACTCACTGAACATAGTAAAGAGGAAATTAAATGAAAGCAAGGGGAAAATCAGGAATCAAATGGGTATGAAGAGAAATCCTCCTACAGGTAGAGAGAAGAAATAGCATTTAAAAAAACAAACAGACACCACAACATACTCAAAACATTATTTCAGGGAAAATGATAGTGGTGATTTCTCTTATGAGTCAGTGGTCCCAGGAATGGAAAGCTGTTCAATGGATACAATAATGTATAATCAGGTAAAAAAAAAATAACCTGAAATGTATCATCTAATAAAAAGCAGTAGAGATGTTTACTTTGCTGCAGATATATCAAAACTAATTTTTGTTATCTTTGCACTCAAGATAACCTATAAGATGCCAATTGATTCCAATGTGAATGAATAATAATGGAGTAAATGACTGTTTATTTTAAATAAGACTGTCAAAATAATGTCTTGCACAAGTTAAAAGGTCAGATGAATGATGGAACTCAGGAGGAGGTTTTACTGGAGGAGAAAAAAAGACATGGTAAAGAAAATTAAATGCAAGCAAAGAAAACATTGTCTTGCAAAACTGTGGCTGATGCTGAACTTCAATAAAGACAATGTTATTTTTATCCCATAAAAGCAGAAGCAAAAGGGAAGCGGGGTTTATTTAGACTGCACTCACAGATGTTCTTTTTGCACATCAGTCTCTTTAGCATGAATTTGAAAGCTAACAATTCTTCCACATTGACATTTTGTCACTGGAGAGGTGGTCTGCCAAAAGCAGAATGAAACACTCAGTTCTCACCAACTACAGAAGGGAGAAGTAATTAAGCAGAGAACCAAATCTCTGATAAAAGCAGTATATAATCAATATTTCTATTATTGTAGTTTTTAGAATTTGCTAAGTAGGAACTAGACCCCATGTACCATCTTGAAAAAGTTGCTCTTAAGAGACATTGTATGGGCTTAGCTGATACCATATTTGAGAATGTATTGTATCCATGTACACTAATGCAAAATATTCAGTGGTAGCCTGAACTGCATATGTGACAGACTTTTTCTTTTCATTTGTTCTCATAGTAATTTTATGAACCACTACACAGCCTGATTCTCCATTTTATATGAAATTAAAAATAACTAGGTTTGCATAACCATAGAGACAAATTTTGAAAAGACATGACAAAATGCCTACAATCTCATAGATCGCTCTTCCAATGTGTTCACTTGTGATGCACAGCTGCAGATACAGGGAACCACCTCTACAGTCATGTGAGAATGTTTCAACATACACAGCAGTTCCCTTGCTGCTATGTATATTTACCCACAAAAGCCGGATGCAACCCTGAATTTGGAGAAACCTGCATACTCTGTATCCGCATTTATCTTGGTTTATCACACTGCTAGTCTGTTGCAAAGTACTAGTAAATGCAATGCACTTCCCTAACTCACTGCAGGAGTCATAATGAAACATGTCATGCTCTACTAAAATTAGAAATATTGGCCTTTTTGAAAATCCACCCTGAAAATGCTCCTCATTTTAGGATTGAGCTGATAACATAGATGAGTCTCGCATCTAGAAACAGTTGCCTGTGCTTTCTTCTTTTTCCTGGTGCATTTTGTAAAAGATGTTGATACCTCCTTTCTCTGACTTGTACTTCATGTTGACTTGTTCAGATCACTGCAAATCTACCGCTGCTATTGTATATCAGCCACTTCCTACATTTCCAGTTTCTCCGTAGACAGAGGGTTTTCACATGCCAGCAAAATTTCAAACAAGACTTTCTCCAATGCAGTTTTAGAAAATGCTCTGTCATGTGAAAGCCTCAGGAAATTATATCCATAAGAATAGAGTTTTAATTGTGGAGGACAGCAAAGAAAAATATACAATCTAAATAGTGCAGTGTTAATATGCATATTCTGTCCAGGAAAACTCTTTTTAGTCCATGATGAATATACAATATAAATATTTTAGTAAACATTAATCACTTCTGATAAAATCAGAGCAATAGCAGTACCAAGGTGTCATGCACAACGAGTGCAAAGTGTTTATTGAACATATGCTGTTTCCACAAACCCAGTCCTGAATTAACTTCCCAGACAATCACATTTATAACCTTGGAAGAGAATGTTCCTAAGTTTTAAAACCTTATAAGTTATTCAAAGTCAAAGAAGACCCTGCCTGAATGAACATGAACTTGCACATGTGTTGGAAGGCAGAAATTTCCACCTGCAAGAGAACAAGGGCTAGTTTCTCTTGTAACTTGTAACTGAGCATAGGAATAATCCTCCACGTTAGCTCTCAAACAACTTCCAGTAAGCAGTTTTAACTGGAAGACAGCAACAAACACAGAGGGGCAGCTTATGAAGTTTCTCTTAAACCTTCTCAGCTGTTATTGCTTTCCAGATTAAGCACCTTCCTCCCAGTATTGAACACAGGAAGTAACTGAAGAAATCACTGGGCTAAATCACTCCAGGTAGAATTAGATACAAAACTTTAACCCATGTGAGAGTTTATACAAAGGATACAAAAAGATGTATGGAAAAAAATATTTTTATATATCTAATAAATATTATAGAAGAGTCTACACAGACATCAAGAATTAAGTAAAAAAAAGGCATTGCAACACAAAATAAGGCTTTCCTTTTTCTACCTCTGTAATATAGTGAATTCCTTAAAATTAAGGGTAAAACACAAAAGTCTTTGTTCTAAAGTTCACACACTGAAAACAGTAGCAAACTTCCTTCCTCCCTTCCTCCCTTCCTTACTCCCTTCCTCCCTCCCTTCCTTCCTTTCACTTTCACTTTCACCTCCACTTCATTTCTCTCCTTCTTTATCTTTCTTTGATTTTTTCTCTTTCCTCTTTTCCTCCCTTCTCCCTTTCTTGTTTTGCTTCATTCCTTCATTCTTTGTGCAAATTTTTATGCCTTAAGTCTTACCATGCTTCCAAGCAGCCAGCAGGCTGAGCACACACTTTCAAACGGGTCCACTGTAAGGTGCACACACAACAGCCGGAAAGCACATCACTAAATACCACCCATTAAAATATATCAGATCAATTTTTTTCCCCAGAAAAACCTAGTTGATAAATAAAATTTTTATCAACATAAGTACTGAGGCAAGTGGTGGTTTATTGATGCTGATAAGAGCCCTAATAGGCACATGATTCTAAAAGTGATGGACATTACACAAAACATTCGTTTTGCTTTTTTGAACTATTTTCACATTGACTCATTATAGCTATGGAGGAGAATCTCTGCCTCCTCTAATGCTTGCTATTATAAATTTAGTGACATGAAGGCTTCAGAGAAAGCTGCAAGATTCTTATGGATGAGCAGCTCAACACATTAAGTTCTTACAGCACAATTTTTTTTTTCCAATACAGATTTTAACTGATTACAAGTATTGGGCTATATCAGGATCATCCATTTTAGTTTATGCTCGAGCATCTCAGTGTTATTAAAGAGAGTAAGATAGTATGGATTATCTGTTTAACAAATGTTATCAGCTGTTACTTCTTTTTTTCTCATCTTCTGTGAATAGAGTTGCAATGATGGGGGGAGGAATCTTGAATTTTTATCCATGGGAGCTGTAGGCTCTTCTGATGCTTCCTGCAGGCTCCTCTGGTGAGACTCACCACAAGTCATGCCTTTGCAGCCAGGGTTGTCAAAAAGCCCTAATCTATCTTAATCTAAAAACTGTACATGGTCATCTTGTATAGTATCGATTTCCATGCAGCAGCAAGGAGAGCACAGAGCAAATTCACAACCTTGGCCTTGAGGAGAGCAGACTTTGGCTTCTTCAGGGACTGGCTTCATAGACTACCATGGGATAAAGTCCTGGAGAGGAGAGGCTCAAGAAAGTGGGTTAATATTCAAGGATCACTTCCTCCAAGATCAGGAGTGAAGTATCCCAACAAAGAAGACGTCAGGCAAAAGTACAGGGAGGCTTGCACAGGTGAACAAGGAGCTCCTGGACAAACTCAAGCACAAAAAGAGTGCAAGCCAGGACAAATAGCCTGGGAGCAACACAGAGAAATTATCTGATCAGTCAGGGTTCAGGTAAGGAAAGCTAAAGCTGTGGTAGAAAAAAATCTGCCCAAGGACCTTAAGGGCAAAAAGAAAAGCTTCTATAGGTATGTCTGTGATAAAAGGAAACTCGTACCCTCTCCAGATGGAAACAGAAGACCTGGTTACCCAGCATATGGAGAAGGCTGAAATACTCAATGACTTTTTTGCCTCAGTCTTCATCAGCAAGGGCTCAAACCACACTGCTCAAGGCACAGAAGGCACAGGAAGGACTGGGAGAATGAAGGATCATTCACTGTAGGAGAGGATCAGGTTCACATTCCGCACCTGCCCCTCCTTATTGATGAGAACAAGGTACAGCATGGCACCTCTCCTCATTGCCTCCTCTATCACTTGGAGATGGAAATTATCATCAATGCTTTCCAAGGAACTTGCTGAATTGCTTACGCCCAGCTGTGTTGTCCCACCGACATATACCAGTGTGGCTGAAGTGCCCCATGAGGGCCAGGGATTGTGAATGTGAAGCTGCTCCTATCTGTCCATAAAAGGCCTCATCTCCTTGCTCTTCCTGGTCTGGTGGCCTGTAGCAAATCCCCACTACAATGTCCCTCCTCTCCCTTTAACCCTGAATCATAAGCTCTTAGTTGGTACCTCATCCAGGTGGAAGCAGATCTCCATGCATTCCAGTTGGTCATTAACATAGAGGGCAAAAGCCAGGACCCTCCCATCCCTCCCCTCCAGCTCCCCTGCCTGCTCTTGCTAAAGAGCCTGTATCCCTCCATTCCATCAGTCCAGTCATAGGATGCATCCCACCATGTCTCTGTAACGCCAATGAGGAACACAGCCCTGTAGACGTGCACATCTGTAACTCCTCTTGCTTATTCCCTATGCTATGCACATTTAGAGGCACTTAGGTTGAGCCTAGAATGAAACTGACAATTCGTATATGCTGCTTATCAGGTTCTCTCCTGCTGACCTGTGATTCTTCTCCAGTTTCTGATCATCTATTCCTGGCACCAGCATCAAGCTGTTAGAAGTGGGATGGACAGACATTCCCCTTCCCTGGAAACTTTAGTATAAAGCCCTTTCCGGAGCCTGGCAAGCCCACGATGCAAGATGCTCTTCCCCTTCTCTGACAGTTGGACCCCATCAGCCCCAGTAGACCAGGTTTCTCAAAGCAAGTCACATGGTCTAAGTAACCAAAGCCCTGGCTATGGCAGCAGTCCTGCAGCCATTTGTTGATTTGTCATTTTTGACTGGCCCTTTCAAACCTCACTCCTTTAACTGGGAGGACTGATGAAAAAAACTACCTGCATTCCAGAATCCCCTATTGGTGCTCCCAGGCCTCTGTAATTCTTCTTGCTACTACTCACACTGCTTCTGGCTGTATCCCTGGTGCTCATGTGAAACAACAGCAACCGATATTAGTGAGTGGACTGTATGAGGCTTAGTGCGTACTTCGTGAAATCGTTGATATGAGCCACAGTAAGCAACAGCACACCTCTCTAAAGAGTGGGTCAAATTGGCAAATGGGTGCCTTCACACCTCTCAGAGGAGAGTCACCTACTCTTATTCCCTGTCATCGTTCTAAGTTGGACTGGTTGTTATACAGGGAGCAGATTTGACTGCCTAACTCAACTCCAGCATCTCTCCTGATGCGACAGGTTTTTTGACTTCAGTCTGCAGAACAGTGAAGTGCTTCTGCAAGAACACCTCATGCTTCATAATTCATTCATTCTTGCTAAAGATGACTGATAATTTTAGTACAGATGGGAAATATTTCAAAAGAAATCCTTTTTTTGTAAACCAGAGCATTATTTTACCCATATTTATCATGTCTTTGATATGACACAACTGGCAATCCATATGAAAAGCAAACCCACAGCTTTTGCCTACCCAGTCATAATGATTTTCTTCTCCAAAATTATTAACAACATTTCATTTCTGGAAAAATAAACTTGAAAGACTAAATGTATTTTCTATTTATAGTAATTGCAATAGAATGTTTTTATGGAGAAAACACCCATTTTTACTACAAGGAAATAAAATCATTCTCTTACTCTCATTGATTTTGTCTGAATTATGTTTCATCCAAAATTTCAAATATGATTTTCCTTTAAACTGTCAAAAATAATATGCATAAGAATAAACAGGTGTCACTAGTGCACAATTCACCTGTAAACAGACATCAGTGGCTTCATATCACCTTATCACTTACTGTGAAAAAAAGGCTATTTAGGCAATGCCACATTCCCATGCTATAAGTGAGGAGGAAAGAAAAAACAAAGCTCTTCATTTGTTCCTGTGTTTATATATATAGATTAATATATGTTTACATATAGTACCTATAGAAATATACAAAAATTGCTGCATGGATGGGAAAGTGAAAGAGATTCACTGCTTTCCAAATAAAAAGAACATTTTATGCAACAAGGGTCTGTGGAGTAAGTGATTTGTAGTAAGGGTGGGGAGTCTGGTACAATGCGTTGGATCAAGTGTAGCTGGCAGACTGATGGAAGCGCAAACCAACAAATAGTTGGTTATGCTGACATTCTTTCTTTAATGTGATTGTTTTGTCTGACTGTTTATATTTAGCTCTGTAGTGCTCAGATCACAGCAATGGCTGATTAGAAATATGTGTTCTCTTTAAGCATGAGCAAAAGTCTCAATTTCATGTTAATTTAGTTGTATATTTAACATACTGTTTGCACTACATTTCTAAAAGGACTCTAAAGACACAATCACAGTCTAGTAGTACACTAGCTGAAAAGCAAATGCCTGCATTTTTCCTGATTTTATGGCACATTGTAAGTGACATACCAAGGTGATGGGGACATTGTCAGTTTTGCTGTCACCATAATTATGTGAAGATGGCTGAAGTATGCAACTAGTCAACTTGCTAGTATCTTGGATTGGTCATCATCTACCATAAACCTAGAATTCAAACCTACTCTCAGCAAGTAGAAAGGTAACAGTCAGTGTCTTGACTGCAGATCTGGTAGCCTCTATTGCTTTTGTACACCATGGAAATCTATTAGAAAGACTGCATGTTATTGCTTCTTTCTCTCCTTCCTGCTTATTTTTAGAACATTGGCAATGGTTATGTATCAAAAAAGTACCTTCTATGGTACAGTTTTGTTAGAGATCATTCCTGTATCAAAAAAAGGTACAGTTATCCTACCGGTTCCATATACCGTGAATTTATCCTGGTAAGGTGTATTTGGTTGACAGATTTTGTGCAAATTACTCTGACCAAAACAAGTAATCATGATTTTTGCAGAGTCTGATACAACTTACATTAAAGAAGAGCAGGCTATGATGGAAGATCGAATTAATCTCAGTCTCCACACTGCCAGAGATCTGGAGATAAACCTAAAAGCAGCAGTGAGATGAGCCTACAGAGACCAATTATACTAGTCATGGCACCATGGGCTCAGTACCCACAGTGCTGCTTCACTCAAGGGATCAAAAGTCAAGGAAACAACGAAGATTCCGTTGTACTGGGTGCACTAAATCTTCAAAGCATCACTTTATCTGTAAGAAAGCTGCAAGACAAGATATCTATTGTTCCACCTGATCCTTTCTTTAGATGTTTTTGGAAAGCTGTCTTTGAACTGTGAGCTCAAAGGTTTTTTTCTTTTATTTTGACAGGTCTTAACCAATGTTTCTCTCAGGTCTTTCTCCCAGAACCACTTTTAGTCATTTTTAAACTTAATCTTTGAAATTTCTCTGCTAGTTTTGGAGCTTATAGCTCAATTTTATTCCAATTTCCTATCTCCATTCAGGCTAGATGATGAAATATTTACTTCCAACTTTAGAATATCCACTGAAATAAGGTTCTTCACCTGAAATACAAACCTGTAGAGTTCAAGACATGCCTTCCCTTCAGCTCAGCAGATCACTGGCTATACCTCATCACCTTTCTCTCCTGGTACTGTGGGACAGACTCTGGCCATTTTCTTGTAATGACAATTCAGTTCTGCCTTCATTACTGAGAAGTCTTGATCTGCTTCAAGAAAGTGTTTCATAAGGTAAAGTCAGATGGTGCTGTAAAACCTTTTACCTAGCCAAACTGGGCTGTGGTCTTAGGCCTGGATCCAGGCATGTTCCAAACTTCACTGACTTTAGCACAAAGCTACAGGTGAAGAGTGTAGTAAAACTCTGAAGTGTTTACCAGCTCCGTGTTTTATGATTGCAATTGGCAACTGCCCCAGTAAACAGTCAAAGCTAGGCAAGGCCATAGTATGAGCCAGATTTTCCAGACTATTGAGTTAATTTTGGGTTATTTATGCTGTATAAAGTGAATTTGCAGAACACTATGATACATAGATTTAAAATGGCAGAAAGAGGCTGTAGGTTGAGTTCTATGCAGTTGTGAACAAAATACTGCATTAAGTAAATCAGTGACCTAATTGAGCTTGTGGTCTCTTGTATCACTTTTTGTTGATTCAAGAAATGTAAAATATAGAATTACACTCTCTTCACCTTTGCAGATCTTGTAAATGCACATTCACTATTCCTTTAAAACCATGGCTGGAAGAGAATTAATAGCTACGGTACCACTAAATTAGTGCTGTTGAAGAGGTTTTAGGGAGAAAGAACTAAATCTCCTTGTTATCTAGAAAAATGTTGTGATCCTTTACTGGTATCACAGAAGTCACTAGCCTAGCCATTTTACAAATATTTGTACCTTTTTTACCTTATGGTCAGGCACACTAATACAAGTTTTATCTAGCTTTGCTGAGTGTTCAACACCTTCTATGCTCCTGGTAATGACTGCAGTAAAAACTCATGCTTCAGAGTATTAATTAATCACCTGCATTTAGAGAGTAAGAATCAATAAAAAACCTGTAGTACTGTCTACGTTAACAAATTTCTTTCTAAATACAATTCAGCTAATTTTGGCTGATAATAATGAAAATTTTCACTTAAAACTCACAGCCTTATTTTACTCCAGACCTTGCTGGGGCCTGAGTGCTCCCCTCCCGGGGGCGTAGCTGGAGTGCAAAGCCACAGAGCCATGAAGGCCAAGGCCAGCTCCTTGTGCTGACTCCTATCCACACCCACTGCCCGGGCTTTCTGTCTCAGCCCTGGAGCTCTCCCATCACTGTGGACTGGGTGGGCAATCACTCAGGTGCACCTGACCCTGGTTGCTGTCTCCAGGTTTGATCCGACCCTGACATGCCACTCAGCAAATCGGCTCCTTCTTGCTGAAGTCAGAGCTTCTGCAGATCATATTACTGTGCAGAGGTCCCTCACCGCTTCCTGGGAGAAGCAGCCATCTCTCTGCTAACCTTCTCCTCTGATCTTAAGATAAGTGCTATGGAAAGCCTCCATGTAAGCTTATGGAAGTCATGAAACTACCTTATAAAAACGGTAAGACTTCTTAAATGATTGAAGATTCTGAAAGGGCTATAGAGCATAGGGGATTAGTTTCTAGTAGGCTGGTTTGGTTTTAATCTGAATAAACAGCTTGTTCACAAAATACTGTGAAATGTAACAATTACACAGCATATACCAGTTTTATGTAAGGTGAGAAAATAACAGGAATGATAAGGTTAATTATTAAAGTACACATCAACAATTCTCGAAGTCGGGTCGCGTTCAGTCAGTGATATATCCGTAACTACCACAGCTTTGTTCCTTTTCTTGTGGGAAGCTAGAAGAAAAGGTGGTGAACTGTCAGTACTGAAAGAGAGTAGGCTTTTTTTTTTGAAAGGTTATTCTTCCTTTCAGCCAGAAGTATTCTAATGGCTAATAAGAACAACTCCTGCAATACCTCTATGATCTGTTGAACTATTATCCTGCCCATGCTTAGGTTTATTGGTGATGTTACAAAATTTAGCCTAGTCTTGGAAGAAGGCAAACCCCACTTTTCCCTGAACAGTCAGCAGGTTTCAGGGAGCTGCCTGGGCCAGCAGATCCTTGAGGCTGAGGGCAACAAGGGCTCCCAGTGGTGTCAGGCAGAGTCTGGCAGCCTGGGTTCACCCCAGCCCTTGCCAGCAGCAGGCCAGCCAGTGGTACTAGGGCAGCCTCAGCCCTGGGCATTGGGCACCTCTCTAGAGATGGAATGGGCAGAGGACAGGCTGAGGCATGGTCTGCGGGGATCCAGAGATCAGCCGTGCTGTTGGATTGCTGCAGCAGCTGCTGGTAGGCCTGAGGAGGTGGTATGGGATCACGGGCTCTTGGCAGCAAGGGACACACCCAGGAAGGCTCAGCAGGAACAGTAGGGCTCATTGGTGCTTTTAGGGCTCTGACACAAGGATGAATTAATACACGTTGATCTTTTAAATAAAATTTCATAGCATCGTGTCTTGTATCAGAAACAGTGTGGCCAGCAGGATTGGGAAGTGATTGTGCCCCTGTACTTGGCCCTAGTTAGGCTGCACTCTGAATACTGTGTTCAACAAAGGCCAGGGAAAATGGGGTTGTTTAGTCTGGAAAAAAAGAGGCTGAAGGGAGACCTTATTGTTTTTCCCAGCTACCTGAATGGTGATTGTAATGAGGTGGGTGTTGGTCTATTGCTCTCTATAAGTACCTAAAAGGAGGTTGTAGTCGGGCAGGGGTTGGTCTCTTCTCTCAGGTGATCAGTGACAGAACAAGAGGACATGGTCTCAAGCTTCGTCAGGGGAGGTTTAGGCCTGATATTAGGAAAAAATTTTTCACTGAAAGGGTGATTCGCCAATGGAATGCGCTGCCCGGGGAGGTGGTGGAGTCGTCATCTCTGGACGTGTTTAAAAACAGATTGGATGAGGTGCTTAGTGCCATGGTTTAAATGATGAGTGGGTGCTAGTGTTGGGTCATAGGTTGGACTAGATGTTCTCAAAGGTCTTTTCTAACCTTGTGATATTGTGATACTGTGAAGTTACAAGTGATAGGATGAGAGGAAATGGCGTCAATCTGCCTCAAGGGAGGTTTAGGCTAGGTGTTAGACATTACTTCACTAGAAGGGTTGTCGCACATTGGAAAAGGCTGCCCAGGGAAATGTTGGAGTCATCATCTCTGGAGGTATTTAAAGGAGGAGTAGATGTGGGATTTAGGGACGTGGTTTGGTGGTGGACTTGGCAGAGTCAGGTTAATAGTTGGACTCAATGATCTTAAAGGTCTTTTGCAACCTAAACAATTCTGGTATTCTGTGATACTGTTATTCAGTTTCCTTTGATTTGTATTGAATTGACTTAAATGAATCAAATAGTTTTAAATTGAAGAGCGTTAGATCTTTTTTAATCTGAAACCGCTGATAATGCTTTTTCTATCAGATGTTGGCAAAACACGGATTTTTAGTAGGTATCATTTTGAAGGCCTTTTTTAGCACAGACTTTTTTCCTATTTGGAACATTTTGATTTACATTTCTGGAAGGCATGTTGAAAAGACCACAATTTAAATATTAACAGTTTAAAAAGTCTTCACTTTTCTGGAACAATTCCCATGTGTTTTTTAACTACAAGTAATAAAAAGACTGTTCCACAGGATAGTAGTTAATAATCCTTCAGCACACAGAAGCACACTCTACAGGACCCTGCATTGATGGAGCTAGGGAAGGAGCGGATGGCTGGTCTTATCCTGACATTACACAATATCTTTTAATTTAATATACCAGTATTTCTAGAAAACTCTTTTATATCAGTCAAGTTAAGTATCCGGATCATGGTTCTGCTCGTATATGTTCTTTCTGAATTCAAACCACATCACTAAGAAACACGGCTTTATGGGGATGTCTCACATGACCAAATGGAAACAGGGCGGAAAGAAAGGTGCAGTGAACAACAATGGCAAAGCAACCTGGCAAGAGCACAGGTCAGGGAGCGAAAATGGACTTCTAGTTTAGCTTCACAGCATGAACTAGTCCCATCTTTTTTCCTGTTTGTGCTGTCGAGAGAACCCTACACAAATTACATTACTTGACTGAATGACAGAGAACTGTTCCATTGTGGCTACCTGGAATTCACGTCCTTCTCAGCAAAGCACCGGGAAATTTAATCACTGTAGTGAGATGTACTCCTTCAGAGGGCAACTAAGACAGACTAAGCTAGGTTCTTGTGTAACTTCTTCTGCTGGTCTGAAGAGTTACACATTAAGCGTTTTACTGCTTTGAGAAGGACCACTTAGGTTCTTCAAAGCCTAACCATTCATATTCCAAGTCAGGCATCTAGGTTGCCAACACAATATGTTGGAATGCTACGTGATAACCTTCTGCAAGTTAAACACGGCAAGCACTAAAAATGGGTGTGTGATTCAGATGTACCCCAAGGATCTATGCCCCTTCTACATACTGGATTTCATAGTGAGAAAATAGGCATTTTAATTCTTTCACTTATGAAAGTGGATGTTTCAAGTACTGCACAGGTTTTTATTAACTGAGGAATACCAAGTCCAGAGGTTTTACTTTCTTGTAAAATGCCTTTAAGACAGGCACAGAAAAACATATCATTGTGTCATTTGCTGCAGGATTCTGTGTCTGAAACTTAGAAATTTTAAAAACATCTTATGGAAAGAATCAACTGCAAGAAAACTGAGTTTGTTTGATCTTCTAGCTGTTAAGTTCAAAAGCTGCAGGAAGCTAGCAGTGAATTCAGTGCTTGTAAAGTATTAGACGGAAGTAAAAGGGAATCTGTCCTTCTCATAAACATGAACAGCAAAAGTAATTTACCTTCACACTCAAAAGACATTGTTTTGCAGGGTTTTTTTTAATTATTTCTCAAGGCTTATATTATGTAAGATCTTTTCCTAGGGTTATTTTGGAAACACATTTTATTGATATGTGAGTAAAGCTGTTAGAAGGACGGCTATGGAAAAGAGGACCTGGTGCTTTATGTAATACCTAAACACATCGAGAAATTAGGCAGAGGCTGAAGGTTATTTAATGCAGTCTTCAATCCTCCTTACTGGGAATGAATTGGAAAACTAACCAGAAACCCTGAAGATTAGAATGGTGCTATAATTAATGAGAGCCACAAGAAGATGAGTGAACAACAAGAGTTAGAAAGTAATCTGTATTTACCTAAACTGAAAAGAGATTAGGCACTAGCTATTGGATTTCCGAACAGCACTAGTGTGGAGAGCTTAGAAGAGGGGCCGTAGTCCCCATTGATTGTGAGAATTAAATTGATTGCAGTGAAGTAAAAAAAAATGTTACACTCATTGATGTTTACAGACACAGATGGCCAAATATATGCCACTCATTGTGCTATAAGTTAATGTGTTTACAGTGGTTAAAAGCATTGACTCAAATAATAGAGTTGCTTCTGATTATACCTGTGTCATTCACAGCCAAGGTGAGTTCACTGACTTCAGTGGAAATGCTGTGACTGTAAACCAAGGATCCCATTTGATGAGAGATCAGAAAAGGGGTGCACGATCTCCTGCATTACTGGGTTTGAAATTATTAACTTCATATGATTATTTCTAAGTGAAGGCTGGAGAAAAGAAATTTGGATTCCACAATGGTTTTAAATCCAAACTAGCTCCCTTGGGTCAATCGGTTATTTCTGGAGACTTCAGGATCATTTATGTAAGGGAAGAAATATATCACATGAGATTTTTCTCAGGGGTGAAAGATAATCAGCAGTGTATCTTGCAAGGCCACATCATAGGTGTCAGCCTCAGCTTTGTCTATAAATTTTCTTGAGCATATAGAGCAAGCTTTGGAGGCAGATGATCCTGGTGAAACAGTACAATCTCTGTAGCTTAAAAAAGCTGTATTTATCACCAGTATGACAGCAAAAATAACACATAATCGTCAGGCAACATTTATCCTGATGCCAGTGGTGGAAATAATTTTTGAGAGATTACCTAAGCTATGTAAGAACTACTCATGTTACAAAATTATAAAATTAAGAATAACCAAGAGATCTGGATTACACTAAAAAAAAAAAAAAAAAAAGAAAAAATGGAAATTTACTCTTCTAGGTTTCTTATCCAATATGAGACAAATACAAATTTTAGTAAGGGAAAAACTAGAAAGAAAAGAAGAGATTACAGGTATCCTTTCCTCTCACATCCTCTCCTGCAGCTGTAATAAGGTTTTTGTGTTATGAAATGGATCCCATGGATCAGATTCCAACTCCGTTTTTGCTTTGGTGTAAGTTGATTTCAATGCCAATATAGTCATATTAGTGCAAAGCAGTGAGACACCATCCACGTAGCTATTTTGTATGTGGGAGATAAATACATTAGCTTCTCAACAGATGGATGTGAATTCTTCCAGACAGAGCATGTCTTGGGCTTTTGAGAACCATTTATCAAAAAGAACAGTGAATTGTTTTCAGTTCTGCAACAGACACTCCAGGGGAGCAAGTGCTTAAGGGTTTAAAGATAAGAGGCAATCATATGCAAGCCATTGTCAGCTCCAAGTACAGTGCCCATTGGTCTATGCATCACATCAGCTGGGACTTCATGGATACCTCTTACTTGTTACTTTATGATGCCAAAGATGTATCTTTCTAAGTATTCCTTTAGAAAACATTCTTCTTTTAACCAGTCCTGGAAAGAGGGTATGTAAATTACATTTCAAATGTCTAGAATTATTCCATAGCTCCATTCTTTATGCTATTTCTGTGATTCTGCGATTTTGAAGTGAAAAGGGGCCAGTAGAAGTTAAGAAAAAAGAAGAGATTTACCTTATGCAAACAAGGAAATATTTCCTAGGTTTATTAACAGAACTTTTTAATGAAGGATATGGAACCCTATTTGGAAAAAAAGGTTAACAAAGTTCAGCTTAAGGAGATTCTATATAACAGGATTAACATTTGTCGGTTCACAACACCTTCCATTGGACAATGTCAATGCAATGTGCAGACCTACACTCCTGAGGCCTCCCAGCAGTCTAGTGATGCAGAGAAATTCACCTACTGGACTACATTTCCTCTGCTGCTGTAGGATGAAGACACTCAACGTGGGGAGATGAGTGATGAAACTCGGGGAACAAATAGTAATATTCTTGCCGTTGATTTTCATGGAGTCAGAACAGGATTTTGTAAGTGGCTAGTATAATGCCATGTTTTAATTTTTAGAGATTCCATAACAAATACAGTATGAGGGGAATCTATAATAAGCCATTAGAAAAATTGAAGCCTGTAAATATCCAGAGGGAACAGGTCATGATTACTGGCTATCATTTAGGGAACAGGAGGCAGTTGCTATAGCATAAAATGAAATGACAGAATCTTTCAGTCAATACATTACACACATAGAAGGGATGTGCAAAGTGTGGAGCAGACAAAAATGGCAGCTTCCTTCCCTAATCCTTAGCAATCCTATCTACAGCACTCTGTCACAAACACGTTACATCTATCTTTGGTGAATACAGCAGACATCATGCCATAATGTACTACAAATGTTAATAACGCAACTAACAATAGTAGTTTAAACTGTGTGTAAATGCAAATTGTAAATAACGTGGCAAAGATTAGACACAAATAATCTTAGAACGGCATTGCCAGACAAAGATATAGATCCATATACTCAGAAATGTGCATTGTTCTGCTGGATAGAAATGTCAGGAAAGCTGGCATTCAGAGATTTATGGGTTGCTCAGTCCTTCCCAGTTTCTCTTTTACCAATTAGCAAGTCCATAGCATAAGATCATTTTGGTGACAATAACAGAATTAGTGCAGATTTATTTGCAAACAAATAAATGAAAAATCAGGGTGGGTTTTTTTTGCAAAATCAGATAATAGTACCGATTTCCTTAGTAGGCATATCATACTGTTTGTCTATATAATTTTATAGAGAAAATTCAGATTTTTTTTCAATTTTTTTTAAATGAATTTTTGTTGACAGAAAATGGTCAAGTGGCCATAATTGTTCCACATCCTAAAGTATGCATCAAGATTTCTATAGTTCCTATTAAACATAATATGATCAAACATTCAAATAGCCACCAGAGGAAGCCAGTATCAAAAGCAACTGAAATATTCTGCTAGTGCCAAGGATCAAGCAACAGAAGTAAGATTCAAGTTGGCCAAAAGAACAGTTCTTATCCACACAGACTTGTATAAGTACAAGTGTTTTATGCAGAAAAGCATTTAATGAATATGTGTTTAGCTATTTAGCTTTTTTTACTAGACAAATGTACAGAACCTAAAGCCAGGTATTTTCTATATAAGAGTAAAGAAATATCTACTCATTAATTTTCTGACCACTCCTCTCTCTCTGGTGGTCTGGAGGGAGCAGAAAAAAAAACCTCTTTAGTTTACACCCGCTTAACAGAGAAAATGTAAGTAAAAATGTCTGATCCTTCACTCAAAGGAGTGAAACTACACAGAACAATCCTACAGAAGAGAAAGCAGAAATGAAAACTGTGCATCTTCACTTACTTAGTGAAGAGGAGAGGAATAACAGTTTGTATCCTATAATAAACAACTTTTTTCTTGTCAAGAATGAAGATGTATAGATTTCTTACCATGTAGTTTCTGCGCTGTAAGACTGGAGTATATGTGAAAATGTACCCCAGCATTCATTAGAGTCATATTGTAATTCTTTATGTCTTTTTTGCTTTTCCTTGAAAAAAATGAGGTTGGAGGCAAAAAGCCATTGAAAAGCCATATAATCAAACCAAGCTCTATCGCTCCCACGTTTTACTAACGGCGTACTGATAGATCGCACTGCTTAGAAGAGTGTCAGCATCCAAGAAGCCTTCTAAGACCAAGTTCTGCTCTATTTAGGAAACTCAGTAAGTGTAATGAATCTGGGTCTGTTTGGCTGGAATTGGAGTTGATTAGGATAACATCTATAAGGTAAGAAAAATAGCAATTAACAAATTAGTTCTTTAGAAAATTAATGCGTCAGTGTGAGACTCACTCTCATTATTAGCTTTTGTTTTCCTTTCCTGTTTTCTTATTTGTCTTCTTTCAGCCATATATCAAGAAAATGTATATTGATTTTTGCAGTGCTGGTCTCTAAAACCAAACAAAATTAAAAAATAATAGCTAGTACAAAGGTCTAAAATAAAATCCTACTTTCTGGTTTCTCTTGGAAATATAAAGTAGTCTATTAAAACATTGACTAAAACAAAACACCTTCAGAATTCAAATGCAGAAGATACATATATTTGGAGAGAATTAAGTTGTTACTGGCATTTGAGTCGATGTCAGTGTATTTTCCATAAAACAACAAAGGCAGCTGAGGTATATTGTTGCAACAGTGTTTGCTCAGTTTAAATAGTATTAATTTGGGATTAGTGATGTATTAGACAGTGGACAGGATAGCTGGGTTTATTTGTTACCATGCACACTTCCTGAACATTATCAGCAAACCCTTTAATGTACCCTAAACAGTGGATTCACCTCCATGCAAGGAATAGGTTACCAAGGTTCTCAGCTAAATGCAGTGATTGTGGGTTACTTTTATTTAATTGATTTTCATTTGTGTTTGAGGAGACCTATTTATTTTTTACCATGAGCAACATTTTTATTTATACTGCATTGTTGAAGTATAAGAAATGCTCCTGGTTACATAAAACTAATGTGTTACAATCATGTAACTTCTGCAGTACAGACTTATTAAAAAAGAGAATTTTCATTCTATGCTTAGCTACCATAAATTTAGAAAACATATGTAAGATGTCCTACCATGAGTCTTTGTGCAATTTGTTCTTAAGAGATTAATGATCTGCTGAATATTCTGCAAATATTTATGAACAGCAAACTAACATGAACCAAGAAAAGAAATACTTAAATACGCATAGCACTAACGTAAAATTAAGGCGCTTGAATGAGATTAAATGACTAGTTAGAAATGATTGTTGGCCTAACTTGTCTGCTACGCCAGGACTTTTGCATGACAAATAATAAATCAAAAGCACTAAGACAAAAATATTAACAGTTTGAAATATTCACCGTCTATGGAAGATCACTACCTGGTGATTAGGGATGAAAAATGAAAAAAACAAAGCCACAACTTTAGAAAATTGATGGATTGTGAACTGTCACTCCTTTAACATATCCGGACACAAGGTTTACGTTATTGAAACACCATTGGCAGAGTAAGATGCTAGAAACATCAGGAAACAATTCTGGAAAGAAACAGTACAATTTAGGTCCTGACCCAAAATGTTCTTTTAATATCTTAGCTTTGAACCAGTTGATTGGTTGGAAGAGAAAGTTAATTAGCCACAAAGCATACATCAGTAGGGAGGAAGCTCACAGAGTTTTAGATTGTTAAAAAAAGTCAGTACAGCTGTGCTGGAACTCTATTACCTCTTATTTTCATCTTTCAAAACTTTGTTCCTAAAAGAAGTTGTGTGTTCAAAAATATTTTGTTTGAAGAGTTAATTTTTTTTTAATTTACAACCTATTAAACTGTAATGCTTTTCTATGTGTTGTGTACCTTACCACATTGTGCTGATGGCCACACTGCATTCTGCCTCATATAAATGCTTCAGAGTTGATAGCTTCTTAAGAAAGTGAATTAGAATCTTTTTTCTTGTACATCACCAAATAATTTACAAACACAGGAGTTTTATTAATACTCCTAATTGATGTATGTATGTCCATGTACAATTTGACTTTTGCTTCTGAAATGAGGCATTGGCTGAAACACCTTTTCGCTTGCGAGTCCCCTATATTTGTTAAGAAAATCCCTGAAAGATAATAGAAATCATAACACTACTATTCACAGCACGGCTTTCCAGAATAAAGCAGCACCTTAAAGGATCTGCTTTCCAACAAATCAAAGGAAAGAACAGTCATGAGACTGTCACTCTTGCTTTCCACTTCAGATGCATCTATGTTTGGAATTGTCAATTAATCATGAAATAATTTTACTGAGATGTCAACCTGCAGCAGTATTTCTTCTTAATGCATTATACTATGATTTCCACAGATGTGTTCAAAATATCTTGATGTTGACACTGACAAAATCACTTTTCATAGTATTTTTTCTGCCTGTGGCAATTCTATTGAACACAAAATCAGGACAGAGATTTCTATGAGTGAGTCAGGAATGCTGGCACTATCCACAGGTGCAATTCAGTTCCCTGCCTGTTGAGTGGAAAGGTAGGAAGGTGAGCAGGGAAGCCCTTCTCTCCAAGCTTTACATTTCTTGGAGCTGATGTGTCAATGTCAGAATTTCTGATAACTCAAGAAACAATCAGGTAGAAAGCAACAAGCAGCAAGCAGAAACTATCCACCTGATGTGGGAGGATAGAGTTGGTTCAGGGACAAAGCTCCTGCTGAAGTATAAATATACTTGCAGATTTCAGGAAGGACTCGACTGGCCCTGACAGAGGGATTGTGTGATAGTTTGTGCAACAGAGAAGGGAAAAAGAGGAAAGTTTCAGCCTACCAAGTACAGGCAGGTAAAAACAGTTAAGTGGTTCACTTACAGTTAAAACAATTGTCCTGTCCCACAGAATGCAACTGAGAAAACATAAAACATGCTGGGCACATAGGATAATTTCCACAACTACAAAAAAGTTGATATGTGAAAATATGGATTTGGAGACTTGAGGAGTAGAAGTTCCAGAACAGAAGGCCTGCCTTAGTTCTAAACCTGAGGCTAGTATAACACCATCAAATTTTGAACAGCAATACAGATCTCACAGGATTTTCCTTATTAGAGTGTGTTGTTAAAGGACAATAGAATAAGATTGCAGTTTTCAAGAAGGAAACCTGCACTACTTCTCAGAAATAACAGTATCTCAGTTCTGGACAAAACTTTGTATTAGAGAGCACTTCACAGACACAGCTCATGATAGCAAAATTTAGAGTTGCTTATTGCAAAGAGAATTTATGTTCCCTGAAACCTTTATAATGATTTAGACAGTGGTGAATCAAGCCTTGTAGTGACCTGGGGAAGCAAGTTGATAAAGACATATTGTTTGTTTCATCTTCAAGCAAATCTTTCACTACTTTTATTGAAAGTTAACAACACAAGTCTATATGGATCTATAAGCCTGATTCATTGGTAAAATTAGGAATAACAGAACTTCAGGAATAATGATAGAAAAACCTAAGCAAATAAAATAAAGGCTTGCCTCAGACTTTAGAAAAGTTGGTAAATCATGATACAAGGGCAAAAATGGCATTTGAACTTTGAGGCTCTTCTTAAATCAATAACAGAAACAGGCCAACCACTGTGTCTTCACCTATTTTTCCCTACAGGTCAAAAAATGGATCTTTGTCAGGAGATTATTATCTTATCTCCATTGCTTTCATGTTCAATTTGTTAAGTAATGATTTTATCTTGGCTCAGAATTATCTAAGTTTCTTCCTTGATCAGTACTTTTTACATTGCCATGTAATCAGCTGTATATGAGCAATTTTCATTAATGAAAGCTATAATGAACTCAGTGCACTGAAAGAAGTTATCTGGGGAAAAATCCTGACAAAACTGAAACTCTCAAGCCATTGATTGCTGTTTCTGTGATCTCCATTGAATGACCAGATATTTCTTAGAAGTAATTAAAAAGATCAGACATAGCAGTTCTGTAATCTGTACCAAGACCTTGTAGCTGGCTCAAGGCCACTTACTAATTAGTCTGAAGAGGTTTTTAGCATTCCTAGTGCTGTTATTGAAGATGAGAGGCATTAGTCATCAAGTGTGATGACCTGTTCGTTAAACAGGTACAAACGACTAATGCACATTCCCAACCAAAAGAGGCAAAGAAAGGTGAAACAATTACTATCTAAGACAGAACAGAAAATTATACTTGGATGAGAAGGCCAGAAATATTCAAATACTACCAGCCTGAATATTTAAAGTAACTTTGGATAATTATTTGATCCCTCTCAATGTCTAGATATATGATAAGTGAACATGAAAGAAGAAATGTGTGTGAGATTTTGATCTCTTTAAGTCAGCATATTAACCCAAATGTGTTTCCAGATTCTAAATAATTATCAGCAGTTATTAAAAGTACTGCTCATCTTTCCTCTAAAATCTGCAAATACTTGCAACCACTGCAAAGCAAAGATACTATTTAACTAATGTGAAGCTTGCCGCATTGGATTATGCCATTTATTTGAACTAAAAAAAATAGTGCTGGGAGGGACTGTAAAAGGTCATCCAATCCATCTTTGTACTACACTGGTCCATTTATTCTAGTACCTGCCCAGTCTACCCAATTAATTCCTGATTTAACCAATTTATACTGTTTACATGCAGCAAAAAAACTGAGAGAAAAATATTTGCCAGTCTTTTAGTTTCAGAACTATGAATATTTATACTGCTGTATGATGTGTGATAAGTACCACTTAACCGTATCTTTAAGTAAAATCTGTCATAAGTGAAATTTTGTGGGCAAATATGCTTATATGCTTTATTCCAGCTGCAGAACATAGAGGATTTCCAGATCAAGACAGTCAAGACCCTGCAAGGATGAAGAGGGACAAAATTAAAGATAAATGTTTCATAAACACTTTAAAAAATCGCTTTTTAGTCTGGGCATTACAGGGATGGCAGGTACCCTGGTGGTTAGTTGTACCTTGTAGGGAAAGTAACTGCATAGAACAACACAATGATTGCAAAAAAACCTGCCTCTGGTCATTTGGACTTTTCACTTCATGCATCATTTAAAATGTACTACAGTGAGACTATTAAATTGGAATACACCCTTGAAACAAGACTGAAAAGAAGTGAGTCAGTGCTCTTTGAAGTTTTTTGAACTCCTGCAATGTTCCTGCTTAGACTTGCTGCATACGATTCGGTCGTCCAAGCATAAGCATGTCCTGTCCTTTGAGTTGTCTTAGGTACCTCACCTGTCTTCCATCTATATCTTCTGAAGGGAAGTGGCCTGCAACTTAGATAGCTGTAGTCTGAATCCCACCTACTGTGTTCAGTTGTAGCTATAAACGACAACTTGTGCTAGAATAGTGAAAATTGGCCAGAGAGTGCCATTGGGAGAGAGCACATTACTTCAGCCCTTTTGCAAAGCAGGTCATACAGAGACATCTCACATTTGCCTTGATTCTTGTCAAGAGTGTCAGTTGGCAGATGTGACCTTTGTTTCCTTCTACGCTGTACAGCAAGTAGTTCACGAAACTTCCCTAAAGTTCATAGTTCAGCAGTCTCCACTTTTCCACCCATAGTTGCTCAGCTGGACGGACACTTAAGAGTAGTGTGACAATACTATTTCAATACAGTGTGTAAAGTAACTGTGATTCCACAACAGGATGCCAGCAACCTCTGATATGTTCACCCTAAATTGCTGCAAATTTCATCATGAGCCCTTCTCTGTACAGTATGTTTTTCTGGGAAAGTTAGTCCAGCTATTGAAATAAAACTTGTCTGTGGCCTGAGAGGCTTTGCAGAGAAACGAATTTCAGATGATCCTTGTGATTTTTTCACTTAACTATACATCTTTTTACAATTGTTATTGAGTAAGGGATTAAGGGTCATACCAATACACATATATCAAGAAAAGTGGCATTCTTCACTAAGTCATGAATTATCTTTAGACTACTGTAAATTAAGCTGCATAGTAGTATATAACAGTTCAGAACACTATTGCATGGAAAATGTCTCTTTTAATTCTAGGAATTAGCTTGCATTTATTCTTTTCAAGAGTAAAAACACATAGTTTTAGTCCTGCATGGATGTTTTTAAGTTTTTGTCTACCATTTTTCTGCCTTCTCATCTTTCTTTAAACACTCTTTCATTTCTCACTAAAGGAAGATTCTCTTCAAATCTCTGAATATATAGCTTGTTGAGATTTTTTCTGTAATATGATCACCTCAGTAATAAGAACATTAAGAAAGTCTTTTAGAATCTCTCTTGGCTAGTTAAAGATCAGAAGTTCTTGTGGCATCTTGCAACAAAAAATCTATCTAATCAAATATATTGAGAGAGAAACAAAACTAATTAGGTCTCAAGTTATGGTTGATCTGTATTGAAGAAAATAATGGATAACTCTACTTTTTACTGAACCCATTTTCACATGGTTTAGAGCTTTCCTTGTTCATCATTCTAGATGATAAACTCAGAAGTATTGAGCTACTGTTTAGAATACCATTAAAATACGAGAATTGCAGAATCATAGAATATTCCAAGTTGTAAGGGAACCATAAAATCATGAAGTCCATCTCTCTGCTCCTCTGAGGATTACATAAAACTAAACTGTATGACTAAGAGAATCATCCAGATGCTCCTTGAACTCCCAACGGGCTTGGTGTCTTGACCACTTCCCTAGGGAACCTCTTACAGTGACCAGCCACCTTCTCAGTGAAAAACCTTTTTCTAATGTCCAAGCAGAACTTCCCTTTATGTGGCTTCACACCTTTTCCATATGTCATATCACAGGTTACTAGCGAGAGGAGATCGGCAGCTCCCACTCCACCACCTCCCTTCAGGAAGCTTCAGACTGCAATGAGGTCACTCCAGGTGAAGGGCTGATGACATATTAAAGAGGTGAAGAAATGCAAAGTGATGGTAAGTAGGCAAAGGCTGAATTTAGAGTGTAATTACACACATAAGGCAATATTCTGTTCTCCCTGTGCCTGTTCCTGCTCTGAATCTCTACATATATAGATCCCCAAGCGAAAACTCTGTAAATACCATGTCAGATCTAGGTATCCTAGGGGATAAATGCAGTTATGCTCGTAAGGTGAGGTTGTTTAGACTGCTGCAAGTCATGTGACATGGAATGTGTGCTGACCCCAGGTGACAGAAATGAAGGGGACTACAGCCCTCTGACTGTTCCTGGTAGATGTTCAGCTGCTCTTGTTTTCGTTCCTCTCTCTTTCTGTAATGATTCAGATTTATGCAACCCCTCACTTACACTCTTGTCTTGAACAGTTTGCTAATATTGATATGCTTATGTCCAGAGACACTAAATAAACCCATATAAAAGTGAGATGCTTAATACTGTCTTATCTGGAGAAGAGATTTATACTCTGGTAAATTACCTTTATCTTTGGTTTATTGCCTCTTCCATGTCGTGTAAGTGCTACTCTGTAAATAAAATGTACTTAGAAAAAATGACTCTAAAATGTTGATTTATGAGTTCACTCTATTGCAGGTCTGCTTTCAGAAAAGTAATGTATAATTAATTGTCTGTTTTATAAAAAGGATTATTTTCATTAAAAAATGTGTTTTACTTAAACAAGTCAGCTTCTGAAAGCATGATTAAATCAATCAAAAGGAGAGGAAAGTAGTCACATTTTCCTCCTGTACATCTGTATGTTTCCATACAGTTTTCATTTCAAAACATGGTGAAAGGTATGTCAGGCTCACCTTGAATTTAATGGCACAAAACCATGGGGTTTGGCACCCTCCACTGAACACTGCACTCTCCAGGCACGCTCTGCTACTTGCAAGACCAGTGTGAAGATTTGGTTTGAATAATAGTAATAACTCAGTAGATCATCTGCAGTTCGTGCATCACTTAATGTTTCAGCCGACTCTTCTCTTCTTCCATAAGGCTTCAAGTAAAGGAACGAAGAAGCAAGCCCACTACCTTAAGATGGTTCCTGACCTCTCTTTCTTATGTTTTTCAGTTCTTTAGAAAGGTACCATACCTCTGTGGTCATTTCCAATTTTAGCGTCCTTGTTAAGATACCTAGAAAAACAAAGAAAAAAATGAAAAAGAGGGAGAGACAGACAACTGGGAAATTTGAAGAAAGCTCTTATTAGCATACAGGATATTTTTCACAAACAGCTATGCCAATGTCTTTACATAAAAATTTTGCTAGGGAAGCTAAAGGGGCCAATTCTCTTCCTGTTCTGTAAATGAAGAGTCACTTTACCACATAAAGCAACACAGCTGGTATAGTTAGGCATAGGATTAGTCCCAAGGACTTTTGTCTCAAAAAAAAAAAAAAAAGCTGAAAATACAACTAACGGTTTCATTCCTTCCAGATTTTTTTTTATATGAGCTGCCAAATACATCTGTGCTTTTTAGCCATTTTTCTATTTAAAACTACATATAATATGTGGAAATGTAACAGCCATGGCATCCAAAGAACTCAAGAAGGAAAAATTGCATGAGAGAATCAAGGGAATTGATGAAATCCAGAGGACCCCAGCAATAACATGGGCCAGATCCTTCAGCACTGGTGGGTGCAACATGGGAAATCTGTTCTGGAGCCCTGGGTTTGCAGCGAGACCCTAAGAGATATTGTCTTATTGCATACTTTTCTGCAAAACAGAAATATCAATACTGACTACCTTTTTATAACAATCTGAATACACATGTGAATGATAAAGAAATCACTTTTTATTATTGCTCTTTCAGTATTTATAAGTGAAAACACCAGTAGAGTTAAAATCACGTGTGCTAGTCAGTCATGTTAGTTTTTACTGTCTTCAGGTCTACGGCAGTCCTGCCTTCTCTCCTCTGAAACTTATTGTCAACATACTCAACACATCTGAAGAATTCTGTGGGTTCTAATCTAGCTATAACTAATCTTAACACTAGGAGAATATATGGGACTGGGTGTTAAATTTAAACCAGTTAAATAAGTGAGAGAATGCCTATTTTGAGAAAATTCTTCTGGACTTCTAAGATGTCAACTTGAGCCACGGCTCTAAGGTTTTTATCAGGTATCATTGCAGTAGCATTTTGACAGTATGAACCTAAGCTAAAAAACAAGTGTAAAGAAATAAATAGATAGATAAATAAATGCACCTTTGTCCTTCATCTCTGCTTTCCTGACACAAAAAAAACCCCAAACAAACATACAAAAAAAAGAATGCTGCAGCACAACATGTGTGAGCTCCATAATGGATGGGTAAGAACAGCAGAAGATTCAGAACAAGCCAAAACAAAAGGACAGGTGCAAATAAATTATATAATTAAATAAATTATATAAATAAATATATGTCTAAAGTGAACAGATGATTAGTGCTTTGCAAAGCACTAAGAAAAATGTGTATTTTTAGGGATTTTTGGTAAATGAAAAGTTACTCTTTGTTTTTGAAGAAAGTTGTTTAAAAAGATTCTGTCATCCTAATGTGTAATTCATAACGAAAGACAGCGAACGCCCAACAGGTAGAAGGATGTACCATAAACAGGAGGTATCTATATGGAGCTGTATGTGTGTCTAGAAACCCCTTGCTTTGCTAAAACATTATTGAGTCAACTCAGCCGCTAGGGTAATACAACTCCATTCAATGTTGTGCTGACCCATTGCACACCATAGCAATAGGCAAGGCAAGTTAGACAATTGAAAGAGGAATGCAAGAGAGCTGAATATTCCTAATTAGTAAAACAAATGTAATTTAAGGGACAAGTTTTTGTTTGGGATGTATAATGACTTGTACAGTGGAGACCATGTCCTGGTTGGCATACTTCAAGCTCTGATTGCAAATAGGTAGTCATAACTGTAGAATACTTTTAGTTCAGCACTGTAGACTGCCATTTCAGAAAGCATTTGGGAATAACCTTCTCTTACTTTGATCCTTCTGAATCCTTTCTATCTTTTTCTATATTTGATCTGTTTCAGGCCTATATTTTTTTTTCTTATAAGTGCTTAGAAACACATGAAGAGATGAATCAGCTACAGAAAAAACTCAATACTCAGTAGGTAACTACTGCAGTTTAATATACTTGTCAATGGAACTAATCCAATCCAGGCTATCCAAATCTAAAATGGAAAAGACATTCTGAATAGTGAGCTGCCTGATAATGAAACGAGGCCAAAGAAATAGAGATTTTTGAGTCAGCAATAGACCCATCCTCAGAAATAACTGCTAGTTGATTTTATATCTTAAATAATTTCAATGATGGTGTCTCAATATTATCATTAGTACAATTGTTAATTATCATTAAATAAACTGAATTGGATTTGTCTCATCTAACATTAGAAATCTAAAAGTTAAGCATCATATCTAAGCTACATGTCTATGTTTCAAGTGTAATGAGTGGCTAAATGCATCTCTAGACTGTGCTTCATTTTATTCTGAACTTAGCGTCTAGGAGAGGTGGGAGGAATCACCTACTCTTCTTCACCTGACTATAGTGAAGCCTCAATCACTGTCTTGCTGCCTAAGTTTCAGATGACTAAAGCTGGATCATTTATGTGGAAAACAAATCCAATCCCAAAAGCATCACAGCCACGTCATTGGAACAGTACTTTTCTTCAGACAGCAGAAGAGGCAGAAGAACAATTTTCATATTCTCTTTGCCTTAGTCAAGTTACAAGAGATTAACAAGAACAATATGATGCAGCAGAGAGAAAAAGTCAGAATTAGAAAAGTAACAAGTAGTAAGACTAATGTTATGGGTTTTTTTTACTTACTAAGATGAAGATCATCAGCTCATCTATGTCTTGACTGATAGTGGAAGCACTTAAAATAATATTTGTGATGATACATAGCATAGAGAGTTACATTACTACTTTCCACAACCATTACGCTTGGAAAAGCTCTATAATACAAAAAGAAGGTTGGTAATACTTTGAGTTAGTAACATTACATTAATACTATGTCTGTAATTAACAAATGAATAATTGCCAAGAGCTGCAAATGTAGTCAACACCAAATGGATCTCTCAATCTCCCATCACTAATTTTATTATCAGATATACCTAGCATAATGCATTTCCCTGCAACTCTACACTCATAATAAAAGCCAAAGTAAAAGAAGAGAAAAGCCTAAAACCTGATATTAGAGGCTTTCTCGGAATAGAAAACCTTATCAATTTGTCTGCCAGACCTGTGCCAAAGTAAAATGCCGTGATCAAGAGGTGATGTATAGATGCATAGATTAAAGTATAAAGCTTTAAAATACAGCTATTAATGCTTTGTGTGGCACTTGGGCAACTCTTTCCTTAGCTCTGAAATTAGTATCAGTTAAAGCACATGGAGGAGATCAAGGGGCAATGGGAAAGGGAGTGGTTCAGCGTGAAGGTGTGAGATGGTGGCGGTTGTAATGCCAGTTTTATCACAGTTTGTCTTTCTCCATCAAACCCTAAGAAGACAGGTATGAACACTAAGCTAAACACAGACAATAGAGTTTCTGCAGGGGCAGCAAAATCAAGAGCAATCAGAGCTCTTTGTAAATGTCTCTTATAGCTGGTTTAGCACCTAACAATAATCTTATCCTCTGGATCCTGAGAACTGGGCCAGATCATCTCGATTATGGCCCTCTTGTAGGTTCTAAATTGTTTTGGAGGCACAATAATTGAAAAATATGGGTTCCATAGCAAGGAAAGAAGGTGAAATCATTGGGTGAATTATTTCCTCCATGTTCTAAGGTGTCTTTCATTCATATAAATATATATCACATATTGTATTCTTTTTTTATTTTATCAATAAAAATATTCAGTGACTTCTTCTTCCATTACATCACTGCAATTAAGAGGGAGGAGATTATATCATAAACTGCCTTTGCCATGGAAAATACTGAAAGGAACATACATCTCCAGCTACTCCAGACAAATTTGGATGTGCCAAAACCAGAGGAACATTGTAACACCAAGAGAATTAAAAATAGCTCCCAGTCCTTGCTCAAGATCTTGCTGGCAATAATTAGTGATGTCCACCAATCACGAGACAGGAATAAACTGGCCACATAGCAGAGAAATGTAAATAATGTATTTTCTTCAACACAGGTATTTTTAGTCTGTAAAACACATGGTCTCATCACTAGAGGTACTAGGCACTTATCTTCAGCTACAACTTCTTTCCACTCCCTGACTCCCCAACACAAAGAGGTGTTAGTACTGATGCTTCTTTAAGATTCCTACTTTGTAATTTTCCTTGCAATAGATATTCCTTTTTAATGTACCTTTATATATATAAAAAAATCCATTAGGGCCTTTGCTCAATATTCTAAAAATTGATCTATAATTCCTCATTGTAGGTTTTAGAACTGCATAACAATATCTTAGAGTCGTTAAGTATATTCTTCACCAAGGGGTAAAAATGCTTAATACATGATAAAAATCTAGTGCCGTTTTTTTGGTGTACATCTGACTTTTGATCAAATCTACAGAGAGAGCAGGCTTTTAGAAATGATGCAAGTTGACAATTGATGTCTAGTTGCTTATTGATATCTCGAAGGGTAATAGTTTTTGGCTGCTTGTCCAAAAGAAGTTTCCGAAGCTCTTTTGTACACATCACCCAAATCTCTCACTGAAGGACAATCCTCAAATGTCACTAGTAGAACATAAACAGATTAAAGGTTATCCTAATTAAAGATGCTATGGGATAGTTCGAGCCTATTTAAAAGAGGAAAAGAAATATTACAGAAGTAGTCTAAATAAAATCTTTGGTAAGAAAGACAGTTTTGTTGCTACTTTTGTTTTGTTTTTTTTTAATTTGGAAACAAGTAATTTAAGATATACATTTCCCCTTTTTTCAAGTACATTCCTTTAAACTTTAATTAATTCTGTTTTTAAACAGGTCTCTCAAAGTTTTGAAGGCTCAGAATATTTTTCCTTTTGGAAAAGGAATTTCCAATTAAGAAATTCTTGGCAGGTCTTGTATTAATATGGAACTTCTGGTAATACAAGCAACACCAGAAGGGGTTACATAAAAAGGCTGTGTAAAGGATTAGGACAACACCAAGAAGGGGACTGACAGCCTCTCTCCCTAATCACTGCTGTGCTGGATCCCTGTTCTGTGTTGAAATACAGTATATATTCATCTGCCTCATCATTATTAGCTTGTCATAAATACTTATCCCTTTTTCAACCTCCAGCAAACTATGTGAATGAAGCTGTTCTAATGTTATGAAATCAGGATACTGTATATGAGTTCTGCGAACTTGAAAATTCAATGTCTGTCTAATGATCTAAAGAGGTCTGAGCTGAACAACAAAGAAGCACTAGGAAGGATCCAGCCTTGTTTAGTGCATCAGCTCCCAAGTTCCCCGCTGAGGACAAAGGTATTTGGCTACTTTTCCCCTGAACAACTCTATAGAGGGGAGTGAGGAATCATCCTCTATGGACCTATTGCCTTTTTTAATACATCTTACCTTATGCAGAACTACAAGAATTACTATAAAACCTGTGATCTGCAAGAGGAGATAAAATTTTTCATGATAGTCTCTTCCCCTCTTCCCCAACATTGCTCCCAAGTGAGTTTATTTAGCTCCCGCCACACACAGCTGCACTTTAACAAAAGGGCTCACTCTGCAAGAACTGAAGTTGTATTTGTTGTCATATAACAGGTATGTTGGTGTTAGCACGGGACAGACCATAGCAGAAATGAAGACATTCACAAGGTAATGCCTAGTAGCACAAAATAAGAGTTCACAAAAGGAAAAGAGATGACTGAACACTCACTACATTACCAATTTTTACATCAGTGTAGTTGCTGTCAGGCCCTCAGTACGAGCAACTGGTGTAACAGCTACATTTAGAAGAATTACAAATGTAAATCTACTTAGCTTTCCATTCATATCCATGATTAGATGAAAACCAGCAGTTAAAATAAGAAGCATGGCAGCAGTGCATAGATAAATTAATTCCTCACCACTACATCTCACCATGTGGTGAGTCAACAGGAAATTCTTTCTGAACTACAGCCATTTCCCCCGAGGACAGTGTGATGGTAGAACATTGCTCTGTGTTGAGTTCAAGCACAGGATGCAAATTCATGTATAGTTTCTGCTGGTATTTTAGCTTTGAATACATTCCTCACTGCTCCTAAAACAGACTGGAATAAATTACTTCAAAGGAATAGAAGCTAAAAAAGCTATTCCTGAAATGACCTGGACTTAACGCTCCAAAACCTACATGTTCCATTTAGAGCTCTAGCTGTGTTCTCAAGAACCTGGTATGCATCACCACAGAGCAACAGCTCCCAGCCTTCAAGTAACTCTTAAACATACCCACAGCATGAAACACACTGTCCTTCCCATTCCCAACGTGTTATACCATGAGCAAACATGTCAATAGATAATTCCGCTAGGCCTCTGTGTCCTACCAAGATTTCCTCACCCAGAACTGTCATCCGCCTCCCACTGTGCTGATTTCCTCATCCTCTTCCTCCAGCTGTGAATGAAATCTCCAACAGATTCACCTCTATTCCACAGAAGAAAGCTGCAACGAGTCCCTTCTTACTGTTCTCAAATCCTACCCAAATGCCAATAGTGCTCTTACCTAGTGTGCTACTCATTAGAGAGAAATGGCCTTGTGCCTCCTTTGCCTGCTGTTTGTTGAACCTTTCACTGCTTCTCTATCTCTTCCCTTTGGAAAGCATTCCTCTCTTGGTCAGCCATCTGCATCATCAAGGCAAGGAGTGCTTAGAAGCAGCAAAAGCATAATGCTGCTCTGCAGATCCACTCCAGAACTTTCAGTTGTTCTCTCAATCTTCCTAAAATCTGTTTATTCACAAAATCGTTCTTCATCTCTGAGGCAATCTGTAGGGTTAAAAAAGCATAAATATTGTAGTTTTACAGCAGACTTGCTTTGAAGATACTAAAACTGCAGTCTAATTTCAGAAGTTTGCCTTCTTGACAAAAACTCCACTTTTGTCCTCTCTCCTAAAATCTAGGCTTGCTACAGAACTGACAGTTATATTTTTATGGATTTTTCTGTACCCTGTGTTGGATCAGGGATTCACAGCACTTTTTTTTCCAAATATAGGTCTGCTGCCTACGCAGCGACATTTGGAGATTTGACATAAGAGTCAATATAGGAAGGTGCTTAAAAAGACAAATTATGACAGAAAAATATTGCCAACAAACCCCTTCCATGTAACTTGGTATACTGGTCTGTGCTGGAATAGACAGACCACAATGAAGGTAAACTGCTCGTGTATTTGATTTTCTTTCCATTTAAAGATAAAGTATAACAGGAGCAATTTTGATCTAACAGATAGACAGCCAAACTCACAACAAATGTAAAACAGCACTCCTGCAACTCACATTTAGGAAAAAAAAAGGAACTGGCGAGGTTATGTCAGTAATAATCACAGAAATGGGTGCTCAGCAGGTTTGCAGCATGACCTCTCTGTGGATTTTGCTATGAACCTGAAATAAAGCAGACCATTCCCATTGTCACAATTTTAGTTGGGGGTTTTTTGTATGTTTGTAATTTCCTCTCAGAAGCTGGTCCAAAATATATTTACAGTTACTTCTGAAGAACAACCTTACTCCATCCCTTTGGAATTCTGTCTTTCTTTCTTTCTTTCTTCATAAATTATAAGTTTAGGGCCTGAGTCCAAAACTATTCAAAGTAATGGCTAGTTTCCAACTAACATAAAAAAGATCTGTGTAAGTATAGAAAGGTCCACTTCAAAATACATATTGCTATTGTCTTTATTAATCACTTCACAGAGAGTAAAATTCTCCCTTAATCCCCTACTAAATTGGAATGACAACAATTTTATACAGTATATGGAAAATTTGGATGTTTATTGAAGGGCAAAAAGGTCCCTTTTTCAAAGAAGTCCTTTTTTGCATGTCATTTCTCCTGTCAACTCAGAATATACTAGAATGTGGAAGACCACTAGATAGATCTACAGTGCTATTAAAAAGCTAGGAATAAAAAGGATCAGCGAAATGGCAGAATAATTAATATGAACATCATCTGTATTTAATTTGGCAAGATTAATACCTTAATTAATAATTTAAATTAATTTCTTCTTCTATGATGTTGCTCAGGAAATATTTATTCTGCACCTGCTAAAACCTGCCACCTACACAACTTCAGCTAAATTAATATTGTGAATAAAAATATATTCTCTCCTAGAGAGTTAGTAACACAGCCTGTTATTAAGGTTGCCTGACACTTTCCATTATAAGACTCTGCTTCCAATTTCTTATAACTTTGTTAGACTCTCACCACTTGCCTGCCAGGTGCTACTTCAAGATGACATTCTTGGAACATTTCATTCAAAACAGTTCAGTCAATTACGAAATTAAGATAGGGAAAGAACACTGATTTCCTATGCTGAAAGTTTTATAGCAATATTGTTTTTTCACTTTAAATGAAGACTGAGGTTGACAGAAAGACTTTCAGTACTTGAGCAGATTTGCATGCAAAGTTGATGGAGTCAGTTTGATATTATTGGTTATGTGCTATGGCAGTGACAGGCAATTTCTTAAAACTGTCCTTGCTTCTACAAAAGATTGGGCTGTCAGACAGGAGAATATGTGGTCTGCAATATGATCTTTTTCTCAGTAAGGGTATTTTTTGTCCCCAAAGACCTTATTCCCTGACCGTTTATACTGCTTTCATTTTACTGTAAGATGCCTCTGCCCTTGTGGGTGAAATGAGAGACGTCCAGATGGAATGACAGAGCAACAGCTGTTGCATCCACACTTAGGTGTTTGGTTTTCAGATGTGTTGCTTTCCTCAGGGATGCCACGGGGTTCTGGCCCAACATTTCTAGATGCAAAGCGTAAACAACATTGCTAAGCAACCCAAATTTACCTCCTAAACAGTTGCACACAAACAGAGTTAACAGGAAAAAATTGTAGGGTGTTTTGATGGTACATATGCACGTACTGCAACCTGCTCAGATGCACGTAGTGCCTTTTCATGAGCCAGACCACACTGGCCTTTTGGAGTAGGTAACTATGCTTCCCATGGCTCACAAATGCACAAGTGCACAGATAGAAAAACACCTATGGAAATTATCTTTATTTAGACACCAAGACTTCTTATAGGTATATGTGTCTTCCCATATCATCTCTCAGTGGCAGCTGTATTTACAGGTCCAGCCCTGCCTATGCTCTATCCACTTCCCAGCCTTACCAGCCCCCAAGATGGGTGTCACAGGTTATACAAAGCTTGCTCTGCAGGCAAAGCTGGCAGACTGGGCAGGTGTGAGAAGATTACATGGTGAGGAGGGAAGAGCAAAGAAGGCTTGTCACTGGCTTCATCTTGGGGACATCTGCTTTGTCCTCTTCCTAATCGTCAGAACCTGGCAAGGAGCATTACCTTCCCCTCTCACAGCTACAGCTGAGGCACAATGACCCTGCACAAACAAGTACCCACAGCCTTTCACAGCTTCTCCTTTTTCTGCTTGAGAGCATTCACAGAGGTGGAGTGCATTCTTGTCTGGTGATGTTCTGCGGTGTTTAGAAAAAACATGTCTCAATATCAGGCAGAAAAATTCTACAGGGATTTTCTTTGGGGCTGTAGTCAGAGAGGCCCTTCATGGACTCTTCTGCATTTCAGAAACTTCATTTCAGGCCCAGGTTGGCTCTGTTGGCTGTCTGGTTTCAGAGTATTCCGGGAAGCCAAAGAGATGAGGGCTAAGAGAAACCAGCAACTCATCTTGTGTTTTGGGGGTGTGAAGGAGTTTACTTTGGAGACGTCTCATCTCATCCCACAAAAGCAATATCTACACAGACTTTCAGGAAGGCAGTTCTCTAGTAGCAGGCTCTAGGAGGGCATTTTAGATACCTGAACATAACAATGGGACAACAAGTAGCACAGAATAAACTCTTTTTTAAAAGTGAACTTCATCCTTGATTTCCCCTGATGAATTCATCACAACAAAGCTGCCTGGCTTGAACTCTGTCATCACCAGTGACAAATACAGCGTCTCAGGGTGGGTGCAACACTATGCCTGTCCCTGCGTACTGTCCAGCTGTGCAGAAGAGAAACCTTCTCCACACAGGATGAACACGAAACAGGGTGCTGGATTCTTTCAAAGGAACGACCATTGCATGTATGGTAGCCACACTGTGTGGAAGGAAAATTAATCTGCGGCTAAGAAACAAGGGTGGAAGGGCCTGGCGAGGAGGCAGTACATTGGGAGCTGGGCATGAAGAGAGCTGGAGAAGAGCAAGTGCCACCCACACTTCATGCCACACCTGTACTGAGCTGCACTTCTGAAGTATGTTTGTCATTAGCCTGGCTTCTGCTTCAAAATCAGGATGCACTTGTGATTTTATGGATGATGCAGCACCCTGTCCCTTGGCCAAGTGTGCCTCCCACCAGTGCCAGTGAGGCAGGAGCAGCACGAGGAGGCTGCATGCTGAGGCCACAGGCCTTTCACACACTGTGCAGCAGAAGCAGTTTTTGCATGCAGACAAAAGACATCCCTGTTTCTCTACTGGTGTATTACTGTGCATGCTTCCAGTGGCTGTGGGCTGTGTTATTCCCTGTAATAAGCTGTAAGGTTTGTTGGACCATGTCCTCAGACTGGTGCGGAGGCGAGGAAGTGTGTGGGTAGCCACTGCCATGCATGGGAGCTGCTGTGGGAGACTGACTCCTGGCAGAGTTGTGCTTTACAGGCAAATGTTGTCAGCATCAGGAAGAGCTCATTGAATTCAGGGCAAACAAAAGCTGAGCTTCAGGCAGAGGAGGAGAAGAAGGGCCTGCAGCTTTGCTGTAGTTGGTTTCAGGAGGGTGTTCAGAGCAGACCAGAGCAGAAGCTTGTGTGGCATGAGTAGGTTCTGGCCACGCCCCTGCATGTGCAACTTAATGGCAGAAGCATCTCCTTGATGCCCTTCTGGCCCACCCTGAGGGACCTCCTGATGTTTCCCCAGTACTGCAGCAAAGGCAAGGCACCACAGGCAACCTTCTCTGCTCAGGTGATAGATTTAGGGTTAGAGTTAATTTTAGGGTTAGGATTCTCTATGCTGGGGCTTTATGAAGATTACTTTGTATCACTGCAGTACAGCGAAGAGGCTTAAGAAGAAGTTCTTGGGACAGAACCAAGATAGGGAAAGAGGATCCTTAAGGAGATACTTGGGCAATTTTAAAGAGTGTAAGGAAAGTCAGTGTTCAAGAGAAACTGAAGATTATGGATCAAAACAATAAAACTGCAACAGCAGGATGTTGCACCTATATATACTAAAATATAGATATCGAATACTTTTTTAACTAGCTAAGGAAGTACTGTCTTGTTAGCCAAGTTCCTCAGGTGCTTATGTGCTCCTGAACAACAGACTGCAAGGAATAACTTGCATAACTATATTGTTAATATGACTGTGGATTATTGCCAGTGTTGAGTTAATGATAGTGTTAATGACAGCTGAAAGAAGACTGGTGTCAAGGGCAATTTCTGAAATGTGAACTCCTGGGCTGCATCTGCTGAGGTTTTATTCCAACCTTACACGTAGGCAGTATGTGTCACTAGGTTTTTTTTACGACTAGAAAACAAGATACTAGAACAAAATCTAGTGTCTGATAACACCTATGATCAAATGTGTTCCTCTGTGCTAGATTAATCTAAAATCAAGTTTTCACATTGGACTTAATAGCATCATTATTTCCTGTCACATGGACATGTGGTGAGGTGAGCTATTAGATGTATGTGCCCTGAAGCTATTTGTAAACTAATCCTCATCATAAGATGCTTTAACTTCTGTAATATGGTGTAGGTTAACAGAAGTAATCAAAGGGAAGATTGTCCACAGGCAGAAACAGCTGGTCCATGTGGAAAGCCCGGACTGTGTTATGTCACCCCCTTATCTTCCAGAGGTACAGAGCACCAACAAGGAGTGGCTGTGCCTGCCTGCCCAGCCCCAGCTTTCTCACTTTGGGTGGTGCTGTAACACAAATATGTTCAGCGGTTGTAGAGCTGAGAGGAAAGGAAGTTGCTGCGTCTCTTTTGTGGGAAACATACACTCTCACAATAGTGCCTGAGCTGCACTGTCAAGCTCAAAAGGGGAATGGAGCATGCGCTAAGACAGAAGAAACTGCAGTATGGGAGAAGCAGTGTAAAGTCACTTTAAAAGCCTCTGTTTTCATGATGCTCCTGGAAGTCATAAATTCTCTGCTTGCTACATCGTATCATACACTTGATAATGACTACACATATGGATTTCAAGAATTGAATAAAAGATCTATACCAAGTTATTCAAAAGCTTCTTAAAGCATACTGGCTTCACATAATCCCTATTACTTTTAGTTTTTTCACTTGCTCTTTCTATAGTCTATTCCATTTTGATTTACGCGGGATTTTTCACACTGCTTTCAGCTGCCTGCTCCTTATTATACGCATTAATCTAGCCATGTTCAGTGCAGAAAATAAATTTGTCCAAAGTCCAGTTGTTCTATCACACCACGGGCCATTTTTTACACAAACACCTCTATTCAGGCACACTTAATGACAACCTTGTCATATGGCTGGTATTTGTAGTGCTCTCAGAACCACAGTACTGTGCTTAGATTCAAACCAACTTAATTGTGGCAAGCAAAGAACATGCGTTAGATGGGATTGTAAGTAAGCAGAAGCAGGAGACTAATTGCTTAACAGGTCTCTTATTAGAGGAACCAACAGATGTTAAAACAGCCCTATACCTAATATTGATTTGTTTTCCAACTGGTTCTTACTTAACTGTGTCTTATGATACATTAGTGAGTCACCAATACATTATTTATTAAAGCAGGATGCATTTAAGCTATATTTAGAATTCAAGCGTATCTTACCAGAAATATAATATTTAGCAACTCATGCAAGGAATAGAGAGCAGATCAATTACTGCCTATGGACCTAGTTTGTACAAGGTGAAAAAGAGGGTGGACGTTATGCTTGTATATATTTTTTGTAAAATACTGCCAGCGCAAAGAGGAAAGATATTACTTTACCTACATTGATGTTTCTGACTACAGAAACTACACACATTAATGATTTTTTGGTTTATAAGTGACTAATAACAAGATGAGGTCTCTTTGAGTTATAGAACAACCAGAGAACTATGGTGCATGGTGAATTATACAATCTTAAATTGTATCATAGCAAAACCTCTATGCAATTTTAGGCATTTTTGTCACAAGATGCTTAGCAGTGACCTGCAGTGACTTTGTCCCATTAGTTGCTACACAGAACCACTAAACAAATAGTGCTGAATCAATTATTCTTGCACTGTTCCCATGTAGACTGTGAATCTGGTAGAAAGTTACTTACTTCTGAAATATAGTTAAATGCAACATAGGATATGTTTACTATGAAAAGGCATATATAAATTGAATGTTACATGTGTAATTCTGCTAGTGTACTTCAAGAGTTAAAGTGAGTTGCGATTCTTCAAAAATAGTGCCCCAGAAGAGCAGTCTTCTAGTAAGGCACTAGATGAAGGGTTAAACAAGGGCACACTGGCCCAAAGTGCCCATACACTAGGCTGAGGGTGATGGGGAAGAAAGAAGAGTTGGTTGGTTCTTTGGTATTGTTAATGTTGAAATAAAACCCTAGAGAGCAGTAGTCTCACAGAAAACATTTCTATAACTTCAAAGCTCTACAGGTGCTTGCGAATATAACTATATCTTCCTGTATTTGAACCCTAGATAGAACTGGCAGAGATTATTCTACACCAAGGGTAGTAGTTCTGCCTTCAAGGCACATTTTGTTGCTTAGAGGAATGTGAGTCTGAATAAACAAGATCTGGTCTTATATGCGTAGTATAGGGGCAGTGCAAATCCGTATTTCCTTCTAAGAGATTATGGATGACAAGACTAAAGAATGAATTATCATCATCCTTTTTTCCCCTATATATTTCTACTAAGAGTACCCCAATAATATCACACTTATTTGAAATGTGTGTATTGAAGGGTTAAGTAGATACTCCCTTTGCATGCATCAATTAATTCCCATCACTGAAAAGACGTAAAGCCATACACAGATTTCAAAGCAGACAGTTATTGGACGTTATCAGTGTATAGTAAATTCCAGTATGAATTATTCACTAACATAGTACCTATGTAAAGTAACTTTACAGATTGTTTTCACTGATCGAGATAGTCTAAAAATAGTCTTTTAAGAGTGAAATTTGTTATTCATTAAACAGGTCACTAAAGCTATGAGAGTAATTATGTATGGGATTGTGAATCTTTAAAGTAGTGCGTTCAAAAATGAAGTCATGCTGTGGAGCTGTCTGTCCATGGTATGTTACTACCCTGGTTTTTATGCCACTATATAACATGTTGGTTTTAGTTTGCACCATTTGCCAAACTTTAAACTTGGTCTCACACCATATACTAAAATTTAGGGGAAAGTTGTTCTCTTTTCTTTTTAAATTAAGATAACACATTTGCTCCTGAGAACAAGGCAAGACAAAAGTATTTATTTCTCACACTTAGAGAAATCTATACAGCCTTTAAATCAACTTGAAACTTGTCACAAAAACATTTGCAGCAGCAATATGCCTTTGAAAATTAGCCCAAACCCATCCTAGTTATCAACCCTTCAAAAATATATACCTCATATATTCTATGACTGTCAGAGTTACCTGTAAATTGTCCAAGCATTTTATATCACCAGTCGCATTCTAAGGGAGACAGGTCATATAGAACTTCTCAGATTCAGAGTTCTTGGTGCTACTATCTGTTATGACTCCAGAGAGGATACCGGGAGCAAGTCACTTTTCCTCCAAAGTGCATCTCATCTCTTCCAACTAGATCTAGAATCACATTGAACGATGCTTTCACAGAGCAACATAAACAGGATAAGACCAAAAACTGCAGAATAGGGTAATGGAGCAATTGTAGGATGGAGAAGCAGCTGCAACTTTAGCTTGTGAGAGCTTCTCCTAGAGAAAAAGCTGATAAAAAGAGTCTTTCCCACATCTCTTGTATCAATTAAATAGAAAACCAGTGTTTGAACTTTTTGTGTTCTCCTTGAAACAAAGATTTATGTATTCACAAATCCCATAAAATATTATTTATTTGTAATTTATTCATGATACTGGTCTCTAGACATTCTTGGAAAGAGGAAGGAAAACACTTCAGGCTGATACTTATTTGACATGCACAAAGAGTTAAAACCAAGTAGGAGACTGTCATAAGGTGGATCAGTTTCTTCAGAAAATGTTGAATTGGGAATGTGTTAAGCTTTGCCAAGCTATCTGTACTAAGGAAGAAGAGAGACAAACTTGTAACATTTGCTGTGAGACTTCACTAAATAATGCAGTGAATCAGATTCGTGCTTCAACTCTGATCACCTTCATGTATGACATGGAAAAAGCATGTTTTTGCAATAAAGGTGTAAAGTACTGAGAGCTTGATTTTAAAACAGACACTAGATAAAGTTCCAACTGCAACTACTGTAAAAATGATCTGAACTGAATGTTTCTGTACTGGTGTTTTTTTAACATTAATAGAATTTTAAGTTTCAGTAAACATCAAGTACAAACTTATTAGTATGCAAATTTACTATTTGTGCTGCAAAGCCTACCAGGCTTTTAAAAATACAAGCATATTCCTGACAACAATATAAACATTATATTTCCAAGTGTGACTCTGAAATGTTAGTTTTGCAATGTCTGTTCTCATATTTTAGGTGTGCTTGACGGAGCTGAATGGTACTGAATAAACTGCTGATCTTTCATCTTCGGTTCACTGATTCAAGCCCACAGTGAACTGCTGAGTAAAGAGAAGAGTTTTTCAGGTCAGGTTGTATTGCATAACAAAGAAAATTTACCCATGCCAAAATCTCTGCATATAAACTGTGTCTAGCCAGCCTAAACACAAAAGTTCCCTACAGGTTTTGTTTTCTGTTTACTAGTCAGGACTGAATTCCTCTTGTTCCTGCTTTTTCAGTGCTGTTGTCTATGCTAACAGTATTAGAGCCATTCAGCTATATTGATTCTGCTGCAATCGTACTTTCATGAGATTATACCTGTATTTTCCTTCGTAGCAGTGTTTGAATTCTTAGAGGAGGGACTTCTTTATAATCTATAGTGTTAAGGGCAGCCTGAGAGTGTATCAGATGAGTTTTTACTGATAGCCAGTGTAATGATAAAATTAAGTGTTGCAATTATTTCACATACCTTTGCAAATGAACAGAGTAATTTCTTACATGTATGGTGTACCTGCCAGGCCACTCCCAGGATCTTCTCCACAGCTCTTTGGCACCAGTTCTCAGTTCCTGCTCTGTAGCAATATTATTCTCATCCTGTTAGGCAAGTCTAGATAAACGAGGAGACAGTGCCCTTAGTCCTTCCATCACTGTCGGGACAGATGAATAATGCCCGAGAAATCAACCATTACTTCCCCCCAGGTGCTGGTTTAGAGCCAGGCTTGAGTCAAATTATTGGTTAAAAAGTAGCTACTTTGAAGGAGAGAGATGTGAGATCAAAGCAAGATACATGCTCTACATGAATTTTACAGACCATGGGCGCAAGTAAAGCTTGGCTATGGAGAGTGATGATCAGTTCCTCTCTCCAAGACCCTTGCCCTACCATGCCAGTCTACACAACCTCATGCCCGAATGTGCAGCCACCACATGATGGACTTCGGCTGTCTAAAATTTTACCAAAACAGTGGCTTTAGACAAGGAAATTCCTTGTTCAGACTAGACGTGAATACCTTTTTTTCTAGCTATCTACTGTATCTTGGGCTCTGCAAGGCAGTCAGTAAAGCTGATCGCTTGCACCAATGGAGGCGACAAGCTGATCAGCAAAGTCTATATGACTAAAACTCATTCCACTGTGACTGTATGGTGTGTTGTTAATGCAGGTCCTTCAGATCACAGTAGATTTGTGGGCACTGGATGAGTATATAGTGTTTGTCTGTATGACACCTCAGACTGAGGTACGCCCTGCATTATCTTCCTCCTTACAGGTGCAAAGTTAGTAGCATGAAAGTGCCAGCATGTATCTGAGCTGATGGTGTTTGTCCAGATGACCACAGATCGCACAGAAGTTTTAGTAAAGGCTTAATAAATATACAGCAATGACGCATCTGAACTGTAGACTTCACCTAAGGGAATTCTTGACAACTACAACTTCACAATAGTCTTATGGAACAGATCAAGCAGTAGTTCTGCTGAAGCTAAAAGACTTAACTCCAATGTACATACCTTCACTGCTGTTCAAGCAGTGTATGGGATCCATGAATATCCTGGAGTCCTCAGTCTTCTCTCTGATGGGAAGGAGGGAAGGGCAAGTCTGCCCTGTGGCTTGTTGCATCTAGAGTGTGTCCAGGAAACAACACATATCTTTGCAGAACTTGGCAGCATGTAAGTATCCATGTGCTCACTGCAGTTCTGACTCTTCGTTTCAGACACACACACATTCCAGAATGCTTCGTCCCTCCACCCCATAATGAGTTCCACCCCCAGAGCAGACACTTGCTGTGTGCAATGCCCTGGAAAGCCATCCCCCAGGGATTCATGGTGCTGGGTCTCACCTAGCCTATGGGGCCAGTGCTTTCCTGGGACAGTCCTGGGGGGCCTGGGGTGGGGGATTCATTATTTCCCCTGCCTTTATATTTTTCTCATGGTCTTCTCAGAAGTAGGCTACGTGTTCAAGTTGTGGAGGGGAAGCAGAAACACAAAAATCTGCCTATTTCCTCTCAGATGCATTCACATGCCAACCCTTAGGAGCAATAGCTGAGGAAAAGTAGGAACTTAGAAAAACTGCCTCTACTGAAATAAGCTTTCAGACCCTCACTTCTCTAAATTTCATAAATACAGCAGCAGAGGTATAATTTTTCTTCTAGCTGTGCTCTTGTGCAACAAACACCTGAGGCTAAAAGCACAGAACTCAGAGCCCATGTCAATGGCACCTTACAGCAGGAAAAGTGTGAATAAGAGCTTTCCCATACTGAGGTTCTCATGATTGAGATTGATTTTCTTTAAATCTCTTTCACTTTTTTTAAACAACATTGATATATATGTTGTTTGTTCTTTGATTTCACACCCCATGGCCTCCCCCAAATTAAGTACTGGCAAGCTAACAAATGAACGGAAGCTTTGTCTTCCAAGCTGCACTGAAAGACAAAATGTTTTATTTAAATATTGTGTATTCTGTTAGGCATCCTACACCTTTAGGCTAAAATAAAGCTGGCACACATCTACTTCTGTCATTCATACTATTTACTCTTTAAGCTGTGTCAGCCAATAATCACCAAACCATGACTGCCTGGTCCAGGGGACAACATAAAATCTTTCCTAACCAAAAGTACAGGAGAGGCCACCACATGGGCATGAGCCATGCTGTGCCACCAGGGCCAGAGAAGGTCCTCAGCCCCTCCTTTGTTTGCTACTAAAGAAACTATTCTGAATTGTATATGGATAAGTTGGCTGAATGTCTTGAGAAGTAGGAGATGCAAATTCTAATTCTTACAGAGAGAAGTGTTCACTGAAGTTTCTGCTTTCCATTTTGAGCATTTTAGCCATTTAGTTGGTTTATAAACTGGGGAGAGGACTGAAAAAGAAGGCAGAAAGTCACTCTCGTGGCAAGAGTAGTGAGATGGTGATATGACAGACACAGAAGCATTCCGGGAGGTGCCCTGTCCTGCTGTGGTACAGTAGGTGCCTAGTGAAAACATTCGAAATAGCAAGGTTTGGAACACCTGTCCAGGCTTCAGGACCTGATTCGTCTAAGGTGTAAGCAGGTTCTTTTGTGAAGAAGCATTTCCATTAATGTTGGAATTTAAGTAAAATATTAATAAGGTACATCAGGACTATACAAGAATTATTTGAAGTTTTCAGCATGACAATTATGCATGCACATGCCTAAATTTTGTATCAGATCTTCTTTGGGAAAGAGTCCTGTTTTGGGTAGACTCACTGGTTCCCAGGGTAGTCTCTCATCTGTCAGCCTTGACAGCTATTTCTCCTTGACTCCATACGATTCAATGATCCAATACTAGTTGTACTGAAATGCAAATTACTTGCTTTCATGAAGTTACTAAACTAACTAAACTAACTCTTCATTGGTGAAAGACTCCATTCATCACTAACTGTTTATGAAAACATTTGTGTCATTCACAAATTGTTTCAGTGATTTTATTTCTTCCTTTCTTCCCTGAAAAAATGTTAAATAGCATAGATTTCAAATAAAATCCCTGTAGGAAATGTCTAGACACATTTCCACACAAGCATTTTCTCTTTACAATCCCATTTTAAAGGCCATTAGTTAGCAAGGTTTGTATCCATTGAATGCTTTCAGGCTAAGTTTATAATTGTGATTTTAGCTTCCTAATAAAAATATGAGATGTTATTAAGGCAAATGCCTAATAGTATTTTAAAAAATGAATACATTGTTGGTGTTATTTATCAACTTGATCTATAACCTATGAAAAATATCGTTTGTTTGAAAAGATTTATTTTTCATAAAACAAAACTGATGTTAAGAGGGGAATACAATTATTTATTAATGATGATGTCAAACATATTATTTGCCTAGGACTGCGATTTGATGGATAGTGTGCCCTTTTTGGCTTAAGATAAGCTTCTTTCCAATTCTCTGTAATTTCCCTTGTGTTTAACTTTATTAAAAATCAACATGTGTAGCTGAGAAAGCTTATCTGATGATTGCTTTTTGGTGGTTTTAACTGCAAGGGCTTTAGCCCTCTTTGCTTTACGAGTGGCTATTTTTTTTTTAACTTCTCACTTCCACTCTTTAATCAGCTCAGTCTTCTCTCTCATTTGTGGATTGATGTTGGGGTATGCTCGTTACACTCAACTCTAGCTCTTCTTTGTTACTGCAAATCCTTTCCCACACTGGCATTCTACCAGTTAATGGGGTTCATAATAATTTTTAACTTTCTGAAACAAAATCATCATGTACAAATATGAATGTGTAGTGCTTCTGTGTGCTTAGTGTGTAGTAACACACTAACCATATTATTAGTTTGGACACTGTTCTGTTTGCATACAGAAGACAGACTGACTGCACCATCACTTGCCCATACATGCTGCTAAAATTTTGTTCCATGATCAATTTTGCTTCATCTCATCCTGCTTTGAAGTGGTACTTCAATGAAATCCACTGTTTGCAGGAAGCACAAGTGCTGAAGACCTCGGTAGTGAGAACAGAGGAATAGAAAACATAGCACTGTGACTGATTTACCAAACAGCAGTTCTGAGCCGCCTCCTAAGCTCCTACCTCAGAAACATGGATTCAATCATTTTACATCTACAAATGTGTATATATACATATATGTCTAAATGTGACTTAGATTACATAATATAAAAATTTAGGCCTAATAAGGCCTAATATTACACTGCAAGAATATTCCAAATTAATATTAATTTCTAAAAACAGATTATTCTGCGCTACTATTGTTTTCCATAAGCAAAAAATATGCAGCTTTATGTTATAATGGCTGAGGAGTAATATATTTAACTACTAGGTTTTCATTTTGGCAGAAAGTGAGTCTGACTTTTACTTCAGGTATCTAGGCATTTTTAAAAAGGAAAGAAAATAGTTGGCTGCAGAGAAAAGAGGAGGGAGCAGCCCTAGAAATTGAAAGATAGTTACAAATGGGTAGAGGAATGTTTCCTTTTTACGTCTGTGTTTAGAAGAATTACAGGCAACCAGAGTTGAATGGTTTACTCTCCTTTAAGCACTTCAGTTTTTGACAGTCTCCCTTACAGTATATAAATAGACCCAATAAAAAAGGCTTTACCTGAGTAGCAGTTACAGATTTTGTCTTTGTCCCACCCTCGTTCAAAATCTTGTCTCCCTTCCACTGCTGGTAAATATAAATAACCACTGCTTCATCTAACATCAAGTTGTTGGATTTTTTTTGCAAAGAAAAGAGTTTAACTGTGGCTAACTACACTTTTTATATAAACAAATAAATTATTTGACTCCAGCCAAATATACACATAGTGAATAGCATATAAAAAACAGTGTGCAGTAATTTGTCCAGAAATCAGTTACACCACCATTGCATCACTTCCTACATCAGAGATCTCACTGTCTGTATTTGAATCATCAAAAATATCAGTAAATAATGTATTTCTGTATTCTAGAAAAGGAATAAGGCTGAAACAGGAGGGGATCTACAAATTATTTCTAAGGGGAAGCATAGTACTTTTAGGATAGCCATGAAAGGGTATATGTTCTCTATATTAGCTAGAAAAAAACACAGGTTATCCTTCTCAGATAAATTTCACACCTAAATCTTATTTCCTTTATTAGACAGTGTGATATACCAAATCTTGACACTTTTCTGTATCATTCTATGTTATCTGAGCAAGCTTCAACTAAAATGGTACATCCAAATTAATACACAGAAATGTGACAGCTTATTGAAATGCAGTGTTATTAACTCTTCCTGCATGCGCATCAGTCACATGAATCACCATGGCCTGTGTCTACTATTATATGATTTACTTTGGAAGTATCATGCTGGGCTCCATCTTTCACTGCATTTCTACCCAGGTTTTTGATAAAACAATCTAATCACTAAAACCAAGATTATACGGTAACCACAGATGCATAGCACGAATATTTGATCCCTACAGGATTTCCCCATTAAACTTATTTTGATTCTCTCATTAATCTTATTCAAGATTGTTCTGCAATAAAGAAAGGATGTAATCTGTCACTGACAAATTGCTTCAGACTCTTCAATCACTATAACAATTTTTTCAAAAGGCTCTTTCCTCCATGTATCTTCAGGTTACTTAAATAAAAAACAAGCTGAGGGAGAACAGGTTTTATAAGTCTTTTCGTAAGGCTGTATAAAAAAGCAGTAAAGGTAATTCAAGTATTTTTCACACATCCTCAGTCTCATTTTTTGAGTTTTTAATTTCCAAGCTGTAGGTTGCTCCGATTCAGTGTGTTTTTGTCCTGTCAGTAACTTCTTGGACATCATGAAGACCTGTTCCTTTGCATTCTGTGTGCTTCCTGATAATGAAACAGTCCCCAAATAGCGAACTTTCAGCTGCCTGACTATTAAATAAAATCTGAAACCCTAAACTGGGAAAAGACAGAACAAAGGAGGAGAATCTATTGAGCTCAGAATGCTAAGTTGTTTAAAATAGTCAAAGATAAGAAATACCTAATGTCTCATCTGAATGCTCCTTTGTACTCTCATCGCTCTTTCTGAGTAGACGGGAACCTCTTCGCCACCTTTCAGAAAAGTGCCTTGAGCAGCAGCGGCAGTAGGGTGTTAAAAGTGAGCTTTGCTCCTCAGCCTGCTCATAAGGAAATTTGTGCAGAAATTGAAGAAACTTCTGTTATGTACTTTTCTCCAATGCTTATTCACTCTGAAATACTTTTGGATACATTAGCTGCAAGTATACCCCTTCCCAGATGAATACCGACATTGGAGCAGTGAGTGATATTCATGTTTTCACTGAATAGTTCATTGAGCTGTTGAATATTTCACACAAAATGAAACAACTTCTGGAAAAGAAACAAACATAACACTTCACCTTAAACTACCCAGGAGTGTGATTGCTGGATATCCTGCAGGGAAGTGGGAGATAGGGATTCAAGGCCTCTCAGGCAGAGGAGGCAATTAGACTCTGGATTTTTGGGTAAGTGCTCAAGCTGTGACAAAACAGGAGAGATAATACCATCTCCTTCTCTTATAGCTGTATTATTCTGTAAACCCAGTGGGTTCAGGTTTTAAATTGTCCTTTCACCCAAATGAAAGAAATATGTCATGTCTGTGAATCCTGTCAGGATTTGTATAATATAAACTCATATCTGAATTGGCTGAAGAAATACTTCTAGAACAGATTTGTAGGTATAAGGAAATCTGCTATCAAAACCTTAGGTAATTAGGAAGTTTGGACAGGATGTGAGAGTAGCATAGTGAAAATTAAGAATGACATATTCTACCTAGTGAATGGTTTTATCAGAAGCCTTCCTTCATTTTGCTGTACTCCAAATTCTAAACTTAGAAATAAAGTAGGGAAATGCTGTTTATCTCAAAAAGGTTATCGTGAAGTACTGAAATATTTCACAGTAATGATATTCCATAATGCATATTGTAAATAAAATTTTCTAAATTAAATTTATGTATATAGCAGGTCCTATTCAGTGCAGTAAATGCTGTAATGCTTGTTTCATTTATAATAGTTCAGAACCACTACTTATTGAGAGCTCTAAATTTATTTTAAAAGTTTCCTCAAGAAATTTGTACTGATATCTTCTAAATATTTGGCTTCATTTTTCTCTATTGAGCTAGTATTTGTGCCTCAGAATAAATTATATTTGTAACAATACAGATATAACTGTATACAATTCCATAGGTTTGTGACTATAAAGTTAATCAGTGTCTAGCATGAAAGGCTGTTGAAAATAATGTCCAAACCAATATTTTCAGTGGTTTACAAAATCATATATTGCGCTAGCATGTTCTCTGCAGTTTAAGACAGGTAAATTTTCCTCATACAATCTGTTTGTGGGTGAGGGGACCAGGTAACGGACCATGACTTCTTTGTTCTTCCCCTATTACACCATCTCTCCAGTCTCCACCTACCACCCACCAGTTGTTCTGTTTGTGTGTTGCAAAGATGCTATAGGCCTGAGAGCAGCACAGTAAGGGTGAAACCAGTTTATGTGGCCATATTCTTCCTATCGTTGAGGGTGTGCTGCAGCTTACAGCTCACTACGTTTTGTCAGTTTAACTGCAGAAAATAACTCAGCCTTGCTTCTTTAAAAGGAAGCTTTTTAAAAAACTTCCAAACCAGATAAGTGCAGATATGCATCAAAGGTAGGCATCAAAATAAATGCAAAGCAAAACTAAGGTGATCTTATCCTTTCTGTGACATATCCTCTTATATACCATTCAACTTTGCTCTGTCAAATGTTTGTCTGATTTACATTCCTGTACCAGAATGGTATTTGCTGATTGCACTGGATTCAAACTAGCTTAGTGAACAGATTCACTATTCTCATCAATCAGTCATTGGGAAACGTTGTCTTGAAGCATATTCTCTTTAAAAAATACACCAGACTTTTGTCAGTAATCTGATAAACTGTCATGGATTATATTCAGTGGAATATGTTATACATACAATGTGGTGTCTTCGTCAAATTGAAACCCACCATCTCTCTCTCCAGAAACAATGAAGAGTATGGTGTGGAAATGGAAGGAGGACTATCATCTGTTTTATTCTCTAGTTCCCTGAAAATATTCAGTGAGGATTTTTATCTACAGATGACTGATAGAGTTATAGATTATCTTCAGGTGTACTGTCTATTTTACCTATTCTCCATGGACATGACATCTATGTTGTCACAGCAATTCAATATTACATGTGGAGGTGTTAAAATTATGTTTCAAGTGTAGGTGTAGACATTCACATGCCTTTTGTGTTTCCTCTAAGTTTGTTTTGCAAGTGGAATTTTTGCAATTACAACCTTATGCCGTCCATTTCTCTCTGTTTGTGCTTTTCAATAACTTTCAAGGCAGGAAGATGGCACTAGTTTAAGAAAAGCAAGGTTTACCACATAGCCAAGGAGAAAGACCAAGGGGGGAACACGGTTGTAGTTTCACCTGATGATTAATCAAATGTCAGAGAATCCAGAAATGAGAGCATAGTTATAAAATCTGCAAATGACAGGAAAATGTTTTATTTGGAAACTCATTCTTTAGTTCACAGTAGACAGAAATCCATAGAAAATTAAATTTTGGATTCTGCTTCTGGACTGTTTGCCTCGATTAATTTGAAAGTATAAGGAAGCATAAGATAAAAAGCCAAGAACTCAAGCTGCTTAGAGAATGATGGAAAATAGTAATTTCCATTCTGGTTTGCCTAAATGTTATAATTAACAAGAGTTAATATGAAATCTGTCCTCATTCTGGTCTTCATTCCTACTTGCTGGACCTAGAGATGTGGGGTTAGATTATCTCGTCCACAACAGGGTGTTTTATAGAAGCTGGACATCTATTTTTGTAGCGTTTAATAACCAAATATGAATGGTACTGGAGAAAACACTGGCACAAAGAACTCGAGTCACCAAAATACAGTAATTTCATTACAAGAACATAATGACTACTGAATTTGTACCTCAGAAATATCAAACAGTGAAACAAAAAATACCATGGGAAGCCATTGCTGAATGGAGACATAGTGTCTGCCAGGAAAAGATTTTTTTCCCCTTGAGTTTATTGCTATCTGAGTAATATTTCACCTGGCTGAAACTACAACAGCTTTTGTGTGCATAATTATGTTCACGAACAGCATGACTACGGATTTTCCTCTGCAAATTTCTGATGCAATTATATTTTAAAACTGCATAATGTAGACCAAGGTTCTCACATCTGAACACAAACATCTCCCCAGATAACAGAAGCACTCAACCACAAGCGCTACACTGGAATAACAGTGCCCTAATGGCATGGCAATATTGGCAGCTATTTGTCCTAGGATCCTAATGCCAGTATCCAAAGTTTACGCACACATGATGTCTTTTAAAGGAGAGCAGCACACTGGTAAAAGCAACATCATGTGTTGCAATAGTTATTCTAATGGTAAGTGACATTTCTTGTAGTCAAACCTTTGGCATAGCCTATGGTAGATGACCAGATGACCTTTATTTGGGAGAATCATCTGAGTTTTCAATGAAGTATCCTATTGTCCTGAGAAATGAAATGTAGAATGCCATTCATCTTTCATTCCATCACTATGATATGTATCTTGAAAATGTCTTCCTTTCAAATGGCCTAGAATTATTTTCCTACGGAGAATTTTCTTGGGGAGAAGCATATTCAGTCCCTCACAACAGTCTATTTATAGATTTGGAGATCTCATCACCTTTCCAGCCAAGCTGCTTTTGTTAGGATTTTTTTTTTGTTTATGTGTTTTACAGATGTGAAAACTTATTGCCTAAGGAGTCAGTCCTCTTATTGAAAGTATATGAAAGCATAGCACTACTAAACTTGGACCTTACAAAGATTCATTTGAAAATTCCTCTCTAAATAGTTTGCCCAGTTTCACAGTATTCAGTGCCTAAGTCAGTAGCAGGCCTGCAGTCCAAAGCCATAGGCTTTTAGGCCAGTTGGCCACCAATGCTCTCATACTTTCACAGTTTGCATGCTCCAAACTTCTGCCTGTATAATGATAGGCCAGTCTGAGACTTATTGAAAATTCGCTCTTTTGTTGTATTACTTAAACGAATATTTTAGGTTTTTATTTTTGTTTACAGCATCAGAGGAAAAAAATGCCTACCTTGGAGGATACTTACTTGTTTGTTTAAGTAGAGCAAATGCCGAAGGAAATATCCTGAGCTTCAAGCCCTGGATTGTATCTAACAGAACCTTAGGCTACAACTAAAATTTGCAGAAATGTCCTTAGGAGACAATATTTCCCCATTAATGAATATATTATAAAAAAAGAATAAATTGAACAATATAACTCTGCATTTGTGCTCATACTGCCACAGTCTGTATATCTCTTGATAGCTCTTTTAGGGACTCCAGTATATAGTATGAATGTCCCCTGTAGTTAACTACATTCACCCATCCTCCCCATACAGTTAGGAAGCTCTTGTGTTTCACAAGAACCGCACAGACATCCAACTCAAGGAAAAGAAGCGAGGCCCTGTTAGCATTCATCTACAAACGTATTAGCAAAATGTAGGTACCTGACCTTTTAGACATTCACATTTTGGGTCCCTGTTCCACAGTACTGACCAAACACTGTAAACTTTGCCTCTTTGGTTTGTGCGACAAGAAACATGGTAACTGCCACATCCAAATTCCAACTTCCATATTTTCACTTAAAATGAAAAAGAAAAAAATTTCTCTCTTTCTATTATCTACCATTAAAGTGCATCCTACACTTACAGCCTTTTCCTTCACCTGTACTTGACTCGTTATCTGCAAGCCAGGGGATGCAAGCCAGCAATGTTCCGAAACACTTTATTTCTGTGCAATTTTTAGCTCAAACAGAGTACCTGTTGACTTCAGGGTGCTTTCACCCAGATGGCTTGGGATATAGGTGGGTAAAGGACAGATCTATATGAATCCTGTGCAGAGAATTATTTCTTGAACAAACAAGAAACTTTAGTAAAAGCTGTGAAAGAAAAAACCCACTTATTTAAACGTTGTGTTAGCATAAGATATTTTACATTCAGCAAGAAAGGATGAAGTTTAGCCCTTGTCTTGAATAGGTCATTCTTGAGAGGGTTCATCATTTTGCACAGAACGAATCTTTAGCTTTATCTTCAGGAACACAGGTCCTTCCTGATATCCGTTCCTGGAGTTCCTTGCTGGTTTACTTAAGTGCTTCCCTGCATTTGCAAATGTCATCCTCACGTTGCAAACACTTCCAGTGGGGAACTTAATGTGGGCACCTAACACAGGGCTACAAATTCCGGCAAACAGCTTAGGATTGTCAGTCTACAATATGAACATCCCACATACACACATTGAAATAAACCTTAACATCTTGGCTGAAAACACAGAGGAAGTTCATATGGGAAAAGGAATTTGGATTTAGATCACCTGAATCCTAGCTTATACCCTAAACTCCTGTGTTACATTTTTTTGTCAGTCAGTATATTCTGATCAAGAAATTGTGTATACAAATATAGCCTTTCAGCATTATTAGGTGAGGGCTGCAAAAACAGTTTGGTCCAGAGCGTATGAGATGATGGAGTGTTTATCTTTTCACACCCCCTGTGGCCAGCTGATCAACTCCTGGGTAGGTCTCTAAGCAGTGATAAAAGACAGTAATATTTATCTTTCTGTTGTATGCTAGAAGACTGCAGCAGGGCCTACACTTTCTCAACACTGTTATGAAAAGTGTTGCAAATCTCCTCTCATGTTGCATGGCTTTAAATTATGAAGGACAAAATTGTCATAAAGTATCTTGTTCTTTCTTGCAAACAATTTTTTTTCTCATAGTGTTTATATGCCATTTTCATCTTTCAGAAGGTCATATTACTTCTCTCCCTTAAAAAGTTTTGAAAAGTTAAGTTTGAAAATTTTCTTCTAATTGCAGTTGTTAAAATTTTGCTGTTAAGACTACCCAAAACCTTTAAGTGACTGATATTTTTGAGGATGCAGACAGAAACAGTAACTGAAAAGATATTTATTGTATTAACAAGGTATTAACTTTAATGGCTGGTTTAGTGGGAGTATGTGTAGTATTTGTTAACAATATAGCACAAGTTTGTAAACCTTTCTCTTTAAATTCTGTGGCTGAAAAACCAGAAAAGTAGTTTCAACCTCTGCAAAAGTGGTTTCATGCGCTCCAACACCTCAATGTCCTTCTTGTACTGAGGGGCCCAGAACTGAACACAGTACTCGAGGTGTGGCCTCACCAGTGCTGAGTACAGGGGCCCAATCACTTCCCTGGTCCTGCTGGCCACACTGTTTTTGATACAGGCCAAGATGCCATTGGCCTTCTTAGCCACCTGGGCACAATGCACCAGGGTGATGGAAGTTTGAGAGTTGATGCTACAGGTATGTTAGGATTAAGAATTTCGTAGCCCTGCTTATCTGATGTAGTCAGCATAATAATACTGGTGCATTTCTGTCTGGAGGTTAAAAAAAGGAGAGAGACAGGATAGCGTAACTGACATGGCTACTATTAAACAAAGTAAATATGTCTCAGCAGCTGGAAATTTCCCGTTCAACTCCAGCTTTGTTCAAAGCCAGACAAATTCTTCAACTACCATAAAAATGCTGAAGTGTCTTAGATAAAAATTAAAATCTTCTGTATTTTTATAGAAATTATGTAAGAAAACTCCCAAACTAAATAAACAAAAGGATAAAAAAGGGGAGGTTTTTTTAGAAAATAAATCCTCCTCTTTCCTTTTAACTGCAAAAAAACCCCAAACCTTCCTCTACATTTTGATCTTGAAATTACGGAATCTCTTTAGCTTTTCTTTAATACATGTATTAGAAATTTAAAAAAAATAGTTTCAAAATTAAAAAAACCCTCAAAATTATGAAAGTGAACTATTTCAGAATTTTTCAATTACATTTTGGAAAGAAAGGTGGAAAAATACAGAACTATTTCCTTTATTTAGTCCAATTTTAAAAACTTTTTTATCTTGTACCTGTGTTTTTGATACAATCTTTAAAATTAATTTTCCCATTCTATACCTAACACCTGCATGTCCATAATATGTTTTGCTGCTGCTTTGAATTCTTTGTCCCCATCACATATTTGCTTTGCTGAATAGTGCAGAGAAAAATGACTGCTTCTAACGATGCAGTGAACAGTCCATAGCGTATTTTTAGGCAATATTTAAGCCAATACAAACAGGATCTCTGATTTTTTTTTCTGTTTGCTTCTTTGTTGCAGCAGAAACCTGCTGTTTCTTTGCACAAACTTTTAGCATCTTCTGCTTTTCATGTCTGGCATTGCAAATAGTTTCTCTTAAAAATGAAGATAAATTGTTTACTAAAACAAGTAAAAGGGACACAGGTGCGTGTTACTGACTGCTTTTATTGAGGATTTTCAAAGATACTGAGTCACAGTAGATATTTTTAGCTGTGCTTTTAACCACTTTTTTTCTGCTACATTGCCCAGGTGGAAATCATTTTAATAGGGGTTTGACCTTGATGCTCATTTGAATTTAGATCTTTAGTTAAATAAGTTAATCTCTCAAATTTCTTTCAATACACAGATCTAAAGCTATCTGATTCTTACACTATTAAGTTTGCATTTTCAAAAGTATTTTATATGTCTTAGGAAAGAAAGCTCTTTAATTATGTCTTTGAATGTATATTATATAATTACTAATTTCATTTTTGTAAATTCCATAAAGGGGGATAATAGGGCTGATAGAAAACGCTTGAGGTTTCACAAAATAAATGCCTATGGTACTGTTGTTCTTGTATATCCTGAAACATCTTAGGCTATTTGTTGACTCAAATAAGGCTTTTGTACAAGAGACTAGAGTATAATTTCTGCTATTATGGGCAAAGTAAAGTCAAAATACTATATGTTTCTGATTCCTTAGTCAGTCCTGGTAAAAAAATTGTATTATTGAAGTTACCGAGAGATTTGTCAACCCTGGGATGGGATGAAACCCAAATGTGTTTGTGATTAAACTTTTATATTTGTTACCAACATTGTAAATCAGGGATTTAATTCTTATAAATTATAAAGCACACTGGAATCTCTGCACATTTTTATCATAAAGTTCTAGCTCTCAGTAGGGTTATGTTTTACTGCCTCCAGGTATAATTCATTAGTTTGCTTTTTTGCTTCTTTGTTCAGAAGGTGCAAGATATATGCCCTCAAAAGAACCTGTGAGCTTTGCAAAGGGATTGAAAAGAGCATGCACATAGAAACAGGTGATTTCTCTTTTTTACAAGTAGTTTATTTACTATCCTAAGATTATTCACAAATATAACTTTAAATTCTATTATAATTTATGCTGAAAATAATGTTTCCTGTGTTATCTAGTGCACAGGAAAACTGTGTTTAGTTCTCTTTTATGAAGGGAAATCCTCATCAACCTACATCAGAAAGTACCCTTGCTGTATCCTCTGTCTCGAGATATTCCTGAAAGATTAACACAGCAGAAAGGAAACAGTCTAGGAAGTTCATTGAGTGTATGGAAGACAACTTCCTAACACAACTGGTGAGTGAACCAACTAGGGAAGGTGCCCCACTGGATCTGCTGTTTGTGAACAGAGAGGGCCTTGTTGAGTAGTTGACTGTTGGAGGACACCTGGGGTGCAGTGATCACAAGATGATAGAATTCTCAGTTCTTGGAGGAGTAAAGAGGGGGATCAGCAGAACTGCCACCTTGGACTTCCAGAGGGCAGACTTCAAATTATTTAGAAGGTTGCTTGGTGAAGTCCAGTGGGAGATGGTTCTAAATGACAAAGGAGACCATGAGGGCTGGATGCTCCTCAAGAAGGAAATTCTGGCGGCGCAAGAGCAGGCCATCCCCGTGTGTCCTAAGATGAGTCGGCAGGGAAGAACGCCAGCTTGACTTAACAGAGAGCTTTGTGTTGGTCTCAGGAAAAAGAGGAAAATAGATGAGCTTTGGAAGAAGGGGCAGGCATCTCAGGAGGACTACAAGGAGCATGTGAGATCATGTAGGTAAAAAATTAGAAGGGCTAAAGCCCAACTAGAACTCTATCTGGCCAGTTCAATGAAAGACAACAAAAAATGTTTCTTCAAGTATATTAACAACAGGAGGAGGACCAAGCAGAATCTCCCTCCTTTACTGGATGCAAGGGGAATGGTAGTAGCAAAAGATGAGGACAAGGCAGAGGTACTTAACGCCTTCTTTGCTTCAGTCTTTAATAATAACATAAGATGTTCTCTGGGCTCCAAGCCTCCTGAGCCAGAAGACTGTGAAGACAAACCCTCAATGTTCCAAGAAGACTTAGTTAAAGACCTGCTTGGCCAATTAGATGTCCACAAGTCTATGGGGCTGGATGGGATACACCCAAGGATATTAAGAGAGCTGGCGGAGGTCCTTGCCAAACCCCTTTCCCTCATTTATCAACAGTCCTGGCTGACTGGAGAAGTGCTGCTCGACTGGAGACTGGCAAATTTAACTCCCATTTACAAGAAGGGTTGGAAGGAGGATCCGGGGAATTATAGGCCTGTCAGCTTGACGTCAGTACCGGGGAAGGTCATAGAGCAGATCACATTAAGTGCTATCACACAGCACATGCAGGACAGCCAGGTAATCAGACCCCGTCAACATGGGTTTATGAAAGGCAGGTCCTGCCAGACCAACCTGATCCTTCTACGACAAGGTTACCTGGTTAATGGATGAGGGAAAGGCTGTGAGTGGGGTGTACCTGGACTTTTGTAAAGACTTTGACACCATTTCTCACAGTATTCTGCTCGAGAAACTGGCTGCCATTGGCCTGGACGGGCACACCCTCTGCTGGGTAAAAACCTGGCTGGCTGGCCGGACCGGAAGAGTGGTGGTAAATGGAGTTAAATCTGGTTGGAGGCTGGTCACGAGTGGTGTTCCCCAGGGTTAAGTGCTGGGTCCAGTCCTGTTCAATATCTTTATTAATGCCCTGGACAAAGGGATCGAGTGCATCCTTAGCAAGTTTGCAGATGACACTAAGGTGGGTGAAAGTGTTGATCTGCTTGAAGGAAGGGAGGCTCTGCAGAGGGATCTGAACAAGCTGCATCAATGGGCTGAGACCAGCGGGTTGAGGTTCAGCAAGGGCAAGTGACGAGTCCCACACTTGGAACACAACAACGCCATGCAGCGTTATAGGCTTGAGGAAGAATGGCTGGAGAGCTGCCTGGCAGAGAAAGACCTGGGGGAGTTGATTGACTAAAAGCTGAATATGAGCCAGCAATGTGCCCAGGTGACTACGAAAGCCAATGGCATCTTGGCCGGTATCAAAAACAGTGTGGCCAGCAGGACCAGGGAAGTGATTGGGCCCCTGTACTCAGCACTGGTGAGGCTGCACCTCGAGTACTGTGTTCACTTCTGGGCCCCTCACTACAAGAAGGACATTGAGGTGTTGGAGCGCATCCAGAGAAGGGCGACAAGGCTGGTGAAGGGGCTGGAGAACAAGTCCTATGAGGAGCGGCTGAGGAAACTGGGATTGTTTAGCTTGGAGAAGAGGAGGCTGAGAGGAGACCTCATCGCTGTCTATGGCTGCCTGAAATGAGGCTGTGGGAGAGCGAGTGTTGATCTCCTCTCACAAGTGACAGGTGATAGAACAAGAGGAAATGGCCATAAGTTGCACCAGGGGAGGTTCAGACTAGATATTAGGAGAAATTTCTTTACAGAAAGGGTGGTCAGGCATTGGAGCAGGCTGCTCAGGGAGGTGTTTGGGTCACCATCCCTGGAGGTGTTTAAAAAATGGGTATATGAGTTTTTGAGGGATGTGGTTTAGCGGATGATGGGTGCGGTTGGACTCGATGATCTCAAAGGTCTTTTCCAACCAGAAGATTCTATGATTGTATGATTCAATAAGCTGCCAAGGACACCTATCAGCTATAGACAAGTCTTGATTCTTGGTAGTTTGTCTTAAAGCTAACACAAAACAAAGAAGAGGAATTCTGCCTCTTGTGCTCAAGGCAAATTTACCAAATCTGAAGGCCACTGTCTACCACAGTTATTCCAGGAATGAAGTACTTAAGGCAAACATCTGATCAGGTAACAGATTCCTTCATTTTCATTAATTTATCAGCAGTGTGCAGTGCATGAACATTCCATGGCCTTTTTAATCCCCTCCTTACCTTTTACTATCCTCTATGCTCTTTAACATTGCTCCTGCCGGGTGCTGTGTCTGATGCCTGAACACAAATACTAAAATGCAACTTCAATTACATACCTTCACCAGCTATTTTGGGGCAGTCTGTATGTTATTACATAACAGCACATATGCTACAGATATAGATGTTTGCTTAGCTAATATAATTTTCTTCAATGGCTTGAATTTAAATTTTGCATTTTGCACTTAAACCAGTTTAGAAGTAGCTTACGTGTTGGCTTACTGCAACTTTGTAATTTTTTGTCAGAGTTAAACCAGCAGAGATTGAATGTAATATTCAAGAAGCAACATCTTTTATTTTTCAGTTGATTTTAGTTTCTATTGAGTTCTTTTGAAATGGTGAGACCAGTTTTCTAGGTGGTTAAAAACCATACTTCCTAAACCTGACTGAAAATTTGTAAGGTTCTATTAAACACTGACATATCTTCCTTTTAAGAGCATATAGCTAATTCTCCTTAGAAAAAAATCTGTGATGTATTGTTAGTTTCAGCAAAATTTCTTTTGATAAAGGCTATTGAAGAGTAGCAGGATGTATGATTTCTGTGAAATTATAGATGATCTCAGCATACTTGGCAAAAGGCAGCCAATAGCTCAATCACATTGGTGTCTGCTCCTGCCCTGGCTCTGCTGACTACCAGAGAGTTTGCCTAATCTTCCTTTGTAAACAACTGTATGACTTGTTTGAGATTACTGAGAGAAATCAAGGGGCCTTATTAGATTAAATATTGATCCAAAAGCAGTATGCTGCACTTATCTCTTTTGTTTTTTTAATAGCAGCACTAATAGCATTCTGCTTTTGGTCCTTGTTTCCAAGACGGATGCTTCCATCAGCTTCCTAGTGCAGAGTGCTCCACATATGCAGTACTTTCCACATTAAAGATTTCATATTCTCTGCTTATTTCGGGGTTTACAACACCTACTGAAACTTGTATGGCCTACAGTAATTAAATAATAGAAAAGTTACAATTTTCAATTTTACAGGGGCACAGCTTCAGTATTGAAAAAAAGCTGGAACTGTTCTATGATTTATTCTATTAATGAAGAATACTAAGAAAATCTTTGTCAAGTATTTAATACATTTATAAAGCAATATAAGCCTGTGATTTTGTTCATAACACGTTGCTCAATTACTGGTGTCTTTGAAAACAAAGCAAATTAAGCTCATGTATACAAATCTGCATAAAGTGTGAAAGAAATGCATGAGCCAAATAAGCTTCCTATATGTGACTGAGAGTACCACACATATAACCTTAAAGTAAAATGTTCACCCCCAAAGGCCAGGCAGAACTCTCAGTTAAAGAAGTCAGAGATCGATATTTAAATTCCAATGTCTAAGGGAAAAAAAACTTCAAAGCCCACAGAGGGCAGTAAAATTAGATTACTGGAGACTGACTGGGAAAAAAACCCCATTGATTACAGAGAAGAAAACGTCGGAGGGGAATATGGCCAACAAATTGGAAATGGCAGAAATGCTGAACTCACTCTGAATAAAAACACATTCTGTACTCTTCCTAGGTTATTTTTCTTTCACATTAATAAGGAATTTATGTGAAACTCATAGTTTGAAATTCAGCTATACTTTGAATTGTTTCTCCTAACAATTCTATTTCGTACACAGAATCATAAAATCATACAATAGTTTCGGTTGAAAGAGTCCTTAAAGACCATCCAGTTCCAACCCCCCTGCCATGGGGGATTCCAAAACTGGACACAATACTCAAGGTGGGTTCTCGTGAATGCAGAGTAAAGAGGGAGAATCACCTTCCTCGACCTACTGGCCACACTTCTGTTGATGCACTCCAGGATACAGTTGGGCTTCTGGGCTGCTGGCTCACATTGAGCTTCTCATCAACCAGCATCCCCAATTCCATCTCCACAGGGCTGTTGCCATGGATTGCCTTGACACAGGTATAGGATCTTGCACTTGGCCTTGTTGAACCTTATGAGGTTCACACAGACCCATTTCTCCAACCTGTCCAGGTCCCTCTGGATTTCTTGTCCTTCTGGCATGACAACTGCACCACTCAGCTTGGTGTCATCTGCAAATTTGTTGAGGGTGCATTTGATCTCGCTGTCTATATCATCAATGAAAATACGAAACAGCAATGGTCCCAGTACAGTCTCCTGAGGGACACCACTTGTCAAGGATGTCCATCTGGACATACTCTCTGAATAAAACCATCCAACCAATTCCTTATCTTCCAATCAGTCCACCCATCAAATCCATGTCCCTCCAATTTAGAGAGAAGGATGTTGTGGGGGACTGTGTCAAAGGCTTTACAGAAGTCCAGATAGATTACATACATTGCTTTTCCCATGCCCACTGATGCAGTCACTCCATCACAGAAAGTCACTAGGTTGGTCAGGCAGGACTTGCCCTTGGCAAAGCCATGCTGGCTGTTTCGAATCACCTCCCTTTCCTCTATGTGCTTTAGCATAGCTTCTAGGAGGACCTGTTCCATGATCTTCCCAGGCACAGAGGTGAGGCTGACAGATCAGTAGTTCCCAAAGCCATCCTTTCTACCCTTTTTAAAAATGGGCACAATGCTGCTCTTCTTCCAGTCACCACAGACCTCCCCTGACTGCCATGACTTTTCAAATGTCATGAGTTTGTCTTGGCAACCACAACAGCCAATTCCCTCAGGACTCTGGGATGCATCTCATCAGATCCCATAGACTTATATATGTTCAGATGGTCACGAACCTACAGTGGGAGGGGCTTTACCCCACTGTTCCCCATCTTCTTCCTGGACCCTGGAGGAGTAAGGAGAATAGTTGCCAGTGAAGACTGAGGCAAAAATACTTGTTGAGTACCTCAGCATTTCAGCCTTCTCATCTGTTAGTATGAAGTCACCATTTTTCTTCAACAGTGGGGGTATGCTTTCTTTGACCTTCCTTTTCTGGTTGGCATACCTGCAGAAGCGACACACAAATCCTTTTTTAAAGAAAGCATGTTGACTCATCCACTGGACAATACTTGCACTGCTGTCAGTGCATTTTCTGTGTAGTAGGATGAAATACCTCTGTTTTTCTCCGATTAAATTTCTCTAACAGGAATTGCAGAAACTGTGATCTGTTTCCTCTTATGAACCAAAATGTGCTGCTCAGTCTGCCACTGACACAGACTGTCCTGTTAGCAGCTGAATGGCTGTTTGACACAGTCAGGGAAGAAAGGATAACAAAAAGATAATGAATTTCAGGAGGACGGAAATCCAAGTGTTTCAAACCACTCATGCCCATTGGCCATTTTTTCTGGAGTGTATCGTAACAGAGCCCCTCAGGTGCTAAAAGGAGTGGATACTCAGTGATAACAATCACCAGTTATCAAGGATTGTGGGAAACGGTTAGCCTCTTCTTTAGAAATCTTCCGAATGTCCCTAACAAGATATCCATATATTCAGGACTTAATCTTGAGATAGGATTTTAGCCATTGTGAATTCCAGTGCAGGGAAACCTATTTAAACCAAACCTCCAAAGGCCTTTGCCAGTCATGCTTAATGAATATTAATAGTGAAATGGGGATTTTTTTACATAACATCCTGGGTTATCAAATGTAAAGAGACTCCTGGCTGCATTACTCTTAAATTCTAAATAACACAGCAGTATGCCATTAGCTACCTCTAGAGTTAACAGGGATCACACTTGTGGTTGAAAGCACAGATATGATCCATCCCAGGGAATAGTATGATTTGCAACAATTTATTTTATCACAGGTATTACCTAGCCCAGTGTACTGTCTCCTGTCTCCAGCAGTGACAGAAGGAGATACTATATCTTGAGACAGTATATAAGCCTAAACCTTGGTGTCATCTGCAAACTTGCTGAGAGTGCACTCAGATAATGAAGGCAATCCTTATCCTTTCCCTTTACTGTTTATGCATTTGTTGCCTATGAATTTTGCCAATTCTTTTCCCACCTGCTGATGAGGGTCATAATCCATCATATTTTCCAGAAGACTACTAACTACAGTGTTTAGGCAAGGACAGTGGAAGATACTTTCTTCCATCTGATTACACTTCTAACAGTTTCACTGAGTTTACCTAGTACTGTGGAATTTGGTGAATAATCATTCTCATCCACTTTTTGTCTTACCTACTGCTTTCACAATTTTGTAAACCTCATCCACATGTCTCCACATGTTGGAAGAATCTCAGCCTTTTCATTCTCCCCTCAGAAGGCAATTGCTTGCTCATGGCAGTTGCCTTTCTCTGTACTTTTTCTAAGCTTTGTCCTTCGAGGCTGCAGATGAAGCCTAGTCTCTGCTCCCATTGAAGCCTCACACTTCATTGGCTTTACAGGCTACTGCTGCATATTGAACTGAGAACTTCAGAGAATGGTGAACAATGACTCCAAGAGCTCTTTACTGAGTTGTAGCTGCCAGCTCTGAGTTTAGCTTCATGTTAGTGAAATTCAGATTATTTTCTCTAAATGTATTATCATATGCCTTGTGCCTCCTTCGCTTTCCGCTTCACTTCAGGGAACCTGTGTTATAGTCCCAGTTATTCCTTATGGGAGTCCCATATTTCTCAATCCCCTATGACTTATTTTCCCATTCTAATACAAATTTCCTTTGCCTTCTGTTCTCATTCCCTCCAAAGATAGTCTCCACAGCAGGCAGAATTATGTGTCCCGTATTCTTGTTTCCATGCGCCAGTGTTCCATGCTTTACTTTCCATGCTAACATCCCATTGTGTTCCACATCCTGGGGTTTTCCCACTTCCAGCCTGCTGGGGTTCTGTGGGAGCTGGTCCCCTTCCAATACCTTCTCTACACCTACCTCCACAGCAGCAGACCCTTAAATGCTCATTTTCCTCCACTCCAAACATTCTTCTCATATTTTTTTCTATTTTAGTTCCGTGATTTTTCTAAAAATTCAATGGACTTATGCTCCCTGCCCCCTCAATGACTCGAATATTTTCATAAACTTTGGAACCAACTGGAAGTGGTGTTTGAAAATTATTATACAGATGCATCATAATAATCTGATATACATTTTAAATCAGTATTTCAGACACTAAGTATTTTCCTCCTAATCTTTCATATTAGGCTCAGTTTCTTCATTTTTCACAATTTTTTCTGAAGGAGTTAATATAAATCAAGGGCAAGGGAGAGAGAAAAATAAAGACATTTTTGCTTAGAGGTTTGAGATAATATTAAGTAAAAAATAGGATGTCTTTTCATGCACTATGAAACACCAGTCATCTAGTTTTATTTTGTGCTTCTTAACTGTAAACCAAAAGCAGTGAGTTGGATAGTATCTTCCTTTCCTCTTCCCTTGAGCATAGCCTTTCTGCTACTCCAAACAACATCTCCGATTTGGCCCCGAGCCTGGTATCTAGATTCTCTCTGTGCATGTCTCTCCATTCTCCTGTAATTAAAAATATGAACTTTGCTTTGGTGCCCCCTCCCTGCAGCGTTTAAAATGACACACAAGAAACAGTCACATAAGGGATCATAAACCATGCGTAAATAACCTTTACCTTCTATTTACATCTCTACTAAAATTTCCAAGTTGCAACTCTTGAAAAAGAGTTTTTTCATGTAAACAAACAACAACAACTACCAAACAAACAAAAAAACACCAAGCCAAAACCAAACCAATGCATATTCTACCTATCACACAGGAAGATTATGTACTTGACTATACTGCAAAGTTACCTAGGGCAGTGAACTTGGAAAGATAAGGGCACTGGAATGTAGCTTTGAGTTACAAAAGGAGAGGGTAGAGAAGAGAGAATCCGAGCAGTGCTATCAGGGAGAAGTGCAAAAGTAATGACGAAAGGACAAAGCTGAGAGGTGGAAGTCTGAGAGCCAGAGCCAGTTGCAGGAGTGTCACAGCCTCAGATCATGAGCAATGTGGAATTACAGGAGGTATGTTTGAACAAGAAAGACTTTACTAAAGCCTTCACGAGCAATATGAAGAGAGACTGGTAAAATGCTGTGCTATTCAGGGAAACTAAAGCCGCACATCTTCTGTGTGCTGAGGAATTGTTACTTTTCTGTCATCTGATAGGGGCACAGCGGCACAATAGATATTTAAATTTTTCTTGCTTTGTAGGAACAAAATGCAGCTCTATGGATATTTCTGCTGAGAAAAACGAGTGAGAAGGAAACTGCTTCAGAAGGGTATCTGCCTCTAGATAATTTACAGTTCACTGGTTGGCACAGCAGGTACTGCTACCACTTACTTGCCCGTGTCCAGTTTGGTAACTTGCCTCTGAGTGATGATAGTGTCTTTTGAGTGCTGAGATTATAAGAAATTCTTACCTCAGGCAGGTTTTTTTTTTATAATTTCATGCAATTTACAACAGCATGGCTTGGGTAAGAAAGATCCACATATGTTGATCTCTCCTTGCAAAAGCAGCTATATTTAACAAGTTCTGAAGATACTCCTCATAGACAAAGAAAGATACGAGAAAGATAATACAGTTATCCCTGCAGAGAATGATAATGCATCCTTCAAAAAAATAAATGTTTTCTTCACCATTATTTTAACAAAGACATTTGTTCCCATGATGAACAGACTTCTGCACTACCTAGACAATAGGAGTCCCCAGTGGGAAGCTACTCTTCTGGGACTCAGGACATCATTTGGTTTCCTGATTTATCTAGAGTTGTATGCTGATGAAGGGGCAAACTGTTCTAGGAAATTCTTCGGAGGCTGCTTACTGTTCCTGCAGGGCTCCAGCTGCAGTCAGAAACACATTGGCCCCCTGTTACCCTAAATCTGAGGCTGCATTCAGAAAACTGCCTTTTCTAGTTTCCCTGCTGTCTATCTCAAGATCAATAGCTCCAGGTGAATTAATTACATAACATTTTTTTCATCATTTTGTACAGTTACGCATGCCACATAGCATACATCTTTTTATAATATATAGTATGGAGGTTGCTGTTAAACACAGACTACAGAATATAGTGGATCTATCTCATGGCTTACAGAGAACTCAGAATGAGGAGAAAATAATAGAACGTGATTCATTCTCTTTTTAATACTATGATCTTTGTGACATCATCTTTCGTCTCTTAATAGTACTGCAGCAGAGTTGCTTACATAAGCTTGTCTAATAATCTATACCATTGCATGTCAGTCTGTGAGGAAAATTGCTTCCTCACTCTTCTTTTATTTGACATTACTGACAAGTAACATTTCCTTTTCTGGTTATACTCATCTACATGTAACTGAGCTTTTTTTTTCTGCACTAGTTATTGCCGAACGCTGTGTAGAGTTCCAATGAAGATAAACTTCCAGTGCTCTCCTCTCATTTCTAGTGAACTAAATGAAACTTTTTAACACTGTAATCTTGACTGTACATACTGTTGTATGTGATGTCATCAGAGTTGTGAGTTATGATGCAGAAATTGTCTAACATTCTTTTCTGAGTGAGAACTTATTTAGCATTCATACTGTAAAGCTCAGTTTTGTACAGCAGCAATTTTCTATACCTGTAAAAGCAGAATTCAGCAAAAACTCTTAACTCCTGCTAGGATAATATAATTTTAGGCTTTTTAGTAGGCTTATAAATCTAAAACAATTTGGTGTTATCATGCTTATTCTTACTAGTCTTTTAGGAAGGCAGGCAATGATAAGTCACAGCTTAAAAACCCATGATAAACTCCCACTCACAAACACTTAGTGGGCTTTTAATTTCTAACAATTATCTACAGCTCTTAGCTTTGAAATGCTGTAGAGTTTGTGAAACAAGAGTGTGATCATGTCATTTCTCTTGCCACGTGCATATTCCAGCCTAGAAAAAACATCTAGGGCGTTACTTTGCAAGTTCTTTGCCTTGGACCTGTCACATTCTCATTTGACTGCCCTGGGCTCCACTGACATATAGAATCAGAGAATGGTTTGGGTTGGAAGGGATCTTAACGATCACCTAGTTCCAATCCCCCTGCCGTGGGCAGGGACACCTCCCACTAGACCAGGCTGCTCAAAGGCCCCATCCAGCCTGGCCTTGAACACTTCCAGGGTGGGGGCATCCACAGCTTCTCTGGGTAACCTCTGCCAGTGCCTGATGAGAAGAATTTCATCGAGAAGAATTTCAAGAGTAGGATGGAGGTGAAAACCTCAGAGTAGGATGGAGATGCCTCCTGATAAATAGTTCATGAAAGCACCGCTTGGTATCCTCTCTCACACTTTCTAGACAAGATTTCTGAAGTGCTGCTTCATGAGGTGACTCTGAGGTTCGCTGCAGGTCGCGGCGCTAGGTGCGGGGCGGGCAGAGACCACCGGACGCTCGCGATGTCTTCGCAGAACTCCCCTCCCTCTTCCCCACTCCGGCGGGAGCACCCGCAGCCGCGCATTCCGCAGGCTTTGCACCGCAAAGCCGAGTAGAGGACGAGGGCGCGGGCAGCTCAGCATCACCCGCGTTTCTGAGCCTCCTCTGCGAGCGCGGGGAGGACCGGAGCTGCGGGCGGCCCACCCCCTCGCCCGGGGCTGCGGGGAGCGAGGCCGCCTCTGCCCCTTTAAGCTCCAGCTGTTCTCTTCTGCGGCGCCTATTTTTAGCTCATCCTCTTGGTAGCATCCAGCTCTGCCCCTTATTTTCCCCTCCTGCGCCCCCCTCCTCCCCCGCGGTGGTAGGTTCCGCCCGGCGGCAGCAGAGGGGGGGACTGAGCATGTCCGGAGCCGCTCGGCAGCGGCCGCCGCGCTCGCAGCGCGGGAAGGAGGGCTCGCGGCCGGGGCCCGCGTGAGGCGGGCGCGTGCCGCTGCTTGGCGGCGCGTGCCGCCGCCCCTGCACAAGTAAGTTACTCGGCGGGGGCAGGGCAGCGCAGCGCGCGCGCCGCGGTGCTGCCTCCGCGCGGCAGGGCCGGCCTGGGGCAGGCGCAGGGACTGGGAGTCCGGCGGCCGCGCTGCCCCAGATATGCTGGGGGGAACGCTGGCGTCAGGCGCGGCGCCATCGGCTGCCCCTGCGCGCACCGCCGCAGCGCTGAGCGCCCTGGGCATAGCTGCAACTTCTCGGCTATCCGCGGCCCGGACCCCCCGCCCCGGGGTGGGTGTGGGGGGGACAGCGGCTTGCCCCGCGTTGCGGGTCAGGCCGGCGGGAGCCGCGGCCTCTGACGTTGCGGGTCCGCGCGGGGCGCGTCTTCCCAGGGCCGGCGGGCCGGGACGGTCCGGTCCGAGCGCGGAGCAGCGATCCGCCCCGCGATGGGAAAATAGAGAGCGAGCAGCCCCTACCTCCTCGGAAGAAGCGGAGCTGAAAAAGGAGTTTGTGATTTACCAGATGGCACCGTGGGAAAGAAGGTGTTGGTTGAGAGGAGCCGTGGCGACACAGGGCTTTGCTTCCTCGGGTGACAAATTCATCCCGGTATTCTTTTACTTTAGTGGGGATGCAGTGCTTTACTTTCTTGACCGTAGCGAGCAAATACCGAACTGTGCCCCCAGGTTCTTTTTTTCCTCTGAAAATGGGGTTTTAAAAACGGTTATATCTTTGTTGTTCCTCTCACCTGTAAAGTCAATTTGAGTGCTGTTTTTTTATAAGAGAATGTAAAGTTTTTGATGTTGAAAGCGCATCAGTCAGTGCATTTCTTTTCCTCTTCTCTGAAACCAGGAAAGAGTTGGGAAACTGCTTCCCTGTTCTGAGGGGATCGCTGCTGTTTGTGAAGTTGTGTCAAGACAGCCATCTAATGAAAATGATTAAATAATAGGAGAAAGGGAATTCACAGTATCACAGTATCCATAAGAGAATGCAGCAGGAGAGAACAGCTTCTGTTACCTGTGCAGACGATATAGTGAAAAATAAGGAGGGAAATTTTTTGTGTGTGGCAACCTTCCATATTTCCTAGGTAATTAGATTTGAGCTGAAATAATACTAGGTATTTCAAAAATATTGTTCAGAGTATCAGAAGCTTTCAAAATCTGACTGTTAAAAATGCCTTTGCATATGCTCTTGAAGTAATGATTTGTTTAATATGTGGCATTTGTGTTGCATTTTACTGTTATGATGACTTAATACTTCTCATTGTTGTTCCAGAGCTCATTCAGATTAGTAGGATTATTTCAGTATCCTAACAAATAAACAGTCTTTGATTCGCAAAGCATATGCAGATAGAGCGTATAAACACATCCTTAGAAGATACGCTGTGGTATATAATTCCTGTAGAATCTCAGTTGATTCATCATTCCTTGTCTATGTGTGAGCCCAGCTGCTGGAAATAAGAAAATTATTTGAGTGGCAGTGGGGTTACACATTAATTGTTTGGGAATGTTTAGTTAGCAGCTGCAGCATTTGCATATAGTTATTTTTCCCTTTAGGCAGAAAAAAGTAACTCTAATCCTTCTCTATGCATGTCTTCCCTTAAAACCTTATTTCTACGTTATTTACTTAATCTAAGGAAATATCTTCCATTGTTTTTCTATTTTTTTAATCAAGTGTATAGTCTCTCATTATAGGAAATCATATCTACTTATCCTCTCAGGACTTTGGTGAATATTGAAACTATGGAAGGAGCTGTACACATACTCATTTTTTTAGTTGCATTTGATTAAAAAAAAAGTACTATTAATGCCCTAGGGAATTTTCATTGAGAAGTTGTTATTCTCTAAGGTTGGTAGCTTAAGGCAGTAGTCTCGGATGGTCGGCACTACCTATCTGATGATGATAATTTCGAAGAAGGTGTTTTAACATTTGTTCTTATTGATGAACTACTGTAACTTGTTTGTTCTTCACCCTTTAGTGAGCTGCTGTTGTTTATTAAAATTACTATAGCAAAAATATTAAATTAAGCGTATTATTGAAATGCATATGGGAGGTGACAACATGGGAGATGACAACCTTACAGAAACAAACAGTTAACTGCTGACAAGAGTGGTTGGGTGTTAGGTAAGCACCAGATTGCGATGTGTTCATGAATGGATCCACTCAGGAGATATTGAGATGTGTTCAATAGAGCCATTTACTTAAATTTAGGATGGCTTTCTTGTCTACTGCAGAAGATATTTCTTAAGGTAGGGTGTCTGGTATGTGAACTGTTGTCATCAGAGCCAGAAGGAGCGGTTTGGGATATGCAGAGAATTGCATGTGCTCTGTAGCTCTTGGGGAAGACCTTCAGGTGTTTGAAAAATACACTGTTTCAGTTCGTCAGTGGAGTTTGGTGCCAGAAGCAGATGCTGACATGATGTACTGCAACAGTGAGCTGAAAATTACGCTTTTATTCTAGCATCTGCTTCTACCAGTTTTACGCAAGATTAGGCATAGATACGGAGAAGGTGTCTTCTGGATATCTCATGATATGTTACAGATGCATCATAACAGTTTTAAGACAGGAAGTTGTTTGATCTGTAGGTGGCAATCTTTCAGAGGCCTTGCAGAGGTGGCAATCTTTTGCAGAGGCCTCTGTCACAGAGAGAGCTTATCTGTGGCTACAGCAGTACCGTTAGTGAGTTTCTCTGGTACATAAGGTTACTGCCTATATCTCAGTTACAGATTGAAGCAAGTGATGACCTCCTGCATTCTTATATTGCTCTAGCAATGGATAGGAGATAAGAGTATTTGCTTCTTCGTGTTATTCTGCTGCCTGTAATAGGGTTAGGAGGGGAAGAAGAAAAATCAGAGAGAGGAGAGCAATGTAGGGAGGAAGAAACCATAAACCTGTGTTAATCTTCCACAGCTATTGTACTGAGAACAAGCTAGAGTTTTGGCTTCTTAACTCTTAAAGGGCATTAGGGGAAAGGACCATTTGACTTCATTTTGTTACTCTTCAGGAATACACTTTGATATCTTTACCGTTTTATGCTTGAGAAATCATGCAAAGTGGTGGGGGTTGTGGAGGGCGGAGGGATAAGGAACATTAGATTTGGGAGCAAAAGGAAGAGAGAACAGATAACCACAAGCTCTGCGTGTTCCATAGCAGAGTTCTCAGTAGTCCTGAACATAGCTTACAAGCATGACATTTGCTACAAAACAAAGGTGTGTACCTTCTCTGGGGCCAGTGTAACATGTCGTGCACAATAGCCCAGGGATGGTAACATGGGAAAAAAATGGGACTCTAAGCAGCAGGACAGACTGTGTAGTGGTGTTACACAACACGTGTATTTGTGCAAGTTCTCCTTGAATAGCTTGAGGCTCCTCTTTATTTTCTTTTTACTGTATCCAGTTGTTCTCAGGCTTAGACTTAGACTGATAGGTCTAAGTCAGTATACATATCTGGTAAGCTTTTATGACCCTTTTGTTCCATGTGATGGAAGTCCCATTTTCCCTCCACCTCCCAAGATTAGGGGTGAAGTAACAAAGTACTTACTGAGTAGTAGTTAGTCAAGGTTGAAAGCCTGATTAGCTGATTTGAAAAGCAAACTTAAACTTAAAACTTTTGAAGGAACAAGAGGATTCCCCTGCCACAGTCATGGACGTTATAAAACCAGAGGGATGTGTGCAGTGACTTCCCATATAATAGAAACTGTTGGACTCTTGAGTAAATTCTTGGTTGAATGAGACTTACCATTTAGAAAAAAAAACTTACTCTTCTTTTAAAAATTGGGGTAAGCCCCTTTTAGCACTTGTGAATGCATCCAAATCCATTATGAGCCTTCCAGTTATTAATTAGCATAAGTATTTTCTATTAATAACTTATTTTTAGCTTGAGGTTGTTTTTATTCAACTTTCAGCTGTCAGAACTAATTATCTGCCTGTTCAAAGAGCTACGTATTGTCCACTATTTTTTTTTGTATGAAAGTACATATGATCAATGAAGACCTCTTGATGAGACTGAGCTCATCAAATCTCCTGTTGTTTATGTATTTTTAGTTCTTTTTCATTTTTGAGACTCGTCAGTTACTGTTCTCTGTAAACTGGAAGTTGCACCTACTGCGTATCCTGGATGCAGATGCTTTTCCTGAATGTGCAGTAAATTTACATACAAATAAAATGATTAGGGCAAACAAAATTAGTGCCTTAATATGAGGGAGAAAACATAAGTGAAGAACTGTTTTCTGTGGAAGATGGGAACTTAGTTGGTCAGTGAATAAGAGCCTTAGTCATGTAAGATTCACTGTTACAGTTTACACATATTTCAGTAATTGATGATGAGAGTAAACACTTCAGGTCAGCCTGGGACATACTCCTTGCATCCCTTTGACGGCACAGTTGGCATCTGTGCAGTCATTGGCATGCAATCTTTCTTACTGAGCGTGTAAAGCAAAGCAGTAGAATTTCTCTGTCAAACTCAGGGTACCCCTGGAAGATAAAGCATTCACTCTTGGCAGTGTAGGTACCTTGTTTATTGAGTGGTACTATTTGTACACACTTCTGTTTTGGGAGGTGTTCTCGCAGCCATCGGGACAGTTTACTGCGAACCATCTTGTTTGTCTTCAGTGGGTGATTTCACCCATTAAAACACCAAGTGTGGGTGAAAAAGATGTGCTATGTGAATGGACAGCACGGCTGCTTAATTGGTATGCTTTTTCTTTCTGGACACTTTATGTGATTTTTTTTCTTTTTGTGATTTCCATTCATGTGACTATGAACTTGAGTTGTGGAAACAGGAGAAGAATAATCATCTGTATCCTACGCTCCTTTGTATAAAATGTTTTTGGGATGCATAGATATGAAACAAATTCATAAGTAAATTTCCCTTAAATACTCCTTACATAATATGACATGCACGTAAAGATCAGACTTTGGTACTGTAGACAGAACTTTTTCTCCAAGGCATTACACAACCAGGTTCCATGGAGACAGCTAAAATAACAGCAGATACATTATTAGTTTATTCCTTAATCTAACCATAGCTGTACAAAAGCTTGGTAATAAATCATCTTTGTATTTGATAAATAATACAGAGCATACTAAAATGTTAGTATTTATAGTCACTGCAGTGAATCTAGATTCACTTATGAGTCTTATTTATATTTCTTTGTGATTTTAAATTATTAATATTGTTATATTTCTGAAAATTATTTTTATGTAATGTTGATGTAAATCTAATTTATTTAGTCATCTGAATCTCTGGCAGCTGTATTCGAAGTTGTCTTGTGCATTTTGTTGCACCAAAAAGCCAGGACATCCATGTTGTTGATACAGATGATTAATCAATGATTATCACAACTTCTGTAGCTTCTGAAGACAAGCAGTTACATCTTTAAATCCCCTTTAGAAAAGGAAATGAGTCGTTCAGAACTACGAACAGCAATAGCAAGGAAAGTGGGTGCAATGGGAAACAAAGTATATGTGTTTCTTCTGGCTTTAATTCCCTTTTGGTATCTTAACATTAGTCTCTGTGGGTTTTCAGTAATTTTCTCTGGGATTATAAAAATTGTCTTATGAACACTAACTGCAGTGAAATCTTATGGACATAGGACTAATGCTAATTCTTTAGTCGTCAATCTCACTTCTAGATGGAACATCAAGTCCCTTGTGGTACTTTCTGCTTGAATATTTTTCAAAGAATTACAGTAGTTTTAAGTGTGGACTTAAGCCACTGAAGGAATTCTCACTTATACTTTCTGTTGCCATTAGTATATCATGATGCCAAAAATAAATTTAGCCTTTCTTTGCATGTATTTTCCATGTGCCAGAAAGGATGATAGTAGCAGGAATTAGTTGGTCCATGTGGAACAGTTGGTGTGAAACTTTCTTCCATATGCAAACTGTCATACCTCCTTGTTTTTTCCCTTGTTTTTTTCACTAAGGTTTACCTGATCTGAAAGCTTATAACCTGAGTTGAGACTCTACTGAGTTCTACCTGAAGCAGTGAACGATACAAGATACCTCTAGAACAGAATCTGTGAAATGATATGTAAGAAATTATACGGATAGTTTTGAAGTGGAACTAACATTTATTAAAGATTCAATGCTCAATAAATTTTTCTATTGACGTATCTATCTAAGACACAATATACAGTGTCTTTCTGTATATTGTGTATCCTAACTGTAAGCCCTCTGCAGTGGAGTGTGTGTATTTCCTTGTTTTTATGAATTAAGGAGTGTGTCTTATGTTTATTTTTAAATTAAACTGTTAATACAGATTACCAAATTTGAAGCTGTAAATATAAGATTTTTCTCAGGTGTTCCTGCCATAATGGGTGCTTTTTGTACTTTCGCAGTGCAACCTTGTTCTTACTTTATCCTCCGACTGTGCCTTGAATTTTGGATAGGGTAGTAGCAGTATTGCTGTGCTGCATTGCATCTGAGAATCTACCTCCAGGCACAGTTTTCCATTCAAAGCGCCTCTATGTTCAGGGATCCCAGAGGGCACAACTTTCAGCTGAGTGCATGTAATCACATCTTAGAAGACAAGCATCAAGCAGAACTTATCCAGCATTTGCGCTTTTCTGCAGCTCTTGTCTATAGCAGTGGTGATTGAAAGAAGTGAAATTTTGGATGTTTGTATTCTTAATGCCCTTACAGCATTGATTCTCTGGGATGTGCTTGGAGTTCAAGTAACCTTATGAGCAAGCATTCTGACTAAAATGCTGAAGCAAACAGAGCTGTCCTTGAAGCTGAGGACCGTGAGAGAGAAGGTCTTGGCTTTGGATCAGATAAGGACTTGGATGAGCGCCTGGACAAAATCTGTGTTGGTGGGTGAGGCTGTCAGAGAGTAGTGATGGGAAAGGGATGGAGCTGAAGGAAGGTGAGAATGGCTCTGGCAACTGGGAAGATGTGCAAGTAGAAGAGTCCATGTCTTGTGAGGGCTTTATGGAGTCCAGTAGGAATCCAAAGTCTCCGATTCTCTCTGCCCTGTTGTAATTCAGGCAAACCTGTTCTTAAGGGTATTTTACCTCATTACGCTGCCTCCTCACAACCCCTTACCTCTTTGTCTTATTTATTATTATAAACTTGTATTTCTGACCTTTGTGGGACTTAAAATGTTAGAGTTGAAGCTGCTTGGATATCCAAAGAAAATGACAACTCTTCTTTTTAACTTTAGTCTCTGTACTTCGAGTCTGTATCTGTAAAATGAAGATAGTTAACTGCATAACATAGCATGCTATGAGAAGGTAAGTTCATTCATATTGGTGAAATACTGTAGTGATGATCACCTTGCAGAGGCTCGTGTGGAATTTTAATACTTCCAGCATCCTAGCAGAGCTTAAGTAGAGTACCATAAGGCTATGGACCGAATAACTCTGATCAGAGTAGAAACTGGATATTTGTGCTGCTTACTCAGTAAATAGTGTCCTTCCTGTTCTCTGAGCTTTGTAGCAGTCTTGGTGGAAAGAAGTACTGTGTGACCACATAGCTGAAAAAATCTATATAAAGGTGTTTAAGCATCCTCTTGGAGAATATTGTTTAGACACTCAGTGACCTGTACTTCTCAACTTTTTGAAAATAACAGCCACAGTGTATGGGGGGATGGTACCTGCTGAAGTCCTCATAAACCACAACCAGCCTTCTGAATTAGGGTGTCTTTGAAGGGGAGAAAAGCTCCTTTCAGTGGTAATATGACCATGAGAGGAGATAGCTATGTAACAGTCCTATAATCATTGCTACATATCAGTAGTGGAGAGGAGATAAATACAGAGAGGAGCAAGTGAGACAGAATTAAGATGCTAACGGTATTGATTTTGGAGAGTGTGATACTTTTTCTTACATTCCATAAAGGAAATAGGACTTTATGTGTTAAAATTATGTTTTTTGTCTGCTGGAGGGCTAATACAATTGTACATTTAATCCAACAGCTCTAGCAACAATCTGCAAAATGGGTGAAACTAGTGATGGTGGCAGTGGGTGGAGTTGTCCATGTGGAAAAGTGGTTTGGCTGGAAGGAGATCGCGGTATTTGAAAGGAAAGTGGTGCTATGATGAAATGTGATCAGGGGCTGTCTGTGTATCTAGTTTGGCATGGGAATGTGGAACAGTGAACACCAGATTGTCTTACTGCAGTTCTGTCACCATCTCCTAATGTTGCCAGTGTTCCAGTAAGTTTGGAGCAAGGCTTAGAGTGTACCTAGAGATAAGGCTTGACCTCACTGAAGCTTTAAAGGGCAAATGCTGCAAATATATACAGTTGTGTTGAGAATTACTCAGAAAAGATACTTATTTCCCCGTATGTATTCCCCCGAATTGTTCTACTCTATTTTCCCCAGTTTTCAGGGTCCTGTGATTTAGTAGGTATGATAGTGTTGGGCTGATGACTGGACTTGATCCTCGATGTCTTTTCCAATCTTAATGATTATGTGATTCTATATGAGACATTCTAACACTGTAGCACAGACAGAATGTTCCTGCTCTTTCCAATCCATCTATGTAAACCAGTAGATCTTTAGTTAATAAGATGAGTTGATTTTAAATAACTTTCTGTGACAAGCACAGTACCTCATTTTCCAAAGGTCTGTAAAAATTTTTTGGGTGAATTAATTCATATTTGCTAAAATGAACTGGATTTATACCCATGTGAGTGCACAAGCATTCACCAATATGCTTTAACATATACGAGTTAATTCACTTCATGTAAGTGCATGATTATTAGAAGGATTGTAAAGAATAGTCTGAAAAAAAGTGAAGATAATAGCTTCTTGATAGGTAAATTAATATAAATTGTGCCAATCTACAGAAATACAAAAAGAGATGGTGTAAAGCAGTGAAACTGGTATAAAAAGCTTGTAGTTTTCCAGTTGCTTGTACCTGACATCTTATACTGCACTGCTTACACAGAGGCACTGCACAAATTTCAGTGCCTTGAGCATTCAGTTTCCATGCTAGGATTAAATTACTCAAGTTTGTTTGGAGTTCTGGACTGTTGCAATTTTAAACCACTAGTGTTTTGTCGTGTGTCCTTGTTTAGAAAGATTCTTATTTCATTTAGGAAAAATTTTTTCACTGAAAGGGTGATTGGCCATTGGAATGCGCTGCCCAGGGAGGTGGTGGAGTCATCGTCTCTGGAGGTGTTTAAAAGAAGATTGGATGAGGCACTTAGTGCCATGGTTTAGACGACGAGTAGGTGTTGGTGTTGGGTCATAGGCTGGACTTGATCTCAAAGGTCTTTTCCAACCTTGTGGTACCGTGATACAGTGATTTAATAAAAATTGAATTATGATAAATTAATGATTGTGGCCATCTCTGAGCTGCAGCACATCCAAAGCCTGCAAATTTGTTTATGCTTAAGATAACATGTAACCAGTTAACCTGAATGAAAATTTTTCTATATTTTCCAGTCTGTTCTTGGTGCAATGTTAACCATACCTCTCTACCAGGTAAAGAAACATAAAATGATAGTATTTTCTGCACAGAAACCAAACTAATCATCTACTTCTCAGTGCTGGGTGAGAAATGCAATACGTGACAGACTTCAAACTAAAACTGTCTAAAATGCTTTATCCAAACACACAGCTATTGAGCTATATAAGAACTCTTAGGAGGAACATAAGAAAGTCGTCTTCTTTTGGCTAGTAGTTCATCATAGCTAAGACAAGACTCCTATCGTGTTGTATTGATTGCTCCTTAGCATGTGAAATTTAGATGAAGTTCCTGTCCTTTCTTTTAACTGTGATCTTTTGTGTTACTTTGCTTTGATATTGTCTCCACTAGGCTCTTGATGTTGAAGAGAAGATACTTTTAGAGATCCTAAAATATATGCATCACTTTGGATGAACAAAAAGTTTGAGCATTTACATTTATACAATGCAACAATGAGTTCCATATGTTTGTAAGAAAGAGTTGCATGACTTCTAAATATGAATCCCAGCAAAGGATCTGAGGTGACCATTTGGCTCAAAAGTTCTCCCACCTCCTCCAAATCATCTAGACTGCCTCTGCATGCTTTGCTTTTCTTAAATTTTTGGTCATTTTGGGTACAATTTTAGTATTGCTAGTAGGTCACACTAATTTATATGCTTTCTTTGTAAAAAAATACTGATTCAAAAAGCTAATTTATGTGATAGCACTAGGAGAACGCTTTAAAAAATTGCAATAATCTGTGAGCCTAGTCGCGTAAAGCATTACTTGAGTGTGGTTGGTTAAATGTAAGCTACAAGATCAACATTTAATTCCAAGTTTAAATTACATTAACTATTAAAGCTTGGGACAGGGGATTATAGAGAATGTGGCTTAGTCTGTTACAGAGTAACTATATTGACATTCATGCCTAAGCTTGTGTTTTTCTCCTTGTACAAGTTACCTTGTGCTTGGGAGTTCCAATTCTGTTCCGTTCCTACTGACAGATGCTAATGTTAGAAGTCTTTACTTTGAATTTATGACCTAAACCCAATAAAACTGTACAGAACATCAGTGCTTCCTCATTGAAACAAAGAAATGTAACCCTTCCCCTAATGAGCTACTTCATCAGGGTCTAGAGTCTAGAACAGAGCTATATGAGACAGACTTTGACTTACGTATTTATTTTAATGTATAGAAGATGCTGGATAATATTCCTTAATCAACTCTGTGTATCAACATGTGGTGAAACACAAGTTCTTCCTATGTATTAGTGAAGGGTCAGATAGTGTATTGCTAACAGCTTTGAGCCATGTGCGGAGAATATTCCTACCTTCTGTTCATCAATAGGGAAGAAATCGTTACAAGTTTATATTTAATAAAATGAAGTCCATATGCATTTTTTGTCCTCTACCTTCTGACTAATTGGTAATACGGAACTAAGTTGCCATGGATTGGACATGCATGCTACCAAGGGTAAAAATTTGCATTTCTTTCTCAATGAGTTTTAAAAGCACATTAATCAGTTTTATAAGCACATAAGGCTTTTTCTAGTGCAGTACCACTGATTTGCTGATATTTTTTACATGCAGCTGATACCTAAACACTGTTCACCACAGTGGATGGAATGGGTGCAAATACATTGCTGTGGATGAAGCAATGAGAGGACACTTGAAGAGAACTGGCTCTATGATACAAATCCTTGAGTGCTTTAATTGCAGAATACATAGGAACAAATGTTTCATGTTTGTTCTTCTGCAGGGTGTCAAGCCAGATATGGGGAGAAAAATAACTTGCATAAATCAGGTTTTTACACAATGGTGTTTTGTGTTATGCTTTTGTCTTGCAAATTTCAAGTAGCTCTGCTGTGCTTCCCAGTAAAATAAATAGATTACAGGAACAGAGCAAAAAGCCCCTTCATTCTCTTCCAATTAATTTAATTCATGCTAAAATTCTGTTTATGTTTGGAAAGGAATGACCTGGAAACATCCCAGTTCACAATTCCTATCTTTTGGTTGATATTGGCTCATATACTGAGTGACCTGGATATAAATAATTAGTAGACAGTAGAATCTTTTGTTGTTGAATGGCTCGTTATATTTTTAAGGTGTTCATTTTTTTCACTTCCTTATGTTTGTTATACGAAAGATAAGTTTGGTATTGTGGAGACAATAACGTTTCCAATTCCATGGACATAGTTATTACTTAATGTTCTCAGCACTGTTATTTTTCTAGATGCTCTGCATAATGTATCATCATGGGCCAGATTTTCCCCTGTGACTCAGAGGCTGTTGTAATTATATTGGTGTAGGCAACGCATCTTATGTGACCGTGGTAGTGAGTTTTCTGTATGAATAGAAAATTTGTAAACCTGCACCAACATTATATAAATAACCTCTGACAAGTGTTGAAATTTTATTTCAATTATGTGACAGTATTCTGTTTCTGTCAGAGGACTCTGTTGTTCTCAAGCAACTCCCTATGTGCTTGTATTTGCAGTGTGCTAAAGGTAGTTTATGCCCTCATATGTTCTGTTGTAATAGTGGTGAAACTGTCACTTTGGAAAGAACACACTTTGTCACTCTCACTTGTCCTACAACCTGAATCACTTTGCAGGTGCCACAGTTGAAGGTTGCTGGAAACAAATGCCTAATACAGACAGTCTGAGATTATGTGGAAACTGCTTATAATGCTCATGGTGGAATACCTGAAACAGAATAGAGGAACCTGTTTATGCACAAATATAGAAAGCCTAAATTATTCATCATATGATGGTGAAAAAATATTGTGTGCATCCTGCCAGGCAGAAAACTAAGTGACTTTAACTAGTTCACCAAAGCAGTGTGGGTTTTTAAAAAACAGCTGTGGAGTTAATTATTACACTATATCAGTTTTACCTGAATTAAGAGAAAGGAAGCAGTATGATTTTACATTAATAGTATGCACAAAGCCAAACTATAAGAACAGAGTCCTGTGAGGCATTTGAGAGCCACAAGAGAGTGTTGGAATTGCTTATTTCCTGTGTGCTGCCTGTACCTTTTGGGATGATGATGTTGTCCTGTTCTGTGTGGAGATCACAGCTAAGAAGGGTAATAAGATAAGCCCCTTCTGACTAAAAAAAGAACAGTGGCCCTAAGCTTGGGGATGAAGCACATATATGCTCTTCTTCGGACCTCCACTTGGAACTGCAAGTGTATATAAAAACTCCTTTCCTTCTCAGCTAATGAGATCTAGGGGATTCCCATACTGGTCACCTCCTGTTTTAGCCTGCTGAGAATAGACCCATAAAGCAGGCAGGTTTATGACGTTCATTCAGTGATCTGTCAAAATGCTCTGTACCAAAGTAGGAGCAAAAGAGATGGTCTCTCCTAGTTCAGAATGACTCATGAAGGATTTTTAAGCTGCTATTTAAGTGGAAGGGGACAGCTACTATTTAAGTGGAAGGGGACAGGTAGGAAATAATTGGTGTCTTTGTTCAATCCTGATTTCAATTCTACCCTTGTAATCCTAAAAATCAGACTTCTAAACAGTGGACTAAATAAATAGTTTCATTTAAGTACCACTTGAGCAAGCAGCGCTGTTATTATCGATGTCATTATATACAGACTTGAATTTAATAATAAAAAATGAAGGTATTAATCTTTTTTGATGTATTTCATATAGAAATACAATCATTTGAAATTCCCTATTAAAAATGACTTGCAAAAAAAAAAGAAGTTAGAACACTAAGAAGCAACTAAATACATGTTTCTTAGGAAAAATGTGAGGAAGAATGTTAAACTACTTATAAGGTTTAATTAGGAAAAAGATTTAACTGTATAATTTATTAACATAAGCGTAATTAGGTCCAGTTTTGTTCTTCTGTACTGTAGTTGAAATGTCCCATATAAAAATTTATGAACTTTCAAACTTTGCAAATGAAGGCTTGAATACAGACAGCATATGCTTCACTTCTTTCTTGTTGATTTTAGGGTATTATCAATGCTCACAAATAGACAATCACAGATCCATCTTAAAACTGAAATATTTTCCGTTTTCATGATGTTTGCCCATGAGGTTTCTCTCTGATGAGCTCTGTCTTTGCAATTACCATTTGCTGTCATTCAACACTTCTTGCTCTTTAACGTGATAATGTAAATGTCTCTGAATCTATCAAAGTTTATTTCAGTCCCTTGTCTGTTTCCATGTTGTTTTCAGTCCCATGTAATTTTTAAAGACTGTTCTCAAAAAGCATGATTGGTAAATATAGTGAGGTTCAAAAAGCAATAGTAAGAGTTCATAATTTCGCACTTTTCTGAAAAATCAAAAGAATCAGAGAATTTTTCTTTTGAATTTTTAGTGGAATTAAACTTTACCAGATGGAAACTAGGGCTTTAAGAAAATTCAACTATTGTTGGTAGCATCTGTAGTGTTAAAAGAAAAACATAACAGCTTAAGAGTATGCATGGTACTTCTAGCTCCTGTTTTATGTCTAAATATGCAATTGGCCACAATAAAAGATCCATATTTTTGGCTACTCTCTTGCAATACTAAGGCCAAAGCAGCGTGGAGTGTCTGTGCTGATACTTTTTTTCCAGTTATAGATCTTGGGAATAAAACTGTTCCTAAGTGTTCAGTCATGGTTATGCTTGGTTTTCTACAGTGCTAAATTCCTACTAATTTTCGAAGTTCTAAAATACCTTGATGGTCAATGAAGCCAGTAAGAGCTGTCTTTGTTTTGGACTTTTGAAATCGGATAAAGTTGCATACCAGGGTGTAGAATACACAAGACCTGATCTCTTAAGGCTCCATCATTTAATTGCTGTGTTACCTAACGAATAGCTAAACTAGACCTCTCCTCTTGAATTGCCGTATGTTGACTGTCTATTTGTCTTTCTGTACATGGATGAGAAGTAGCTAGTTGCCACATTATCTTATTTTCTTAAAATTGGCCTTCACAAATACTGTCCATGTTTGAAAATGGTAGCTTCGTTTTTTTATTTTTTAAGTGCAGTACAGGTAACTCAATTCTATAACTGTGCTTCTTTTTTTGTTTATGTACATGTTATAGGAAAATTAAAAGCAAAGAGTCATTCCTAGATATTGGACACAACAGTGGTAGATGTTGAAGCATGCTGACAAGCTGAGCATTTCTCCAGTGAGACATGTTACACTGATCCTTTTTGAAATGTTTTAGCCTGCTTTTGAGTTCCTCCAGTTGTGTTCTTGAATTTCCTAAGCTCCTAAATGTGAATCTTACACCTGCTTTTTGAAAGTGCTGTATTTCTGACTCGGTTACTTCCTTATCAGCGTGATTCATATTTTTTATACAATATCTTTCATTTGGCAAGATTAACTTGCATGTTTTTTCATTACCAAAGTGATGAATTTTAATTATAGTTTAATTTCTTCTTGAGACTGACTTTATGACATCATTTTTATGAGTCAAGAAGCTGCCTTCTGTGAAATTGGTCTGCTTTTTATCTTTGAAACAAACTTCTATGTACAGGATAAGCGCTAAACCGATTTTACAGGCTTTTGTTAGGAACTTTGATAGGGGTTTTTTTATCTAGCTCTGGCCTTGTGATACCACATTTCTGTGAGAGCTCTGTAGTCTGTTTTTCAGAGGATGGGCTGATGTTAGTATCCTGAGTTGTTCAAAAGATCTTGTCCTTCAAAGTGCTTGGATTGAAGAATGTTTTAGGAGAAGCAAGTATTTAGGGTATTTAATGCAGTCTTAAGTCTTCTGTTCACCTCTGTGCTTCTTCTTCTGTTCAGGTTGAGTGGGTATAATTTTGGCTGCAAGATTTCATGCAACTTGTTTGTCATTAAGTTGCAAGGCATCTGGAGAAGGTATTAATACAAAATATTATTCTGGTGCAGCTTGCTTTGAAGTTATTTGTTTTGGATTGGGACTGATTTGACCAGGGTTATATTAAATAGTGACTTCTTTGGAAATCTTTTTCAGTGTAAGGTATTGCCATATACTTTACGTGTGTTTCATGTCTTATTTTATATATGCTATGTCTTGAACATGTTTGTGACTTTGGCGTTCTCTCAAACATGTTATTCTTCAGTGGATTACTTTATTTTCTTGATTTTTTTTTCTTTCATAAGGTCTAATAAAAATTTTATTTGACCTAGATATCTTGCAAATTATTTAGATGCTATTGCACATCCTACTTGCAAATTATAGTTTAATATACATGGGAAAGTTTCAAGTTCGTTTGCTTTTTAAAAAAAAAATAATTGCACTTTAATCGTCAGATGAAATATTGTGTCACTATTCCATGTGCAGAGGTTGAAAGTGGGTAGTTTAGAGTCAACCTTTTGTAAGTAGTTTTTTCCAATATTTAAAATTACTGTCATATAACAGAGGAGCAGTATGAAGTTTTCTTGGAGGGAGTAGTTTCTTCTGCTGTTGATAAATTAGTCTTGAGACCTTTTTTCTAATTAACAAAACAAACCCCAACAGCATAATTTCATATGGGGAAGAAAACTAGGGAAAATGCATGGTTGATATAAGGCAAAACTCCTCACTAGCATCTTGTAGACAGTTTCATGAGTTCCAATTTTTCATTTTAGATTTTATTTTTGTTGTAAACTGTTGAGGGGAAAAAAAAAAATAAAAGGCTGTTTTTGCTGAAAGAATGATCTGTTCTTACCACTAGCCTTTTCCTGTATTTGTCTGCTGCAAAATGCAGCAGTAAGGTCATAGGTATATAGAAGTGAATAGAAATATAGTAGTTAAAAGCCTAATCAGAGATAAAATCTGATACCCAATAGGCTCTAAGTGACTTGCTCTCTTTCCTCCCAGCCTCGATGGAGATGACCTGGTGTGCTCCTGCTATGCAGTCTTTCTGTTTTCTGGAGTTTGTCCACATCCCGCTCTCCTCCTCTGACTTGGGAGACTGTAATTTCTGGCAGGGAGGCCTGCTAGCAGGGGCTTCTGGGAGAAGTGGACCCAGAGCATACTTATGTCACCATGGCTGTAGATTGCATGCAGGTACCACCACTTATTGTCTGGGCTATTTTGCTGTCCTGGAGCTCGTCTTCCTAAACATCCCCAAAGAAAATGCCCATGTGTACTGAAATTTCTTCTTCATGTTTTCTCTTTCTCTGCCCTCACACCTTACCCCTTTGCGACAAGGTAGGGAATGCAAACCACCATGACTTGAACAGTGCTGGTTTGCATTCTGTAGCCCAGGGGCAGACTAAAGACTTAGAAAGAGTAATTTATATCTATTATAGTGTATTAAAAAACCCAAAACATATGAACTAACTTTTTTTGAAATTCTCTTTAGGTATAGATACAGAGTGCTTTATTTGTATCATCTTTTGCCATCATAATGAAGGAAAGGATGTCTGTTCTATAAATCATATTCAGAGCTGTGAAACCCAACATTTGCTGAAAAATGGGGTTCCTAATGGAAGTGAATGTGTTTCCGGATAGTAGTTACTGCATCCCAAAGGGCAGGCCCATTGCAATACTCTGTGGGTCAGGTGGCAGATGGGGCAATCCAGGCAATCTGCTTGTTTCAGTTCAATTTGCTATATATACTTAGTTTTGAGCCACTTAAAATGAAAATCGCTGTAAAACCCTTAAGTGATCTATATGCCCCATTAAATTTAAACATTTAAACATGAGAGTTCTGTTCAGTTCATTCATTGCTGGAAAAAAAAAATTAATTCAGGTTTGCATGCATATATGTATTGCAAGTGTAAGTTATTGATAAAATATAACTATCTTTTTAACCTCATTTTGAAATCCATTTTGCCAACAGATGAGATTGCAATTGATATACCTGATAGATGAGTTGTGATTTCTATATACTTTGTTTGGAAATATTATACACATTTTACTGTAAATTCAGGACACGGACACGGAGCTCTTACTGAAATTTACAGTGTTGGAAGGAGGGAGCTGTTTGTATTCTTTTGATGTAAGATTATTTAGCTGTGTCATGATGATAAACAGAAACTCCACTTTAATCTGATTTAGTAAGGAGCTTTCAGAATGGCAAGTTAGCAGATTCGTAATCTGGCTGTTTGTAAACAGATACAGTTGTTGATCTTGTTCATTGTGGGTGTGCTTCATCACTATAACTTTAGAAGAGTATAATACATTTTCCCCACTACCTAAGTTGCACAAATAAAAATGAAAGCCAGACCATTTCTCAAATAACTGCATTATCCTATAGCTGAAGACCTAGTGCTGTTTTCATGTTCTTGTGCAATGCTTTTAATCCTCAGTGATAACATCCTTTAAGAATTAGAGCATCCAGTTTTTCATGCCTATTATTTTTATGGGCACATAGTACCCATACACTTGTGCTGCTTAGAAACCACTGTGTGAAATAAATCGATTAATAACAAGCTATATTTAAGGCATCCCCTGCTGGACTTGTTGTCTCTTTCTGTTACTTTCTATTCTTGTTTATTATGCAAAATAAATTATGTTCATCCTTAAGCTGGCTAAAAGAACGTGGACACCAAACTCTTAAATTCTACCTCTTTAAAGTGCTGAATGTTAATTGGGTTTCTCATTAGAAACTGTCTTGAGAGGCAATATGACTATAATATAAATGCTTGAAAGCAAAACACCTGCAAGACAGAAGCAACATCAAGTAGATTTGTTTTCTAATAAGGTACTTGAAAAGAATTAAAATAATTAATATTTTACATTCCACAGCAATAATATTTTTCTATCCAGTGGCTTGTATCTTCTGTTTCTCACACAAAAAGTTGCTTAGTGGGAATATCTGAGATTTCTCATCCTCAGAATTTCTCATGCACACCTTTTTCTTTCTGAGTTTAAGCAGACCAAAAAGTGACAGGTTAGGTAATCCAGTTCCCATTTTTTCAATAAAATAGTACCAGGTTTTTACCACCTACATATTTTGCATTTTCTTAGACCTAGTTTCATGCCCTGTCAATCCTGTCTGTGCTTACCTCAACAGTGCTTCAGTCCATTAGTGCAGTCATGGTGTTCCTGTTGCATTTTGTGCAAGCAGTAGGATGCCTGGGAGGCTTTCCATATTTCATGCCCATTCAGGATATTGGCTCTTGATCTGTTGTAGCTGCAGAGTGAGCTTGTAGTGGTGACTGTGGATGTAAGTACTGCTCTGTTGCAACTCATTTTCCTTTTATATGACCTTTGCACTGCATGATGTATAAATGCAAATCCAGAAACAAGCAGCTCATCAGTGTGTATTATTCAGAAGTGCTGGCTGCAGCCAATTCCCAGCACTAATGGAAGTAATGCATTTACGTTTGCTTTTTTATAACCAACAGTATACCTGAATCTGACCAAAGAGCACATCACTAGGTAACATGTTTATCTGAATAAATTTTATCTTCATTGATTTGTGAAGTCTCCCAGAGTCTTGCAGGAACTGCTGTATTTCTTTACACTTCATGGACTTCTGCATCTTCCCAAAGAAGAAGACTGGACCCTGATACTGGGGAGCATTTCACCACTGAAGGTGGCATGGAGCACATCATGTCCTGGTGTATTGTTTCTTGCAGTTAGAGGACAGATGCTCTGTAAAGCATAATCGAGTGTTTTTATAGGAAACTCAAGCATCTGTCTCCCACCTGCTTGCTGTCTTGCCTTGATGCCTCTCACATTCCTGACAGCAGTGTAGCCCTACTTCACTAGAAGAGCTGGCTGGGACTTCTGAATGTGACACCATCAAAGAAAGGATTTTGAATCACCTTCAGGTGTTTTAATCCTTCACTGAATGTGTCCTTATTCAGTGTGGTAGAATGCTAACTGTTGCTATTTTTAATTCACGTTAAATAGCAACTGAGACCATTGAAGTGAGTGAAACTACTTAAAATTACCAGCAAATCTGAATTTCAAAATCGGATTCAAGGTAATCTGAAAGATTTTTAATGAGAAATAGGAAAATGAGTATCTTGCAGACCATTGCCTTTTTGCACACATACATGTACGTACATGAATATGCATACATGCACAGTGCCTTGGTGTCTCTGATGGAGAATTTGTAACCAGTCTAGTTTCACTTAGCATACTCCTCTGCTGCAAGTTATTCATAGAAAAGGTTTGGATCTTATGATTCATTTTTCTGTACGAAGTTGTTGACTCTAAACCTTTTTGTTGTCTTTTTGCTCAATTAATTGTAATGACTATGATTGACTCTAGTTCAGCTTCTTCTGCCATTTTAAGTAAGTAAAAGTAAAATAGAAATTCAGTTAGTGTGTTCATCATATAAGGAACCAGGAAGCAATTTGCGTTATGTTAAAGACCATGTGTTTCCTGCCTATATCAAGAGATCTGTAGAAGAGACGTAGGCAAGTAATCACCAAGTGAAAAAGACATAACAGAAAGAAACTTTTTGGTTCCCTGAACACGATACAGGTTGAAAAACGTTTGCCAGTTTTTGGGACTAAAAAGAGAACTAAGTTATTCTGCCTTTCTTCCCTTCCCCTGCCACTATAAATACTTCTAACCATTTCTCTCTAAAACAGAATTTTGTGTTTTTAGGCATTATCTTGCATGTCATCGTACTACTACATGCTGTTTTCCCTACTGAGAAACTATTATAGCACAGTGGCCTGCTGCAATGAATGTTGGCTACCCAAGGGCAATGACTTCCTTTCTGACTTCACTTCTGAGTTGCTGATTGTGCCTCCCAGAAGACGAACATGAAAGATCTTAATAAATTGATCTTCAGTTTTGTTACTTATTCTTAGCTGTTGAAATAAATTTAAGAAATCTTAAACAAAGGAAAAGTATTACACTTTATTGTGTACAGAGTAACCAACTAAATTAATTTTGCTAACAGGTGAGAAGAAACTATTTGCAAGTTAGGAAGTGTGGAGGAGAAGTATCTGTTTATTATTCTCTACACAACATGATCATTTTTTAATTCTCTTCCACCCCCCATGACTTCAAAAATGTATTTTGGCATCTGACTTGTGCATGGTTGCTCCAAGCTGCTTATAAATTCAGGCTGATCAAGACTTCTCATTGATCAGACTTCGAATTCTCCCAGACAAAATAAACCCTAGAATTCTGTATTTAGCTGCTTGTGAGAATCTTCTCTTCATGTATTTAGGTAATTGCAGCAGTAGTTTATCAGCTATTGCTGAATTGGAATTTCATAGTTTCTAAAGGTAAATTTCTGTTTTAATTATCTCATGCTTGATTTTTAGTTATTTTACATTTAGTTTTTGGTTTGTTATTTTTTCTGGTGTCTTGAAAACTTTTTGACACAAACTGTGGCATTCTATTTTTAAAGATTTTTACGAAGTTCTTTTGCTGTTGTTGCATTCTCTAGTTTTTAAATGCTGTTTTTTTAAAAAATGTGCTTTTTTCTTGCAAAAAGAGTACCACTCTTACATTGTCTCTCTCAACAGAATCATAGAATTGTAGTTGTAATAAACATCGAATTAGAATTATATGCAGTAAGACCAAGAAAGATATGCATGAACAGTTTCACTGGTGTGCATAGACTAATTATCTCAGCTTTTTAATTAGGTTTATCAGGATTTGGAGGTTTCATGTTGCCTGGTATTCTTGCTTGCTTCTTCTACAAATGGGATTTCCTAGGCCCAACTCCCACTGTGTTTTTTTTTTAACTTTTATAGGAAATTCTTTCAACTGAGTCCTTTGAAGCTATATAATCAGATGAAAGTGACCCACTCCAGGAGACTGTACCTCAAGTACATTAGCTTTACCTGTATCCTTAACCAGCTGTAATGAGTTTCCTATATTACCCAAAATAAAGGCTATTCTGCTTGCAAAACCTGAAATAACTTCATTGTCCTTGACAAGAATTATTTTTCAGTGGTTTTAGTAGGTCTCATAGTAGTTCCAAGGATGTGTCAGAGCCAACAGATAGGAGATGTTTGCCTCTTGTGATACCCTCTCCCTACAAAACATTCTAGAAGAAAGAAGTTGCAGGTCATAGGTTTGAAGCTAGTTTAGTAGCCATAGGTAGCCCAGTAGGGCTAGCTAGCATCTGTTCAGCCTGCTCCAAAACCATGCAGAACAATCATCTGTATTTGGTGTATCTGGGAGCCAGAGGGCTATCTTAGAAGCTGATGTACTGTGACTGGGCTTCGTGGTTTGCCAGGATTTGAGGAAATGTAAACCTACGACATTTACTCATGCAAAAAGAAACTTAGTAGATTTGAATAGGTGCCTCTTGGTGTAGCCATTCCGGTATTTTCAGCAGAATGATTGGCTTTATATGGATTTGAAGCGAAGAGCTTTCTAAAGAGAGCCGTTAAATAAGTAAAGTGAAACTGAACATGTTTTTTGAAGTAAAGATTTTGAGAGCTAAACTGAAGGTAAGCATGTAAGTAATCTAGCTGTGCTATTTTATTTTCCTCTTACACATAAACGCACTAGTGAGCTCCAAAAAAAACAAACTCCAAAAGAATGACAGTAGTGAAAAGAAATAATAAAGGAATCTCAGCAAGCCTGATTTGCCTAGTAATTTGTTGGAGATTTTATTCTTCCCTTACAAAATAAAGTTTCTGAGTCTCAGCAGATCACTGCACTTCTGTCAGTTCAGTACCAATGCATCACGTTGGTATTACAGCTTTGAGTTTCAGGAGTAGTCATTCTCATCTCAAGGAAAATTTTTGATTCTGGAGATTCCTTGGTTATTTCTAGTGGACATCAAGATGGGCACATGTGCTGCAAAGAGGACTCTGCATGTTTGTAGTACTAACCTATGGATCCCATAAGGACCTTTCATTTTTCTCCCATCAAAGGAGACACTACCAAATGGTTAAAATGAGGTAGAGATTTTTTTTTGGTGAGCTTGTTAGTTGATTGCCTTTTTTGCCTTTTTTTTTTTTTTTTTTACTTTTCATTCAGACCGTAGATCTTGTACCTTTGGCAAAAAGAGATTTTTCATTCAGACCGTAGATCTTGTACCTTTGGCAAAAAGAGATTTTTCCCTTATAGATTTGGTGAGGTATCATACCAATAGCTGTCAGAAGACAGATCTCCAGTCCTTGTATTGTGTCTTGGAAGAGGATCAGTTTCCTTGTCAGATTTTGGCTAGTAAAATAACCACATGAAAAGCTCCTTCCCTACTATTTTTTGATGTGAAAAAATTCTCAAGAGAATCTTGGCATTTCTGAAGTGAAATAATTTCAACAAATTATGACTATTAAAATTAAACTAAAACTTCCTTCAGAATCTCTGTATCAATCAGACCTTTCATAATCCCTTTGTGGTGCTGTAAACCTCTTCTAGCTATAGGAATGCCATCTGGTGAATCAAGGAACCTTCATTTAAGCAGTAGGCTGGCTCTAGTGTTTATGACAAGATCTGTAATTCCCACATTTAGCTTTCTTTTGGCAGGAGTTGGGTACCATGCATAGTTTTCTTGGAACATATTTTCAAATATGAAAATAATTGTCTTATTTTTTATTACTAAAGCATTTGATATAAGAAGCCCTGTGGGCTGTTGATTACAACCAGAGTATATGGTCAGAGAGGTGTTTTTATATATATATATATATATATATAGGGGTTGTAGTAATGCTGATATTTGACTCGTGTCTAATCTTTCTTACTAATCACAAATTTAACAAGAAAAAATGCTGGATTCTGCACATACAACCAAGGTTCAATAGGCTAGTCTTTATGTCCAGTCAGGACTCGGACAAGACTACTCGTTGCCCTAGAATGAGTACAAGGGTGAAAATGCAAAGGTTTAGGACGCATTAACTGCATATCCAAGACAGCATTAGTATTCTCAATTTGTAAAAATGTTGGTATATAAAATTGTTCAGACTTACGACACGTAATTGTAAAATCACAGAGCAATTTAGTTTTGAGGGGACCTTTGGCACTTACCTGCTATAACACTTTGCTCAAAGCAAGGCTGACTTTGAAGACTGATCTACCTCTGAAGTCAGGGCAAGACAGGGCCTTGTCCAGACAACTCTTGCCTATCTCCAAGAAAGGACATGGCCAGCAGTTCAAGAAAAGTCATTATTTCCCTCTACTCAGCATCAGTGGGACTTCATCGGAGTACCGAGTTTGGCATTTTGGGCTGCCCAGTACAAGAAAGACACTGCCAAACTGGAGCCAGAAGAACTGGTTTCTTCAAGCAGTAGCAACTGTTTTCCTTCAATACCAGTACCAAATAAAATCAGTACCAATTTCTGACCAATCTAGTAGAAAGTGTAGCTCATTTTGCCATTGGAAAGTGTTGTGCCTTAAGTCTATGGTAAATAATTGTGGGTTTGGGCCAGAAGTGTAGTTGCCATTTCTGATAAGTCCATTTCAGGTTGTCTCATTCCAAAATTTGATATTTCTGTTCTATTTACATTCCAAAGAGAGCCATTGGATTTTAAAGCTGATGCTCCCAAACAGGGATGTCTCTTGCCTTCTGTATTGACAGTTACTCCCAAATCCTGACCAAATCTCTATGTTTAGAGCTTTCTTTCTGGTTGCAGCTAAATTTAAGTACGTGAATTCCTTTTATAAAAATGCAGCGCAGGGACATACAGGTTGCTTCAGTGTCGCTGTTCCCTTTCAAATGTCGCAAAGAACACTCACTATGAGTAACTTGTATCTGTGTCAAGAGGATTTTCATAGACGTTAAAGGAAACAATCAGCCTTACGCAAAGATAATTTATGTGCAAAAGTCCCTGCCTCTTTCTCAACATACACTCAGGTACTCACAGAACGAAACAGCTGCGTGTACCAAATTAACATCAGGTACATTTGATTCAACACAATATACCTCTTAGTTTGGAATACCTTCTAACACCCACTGTGAGAGAAGAACAGTACAACATGGCAGCACTAAAAAAGGTATCAATAAATATACAAAGGAAACAGCAGGTGTAACAGTTCCCAGGGGGTCAGGATGGCCGAGCGGTCTAAGGCGCTGTGTTCAGGTCGCAGTCTCCCCTGGAGGCGTGGGTTCGTAATCCCACTCCTGAGACCTCCCCTTTAGGGCTCCCCCTTCAATTCTAAGGCCAGTCCTCTACCCAATATATCCAGCGACAATTAGGATTCAGGATTTGAAAGCATCATTAGCAACTTTGCTGATGATAACAAACTGGGAGCTGCTCTTCCCTCTCCTGAGGCACAACCTGCCTTGCAGAGGAATCTAGACAGGCTGCAGCACCCAACTACGATTAAGCCCATGAAATCTAACACATCCAGGTGCTGGATTGTGCACCTACAACAGACTAACCCGGCGCACAAGTACAACTGGGAGAGGACTGGGTGGAGAGCAGTCCTGCAGAAAGGGATCTGGGGGTGCTGGTTCACAGCAGGCTCAATAGCCCTCAGCAGTGTCTTGGCAGCAAAGGAGGTGAACCGTGTCCTGGGCAGCGTCAAACACAGCATCACCAGCCAGACAACAGAGGGGATGCGCTGTGCTCTGTGCTGGTGCAGCCTCACCTTGAGTGTGCTGGGTCCAGTTCTGGGCCCCACAATTTAAGAACAATGTGAAGGACCTTGAATGCCTCCAAATGAGGGCAACACAGCTGGTGACAGGGCTGGAAGCAATGTCCTCGGAGGAGAGGCTGAGGACTTTGGGCTTGTCTAGTCCGGAGAAAAGGAGGCTGAGGGACAATCTCTTTGTCCTCTACACCTCCCTGAGGAGGTAATGTGAGGAAGGAGGTGCTGATCTCTTCTGCCTGGTATCCAGGGATAGGATGCATGGGAATAGTTCAAAGTTGTCCCAGGGAAGATTTAGACTGTATTTCTGTACTGAAGCAGAGGGCGGTCAAACACTGGAGCAGGCTTCCTAGAGAGGTGGTGAATGCTCCAAGCCTGTCAGTGTTTAAGAAACCTGGACAATGCCCTTAGGAACTGACTGATGTGTTCAGACAGTTGGACTAGGTGACCATTGTAGGTCCCTTCCAAGTGAAATACTCTATTCCATTCCACTAAAATTTCTTCTAACTTGTTATGAACTCGTATTTTCACATTCACAAATCTGTTTGCCCACCTTTTTTAAGCTACAGGCAGGGTTCTTTGCATCCTTTTATTTAACTGTCCTTTCAGGGAAAGAAGAGAAAGTTCATTGGGACAGGTTGAAGTGGTTACTGTTTTTGCTACAGTGTGAGTCAGATCCTGTCTGTGGAATAAAAAAAGAATTTAATACACAGATGTAGGGAAGGATGAAAACAGCAAGACATGAAATGCATCATCTGTTCCTTGCACTGACACTTATAGAGCTGCTAGAGGAAGATTAATATGAGACAGTTGCCTATTCAGGGACTCAGCAAACCTATATCAGCTCAGGACTGCGTGAGACTGCTTTTAGGTGCCTTTCTGGTCAAAGGCTATGTTGGTGTTGCAGAGTCTGAGGCTCTGGCAGTCTGACTTTTTTCTTTTTCTGGGGCTGGGAGAACTAAACTGAAGGCTAGAGGAATTAAGAGACAAAAGAAAAGGAGGCACGTCAAGAAAGCGAACAGGAACATCTTGCATTCTAGGTGATGTTCAGAGCTTTCCTGAAGGTGTAAGAGATGGGAAAACGATCTCGATATCTTATTCTCTAACTTAGTTTTTTCTTAACAGCTCTTAGTTTGAGGGCAGCAAAGGTATAACAGCATTGCAGTATTTCCTGTACTTCTGCATGACAGTGAGCGTGGTGATTGTGGTAAAACATGCTGCATTCAGACTACGTATTCTAGCTGTAATGTCAAAGACCCTTTGACATGATTTGTGGACTAGGTATTTTATTTTTTATTTATTAGTCAAACTTAAATTGTATGAACAATTATTTTCATGCTAAAATATAAAGGAAGTGACTGAAGCAATCAAAGAACTCTTAATAAATCCTTTTTGAGAAGTGTGATATATTGTTCAGTTTCCGGAATTTGCAAAACACAAGACAGGGAATGATTAGCTGTGTAGGAAGAGCTGGGAAAAAAATTGTGAAAAAAGAACAGGAATGTTAGTTAGCTACTCATGTAAAATTCTAGGATGAAAAAAAGAAAATATCAAACTTGAATATAGAACCAGGGTTGCTATATGGGAGATAATAATTCCTATTTTACATACTTCTGTGTGGAATAGTGTCTCCAATTTTGGGCATCCATGTTTTAAAACATGAAGAAAAGACTATCAGAGATCTAAAAAAATGTGACCTCTGGGAAAAATTGAATTCTGAGGGCATGTTTGACCTAAAAAAGATACACATTGGGGAATGCTTTTGTGAGAAAGAGGGTAAAGAACTGTTCTCTGTGTCTGCTGGGAAAGTAACAAATAATGAGCTTCATTAGTGGCGAAGAATGTTTTCAGGAAAAAAATTCTGAGATTTAGAACAGCAGGTCTACTGAGTTTTTTAAGAACAGGTTATAGTTAAACAAATATATGTTAGAATTGCCTTAAATACATCTCATTTTGCTTTGAGCAGAGAGTATAAGTAGTCTCCTTATCACTTCTAGGCTTTTAACCCTCTTCTGTGTTCGCTAAATTTCTGATATCCCTGTGGTGCACTGATTCTTTGTTCCATCTCTCTGCCAAACACAGCCTTAGCACAGTTCAACACATCTTTGGATGTTTTTATTTCTGGGGTAATCCTCTTTTTCTCTTTAGTTTTTGCTGACTTTATAAAATAATGTAATGTTTCTTTTAAGAATTGTTTCTTCTGTAGAGTTAATTTTCTAACTTCCCAATTTACCAAGAATTCAGTTCTGTTTGGAAAGGAAAACAGGAGGACTTATTCTGCTGGTATTTAGAAGTGGAAAGTGACAATGCAGTTGCAGCGAGGATTCTTCAGAATAGGACTGAGGGGAGAGAAATTAATGAACAATCATCTTTAGGGGCACAGTCATGTATAAGCCTTTTCCATTATAATAAATCCACCTTAGTTTTGGCTGTGCTTGGTGGGATGAGAGCTCCATAGTGCCAAGAAGTGGAATACTTTAGTTATTGACAAAACTGGAAGTTTAACCTCTGATCTAAAAAATGTTCACCAGTTCTTACAGATCTGACTCAAAGGTTTGAGAGTGGCACAGTCTATAGTCTGCAGCACTTTTAGATTCCATTCCAGCTGAAAACTTCATTGTATAGCCAGCTTTCTTCTTGAAAAGGAGCAGAAGTGGAAAACATAGCAAAACTGGGTATATATAAATTGTGCAAGAAAAATAAGGTATTGTAAATATTTTATATTGTCAATTTTTTATTGATGGAATAAAAACTATTAATTTAATTAAATGATTGGCAGTGGGACTACCATAGTGATTACAAATGAAATGGATTTTTTATGTTAATTTAGGAATAAATAGGCAGACATGCCAGTTTATTAGGAGAGACTTTTAGTAAGAAGCATTTGTAATACGAGTCAGGAAAACCTGCATTATCGTGTTTTAGACTATATTCTTCAACCGGCTAATGACTAAGCATAAATACCTTTCACGTTGTATTGAATAAATGTCATTCTCTTTTTATTTCCATCCTTTTTACTATGGCAGACTACATTATGTGAAAGTGCATGAGTGTCTATTTAATAAGAAATTGGTATAGTGAAATTACTATTTTATATCTTCCTGTACAGTTAAGTGACATATTTTCTTCAATTTTAGGTATCAGTAATTATCACTGGAACTGTAGTTAAAATGAAATTCAGTATTAACAGCATTCATTTAAAAGTTGAAATGTAAAAAACAGAATTCATGCCTTTTTGAAGATGCTGTTGTCTGTAGCATCTGTAACCAGGTATAAAAATATTGCAGTGCCTCTTTTTACGTTGATAGCTGATAAATTTGTGTGCGATATTCTGCTTTGTTTATCCAAGTTGTACTCACTCTGCTCCCTTTTGAATTAGTCCAGATAACTGCAGCCAAAACTCATCTCCATTTCTTCGTCCTCCAAAGATTTATGTTTTTGTTTTGGCTGACTAGAGACTCAGGTCTGTATAATTCTGTTCCCTGACGCTGATCGTGTTTAGCTGATATTATTCTGTTCAGAGTAGAGAGGGCTTTTATCTGTTAAGTAATACAGTGCTTGTGAAATACTGAACTGAGTTTACAGTACCACTACATTTCATAATAGTGCAAAAGAGTAGAGGAAAGAGAGCAGTTCATCTGCTTTGGTCCCAGGAATTGCTTTATATCTGCATCTCCATTTCTGTTGAATTACTTACAATTCCTGCAGTCGTTCCTCTGCTACTGTGAATTATACCACTGTGTTATATTTTCTCTGCAGCATTATCAAATGATATATAGAAATCTAATACACAGTTCCTCAAATGGCTTGTAATCAGACAGAAGTGAGACTTCTGGGTTTACATTGCGAGGTTTTGATAGCAGGGGGACTGGAGAGGTGTCTGCTGTGAGAAGGCATCAGGAGTTGCCTCCCTGCCTGACAGAGCCAGTTCCAGATTACTCCAAGACAGATGAAACAGTCTGGCTGTTGACCAAAACTGAATCTATCAGAGGTGGTGTCTCTGTGAGAACATGTATAGGAATGGGTAAAAAAAGCTGCATGGCAGCTGTGAGCTTTTCTCTCATTTCTATAAGTGAGAGAAAAAGAGGAGAGAAGCAACTGTACAGACAGCAAGAAGGAGAGGGAGAGGTGCTTCAGATGCCAGAGCAGAGATTCTGTTGCTGCTTATAGTGAAGACCATGGTGAGGCAGGTTGTCCTCCTTGCAGCCCATGAGAACCATGATGGAGAAGATATCCACCTGCAGTCTGTGGAGGACCCCATGCTACAGCATGTATATGTGCCATGAAAGAAGCTGCAGTCTGTAGAAAGCCCATGCAGTAGCAGGCTCGTGGAAGGTGCTTGTGGAGAGGAGCACGAACTAGAGTAGGTCTTCTGGCAGGACCTGTGACCCCATGGGGGACCCACACTGGAGCAGTCCACTCCTGAAGGACTGTACCTTGTGGAGAGCACCCATACTGGAGCGGTTCTTGAAGAACGGAAGCCAGTGGGAGGGACCCACATTGGAGCAGGGGAAGAGCGTGAGAAGGAAGGCAAGAAGGAAGGAATAACAGGACGAAGCATCAGAGGCTGACCACAACCTGCATTGCCCATCCATCTGTGCTGCCTGAGAAGGGAATTAGAGGAGTCAGGAGTGAAACTGAGCCTAGGAAGAAGGAAGGGGTGGAGTGAATGGCTTTGGGTGTGCTTTCATTTCTTGCTATCCTACTGTTACAATTAATTGGCAATAAAATTAAATTAATTTCCCCAAATCGTCTGGTTTGCCTGTGCTAGTATTTGGTGAGTGATCTCCCTAGCTTTATCTTGGCCCATAAGGTTTTTTGCCTTATTTTTTCCCCTAAGACAAGGGAAGTAAGAGAGCAGCTGGGTGGGCAACCTGACAGCCAACCAAGGTCAGCACACTTTTGATTTTATATTACTATATATGTGGGATATACAACCTGAGAGATTGTCTCTTCTCTGTGCAGATTAAGACCTGTCTTTAGAATGCCTATTGGAACTAATTTTACAAACATTTCTTAAAGCTTGGAAACTTTAATGGTAATTTGAGAAGTTATGGCCTGGATGTTGTCTTTGTCTTTAGTTTTCTTATGAAAGTACTATTCCAGAGTTCACAGCTGCTATTCTTGTGCAAATGCAATCTGTGTTGTAAACTACATCATCGAATGATATGAGTTATTAATTTTTCTCTAAATTAAATGTTGTTTTCTAAAGATTTTTTTTCTTTTGATGGAAGGTATTAATTTATTCATTTCAGATTTAGTTTTATTGTGGTCCTATATGATGTTATAGTTATACATCTAAAGAGGCCGCAATCTGAGAGATAGGAGCTAAAAAGCGGGATGGGCCTGAAGAAAATAAGACTTCACTTGCTGCTGAAGGAAATTTGTCACGAAGCTATGTCTGAAAGCAGTAGCCCACCTGCTGCAAGTAATGTTGGTTTCTTCAGCTTTGAGGAACATGAAGATCATGATCTTTTCTGTCTACTAGACATGCTCTTGATTTTCCTAGAGAGGAGTGGTGGATAAATAATACCAACTTCACATCTCATAACAGCTGTAAATGAACTATTGTATCTACCATTTATGTCTCAGCAGATTTAGTTTTATCATTAATGCTCACTGACTTCAGATGAGCTTTTGGAAGGAGGTTTTTTTAGCCTATTATTTTTTCTATTATTTTTAAGTTTGTGGATTTTTTTGCCCCCAAAATTTCAGGAAGAAAAATCATGAACTGATTAATCTGGTTACTTCCTGTGAGTCTTCTATGTATGCCGACTGATTTCTGTTCATAGGCACATCCACTACTTAATTAATAATAATAGCAAGTACAGCAATTGTGCCTAGAGAAGAAGTGGTTGGGTTTTTTCCCACCTCAGATTTCCAAGGAGCTTAGATTTTATGAGTATCTAAATGATACAGAGGAATATCCCTTTATCCTGAAATCATAGGAAAGGAAGCTGTGCATACTGCCGTGAAGGGAAAAATACCCAGGAGAAATGGTTGGTTGTTTTTATCTGTCTTATTTAAAAATCGATACATTTCTTCAGAATGCTCACAAAAAGCGTGCTGAGAAATTTTTTCTCCTGCTGCAGTAGCTGGGATTCGCCTTGAATTAGCTGCAGGCAAAGGTGGCTCATCTAAAAGCGAATGAGTGATGGAGACACCTATATAGCTGCATTTTATGTACTGTGCAGATCTAGTGGTGGAAGCTACACTTAGCTGTGGTATTGTACAATATAGGAAAGGAAGAGGAAAAAAAAAAAGAAAGCCAATACAAATTAAGGATATCATGAGGGTTTAGTGATCATATTATTTAAAAAAATGCACAATAGAGGTTTAAAAACAAAGGATGGAAGAAAAATTATCAGATGAGGTCATCCGAGCTGTCTCTGGGCTGAGGGGGTGAACTGGTAATTATTTTTTGTTGTTGTTGTCTTAAAACCAGAAATACTTATCTTCATTTTGGAGGAAGAAAGCATCTGTCATGGAAACTGTATGATTCAAATGAAAAGCATACAACAGTCATTTAATTAATTTTAAAGAAAAAAATGGAAGTGTAAGAAGATTAATTTAACAGGATTACAAATGTAATCGTAACAGACAATAGTATTAGATCTTTGGCAACTATGAGGTTCCTGTAAAAGACTATTGACAGATTAAATAATCACCATACTCAAATATGTGAAGTTAATTTCTATATTTCTGAAGTACTTTTCCTTCAGATATACGAAAGAAACATTAACAAATACAAAGTTAATACTTCTGAATGGTGTTAATGTTGGCTGCCCTCATCATTTACATTAGACCAAATGAATTATTTATTAAACTCTTGATACTGAACTGACCTTTGATCAACAACAGATGGCAGTCGGGTTTATTTCGCTGCATAACAATTGCTGTTAAAGATTTCATTTACATTTTAGTTAAATCAGTCTTTACATTAGTGAGGACATTTTGGTTTTCTGTATTTGAATAGCACTTCATTTTATTGGCTCATTTGTTTTGATTTATCATTTAGTTGCTTAAGAACCCACTAAGGAGTTATCTTCAAGAGTTGCCAAACTAAACTTTTAATTTTTTGTTTGAATTTTAAGGTATACTCCCTTCAAGTGTTAAAAGTAATTAAACAAAATAGAAAAAAGTCAAGCTAGATTATATAGAGAATAAATGTGTTGCATGTTTCATAAAGTTTTGAAGAAATGATGCCTCTTCATTTTGAAGTGGTTGGTTGTGCAATGTAATAAAAAGATGCTGAAAGAAGTGATCTGAGGCAGAGTTTCATAGCCCTCAAGGCCAGAAGTAATCAATCTCACTGTTTTTATCCAGTGGCCATTACAGTTCTTCTGGTTAACCCTGTATTATCCTAGTGTCTTTGACTAGACCTAGCTTATGTGTTTTGAAGCTTAAGTTTTGGGAAGATATTGTGATCTTACCTAACTATCCTATATTTTGTAGAGGGCTACTTGCTGTAAAACTGTTTCCCACATCCCTTTGGGCCTTAGGTCTTTTACACTATCGTGCAAAGTGCTTGAAAATTCAGGTGATATTTTCTTGCTTTATGTGTTTTGGATGCATCTGTATATCACCCAGCTCCTTTTACTCTCAGCAGTTCACATTGTTAGATTAAAACAGTTTATGAAGTTCCTCAAGTGTGGAAGAGGGCAGACATCTATGGCAGAAAGCCTACATTTTAAAGACAGAGGGTGGGAGAAAAACACTGGCCAACCAAAGAAGTTCTGCTGTAGATTACCTTATCCTTTAGTGTCTGGGTTTTTGTAGTCTTCTGTAATCTCTTAAGGTGCTGGTGAGTTTATCAGAATGTTTTTTTCTAAGTGTCAGGAAATGAGTAACTTTTAATAAGGTATGTTATTTAGGTTTAATGCTGTATCATTGAGACACACTGAATACCAAGATTACATGTTTTTAATAATTGATGGTGTTGGCTGGAATTATTCAAAAGGCCTCAAACGTATGAAAGTACAGTTTAACAAAAACATGAGATGTAGTTTAGTGGGTGATTTAGCTTACTACAGGAAAGTACTATTGCAGGCTTTTGAAGGGGCCCATCAGCACACAGGCTGTGCCTTGGGGTGCAAGAGTAAAGAACTTGGAGCAGTATGTTTGTTAAATATCGTATGGGCACTTTGTGATGTACTTGTGGAGTTTGAATAATGTTTAAGAGCTTTAGATTCTTTTACATTGTTAGTAATGTCTGTGGTGTTTCTTTTTCTTTTGAAGTGATTATGATTAGTGAAGTGCAGCAGTAACTGCTTTTGGTAAATGAAGAAAGTTTGTTTCCACTGAGTGATTACTTTGGAGCATGGATAGACTTATGAATATTTCTAGTTAATGTCATGCTTTGCTTGTCTCTTGATTTATTTCTCAGCAGTTCTTTTTCCAGAGATAGCATGAGTTAAATGACTGCCAAGTCTTTCTTAGAATTTTCCTTTCCGTTTTACTGCAACTGTAATACTTATCAACAGCCATCACATATTGTCTTTAATGTGGCAGTATATCAAAGCTTTCCTGAAGTGCAAAAATGGTTTCATCCCCATTAGCTCTCATTGTCACTTCATTATATTGTAACTTAAGTAAGCATGACCTGTTCTGTGTAAATTCATGTTCATTTTTTATTTGCCTAAATATTAAACTGGAGTTCTCTTATTTCTGGCTTTTATATTTTTCTTCTTCACTTGTTTGCTTCTGCAAAAAAAAATTGGAGAATAGTGATGCTAATACTAAACTTTTTATAGTCCCGTTGTCCCCAATAGTGTGGGTACTGGAGTAACTCCCTTTTTGTTCTTTGTTGTTTCTTTTGAACTTGTAAAATTCTATGGTGTTTCAAAGGTAATAATTCTCAACATCTTTGGATATGGTTGTTTGCGTATGGAAGATATTTTGTTCCAATTTACTTTTCAAGGTTTACTGTGCATAATAGTGTTTCATTTTTCAGGTCTTGCCTCATCTGCTTATTGTTGCCCTCCGAGCTTTCAATACAGCTAAGTCAGGTTTATATTTTGATATATTTTGTTCCTGTTTGTTGCTTTTAGTCCTATATATAAATATTCCGAATCTACCTCTTCTGAAAGAAATTTAACATAATTTTTTTTTAACTTTTCAGAACAGAAATTTTAAAGTGTTTTTTTCTTGCTATTTCCTTAAAACAAAGAACATCAGTAATCATCCTGTCATCATATTTGTATCAGCATTACATCTTAATTATTCCAACTTCAACCACCAGTTCACATCCCCTTCCATTTTTTTTCCTTCTTTATACATAGACTCATGGGTTCACGAGATAACTCAAGTTGGAGTGTTCTCAAAAGTGATCTAGTCCATCATCCTCCTCAAAGCTGTGACATCAGTTCAGGTTGCTCAGAGCTCTATTAAGACGGGTTTTGAAAACCTCGAAGGAGGGAGGCTGCACAACCTCACTGGGCAGTTTGGTCCACTGCTAAACTGTCTTCATGGTAAAAAGTGTCACCATGCATCACTGCAAAAAGCGTGGCTTCATCTGTTCAGCAGCTTCCCTGTTGGTACTGGAGGGAGCCATTATTTCCCTTGAAGCCATCCCTTCTCCAAGCTGGAGCATCCTGGCAACCCCAGCCTTTCCTCACAGAGCAAGTGCTCCAGCCCGGCTAGGCTGGGGGCCCTATGCTGAATTTCCTCCAGTTTATCAGTGTCCTCCTTGCATGCAGAGAAGGGTGCAGAACTGGATGCAGTATTATATGGTTGATGTGTGGTCTGGTGGTGTCTGAATACGGGGGAATGTTCCTTTCTCTCTGTCTGCTTCGTCATACTCCTTCTAATAAGGCCTCAGATGCTGTTATTGGTCTCTGCTGTCAGGGCACACTGCTGGCTCCTGCTCAGCTTGCTGCCCCCATGGCCCTTTCAGCCAGGCAGTGCCCATCCTATGCCATTCTAAGAGCTTTTCCTTCTGAAGTATAGGACTCGGTATTTTTGTCCTTGCTGAATTGCTTAAGGTCGCTGTTAGTTCATACCCTCCAGCCTGTCCAAGTCTCCCTGGATCACAGTCCTGCCCTTAAGCATATCAAGTGGTCTTCCCTAATGGGGTGTAATCTGCAAATCAGTGCAAACAGTGTAGTCCATTGCCTCCTCCAGATCATTGATAAATATCTTCTTTTGTAATATTGGATGTACCTTTTATGACATATTTATTACTGTAATACAATTGTTTCTTAACAGAAAATATTTATATTCTCAATACTTGTACTCAGATTTGGCTGGGTTTGAGAATCTCAGTAGATTATGCTTAAATATATCTAATGTAAATGAAAAGGTTTCCTGAGGTTTTGTGCCAGTTTTAATGTACAAAGTGGTATCTTTAGGACATAATTTTAGAAATCACTACTGCTGCAAAAAGTTTCCCATTTTGGAAGGCACAGCCTTCAGAATCTCCAGGTAGATAAACTGTATTTCTCATCTGCTCCAGTGCAAAGTGAATCTGCTTGCTTTAAACAGCCTTTCTCAGTGGTTTGATGTGGCTGTCTAGGAGAAAGTGATAAGGCTGTTCTTCCGCTTTGTCCTGGGGATGGTACCTTCCACCAGAGAGGGGAGAGGTACAACTGCAAGGCAGTTGCTGACAGTTACCCTTGCTAAGCCAGTGAAATGCTATGGGAAACATTTCTGTGCAAGGGAAAAAAACATGTGAAGTCCAAATTAATATTTTATTTAATATATTAGGTGGTTGTATCAGTCTTTTTTTAGTTGTGCTTCAAGGAAAAGGCAGGTGATGCTACCATCAAGTTTCTGCTGACAGAGGTGTCAACGTATCCAACAACTTGCTCTTCTGACTTTTGGACCAGTCACCTTCAAGGGAGGATGCTTTAGCTACTCAGCAATTTCATACCTGTTGGATTTCCTTGAATAGCTTGTCCTGTTTTCTGAGAAACTGCAATACCTTGTGTGATCACCAGCATTGTTATTTATATCCAAGAAGGGCCAGGAAGCATCAGAGCCCTTTAGTTAAAATTCTTACAAGCATAAAGACAATCTTGCCTACTAGCTTAAGATGCTTACATTATAGTAAATGCTTGAGAATGATGCTATTTAGTGGGAACAGAGATGTTAATCAAATAATTGAATAAACTGGGGTTAAAATTTTCATTGTCAATGTTACACTGATGCTCCTGGGCTCAGAAGTGACTGTGTCATTTTCAGATATGGGACCTGGACTTCTAGGTCACAACCTAAATACTTGTGAAAAGTAAATTAAGGAGCTTGAACTTTGCTAGTTTTAAGAGAAAATGAACTCCTGAATCAGATTTTTATAATGCATTTACAGATCTAGGCTCCACATTGTATAATCAGCTATTTAAATGGCTTGAGTTACTTAATGTGTGCACTGGGGCAGAGGCTGAGTTGCTCTCCTTAATCTCATCCATGTTCCGTTTCTGCGTATCTGACAGCATAGGCATAGCTTAGGCTCCCAGTTAGCTAGACAATAATGAACAGGGAACTGGAGTGTGATTTCCCAAGACATGAAGGGACTGTGCATGCCCCAGATCCATTGATTTTCAATTAGAGTGGACACTTGGCTTACTTAGAGGCTTTACAAATTCTCAATCAAGACAGCTAACTTGAACCATGTATTTGTTATGCTCTCAATGTGAAGAGACTGATGTTAGTGAGTGGCAGGGGGAATAATTACATGGGAAGGAAAAGGTACTTCAGGCTGATATCTGTGCTGCTTGCCCAGCTGCGAGGTTGTGATTCTAGAATGATAGGGCATGGAAAGGAAGAGGGAGGTTCCCTTTGACTCTTCTGTGCAGCTGTATAAGTGAAGGAGCACACCAGTTAAAACCAAAAAACCCTATACAAAACAAAACAAAAAAAAAGGAAGTGCTTTAAGAGCATCGGGTAAATTGAGACAAAAATGTCACTGCCCAAACCCATAATGAAATATGGTACTGTGAAAATACCACTTCTTCACCTGGAGGTAACAAGACATTTTGCCTGGTGTCATTTTATCTGCTGTGAAATGGTGATGTGAAGTCCCCTTGAGCATTTAACAAATTTAGGAAGGAATTTGTAGACAAAAATCCTCCCATCAGTCAAAATCATGTAATCACAGCTTCTTCCTGATGAACAAAACATTTGTATCTAGGATTGCACATTTTAAAAATGAGCTGAACTTGGATACATTTTTTTTTTATTTTGTCATCTATACCTTTTTGCTTTGAATTGAACATTTGGGAGTAGGGCTAAAAGATTTCAGTAGCACAAAAATTATATGCTCTGAGGGCAGTGGGTGTGCCTGGTGGCAATCATGAGGGAAGTGAACCAAGGTCTTGAGCTATTGCAGGCTCATGGGGAGGGACCTGGTGGAGGAAGCCGCAGACTGGAGGGGCTGACATCTGCCTGTGCTTTCCAGTTGCTATGCAGCTGCTCCTTAGGCAGTGAAGGACCAGCACATTGTAAACAGGGACTGGAAAAGGGCCTCAGTGGGGCTCGGAATGTGCAGGGCACCCAGAGCATTCCCGAGGCTGCTTCTCGTGATTTCACACAGTATCACAAGGTTGGAAAAGACCTTTGAGATCATCGAGTCCAACCTATGACCCAACACCTACTCGTCGTCTAAACCATGGCACTGAGTGCTTCATCCAATCTGCTTTTAAACACCTCCAGGGATGATGACTCCACCACCTCTCTGGGCAGCGCATTCCAATGACCAATCTCCCTTTCAGTGAAGATTTTTTTCCTAATATCAAGCCTAAACCTTCCCTGATGAAGCTGGAGACCATGTCCTCTTGTTCTGTCACTGGTTGCCAGAGACGAGACTAACCCCTGCCTGCCTACAACCTCCTTTTAGGTAGTTGTAGAGAGCAATAATTTCTCCCCTGAGCCTCCTCTTCTCCAGGCTAAACAAACCCAGTCTGTGCAGCAATTTCAGTCTTTGCTTCCCATTCTGCTGAGACCTACTCCTGGCACCTTCGTATCCAGGCTGCTGCTGGGAATGGCTGAATCCTGCTTTGGGAAGACTAAGCTCATGGCGAGCAGAAGTGACACTCTTGTCAAAGCCATTAGCACGTTAGGGACACAGAGCATCTCTGCTTAAACTTGCCTGGGGTGGTGTGGAAGGTGTACAGTGATGGTCTCAACATACCACAGGGATGTTACCTGGCACCTGCTGGTGCTAACGTCCTTGGCATATCGGAGGCCTTGACCCAGAGGGAGGCTACTTCTCAGGTGCCTAAAGCTCCTAGTGGAGTGAAGCAGTACCTGCAGTAGAGGAAGACAGCGTTAGGGATTGCTTGGATGTACACAAGTCCACGGGACCAGATGGGATAAGCTCAAAGGTGTTGAAGGAGCTGGCTGATGTCATTGCGAGGCTGCTGTCTCATCTTCAAAAACTCCTGGCAACTGAGGGAGGTTCTTGACAACCTGAAAACAGCAAGCGTCATACTCAGCTAGTAATTAATGAGATCCCTTTGGGTTCAATACTAGGGCCAACACTGTTTAGTACCTTCGTTAATGACATCAGTGATGGGATGGAGTCTCAGTAAGTTTGTGGATGACATCAAATTGCAGTCAGCAGTCAGTGTGCTGGAGGGCAGTGCTGTTATTCAGGGGGACCTGGGCAGACTGGAGAACTGGGCTGACAAGAATCTCACAAATTTCAGCAAAAGCAAATGCAAGTTCTTGCCCATTAAGTGGAATAACCCTTGTAAAAGGATAGGCTGAGGACCAACTGCCTGGGAAGCAACGCTGTGAAGCAAGGGATCTGAGGGGCCTAGTGGACGGCAATTTGAGCATGAGCCATCAGTGTGCCCTTACAGCAAAGAAAGTCACCTGCATCACTCGGCTGTGTGGGCAAGAGTGTGACCAGCAGGTTAGGGAAAGATCCTTCTCCTCTATTTGGCATTTGTGAGACTGTCTGTGGAGTACCATGTCCAGTTTGGGGCTCCTTAGAACAAGAAGCATGGTGATTTATGGAGACCAAATGAGGTTGTCAGAGGGCTTTAGCAAATGCCATACGACATGAAGCCAAGAGAGCTGGATCAGCTCAGGCTTAAGAAGAGATGACCAAGAGGAGACTTTAGTGCTGTCAATGAGTATCTGAGTGGAGGATGTAGAGAAGATGGTGGACAGAAGTTGTAGCACAGAAAAGTCTGATTAGGTATTAGGAAAAATGTTTTTACTGTGATGGTGGCAAAGTACTGGAAGTAGTTCCCCAGAGAGGCTGTCGAGGTGTTCAAGAGTCAACTGGGCATAACCCTGAGGAGCCTGGTCTGATTACACCTGCTTTGAGCTGAGAGTTGGACTAGGCAGTTCCTCCTGACCTAATTATTCTATTATTCTATAACATGTTCATATTTTTTTGTATGAAGGTTGGAATTTCTTTTTGTTCAAGTAATATTTCCTGAGGTCTGAACTTAGTAGACCCATTCCAGGAAATTTCTTATTTGTATTAGTGTTTTTTTTCTAGAGAAATTACTAATTTACTAAGGCAGTCATTCAACAAATTGAGCACATTTATATACCTGTGTTCAGACTGGCAGTTCAGGAAGATCTTGCTTAGTTGCTTGAGGTATCTGCATTTCACTTTGGCACATGAATTCTCCTTTCAGAGGCAAGGGCTTTTACTTGTTGCACTACCACATAGCATTATACCTAACTCTTTTTTTGAGTAACTGCTCTAAGAACCTCAGGTTTAAGCTGTAGCAGTAGGATTTGGTATTAGTTTTTTTAACTTTTATCTTTTGTTTGTTAACCTTTAGATTGTTTTGCTGTTTTTTTAAGCTTTGTATTTCTGTAAATTTGCCAGGTATTCTCTGAAGTTGCACTGGAAGATGTTTACTAATATACTTACTGTTCAGGATATTAAAATTAAGATCTTGAGTTGCTTTATCTAAAAATCTCTTTCTTCTCATCCAGGTCAACAGAAACAGCATGCGCAGAGCAGTACATTCGTAAATGTGAAATAAGCCCTCACCATCATGTTTGGCACTAAGAGGTCAGTTTTCACCTTCGTTGTTATGCTTTTCATCTACAAAAAGTAGTATGGCTGTTGTGACTCTAATCTGAATATTTTACATTTTCTAAATGTGTTGTTATACAAAATAGTTCAGCTACTTATATTGGTCTTACTATTATATTGATTGTTTTTTCTTTGCTGTACATCTCCGGTCTACTTTAATTGACAGGTATGTGGCATACAGGCCATGTAGCACAAAGGCAAATTATACACCCAAGGCATTATGGGTCACAGCAAGACTGCCAAAGAAGACACTGTACTAGTGCTGGAGGGCAGCCCTCCTACTTCCTGAGTATGGAAAAAAATACCAGGACAGCAAAGCACCACTGTGAGTTAGGTTCTTTTCTGCCCCTTTAGGGAGTCCATACTGAATATAAGGTAAACTTCACCTCTTCTTCTGCATGATTCAGTGTCATACTCCAAATGTCTCAGAAATCAACATTTTTTTAATCCATGCTCTACTTGCTGCACTCTTTTAAGTGCTTCTCTTAAGCATCTGAGTGGAGCAGTTCTGCTCCTGTATCTGTCAGCAGATAGTATGGCCTTGCTTCCCCCACAGTTCCTGCAGCTGTGCAGGCTATTGTGATGCCTGAGGCACCTTACCAGGTACCAGCTTCTGCACCTATGGGTCTTTCACAGGAGAGTGTGATTTCCCCAAGGAATAGAGATACTATGGACCATTCCTCCCTTGCGTGAACTGTGTATTTTTTTCCCTTGTTGATAGACTTTTAGGGTTTTAATACAAGCTAATCTATGACTTCAACGCTTGTGCCCCAGTCACATGGCAACCTAGTGAAACATTTGCCCCGTGCACTGGTAGAGCACCTTTAATCTGTTGCCCGGAGAAGTACCTTATCTTGTCTGGATTGTTGGGAAGAGGGGAAGCTAGCTTGCATGTAATAAGTAGCATCTTGCATGCCTACAGGAATCACAGGTGGCAAATATTAAGAAAAAACAGCTTGGTTTTGTAAGGCATCGTCTTCCATGCTGGGTGTGCAAAGCTTCAGTGTGAGGTGCAACCAGGTTTGAGTCAGGGTGCTACTGGGGCTTGCTGGGGTCCTTGTGCTTCTGCAAGCGTGGGCACTGCTACCTTACACGTTGACAAATGCAACAGGGTATTTTGTGTCTGTCTGAAGTGGTATTAGCATGGGACTCTAGACTTTGTTACCTTGTATTCAAGATGCAAATACAGCACATCTTTAGGGTAACTTTTCATAAAAAGGCAAATTTGGTCTAATTTTTAGGTAAGTACACAATCTGTAGTTTTGTCAATATGATGACAGGTAACTGTTGCTGAGGATGTTGTAACAGAATTGCAAACTTCCCATTTGGGGATTTCTGCTTTTAATTGGTTGCCTCTGCAGAACATTAACAATCAAGTTAATCAAAGTGAAATAAATTATTCTATTCTATTCTATTCTATTCTATTCTATTCTATTCTATTCTATTCTATTCTATTCTATTCTATTCTATTCTTATCCTGTTCAGGTAGTTCAATTATTTTTGCCACTGTTAAATATTACCCCATATAAAATCTGGGCAAAATGAAGAATTACGTTTGATTGCTAGCCTTGAAATTTCATTTTTTATCTTTTTTTTCTCCCAGATTAAGTCTTGCTTACTATTCAAATGAAAATTTCTCGTAAGGAATATTACAGACAATATGAAATTCTCTTTCATGTCTGCAAACAAGAGGTTTTATGAAGAAAAGCACATCTGGGGAGCAGAAATGCTTTGCTTCTCCACTGTACTGTGTTATGCTATTTCTTAGTCAGACTGTTTTGAACCACTTAAAATAATTAAAGGATTTCCTACTTCTGGGAGGGAAAGAGCCACAGAGTGACTTCCAGAATAGTAGCCTTCTATGTGTAAACTGGGAAATTACATCAAGTATTTTTTAGATTGGTACCGTGTTTTAGTTAGGCAGTGACTGAGTACTTGTCAGGTATTTTGTTGTCCCAGTTGCAGTGCATTTTGAATTTAATTTCCATCCAAGACTTCTAATTGTGAACAATTGATTTTCTATTGATCTTTTTCAAAGATTCTAAACTCCTACAAATAGACTACCTGAAATTATTGAGAGTTTTTGAAAATCTTAGTTTGTTACATAAATTGTTTTTCTAAAAAGAAATGCTATATTTACTTTGAAATATCATGAGGAACAAATATCATAAAAAATATTTAAGTTTTATTTTATTGTAAAATTAATTTTTAATTAGATCTAATAACACATTCCTAATTATAATCCCAGCAAAACATTTAACAAAATTACAAAACTGTCTCAAAGACTGAATTATCTCCTGTTAGCAGATCTTTAGAAGTATATAGTATCTCAGCCCTTTTTTTAATTTATGCCTTTGTCTTAATTTTGCGTACAAAGTTTATTTTTAGTGCATAATTCCCGTTGAAAGGACTGAATAATGAAATCAATAAAAGTGACTGTCCTATCAGAACAGCTTTGACAGAATCAGTATGCAAGGAAGATCTTTCTCAGCTGCCCTATAAGAAGCTGTTTTGTTAATGTGAACTGACATAGCTAACAAAGAGGTGAATTCCTCTTGATTTCAATTTAATTTGAGACCTGATCCCAAGCTTTTAAATACGGAACTATTGCGGTGTCTCTATGTTGTCTTGTATTCTGCTCTCATCTTTTTCTCTATCATGTTAATTTTTCTCCAGTTAATTAAATTTACAATAGACACCATCATTGAAATACCAGAGGTCAGTATGTATACCAATGAGTTTCTGATGTGTTGCATTATTCATACTGTGTACTTCTGTCTTGCAAGAGCAATTGCTAATACCATTGTCTTCCCGTGGAAGGGAAAAGTATATAAATTGCATTAGAGAAGGGATTTTTATTTTGTAGGAACCAGCTTTATGTGTGGAAGTTGCTCTGCAAGGATAGGCCTCAAATTAGCACATCCTCAGGATCTGCAGTAAACTCGGACTGTCTACTCACCATGGGCATTACGATGTTCAGGGTACTTTGTCCTGTGGTTATATACATTCCTCAGTTTGGAAACCTTGTGTTGTAGAACTCGTTTCAACTATGTCCATGCAGCTGGAGAGTATTTCACCTGGATGGCTGTATTCACCTTCTCTAGCCTAGATTGGAGTCCTTCAAAAGATGGCCTAAGTGACAAATCTAAGCTCTGGTGCCCAGCCATTTGGTCCCTAAATGAGTTTAGCAGACTGGAGGAAGCAGTTGTGAGAAGCAGGAGGTGAGAAGTATGAGGACATATGGAGCATATGCTCCATTTCTGGAGCTGCATCCGCGTTTGTCCCTTTTTTTTGAGGAGCCTTTACATGGCATATGTTTGAATTGGGCTTGTGAAGGATGACGCCTTGGTCCTTTGAAGTGCACAGACTACCACGAGCTAATTATGTCAGCTGCTAAATCCAGGTCTGTTTGAGTTGTGTCCTGCCAGAAGTGTGTGGTGTCTCCTTCCCGCTCTGTTGGTTTAAAGCTCGAGAAGTTTCACAGAGCTGAGAGAGCAGCTAGAACTTGTGTGATCTGTTGTCAGCATTCAGGCTGTTCAGGGCTAGTGTTACCAGGTTTAATTCAAACTCTTCTGGAGGAAAGAAAGAAAATGCGAACAAAATGAGGAAAGGACTCTGATCTCCAGGCACCCTGATCACCCTGATGTGAACTCAGAGTTTATTTTTATTGTGGTCTTTGTGAAGAGCATTTTATTTATAGGGTGGCTCCAGCCTGAGGGGCTGGTGGCTGATGCAGCTGGTAGCTTCTGTAATGTGCCGATGGCTGGCTTGGTGCTTTGTGATGGACGGCCAGGTTGTATGAATGGCAGTGCTGACAGCCTTGACCAGTTGTCCAAGAGTTTTACAGCGCAGCAGTTGTTTCTGGAGGCAAATTATTTTCTTTCCAAATCATATTCAAATCAGCTATCCTGGAAAGTTATAGTACATTTTCTTAGGTGAGATCTGTCAGCAGCAATTTGAATCCTATAATAAGTAGAAAAACGAACCTTTCTTCCAGTGTCTACTTATATTGGTATGTTTATAAACTTAGATGATAGCTGAGCTAGGCAAGTAATGTGACTGGTATAGAAAGAAGATAAAGAGATTTGTAAAAACATGTCAGCTTTTTAGTCACTGATAGTTACTGACTTACTATCTTATATCTGCTTTTGATTAGAAAGTTAAGGCAACAGGGTTCATTTGTGAGCTCCTGATATGAACAGACTGTACTGTTTTCAGGCTAATATAAGTTTAGTTTCTTCTTTCCTCTTAGCAGGAAGGCTGTGTTTAGTTTCAAAATTTCTTGATTTTTATTGGCATTAGTCCTGGTCTGTTCCTGTGTTTGTTCTGATACCTCTCACATGTTCTAAAGCATGACCAGGGGATGAGCAAGAAACTGTCCATTACTGAACTCGAAGAGTGTGTGGCAAAGTTATTTTCTTTGAGATTTGTAAGTATGCAAAAATAATTACTTGGTTTGACCTAAATTCACATGGTACTCACTATCCCCTTTTGCTTTTTAATTGGAAGTGGCACTACTCAAATGAAGTTATAACATGCTTTGTCTCTGTTATGGAATTAACTTTCTTACTGCTGAACTTTATTATGGTAATGAACTGCAAAATAATATCTATTGACATGAACTCTTTTTAAGTGTCTGACCATTTCCTAAATGTGAACTTCTAATGCCTTGGACTGTTTTATTGCTTCGGGACCTGGAGGCTGAATAATTAAAAATGATAAAGCAGCTGTGGGACTTTGTTTCTAATTCAACCAGAACAGACACAGTCTAGTATGCAGATATATGTAGGGCAGCAGAATGTTTAATGTCCTATACTCACTGTTTATTTTCCAAGAGTTTTTTCCCTTTTACACATCAGCTATTCTTTCTAGCCTGTGCTATGCTTAATGAGTGCTCAGATTTATTAATAGATCACATAACTCTTCAGGTGAGGTAACTCAAGTCTTCAGTGCTTTCATTGGATTTGGTATTTGCCATATGCTACTTTCTCTGATCCCTTTGCACCTACTTTCCTCTTTTCTGTCTCTACCTTCTCTGAGCATCTACTGTGCATATTGCACTCCGTTCACCCACTTGGACTCATTTAACCAAAATTCTTAATGATCTCCTCATGACCGAGTGCATTCAAGGCTCTGCACTTGGGCCTCTGTAATGTAGTAGCTTCCTTAAATGTACACTTTTCGAAATTTTATCCTCTTAGCTTCCTTGAGTCTCACTTCTCTGAATATTACTACTTCTACTGTAAGGAAGAGTGACTTTTAGAAGGTTTTGAACTTTCTTACTTCCTCTGGCAGCAATGAAATTAAACCCCAAAGTAGCAATGTTAACCTGATGAAGTAGGAAGGTAATAAAAATTTGATTTGCCATCAATCTGCTGAAAAGAAGAGTTTACAGATTATGTGGTGGGTTCACCTCTGCCAACAACCAAACACCCACGCATCTGCTCACAAACTCTGTTGTCCCATGGATGGTGAGAAAAGAGAAGGACAGTGAGAAGATTCATGGATCAAGATAAAGACAGAGTTACAGGTGAAACGGAAGTGTGCACAACAAACAAAGGGAATTAATTCACTGCTTCCCATTAGCAGGTAGATGTTTAACCACTTTATGGAAAGCAGGACCTCAACACATGTGATGGTTATGTTAGAAGGGAAATACCATAACCACAAAGGTTGCCCCTTCCTCCTCCTTTCCTTCAGCCTTTATTGCTGTATGCAACATTGTGTGGGTGTGAAATACCCCTTTGGTTGCTTCTGATCAGTTGTCCTAGCTGTGTGTCCTCCCAGCTTCTTGCCTATGTCCAGCTTGCTTGATGAGGGGACAAGACAGGAAGACAGAGTGGGAAACAGAGGACTTGACACTGTGTAAGGAGTAGTCAAAACATTGATGTGTTATCAACACTGGTTTAATCACAAATACAAAACACAGCACCATACACGCTGCTATGAAAAAAATTGACTCCACCCCAGCCAGAACCAGAACAATGTAAAAAGCCCAGTTAGTGTTCAAATACTGGATGTTAATAACCAGTAAAATGGTTGCATATATAACAAATATGGAAACCAGTCCAACTGTGACTTCCTATACATACAAATAAAATCACAAAAATTTTAAGCTGTAGTGAACAGTTTTTAAAAATTTGCTTCAAGGAACTGCCTTCTTATAAAATGTGAATTAATACTTCTGTTGTGTTTCTTTGCTGTATCTTGGAGTTTTTGTAAGACTGATGATTGCCTGTGGATACTTTAATTATAGTATTACACTTGCACTTCAATTGTAACCTTTAGTATTCTAAGTTCTTTATTCAAAAGTGGCTGGCACTTGAAATTACAAAGAGAATCTAACATCTTTGTGACTGGATTTTGTTGTTGTTTTTCTTTGTGTTCTTTGCATTAGGTGTTTATTTACTCTCCAGTTGATTTCAAGCAATGAATGTGTGAGCAAGCCTGCGGACACTTTTCCTGTTGTGTTTCCAGTTCCCTAATGCTTTCTAAGATTCAGGAGGCAAAGAGCTTCTGAGCAAGGCCCTTAAGATATGTCATGTATGTGGCTGGGCTCTTCAGTGTTCCCCTTACGCCCTGTTCAAGCTCCTGCTGAAGGGCAAAACCCTGGCATTTCTGAAGTTGGAAGTTGGTGACATTTTTTGCTTTTATTCTAGAAGTCAGGAATTCACCTCAATTTTTTAACAATATGTTCTTTCTTTACCAAGAGTATACAGGATGAGGAAATTTTTTTTTGTTTTGTTTTACTTTTCAAGAAATGCGTTTGGAAGAAAAACATGCCAAGGTGTAAACTGAAGGTCAGTTTTGCTTAGTGAAGAAGTCAGTGGAAGGTACTCATGCCCCAGTTCAATCATTTCTTCTTGTATAATAAAGCATGAAAATATTTCAGAGACAGAGCTGAACTTTTCCTCATGCTTAGATTTCATACTGAGCTTCGGCCTCCTTGCCCTGCAGGTATCTCTAGTTGTTGGTATGTTTCCAGTCTTAGCAGAACTGTTCCTGTTAGATTGCAACTGTAAAAATACAAGATTTTTCTCATTTTTAGGAAACGAACTCTGTAGATGAGAGAATTATCAGTGCTGCCAGACATGAAACCTAGTCTCAATTTAAAACCACTCCAGTTTAATTTCAGCTTAAATGTGAAAGGCACACACATGACAATCATCACCTAACACAGATAATTTGCATCATCTGGACTCTGCTGCATCTTTCACATGTAAGAATAGCTACACTGATGTGGTCAGTAATGCATTTTTGCTTGGGCGTTGCTTGCCAGATACATCTCTGAAACCTTCCGAAGTAGAACGGGTACCATAGAATGGTGTGTGGTGTCCTACAAACTATTTCAAATGCTTCTGGCAATTACGTGGTCTCCCTTTCTTTTTTATTTTTTAAATTCCTGCCCATAATCATAACTATATCAGAGCAAAAGGTTTTCACCCTGTATCTTTATTTCCTAACAAAAATCCCAATATCCTGTTAAAAAACAAACCTCATTTCACAATGTGATATGTCTGCATCCTGCTTGTAAGTATAAAACCCTGGGGTTAAATTTTCAAAGTTGTGAATAGTAGGTATCTGCAAAAATCCCATTGTCTGTTAGTAGGATTTGTTAACATTGCTCCCTGACACCTTTTTAAGCACTCATAATGGTGATTTATTTTACGGTGTTACAGAAGACACTTGGTAAAGTGTATTCTGATCCACATTTGGCAACATGAACCAGTCAGCGGGAACGGGACCGATGGAATCTCTACATCTGTGCTGCATTGGTGCAAGTAGTGGTCATAGAATGTTGTCTTGTATCTATGTAGTCATAAATTGCCTGTTTTGCTGACACTTTAAAGTACGTGAAGGGAAACATCAGCACTGCTGGCTTTCTGGCAGGGAGCCTAAGAGTGACTTGGTATGCCTTGTGTGTCTAACTAATGCCACTTCAATGGAAAGTTTTAATTAAGTGCATGTCTGTGTGTGCAGAGTAGAAATCAAAGGCACTTGGGAAAAAGAAAGTGTGTCTGCTCCAGACTCACTGAGGAATAATTTGGTGAGAACACTAGATGACTTTCAATTACTTGGAAAATACTTTCTTCACAGTATCACAGTATCACAGTATCACAAGGTTGGAAAGGACCTCTGAGATCATCAAGTCCAACCTATAACCCAACACTAACACCAACCATCATCTAGACCATGGCACTCAGTGCCACATCCAATCTCCCCTTAAACACCTCCAGGGTCGGCGACTCCACCACCTCCCTGGGCAACGCATTCCAATGGCCAATCACCCTTTCAGTAAAGAACTTCTTCCTCACATCAAGCCTAAACTTTCCCTGACGAAGCTTGAGTCCATGCCCTCTAGTTCTGTCACTGGTCACCTGAGAGAAGAGACCAACCCCTGCCCGACTACAACCTCCTTTTAGGTAGTTGTAGAGAGCAATGAGGTCTCCCCTGAGCCTCCTCTTCTTTAGACTAAACAGCCCCAACTCACTCAGTCGCTCCTCATAGGGCTTATGCTCCAGCCCCTTTACCATCTTCGTTGTCCTCCTCTGAACACATTCCAGTATCCTGACATCTTTCCCAAACTGGGGGCCCAGAACTGTACACAGTATTCCAGATGAGGCCTGACTAGTGCCGAGTACAGGGGGACGATAACTTCTCTGGTTCTGCTGACTACACTATTCCTAATGCAGGCTAGAATGCCATTGGCCTTCTTGGCCACCTGGGCACACTGCTGGCTCATGTTGAGCTTCCTGTCAACCAGCACTCCCAGGTCCTTTTCTGCCTCACTACTCTCCAGCCACTCTGTCCCCAGTCTGTAGCTCTGCATGGGATTGTTGTGTCCGAAATGAAGTACCCGACATTTGGACTTATTAAACATCATCCCATTGGAATCGGCCCATCTCTCCAATCTGTCCAGGTCCCTCTGCAGGGCCATCCTACCTTCTAACAGATCAACCCTTCTTCCCAGTTTGGTATCATCTGCAAACTTGCTGATGATGGACTCAATCCCCTCATCCAGATCATCAATAAAGATATTAAACAGGACCGGACCCAACACCGATCCCTGGGGGACACCACTGGTGACCGGCTGCCAACTGGATGAGACACCATTCACCACCACTCTCTGGGCTCGGCCATCCAGCCAATTCCTAACCCAGCACAGAGTGCTCCCATCTAAGCCACGGGCTGACAGCTTCTTTAGGAGTCTACTGTGGGGGACAGTGTCAAAGGCCTTGCTAAAGTCCAGGTATACCACATCCACAGCCTTCCTCTCATCCACCAGGCGAGTCACATGGTCATAAAAGGAGATCAGGTTGGTCAGGCAGGACCTACCCCTCCTAAACCCATGCTGGCTGGGCCTGATCTCTTGACCGTTCTGCAGGTGCCGCATGATTTCACCCAGGATTATCTGCTCCATGATTTTACCTGGGACCGAGGTCAGGCTGACAGGTCTGTAATTACCTGGATCATCCTTACGGCCCTTCTTGTGGATGGGCGTCACATTGGCCAACTTCCAGTCTTCCGGGACCTCTCCAGTGAACCAAGACTGCTGAAAGATGATGGAGAGCGGCTTAGCAAGCTCATCCGCCAGCTCTCTCAACACCCTAGGATGGATCCCATCCGGCCCCATAGACTTATGAGGGTCCAAGTGGCTCAGTAGGTCTCTAACTTCCTCCTCATGGATTGCAGGAGGGCCATATTTCACCCTGCCCCCATCAACCACTTCAGAGGGCCAACTGTCAAGCACGCTGACATCCTTGCTGTTGAAAACTGAGGCAAAGAAGGCATTAAGTACCTCGGCCTTCTCTGCATCTTTGGTTACTATATTTCCCTCCACATCCAACAAGGAGTGGAGGTCGCTGCCGCCCTTCTTTCTACCATTGATATATTTATAAAAACTCTTCTTATTATCCTTTACAGAAGTGGCCAATTTGAGCTCCAGCTGGGCTTTTGCTTCCCTGATTTTCCTCCTACACAACTTAACAACGTCTTTGAACATATTGCTGGAAAATACAAGAAAATCAGTCTGAAGGGAAGACTTAAAAATTAGTCTGTAGATCTAATCCATTTGCTCTGTACTTGTTGGAATATGTCATGGTAGTACAAATCAGAGGTGTAGTGATTGTGAAACTAATCTGATATGCTGGATTTCATTAAGCTCCCTAATTATAATTACCAACAACAATGGAAGCTCGTTTGCCTACAGCCAGTGTTTTTGATTTGTCATTTCTGTAACAGTTTCTAAGATTATAAACATCTGATAATTCAGTGTTAATACATGTGCAATATTTATAGGAGATCTTTCATAACTGGGCAGCCATATTAAAATTCTAACTGTTCAAATGGAACTCATTATATGAGAATTTTAGCTTTGTTTCCTGGTTCTCACAGTTATATGAGGAAGAAAATTCACTCAGTTCTCTTCAGACTGGGGTGGGTCTTTATGAAAAGAGCAGTTCTGCGGAGCAGGGATAATTAATTTACCACTAGATATTGTGTATGATTTATTTTGGATAATGTTTGGTGTGTGATTCATTGTTCTCCATGCATTATAGGAATTCCAAAAGGGCCAACCCAGATTTGTACAGGACTTGTAATGTCATACTGTATTTGGCTTAATTCCCTGGCTTCAGTACAGCGTGACTTCCACCCTCTTATCCATCTTTCAACCAAGATAGAAAACATGCTTTTTTATTCACTTAACTTTTCTTCCAGATGGAATGGAGCTTTCTCAAGAGCCAATCCAAAAGTGTGTAACAAAATCCATGAGGGGCTGGGAATGACCATACATTTAGTCCCTATTTAGTCCTCCATCTTTAATACAACTCTAAGATACTATTTGCATTAAATAAACACAGTAAAGGAATGCCACCAGTGGCTTAAAAATTATCATGGCAGTCATTTGTTTCTCTGTATGACAAGTGATTGGTCAGCTCCTTCTCTTCATCTTATTGTAAGTGCATATTCTCCTGTGAACTGTACTGTCAGATGAAATCTTCCCTCATCCCCAAAGCCCCATTTTTTTTTTGTGTTTCTTAACATGGACAAGGTTATTTTCTGACCAGAGAATTATAGGTCTAGTTTCCTAATATCTTTCTCCATTCCTGCTGATGTTTATGAAAAAGTGAATCTGAAGACTGGAATAGATAAGGCTGTTTTCTTAGCATGAGGTATCAGATGCCATTTCAGATGTATACAGCAGATAAGGAGACTTATGGGAAGGGGAGAAATAAATGTAGCAGATGAGTGATAAAAGCAAAAAAGCTATCTATGAGAACAGCTCAAAGAATGAGAGATGCCTTCAATAGGTCACTTACCTTTTGGCAAATCATTGCATTTTGTCTGACTTTTTCTAATATGAAAGATCAGAAATAGTTTGGCATTTATTGTCATAAAGTAGTTGTAAACAGAATTATTTTCTTTCTCTGGGTATTATGGAGCAATGCTAGATGATTTCACTCTTCGTGACAAAGACAGACAAGGAAAGGAATCCTTATGGACAACACGGGGAAAGTCCAGAACCCAGAAAAATGAAATATGTTAGAGTATTCCAATGAAAGTAATGAATGCTGTAGTCTTAAGACCTTTGCTTAACTTTTGTAAGGTCACCCCTTCACATTAAGTAACATCAGTGGTCCCATGCAGAGGGCAGGGAGTCATGCAAAACATTGGCCTTGTTCTTATCCCCACCTCATACATCAGGCTTACGCGTGGTTCGTCAGGCCGTGCATAGGCAGGCTCTGGAATTTGTTGCAGCAGCATTTGAGTGTTAAGAAGTTCAGGAAAAGAACAAAGTTTTTTAATGTGAAGGTGATCAAACACTGTAACAGGTTGCCATGCAATTATATGGTTTCCATCCTGGGTGATAATCAAAACCCAACTGGATATGGCTCTGAGCTATCTGCTACAGCTGAGCTGGCTCTGAGCAGGAGGATGGACTGGAGGATCTCCAGAGGCCTCCACCAGCCTCAATGCCTCTGTAGTCTGTTGCAGGCTATGAAACACAAAGAAATAGCTTTGTGTTACGAAGCTTCTGAATGCCAAATTCCCAGGAGTAGGGCAGCTTTGTTGTGCTGTTTATCCTGCTGTTTGCCACTGTTTTCTCCCTTAGGGCTGATCTTGGCCACCATCCCAGAGGATACTGAGCTAGGCTGACCATTGGTCTGATCCAGCATGGATGTTCTTGTATGTGTTAAGAGGATACTGGGCTAGAATGCAGATAAGGAGTAAGTCTAATTATGGAGGAGAGGTTATTTAGGATGGGGAGGTAAAGCACTGCAGCTGTGCCTGTGATTCATGCAGGGCTGCTCAAGAAAAGCCCTGACATTGAGCTGTGTTTCTCCTGTGGGAATTGTAATTCAGGGTGGAGATTCTGGAAATCTGGCCAATGCCAATGTCTCCAGCCTGATCCATCTGAGCTGGTGGGGCTCAGCAGCTTAGAGCACAAGGCAGACTGGTGCCGTATGCTCGCGTCTTCTCTACAAAACTCAGCACAGCTTCCTCTTAATTTCAACTATGTTTAGTCCAGTTGTTGGACACGCAACATTACCCAAAGAGCTAAACAAATTCATGTTTGTGACATTTGACTGCTGGGCACTTGGGAGGCTTCAATTTGTGTAATAACACTTATTTAGTTTGCCCTGTTTAATAGGTATGACTATTGTGTTAATGGTTGACATCTTGTTAAGGTGTGTGAAAGGTTTTCCACAAACTCTAAAGGCCACTGTAGGAGAAGCCAAAAAGGAAAGATTTGAAATGTGGTATTTCTGAAGTTAGAAATGGAGATGAAACAAAGTTAGAAAACCAAAATCTCCAAACCCCAAAGTCTGCTGCTCCTTCAACTGTGAGTCTTTCTTGTCTTTCTTTATAAATGTCAGTTTCTTTATAAATAAACAGTGCTCTTTTAAAATAATTGCTGATGACTCAATAGCTCATCTTTATTATTGTGCATTTTAAATATGCAGGCTTCAGCAAGTCTAGATCTGTGTTCTTTGGGGGGGAAAAAAGGGCTTTAATCATATTCAGACCTCGCCTCCCTTTCATCTGGGAGTTTACTTGCTTTGACAGGTGAATATAAGATCTGGGTTTTGTTTTTAAACCCATTCAGCTACTTACGTAACTTTCCTTACATCGAGATTGTAATTTTTCTTTTACTTTAACTGACACCAGTCAGATAAAGAGGCAGATTTATAGCCATTTGCAGTTTATTTATCATATTCCAGTTGGTATTCTTTCCTGCAAACTAAGTATTTCTCATATAAAAATGGAGACAATTAAAGTTGCACATGCAATGCAGAGGTATTTTTAATTGTTGTTATTTATTAAACCCCACACAGGGTACTGACCAGAGGATCTTGACACTGCTGTTACTTAGATATCTTCTGCTTTGCCCAGTGCCAATTGCCACAAGACTGCAATATAGCGCTGCTCCTCATTTTAGTTAATAAGAACGAAAGGTGGGATAGCATGTAGTTTTATTTTCTTAGAGGTCGTATGATGTAAGGCTTGTGGGCCTTCCTTTTTGAGGAAGCATAGAGTACCTGGATGCTTTCCTGGGGAGTCTTTGTAGCTGTGCAGCAGCAATGGGGACTGTCCACTAACACTGTGCTGTGTTAGGGAGTGTGGGAGCTGTCAGAGCCTAGTGCTAGCACCGAATTAATAGGGAAATAAATTAGTTCCAGTTAAACATGAGTGTGAAGTTACCACTCTGAGGTAAGGGTGATTATTTCTAGCAGTAAATCTGAGGATTGGCCCACTGTAAGAAGACAGCATTGCCTTTCAAAAGAGTTTTGCAAGTGACACAAGACTTTGGCTTCAGGACAGGCGTATCTACAAATAAATACTGGGTTTTTTTTCCATCATTTGCATGTCTTATAAAAAGCACTAGGAGCAGAAAGAATAACTAGCTGCCCCATGTTGTGATGGTGTTTGTCCATAGGAGATCCATATGCAAGCTTATCTTGCAGCACCTAATTTTCTGCCTGTGGTATCACAAGCGTCTCCATGCTATCAGAAACAGCAATGTGTTATTTTCACTTTCTAGGCACTGGTGTTTCTTCACGACAGAATGGCTCTTTGGGCCTGCCCCTCTGCAGTGTCGCTTATGCCAGCAGAGATCCAGGACCCCTGCACTGAGCAAGAGCTCCTGCATGCATCATCTTTAATATAAGGATAGTCATGAATTGTTTGAATTGATTCCAGTTCATAAAGCTGACATTTAATTGACATCAGAGTTAACCATCAATGTCCTCAGCAGAGTTACTCCAGCTTTCATGTTTTAATAACTGTGAACAGCATGGAGCTCCAGGTAATTCCTTTCAAGGTAGATTCATTAGGGTAAAAAAGATCATTAGCTGCTGGCAATGGGTTGTATCTCAGTAAGATAAACGCAAATTCAGACATGCTTTGAACTGCCAATGTAGGCAGGCTTGTTTCAATGACAAAGCGAACAGGTGAGCCATAGTATCCTGATTATTCCTTTTACTTCTGTTTAAAAAAAAAAAAAATTGAAGACCACAAAGTGTTGAAAATATACTGTCCTATCCACTAATGAGCAGAGTAATGAGTTATCTCAGAACTCTGTCAGTGTCTACCTACTTAGTGTATACTTGGCTGAACTTCATCTGATTCTTTTCAAAATGATGTGTGAATTTGGAATTAGGAGAGAAATACTGGAAGCAGTTTCCATCCATTTCAGTCATTCAGTCACTCATGCTGAGTGATAAGCACTGATCAGATCTGAGTATCTGTTGTGCTTTGTGATAAGCATATAATGAGACGGTCTTTGCCTTGCTGTATTCTTGTCCAGTTCATGGGTAACATTCATAAAACTAGGATGAAAAAACCTTAGTGATAGCCATTCGCTTCCTGGAGATAATTTTATATGAAGGAAAGAATACTATTTGGCACGGTCCTTTCATGTATGATGGTGCATTGGTGGTAATGGTAGAGTCTTGGTTTGCCCGTAAAATTATCTATTTCCCTGAAACCCCTCTAGGGGGATTTCACATAGAGTGTGGGATCTACTTCTGTTCTTTCCCCTTCTGGTCAATAAGGGCTCTGCTCACAGGCACAACTCCACCTACAGCTGCTGCAGAGGAACAAGGGGATCCTTATTCCTTATTAATTGAGAGGTTGTATTTAGTAGATGCTTGCTGAAAGAAATCCCCTCCTTTGGTAAAGGACGAGATCTTTCTGTGGCTTTTACATCCGGTTTGCCTTGGCATCCAGAAATATGTTTCTTTGTAAAAATGTATAATCCCTTTCTTAAAAAAAAAAAAAAAAAGCAAAACAGGCCCCTTGACACTCTCCTTATCTTATTTACCAGAAGCTTTCTCTTGTGCACCACTCCAGAGAGATAAAAGATTTCTAAGCTCCTTGTAGTTCGGTGCTTCTTGCCTTGTGACATTTTCTTACTGGAAATATTCACAGCATATGTGATATTGAGAATTTGGTCTCACAGTCCTTGCAACTTAGCAGTGGCTAAGATATGTGCAAAGAACAGAGAAAGTCAGTCACGTGCTTCCTTTAATAATGGAAATTATTTAAGTCTGGACGTCTTGTCTAGGTAATATGATTATTTTGATTTTAAATTGATTAGAGAGTTGAACATATTCATGTTAAAGGTTTGAACCTATTCTCACTAAAGAGCTTGTATATAAAGAAGTGCAGATATTGGCATGTGCTTATGAAATAGCTAGCTGATACATACTGATAATCAGATCTTCTTTCTCTCAGATGCTTCTCTAGATTCTGTCTAGTCCATCTTGTGAAAGTTTCTGAAAACTAGTTTATAGGAAGAGGCTGTCTGCACAGAAATAATTTCTATTTGTTATCATGTGCTTTGCCACAATTTGGTAACAAAATAATTTAATTCCTTTACTGATTCATATATGTTTTTGAGAGGTTTTGAAATTTAACAAGAACATAAGGCAATATTCAAAATATTTGGAAGAGCAAGTTGAAGATAGAAAAAAAGAAAAAAAAGTTAGTTTTAATATGGAAGCTGTAGTTTTAGGAAACATCTGGAGCCAAAGCAACAGGTTATCTCTGGCAAAAGGTGACGAGAGGAAGGTTCTGACATCTCTTTCTCATGCTCTGCTCCTCTTAATCCCCTGCTTTTTTCACTTAAGGAAGTAGAAGAGCTTTCCAGGTGATTGCCTGGCAGGTGGATCTCACTCATTGAAGACCAGCTTGGGGGAGTAACATTTCCTGCTAAGTTAGTGAGACATATAGCATGAGATTCAGCATCAAAGCAGTGTAGGGAAGATGCAGGGCTAGTGCAGGCATGGTAATGCGGGGGAAACAAAAAAACTACCAGATTTTGGATGCTAGATTCTTAACTGCTGCCTTCTTTAGGCTGAGACAATTAGATTTCTCATTTGAATTTGACACCCTTGTCCCCCTCCTCCCTTTTTGTTTTAGACTAGATAGACTAGACTGGAATATTTCAGTTGGAAGGGATCTACAACCACCATCTAGTACAGTTCCTGACTCCTTCTGGTCTGACCAAAAGTTATAGCATGTTATTAAGAGCAGTGCTCAAAAACCTTTTAAACACTGACAGGCTTGGAGCATTCACCACCTCTCTAGGAAGCCTGCTCCAGTGTTTGACCACCCTCTGCTTCAGTACAGAAATACAGTCTAAATCTTCCCTGGGACAACTTTGAACTATTCCCATGCATCCTATCCCTGGATACCAGGCAGAAGAGATCAGCACCTCCTTCCTCACATTACCTCCTCAGGGAGGTGTAGAGGACAAAGAGATTGTCCCTCAGCCTCCTTTTCTCTGGACTAGACAAGCCCAAAGTCCTCAGCCTCTCCTCCGAGGACATTGCTTCCAGCCCTGTCACCAGCTGTGTTGCCCTCGTTTGGAGGCATTCAAGGTCCTTCACATTGTTCTTAAATTATGGGGCCCAGAACTGGACCCAGCACACTCAAGGTGAGGCTGCACCAGCACAGAGCACAGCGCATCCCCTCTGTTGTCTGGCTGGTGATGCTGTGTTTGACGCTGCCCAGGACACGGTTCGCCTCCTTTGCTGCCAAGACACTGCTGAGGGCTATTGAGCCTGCTGTGAACCAGCACCCCCAGATCCCTTTCTGCAGGACTGCTCTCCAGCCAGTCCTCTCCCAGTTGTACTTGTGCGCCGGGTTAGTCTGTTGTAGGTGCACAATCCAGCACCTGGATGTGTTAGATTTCATGGGCTTAATCGTAGTTGGGTGCTGCAGCCTGTCTAGATTCCTCTGCAAGGCAGGTTGTGCCTCAGGAGAGGGAAGAGCAGCTCCCAGTTTGTTATCATCAGCAAAGTTGCTAATGATGCTTTCAAATCCTGAATCCTAATTGTCGCTGGATATATTGGGTAGAGGACTGGCCCTAGAATTGAAGGGGGAGCCCTAAAAGGGAGGTCTCAGGAGTGGGATTACGAACCCACGCCTCCAGGGGAGACTGCGACCTGAACACAGCGCCTTAGACCGCTCGGCCATCCTGACCCCCTGGGAACTGTTACACCTGCTGTTTCCTTTGTATATTTATTGATACCTTTTTTAGTGCTGCCATGTTGTACTGTTCTTCTCTCACAGTGGGTGTTAGAAGGTATTCCAAACTAAGAGGTATATTGTGTTGAATCAAATGTACCTGATGTTAATTTGGTACACGCAGCTGTTTCGTTCTGTGAGTACCTGAGTGTATGTTGAGAAAGAGGCAGGGACTTTTGCACATAAATTATCTTTGCGTAAGGCTGATTGTTTCCTTTAACGTCTATGAAAATCCTCTTGACACAGATACAAGTTACTCATAGTGAGTGTTCTTTGCGACATTTGAAAGGGAACAGCGACACTGAAACAACCTGCATGTCCCTGCGCTGCATTTTTATAAAAGGAATTCACGTACTTAAAAGCTGCAACCAGAAAGAAAGCTCTAAACATAGAGATTTGGTCAGGATTTGGGAGTAACTGTCAATACAGAAGGCAAGAGACATCCCTGTTTGGGAGCATCAGCTTTAAAATCCAATGGCTCTCTTTGGAATGTAAATAGAACAGAAATATCAAATTTTGGAATGAGACAACCTGAAATGGACTTATCAGAAATGGCAACTACACTTCTGGCCCAAACCCACAATTATTTACCATAGACTTAAGGCACAACACTTTCCAATGGCAAAATGAGCTACACTTTCTACTAGATTGGTCAGAAATTGGTACTGATTTTATTTGGTACTGGTATTGAAGGAAAACAGTTGCTACTGCTTGAAGAAACCAGTTCTTCTGGCTCCAGTTTGGCAGTGTCTTTCTTGTACTGGGCAGCCCAAAATGCCAAACTCGGTACTCCGATGAAGTCCCACTGATGCTGAGTAGAGGGAAATAATGACTTTTCTGGAACTGTTGGCCGTGTCCTTCCTTGGAGATAGGCAAGAGTTGTCTGGACAAGGCCCTGTCTTGCCCTGACTTCAGAGGTAGATCAGTCTTCAAAGTCAGCCTTGCTTTGAGCAAAGTGTTAGAGCAGGTAAGTGCCAAAGGTCCCCTCAAAACTAAATTGCTCTGTGATTTTACAATTACGTGTCGTAAGTCTGAACAATTTTATATACCAACATTTTTACAAATTGAGAATACTAATGCTGTCTTGGATATGGAGTTAATGCGTCCTAAACCTTTGCATTTTCACCCATGTACTCATTCTAGGGCAACGAGTAGTCTTGTCTGAGTCCTGACTGGACATAAAGACTAGCCTATGTAATTGATATTTTTAGAAGGTACTCTAAATCTTGGGATTCTTTTTATGCTGGGATACAGAGGTTTGCTGGTATGCATTTCAGCATTCCCTTGCTGAAAGAACAGGCCTGGTCGACTTAGTGGGAGGGATTTTTTGATGGGCAGAGGTGTAATTTTCCCATATTTAGAATATTGAAATGCCATGGAAACAGGGGGTTGGTACCAAAGGTCACAAAATCTATTTCTATTAAGTCAGTAGTTTTGTCCAAATTTGTGGTGGTGTTTCTTGGTTTTTTTTCTTCTTTTTTAACGGTAATTGGTGGTGAAATAGAAACAGACTTATTTCAGTTTGGGTTTCAGTTTGCCCATCTTGCTCCCTGTTTTCTGCTTCAAGACACAGTGATGATATAAAGCTGCTAAATTATATCTTGAACATATGGGAAAATTAACTAAATAGGTCTTCATTTAAACCAAGTCTAAGTCATAAAGATAATGTTACCCATTGGCTTCAAGACTCATGCATAACACAAGGAAGGCTCTTCTAGTAGAACTAAGTGCATACCAAACATGGAATGACCTCAGTGAAGAATCAGCCTAAGCCTGCTCCTGGGTAGCACCAGTGTCTCCTTTGCCAGTGGGTTTTTTTTTGCATAGAACTTCAGTAGTTAACTCTTAGGCTGTTGCCCTAAAATTTACTGATCTGGCTAACTTGCCAGATCAAAATATTGTAGTACTTAGTATGCAAAGAGCCCGGGATTCAACCCTGCGTGCTGATCCATCACTCAATTTCCTATAGCAGTTGCCATACTGACTTAAATGAGCTTTAGTAAGCGAACTGGAAACCTCAATAAAAATTACATATTTATAAAATTGTATGTATTCCTCAGCTCCTTTATCAAAGGCTTAACTGCATGTCCAGCACACAGCCAGACTCACTAGACTAGAGCCTGGAGACTGTTCTGTTGGAAGATGTTGATGGACTCCAGCAAATACATTCCTCAGCCACTGAAAAGAACGTTCCTGGGATCCTAGGTGCTTTGGTATTATCCATTGGAAAGATTAGCTCTTGTGGTTTGTGGGTACATGTTTTGATGGCAGGTTGAAGAAGAGTAAACTTGGTCCGATTGTGTATCCTTGCTGTTATTCCCTCATGTGTCGTTATGTTGGTGCCCAGCCTAGAAGTTCAATGATAGACACCTATTCTTAGCAAACTGGAGAAGACCTGTTTCCATTTTGTGTTATTTGACTGTTACAAAAAACAGTGCAAATTCTAAGTTTAGTTTTCACAATACTGGATGACAGCAAACATTGTTCTAGAAGGATCAATGAGATAATGGAAAATGTAGAAAAATAATTTTAATGTGACTGTGCATAATAAAATATTTAAAAATGACTTGTCCTCTGAAAGCACCTTTGAACAATCAAGTTAAGAATAATGCTAAACCCATATAAACTGATGTGAAAGTGTCAGCAATGATCTCAGTGAACACTGGAACTTCAAGTGCTGTTCACGTTACAGTGAATAAATGGATTTAATCAGAGTAACAAGAAACATTTTTTTTTAAAAACATCTTTCCTCAAATAGAACTCAATAAAATAGTAGGCTTTTCCTTTTTTTTTTGTATTTTTCTCTTGTGAGTTTACAGTAGCTGCCTGTAGTGTCAGCTGAAGTTCATTATTTTGTGGATATTACATGATACGTAATAAAACTCTTTACGATTAGCAAATGAAACAATGTTTGTAAATTCTACTTTTATTTTTGGCAAAATTCAGAAGTAACAGGTAGCAATGTAGGGAGTTCCAAATTCAGGAGAGATGCCAGGCTCCACAATTGGATGAGGGTACACAGTTTTTTTTTTATTATTCTCCAGCCTCTGGTTGTCTCGCCCTAAACACTTTCTGAAGAAATAGCATTAATCCAAGACCATTTACAGCTGAAATGATATACAGAAGGGTCCACTGAACTGGCAGGTTTTGGGGCTGTAACCTTCTTACCCTGCATAGCTAGAAACAGAAAGTAATACGTACTCATCCCCCAGGCTTACATCCATTCGACTCTGTCAAACCCAGTGTAGTTGCAGGGGTGTGAGGTTTGTGTTGCTATGCAATTTTAATATTGAATTGGAATTGTTCTTACTGTGCTGTAGTGATTTACACAGATGTCAGTGTGCAGAAGCAGGTGATCTGTTTAAGTGCTCTGGGTCCAGTATCTCCACTACTGGAGATAAAATGTGTTCCAATATCCCTTGATATCAAAGGCCTCTCTCCCACATTTCTGTCCTTCCTGTGTCACTTGATAGCCCCTCCTTGGCCATTCTGGGTTTCTGTCTTGCTTTAATCAAAGCTATTCACAAAGTCAGAGCATCTTTTGAACCTTTGTGCTGTTTTTTCTCTGAATAAGAGAGTTGGTTTCCTCCTTGTTTCACGGCTCTCCCTGTGGCTCCTGAAAGAACTACTTTCTGATTCAAAAAGACTGGCTGAATCCTGCAGGACCAGTGCATCTTCTTGCAAAGACAAAGTGGTGTATAGTATATGGATGATAGTGAGGTTAAACGTGGTTAAATGGTTGCTTTAAAAATATGATGCCTTTTCAATGTTTTGTAACTACATATTTGCCCCTAGTTCTGCAAACACAAATGTGCATCACTTGGCAGATCCTTTTGTCAGACTTTTCTGGTTGCACAAACGGTAATAGAAAGCGATGCATAGACTCAAAATGTTGTCAGGCACCTGGGAAGCTCTCTTCCTGCTCCATGTAAGCTTTAGGGACCAGACTCACTCCTCTATATTAAAAATCTGTGTGCATCAATAGCAGAAACAGATTGCAACCTAGTAACAAGACTGTATTGGGTCTTTGTCATGTCAACTGCCAGCTGCCTTTGCAGCGGAACTTGAAGTCTTGTGGTCACAGATAGGAATGGGCTTGAATAATAATAGAGGCTTTGTCCTGGGCATATCCCAGCCATTCTAGTGGGAATTAGAGATTTGAGGTGAGCAGCTGAGGAAAAAGAAAAACAACTTTGTCTTGTTGGTCTATTCACGTGGGTCTTCTCTATGAAATAATTCATCCTCAATACACCTTGCGAGTATGAATGCTTATGAACTTTCTTTAAGCAAATTTCCTTCAAATCCCAAAATTAGTAAACTGCATTTGAAGATATAAAGCAAATTAAATGTGTGGAACCCTGTGGTGGTTATAGGAAACTGAGAATACTAGAGAAGGCTGGCATAGTGGGTCTGCATTCTGTGATGATAACAGAAGATGCCTCAGGAGTGTGTGTTATCAGCAGGATCCAGAAGAGGTACGGCATCTGTGTGTGTGGCAGGAGAGGGAGAATTCCTTCTTTCCCCAAAACTGATGCTGAGTATCAGCTTTTTGTTCATCCCAAATCACTGTTTTATCATGGACTTGAGCACCAACTGGAGAGCTATTTGTTCTGTGATTGCTGCCTGTTGAGCTGGAATAAATCTTTTTCTTTATACTTTTAAATGCAAAGCGTAAATTGGGGAGTTCTTCAAAACAAAAAGATAGAACTGCCTTTATTTTCATAGTCATGTCTGCAGTTCAAGAGACATGTAAGGGATTTTGTTCCTGATTATGGTAAGGCTTTAAGGATAGTGAGTGGATTTCTTGTCCACTTTCATTAGAACAAATTGAAATGAAGAGCTGACCTCAGTCCTGTTCCCAGCCTGTCCTCTTCTTGTGCAGTAGCCTTTCAGTTCCCTTGGATAAAAGTAATTACATTTATTACTATAAATACAGGGTGTGGGTGTGGGTGTGTATTTAACATGGCTGCAGTGAGAGGTAACTTGACGGCTGACACTGGGACAGAACTTGACCTGCAAAATCCTAATTACTAATTGATGAGTAAGCGTCTAACCTGACTTTCATCTTCCAGCTCAATACTTTTCAAGTATTCTTGTATTTGTTTGAAAAAGAAAAAAGCAAAGAATCTGTAAGTCATTGGAGATGTGATAAGCGTGGAAACTCATAATAACATGATAACTGTATTTTATTATTAAAGGTGTATTTATTTTAATTTTTACATATTTCAAGTAGAACTGCACATTTATACTCTTTTAAGTTCTGTCCTTATTTATAAAGGCAACAGCAAATAAACTGTTGAACCTTAAGCAGTGAAGTATTGCAGACTCATAGTAATTAATTAGTGTTAAAAGAATCAGGTGATGCTCTGTTGGGAAGACTCTCAATTGGAAGAACCAAGGAGAAAAGTAGTTTATCGCCTAACCTGTGCTGGAGGCCCTGGGTCGTCTCTTGGCGCTTTCCAGGAAGGCTGAGACATGGTAGAGATCTTTTAAAAGGGCTGAAGAAGGTTTAGCTGTTAGACCTGACTGTGGAGAGCTGGATGTAACAGACTTCATGAAGGGGGAGCTGAAGAGGGACTTGCCTCCTGTTAGGTAGATGAGGGAGAACTATATGGGATTATCTGGAGCATTGCGGGTGCAATCTCCCAGATTTTTGCAGGGTAATAAACAAACTTTGAAGAAAGGACAGTTAGCTGCTCTTGGTTTCTATTTACAAGCAATAAAGCTACTGTAAACCACAGAGCTGTTAGTATTGATTCCAAGCACAACTAATATCCTGCTTTTGCACATTCCAGCCTTTATCTCCTCTCCATATGGAAAGGATAGGCCCCGAGGCCATTTGCTGTCTGGCATGCAAGTAAATGTTGCTTCTTAGGTGCAGAGGACAGAGGTAACAAAATTCCAGCTGATTTTATATGGACAATAAAAATTGTGCAACAAGTGCAGCACTGCTTAAAGATCATCCAGTTCCAAACCCCCTGCCATGGGCAGGGACACTTCCCACTAGACCAAGCTGCTCAAGACTCCGTCCAACTTGTCCTTGAACACCTCCAGGGAGGGGGCATCCACAGCCTCCCTGGGCATTCTATGTCAGCGCCTCATCACCCTCATTGTGAAGAATTTCTTCCTAATGTCTAATCTAAATCTCCCCCTTCCAGCTCATAGCCATTCCCTCTCATCTTGTCACTACCTGCCCTTCTAAAAAGTCCCTCACCAGCTTTCCTGTAGCTGCTTCAGGTGCTGGAAAGGCTGCTATGAGGTCCTCCCGAAGCCTTATCTTCTCTAGGCTGAACAAGTCCAACTCTCTCAGCCTGTCCTCATAGCAGAGGTCCTCCAGCCCTTTGATCATCTTCATAGCCCTCCTCTGGACCCACTCCAACAGTTCCATATCATTCTTAAGTTGGGGATTCCAGAACTGGACACAATACTCTGGGTGGGGTCTTGCAAGAGCGGAGTAGAGGCGAAGAATCACCTCCCTTGATAATATTGATATAATATGTATAATGTAATAAAAATACTAAAATATCTAGTAGTGATTAGCATATTATAAAGTGTGGAAGTTTTCTCAAGAGTGTTGTATGTTTGGAAAGTGGGGTTTGTTAGTGCGGTTGTCAATAGTGACTGTGTTATGCAGTATGTAAAAGAAATAAGCAATGTTTCAAGTGCAAGATATCTAGCCCTTCACTGTATACAGAAACCACAAACCCAGTAACTGGCAAATAATAGCCATCACCTTAGACTTTTTATAAAAGCAAGATCTTTACACATTTGCTTCTCTTTTCCTGAAGAAAGTTAGTGTCTTTTTTCTTTCTCTCAAAAATCTTGCATGATTAGTATGTTCCTTGCAGACTGTGAAGAGGGAATCTCTACTTCTGTGTGAGATCCGTGCTGACTCCCTGTGGCTTGCTTTCAGAACTAACATAAGGACTATTTATGTTTTCAACAAAAAGAAATCATGCTGGTTTTGAGGTTTCAGGCTCTTCTTAATATTTAGGCAAACTATTTTTTTTTCTTTTTGTGGCGCTGCTGCTGTCATTTCCTAAGGCAATTGCTTGGAGATGCTAACAACTTCCCAGCACAGGCATGCTGTAAGGGAATAGTCCTTTGCTTGTGGTCCTGACACAAATTCCTCTTAACTGATATTTTTGCTGAAAGTAATGTGATTATGATAACTTATGTGAGTCAGGGTAAATGTGAATCAGCTCGGGCTATTTTGAGTAGCGTAAATGTCTGCTAAACTCCTTAGAGTTTTGCTTCTGCAGATATAACGACCAGAAGATACCAATTTATTGTGTGCATCAGAGCCTCTGTGCTGTACAAACAACTGCAGTGCAGAGCAGCAAGAAAGCCTGTGAGGAGCGTGCTAAGCCTGATGGCCAGGAGAGCTTGTAACTCAACCAACAGAAACTGGTCATTTAGAGGCTTGGCTAATTTTGAAGCTAGTAGCAGAACTTGCTTTTATATGTGTAACGTGCCCCAAGGACGCTGTAGGTTAGGCACAGATTGGTGTTATTTTGAGTTTGCTTTTTTAAGCTATGCTTTTGAACCTGTGCACTGCCGTGTCTTTATTATCTGGTCAGTATAAACAGTACATAATTATGTTAGCAATTAACCCAGGACAATCCACTTAGATAATTTATTTAACCTTCTATGTGTGAAGGTTATGAAGACCCTTCAAGCAGGTTGGGTTTTGTTCTGGAAAACCTGATTAAATTATGAAGCTTCTACATGCAGCCAGACAGCCAGTTTAGTCTGTGGTTTGTATTAAAAATACCTACATTTTTATCAACAAGAATCAGCTACAGCTTACAATCTTTTAGCAATGCAGCATCTTTCTTCTGATAGGCCACCACGTATTGCAGCTTTGGAACAATTTTTCTACAAAACACATTCCTGTTTTAAAATCTTTTTGATTGAAAAGCATTTCTGTTGCTGGGATTATCTTAAATCTCAGCTGTTGTATCCTCTCTGTTTTCAGTGAAGTTGCAGAGACAGTCATTTGCAAGAAGGTTTTGCGGCAGCATTTTGGCCATGTTGTTTGTTCCTTTTCTGAGCCTGTTGGCAAAGGCCTGGGGAGAGACAGTCTTTGTTGGTCTGCGGCTGTTTCTCTGACTTGAAAAAGAACAAAAACTGTTCGGAAGAAAGATATTCATCCTCAGGGTAGACTCCGATTACATTAAATAGAATAGCAGCCACTTGGAGATGGGACTGGAAGGCAGCCAAAAGGACACTGAAATTTTTCAATAGCCTGTCCCTATGCCTGTCTTCCAGTGATCGACAGAGAATGTAATTTCAACCTTCAAACTATTCACTGCAGCCAAAAGGAAGTGAATGCTGTTCCGGCTCTATTTTAAAGAGCGTTGTAACCTAGATGAGAAGATACTCTTCTCTCAAATGTGCATGTCGTTCTACTACTGCAGGAAATCATTGCAGATATTATTGTCTTAAGTAAATTGTCCTTTTGTCAGTCTTGTATGCATTTTGTAAGGAAAAAAATTGCCCTTGACCAGTGGGTATAACAAAATACGTTTTAATTAAGGATTTCTCAGACGGTCATTGCTACTTGTAATGTTAGCTGGAGGCAGCCAGCCTGGAATTGCCAAGTGAAGTCATGTTTTGAGGCATTAGTGTGGTGATGAGATTAACTGGCATTCCTTGTAAAGTCTGTGAGAGGGTTTAATTACATGCTGTAATTTCTTTATGAGAATTTCTCAGGTTTATATATATAAAGGCAGTTGGCCTGTGACTTACAGCAAGATTACAGCCTCATGAATCTCCAGAATTTTTTTTCATGTGTTTGCAGTAATATTTGTTTCTACCTAGTGATAGGTCTTTGATTGCCCTCATGTCATTGCACATGAGGCATAACCCATTGAACCTGGAGGTGGTGCCAAGAGCTTCATCTCAGCCAAAGCAAGATAAGAACCAGATCTGTTATCACTTGTTTTTCCTCCCCAGTGGGATCTCTACATGAGTCTTCTGAGGCAGAGGAGGATCTGAGCCCTTTTTAAATTTAAAGTATTACATTTTAGTTAAAATGGTGATATAAGGATATATAAAATATAAAAAGTTACATTACCTAGGTGGTTCCTCTCATTCCTGCTATTTGGAGTCTTCTGTGTTAAATTATATACATTCTAATATTTGTGCAGTGTTTGTGTTTTCTTTTCTGCTAGAATGTTGGTTTTGTAATGCCATTTTAAAAAAGGCAACACCTCTGCCCCTTCTTTGAACTCAAAATGGTAGTGAAATAGTTGCTTTGGTAAATAGGAAAACAAAGAAGTGTGAGGTGCTCGCAGAACAATGAGCTGTAGGATTGAGGAATTGAAAATCATAGATAGAACAGGTACACATAAGGGTTCAATTACCGCTGGACAGTGATTTCTGAAAGCTTTTCATGCACTTTATTCTTTGCTTCTCACAGAGTAACCTACTCTGTTTTGCATTAGGAGTTAAAGTACAGGGAAGGTAAATGATCTGCCTAAAGTCCTGCCCAGGCCATGGACAATCCCTGAAAGTGCCAGTAAGTATGGCACTTATTAGGAGGCATATAGGGTATTGCACAAATGTAGAATCTTATCTAAAGCCCCCAGACACCATAGCTATTAGTTATGAAGATCAGCAGTTATCACTGTGAGTTGTCCATTAGCTTCATCAAACTGCTTTGGTGCATGCAAGAGTAAAATAATGTCCTATTTTTTTGGTAAATGTAGGTAGGGCTGCATTCTGGGTGCTAAAAGTCTTGGTTTATGACATACTGGCAGCTAAAGTGGTCTGCAGGCCAGATAGTTATACCCAATACTTTTTTTTTAATATTTGGCAGAGAGAAGAGAAAGAGCCATTTAATAGCCACCTTTAAATTCAGTGATTTGGTAAATGCTCTAGAATCTAGTGCTTTGGCTCAGATTGCTGTCTCTCAGTGTCCTTGTGCAGAGTCTGTTGCTTCTACAGAACCTGTTCTACAAGATCAAAATAATGATAGATGTTTTCTGTAACGTGGGTGGGGCGGCTTGCTGACTTCTGGGCTTAAGCTGAGCACTGCTATGAGCTGTGTCCATCCCAAAGGGCCTTGTTCAGCCAGAGCTCCATCTTACACTTCAGTGTTACACAGGCTTGCAGATGCTGATTTCTTACCAATTTGATTGTCATGAAACATCCCTAAAAATTTATCTTAGAACTCCTTTCTGAAAACATGTAGTTGGTTATATGTATTATCCTATCCTTTTTTTTTCCATCTCTCTGTAAATTATGGCAAATAAATGAGGGCCAAGAAAAGGTCTAAATGAATACAGGAAGGAGACATGAAAGAGAAGTGAAAGGAGCAGGGTATGTATGAAAGTGAATGAAACGGTGGATGGAGCCAGGAAAAAATGAATTTACGTAGGTATAAATATTTTGATGGCTCTAGGAAGATGAACAGATTTGGGGTTATAGATTAAGGAAATAGGTAGCGTAACAGGAATTAAAAATTTTTAAATGGGAAAGCATTCCTAGTGTCCTATATCATATTAATGAGTTTTAGTTTCTTTTGAAGTATTTAAGTGTGGAAAATCAAATTGAAGCAAAAACAGAGAAAGAAAAACTGAATAGTGAACTGCAGAATGAAGGAGAAGGTGATCAGAAAAGGAAGAAGAGCAGAAAGGGAAGGCGGCCTAACTTCACTTTGCTCTAGTGCATTTTATGCTGCAGGTCGATATTTTGGGCACCAGATATTTTCACACTGCGTTTGCTGGTATGGTTTTTGCCTTTCTTCAGAACACAAATGCTGTTTTAAATAATTTTATGTTTTTCACTGTTTTTGAAGCACAATTCAAAAATATAGTCATTAAAGAATTTATTTTGTATAAATTGAAAGTTGTAGTAGCATACCATAGGGAAGTGTGGGCTAGCCAGACCTTGAAAATTTCAGTAGATATTTCTCAGTTTTTTTCAGGCACAAGGTACCATATTGAGTTCTGGGGTCCCCAATATGAGAACAACGTAGACCTCTTACAGTGGGTGCAGAGGAGGGCCATGAAAATGGTCAGAGGGATAGAACACCTCTCCTATGAAAAAAGGCTGAAAGAGTGGAGGTTGTTCAGCTTGGAGAAGAGAAGGCTCTGGGAAGGCCTTACTCCGGCATTTCAATATATAAAGGAGACTTATAAGAAAGATGGGACTTTTAAGAAAGAATTTGCCAAGGCCTGTAGTGACCAGACAAGAGGCAGCGATTTAAAACTGGAAGAGTTTAGTCTGTACATCAGGAAGACATCTTTTACAATGGGGGTGGTGAGGCACTTGGCACAGGTTGCCCAGAGAAGTTGTGGATGCCCCATTCCTGAAAGTGTTTAAGTCCAGGTTGGATGGGGCTTTGAACAACTTGGTGTAGTTGAAGGTGTCCCTGCCCACAGCAGGGGGTTTGGACTAAATGATCTTTAAGGTCCTTTCCAACTCAAACCATTCTGTGGTTCTGTTGTTCTATATTCCTTGTAGCCCAGGGGCTCTGTCCTCTTGGATATATATAAAAAAAAATCTCTATTGATTAGTTAATTTATGAAACTTTAACAGTTCTTTGCTATTTGTTTAATCTGATTACTTTGAAAGGAATTTCTCCATTTCAAAGCTTCTAAAACTTCCCTTAGTATCTCTTCAGTAAAGGTTGTACTAGAAATATTGTTACATCAGTATCATGTGGTATCACTGCAATACAAAACCCGTTTATAGACAAACAATAACCTGTAACAGAACTCCTGTAACGTGTCTGTTCTTGTGAGGCTAGGACAACAGTCTTTGTAGATTATTCTCTCATGCTTAAGTTTTCTAATAATCTTTCTACTTTTCAATTTTACATCTAATGTTGCTACATTTATTACACTGTGAAGATGATATAGTAATTGAAAGAAACCATATCTCCTTCTTTATGTATCATGCTTGTTGTTTTCAGCCAATAAATGCAACTGTGCATTGAGCTACTTGAGTATGAAATCAGCCCAGCTCAGGGTGATACTGCTGATTCTGAAAAAAATGGTTTTGTAATTTGCTCTGTAAGGAAGTTTCTGGATTGGCATTTGCACTTTGTTTTGTAATAGACAATAATAAATGTATGCAATGCTTCCAAGGGTTAGAAACACAAAGCCCAGAAATCATCTAGGTAGATACTTCTTCATACGCTATTATCTGGTAAAAGCAATTTAGTTAAGGAGGATCCAGAGTTGCTCAGAGCCTGACAGGACAAGGCTCTCTAAAATCGTCTCTGCGAGCCCCAAGCTTCTGAATCCATTTCCACTCAAATTTTGAATAATTTTCTAATATTGTAACAAGGTAATGCTTGTCCTTGATTCAATGAGAATGTTCTTTCTTAAACTGAAATTTTAAATATATAGTCTCAAAACTGTATCTGTTTTTTTATAAGGATGAGATTAATCTTCCTGGAAGGTTTCTCCTGTCCTTAATTATTCTCCTATTTGTAGCCATTTTCAAATTAATGTGATTTAACACTGTTTTATGCTTTTAAGTACATGATATTTTAGTTGGAATGGAATAAAAATCCAGAGCGAATGAGCTGATATGATAGTATTAAAAAAGAAAATCCAGTTATTTCATGAGAAACAAGTTTTCCCTTTCTTGTCTTCCTGATCAGACCTATCTGTATCATCAGCTATATGAATATACAAACATGTGCATCTAGTTAATGAGTGTTTTGTTGCCAAGGTCTGATTTTCAATATCGATTTGAGGCAGGTGACCTGTGTTAAGGATCTGCTGTTTCTTGATGTTCACAATGTAGGAGTGGTCAGTGGGGAATACACACGATACCTTCATTTCAATCACTAGGGAGTAAAATATCAGGAAAAGGATAAAGTACACAAAACAGTGGATGGCATTAGAAAAGATAGTTTAATCCTTATACTACTTTTTATATTATAAGGCAGAACAGGAAGAATTTAAAAAGTGATGTTCTTATGCCTACCAAAAATATATCTGTTTTTTTAACCCAAGAAGTAAGTAACCTGTGGATCTGGTGCAACAGAGGCCAAAGGTCTAGGAAGTTCAAAAAAGCCTTCACATTCACTCTGTGGTAGTGAAACACTCTGGGTTTTTTAAAACAGGGTGATGTTTTTTCTAAGTAATACCAGCAAAAAACCTTACTTCTCAGAGAGTTAAACTTTTGGCTGCCTACAGTCTGAAGGAAGCCTGCCTTGGGTTCTGCTCATTGGTGCTGGCTGCTTGTCAGTAATAGGACACTCGTTCTCACGATGGATTTCTGCACTAATTTTTTTTTGTGTTGTTTAATTCCCTTTATGTAATGGGGATACATTTGGACACACACTCTTCCTAGAAAAAAGTAGGCATAAATTGATATGCCATTCTAAAAGCATTGTCTTCTGCCAGGGGTACTTCTAAGGTCTCGGTGAAGCGAAGATAAAATTGCAGACCCCACAGCTAGAGCCTACCACTCCATCCATTTCTAAACAAAGGAAAAGCATATGAGATGAAGATCTGATGAGTCTCATCAGCTGCCATTTCATCTGCTGTAATAATAGAACATAGTCAAAACATAATAATTCATACTTCTGTGTGTGATATTTAGGTACAATTGAATGAAAATTTACTCACAAAATTAAGACATGTATTGCTATTATTGGCTCTTTGTTTTTGTTCTAGTTTCTCTTGTCATACAGAGAGCGTGCCTTATTTCAACATAGAATTGCATCATCTGTTAGAATGGGTTTAATTTTTTTCCAGATTATTTTTGTTTTGCCTTCATACAGTAGTTAAATGTTTATTCCGTTGTGCTAATGGAAAGGCGTGAATTCAGGTTTTCAGTGCTGAAGTGCTGCATACGCGTGTCCTGCATGTACATCTCCATCATGTATTTCTTAAACTTGCCAGGTTTTTTTAATGTGTTACTTTTACATGTCTAAATGGATCGGTGATACCATGAGACTGAGTGGCATACTCCCAGTCTTCTTGATTTTCTTCACAAAAATTACTGACTTTTAAACTCGTTTTCAGAGTAACATAATAACCCATTCTGGTGTAACAAAAAAGAGAAGGCCTATACTTTTAAGAATATTCCAAAGAGACGATAAAACTGGCTATCTGGTTCACTTGAAATGATCATAGTGACAGACAGTTGAAAAGAAAATTTGCATAAGTTTTCAAATAGGAAAAGAAAAAAGGCAAGATTGGTATCATCATATCAAATGTTATGCTAAAGGGTCTTGCATTTATTTTCTTACAGTTCTCTTCAGCCTGCTGGGTTAGTGGGAGATGACATGTCATGCTGAACTTACTTCTCACTCTGAAGTTCTGATTTTCTTTTCTTCTGTTGAACGTCTAAGTATACAAACTTACAGCTGGAGAAATGATACTTGAATTGATATGGGTATCTGATGGTTGCAAACAATGATTATTTGAGAATATAATTTAGAACATAAACCGTAATGGCTCTGAATTTAAGCAGTCAGAAGATTCCTGGATTAAATGCAAAGGTAGTGTCACATTGGAAGAGTTTAATTCCTGATGCACTGTTGAGTCTTAAATTCACTGTGTGATAGAAAGTATGTAACTGAGAAGAGAAATAAACCACTATATTTTCTCCTGTGAGCCAGCTAGCAAGGAAGTTCTACAGCCGTCCTCAGATTTTTTACTTGGGACTTAAATATTTACATACAAAATGCAGAAGTCATCAAATACTTCAGGTACAAGATGGAATTCAAATGTCTGGGTTTTTTTCTGAGGGACATTCCTCTTTCTATAGACCTTCAGTAGTGTAGAGTAATCCCTTGGAATGTACAGGGAAGAACATAAAAATTGATAAACTGAAGAGAATTTGAAAACTGAACATGAAGAAAATGTATTGACAAGTTATAGAGGTGATTTTGATCCATGAGACTCTACTAATACTTCTCAGTGATTATACCTGAATATCTCTTTATTCCTGTTTCTTGTCCCCACCCTCCCTTCACATGTGTCAGCCAGTGAAGTAACAGAGGGCTTTCTGGTCATAAGTTTAGAATGTCATTTATAAGTTACATGTGCTTAATGCTAAGTTTCAGCTTCAAATAGTTTTGTGTAATACAGTAAGGGGACTCTGTTCTCTGCATTGATGAAAGTTCTTTGAATATTATTTAAAATTACAATGACTTGAGAGAGGGGAGAAAAAAAGGCCTAATTCCCAGCGGAAATTACTGGGGCATCTATTTTGATAAAGGAACTTTTAATTTTTCTGCATTGGATGTCATCTTACAATTTTGTTGCTGATGTTAGCAGAAGCAAGTTGAATGCCTGCATAATTTCTTTATGAAGTGATGTTAGGAATTATCTCCTCATTTTAACTTGAATTCATTCTTTCTCTTCTGTTCTTTATCAAAATTTATGATAGCAAAAAGACTTGGAAAGGATTATTAAGTCTGTCCCTCTGTGACTTAAAACTGTTACCCATAATCTGTCTTTATAATAATGCTTAAATACCCCTTTCTGTCATACTCATTTTCTAAGACTTTCTTTCTATATGGTCATATAAAGTAGTTCTAAAGGAATGTACAGACATATTAGGAGAAGCTTTTTTTTCTACTCTGTGTCTCCCAGAAGACAGCACTGCTTCTGGAGTAGGAATACTATGATGATATGTCATAGGCTTGTTGTATTAATTACTGTATAATATCTCACAAGCTGCTAAGATCTTGTTTTGCAATAAGATCACCAGTTGTAACAGTGCAATGAGGAGATTTAATAGCATTCATACAGAACCCCGTTTGTCTCTGCTTTATTGTATGTGAGATAACAGTTCAATAAATATTCTGGGCCAGACTAGATGAATTGAACATTGAGTATGGAATTTAAAATACTTTTTGATTTCTTGCCAAAGGTATTGGACACATACTGTGCATTTGCAGCTCCTGCATGATCAAGATTTAGGTTTTGTTCTTTAGATTGTGTTGCTACATTAATTGCAAGTTGACTTCAAAATATTTTGGTATAATTATTACTTTTGTTGGAGGTAGACTTTTAAACTAGCAAACATGTGTGGACAAGTATTACTCATAGAATATGATGTATTAGAATCGCTGGTATATGTTATACACTAAGTGTTCCAACTTCAAAGGCATTTGCACATTTAGGCAATTATATAATATTTTCTTAAAGCCAAGCTAAACTTATTCCACATGACAGCAGTCTTAATGAGGCTTAATAAACAGTACAGTTTGTAACCTCAGGCCAACGGCTGAGCAGAAGCCAAAAGCAGTGCTACAGCTTTAGTGAACCCATTGCTGTGAAAGATGCTGGATTCTAGAGCAACCTGAGTCATTCATTGCACAAGAGATGAAGCTCCAATAAATACAAATGAATATCCAAGGTGACAGGTGACAACTTGGTGCATACATGATTTTCTCTGATTTGACAGTGCCTTGATATGGTCTTAAGGCATGTGGCTTACTAGAAGCCATGTACATTTTTAGCCATTGAAACTTCTATTTTACTTGCGTACATTAACATTTGGGGCTTGTGGCTTTGTGTAAGTATTAGAAATTTACTTTGCTTAATTTTTGGGCCTAATTCTCAGCGCTACTCAAAGATCTAGAACAACCCATGTAAACTGTTAGGATAATCAATAACGCTCAAATGCTCATGTTATTTCTGCTGAGTTGTTTTTATTAAATTATTCTGAAGGTGAATTGATATAGGAGCTTGCATGGGTTTGAAACATCTTCAGTCACTCGCTGAGAAGAATGAGATGCTTATGGCAAACCCCGTTGCATGCCCACTCATTCCCTTAGGTTGAAAGCAAAGAGCAAATCACTCATCCTTGATCTTTTTTTGATTTGCTAGTCCTTTAATTTTTCTCATCTGCTGTAGTCAGACCTAATATTAGCCCAGGTTAAAACAGGCCCTCCTCTAGGTTTAATGTAGTATAAACTGGCTAACATTTGCAATATTCCTGCTTTTGCAGCGTCCTGGGTAGAAATCAGTAGGGATAAATTTACCATACAACCATCTATTGAGATATTCATAGGATTACTAAATCCTTCAGTTTTTTATTTTGCCCAGATTAAAATCTGAGTATGTTGAAATTCCCAACCTTAAGCTACCTTGGATTTTCCAGTGAGGGAGAAAGCATTCTGAGATCTTAAGCCCAGCACAACTTGAAGCCAGTATAAATCACACAGTCACAAGCTTCCCACAACCAAGAGCTGATTCCCACCCTTGGGTTTGATAACAGCTCTTCTCCCCCCAGCAGCAATTCTAGTGGCCTGGAGCCGCATGATGGTCCTCCAGAAACAGTGTGCATTCCCCGTGAACAAGGTGAAGAAATAGTTAAAACATGACTAGAGGCAACGTAACTCCTCTTTTAAGGAGCTGTGGCTCTCCTAGTCTTTATGAAAATATTCCTGAAATGTCTCTGGAAATTTAGTATAAATGGAATTACGGACTGAAAAGAATAAGAAAGAGCAGAGCTGTGTTATTTAAGCTTGAAGTGAACAGAGATACTGAATGAATTCTGCAGCTGTTTCAGTGAATCAAATATAGACTAAATTAAACTAAAGAGGTAGTAGCATAGGATAAAAATGTTGGTAGTGTGCAGAAAATAAGCAGTGATTTGTTTACATTGGTGGAACTAGCATATAATGTGCTGGACTGTTTATTCATATTTCCCTGGAACAATCTTCGCAAAAAAATGTAAATCTGAGCAGTTAACCATATATACCAAACTTGTGATTCTTAAATCACCTTTGCAACATTTCTCAACCACAGTTTAAGTGATTAATGGTGAAATGCAGGCTGTTAACAGCTTTACCGTTTACGCTTTTGATCTTCAACCTAAGACAGCAGAAAAAGATGGAGCTACTGCGAAAAGATTATGCTGTTCCCCATTTAGTGCAGTTAAATTACCGAATGGCAATGAGAAAGCATAAGTTGTCATCCAATGACATTTAATTCAGTGGGAAACAGAAAAAATGCACTGTTAGAAAGTGATATCAGAATCACGGATTTGCAGAGACATAGAGAGAGAGATAAACAGAACAAAAATCAATATGGTTTATACGCTGGGCTCTATCTCCACTTCAAATGATACAGTTTGTATTTACAGGTGGGAATGTTTTCCTCAAATAGTCATGGGATTGCAAGAAACGGTCTGATGACCACTTAATATCATCACTCAGACCATGAAGGGACAAACCCGAGTTTTCTAAATGACTGATACTAGTACACTGTTTTTCCTTAGAAGGTGACAGGCATGGTACAGTGCAGACCGAGATGTTTGAGACAAGTCACAAAATGCAAAGTGAACTTCTATTGGATAGATCAAACATTTGGTCATCCAGGTGGCAGTGTCGATAGCCTGAAATTCTACAAATACTGCTACTTTAGTTTTGCAAGCAGATTGATAGTATTTGACTTTTTTCTGTGTCTATCATTCGTGATTATCTTCATAGAAACATGGGAAATATTTCCTTCTGAAGCTGACTGGCATGAAAGTAGTTGCTGTGTTATGCAGAAGTAGTTTTATAATGACATTGCCCGTTGAGTGTCCCTGCTAGGTTAAAATATATGCATGGGAGGAGGACATTCATGGTGATTTTCTTTACCTGTGGTAAGGCAGAGGTTTTATAGACGTAAAGCTATTTAAATAAAACAAGCACCTAACTGATCTTAACATACTTTTTTCCTTGTGTGTTTGAGGTCCCTAGCTGCTAAACCATGAGTGACTTAGTGATAATATATATCAGTATTGCCATGAATTTTGAAATGTCTGTAGATGTCACTGTCAAAAGAATATGATGCCATGACTTTGTGCAGCCTGTTGCAATGTAGCATCTGACCTAATGCTCAACCTGAACTTTAAATGATCTTGTATTCTAAAGAAATTAGTACCTGATGCCTTTTCCAGTGTTGGTATTTCTGCACTCAGGAGTACATGATTGCTGACTTGGGGAAATAAATAGGGTAGCTTCTCAGAAGTTGCCAGCTGAATTTGGTCGGAATTGATTGCTGTTCCCCGTCTCCACGGAAGTTAAAGAAAACCAAAAACCTAAAATTGACTATAAATCCAGAACTTAATTTTTTATTATGCGCAAGTCTGTATGCCCTGAGGCCAGTTTTCCTGAAAATATCCTATGGAGGTCAAGGATTTTTCCAATTTGCCTGTTGTACCTTGTGATGTATTCCTGCCACCGTGATAATAAATTAAGAGATGAAGTAATTTGCTTTTGATGAATGAGACATATAATAGTCCGTGCCAGGCCTCAGATGTTTTCCTGTAGTGGAAGGGCAGCTCTCTGATCTCTTCTATAGTATCACCTATGACTGTAGTGCCTGGGACAGATTTTAGGTGGGTGGGGAAATTGAACTGGCCAGGGTCTCCTCATGCTGCACATGTGATCGTGGCCACCCATGTGTGAAACCCCTACTCTCAGCCAAATGAGGGGTGAGCAACCGTTGCTTCCCTGTTTTCTTGTGCAAACAGGGCAGTGTGGGAGGAGACATCTCAGTAATCCAGCTACAGTGGATTAGCCATTCCAGAAATGAAGGGCAAGGAGTGGTGGCTGTTGATATCCTGATTCATTCTCCCTTTGCCTTGAGAGTCTCAAGGTCACTTCTTTGTACTTCAGTTATTAAAAACTATGTTCTAAGTTCCTGACTTCAGGAAAGTTTTTATGAATGAGTTGTGTAATTCTTGTGATCAAAGCATGACCTTTTTTTTTTAAAAAATTATATACAAGCATCAATAAATAGTTCCCTTGTCTTTTGAAGCTTTTCGTTCTGAATATCAGAGAAATACCCCCCTTTCTTTTTTCTTCTCAAATTAGATTTGCTGTTTGTGTGAGACTCGTTTTAGGAAGAAATTCAGGTATGAAAGCCTGGGGGCATTGATACTCTGGAAAAAGACATTCGCTATCAGTTTGTGTTGACTTTATTGTTCTGTCTAGGAGTACTTAATTTGGCCTGAATAACCATCCTGGACTACTGCAAACCAGTAACTGAGGGTCAAAAATTAATATTATTTTGTTAAATTGTCACTTCAGTCATTGTTGCCATCATAATTATTTTGATGAGATACTCAAATCAAATGACTGTTACATAGTACAGCTTTTGTTCTGCTGATGTCATGCTCATTTTCTGAAATCAGAAGGCTTATTTATTTAGATCCTGATTTATACATACAATAAGTGTCAGATAGCTTTCACTGCTAGGTAAAAATAGAACTTCAGAATCAAACCAGATAGAAACTTTGAAGTATTTTTAACGTTCAGGTTTCTTTTTTAATGAGAAGGTAGAAGATGCTCACAAGGAATGTTAAAGTGCAAGAAACCTAAACTCAGTACATTGTACTCGGGGGTATAAGGCCTGAGGTGTTCATGTAAGTCAGTACCATGCCGCTACAAACAAGGACAACTTCAGTTCACTAAGAATCTTATCTATAGGGTTTTTGTCTTAATTTAAATTTATTTTTAGGGCACTGATGGGAAGGCCTGTTTTATTCATGGGTAGTAATGGCTTCATCAGAGGCATTGAGTCTGATCATCAATTGTTAATTACATTTTTAATTATTTCTAATAAAAACATAAAAAAGAAAAATGCCGTAGTAAAAACCCCTGTCATATTTTATTAAGCAAGTTGACCCTCTAATTTTCATGTTTCTGCAAGAACTATAAAAATGTTGCTTTAAATTAGTTTGCAGCCTATTGATGATGTGCTAAGGAAAGTAACCATTTCATCCTTTGTTTCAATGCCATAATTTCAAGCTATATCGCAACATCTTGATGAGCATTTCTACTGCAGCTAAAGCAAAGCTTTTAGCATTGGTCTCTGCACTGAGAGCGCCTGGATTTAGAATCCCTTAAGCATGAAAATTTGCAACTAAATGTGTTAAATTCATTAGCCCAAATGCTTACATATGGTGTCTCACACATGAAAATTTTTGTCAGGCAGCATCAGTGCCACGGTTGCTTGCTTTGCCTGGGAGCTGCCATGGGAGAGGGCTGCACTGGGAGCCTTGGGAGGTCTCTGTCAAACAGGGCACACATCCCCTGCTGCTGGGCTCAGCAGCAGCAGAGGCAGTTGCTGCTCCTCCAGGAGGAAAAATGTCTTTGTAGCTGACTGGGTGAGCCAGCCCCTGCACAGAGAGAGGAAGAAGTGGGTTCCAGGGGATGGAGGTATCTAGCAAAGCCAACCTGTGGCTCTGCGAGCAAAATAATTTGTCTGAGCCTTGCAGAACTTCACCTGAGTTTTGTGAAAGATGGTGTTCCATAAAACTCTGAAATAAAGAGCAGGAAATAAGTATGATGGTTCCTCACTTCCTCTTCCCATGAGGTAGTTGCCAGCTAGAGGAGCTGAAGAAAAAGGGAAGTAGAAAATGACACAGAACAGCATAGTAGTTACCATCATCTATCCTAAAATGTGTAGAACCAGGTAATCCTCCGAGGTAATTCAGTGAAGAGTAGAATTAATTTATTTTTAAAGGGTAACTGAAGGTGTTGATAGTTCTATTTGAATTTTTAAAATTAATCTGTGTTTTTTATCTGACAGACAGCAGAGGAGCAGCAGCAACATGGCTAGAGGAGAGGACAGTTCAGCATACGGTGATTTTGCTGCTGCTCACTTCTCCACTGTGAATCCATAAGCAATGGTTTGTAATGCAAAAGGGAGAGTGAGAATGCTCTGCCATCTGTGTATCTCAGCCTCCAACATGAGGAGCGGCGCTGAAAAGGGCATCAAAATGACATTGGCATTACCAGAAGACAAGGAGATGTACAATGCCATTAAAACAAATAAAGGAAAGAAAGGAATATTTATAAGTAAGGGCAGTATTACTGATATTACTAATGATCACTGTCAGAGCTCTCAATATGTATGTCCATTTAATGGAAAGTGGAAGGAGAAGAAGTAAGGGTGGAGGCGGAGCTGAACCTGATAAACCCAGGAACAAGGGCAGTTAGCGGCAGTCAGTTAACGAACAGTGAAAGCAACGGAGGTGATATAAACTGTGCATCAGGTTTGCAGTTAAGCATGCTTGCGGGTGTCTCCGAGTAGTCAGAGACACATTGGATAGCTGTTCCTTCTCCTCCCTCAGCCAAACACGGATATCTGAATTAGCAAAAGCCCAGGCTGCCTCATTCCTGTCAGCATTGCTTTGACAGAAATGGGCTTGGGGGGAAGAAGCAAAACCAACTGGCTATTAAGGTGAAACGCTGTCACTAATAACTTGTATTATAGGACATTACTGTCCTCAGCAATTCTGAGTCAGATATCTGTACTGATTCCTATTGTAAAAAATGTTGTTGCTGTTGTATATGCAACTTTTGGATTTTTGAAGATAAAAATAAGTGCTACAGGAACAGCTGCAGTTGTGACAGGAAATATAAGTGATTTTATTAATATAACATATGATTTATGTTTTTAATAGTGTCTCTTGGTAATAGGAAAGAAAAGAGAGTTTGTGCAGTTAAAGAGAGTGCAGCAGATCTTAGTGTCTCCAAACCTACTCTGTGTAAAGAATACTGGATATTCTATTAAAGTGGATACACTTAAATATGTTATTTAACAGCTATGGCACGGATACATCAAAGGACAGAGGAACTTTTCTTGGAATGGGCTGCTTTTAGTACTTTCACAGGTTTGCAGTGAAGGAGTAGTGGTTTGTTTTTTTCTGCAGCAGTAGGCTAAAAATAATTTAAAATAATGTGGATGGCTTCATCAAGATACACAACAATATAATTTGAGTAGAAGCTCTGCATGCATTCTGACAGGAATGTGTTAAGGTACTTAAAGATGGTCTTTGCACACTGCTAATTTGGACTGGTATTTTTAGTTCTACTCCCAGTAGGAATAGCATTGAGTTTTTGCCAGCACCTCACAGCCAGCTTTGATAGCTGACTCCCAGGGAAATGAGGTACTAAGGAGCTGTGGTAGCCCCCACCATTAAGGTCGATGCCTGTTTTACTCTGATAAACCTAGATTTCAATTAAATAAAATTTCCAGAAAGAAAGCAGCTTCCTAAAACTGCACATCCCATTGTTTCCATTGAGACATATAATTTTTTCCTGGAAGTTCAGGGGAAGGGGTTCTGGATGTATATTAAAGCCGTATTTATACAATTTAGCATATGTCCTACCAGGATTAACCTGCAAATTCTTCATTAGTGTTATCTTGTTAGTTGTGTTTGAAGATTGTAGTGTTTTTCTCTATCTCTTCTCCTTTTTTTTTATAACAACAGATGGGGAAATGAGGGAGAATTACTTTATAGAGCTTGTAATAGGCTATGCAATAGACTTCATGAAAATCTGTAGAGATGCTCAATCAAGAGTTCTTCAGATAAATTGTACAGAGAAGAAGGAGACTTAAAAGGATTTTTAAATTTTTTTCTAGTTTATTTTACTACTAAAACTACAGTATAATAAATTGTTTGCATATTTAAATATGTCACACAGGGAGTAATTCTGCAGACTAATAATTATACAAATAATCTAGGATAAAAAATAATATGACACCAGAAATCATAACTTTGAGTAATATCATGTCTGTAGGACTAAAACCAGTGCTCTTTTTGGTTTCTCTAATATTCATAATCAGAACTGCTCTTCCATGAAGGGTTGTGGAATAGTCCTGTTGAGCATGCAAGGATTCTTCATGAGCAGTTCTCAGAGTTTCTAACGACTGACTTTGCGTATTTGAATTTTAGAGGGCCAGAGCCCTTGTGATTAGTGCTGCTGGGAGGCCTACTGAGTGCCTGGCTTGTATGCTGGAGAGAGGACTGTTCTAGTGTATTGCTGTTGAGTTGAAAATGACAGGCAGAAGAGATGCCTAGTTTGTTTTAAGAAGAACATGGGTTTCTTCTTTACCATTATTTTGTTTTTCAAGCAACCAATTTGTGTTGGTAGTCTTGAGAATACTCAATATTTAATGATTTCAGCAGTAGTTTTTGCTATTATTGGGCCTTTCTTGTAATTGCATTTTTTTTTCTAATAAATACCTCCAAAATTGAGCTGTATATTGATTTTTCTCCAGTAGTCTTTGTCATAAAGAATTCTTATGCTACATTTTTACTAGACACTCCGTTTTGCATATTATCATGTTTTCCATGTCTGCTATATCTCATGGCTGTTATTTCCAAGAAAATGCTAGCACTGGAAGGTAGGTATAGGATACACAGTACCTGCAGCAATATGAAATAAGGCATTCTGCAGGCTGCAGAGCGGCAAAGTGCAGGAGGAGCAGCAGTTCAATAGTGAAATGTGCAAGGAAGTTCAACTCTCTGTTTGTGTTTAGAAGACCTGGGAGACTTTCAACCAGATCACAGGTAGGACCTGTGATCTGCACATTGCTCTTCACTGTCCTTTAACTAAAAATATTTTGCGGAACAGAAAGTACAAGCACCTTGCTTTTGACTGTCTTAACTCCCACTGTGTAGAGTACATCCTTCTGTTGATGAAAGCAGAGCAGATACCACTTGATGAACAAACCAGACTCTTTTGTGCAGGAGAATATTGAAACTCTCTAAATGTCAGGTGAATGTGCTGGGCAACATATGAGAAGCTGCTCAGGTAACACATGCAGACTGTTACAGAGATCGGTTGTTAATGAAGAACATGGGAGGCAAGAGGAAGGCAGCACAGAGGAGGACTCTCCTGGGGGCGGTGTGATAGCGACATGCATACATTTTCTATGAAGGGAAGAATTTCCTCAGTATGTGTCCTTTATTTGCATTGGATTTTGCCATCATTTTACATAAAGGCTACTGTTAATCACTGGTGTGGATTCACCAGTGAGAGTCACCAGTCTTGGTGACACCTTTCTCATTTTTTCCCCTGTCTCTAGTATTAGGCAGATGAAGAGAAATATCACACAGCAATGCTTGATCTTGCGAAATTATTGTGCTTGTGACCTGGTGGCAACAATTGAGTGCAAATCCAGCACTATTGGGGAGGCATTTAGTGGAGGTGAGGATGGACAGGTTGCTCATGGGGAGGCCAGGGTGGTAGGCATCTTCATGTGAGCAGGGTGGGCAGGGCTGGTGGTAGTAAACAGAGTCAACCCCGAGTCCAGCAGTCATCCCATAACCAGGTCTGAGGGCAGGCTAGGAGCTTGGCTCGGAGGCTGAGCTCTGGGTCAGTGAGGACAAAGGCAGACATGGGCACGGCAGCAGTGCTACTGCAACATTACTCACCCATACTGGATTTCCATCCCATAAATTATTCCAAAATTTAGTTTCTGTTACTGTCAAGAAATGTTGTCTTTTTAAGGTTTCGTTCATCTAAGCTCTGTTTACAGCTTATTGAATCTTATGCCTTTGTTTGCAAGACTGGAAAGTAATTTTCCTCTAAGCGTTTTCCATATTTAATCATATAAATTCAGTGACAATTCACCTTTCATCCTTCCTTTATGAACTGAGTAGATTGAACTTCTTTAATTTATCATTGCAAGGCTTATTTTTCTGCTTGGAGGGTTACTTTTGTTCTCCTTGGAAGTTTTCAGAAAGTAAGTGGAAATAATAAACTTTATAATCAGAAGTGTCATTCTGATCTGGTAGTGTTTTAATTCAATCATATATGAAAAGAGAAAGATTTAACTTTTTTACCCCAGCATTGGACCTTTATGAGAAGGCAGGCAAGCTTTAGATAACCAGGTCTGTCTTTGAGCTGTTTCTTTCCAAGTCAAGATTTTTCATCCTTACTTAGAAGCACATTATCTTGGGAGAACAAAAAAAGAATGCTAAAGTGACAGAACCTTTTTTAAAAAAAACCCAGGTTCATTGGCGTTAATTAGTTTTCTTGAATCTAATTATTGATAAGTCCCTGTGATGACAAGAGTGAAGGAAAACCTCAGAGGCCTTGAATTTTTCTGTAGGTGGTAAGGACACCTTTAGATAACAGTTGTTACAATGACGTTTTAATGAGGAGAAAAGATTTTGAAATAGCTTCTGTATCTAAACGTAAAGATTTACAGTTCGTTTTGAAGTGTGTATTGGACAGAAGAGTGAGGTCTTTTACCCTGTTTCTCTCTAGAGCAATGTTTTGTGTTACTGTATTGATTGTTGGAGAAAAATAGTGGCTTGCACTTGATTCAATGTGCTTATTCCTTTATTAGAGCGACTGTACGATAAAAGGTGAGTTGGTGACTTTGACAGAATTACACAATAGAACATACTATAAACAAGAAATCAGGTTTTCTTAATGTACTTGATGCCATTCAGTGATATATCTTCCCAAATTTTATTTGCAGGGTGGTTCTTGGGAACACACACTGCTACATGTGTTGGGAGCTGTCTCGCGGACTGTCAGCAGAAAAGGCTGATTGTCGCTGCAGGGAGCTGGTGCCAAGCTGGGTGCTGCAGCTGATTCCTAAGTCTTTCACCATCTGCTTTCAGGAAATAGAGAGGAATGTCACTGACCTTCAGGGGTTTTTTTTGCCTGTGTCTATTAGGCAGTCTTCAGTAGTACTGAGCCCCCATTCTGAGCTTTGCCTGCAGTCCCTTTCCCTCACTCTAGTTCCTGCAGTAAGCCCTAAGAAGCCTGACTCGTTAGAGACTTTACAAAATACTTCATCTGAGTATTATAAAACTAGTTAGAAAATTATAGCAATAGTAAATCAACCTTTTTGTACCCAGTGTGTAAGGTGTCAAAACCAAATCAAGGAATCGAACTGGGTGTTTCTTCAAAAGAGTGAGCACACGTCCCAGCTGCCCAGCGGCTCCTGCAGACTCAAGTGGTGTTGCTCCCTTTGCTGTGGCAGCCTGTCTTCCTCCCTGTTGTGAGGCGTAGGTCTGCGCCAGCTGCAGAATCATGCGGAGCTATAAAATGATGAGGAACCCTGCCTGCTTGTGTACAGAGTCCTTTGTCTCAGCAGCACTTAATTCTCTGTGTGTGGCACTGAGCCGGAGTACTTGTCCTGCTCTCGGTGTCCCAAGCAGCGGCAACAGTCTCTGCTAGCTCAGGTGCTTGATGGTTTTCTATCACAGCCTGTTTTGTATAGTCTGAGAGGTTGAAGACTGGAAGGAATAGCTGTAGCAGTGGCATGAGAAATGATTTGGGATAAACCTTAAGCTGGAAACTGGGAGAATTTGCAGCTCACAGGTTTGCAGTTTCAGGATAGTTTTTTGAAACCCTGCTGTCCTTGTTAGAGTGTTGATCTGCTTCGAGATGTGAGTGGCCAACCATGTCTGCCTTCTGCCCAGATTTCCCGGCCGTGCAAGTGAATTGTGATGAAAATTAAATAGCTGCATTACATAAACCTGAATCCTCTTCCAGATGGAGAAGAGGATGAAGCTTAATATTATTGTTGTGGTGTTCTTGATGGCCTTTTTTATTGGGCACATAAGACTGTCAGCACGGGGAATGAAATGCATTTGTGACTCGTGCACATCTGCACTGGCCTCTTGCACTTGTAGGATTTATTTTTGACTTCCATTGTGCTTGGAGTGCTTAAAGAGTCATTTGCAAAATTAATCCTTGAAATGGAGGAAGAATGCTCATTGCATTTGCAGAAATGGAGTAGAGACTAAAAGCTTTGCTCAGCAAATATTGCATATGTTGTATTATGTTAAAAAAGGGCAAAAATATTAAGAATTACTTTAGCCTAATTTTAAAGCCACATAAAAACTACAGCCAATGGACATCTGAAATCCTTGAATATTCTGAAGACAAGAGAAGTCTTGAGTTGTCTGTAGTAAATTTGAATCTTAAAATAGTTTTTAATAGAAATAGCATAAAGAATATTTTATGAGATTTTTAATTTTGTCCTTTTAAATGAGAGATTAAGCAAGGAGCAGTCGCATTTGAATATTAGTATGGTAGCATTTCCACTTGAAAGGGAGAAAAGAAAAATCTGTCTGTATTTAAAGTAGATTTTGATGAAAAATTCAGAAACTCCTAAACAAAAATCTTCATTTGTCATTCTCAAGTGATGTAAATTTGCTGTTCATGGTTTTAGGGAACTGTTCTGTGGAACTATTTTGTTAGCACTAATAGCTTAAATAAGACCCAAGCAAGCAGTGGCAAAAGTTAAAGCCAAACACCTTTCTTAATGATTTATTACTTTATATTTTTATTTCTTTTTTATTAAGGCAGGATTTTTTTTGTGTCAGGTGATGTTCAGCATCCAAATACTGACTGTCCCACCACAAAACTACGCAAAACTAAAGAGATGTTGTTTTTAAAATACATTATTTCTGCTAGAGTCTGCCATTAAATGATGCATACAGTTATTTGCTGTACAGTAATATTATGGAAAGGTAGTAATAAGATAGCATGCTTTTTTAGTGGCCAAGCAAATGATTAGCCTTAGAATATGTCTCTGTGTGAAACAGAAGCTTACTGTGGGTTTTTTCTGTGGTCTTTTGTGAAAAGTGTAACAAATAACAAAGAAGTTGCTTGCTGCATCAATCTCTAAACTGGTCTGTTATGGAAGGAAAAGCCCTTTCTGCACAACTCACATTTACAAGTCTGATGTGAAAATACTACGAAAAAAAACTTTCTTTAAGTGTTCTTTGAACACTTTTGTCCTCAGAGGCGTGTAAATATGTGCAAATACAATTATTGCAACGTCTTACTAGTTTCTGATTCTCCTGCCTTCTCCCAGAGGCAGACCTGCAGGAGCTGGGGCAGCTGCTGCTGCTCTGTAGAAGGACAGAGCTAATCATTATATTGGCATTCAGTCTCTCCCTTGTGCAATCCTTGTCCCTTCCTGTCTTTCCATAATCTTCCTGTAAATATTAATGAATTGTCTTGTTTGAATTTTAAGACTGATTTTTTTTCCTTTCAAACTGATTTTCTGTAATTATTTATGCTATTATCTATTTCTGAAAGATTTGCTTAAAAGCTATAAACTCATTTTGGGGATATAAATCAAAATAATTTTTCTTCCTTGGCAGTGAAGACTGAGGAAAGTGAGAAATAGTTGTTTATTAAAATATTCAAACTTATTTAGAATTCAGACAGCAATTCCTGTCTGTTCAGACAAATATTTGTTCGTCCTGTGAGAGCAGCTCCCTTTGCAATCTAATAGACTGGGTACTCATGCCAGTCTCACTTCATCAGTGATTTAAACAGCAATAAAAGCGAATATTTTGGGCAAGATCATCTTGCAGGTGAGAAAAAAGCCTGGAAAATATCTGGAAACTTCCACTGATTTGTCACCCTCCTCATGAACACTTTAAGAGAGCTGGGGATCATCAGTTGTCTCCTTTGATCCCTCACCACAAGACAAAAGACTTCCACCTTACAAATCTCTCTTTGCTGCACTTGACACACTGAATACTCCAGCAGCAGCAGCATCCACACCTTGTTTTAGACATTTAGTCTCTTCCTTCCCGGCTGGACACTGCCACAGAACAAAGCAGAGGTCCTTTTCCCAGGGGTCGATTTCCCAGCTTCTCTTCCCTTAATTTCTTAGGGTTGCATAGCACTCAGGCTGTGTGTGCAAAATCTAATGCTGTTTTAGTGTTTATTTATCTTATTTTGGTGTTTCTGAGCTGTCCGGATGTGGGTGATACACAAAGAACTCTTAGATCCTTGGTTAAGATGCTGATAACTTGAAGCAGATGCAGCACTTCTGTAGTTCTTACCAGGGAATCTCAGATGTTCTATCAATAGGCAGATGTCTACTTTTGCCTAAAATAATGCATGATCCCTAGAAGAGATTAAACAATAATCAAATTGAATATTTATATTTTCCTTTGTTTTCGTAGTACCCTTAGGAAGTACAATAGGTTGCAGATTACATTAGCTGTGTTTCTGAGGTGTGGGTTTATTTTTGTATTTTTTTTCCCCTCTGTTGCCCTAAAAATCTCTAGGCTGGTATTAGTAAGGCACTATTTTCTGAGTGAAAAAGTAAATACCACTTGACAGTTGACAAAGTAGCAGAATATGCTTTCAAACAGAAGAAGCCATTACTCTGTTAATGGGTAATGGCAGACTGGATGATCCTGGTGTAACGTGCCTGCCTTTCACACGCGAAGTGTTGGTCCAGCTGTCTGGGTTTTTTCTGTCCGTGATGGCTGGGGCCCAGCAACAGAAATGTGAATGTGAAACTGTTGTATTAGGAAGCCCATGGAACTTCTGTCTTAATGGTGGTTAAATGGTTGCCAGGGAAAGCAAAGGAAGACCTGTTTGGAGAGGGAGTGAGTGAGAAACAAAGTGATTCCTAGTCCATCCTGCATGTGAACGGTATGACACTGCAGCAACAATACAATGAATGGGAAATGTATTCATTTTTGGCTATATTACGGCAGTTTCCCATTTGTTTCTTATTCTGAATGTAAGGTTGCTAGCTGCAGGCTTCTGTATCTGTGTGGGCGGTACAAATGCACGTAGAAAGAAAATGTACATTAGGAGCAGAGCTGGAGAGGTTTTTAGCATAAATGGGCAAATCTAGAAAAACTTAATTCCATGCAGTGATTATATATTTGCCTGAGTCTTTTCATTATTAACCCTAATAGGGTTGTTCCTGTTTGGGATGACGACAGTTGTCTCCTTAGCAGCTCCTTCCAATTTACATTGCTGCTGTGAGCAATCTTCTGTTGTGCTGAGCAATAAATCTCCTTATGCATCAGGTGCACTGGAAATTCAGTCAGAAACAGGTATTTCATGTTCCTTCTTTCTGTTCTACTTCTCCAGCCTGTAACTACATGGGAGGAATGTGGAAAGCACAAATTATAGCTCCTATAATTCATGGAAAAACTATTAGAAATATATTACTGCATTGGGGGTGGATATTTCTGAAAACGTTACTGCTGTGGCTGCTTCCCATCAGGAAAAGTGTCTTTTTTCTTAAGAATCCAGTATAAGAAAATAACATATGCGAACTTGAAATGAGTTGTTTGATGGAAATCCACTCAAAGGGCATTTGTAACTAGATCTCTTACTTCTTTGGACTAGCTGAATTTCTGTGACATGCAAAACGGGGTGCCTGAGCAATACTTTGCACTAGAAACCAGCTGCTGAACCCCCACTGCTGGGCTTGGGTTTCTTTTATTTTTTTTCCTTCTTGTTCCTGTTTCTTTATGTTGGCCAAGGGCACTTTGACCAGCTTTTTATACATGAATTCTCAGAGTTGGGTTAAGTCTAACAACATTTATCCCTCTGTAATTAAAATGTTTTTATGTACTGCATCACATGGTAGGCTGTGACAGAAGGCTGTAACCAGAAAGAATGTGTTTTTTTTCCCCTTGGGGACACCCTTTGAGCACAAAATGCTTCTAGGAGACACATGGTAACCAGCTCTGCATAGCATCCCAGCCTCCCCTCTTCTCCAGGGATGTTATGGTTGGGCAAGCCAATAAGTTACATCTTAAATATGGAGTTTCGTACGGGGAGAAATGCTGCATTAGTGCAATAAAATGTATTAATCACCAATTTCAGGGAAATGAGAGGGAAAAGCAACACTAGAGGTTAGTTTCATATACCTCAAATCTGAGAGATTTATGTAGCACAGACATGTGGAGTGGATAAAGGTCCCAAGATGGAAAAGAGTCTACACCCACTGCTCAATAGTGAAATGTGAAAATACAGCCTGTAGTTCTAGAGCATCACTCTCAGCTATTGCCTCAGCCACACAGAAATTGTCAGAACAGTTAGAGTCTTTTAAGTAACACCCTCTGAAGGAAGGTCTACATATGTTTGATTCTAAATGAATATGGTTTAAAAGAAGACCAAGAATCTGCTGCAAATAAAGAGGTGTTTCTGTTGATGTCTTTGTGCTTCTAGCCATACAGGTGTCACACTGGCACAGATCTAGGATTTCTACGTTGAACTTTCTTAACAATGCAGTTTCATTTTGCAGTGTGTTTCTGCTATGTGCTGGAATAGAACCAAAACCTTCAAAGCAGCATCACAAAATGAAATTGCATGCAAGTATCCAGTTTCAAATTCGAAACGATATTTTTTTAATTTGGCATCTCCCTTTGAAAGTGACAAGAATATACCGTGACCTATGGAAACCTTTCCGTTGAAATTGATACATCCCTGTGAAACATTTCAGCCTTGGTGAAACAGCATAATTCTGTGAATAAAAAAACCCAAACCACGAACATTTTGTCAATTTTTGACAAGATCTATTCTCTTTTCAGAGAAGTTTCAGAGTAAATGAACTAATTCAAGCTGTTTACTTCTGGTTTGTTTTTTTGTTTCTTTGTTTTTTTTTTAATAGGACTCTTTTTCCATAATGATATCTTTTAAAAAATATGCCACAGATTCCAGCCTCCTGACAGTAATGTGCATCTAGTACTGCCTGCTAGGTGATATAAAATTGATGGGCCTGAAACCAAATATCTCGTTTAAAACTAACATGAACAGAAATGTCAGCCAGGCTTACAGTTGATAAGCTAAAGGTCTCCCTAGGTGCCTTTATCCTTTATCTTCTTCGATTTGGCAATGGATGCTAACAAACTCCATTTTCTTGTGTTCCTCAGACTACAGACCTTGGTATATAAGCGAAAATAGACAAAACTGTCGTTAGTTGAAATGCATGCTAGAAAGAGACACATAACTCTTGGGTACTGGTGCTAGTGCTGATCACCCTCCAGCCTAGTGGTTTGGCATGTGGAGGGTTGCAAGAAGTCTCACATTCAAAGATGAAGAGCACACAGGAAAAATAATCACCTGAGATGCTGTTAGTCCCTCCCACTGCAGAGGATTTTTCTCTTATATGCTTATGAGGTTTGCATCAAATTTTGGATGTTCTCCTAATCTGGAAATGTGGTTTTGAGAGTAATTATGTCAATTTTAATATGCAGTAAATAAAGCCTGTATTTAGTATTGACCAAGCATAAGATGCTTTCAGGACTTTCAAAATGAGTAGGAATAATGTTATGTGACATAAGATTGCAGGTACTTGATTTAACAACAGGCCAATAAGCCCATCCCTATCCCATATGTCTCTGAGGTTCCTGGATGACACAGCTGTCATCTGCCTTTGTTTGTGAGCTCACAGAAGATGGCATTTAACTCTTCAGCAAGTGTCAGCAGCAGCAAGGATTATGTGAAATAGTTTTTGAGACTGAGAAACTTTTTACTACTTGAGAATTACAGTTACTGAAGAAGGAAGCATGTCCCTGTCCTACCCTTGGGCACTGCCCGTGCATGAAGTGAAGAAGACTTGGGGATGAAGGCACATCATCCTTTCCCTCCCAGCTACTAGACTGTTACATCCAAGCTCTTCCCTGCTTGTGCCAGTGGGACTACCCTGCAGGCCAGTTACTTTTCTCATCCCCACTGACTAAAATCTACTGCCATCAGCATGAGGGCTTGAAGGGCTGTTTGGGAATGTTAATTTGCAGGCCCCTGAGAAATCTGGCTTGTTTCTATTTTCAAACACCACCATTTATTTATGGTAGAAAGATTTCAGCTTTTTTTTTTTAAAAAAAAATATCAAGTGAGTGTCATTGCAAATTAGAGCAGCAGACTATCTTCACTGTATGCTGTTAAGGATTCTCACTTCATGGGATCCTCACAAAACTGCATTAAGACTTTCAGTGGGGTGGAAGCATTATCGAGTATGATGGAGGAGAAACATAGCAGAGGTGAATTCTGAGGAATATCAGCAGGTAATCTGTGTATGTGCAATTTTGTTAGCCCTCCACCTGCAGGTGGAGGAATTTGTGATAGTCTAAATGGAGTGAAGCATTTGCACACCCTTTATTTTTAGAAAGAATAGATCTACTCTAACTTAGATAGTTTCTAGCCATGGGTCTTAACATAGTCTGAACGGGCAGGCATAGGAAAGATAAACTGAAGCCTGTGTTAGCATGTGGATGTAATTATATTTTCTCTACTCACTTACAGAGGTTTCTGTTAACAGCCTTACTCCTACAAGGAGTATATGTGAGTGGATCTTTCCTGATCCCTCTTGAAGATTTGTCTTCCTATCAGGAGTGTGCACACAAAGGGGCGCTGAATGCTTGGTGATACTTTTAGGGATTAGATGCATTGACACGTATGGTCTGTTGTGCATGGTACAGTCAAAATTCTGTAGCTGCAAACACTTCTTTTGTGCTCATGGAGCACAGTGTGGTGCATACAGGTCCAACTGGTTGGGGCTCATCAGCTGAAAAATAAACTGCTGTGATAATAATGTTGTAGTGCTTTATTTTACAGTGGTGATTTGAAAGTACTGGTGATATGTAAGTGAAAAATATGATTTTCTGCACTGATCACCTTTGACAGAAAGAAGAAATCATTAGAAATCATTAGAAATCAAACTCCAGCACACTGACTTACTGTTAACAAAAGCAAACAAGCAAAAAAACTGGAAGCCCTACGCTACAACCTCCTTTCATGTAGTTGTAGACAGTGATGAGGTCTCCCCTCAGCCTCCTCTTCTCTAGGCTAAATAGCCTCAGTTCCCTCAGCCGCTCCTTGTAGGACTGATTCTCCAGCCCCCTCACCAGCCTTGTCGCCCTTCTCTGGATGCTCTACAGCACCTCAATGTCCTTATACTGGGAAGCTCAAAACTGAACACAGTACTTGAGGTGCGACCTCACTGAGTACAGGAGCACAATTACTGCCCTGGTCCTGCTGGCCACGCTGTTTCTGATATAGGCCAAGAAGCCATTGGCCTTCATAGCTACCTGGGCACACTGTTGGCTCATATTCAGCCCGTTGTCAACCAACTCCCCCAGGTCCTTCTCCACCAGGCAGCTCTCCAGCCAATCTTCTCCAAGCCTGTAATGCTGCACGGGGTTGTTGTGTCTCAAGTGCATGACTCTGCGCTTGGTCTTGTTGTACCTCATCCCGTTGGTCTCAAACCATCGATCCAGCCTGTTCAGATCCCTCTGCAGAGACTCCCTTCCTTCAAGCAGGTCAACAGTTCCACCCAGCTTGGTGTCATCTGCAAACTTGCTACGGGTGCACTCGATCCCTTCGTACAGATCATTGGTAAAGATATTGAACAGGACTGGACCCAGCTCAGAACCTTGGGAAACACCACTCTTGACTGGTTTCCAACCCTCTGGGCCGAGCCATCCAGCCAGTTTTGTACCCAGCAGAGGGTGTGCCCGTCCAGGCCAATGGCAGCCAGTTTCTCAAGCAGAATACTGTGAGAAACGGTGTCAAAGGCTGTAGTGAAATCCAAGTACACCACATCCGCAGCCTTTCCCTCATCCATTCACCAGATAACCTTGTCATAGAAGGTGATCAGGTTGGTCTGGCAGGACCTAGTTTTCATAAACCCGTGTTCACTGGGCCTGATCACTTGGCTGTCCTGCATGTGCTGTGTGATAGCGCTCACGATTATCTGCTCCATGACAGATACAAAATGATATTTCCATAGGTTACAATTAATTGTGCATATTTGTAGCTGTGTGAAAATTTTGTACATTCTTCTTTAAATGCAATAATATTTATTTACTGAAACTGTTCTGTATATAGAAGGTGATTAACTTTTTATGAAAATTGATGTACACTTACTGTGTATGCCCAGAGAGGTGGTAGATGCCCTGGCCCTGGAATCATTCAAGGTCAGAGGCTCTGAACAACCTGATCTTGTTGAAGATGTCCCTGCTCACGGCAGAGGGTTTGGACTAGATGGCGTTTAGAAGTCCCTTCCAACCCAAACAATTCTGTGATCCTATTAACATACTTTTTGATCGTATGCCTGTAGGAAAGTATGTGTATCTGCAGTAGACTTTGAGAGTTTAATGGAAGATGAATATCCTGGAAGGATTATCAGATGCGTTGACTTGGGGGTGAGTGGCAGAGGGCAAATCTTCCTGTGAAACCGCAGTTTTTATAATAAACCTCACAAAGTGGATAGGACTTGTGTTTCAACCATCCAAACTCACACGGTGAGGTGTTTTACAGCCCTGCAAAGTTCTGCTTTCTGAAGAGCTCCTGGTATTAATAACAACTGTCCAAGAGGTGTTTCTCCTGGCCTGGACAGAAAGAAGAACGTTAGTAACGTAAAAATGTTTCCCCTTCTCCTCCTGCAGTACTGTTTTTTCCATTCCTCCCTCCAAACCCGCACTTTGTTTCATGGACATCCTGTAGGGTTTTCCTTTTCTCTGCAAAATGCAGCTTTTTGCACCAAGAGAAGCAATAAGGACCCCTTTTCTGTGAAATCTTTGTGCAGTTTAGGTGCTGTGGGTGTACCAGGCCCATGTTTGTAACTTCAAAGAGTTTTCCATTTCACAGACCTCTCTGAAGGTCTTTGGAAGCCTTTAAATGCAGTCTTCAAGTAACTTAAAAGAGATGTAAATTAACATGATTTTACAGTTCTTCCTTAAAGTTGTAAATAAGATTTTCAAAACCAGGTTTTCATATGTCTGAAACCAACTGCTGTGCATCGGGTGTTGAGGTTCGGGTGCTAGCAATGTGGGCTGCAGGGGTGACCTCTGTGAGGAGAGGCTGGGGCTGCGCTTTGCCCTGTCCTTATCTCAACCCATGAACTCTCCCATCTTATATTCTCCCCCATCCTGCTGAGGCAGGAGCCTGAGAGCAGCTGGGTGGGCACCTGACAGCTGACCGAGGTCAGCCCACCACACACAAACATTACTTTACTACAGATGCCTTTAAGAAGACTAGATTTTAAAACAAAGTATTTGGAAGGGATCTGTGAGATTTAAAAAAACCCCAAAAACCAAAACCCATGTGTAGCATCAGTTATTGTATCTAGAGTCAACGCTACAACTTTTACCCTTGTTTGTATAGATAGCATTAAACAAGTTTAATTTTCAGAATGAAGAAAAAAAGAAACAAAAACACTGTGTTCTTCATGTTAATTGTTCCGTTTATTTTGATAGCCCGTTTAGGACCAGCTTTAGAAACTTTTTTGTGACTTTGGCTTATTGATTTTAAGTAAGCTGCAATGTTTCATGGTTCATTGCTTAGCTTGCCTCAAGAACTGATAAATACATGATGCCACAAGCCTGGCACCATGTCCAATGCAAATACAATTTGTCAGGTCAGTGCATTAGAGCTGATCTTCATATCAAGCAGTGAGAACTCAGTCTCTTTGGACAAACAATATTCCTATGCAGTTTGTTTGACCTGATGCAAAATATGTGCTATAATGAGACAGAAACTCTAGTGTATCTTGTATTTCCAGCTTTATATGGAGAATTGTGAGATATTTCTCATTTACTAATGTGCTGTTGCTTTGTTTTCTCTGGCTTTAGAGTTTAGAAATATTTTTCCATATACCCCTTGCAGGAACCTAAATAATGATTTGTGACTGGGATGAATAAAATAAGTGTTTGCTCTGGTTCCTTAACTGAGCATTGAGAATAAATTATGCATGTAACATCAAAGTCAGCATTTATTTCCCTAAATCCTGTTACATTCCAGCCATCGAACTGAAAAGAAGGAACAACCGTTGTCCTCCACATGTTTTGGTTTTGTTTTTTTCTGCACGTAATTTGTATACAAAATTAGGAAAGCATTAACGCTAGGTTGTTTAGTTTATTAAATGAATTCTTGCTTTGTTTTGTTATAGCTTTTTTCCTTTCCTGTCTATCTTCCTACCCCTCTCCTAGAAAGCTAAGTTTTGACTGGATTTTGCATTCTGGAAAAGTAAAATCCATGGAATATTGTTGTGGTTTAACCTTAGCAGGATAAGAAGGGAACTGAATCATAGAATCATAGAATCATAGAATCATAATGTTGGAAAAGACCTCTGAGATCATCAAGTCCAGCTGTCCCTATTCCCTTCCTAAACCATGTCCCTAAGAAACTCATCTACGCACCTTTTAAACACCTCCAAGGGATGGCGACTCAACCACCTTCCTGGGCAGCCTGTTCCAATGCCTGACTACTCTTTCACTGAAAAAAATTTTTCCTGACAACCAGTCTAAACCTCCCCTGACGCAACTTAAGACCATTTCCTCTTGTCCTATCACTTGTCACTTGCGGGAAGAGAAGGAAGGGTAAAAGTGAGAAAAAATCATAGGTTAAGATAAGAACAGTTTAATAATTAAATGATGATGATAATACATTTTAATGAAAAGGAAAATAACAAAAAGAAAGAGGTCTAAACTCCAAGAAAGACAAGTGTTGCAAATAAAAAACAATTGCTCACCACCAAGTGACTGATACTCAACCAGTCCCAGAGCTTCAGCCCCCAGTCCCACTGACAACTACCCACTAGTTTATATTCTGAACATGATGTCATATGGTATAGAGTATCCCTTTGGTCAGCTGGGGTCTTGGCTGTGTCCCCTTCCAGCTTATTGTACAGCTACTCTCTGGTGGGGTGGGGTGAGAGGCAGAAAAGACCCTGACTCTCTATAAGCACTGCTCAAGAATAAGAAAAACATCCCTGTATTATCTGCACTGTTTCCAGAAAATTCCAAAACATGCTCCATACTAACTATTATGAGGAAAATTCATTCACAGCTGAAACCAACACAAATATATTAGACTGAAAATCAAGAAGAATATAAACATTACCATAAGCTGGTTTTTTTCAGATACAGATGTATAATCTTCTTACACCTCCTAATTTTAATTTTGTTGCATTTGAGGAATTTCTGATTTATGAGCATTACTAACAAAAGCAGCCTAATCCCCAATGTACAGCCTCTGCTCATATGAGCTCCATGCCTGAACTCAGAGAACTCTGTGCTTGTCACACAGAGTTGCAATCATTCATCATTGCAATCATCATACAACATGGTTTTGGAACCTTACTCTGCTGTCCCCTGGCTCCCCCCTCATCAACAGAGATTAAATCACCTTCAATCAGGTAAAGTCAAATTAATCAGTAGGCAGGTCCTGGAGCTATCTCTTCTTCCGTTTCCCAACATTTAGACAAATTCACAGAGGCTGAGCTATGTACCGATCTCCTTTATATAATATAAAAAATACATAGATGACTTGATAACAAAACCCATTAATCTAAGGAAGGATGTGAATTTCTGAATAACAGACTTGCTGCTTGTGCAGTGGAAAATAATATGCCTTTTAGAGAGAATGAGGGGCTCTTCAACGTGTTTGCTGCAGGAATGTATTAAATTGTAACCTTTTAAGATGTGAGATTGAAGAAGGAAAGAACATTAATTACAGCCTGACCAAAATTTTTCCATGATTCCTAAACTGAAAGGAATTAATTATCTGAATATTTATCTAAACAGAAATTAAGATTGCTTTCCTTAAGTCACTTCATAACTCATTTCTAATCCCCTAACAACCTTAATCAACAAATTTAAAATGTTGTTAAAAATCTATTCAGGCCTTATTACTTTGATCTTGTCACTAATATAGTGGCACAAGTCTTACTGAAATCAGTGCAAAATAACTTTGTTCACATATCGTCACATAAGAGCACGCAAACAATATGAAAATATGTGTATGAAAAATATATATAAAATAGTAATAATATGAAAAATACATATGCAGGGCATATGTATCTGTTGTGGTGTTGTTTGGTATTGTATTTTTTTTATGCAGAAGGCTCTTTAATACTACCTTGAAATTAATCAGCAGTATGCTTGAAAGAATACCCAGTCTAGAAGGTGCCCGCTGTAGGGCCCTTCTGCATGCTCCGACCCAAATTTTGAGGAGCTGTTTGTCCCCCAGGCCATGCTGTCCTGTGGAAGAGCGCCTGAGCATTTGTGCCTTTCTGCAGCCACTCTCCTGTGACTGCTTCTATCAATGCGTGACTTGTGCTATGGGTTGGGAGGGGTATGAGGGAGCGTTAGCTGCAGTGGGGGAGGGCAAACGCACTGCGGTGCTGTCATACAGTCGGCAGCACGAGGCAGCTCTGACCCCGCAGAGATGCAGCTGCTAACAGGGCTTGCCACCCTCAGCCTTCTTCACGGAGGGTGAACTTGTTTCTCTTGAACCTGGTCACACCATCCCTGTTGGCCACTTTAGTCAGAGGTCTCCCACTTGGTAAGAAGTGGCTGGTGCTGTCCCTGTAGATCTCTGCTCAGGACTGCTGGTGATACCCTCATTTCTTGGGAATGCTTTCCATGGGCAGAAAGTGCACGTGAAGCTTCCCATGCCAAAATTGTCCCCTCCCCTGCAGATGCAGGCAGCTGTCACACCTTGTCTGGAATGATGCTCTGTTATGTGTGTAAGAAAGAGCAGTGTGCCCTGCTAGTGTCCATGACTTGTGTTATAGTATTCAGTATGAGAGCACCAGGGAATACAGTATGATCATGCAAGCTAAGCTGTCTGGATGCATTTCGACAGACTTGATGTGATTTATACAGAGATATTGGTGGCAGCATCCTGAAAGGCCCTCTTTTCTTGTTTTCCTTGGGCTGTTCTGAGCAGGTCCCAGAGGCCACTAAAAAAGTTAGAAATTGGATGATGAAAGAATTAGGTCTCAGTGACACTAGGGGAGACACACAATGGGTTGGCAATGATGCAAAACTGATGGGCTCTCTGCTTCCAAGGTCTTCCTGACATATATTGGAGCTTTGTACTGTTGTACAACTTAGCAACCAAGCATGATTCATGCAAACTCATCTGCAATAAGAGTTCCCTGACACATTCTGTGCACTCCTCAGAAATCCTGATCTTTAGAAATGAGTGGGTTGTTATTTCAATTTACATTGAACTTATATTTCTTAGTAATTGCTCTTTCATTCTGGGTTTCTTTGGTCGTATTTTGTATATAGTTGTACTTTTGGTTTTAAAAGGATAGAGCTGAAACTGCAACATAGCTCTGTATTTCTTGTTCACTCCTACTCCCCCTCCAAAGATCAAAAGGGGAATGAATCTGAAGTTCCTAAGTCCCTTGATATTAACAGAATTAAATTCTCAGTGTGACTGCAATTTTAGGCTGAGACTAAATATTCTGAAGAGTATTTGCAGAAAGATTTTATGTGGCTGACATGTTGATTCAAGTTTTATTTCTTTGCATTTGAGCTGTTAAAATGACAGTTCTGACCTGTTAATATATTACATCTTCTGGATCTTTTACCTGGGGACCTAGTGGTTCCCTTGCTGGGCTCATCTGGGCATTTTTAACTTAATTAGTTCTCTGATAGCAGAGAAGCTTCTTGATCATTCCTATTGTCTATTTATCTTCTAATTTTCCTTTTAGTGTATTAAACAGATATATTTCAATTAAGTAATATCAAGCCTAAAAAGCAGAGAATTTTGATGAAAGAAACAGAAACTTGGTCTAAATAGTCTAATATTCTTTTGTCTAGTGGCCAAACTCTGAGGTACCTGTCCATGAAGACAGATAATTTTGATGGAAGAAAGGACCTCTTTTACATGCAAGACATGTTCTGTGTATCTTCCTTTTCTCTAAAACCTGTGGATGATCTTTTAGAGACAGATTCTGTCCGTTCATATGACATTGCATCTCTTTTCAAGATCTGAAGAACTGGTACTTCTCACATGGCCGAGAGTGTAAACTGACTCCAGAGATGCCTGGATGGGAGCGTTGTCCGTGCAGCAGAATGGAACTTGTCCTAGGGTTCGAGCTCTTTTTCATGTTGTATTGAAATATTGGGCAGCGTGTCCTTCCTATGTGTGAACAGAGCTGTTTAACTGACTCTTGTCAAGAAGTCCTCAGTTTGTTTGAAAAATATTTTTTTTAAACACGTCTGGATCATGTATTCCTTTTGGGTAGAGTAGTGGGAAAGTCTGTCAGTGGACCTACAGAGTTACAGATTTTAGCCTTTATTAGCAAAATTGACACTATGACAGCTGCTTCTAGATTGAATGGTGCCTGTGTACCCTTTCTAAACTCCTCATTTTCCTGAATGAGGACCTGAGACATACCACTGTTCCTTCTCACCCACATGGCTTTGTCTTCTTCTTGTATAATGAAGGGCTGAGCGAGGTCTTTGCTGTATGGCTCAGTCTCCAACTAGAAAACACCATGGAACTTCAAAGTTCTCCTTGGTCCACCTGCTTATGTATAGTGACAGGCCGTGTATTAAGTTAGACTTCAAAACTAAACAGGTGCATATTTCTTAGTGGTCTCAGAAGGGGAAGGTGGTGATGGAATGTCTCCTTAGAATTCACTGAAGACTTTTCATAGTTTGTAGTGTGTTGATGGCTTGTCACTTGTCTCTCTGGGGATTGTTATTTTCCTTTGTTACACTCAGAAACACTAGGAAAAAGAAAAATAAGTAAGATGGATGTCTGTCAATCTGCCTATACTTGGAAAACGAACAATTTGGACAACCACTTAGCAGCTGAAGGGAAGGAACTATCTTGTATTCTGGAAAGAACAAATCATGTGTTCTGTGGTGACAGAAATGGAACTGTCAAGCAGCAAATGTAAGCCTTTGGACACTCCTACACTGTGTAAGTTCAGCTGTAGTAGTTTGTTAACCAGCAGACAGAAATCTAGGGTGGATCTGTCTGCTGGTTAACTGCAGAAGACTCCATAATGCATAATTGTTACTGGTGCTGGAACTCAGTCTTAATAATGATTTTTACTTTGTAAGTCAAAGTTAACATTTTATATTTCATATGGTGCTTTCCAAAGGCAACTTTATATTCCAAGTACTTAATTCATTTGTATTTCTATAATTCATCATGCTTATTTTGAGTAAGAAGTATCCTAAAACTGTGTTTTGTCATGGATGGAAAACCATGTATGGAAGTATTATAACGAGTAAAGTGAAATTACTTTGACATGTTTTCTTAGCTATTTCGATTACATCAATTTAGCAAAGATACAAACCTGAAACATTGTTGTACCGCCAGCTTTATCTGTCTGTACTGTTGTGAGAAACTTCCAAGCAGTTTTTCACGTTTGCTTTGGAAGATGTTTACCAACAGGGATGGATCATTGCTGTGCAGAGTAAAGTTTTGGCATTAGTAGGGTTCTGTTTGTTTAATCACTGTTTACCAGAAACAGGCAGAGAAGGGAGGCAAAACTGCTCAGAGTTATGGTCTGGCCTCCGTACAAGGAGAGACTAAGCAGGGACTCTTCAGTTTGAGAACATGTATAATTATACACATGCATATACATACATAATGTATGTAAAGCATCCATTAAATTTAACTGTAAATAGATTTGAAATTGTCACACAGGGATACAACCGTTCTTTTAGGGATCCTTTAGGGCAGAATGAGGACTGACCGCAGGCAGTAGTTATAATTAGAGTTTTATTATTACATAAAAAATTAATTACCCGCATAGGTTATTGCTATCTAAATTTCTAGCAGTTAGAGTATGTTTAATGTTACAGAGCATTCTTAGCAATTACCACAGCTTTCAGTTAAGCAGAATTGCTAGTAATTAGTGTAGCTTTCTTGTACTATGTAGAGTTTTTAGTTTCCTGGACCCTTTGCAGATCCGGTCAAATTCTTAATAATAAGCATGCAAGGCACATATATAATCTAGGCTCACACTTTGCCTAAACCAATATGAGTTACTCCCTGAGTGTCAGAGGAAGAAGACAGTGGTGAAGGTGTCCCAGGCCCCTGGGGATCACGAGTTTTGCCCCCCAGCTGCCGTTCTGGTCTATGTCCCACAGCTGTTTGATTTTATAGGCAATATCTTACATGCTGATATGCTTCCCTGTTCCCTAACAGGTGTTACCACGTCCTAGTGATGGTGCTTGGTGGTCAAATGGCCTTGTTGCAATGCTGACTGGTGTGTTGTCTGTTCTGTAACAGGGGTCATCACATCCTGTTGACAACCACGGTGTTGGAAAGGAGAAGAGAGAAGAGGGTGATGTGTGATCAACACACTGATGTATTATGACTGTTTGTCTTAGAAAATTGTCTTAGAACGGGGGGTACCAGACACAAAAAAAATGGAGGATATTTTTCACCCAAATCGATGTAAATTGCCACAAGTTCCCCCAGAGACCAAAAGCGTAACTAGATTGAAAAAGGGATCAAACACAGTGGTCCAGATATAATCTCTTTGATCTGTTCAGCAAGTTCCTAAGGTACCAATTTTAAGAAGGATAAATACAGAGGGATAGTATATTTGCCCTTTTTCTTATGTTCTCCCTGTAAGTTTAAGTTTTTGGCTCCTTTGGGAATAAGATTGAGGAATAAAAAGTGTTGTTTTGGTTGATGCTACGGTTTCTGTACTGTCAGAGTTAAAAAAAAATTAAAAAGAAAAAAACACAGAAACCCCCACTTGTTTTGCTATTACAGACATATCTGCTTAGCTGAGTTGTGCCTGCCTGCCTCTTTCTAAAACTCTGCATGTAATTAGGAAGGTCCATGTAATATTGATGAGCCTGTGCATTGATTGTGATGAGGAACGCAGGATTGCTGCTGTCTCTCTTTGACACTATGATTTTCAGTGACTTCCTGGAGGACAAGACGGGCATTTTTGTAGCCATTGTAAATGCCGTTGGAGTTTAGACTGCGCAGCTGCAAAAGCTGTTTCACAAATCTAAACGTAATAACGTATACCTATTTGCATGCTGTTGGATGTGCAGAATAACAAACTGTCAGTTATAGTGCTGTTCAATGTCAATGTTTGGAAACACCAATTCTGTTGAAGATGTCATCTTATTTAAATGTTTTGCAAGTGGACAGTTTAAATTGCAGATGCACCTCTCACTGGAATATGCGTGCCATATGTCTCAGAGATTGCATGATTCGTGGCAGCAAAGTTTATAACTGTGCTTTTACAATGCTTGCCTGAAACTCAGGATTTTTGGTATTCAGGAAACTGTGGGCATATATGGAGCATCCAAGAGCTTTTATGTGTAGATGCTTTGTGTTTGGTTTGAAATCAAGTAAGGCATAGCTCTTTCAGAATGATTTGAGAACATTTTAAGGAGATCTACAGTAGCTGTCTGTAATATCTTTTACACCAGGATTGATAATTATTCATGTGGTTTCATAATGCTAGATGATACTTTTGTTTTACATCTTGTTTCCTACACATTTTAATATGTTTACTTTGAAAATTATATCCCGCAGAGAGAGTAGCAAGCAGTAAAGCAGGTGTAATGCACTCTTGTAAATGTTTGAAATTACCAGGGTTCACCACATGCTGAGTATTGTGGGAACTGAAGGAATTGCTGTTTCTAAAGTTACTAAGGCCAGTTAGCCTCTGTTTTAATATGAGGAGAAGGAGAATTGCTGGTACTAAAAAGTGTATTAAGATGTAAAGGAGTATCTTATGCTTATGAAGGATTATTTTATAGCATATTTTTGCTCTTCTGTCGAGGCACTGAAAATATCATTACTCTAAACTGGTATCATAGAATCATAGAATTATCTGGGTTGGAAGAGACCTCCAAGATCATCAAGTCCAAACTGTAATCCAACACTATCATGATTACTAGATCATGACACTAAGTGTCACATCCAGTCTTATTTTAAAAACCTCTAGGGATGGTGAATCCATCACCTATTTGGGCAGGCCATTCCAATGACTGATTACTCGTTCTGTGAAGAACTTTTTTCTGATATCCAGCCTAAACCTTCCCTGGCAGAGTCTAAGCTCGTGCTCTCTTGTTCTGTTGCTGGTTGCCTGGGAGAAGAGTCCAACCCCCACTTGTCAACAACCTCCTTTCAGATAGTTGTAGAGAGCGATGAGGTCATCCCTGAGCCTCCTCTTCTCCAGGCTAAACAACCCCAGCTCCCTCAGCCTCTCTTCATAGGACTTGTGCTCAAGTCCCTTCACCAGTTTTGTTACTCTTCTCTGGACCCGCTCCAGCACCTCAATATCTTTCTTGAACTGAGGGGCCCAGAACTGAACACAATACTCAAGGTGTGGCCTCACCAACGCCGAGTACAGGGGAAGGATCACTTCCCTCGTCCTGCTGGCCACACTATTCCTGATACAGGCCAGGATGCCATTGGCCTTCTTGGCCACCTGGGCACACTGCTGGCTCATGTTTAGCCTCCTGTCAATCAGTACCCCCAGGTCCCTTTCCACCTGACTGCTCTCCAGCCACTCTGTCCCCAGCCTGTAGCGCTGCATGGGGTTGTTGTGTCCAAAGTGCAGGACCCGGCACTTGGCCTTGTTGAACTTCATCCCGTTGGACTCAGCCCACCTCTCCAGCCTATCCAGGTCCCTCTGCAGAGCACTCCTGCCTTCCGGCAGGTTGACAGTCCCTCCCAACTTGGTGTCATCCACAAATTTACTTATGGTGAACTCAATCCCCTCATCTAAATCATCGATGAAGATGTTAAAGAGAACTGGACCCAACACTAATCCCTGAGGGACACCACTGGTGACCGGCCACCAGCTGGATACAGCCCCATTCACCAGCACTCTCTGGGCCCAGCCATCCAGCCAGTTCTTATGGGCTACCAGTTTATCCAGGAGTATGCCATGGGAGACAGTGTCAAAGGCTTTGCTCAAATCCAGACAGACTACATCCACAGGCTTCCCTTCATCCACCAGGTGGGTTACCTGATCATAAAAGTAAATCAGGTTGGTCAGACAGGACCTGCCCCTCACGAAGCCATGCTGGCTGGGTCGGATCCCATGTCCATCCTGAAGGTGCTGTGTGATTGCACTCAGGATGCAAGGTTCCATAACCTTGCCAGGCACTGAGGTCAGGCTGATGGGCCTATAGTTGCCCGGGTCCTCCTTGCAACCCATTTTGTGGATTGGCATGACATTTGCCAACTTCCAATCATCTGGGACCTCCCCAGAGATCCAGGACTGTTGGTAGATGATGGAGAGTGGCTTGGCAAGCTCTTCTGCCAACTCTCTCATCACCCTAGGATGGAATCCATCAGGTCCCATCGATTTGTGTGGATCCAGGTGGCTCAGTAATTCATAGACTGTTTCCTCCTGGAACACAGGGGGGCCATTTGGTTTCCTGTCTCTATCTGTGAGCTCCAGAGGCCAGTTATCATGAGGACCACCTCTCCTACTGGTGAAGACTGAGGCAAAGTAGGTGTTGAGTACCTCAGCCTTCTCCTCATCCCTGGTAACTATGTTCCCCCCCAGGTCCAACAAAGAATGGAGGTTTTCCTTGCCCCTCCTTTTGTTATTAATGTATTTATAGAAGTGTTTTTTGTTGTCCTTAACAGAAGTAGCCAAATTAATTTCAAATTGCACTTTTGTTTCTCTGATTTTCCTTCTGCATGTTCTAACTGTAGTCCTATACTCTTCCTGAGTAGTCAGCCCCGCCTTCCACAGTCGATAGGCTCCCTTTTTATCTCTGATTTCCTTCAATATCTCCCTATTCAACCAAGGTGGTCGTCTTCCCCGCCAGCTTGCCTTTTGGCTAATTGGTATAGCCTGTTCCTGTGCACTCAAGACTTCTTCCTTGAAGCACATCTATGCCTCCTGTACGCCCCTGTTTTTGAGGAGTGTGTTCCAGGGTGTGCTCTGGACCAGTCTTCTGAACAGGTCAAAATCTGCCCTCTTGAAGTCCAGCATAGAGGTTTGATTGGTGGTCCTCCTTACATCCCTGAACATTGGAAACTGTATTATTTCATGGTCACTGTGCCCCAGTTGGCCTCCGACCACTACATCTCCTACCAGTCCCTCTCTGTTTGTAAACAGCAGATCTAGTGGGGTCCCACTCCCGGTAGGTTCATTTACCTGCTGGAGCAGGAAATTATCCTCCATACACTCTAAGAATCTCCTAGACTGCCTCTTCTCTACTGTGTTGAGCTGCCAGCAGATATCCGGCAGGTTGAAGTCACCCACAAGAGCAAGGGCTGGCAATTTTGAGACATCTGCCAGCTGCTTGTAGTATAATTTGTCTCCTTCATCATCCTGGTTGGGTGGTCTATAACAGACTCCTACCAGGATGTCAGTCTTGTTGTCCTTCTGTGCTTTAAGATGGTTTTGGTTTGTTTTCTAATGAAAGCTTTTTCCAAATTAGAGGAAGCCGTAGGGTTGAAGAGATATTTTTAAAATAGCATTGTGTTAGAACAGAACTGCCCAAGACTTTGGTTGCACAACTGCAGAAGAGGGCCAAAAAAGTGAGATGACACCCTTTTGACTTCAAGCAGGATGTTTTCCTTGGTGTGTCAAAGACGATCTCTCCCTAGCAGCTCTCTAGCTTAGACCATTTAAATCAACTGTGGTTAAGGGAGCTGAAAGTCAGCAGGTTTTGCATCAGACCCTTAGAGGAGATAAAAACTCAGAAATACTTAGTTGTTAAGGGTTTGTTTTATTGTTTTCTAGATGGTATATGTATTATAATTTATGTAGTGACCTTTTTGTAGAATTTCACTGAGTTCATGTATCCAGATAGCTTTTGTGTTACTTTTGTTCATACACATTCAGACTACTAGAGTAAAATGAGGTTTCAGGAAAATTTTTTGCTTTTAATTTTCAGTTCTTACTCAGTTCTGTGAACCTTTACATTTATAGCTGGTTTGCAATATTGGGCTGTCTTCCATGCTTTTCTTTATTTTAACTACATTTAATTAGTGAATTTAACTAGAAGAAGAAAAGAAGGAAAGCTAGAATTAGATAAAGTTGTATCTTTTTTACCTTATTCTGACTAGTTTGATTATTGCAAATGTAAAACTTTGTATATTAGTACCAAAAGAAATTATAGGAAAATTATGCTGTATTTTGTCTTTATGCCATGCTTCTATATGAAGAGAATTTCAAGTGCCTTTGTAAATAATAGAGGCAGTGTTTTATACTAATCCCAAACCTGTGCATCCAATATGAAAAAACAAAAGTGCATCGAGCCATTTCTCTCGAAGAGATCACAGTGGGACTTAAACATGAAATGGTCAGTCAAGTGCTTTTGATCAGGGGCATGTTCTTTGTAGAAAGTCTGTAACGAAGTAACACAGAAAACTGGTGAACTTGAAGACTGAACCACAAGTGAGCATTGTGCCTGGTATGGACACCCAAATAGCATATGATGGCGCCTCTTCCTGTGTCCTCCATCCTCCTGGCCTGACTCACACAGGAAGGACATAGCATCCAGCACTGTGTCCAGTTACTTCTTTTTCTTTCCACCATTATTACAAAATGCATAAATAAGACAGAACAAGTTTCAGAAAACATTAGAAAGCCCGAGCCCCACTTAGTAGTTGAAAAGTGAACTATGTGAACTCAACTGGTAGCTGAGCAGAAAATGAAACAGAGCAGATAAAAGAGTATTTAGGCGCTGGACACCTATTTTATTGTTCTGGATTTATCTTTCTGGACAGAGTTGACCTTACCAAATGCATGTCTCTATGAAATCAGCAGAGAAAATTATCAAGGAGGAAAACTACATCTTAGAGACAAGGATAATTTCCCAACTGCATTAGGAGAATAAGCACATTGTATTTTGTAATTTAGAACTTCTAATGAGAAATTAATTCATTCTTATCCCACGTGCTCCTTGAGATATGAAGCTCCCCAAAGCTCAGGAACTAGTACAGGCAGCATATTTTCCAAAGCCACATCTGCCTCATGGTTGCCAGAATGTGCTCTATGATTGCTGCCTGCCTGCCATCAGTGCCACACAAACCTTTTTATAGCCAGCCATAGATTTGTGATGGTGAGCGACATGTTGGTGTTAGACAGTCTGCTGACTGCAGACAGAGAAATATGCAAACTAATCTGCATGTCTGTGCTTTGCATAAACTGAGGAAGTGTCTCAGCTAACAAAACAAAGTACAGACTTCCAGCTCTGTGCAAGAAAGACTCCGGTAAATTTTATTTCCTCAGGAACTGTGACTAAATTGCCTGAAATTCCAGAAGGAGGGGAGAGGAAGGAAACAATTTGTGATCCAGCAAGATACGAAAGTATTATTGAGGCAAAATGGAAGAAGTACTTGACCTTACTTCACCTCTTGGCTTATCCATAGATTTTTTTCCATGATCTCTATTCATTTTGGTTATTTGTGCCACTTATCTATGCCGTCAGCAGTGATATACCTCAGGAGATGGCCTGCAAAGCAGCATACTCCCTATCATGCAGTGTATGTAAACGCAATCTTCAAGAGAAATGTCTGCAAATCCCACATAGCATTCATGCCTGTGATGCTGGAAAAAGCCTTCCTGCCCTGCCTATTGAGTCTCTCACATATCATGTTGTCCCCACAGAAGTGTATTGCCTGTATGTGATTCTGTGATCAGCAGCTGTGTTTGTGAGCCTGCGGATCAGATCTGCTTCAGATGCTCTTCTGAAGCTTGCACTGAACCCACAGCCATGCACAAGCTTGGTTGGATCTGTGTAGTTTGGATGCCAGACAGAAACAGGCTCAAGCCAAGGCTTTACCCATATTGCTTTTTAGGACTAAAACTGTTTTGGAGCTTAGCTTTGACATGTAAGGTGGGGATATTTCTTCCTTGTCTTATGACAAAAATGATAAAAAAACTTCACCGATGATGAAGCTCTCTAAAAGGCTTTTTTTTTGTAAAATCTGATGCGTATTGTATTGAAAAAAATGTTAAGAAACAGGTATGTGTGTGTTAATTGCATCTCATCTATACAGGGCATGAATCTCCTCCCTGCATAACAGAGGAAAAAGACATGTCACTGGGCTTCTTATGTGGGAAGAAAAATAGCTGTCATAATTTATAAGAAATGTAAAGTAAGCATAGATGGAGGAGCTGACTGCTGACCTAATTAGAGTATTGTTGACAATAATGAACTGTGCTCCAGAAAATTGGTTAGTTTGTCCCAGCTAGAAGAGCCTTAGCTTAAGATTGGATGTTGACAAGAAATATTTCTCTGCAATATTACTTAAAGCAGAATTCTGGAAAATGCGGATATAAGCAAAGAATTTAATAACGACATCAATATGTTCATACTTCTCCTACAAATAAGGTACGAGTAGGTATCAATAGAAATACAAATACTTGAGTATTATTTAAATGTAATATATTGCTAACCCTGGTTTATATTTTCATTTTTAGATTAGATTTTCTTTTTAGATTAGATTTCATTTTGGATTATATTTTGGCAGTCTTCCAGATTCATTCATGTTTCTGCTAGTAACAGGTTGCAATTAATTGTTCCTCTTCTATCGCAAGTGTGAAAATGTTCCTCCAATTTTCTTCTCTTTTTAACTTTCTAGCATCACTTTTTCAGTCAGACTTAAGTTCATCTAAGCATATAGAAATCTTTTATTTTTGACAGTTGCCGAGAGTACTGACAGATTGGCATCCATTTATTCAAATGGACACTTGGTTCGAAATCTTTTGGTTTCGGATGTCAGTAGATTTGTGGAATAAGCCTTTCCATTTAAAAGAATGTTAGGTAGAGAAAATTTGGGGTAGTTAGATTTGCTGTCAGATTTTAGTTTCACAACAGTTTTGGACATGTGGTTTTGATCATCTTTTAAAGATTAACATTTTAAAATACCAAACTAAGTAGTGCATTAATAGAGTGTTAGATGAGAGTATTCTATTAAAGCAGAACAAGAAGTGTAGTAAAACAGTTAGCATAATACACTAGTCCACAGTGATGATTTCATAAGATAATCAAGGAAGAATATACGGCAAATACCTCAGGTCAAAACAAGGTATAAACAAAGTAATATAATAATCTCCTTCTACACACATAATAAGAGAAGATTGCAAACTTTTAGGTTATTAACACCACTTATCTTGCTGCAGTAATGAACTTGAAGTTCAGAAGAGAAAAAAAGAAAATCTAAAACCCACTGAAACAATCTGGACTCCTCCCGACGGTGCTGTGCAACAAGCAACCACTGCCATCACAGAAATTTCTTTTTTTTTTTTTTAAGAGGCAGGTGTATCAGTTATCATGCAGCTCTTCAGTGTACTGTCTGAATTCAGAGCAAAGCAAAATGTGTGTATTTCTCAATGATGGTTAATCAGAAGAAATTCTTTACCCTATCTCTTAATCCTAAATAAAATCAGTGTTGTGGGACTTTGTCCCTCTGCTGCTGGCATGGTGTTTGGGAAAGCTAATCAGTCTTGCAAATTTTTATTTTGATAATGGGGCAGATGATTCAAGTGGAAGCTAAAGGAGATGACGAGCTCATTGTACAGTAGGCACTACGTAGTGACCAGCTATCAACTGCCAGCTAGGTTGATCTGCTGCCAAGAAGTCTCCCGCTTAGAAAGTTGTTTCCTTGAGAGACACGGTGTTTCAAGATACTGCTGTCCCCTCCACTGAAAGATACAGGTGTTCATGATCCCTTTCAGTGGAAAGGAAGACATTAGGTTAACACAGATCATGAGAGGTCCTTTGTGAAATACATCTCAGCAGCAGCAACTCCTTTAAATCATTGCTGCTGCTTGATAGGTGAACATTTGGCCACGTCCTTATGCATGCCATGGTGGGAACCTGCTCTTTAGACCTTTTCTAAATTTAAGCATATGCATGCGTTCTTAGTTGATTTGGGGTGAAGAGGATTAGAATCTGGTTTGCAGTTGTCCATCCTCCAAGGCAATTTAGTTCCGCTTAAATCGATGAGTATACTGAGTTCAGTGCCCCAAATTCGAACTTACATATTGTATATCCCTCTAGAAGATTTGCTCAAATTAAAGTAGCTTAAATATTCATATGACCCAGCTTTTTAGACTAATTACAGAGAAAATAATTTAAAATACATAATCACATTCTTGCAGGAAGTACTGTAAGAAAGCTTTGCAAAAATTCCCCTGAGAAGAAAAAGTCAAGAAAGTTTTTACCTAGTGCTTTCCAGTCCCTTTAATCTTGAGAAAAAATTCTTTCACTTATAGTGACAAAATTGTGCAAATTGTGGCTAATTATTCTCTGATTAATTTGTCTTTACTCATCTTTTATGAGGGCCGGGGGAGAAGAGATTTATCTTGGAGTGTGCTATGCATTTGTTTTGCTTTACCTGCTTTTCTAGGGGATAGGAAAAGACAGTTTAGTGTAAGCCTCAGTGGGACGATCAAGTGAGTAAAAAGAATGACCACTTCTATGTGGCATAAAATATTATTTATGTGCCTTATCTTTTGTGGGTAGCAGGGGCTGTGCTGAGTACAGACCAGAGACCAGTAATAGCTGGTACTGAATGGTCTGACACAACTTTCTTCTTTTACCCTTGATACCTGAGCAAGTTAAGTAGAGGAACCAAGACATTGATCACTGTGTGTGATAGGTAATTGTGTTCCTCTAATTATGCTGCCAGGGCTAAGAAGCAACCTTTCTCTGGGTAATTTGGGCATAATTTTGTCAATCCCCTAGTCCTCTCAGCCATAGTCATGTGTCTTTGCTCTAAAATAGCAGTGCTGAGGTGCCATTTTGGAGGCTGTAGTGTCAAGACAGTCCATATCAAGTGTTCTATCTGTTTAAACAGGGCAAGTTTCTGTGTAAAACGCTCTGCTTTATATTTAAAAAAGATCCTTGTTAGCAAGTGGTGTGCACTGATAAAATAATGAAAAACCAAGTCACTTTGATTTTAACGATCAACTAGCTGCTCTCAGAAATTAGTACATTAGCTATCACTTCACCATACCTTCAAAGAACAATGTTTAGAACTTCCTGAAATTTTTCCTAACATCTTCCTTAACTGCAGGTAGTTTATAAGCCTCTAAACAAGTATGAGTCATCTTGATTTTAAACTCAGTGACTCTTCTGCTCTGAATAAATAGTGCTAGGCAAGAAAAGAAATTTCAAAGAGAAAGTGAGAATGCTTTTCGATTTATGCTGTCATCCTCTACCTCAGCAAAACCAAGCTTACGTATGTGTGCACTCTAGACGCATTTCTGGTGTTGAAGCTAAGCCATGACACACATGTATGTGTGAACTGGTTGACATAACAAAAATGCACGTATCTTGAAAAAGTAAAGCTGGGCTGAACTCGTTATTTGGTGTGGCCCTCAGGAAGGAGCTGATAATCTTGCTGTGCTCCCAGCTGGGACCTATAGTAGAGCTGACCTCCTCACAGAGGAGAGGTAAGGAGGAGTAGTTATCATAGAATTGTAGAACCATAAAATGGTTTGGGTTGGAAGGGACCTTAAAGATCATCCAGTTCCAACCCCCTGCCTTGGGCAGGGACACCTTCTACTAGACCAGGCTGCTCAAGTCCCCATCCAACCTGACCTTGAACACTTCCAGGGAGGGGACATCCACACCTTCCCTGGGCAACCTGTACCAGTGCCTCACCACCGTCATTTCCTAATGTCTAATCTAAATCTTCCCCCTTCCAGTTTAAAGACGTTGAGGCTTTATTTCAGAGATAAGTGTTTAAGTTCTCTTGTCATTGGTGGAAAAAAGCTAGAATTTTGCAGATCTTTCTGATCCTGGGTGGCATAACATATTGCTAAACTCTCTGAACACATATGCTTGTCGCTACACATGTTTTATAGCCTTATTTATTTCACTGTGGTTGAAGTTGATCAGCACTGTGGTACTTTCCCAGTGTTACTTCCCTGTCCAGAACAAACACTGATGCCATTTGTTCTTGAAGTTATAACTCTGCATGTAAGGCGTGTATTCATATCATATCAGCTACTTTTCAGTACTGAAGTCACTGACAATAGGTAATGAAACAGTTGGATGTGCAGTGCCAAGTGGTGGTGCATCTGCCTCTACTTGTGTCTCCTGTCCCACAACTGCCCAGAGGCACTCTGACCTTTGGGAAACTGTGTAGAAAATATTGCACTGTTGACGTGCACTTTACGTGTAGGGATTTATTGAATCTAAGAACATCCTAATAATCCCCAAAATGTGTTAAAAATATTTGTATTCTGCAGTAGTGTCTTATTAGCATCTAGTTTAGATTTGAGATGAATTGTTAGATTTAGACGTGTGTTTGAAAGATAAGCAGCAGGTATGTTTGTTATTAAGACTTTGGTTTTATGGGAGAAACTATTTGCAAATTCATAAGAACGTGAACACCTGACAACTGAAATCGTCTGGACTTTGCTTTATTGCCAGATAAAGTATCTCTGGTTCAATACTTGATCTTTTTGGTTGCCATTTTCAAACAATACTTTGGAGTGTTTTCACATTTGCTTTCACGCCTTTGATTGCTCATGTCAAATGCTGTCAAAGGGAATATAGCTTGACTGTATAAGATTTGTTGCATGATTGTTGCAGGAAAAGTTTCCCACAATTGTTCTATGCTTAGTTATAATAAATATCAAAACAGTGTCAAAACTGTAGCTCTGACTAGTAAAACTTTTTTTTTAGAAACTGTATTAAATAAAACAAGTATAAAGATAAAGCTAAAAATAGCAATACATAGACATATTTTAATGATGGAATAACAAATAGTGTAATATATCTCTCTTTTTCAACAAATTTTATCAGTGGAAATCTAAGAAGTGAAAAAATTTTAGAAACCTTATTTTTCAGAGAAAAATACTGATCCTTCTATTAAATATCAGTACAGTAAGCAATTCTAGATTCAATAATGCTTTCTGTGAAATCCAGATGTTTTAAGATTATACTACTCTAGTCATAAGCAATTGGTTGCAGATGACTTCTTTTTTTTTTATTTAATATTCTTGAGTCTGTTTAAGATGGTGATTTTTATGAGTGTTTTTTTCTTTAAGAGGAGTGAAACAGCCAGTGCAAGCTTCCCATCAATGTCTGAAGATACAATTTTGCTTTCTTTTGAAAACAGCAGACGTAGCAATGGACAGTAAAGCAACAGGGCATAAGATTGTGACAAACTGGAGGTTTGTGTATGCCTTGCATTAGTGCTTAATTTGAGAAATCTTAAGAAATGCATCTTTATCTTATTTTTATCATTTAACTATTTTTTTTACTTCTTATAAGATCTTTGTATTGCATTGCTTTTGCTAAAATAAATATTTTATTTTGTTGAGAATGCAGTGTGTATTTTAAAACTACTCTCCATGCTTTCTATTTACAAGAACCTTATTCCTATGTTTTTGATTATTGCTCACTTAGCAATTGTATCGAGTGCAGATGCCAAGGTTTTGGTAGAGAGGCCTTCAGGGATGGCCTCATTGAGAAGAGACCAGGGGCTGCCCTGTGCTTAACGCAGCAGATCCCAGCCAGCTCCCCAGTGGACCCACTGCTGGAAACACCCAGTCTCATCAGCCAACCTGATGGCACCACTGTGAAAACTAAAAATATTTAAGTGAGAGAAAAAATATGGAGAGAAGGCAGACAGAGGAACCGAAGGCCAGAGCAGAAGGAAGTTGCTCCACAGCAAAGGAACTGTGGCCCACACATGAACTCATGCTGGGACAGGTGCAGCTCAAAAGGGACTGCAGCCTGTGGAGACCCATGGTGGAGTGAAGGGAACAAGAAAAGAAGGAAGGAGCAATGGAAGAGTGGGAAGCAGAGACCAGCTGGGACAAATTGCTCTGTTCTGACCATTCCTGCACCACTCATCACCTCACCAAAGGGACAGTGTTGTAAGGGGAGTGGAAGGGGGAAGAGAGGAGTCTGGAGTGAAATTGAGCTTGGGAAGGAAGAGGGTTTTTTTTCCCCTAAATGTATAGATAGTGGTCTTTTTTTGTTTGTTTCCCAATAAGTGAATCACTAATCAAATATTTATGCTAAATGACAATAAAATATCCCGAAATTGAGGCAGTTTTGACTGCAGCAGTGGTTGGTAAATGATTTCCCTGTCTTTATTTCTACGCACAAGTTTTATTATTCTCCATATTCCTGTTTTCTCCCATGTCCCACTGGGGATGGAGCGAGCAAGCAGCTGGGTGAGTGCTTGGCTGCCAAGCAACATCAGCTACCACAGCAACCCACATCTTTGCAGTTCTTCACACTTACTTTCCCAGTATTTGTGAGTGTCTACCATTACAGAAAGTCAATTAGCAGTGGATTTTTCTGCATTGATCTGCCTTACTACTATACATTACAGTATCACAGTATCATAAGGTTGGAAAGGACATCTGAGATCATCGAGTCCAACCTATAACCCAACACTAACACCAACACTAACACCATCATCTAAACCATGGCACTCAGTGCCTCATCCGGTCTCCCCTTAAACACCTCCAGGGTCGGCGACTCCACCACCTCCCTGGGCAGCACATTCCAATGGCCAATCACCCTTTCAGTGAAGAACTTTTTCCTAACATCAAGTCTAAACCTCCCCTGACAAAGCTTGAGTCCATGCCCTCTAGTTCTGTCACTGGTCACCTGAGAGAAGAGACCAACCCCTGCCCGACTACAGCCTCCTTTTAGGTAGTTGTAGAGAGCAATGAGGTCTCCCCTGAGCATCCTCTTCTTCAGACTAAACAGCCCCAACTTCCTCAGTCGCTCCTCGTAGGGCTTGTGCTCCAACCCCTTCACCATCTTCGTTGCCCTCCTCTGGACACACTCCAGCATCCTGACATCTTTCCCAAACTGGGGGGCCCAGTACTGCACACAGTATTCAAGATGAGGCCTGACCAGTGCTGTGTACAGGGGGACAATAACTTCTCTGGTCCTGCTTGCCACACTATTCCTGATGCAGGCCAGAATGCCATTGGCCTTCTTGGCCACCTGGGCACACTGCTGGCTCATGTTGAGCTTCCTGTCAACCAGCACTCCCGGGTCTCTTTCTGCCTCACTACTCTCCAGCCACTCTGTCCCCAGTCTCTAGCTATGCATGGGATTGTTGTGTCCAAAATGAAGTACCCGACATTTGGACTTATTAAACATCATCCCATCAGAATTGGCCCATCTCTCCAGTCTGTCCAGGTCCCTCTGTAGGGCCATCCTACCCTCTAAAAGATCAACCCTTCCTCCCAGCTTGGTATCGTCTGCAAACTTGCTGATGATGGACTCAATCCCCTCATCCAGATCATCAATAAAGATATTAAACAGGACCGGACCCAACACTGATCCCCGGGGAACACCACTGGTGACCGGCTGCCAACTGGATGAGACACCATTCACCACCACTCTCTGGGCTCAGCCATCCAGCCAATTCCTAACCCAGCACAGAGTGCTCCTGGCTAAGCCACGGGCTGCCAGCTTCTTTAGGAGTCTACTGTGGGAGACAGTGTCAAAGGCCTTGTTGAAGGCCAGGTATACCACATCCACAGCCTTCCTCTAATCCACCAGGCGAGTCACATGGTCATAAAAGAAGATCAGGTTGGTCAGGCAGGACCTACCCCTCCTAAACCCATGCTGGCTGGGTCTGATCTCTTGGCCGTTCTGCAGGTAATCATTCTGCAGGTAATCTGTAATCATTCCTTACAACTATGTTTTCTATAATCATATAATCATGGAATGGTTTGAGTTGGAAGGGAATTTAAAGATCATTCAGTTCCATTCCCCCTGCTGTGGACAGGGATACCTTCCACTAGACCAGGTTGCTCAAAGACTCATCCAGCCTGGCCTTGAATGCCTATAGGGAGGGGCCATCTACGACTTCTCCGGGCAATCTGTTCCAGTGCCTGTAAAGGATGGGAGCTTTGCACCCCCAGGGACAGGTCGGAATGTGCAGGAGCAAAACAATACAAGGTCAGAAAATAGTACTGCCCGGGGCTCCTCAACAACAACTGAGTGGAGGTTCACAGCAATCAGGAGATGTTCATGGCATCATCAAGCTTTGATCCATGGTCTAGCATATCTTAGCTTTTATGCGTTAGGTGGGTGCCTGATCAGTGCATGCAAGTGGTGGATTGGCCTAGCTACTATTCGTGTATTCATGTGATTGCTGAACAGTGAAGCCAGGTGCATGATATTGTTTACAATCTAGTTGCTGGCTACAGCAAAAATAAAGTTATTTTTGCAGCATTTTTTGGTACAAGAGTGTGGGAAGTCTGAACAATGTTCATTGCCTTGTTTCCTCGTAATTCTTCTGCAATGGCCCGTACAGTGCCTCACCACCCTCACAGTAAAAAAAAATCTTCCTGATATGTAATGTAAATCTTTCTTCTTTCAGCTTAAAACTGTAACGCCTCATCCTATCACTACACTCTGATAAAGAGCTCCTCTTCATCTTTCCTGTAGGCTCCCTTTAAGTATTGGAAGGCTGCTATAAGGTCTCCTTTAAGGCTTCTCTTTTCTAGGCTGAACAACCCCAACTCTTTCACCTTGTCTTCATATAATACCTGCAATTAAGATCCATTTCCTTGCTAAATATTTTTGACTGTTTCCAAATGTTTTACTGATGCAACATACCAGCATGTGTTGGTGCCTCACTGTACTTTTTTTATACACTATATTTCAGACTTGCAGGGAGAAAGTGAGACTCAAATTACTTTGTTTCCAATGATCCTTCCTTTGAAATCGATTTCTTCCTTTTGCTCTTAGAAAAAGAAATGTGATACTGACTGGAAAGGGCAAACTTAACTTTAATGTCACTGAGTTATAAGATTTATGTTGAAATATGTATGATTTTTTAAAAATATAAAATCTACCTTCATTAGGCATAGGCATAGAAATGAGCAATTCTTCTGTTGAAGAGCTGCACTATGGTGATTATTTTTACAGTGAAGATTCTGACATCAAGCTACTTCTTTATGCAGAGATAACTTATCACCTTCAATTGCCAGTGGTGTCTATGCAGGTAGCCCTTTTTACTTATGCAGAATTTATTTAAAGTTTGGGTCTAATTTTGACCCTTGCTCACAGTTAGACCTATGAATGGTATGTGAATTGTGACAGGAAGTCTAATAGGATTTTGAAGGAGGGATGTTATTTCAAAAATGATGAATTTTCCCTTGTGAAATGCATTAAGCTGAGGGTGTCTTCAGCCTCTCTTGGTCATCCCAGCAGGTTCTTGTAAAGCCCTAAAGATGAAGGCAGCAGAATAAAAAAACTCATAATTTACACAAAACAGGAATTCTTTTTTCAAATTAAATAGTGCTCTAGTGTGGAATATTGCCACTGTGGAATTGCACGGCAAATGAAGGAATGAAGTAGCAAGAAAACTAAAGTATTGCTTGTCTCTCATGATAACCATACTTTTCAAGTCAGTCTTAAACTGGTATGATAGCTTCTGGAAGAGCCCAAATGTGTTGTTAAGAATGGAAAATGCTGTAGGTGCTAATGCTGCTAAGTTTTGAAATGATAGAAACGGGCCTGTTGTTTGTTATGTTTTTTTATTGACAGGAGGTAAAACTTAGTTTATTAGACTTTAACTGTCAAGATATGAAAGCTTTAAAGCTAATAGAAGCTAATAAAATTAAGCTTCTCCTTTGTTTTGTAGACAGTATCTCTAAAAAAATAGCCAGAAGACAAAAAGTTTCTTCAGTTCTGAGAATATACCTCGTAAATGGCTGGAATGAAGTCTTGCTTTGTTTCCCTGTTTGCAAACAGAAAGCGAGGTTGTACTTAAGGCAGTTCACTTGCTTATCTAATATTAGGTTCAGGAAAGTCTAAATAGATGTGTCTATTTGGTGTTTATAGCCTTTTCAATGTTTAGAGTTCTGAGACTACCTCAAGAGGTGGAAAGGAGCTATATAGGACACTTACCACTGAAGTAAAAGTTACTGTGGCTTTACTAAAACAGTATGTTTTCTCTCAGGCTCATCACTTAACTGCAATATTCGTTGTGGATTTCATTAGAATTGATGAAAATAATATGTATACCAAAAGCAAATCTCACACTCTAGACAATGAAAAGTATTTGTTACTGACTTCTAAAAAGAAGAAATTCAGGCTTTTCCAATATTTTTTGCCTGTCGCTGGACTCCTGATGCCTAGTTTCTGTTAGCTGTATAACTCTTCCTTTTGACTCCAGTGACAAACTGTCAAATGAACTGTGTTCAGTTCTGGGCCCCTCAATACAAGGACATTGAGAGGCTGGAGCGCATCCAGAGAAGGGCGACAAGGCTGGTGAAGGGGCTGGAGAACAAATCCTACAAGGAGCGACTGAGGGAACTGGGGTTGTTTAACTTGGAAAAGAAGAGGCTGAAGAGAGACCTCATTGCTGTCTGCGGCTGCCTGAAAGGAGGCTGTGGCAGAGCGAGTGTTGATCTCTTCTCTCAAGTGACAGGTGATAGGACAAGGGGAAATGACCATAAGTTGCACCATGGGAGATTCAGACTAGATATTAGGAAGAATTTCTTTACCGAAAGGGTGGTCAGGCACTGAAACAGCTGCCCAGGGAGCTGGTTGAGTTACCATCCCTGGAGGTGTTTAAAAAATGGGTAGATGAGTTTTTGAGGGACATGGTTTAGTGGATGGTGGGTATGGTTGGACTCGATGATCTCAAAGGTCTTTTCCAACCAGAAGATTCTATGAATCTGTGATTCTGTGAATACAGTCTTTTTCATTTACTCATCCCTTGTATGTGAAAATCGCCATCTTTTGGGCTTATCTAAGAAGTTTTGAAAATAATGCATTTGTTTTGCCCTAACTTTAATAAGGCAAAATGTGGAAAGGTTTTTTTGAGGGGATTAGTAAAGAGAAAAAATACTGTATTACTTAGAAAAGGAGTGATACGCTTTCTTCATTTTTATTCTGCCATGTGTAATCATCCTATAAAAAAGGAAAAACTGGAACAGTTCTATTTGGTGCCATTAGAATTGTCTTTTTATTAGCATGGCTATGTATTTTTTCTACACCCTGAAAGCAAGGTATACCATTGTCCTGATCCACTGAAATGAAAAGAAACAGATAGACTGACTTTGAGTCAAGTCATGCATTCAGTAAAGACATTATTCTCAAATGCCTGTAAATACACTTTTCAGCTCAGTTGATGAAGTCAGCCTTTTCTAAGAGACAATTTGACATTGCATATTCCAAGTACTGACCTCCAGGGAGGAATTGGTTCTCAAGCATTATGAAAACTTTAGGAAGAATATGAGCAGAGGTCTTCCACTTCTATCAAAAATATTATAACTTGCCATAGCTGGACATGTGAGGCAACTATCACTTTGCCTTTTATTTATTGTTGAATCAGTGTCCATTTTGAAGGCTATGTGTGAGGTATTCCTTCATGACTTGCTACATTTATAAACCTTTTATATTTAGAACCTTAATGGTTTTCTACATTTAAATATATTCTGTGATTTTTTTCTGTATTACTGTGTTTGCCACAGTGATTTTTTGTTCTGTATTTGTAACTAAAAAAGGGAGAGAAAAAATATTAAGGAATTTTTTGAAACATAACTTTATATTCATTCACAGTAACAAAACTATATTTAGGCTACCTGGCTGTCTTTTTCATTATTATGCATTTCTCAAGAAGGAAGTCCATAAGACTTCATGGAGTTAAATATGGTCACTCATATGGCCACTGTAAGCAGTCACACTGAAGTCCATCCTGCATAACTCTGTGTTGAGTTACTGTAGGCTTTTTTTATAGTCCCCAGAGAGAGAACGAATCCTCTCCAGGGGTTAATTCAGCTCTCCGAAGATCTGAATTGCAGCCTGGAGATGTCTCTTTTTCATAAATGTGAGGACTGTAAGATGACATTTCCAGTTTCAGTTAGGCAGAATTAATCCAGACCTATTTATGTAAACAGAGATGTCTCTCTTACGTAATTTCAGCTTATAAGATAGATTCCTTTTTGTTTCAGAAACAATGGTGGCTGTCAGGGGTTTGTGGAGGGCACGCTGTGAGTGGAGACAGATCTGGCTGCTGCTGTTTGAGAAGCTGATATAGGAGTATGTGTTACACCATCTCTTTCTCAACCTGTGTTGGTTTTGAATTGTCTTGTCCCATTCAATAGTGAGCGAAGGGCAATATGCTCTGACTCATTGAAGACCGTGATGGGCAGTGGCTTTTACTTACATGTGTGATCACCTGCAGGTCAGCAGGATAAAGCAGCTCTTTAGTAGTGTAATTAAGCGAATTAGACTCTAGACAAAGATCTTCTTTGCTCTTCTGTTAGGTTTCCATAAATCTTTTTCAACAGAATTGTTTCTGTGAAAAGCCGCCGCTCCCTCCACTGCTGAATATAGTTGACATTTTAAGCTTCTGCCTGGGTTCTGTGCTAACAGGCTGCCAAGTCCAGCTCTGGTTTGTGTTACTTATGTTACTTGTGTTCATTTGGAATGGAGGAAATTAGGAGCAAGCTATTGGTACATGCCATGGAGAGGAAAGCTTTGCCATGGCAATGCAACAGAATGAGAAGAAAAACATCTTCGTCTGGATGTATTATAAATTGTTGCCCTATCTTTTATGTCAGCCTTCTCCAAATTTATCTTTAAGAAATGTTCCTGTTCTGACATTAACGATACCCTGTTTCTATGAGAAAGTGAATACGTGCCAGATTCCTCTAGATTCATATAGAAAAGACATGCAATGAACGCTTTAATATCAACCTGAGCCCCCTGAGCAGCCCATTCCTGCAGGCAGAATTTGTCCATGTCCACGTGATGTTCTCTGACTACTGATTATGCAACATTATGATGACAGGACATTAAAAAGTTGCCGCAGAGAGAACAGAGATTCACAAAAAATTTCATCAGTTCAGAGGTTTTTTTCTAAAGCGTCCCTAAAATAGCATTAGTACATTATACAACTAAAGTTCTTGCAAACTTTTTTTCACAGTCTGCTGAAAAATGAAAATGGAAAAAGAAATAATTTCATAAAATAAATGAGGTGCAAGAACGGGAAGAACAAAGACAAAAGTTATGAAGAAATGAGATGTAAGATACGAAGGATAAAGAAAGACAGAAACTAAAGAAAGTGATAATGCATGGGAACCAAAATGTTTTATGCCGTAGAAGAGTACTACAATACTTGTGATCATTTAAAACTTGTGCAAAAAGTCACGAGCAATTTTAAAATGAAGAAGCAAGGAAAATTGTGGAAGAACCCATGGAAAATGTCATATATTGTTACATCCAAGCGCATATAACTTCTGCTCATGCTTGCAGTGGAGTATAGAAGTCTTATGTTGCCATGATGTAAAGAAATAATATTAACTGGTTTTCATGTTTATAGTACATGTCAGGTGATAACATTCTTCACCAGACATATATCTTCTGCCAACTAACTGACCTGGGAAAACGCAAAGGATGGCTGAGTGGACCAAGTAACCTAAAGGAAATCCTTTTCTCTATTGCAGATGGTTGTATCCTTACTATCCAAATGTTAGATTTATATTCGTAGTTGTGAAATCTTTAAAGTTCTTCCAAATAGAGTGACTAGCTACTGAGGGCCACAATAGGCCTGGTGGTGCCATAGAATGAATGGCCACATTACCCTCCACATATTATAAGGTGAGCAATAAACAAATAAATAACCCCCAGTTTTTCAGAGCTTTTTTCCACTAATATTTCATTTTATCACTCAGTTTACAAAGGCAGGCGTTTTATTACTTGCCCTGTTTTGCTCCTCTGCTCTGGAAGATTGATGAGCAGTAGATATATGGAGTTACATAGACAGATCTTTAAGCAAGATTCAATAAGAGGCTGACAAAATGTTTACTTTAGTTTTAGCAAGTTAAATATTAACATTTCTACCTATGGCCAAGTTTTATTTCTCTGGCATAGCTCTACCAGATACCAGGAACCCATTGTCTGGAAGCAATGGGCCAGAGCTCAGACAGGGCTCAGGTAGGGCTTAATATCTTGGAGTCTGTGATTTTGCCTCCAGTTATGTATGTCTTGTATTCCTGGCAGGGCAGAGTAGTAAGGCTGCAATGGACATTTCCGTGTCCTTGTAAAATCCAGCCTTGATCAGAGCAGGTTATGGCAGCAGGGGAAATATGCCACGATTTTGCTAGCACCTGCTGGATTTTCATATTCCTACGGAAATGGAAGACTCAGTTTCCAATTCACGAGTACAGTTCTGGATCAGGAAAATGATTCTGCTTCTTTTTAAACTGATACAAGAATTTGACTTTAATATATAATTGGGTCAAAATAGATTGTATGCTGAACTGAGTGAAAGTGGTCTTGATTTCATCATCCCTTACTTTCACTGAAGGAACTCCTAATGAGTTTGCAAGCATACTTCTGCTTTTTTCTTCCACATCAGGACCTTAGTTTCTGTATTTTCCTAGCACCTTCTTCTATTGCTGCAAGCTATGTTTTCTTGAACTGCTTATTTAAGATGAAAGATGACTGCTGTAATTTAGGACTAATTCTTTTACAGTCATCTTTAGAAAAAGGAGTAAACACTTGGCATTAAAAATAGTGTTGCTTTTTTTTCTATTTTTCCTTTGCACTAACAGTTTGGAAAATACATCTAGAGCATTTGTCCTGGAAGGCACAAGAGGATGCATAGGTACTACACAGGTGAGGAGAGCCACTATCTATACATAGTAGATGTATGTCGTTCATCAGAGGAAGAAGGATGTGTAAACTTCTGTGGTGTCCCTATCCACTCAAAGGAATGAAAGGCCAGATTTACTGGCAGGAGCAGCTGCATGGTATTTGTTTTCTTCTCAGAGGCTTTTGAGGATGCACTGTTACTGGCTATCACTCCTGCATTTCCTCAGGAGCAGTGATAGAAGCACCAGAGATTTCATAGTACCTGAATCCTCCTCCATGCTGCCATGCATGTTTCCGTTTTGGCTGATTCCTACTTGTCCTTTTTCAGGTGGGTGTTCTGCGGAGCTGGGGGGGGGGGATACAGGTACCAGTTCCTCTGGTATACACAGGTACCACTTCTAGTTAACAAAGAACTGAATTGAGATGAAGCAATGAACACTGGGAATGAAATATAACCCTCTAGGGTCACACTCTAGGGTCTTCCTTTCTGGATCCATGGAGTGGACAGGCTTGAGGCTTGCGTGTACCAAGATGCCTTTCATCTGTGGGTGGTTTCCATGACATGCAGCTTCAGAGGACGCTCTAAGGACCTTGTGCTGTTTTGGGAACCTGTGCATTAAGTATGAGGCTATGAATGCAGGAAAAGAGCATATTAAAGAAGAGCAGCAGGAAGTACAAGCTTTGTGAAAATGGTTGTGCAAGGCAGCTTCTCAGTAGAGGCGATTTGCTAATAAATAGACTTGTCACAACTCAGCTTTGCTAGAAGTGTTGCTTGGCAGGGAGAGAGGAGGGGCTTGATCTCAGAAACCATACGCCCATTTACCACATGCTAGCCTCCATCTCTGTGTCGTGGGCTCCCAGCTCAATTTGTGTTAATTAGACAGACCACACATCCATGGCCAGGGGTCCTTATTTAGTGTCATAGATTTATGGCAATAAAAACAAATTTTGTGAATGAGCCATTAGGCTTTAGCCAGAGAGAAATAGTGTTTTTTGTAATTGCTATGACTGTCACTGTCCAGAACCACTCGATGATCGAGTTAGCTGCCTTCACCTTGTGTGGCTGGCAGCTTCTGTTTTGTCCTTAATTTTCTTCCTTTGTATTTGATGGTGATTATGACTGTAGAAGATGAATGGCACTGGCAGATGCCATAGGTGCGCAGTGCAGATGGGTTATGCAAAGGAACCCTTCTGCATTCTCCCTGATTTATTTCTGATATTCAGGAGCCCCACTATGTTAGCCAAGAAGCCTGCCCATCATGCTGCACCACACAGACAGATGTGTGAGCAACTGCCTGGGAAAGATGGGGGTAAAGTCATTCACTCTGTTTATGAACAAACCAAACTTGAATCCTGAGGTCTGGAGGTTAATACTGGATTAACTGCTGAAATTAGACTCCTCATTCAATGCAAAAAATTAAGATTAGTTCTGAATAGTAAAGTAACTCTAATTTCAGCACGTGTTTCAGTATGTTCAGTGCTTTTGAACATCAGGATGTTCCTTCATATAGGAATATGGTTGTTTCACTGCGAGCTCTTGTGCGCAGTGAAATTCATGTCCTGAAATAATTATTCTAGTTTACTGTCCGTTATCTGATTGCATTGCCTTTCAAAGCAAAGAAATCTGCTAAAGAGAAACATTTGTGCTTCAGAGAACAGAAAAGGGAGACAACTTGTAATTTTCAGTTTTCTTCCTGAATGCACAGGAAACATGTCAATGTAAATTATGAGAGAAGAAATAGTTTACTGCACTGTGTAACCAGTGTTTATCTACTGAAGCTGGAAAATACATACGAAGCTGGGATACTTGACAAAGCTTTGCTTTCCAAAGCACTGTGGATACAGTATGTACACACATTTTCCTGATACATAGGTGCTGAAACTGTTGCTAAGACAGAATTAATTGAAGTGCCTGTGCCATGAATATCACAGCACATCTCTTTTCCTCTTACTCACTTATTTGTGCTTCTTAACTTTAAAAATGCTATCTAATTTCCTAGCACACAATTCCTGCAGCTGAAACATCTGGAACTGAGCAAAGTGGGATCACTGTATGTTTCAAAGAAAGTGTTCCACTCACTTTGTGGGTGTAAGGGAATAGGGAGATGTTGTGAAGGATTAGTAGCAAGTATGGAGGAATGGGAGGATTCTGACCAGTGATCTAACAAGTTCCCTAGTAGGAAGTTTAAGCACTGTCTAAATTACTGGAGGGAGCTGATTGCCATATCAGTGTGCAGATAGGTCTGCATTTCTCAATAGTTTTACAGGGAATGGAAATTATTCTAGTCCGTGTTTCTAGTTTATACCTGAGTATTTTGTTTCTTTATGACCACATTTTTTAATGTCTATATCCTCCTGTACCTTTACATTATGAGGGAATGAAAAAAAATTGAAATGAGACCTTTTTCCTAGAGACCTTTTTCCTAAGCAATTTAATGTTAGGTTTGCAGGTGATACTGTACATATAGCTTCTTAGAAAATACCAAGCTGAAAAAATACAGCATTATTTGTCTATTTATGTTTTTTATAGCTGTTTCTAATTTGGGTATTTTTCTGTAAAGTCTTTTGTGTGAATACAAAGAAGGATGTTAGCAACCCAGTTACTTTAGGAAATGAGTCTTTCTAATGATGTGCTTCTGTTTCATAAATTGCAAGGAGGAGAAAATTGATTTGACAGAATTTGAGGTGGACGTGAACAATGGACAGGGCTTGTATTAGTTATAACGCTGCCCATGTATTCTCCTTGAAAGGACGGGAAGAAAGAAACCATTAGAGAGGAACAAAACTGCATTAATAGTCTTTTATAGTAGCATAGATATTAACACCATGGGCTGCATAATGTGTTTTGGTTTGCTTTGAAGCTGAACTTCGTGATCAGTGCTGTTTTAGTAAACGAAAATGGTGAAACCTAAGGTCATTGGTGACATAATTTTCTAAATTTATGTTCCACTTTTAAAAATCTAGTGAAATACAATGTATATCCTTTAGATGCCATTTCTAGAAGGGAAATTTAGACTAGGAGTTAGCCTGTTCCTAACTGAAATCTTTATTTCAAGAAGAAGGTAAGAGGCCAAAATGATTAAGATAATCACTGAATTTTATTGTTATGGCCTTTGGAACGTTAATTTTATAACGGGAACTGGAAATCAAAGAAAAAAATAAATGCTGTCTTTTTTTTTTGAATGAAGCTTTGTTTTAAAAGATAGTTGTCACAAGGATGCATCACTCTTACATGATGTTAAACATAACAAGTTTAGGTGTTGTCAATGATACATAATTTTATGGAATAAATAACAAAATCAGTTCATACTTGTATATTCTCTCTTCCTGTAAATGACAGCTAAATGGGAATAAATTACCTATCTGTTTCCAAATGTCACTTTTAGCCACCTGCTTTCTGAACTTCAGAGATGCTCACTAACAGCCTTGGTGCTGCTTTGCCTCCCTGTGCTATTTATAGTTAACATCAATGCAAGAAGTTGTTTATTTTTCAAACTGTTTTTCTTCTGGGAAATTAAGGATGTATGCCTTCTTTCAGAATTGACCTTCAATCTGTCTGACTTGCCTATGATTGGAAAAAGAGATGTATTGCAGTTGCCCGATTTCCAACAAGATTAAAACCCTATTGTTCTCTAGAACTGCAAAGTGTGATTCATGGGGTCTATAAGGCAGTGATCTCTTTTGCAAGGTTCGTTTCAAACAGCAGTTTCAATCTTGTTATCTCTGGTAAATTTTATGGCTCACTATCTTCTCACATTTCAAGTGTCAAGCTGGCTGTAAGAGCTAGCTAGGACACTATACAACTTCTGGTGAAAACGAAGACCATGAAAAATAAAATGTGACTTGCAGAAAAGCTGGAGAATTCCTATTTATGATGGTGCTGGTGGGTCACTGAAGTAGAAGTGAAATGGCTTGTGATGAGAGAAGGCAACTCAACAGTTATCCTTCTAGCCTGACCTGTGTGGCCTGGTTGATAGGAGATCAGAAGACAGAGTGAAAGGTAGGGAAAAGCAGTTACTTTAGGCGTTCCTATTTCACAGAGTGTCCAAGGGTGAAAGATAACAAGATCAAATCCTTGATGTAGTTCCTTGACAGACTTCACAATTTTTGTGTAAGGAATTGCCTATGACAGTGGCAATGTGATCTCTTTGACAGTCTTGGGTTTCCCTCAGTAGAGGAAGGTCAAGAGACTTACACCTGCAGAAAGAAATGTTAGGCCTTCTTTTTTATGAATTTAAGAGCTGAATTGATTCCCATTCCTAAAACATGAAGTTTTATAGCAAGCAGGCATTTTAGATCATAGCACTAATTAAACACTCCCCTGATTTGGCAGTTGTGAAGGCACCGATAATTCTGGAGTGACAAGAGATAAACTCTGATTATGACCTGAGAGATGGCTGATGTCAGTGTCATGGCAAGTGGTTGCTGAGAAAGTCACTTAGAAAATAGATTGCTTTTGCCGAGTGTTGTTGGGATGAGAGTAACTCCAGTAAGAAATGATTTTTGAAAGGTACTGTCATTTCTTAATGCAGGCCTTGTTTTGCTGAGTACAGGAATATGTTAAACCCAGCTTTTCCTTTTGGTATATGGTATCTGAAAGTATCCACAGTTTCTGAATAGAGTGTGCTTTTTGCTTTAAGACTGATGACAGCATCTTGGCTGACAAAGATTCTTCTAACTTTATGCCTTGATTTTAAAGCTTTTTCATTTTCTCATAAGCAGGCTAATGAGTAAAAAAATCTGGTGGGCTTATAAACACACATGCACATTATCGCATTTACAGAGATACCTTTTGTTTTAAAGCCATTTTCCCCATTGTGGGGGAAAAAAACCACCACCAACAATAAAAAAAAAACAAATAGGCAGTGATCATCTGAGGAGCTACATGCAGCCAGGTGTCTGTGTTAACCTCTGGCATCTGGTGAGCCTGGGGGTGTATCTGTGGTGAGGGACTTGCGGGACTGATATAGTTCAGTGGGCATTGGTCCAACGTAGAGCGCAGTATATTCCAGGCTGAAATCAAGGGGACGTTTCTTTGGATATACCCTTAGGAAATCTGGGCAGAGAAGTGGGAGGAGTGATTGGGTATTGCCTTAATCATGTAGTCTCTTGTATAGTGTTGCTGTACAATGATTGTTCACTTTTAGGGTTTTCCTGTATAATTGTAAATCTTTAAAACAGCAATGGAAATTCTGTCCTATACAGACTTGTTTTGCTCTCTCCTTAGCAGGAGGTAGCCTTATACACCAGAAACTAATGCATTCAGACATCAATAGTCTCTTACTTTTATTGTGTGTGTGTATAATGCCTCGATCTACAGAAAGTTTTAATCTGTCCATTGGGTTCTGCTTTGCCTTCCATGCTGATGGCACTCTTTCTCTTTTCCTCCCATTGCTCCAGCAGAACAAAGCAGATGCAGGTAAGGCTACTTTAAGATGGACTATCAGGGGTGTAACCAGAAAAAACCCTCTTAAAGGTAAAAGAGGAGCCCTAAATTCCAAAAGAGACTAAATGGGTGTCCACGTCCTGCTGTTCATTGCCTCCTAAGAAAAGGAATAATAAAGGACCCCCCTCCCTTAAGAAAGAGGAGAGGGGAGGAACTGAGGGTGCAGAAGGCGTGAGACTCCCAGAGTGGACCATTGGGGTGGAAAAGGAGTCTGCTACAGCAAGAGGGAGAGAAGTTGAAATGACAAGGAAGGGACCCCCAACTCTGTAGGGCACATTTTTCATAACAGAAACCTGCCCTCCTGAATGAAGGGTTTTGTTGGGGGATGATAATTTCAAACTGCTGCCAGGATAAAGGCCTAAGAAACAAAAAGGAAGTGATTTCTTGTTGGAGTGCTGTGTGCAGCTAGTTTAAACGGATTTCATAGCTGTTATTTGTATTCCTGATTGAAATGCGCAGGCTACTGCAGTAGTTCTGCTGACATTTCTGCTCTTGGAAGCTTTCCAGAATCTATTGCTTATATTAGTTCTCCATCCATCTTTTCTTTTTTTAAAAAAAAATATCTCCCACAGAGAAAAATCTCAAGTAAAAATAGTATATGAATAGACTTAGCTCAGTTCCATGAATTTTCTTATCTAGTGTTTCTTTGCTGCTTTAGTCCTGTAATCATAGAGGAGGTGGAGCAATATGAATGGTGAAATATTAGAGAGAAACAAGGAGATTAAGATGGAGGAAATCTTATGTAGTGCCATCTGCTTGATGGAAGGAGGAGGAGGAATCAGAAGGCAGCTAAGAATGGGAAGCAGGAGACTTGCTACGTTTTTGACACATCTGACTGTGTCAGCCAGATGAAAGGCACCATTTAGTGTCTGCTGAGCTTAATTTCAGATCATGAGTAGTGGGTCCTTTGTATGGATGTGAAGATGGGGTCATGAAAAGAGCTGTAGTGGGTTAATATTGTCTTTGTTTATAAACTTTTTTTAGGCATTTAGTGATAGTAAGAAGTGATAATCAACAGGATTTTGCATTTGTACAGTGCTCTGACAAAGCTGGAAGCAGCACCTTGAATTTTTAGTTTTGTCACCCCTAGTGACACACTGTTTTATCAATGATTCTTCTCTGAGCAGTGGTGAATGATTAAATAATCTGTTCCTCTGTGTTAGTGGTGAACTAAAGCAGTGATAAATAAATGAGAATATCAACTGTAAGAAGGTAGAATATGGATGAAGCACTTCCTGTCAGGCTCCTGTGAGAAGCCTTATGTTGTAAATGCTGGAATGAGTCTCAAAGGACAGTCAAGCCAGCTCCATTAATGACTAGTAAACAAAATGAGATAAGAAAGTGAAGTCTTTGGACCAACATGGATGCCTACCAATCTAGCCTCAAATATCTACCATCAGTTAAAGTTTAAAATCTTATCATTTGATTGATAATCTCATCTGCAGCACAATTGTGAACTTCATCTTAAATCTTTGAAAATCTCTTTTATGTAAACCTGGAAAGCATTATTTGTGGAAGAAGTCCCTCAGGCTTATGAGAGTTCGCACGATACATATTGAATGCATGTATGCAAAAGTGTGTTTTGGCATAATATTGATTTGTACTGTCTCATTCCCTCCAGCCATTGAAAAAGACACTGAATTTGCCTTCTAATGTCTTGAAGATCTCAATTATACATTTAATGCTGCCCAGAAGGCATCTTTGGCAGGAGGATACAGTGAACACATGGCTATTTTAAAATGCAAAGGCATTTTAGTTAAAAAGAAGTAAGTAAAGAAAGAAATCGTATAATCAGATGTCAGTGGGAACTATATGGAAATTCTGCTTTTGGTTAAATCTTTCCCAGGTACTGTAACTATAGAACTTGCAATAAGTTCTCAAGCCTTCTTTTCCTCCCCTTTTTTTAATTAATCTTTGCTAGAAGGTGTATTTTAAATAAATCTGTACTGACACTGTAGAAGATTTAGAAGATCACAGTTGCAGAGAAGGAAACTCACAGAAGCAGAAATTTGCTGCATTACAAATTTCTCTTACAGCACATGCACAGTTTCCCAGTCATTAAAATTCTGCTGCTGCTGTTTGAATGGTTGGAAATTCTGAAATGGCTGAACAATATGTAGTGAATATTTCATTATCCTTATGCTTCTAAAATATATTAATATAATACTTGAAGTAAAAACTACTCTTGTGTAAGCAAGTTTAGCGAGTTCCAGGTTTAGCTAGCAGCTGACCTGATAATTTAAAAATTATTGGCAAGTGAAACTGTTCTTTGTTTCCTCTAGGACAGCGTTGTGAAGCTGGGGCAAATATATGTTTCTCCAGCCTGCTGTGCTCAAGAGTCTCAGCCCTAATCATATAACAGACCTGCTGACCAAAATACTTGTAGTTTGCTGATGCTTATTATCGAGTAACAGTTCTAACTCTTGGCATTAAACCTCAATGCAAAGTTTTCTTTCTGTGGGTATGGACAGTGGCGCCTCTTGTCTCTGTGCAGTTGCGCAGTTCTCACCTTTGCTTGCATGAGTAGACCCAGATTGGAATTCTGTGCCTAAGCATGTGAAGACCTTGGTCTGGTGGACATCTGCAATATCTTCTTAGTGGACTGGCAGCAACACTTCACAAAAACACAGTGTCTGGATCTTTCTTTTAAACGGTGCTGGGAGAGGTGTTGTTTTCCCATTTATAGAGCAATTTGATGATTCACTGGAGCCAGAGATCAATTTTTGATGTGAACACTGTGTTTAACCTTGGCCGTGTTACATAAAAACAGACCATTCTCTTTCTCCAAAAAAAGGCATATGGGCAGATTTTTGATACTCAGGTCCAGAATTGCCTCCCTGAAGGTCCTTGTAGTACAAGATGGCTGATCTGAACACGTTCAACTCTGACAGCTTCACAAGTTCCTTCTCCATTTTAGCTTTTTCTTTGTTTGGTGCTTCCCTTCCTTGTTGAAATTATTTGTGTTGGGGAGAATTTAAGCTTCATTAGACCTGTTTTCCCTTAGAAAAGTTCAGACTGCTCTAGGTAGGATTTTGTTTCCAGGTTAAAAAATGTGTATGATGTCTTACAAAATTATGTAGGCATTGCTTGTCTTTCTTATTCCAATTAAGCTCCTTGTTGTAAATCTCTATTGTTTTACCTATTAATGATTTAGCATAAGTAGAATCAACATGATGTCACAAAAATTATTTGGCTTTTTTCTTCATCATAACAGCACTCTGAAAAGGTCTGTGGTTATTCTGTTCCTTCTCTGTTCTGCCTGTCCTTCCACTTTCCTCCCATCCTTCTTTTTCTTTAAAGTATTATTGCTCATTCTTATTTAAAAATGTGCATATATAGGGATATATTATGGGATGGATATTTTGGTTCCTGAAGAGGATTTTTTCTGTTTTTTTCACGTCTTGTATTTGATTTTCACGTAGTGGGATTTAAAATGACACTGGCCCTATCAGCTTTTTACTGAGTTATGTAACTCTTGGTTTCTCAGTGCTCTTTAAAGATAAAACACAGTAGTGGTATCACAGCTGAAGAGGTCAGTTCTCAAACACAAGATACTGTGTCTACCCTTTCTCCACTTCCATGTTACATATCCTATTTTTTTAATAGGAGCAGATGATCTGTTTCTATGATAATGACATTAAAAGCTTTATGTTCTCAGAATATGTGTACTTTTATGAATTACTGAATTCCAAGCCAATTTTTTCCTGCACTGTATACTGCAGAATAAATGGAATGGAAAGCCAAGCAACTCTGTATTTTGTTCACATCAATTATAAGTACTACTATGTTCTAACTAAATGTCATTTGGGCAGGCTGTGGAACAGGATCTGCAGGAGGTCACTGTAATGATCAATACCAAGACAGACACTGGACTGTTGTGTGTAATTCATATTCTGCTGCAATGCAGGAACAAGGTTTCTGTCTGATTTGAGGTATCTCCAAGTTAATCTTTCTGTTACTCTAAAATATTTCTGTAAAAATACAAACTGGGCATTAATCTTGCAGCCAAACTAAGTCAGTTCAATCTGGATTTCATTTACTGAAAGCATGTGTTGTTCTAAAGGAGAGCATTATTTTAGACAAATTTTGGAAAGCATTAGAATTTCCCATTCCATAGCTTCACCTCTTCTGAGTTTTGACTTTGGTGGAAAGTTTATTTTTTGAGCCTAAACTTCTGAAAGAGGAAACCTTGACTGCATGAAACACTGGAGCTTTCAAGTTCTGTGCTGAAGGAGCAATGGGTATTCATGCTGCCAGAGTTTCAAGGAGAGAACACTGCCTGGCACATGAAAGTGAAGAAGAGCCCTTTGTAAACCAGTGCAACAGGCAGGAGCATGAGATGCCTGCTGGCCCTTTCCTTGCTGTGATCAGTGAACACAGATGTCAAACACTGCATGAGTCTGGTTTGGATGGGTGGGAGAGTGAGGACCTCTACTGTCTTTCCTCTTTCCTGTTCTTCCAAATTTGCTGTAAAAACTTACATGGGTTTTAATAAGCGGTTTTTGCATGCTTCTAACATAGTAAGAATTTAATCCCAAACTTACTGAGGACAGGTAAATGCAGAGGGTTATTGAAGTCCATGGAGAGAATAGGATACAGTCTCTATTTTTTTTCTGCTGATTTATGTTCCTAAATCCTTCTTCTTCCTCACACTTTTCACATGTGAGTGAGAGGTTTTACCTTTCCATTCAAAAGAGCAATTAACAAGGCTAAGCCATAATATTTTGATTTCCAAATAGTTACTTTTCATAGAACATTAGCCAGGGAAAAAAAGCACACACTTTGAGATTAGTTAAATACGTCTTGAAATCCTGCCAATAATTCCTGAAAACAAAATGTGATTTACTGATTCTTATCTTGCATTTGGATGAAAAGCCTCTCATTTATGTGGTAGGACTTCGAAAATCTTGACAGTTTCATTGCATGCATCGAAGTGCAGCTTCCATATTTTAGCTTGGATGCTGTTTTCTTACAAATTCTGATCAGGTGGTTGTTTGACAGTTCTTGGAGCTGAGCTCTAGTTTAGGTAGCTAAATGCATAAATGTTTCCAAACTCACTTGCCTCATTTGACATGCTGTGGCCTCATTTGTCTTCTGGGCTCTGGTTTTGATCACTTCCAACTGTATTTAAATCTCTCCTTGGCTTCTCTTTCTCATATTGTCAGACACTATCTCCTCGTCTCTTCTACCTCCTCTGTTCAGCCACCTGTCGAGGCTTGTGTCTGATCATGGAGATCTTAGTCTGGCAATGCCAGACCAGCCTTGAGGTGCTCTTTATTCTTGACTAAGGGGGGAAAAAGCATGACTGTGCTTTGGAAAGCCACAGTATAGTGCTTTTTGATTGAATTCTTTTTTTAAATAATGCCATTTACTATGATGCCTATAGATTTCTAGCATTTGGTTGTGGGTGTAGCTGCAATGCTTATAGCAATTCTGCTCTCTAGACTTGTTGATTTAAAAATAATAATAAACCTCCCTGCAAGGCAGCTGTGTTCTACAGTCTCCTGTTTCTATGTTTGTCCATCTCTATTTTGTGTCATTGAAAGAAAAAAAATTAGAAGAAGATTTTTGCTTGTCACGGGCATAAATCTAGGTGGTGATTCAGGGTAAAGGCCATCCTTTTCCGCTGGTGAGAACATGTCTATACTTCAGCATGAAACTGAATTATGTTTTTAGGTTGTCTAGAATCTGAAGTATGTGCTACCTGTAAGTCCCATCTACAGAAGGAAAGAGAAATAAGCATGGGTGAGGTGCCTCACAGCATATCTGGCCATGAGCGACAGCCCAAGCAGCAGAGGCTGACAGCCGTTACTGCCACCACAGAAGCATAGGTGGCTGCCCAGGAGTGTGGCTAATCTTCTGCCTTCCTGTTTTTCCTTTCTATCCCCGAGTGTCTCACTCCCATCTGCAGCTGAAAGGTTAAGAAGGTACCCAATATGTGGATAAAACTTAGTGATCTCTTTCCTACTATTGCAAAGTCACTGCAGCATTTATGAGGACTGCCCTTCTTGGTATCTTCTCTTAAATTCTTGCTGGGAACAGGTTCCTTCTTGCTTGATCCACCAAGGTTGTAGTGGTAACTGCAAAAGCAAAAAAGTCAAACAGCTCATCTGTAAATCTCTGAGAAGGAAAAAATAGAACACCTGTGCTTACTGCAGTGTTCAGAGCCTGGAGCTCTGTTCCTCCTCTTGCCCATGACAGAGTGCTGTTACTGAAGAAGGAACGGCTTAAACCCTCCTGACCCAAGAGAGTTCATTCCAGCACAGGAACACAGATGCAAGATGGATCTTGAAAAAAAGTGAGGAAGAAGCTGAGAAGGATCGTTTTGCTTTGGGTTTGTGCAGAAATGTTTTGCTTACCAGGAACTGAGGCTTAACATGAGAAGCTGAACAGGCTTGTACCATCCTGGGCAGTTAGCTGCCTCCCAGGCATCAACTACTTCATGTTCACAGTATCACAGTATCACAGTATGACAAGGTTGGAAAGGACCTCTGAGATCATCAAGTCCAACCTATAACCCAACACTAACACCAACCATCATCTAGACCATGGCACTCAGTGCCACATCCAATCTCCCCTTAAACACCTCCAGGGTCGGCGACTCCACCACCTCCCTGGGCAGTGCATTCCAATGGCCAATCACCTTTTCAGTAAAGAACTTCTTCCTCACATCAAGCCTAAACTTTCCCTGACGAAGCCTGAGTCCATGCCCTCTAGTTCTGTCACTGGTCACCTGAGAGAAGAGACCAACCCCTGACCGACTACAACCTCCTTTCAGGTAGCTGTAGAGAGCAATGAAGTCTTCCCTGAGCCTCCTCTTCTCCAGACTAAACAGCCCCAACTCGCTCAGTCGCTCCTCATAGGGCTTATGCTCCAGCCCCTTTACCATCCTCGTTGCCCTCCTCTGAACACATTCCAGTATCCTGACATCTTTCCCAAACTGGGGGGCCCAGAACTGTACACAGTATTCCAGATGAGGTCTGACTAGTGCCGAGTACAGGGGGACGATAACTTCTCTGGTTCTGCTCACCACACTATTCCTGATGCAGGCCAGAATGCCATTGGCCTTCTTGGCCACCTGGGCACACTGCTGGCTCATGTTGAGCTTCCTGTCAACCAGCACTCCCAGGTCCTTTTCTGCCTCACTACTCTCCAGCCACTCTGTCCCCAATCTGTAGCTCTGCATGGGATTGTTGTGTCCAAAATGAAGTACCCGACATTTGGACTTATTAAACATCATCCCATTGGAATCGGCCCATCTCTCCAATCTGTCCAGGTCCCTCTGCAGGGCCATCCTACCTTCTAACAGATCAACCCTTCTTCCCAGTTTGGTATCATCTGCAAACTTGCTGATGATGTACTCAATCCCCTCATCCAGATCATCAATAAAGATATTAAACAGGACCGGACCCAACACCGATCCCTGGGGGACACCACTGGTGACCGGCCGCCAACTGGATGAGACACCATTCACCACCACTCTCTGGGCTCGGCCATCCAGCCAATTCCTAACCCAGCACAGAGTGCTCCCATCTAAGCCACGGGCTGACAGCTTCTTTAGGAGTCTACTGTGGGGGACAGTGTCAAAGGCCTTGCTAAAGTCCAGGTATACCACATCCACAGCCTTCCTCTCATCCACCAGGCGAGTCACATGGTCATAAAAGGAGATCAGGTTGGTCAGGCAGGACCTGCCCCTCCTAAACCCATGCTGGCTGGGCCTGATCTCTTGACCGTTCTGCAGGTGCCGCATGATTTCACCCAGGATTATCTGCTCCATGATTTTACCTGGGACCGAGGTCAGGCTGACAGGTCTGTAAATATTACTTCATGTTGATTAATGCAATTTCTTGGAAGCCTTCTAGATGCTCTGCAACATAAATAGTTTAGATATTTAAGTGCTTTTATTGTGTAGCAGCTTGGTAGATAACTCTACAGAAAGATGCTGGCTGTCTCCTCTTGAATCTCAACGTGTGCATGTGCCTACTGAGCTGAGTGGTCCTTGGCAAGCTGTGACCTGCCTCCACAGCTGGTTCAAGAAATATGGCTCTGCCATACTAGGATGCTGAAAAGAGTCCAGGTACCTTAACTCCTGCAAATTTAATCTTTCTTTTTTTCTATTGACATTCAGATTGACAGTTAGAGATTCATATTGCACATGTAAAACAAAAAAAAGTTGGATGGTATCCGTTGATAATCTGTGTTGTGCATTAACAGTCACCTCCTTCCTAGGATGTGGACAGCTGAGGCATCCTGATGGTGGTCTCAGCATCAGGAAGAGTCCTAAGGACAGGGCCACTGTCAGGAAGCTGGGAGTGACTCTGAAATACACAACTGGTTTATTAAAGACTGAGTGGTAACATGCTTTGTCACGCAGCTCTCTGTTTTAGTTTAATTGACTGGCGATACCTGTTAGAAGAAAGTTCAGCTTCTGAGAACTTACTGACAAAGTTGATTAATTCAGTACTTGATGTCAAGATGAGTTTATTAAACTCTTAAAAATTAAGCTTTCAGTCTACACCTGACAAAACAGAGTTTGCTATATAATTTTTTAAATCAATATTTATTGATATCATTGATATTGATATTATTATTTGCATATAAACTAAAATAATCTCTTCCTTTCTTAGGTGATTTATTTTCCTAATATTAAAGTTTTGCTATGTGGCCTAGAATGAGAGTATTTTTATGATAGAAAAATTGAAAAATACATTTTTTATTAAGTATTAAAAAACTGTAATTTTTTAAACTGACACTTTTTTAGAGAATACATCTTTATTTAAATCTGAGCTATGTAGGCACTAGACTACATATTTATTTTTTCTGTCACTGTTGTAAGCGGAGAAGCCCACCACAGCGGCCCACAGTCCTGGCACTGTGCACAGGCACGATCATCAGGGCACTTGCTGCCTTGTCCGACAAGAAATCTGGTGGTGGCAACATTTTGTGTAGACTAGAAATGCCTTGCATTCAGTAAATGGGAGAAATCAAAATGAGTGGTGACACCTCTATAATAATAGACAGATATTTTAAAATGGTGGAAATGTACTATCTAAATCTCTGGTGGTTTCCAACAGCCAATGATATGCTTTGATCATTGGGTCATCAAAGTGGCTTGATAACAGGAGCAGAAAACAGCATTACATGGGAAGATGTGAGAGAACATAGGACTAAGTCAATCTTAAGAGACGAGAAAGAATTTCATTTGTAAGGACACATGAAAAGAGAAATTGGCTGACAATTCTTTGTTTAAAATGAAAGTTAAAATCAGGAGAAAACTGCACTGATGGGAATGTACAGCCTTAACGGCCCTGATGAAATTCGTAGGCATTGTCCATTATGAGCCAATATCCAAACAAAAAATATTTGCTTAGTGTAGGATAGATACCAGTTTACAGCTCTGCAGACCTAGAATTTACTGAGATTGGGAATTTTCACTGTGATCACATCACATTTATTTTCTGTTCCCACAGTTAGGGGATGTTGAATTTACTGTTGAAATCTCAAACATTCTCATAATATCAAAAATGTTCCTGGTCCTGCAGGGTTTAATTATCCTTGTTTTACCATAGTTTGTTGTGCCCAGAGTGCGTTTGCTTGGGTTCACGTTGAACATCATCTCTGTGCTTGCCTGAGCCATTTCACACTCTCTTGGTGAGGCTCATGCCATGATTCTCACTCCTGCAGCTCTTTGTGTCTTCCTCAGCTCCTGCTGCTCTAACAGAGCTTCCCCTGGTGCATGGTCCTTGCTGAGACCAATTCTTGGAGAGTGGAGATGTAAAGAAATGTCTTTACAACCTTTACAGTCTTGTGGACACAAAGAAAAAGATGTTAAAATGTTCCTCCCCCTCCCACAGAACTGAGAAACGAAATAGTTGTTTGGGTTTTCTGTTTGTTTTTAAATAAGTAGGCACTATTTCAGAACCTATCTGTTCAGATGTGTTTCTTCTTTATATATAGATTCTCTTAGTACAACTTGTTATTAATCAGCTTATCAAGTCGCATTGCTTACTTTTTGGGATGACAAAGACATGAAAATATATATGCTCAAGATAGTGTTTTCTCAGTAGGTGCAATTAACAGACTTCTTATTTTCTAATTGCATCTGATGGGACCTTAACAAGACTCTGGATCTCTCTCTACTGTGTGACTGCAGCATTCAAGTGAATATAGTATGAGCTGACATTCCCAGTCAGCCCTGCGGGCTGTCCGGGAGGGCTCTGGAGGAAATGCTGGTAACTGCTTTGCCATGTTACTGACTCCAGGTGAAAAGAGAAATCTGGTTGGTCGGAGCTGAAGAATTAGAGCAGAAGGGTCTCCTGTCGGAAGGGGAGAAGGATAATTTTGTCTTGTTTAAGTACAAAATATTCCTGGATCTTTAAAGGTGTTTATCTCCCATCTGGTATAAACTAAGCAAACCTGCTTAAAGGGTCAGAAATGCAAAAAGAACAAGACGAGCACTTTTTTCAAAGCTATATGGCTAGTGCCCAGTGAAACTCCCTGAAGAAAAAGTAGCTTGAATTAAGTTGTTTTCAGTGGAGGGTGTGGTGTATATATCAAATAATAGTCAAAAAAGTCAACCAATGTAAAGCTGATTTTATACAGTCTATATGTTTTCTGCACATTCCACTAAAATGCTAAAATTTATACTTACTATTCAAAATAATTGAGTTATGCGTGAGTTGAAAGGCAAAACCTCAGTTCTCCTTTGGCTATGATGTAAGATTTCTCATTTTGCCTAGTTTCTAACTTGCCTTTGATAATTTAGGTGCTTCCACAAAGATTTATCCGATATTATTATATCCTGCAGAGCACTCTGAGAACAAATTTATGTTCCTAGCAAGGTGAGATGCTAGATGTTTTAGTCTCCTCAAGGAACCTCTCCTGTCTCTCTCTTCACTGTAACAAGATTCTGCCCTTTGTGAGTTGATGCTAATTGCCTCATTTGCTTTTTGTCCTGTGAGAACTTATAGAAGAATATATTATGTACACATTGAAAATCTATCTAATCTTTATTTCAAGGCAAAATCATGAAGACATGGTATTTATACGAGGGGAATAACTTAGTTAGCTGAGATAGTTTAGGTTGCTAGCATTTGTCCAGTCTTGTCATTGACCTGTGTTCAATAAAGACAGGTAGGTGCTTCCAAGGACTTCTAGGTATCAGATATCCTTTCAGTTTTAACATCTGTGTAATGTGCTGTGCCTGGTTCTTGTAAAAGTGAAACAGGATAATGGCTTTCACAGTGCAGCCTCATAGCCCTCATACCTGGTGGGAAGTGGACAGCTTTGCCCAAAGGGCACTTCAAACCTCAGTGTGAATAAGAGTCTTGAGGCTCTAGGAAGAGGAGGGGAGGCTCATTTCAGGAAGGAGCAGGAGGTGAGTTTGGATGATTGCCTGTGATATTTGTGTCTTCTGCTGCCCTGGACTGACCCCCCCCTCCTCAGCCCCGTGGTCTGGTTCAGGTCACAGAGCGTGGTCTTTGCACTCTCAGCAGCATGTCTTAATGCTCTGGCTAAAGATGGAGGCTCTTTTCTTTGCAGCAGCTCTGTCCCCAGGACCAGCGTTTGTGGCTGCCAAGCAGCGACATAGAATCATAGAATGCTTTGTGTTGGAAGGCCCCTTTACAGATCCTTTAGTCCAAGCACTCTGCAGGGGCAGGGATATATTTAACCAGATGAGGTTGCTCAGAGCCCCATCCAGCCTGACCTTGAATGTTTCCAGGGATGAGCCCTCTGCTACTTTTCTGGGCAATCTGTTCCAGTATTTCACCACCCTCACTGTAAAAAAATTCTTCCTTATATTCAGTCTATGTCTACTCTCCCTTACATTAAAATCATTACTTCTTGTCCTGTCACAACAGGTCTTGCTAAAAAGTCTTGCTAAAAATCTTCATCTTTCCTATAGCCCCTCCTTTTAGTAGTGCTGCTATATAGCTGTGCTGTCTCTCCAGACCCTTCTCTTCTCCAGGCTGAACAACTCCAACTCTCTCAGCCTGTCCTTGTAGGAGAGGTGCTCCAGCCCTTAGATCATTTTCATGGCCCTCTTCTGGACCTGCCCCAACAATTTTGTGTCCTTCTTTTTCTTCCAGAGCTAAACAGAATACTGCAGGTCAGGTCTTACCAGAGCAGAGGGGGAGAATCACCTCCCTTGACCTGCTGGCCACGCTACTTTTGGTGCAGTCCAAGATATGGTTGGTCTTCTGGCCTGTGAACACACATTGTTTGCTCATGCCCAGCTTTTTATTCATCAGTACCCCCAAGTCCTTCTCTGCAGGGCTGTTTTCATTCATCCCCCAATTTGTATTGAAACCTAGGATTGCCTTGAGCCTGATGCATGCCATGATGTGACAGGCTGGGCTGCCCAGCTGCGGGAGGAAGGCCAGACCTGCACGTCCCTGCTTGCTTGGAGGCACTGCAACCAATGGGCTGTTGTATAATCTGCCTGGGCTGAGATGCTCCTGGCTGGATCTCACTCACTCTTTATTTATTGGCGTTTCATCTGCACAGATTACTTTTACAACTCACTGAATTTTCAGAGATGAGATAAGAATGTATTATCCCATGTATGTCTTCTGCAATAAAGAATGATGTATACATTGGTTTTATATTTTGAAAGAAGTCTTTAAGTTGTTTCACTGTGTATATTTCAAGTTGTATGAACTACTGGGCAAGAATGTGCAGGTTTGCATTTCCGTATCTTAGGATGAGCATATCCACAGCATGTTCTTTAAACCTGAGCTGCAGTTACCTGCTGTGCTGATGCTTATTTGTTGAGATAGCAGAACTAGAACACAACAGTCTGTGGCACTGTAACTTCTAACCTCTTCTGTCATCTCTCTGAGAAGTTAAAAGACCTCTTTGCTTCCAAATTTAACTACGCAAATGTATGTGTTATGATTGCATATGCTGTAGCAATCTCAGGAACATTAAGTGCCCAGGGATATTGCAGCTGACTTGTAAGCAGCTTAGAAAACAGTCAAGCCTAGGGTTGGAATCAGTAATGTAAATGCAATTGCATAAATTAAAGGCTATGGGAAAAAACATCTTTGTTGATGTATAAATTACATGCAGTTAGCACAGAAAATAATTGATATTATGACAAAGTTAATTATATGGAAAAACGCTACAAGTTTATATGGCTTCACTGTAGGTGAGGTATTCCATATGTCTTAGGGTATGCCATGCAGCTCCCAGTCCACTGTCTATACCTGTCTTTGAAAAATCTGAGTTCTGTGTTTGGGACGGAGAAGATGGTAATATAGGATGTGGTCCACCATAACATAGGACCTGTGAAAATCCCACAGTAATTTTCAGGGGAATAGGATCTGGGTGGTCGTTGCATAGCCTGTAGTAGAGATTTCAGAAATAGCTCCTTCTAATCAGGTGAAGTAAAGACTTTCCTTAGATACAACCTTAAAATAGTTTGGACAGTTTGAATCTATTCTTATAAATAAACTTTCATTAGATATAATGCTACAGCATTAATGAGACAAATAACAATGAAACAGAAATTATCATCATTTTGAAACCATTATGCAAATTTTTTCTGTGCTGAACATGACAGAGCTGGAAATTTTAAGACCCATACAAATTGTACTAAAGTAGATTTGCATAAAGCACTGGAAGAGCTTTTGTGAAAATGGAACTAGTGGGTGTTATTTAAATAACAGTATAGCAGCTATTAACAAAATTGCAAGATTCAAAATAGCAATTTACTTTACACATTATTCTAAAACATGTCCAGAATCAAGATAACTGTCAGCAAATAGTACAGCATTGCAACCCACCCTCTCAAAATCCTGAGAGAAAAGATCAAGAAATTCTTTTCCCTGATACCTAGTTTCAGAGAGTATTACTTCCACTGTGTAAAGCAGCTGTAGAATATCATACAGCCATGGAGAAGCCATATGATCTTGAGCTCTTAATCTTTACAAAAGCTTAGGCAGGAAGAATGAATTGTCTGTGCAATGACTATCTGAGTTACTTTATGTATTTAGCATGACTGCTGCCATCTTCCTCTCTATCATCATCATCACCTCCCTCCCCATTTCTGCTGTACCTCATCCTCCTGCGAATTTACATCTTCAGGCCCATCTGTGGTGTGCAGAGCACTTTGACTCCTTTGCCTGCAGGCTCACTAACACTTCTCTCCCAGGCAGTGAGAATGCCGTGTCACACTTGAACCACAAGTGGATTCTGGATTCTCCCGCTTGGAGTTCATGGATGGCAGCAACCAATCTATATGTCTTCTGTAAATGGTCCTCCAAGGGTTTACCTGTAGCAGTGCTGTCATGCTCCCAGGAATAATCACAAGGTTTGTGTTAATTTTCATAAGTCTTTATTCTGTGACGTACCCTTGAAACACGAGGCGCCAGCATTGCCTATAGATCTTTGTTGAAAGGGCGTGAATTGTTTATTCCACACATTATAAACCCAATTTTTCAATCGTTTAGATACTCTTCATCTTTTCCCCTGAAGCCTCGTGGAAACTTCTCATTTGACATTATTGGTTCTTACAGAATGGTGGTAGGGGTGGCAATTTTCCTGCATGTGCTGGGACCACTTCTATAAGGGTGACTGGGAAGTGGAGAGACAGTGTGGTTTTGGTTTGCTTTGTGGTACTTTGATGAATAACAGCTGTTGTGTCTTTAATTTTTGGAAATGTGTGTAAGGGAACAGAAGAAGAGTGTTTTCTATGCTTGCTCTGTATTCTCAAATAATACATTTTCAGAGAGTATAAAGCAAAATACGTTGTTGAAAAGCCACTATATTTTTGCACATAGCTCTTGTGCCTGCACTGTTTTCTTCCTTGAAGCTGGACTGAATGTTGCATTGTTGATACATATTTGCCTCTTTGAATTGCTTTTTGGGCTATGGAGGTGTGAATTCATTCCCAATCCTTTTATAAAGCCACCTGTGTGAAGATCGTTTTGTTTTTTGCTATCAAATGATCTCATAAGCTGCTTGCATTATCAGAAAGCTCTGCTGCATGATCAACACCTAAAATAACAGTCTGAAGTGCTTTTCTGTGGGGTTTTTTTGTTTGTTCGTTTGCTGACAGACATTGATTTTAGTAATTTTCTATTTTCTGCTTGCTTTGTGGTGGTTGGTTTTGTTTCCCTCTGCAATTCATAATGACCAATTCAGATTTGAATTGAAACTCTTTTGCATTCAGTTGTATGTAATACTTACATAGTGGATACTTACAGATGGTACGAGAGACGAGCATGCACTGAGTGGCTCTTTCCCTGTGAAATACGTCCACCTTCCAGCAATCCTTGGCTCAAGGACTTTGCTGAAATACCTGCATGCTTCACAGCCTCTAATGGGTGTTTTCTGCCTGAGTTGTGTCATTCTTTCTGTACGAAGTGATACTCCTAGCCTGCACAATCATTTCCGTATGCAATTATATGCCATTCAAAGAAGTACTTGTTTGTGTTTATTTCAAACTTGCCGCTTGCCTTTGTTTGGTGCTTCTTAAATCTCCCGGGGTGCAATCCGATTTGCCACTTCCCATTTTCCATGTCTGTTTTGCCTCACCTCGTGAGGCACCAAGTCATCATCATCATGAATGGTTTTTGTCTGTATCAGTTCAATCCTGCTATTTTCTTTTTGGGAGGGGATGGCTGGAGCTGCGGGTGATATGCAAGAGCATTACAGAAAAGATTTTCCATCAGCTGTCCTTGGCACTGCTTCACGCTGCAAGTATGCAGTAAATGGAGCTTGACTGCAGACCACATGCTTTTTACCTGATCCCTCCAAATTGCCACAGCATCCAAAAAGTTCTGGTCAGGTACAAATGCAAAATTGTGTGGAGGCTGGGGGTTGGGAGGAAGAGAGGGCACTGTGTACAAAGAGGAATAAAGTCACTGTTTTGGGGGCTGGTCCATGTAGACACTTGAGGGTTAGGCTTTCTGTGTTTAAGTTATCAGACCTTTGCAGTGCTGTGTTGAAAACGAACAGTAGTAGTTTGCTTTTTTTCTAGAATCAGATAAATCCTGGCTGTCAACATCAGTTTAAATCACATTTCTTGCTACAAAGAAATCAGATTAATTACCAGCTCTTCTGGACATTCAAAAATACTAAATGCATCTCTGAACAATAAGTATTACTCTTCAAATGAATGATTTTGCTTCTCCTATTAACTGTGCAGTAAAATCTCTGAAATAGTCACAAAAGGCGCAGGAGTATTCAATAGATAAGAATGAGTGTTGCAGTAGGGGATTTTTACTTAGATATTCACAAAGACCAAATTGTACAGATTCCCAGCCCCTGGGATGCTTCATACGCTCGTTTGTTTCCACCATAAATGGTTTAAATGCTTTTTTTCCCTTTTCTTCCAGTCTGGACTATCAGCCAGTCTGTTTAGAGACTAGTGCCTTTTTTTTTTTCTGTGCTGCTATGGAAAATGTAAGCTCACAATTATAGCATAAAAAAGTGCATGGATTATATTAGGAATAGAATAGGTTTGAGACAATGAATGTAAGAGATGAAATCCTAATGCTCTTAAAATCTATAGCAGACCTCCCAAGGAATTCACTACTCTAAGGATTTCAGGACTTCCTTTATGTATGGACTGCCCAGAGCACTTGGTGGTCGATCCACAAACATCCGACCACCCAACCACATTTTCTTTTTGAGGAAAATGCTAAGAATCTGTTCAAAGTGACCTGTTCGTGGTAGGTGCTGTTGAGGAGCACAGGGTGCCAGCTGGTCAGGAGGAGGTAAAAACTGGGGCCATCTGTTAGACTGTTTCTAAGATGCAATAGAAAACTTTGCAGTTGTCTGCAGAGGATGGAAAGACAAATAAAGCACAAGTTCAAAAGCTGGTCAATGTATGTCATGTCACACAGTTTGGAGATGAACAGTCTTCCTGGGTTAGGTAAATGAGAAAATCTTCTGTCAATAACTGGCAGATTGCTGAGAGAAAGATTTGGGCTTTGTGCTTCTGTCTGGTAAGTTAGAGGCACCAAGGAGTGACTGTGTAGGTGGTCTCAGATGTCTGGAGTTACTGGGGTGTGTGACATCTGTTCTAGGAAAATACAGTGAGATATAAATGGAGCAAATGGGATTTTAATGGGTTATTAGCAGTAGTGCAATTGATTACACAAAGAAGTGTGTGAAATATTCTTTTAGATACGATTATCTAAAACGGAGGTGCTGCTCATCCATCTTCCAAGCAAACACAGCATGTCCTGGTCCAGTCAGCATCTGAGTAACTTCTCTTCTGGCCTGCTTTAGCTTCGACCCAGGGTGGGTTGCCTCAATTAATTGTCAATAATTAAGCCTTCACAGTCATTCCATGTTAGCCTCTCCTCTGAATTTACCGCCATTGTTGTGAAGGTGCCTGTCAGTCAACACCCAAGTGAGAGCACAAGTGTATTTCACAGAAGCCATCAGTAACCAGAAGACGATGGAAGTGACCAGCTCAGGGTTTCACACCTCACAAAGAGTGCAAATTTTCATTTCTTTTTTTTTATTGGGTAGTTTTCCTCTCTGAGAACTCCTATAATTTAAGAAGAGCTAAGAAAAAAAAATTTTGCCCCTTCTGCTTCAGATCTCAGTCAAGTTAGGACTCTGACCTTGCTGTCAGATACACATTTCCAAGCCTGACTAGTGCAGTGCTGACTTTAAAATCCTCACTGGCGTCCTGGCTGTTGGCTGCAGCAGCGTCATTTAGGGTCACACCAGGCAATACTGAAAGGCATGTGTTGCCTGTTACTGAAAAATCAGTTGAAGACTGCTAGAGAATATGTAGAGTAAAAGATTAAAAAGTTTTGCCACTGTTTCTTATATCATTTATTTATTTTTCTTACAAGTAGACAGCTTGGAACAAAGCAGGTAATGTGATCCTGAGGCATTTCATGTTCAAGTTTCTTTCTGTGAGAGAATAAATCTTGTTTCAGCCTGATTGCGCAGCTTTAATATAAAAACCCAAAAACAAACACAACACAAAACTAGTAATAAAACAGGACACTGGAAAAGGGTCAGGCTTACAAAGAATTCCTCCCCTAGGCTACAAAACATTCACAGAACTCAGGCTTTCTTTGCAAGACATGATGGTCTAGTGAAGATGCAGTTCAAGGACTGCAGTGTTTTCTCAAAACTATTTGCCAGCCATGACAGCATCATTATGCAGTTCAGGTGAAAGGAAGATGCATCTCAGTAAGTTGCTTGGTTTTGTCAAATCATTCCTCTAAAGTTGTGTCCTTGGCTGACCCTGTTACCATGGAGTCTGGATTAATTCAGACCCTGCATCTTTCTGCCTTTCCTGGCAGCAAAAGCACTGTCAACATAGTCTCTCAAGAACAGTTTGACAGTATAATGTACATTGGCTTGTCTTTCGTGCTCCTATTCTTTAATTTTAGAACTCAACTATCTATAACTCTGGAAGTCTTAAATGTAAATTATTCTGGATTACAAGAACTTCTTGGACATCAATTTTCTATAGACATTTAAACGAAGTCTTTTATTAATCATAAGTCACCTGAAAAAAGCCATGTGACATTTTTACTGATTAGATGACAGGTATTGTCCCTTTATTCCTATCTGATTCTAGAAGAAGAGACACAGTATATTTGTAACAAATCTGATACTCCCCACAGTGCAGCAAGCTGTTTTATTAGCTACCTCCACAATGTAATTTATGGCTTTATTAATTGGGTTGTCCTTCAGACAGCCTTGGTGGTTCACTACATAGTTGAGAATAAAAATCATAACAGTACTTTTCAATTTGTATATTTTATTTCAATTCACCTACTGTCTGTCTTCCTCTGGGGCAGAGCCTAGAAATGTGTAATGTAGGACATAGGTATGCTTAGCGATCTTTAGGTTTCACTTCCCTTGGTTTGAGGTTATGGAGGGACTAAGCACTTTGTAGCTTCTTTGTCCACAGCTGTTTTGCACAACACAGTATCAAGACACTGTAATCACAGGGGAAGCATTGGTCTGAGGCAGAACATTACTTCTTGAAAACTCATGATTTTCTTCCCAAAAGCCATCATTTAAATCTTAAAACACTGCAAGTATTAAGGAATTAGAGAATTTTCGTATCACCTGAAATATAGCATATTCAGCAACATAACAGAATTTAACGTCATAGTGGAGCACCATTTCATTTTTAATGAGTCAGTGAAATATTCCAACCTTCATTTTAGGTGAATACATTTGACCAGCTGTAGGCTTAAAGCTAGAATGACATAAAGCAAGGTCTCAGTTTCTGGAGCAACATTCCAACAACTTACTTTTCCTCTCATGCAATGTTTACCCAGAGAGGATGTTCTACATAGTCTTGTCTTGATTATTATATCTGTCAGTGCCCACAGAAGTATTCAGTTAGTTCATCCCAAGCTGTTCAGGATAGAGTCCTCAGTGACTCCATATATTGGACCGTCGACCAAGATCCTCATCGTAAAGATGGTTTTATCACAGTGATGGCTGGAGGGCTGTTTGAACAGCAGGAGCTAATGTAAGCAGCTACTATATATGGAGTAGTATTTCTTCATTGTTTCTCATAATGCCACTCTTACAAGTCATTAAAATAAGCTACTGTTGCTACAGTATGCTAAAATGAACACAATGCATAGTTAAACCAGAACCTGTCAAAGCAGGATGACACCTGTTTCAGAAGTTTAGATGAGTTTAGGGGTAATTAAGGAGAATCAAAGTAAAATATCTCCAAGAGCTAAGAAAGATGCATCATCTGATTTAGGAAACCTGTAAACTGGGGTTTGTTGGAGGCTGGAAAGATATCCTGGGGGAGACAGCACAGTGCACCTGACCTCTGCTCTTTTCATTGATGGAGTTGTTTGAGACAAGACGTTTGTCTACATAAACATCTGCCTTGGCACAGTACAGTCTTTCTTGTATGTAGGAGGAATAAAGATCACTTTCATCCTGCACTGTTTGTGCAGAGGCATTGCTTCAAATACCAGACACCCTGGGCCAGTCTAGGGAAAAGGTTATAGTGGAAGTAGCCTTTCTTATTGGACCACATAGAGAAGCTCATTTCTAACTGCTAACTTTCTAAACTGCTATTCCTTTCCCTGGACTAACAATATTGCATATAAGTGGAGTAATTCCACCTTCATAAGAATTCATAGAATTCTACGTACACTTTGATACTTTAACGTATCTTCCAAAACTTGATCATGACCTGAAGATTTTCCTGTCTACTAATAGCAGTAATTTTTATTATGACATTTATCAGTTAATCTCTTAAACCAGTTGATTCCATTCTCAGTGCAGGAATCCATACCATTTAATTGCAACTAATATATGGAGAAAATGTTTTAAAAATAAGGAAGCAGAGAGTTAAGATAGAGTCAGCTTAGCATTAAATTGTTATTTGTCTCTATTCAATAACTCTAGGAGCATAATAACCTCTGTTTTGTGTTGCTAGGGATAGAAGAAATGTGAAAACTACAGTGATTCAGTGATGGGAGTTTGCTTGCCACCTCTCTGAAGTAGGACTTGAGAAATTTTCTAAGTCTGTTTTCTACAGAACTCTGATGAGTAGACTTGGGGAGAAGTGGAGAGTGATTGTATCATTTGCCTTAACTTTAGCAAGGCTTTTGAAAGAATGTTTCACAATATACTTGTACTCAATTTACGATGTTATTTCTAGATGAGTGGACAGTTAGGTGAAAAACTGGTTGGATGGTCAGGCTTAGAGGATAGTGGTTAAAAAGTTGTACTTTACCTGGATGCCGTAATGAGTTGAGTAACACTAATTTCTTGTGCAGGACAGAGAATTTCTTTTCCTCTGTCTACTGCTGTTGCAGTGCACAAAAGGGTACCTGGGGTTAATGGGATTCTTGAGTTTTGATGACAAACAGCATGTTGAAACTATTGCAGAATGAGAAATGTGCTTGTAGAGGTATGCCTGAATTCTGAAGATAGTAAGTCAGTTCTTTTCCCTTGGGGCTTTCAACAACTTTGCACAAATATTTTAATTTCTTTGTGCTCCCCTCATCTGTAGAAACTTAAGCCAGGCAACTTCATGATGGGTTAATTGTTGGCAGCTCATCTTCTCTGAAATAGATTAGGGACTGATCCTTCAAGCAGCTCAGCAGACTGATCTAAGGGTAGTTTACCATTTGTAGCTACATGTGAGATGGAAGTGCTGTAACTGATATAGCAGAAGCTGAAAAGGAAAATTAATACAAAGCATAATTTATCACTGCTGTTCTGTGTTCTGCTGCAACACACACGAATTATACAAGAACACATTGCTGCTACTCTTTACATAATTTAGGTGTGTAGAATGATGATTAATAATACCTTGCTGCCTTAAATTGCCTTTAGATTAAAGAAAAAGTCCCAATCGGTGGATATTACTGGGCCAGGATGCAACCCAGTGGCAGCTGAAGCTCAGACACCTCAGCCCAGTAAATCTTTGCTTGCCACCAAGACGGCTTCTTCTGAGGAGGAGCAGAACAACACCACAAACACCCAGAGGCGCAATCCACGGAGGAGTGACTTGAAGAGATATTACACCATTGGTGAGTTTTCTTTCATAGAAAAAACCAAAAATACTTATTAAAAAGGCAAGATCTTCCTGTTTATTTGTAGTTTATTTCTTTTGGTTAGTTGCAGTTGGCTGCTAAGAAAACAAATGCCCACAGCAAGCATTAAGATGTCGTATCTTAATGCTGATGTCAAACTACCCCGAAGAATTAACCTGAATTACTTATCTTGCACCATTTACAAGAATTTCTTCTGCCTTTTTTTTCTTAAGAGTGAGTATTGAAGAATGCATAAAAGCAATTTTTGGAGGAAGGATATAGGAAGAACATAATTGCCTTTGACAATGGATTACATCAGCATTTTGGCAGACATTGTTTAGAAGGCTCCTGGTTAGAAAAGTTTGCCAGGTTAGGGGGGGAGCTGACCTGCTGAGTGTGCAGGGAGGTTTCTGGGTATCTTTTTCTGAATATTTTGCATCTACATGACTCTTTTTAAACTATCTTAGGCACTCTAGAGAATGCTTCATAACTTGCTTCCCCATAAATCATTTTGAGACTGGGCCTGACTATTATTTTACAAGATTTTGCTTGTCATCTGATGAACACTGAGTGGAGAGTGGCCTTGCAGTGTTTGGGCTGAGTTCATTAGCTCTTGTGAGAGGCAGATGTGCTAATGAGAGGGGTTCAAACAAGAGGGAGAGATGCTACTGCTAGTCTTTGAAGAGACAAATTGTCAGTAGCTTTAAGAAAAAAAGTTATATATTTTCGTTGTGGGTTTGTGTGCTGTTGAATTATTGCAGTATAATGTGATGATTTCTTCTGTTTCAAGGTAACTATTCATGTGTCTTTAACTCGTCTAAAAGGTAAAGAAAAATGTCTTGCCCTAAATATCTTTCATTGTGTTATATCTGAATGCTTGAAGTTTTGTTCTTAAAAAAGGAAATTGCATTAGCAGAGTACACATTTTAATAATGAAGGCTGTATTTTAAGCAGTGAATGATTGTATGCATTTGCGTTTTTTGATGTCCTGCATTCAAAAATGGGCTGCGCAACTGCCTTCTGAAAACTCATAGAGTCTCAGTTATCACTCAATCCCGTCTACCTCAAAATAAAAAAACCTGAGTCAAAGTGAAGGCATTGGTGGGTTCATTTGCATCTTGGACAGTTGTTTTAAAATTTTACTTTAAAAATCTCAAATTGGATAATACTTTAAAGAAGATTTGATTATATCATGAATGAGAATAGCACCCTAAAAATAAATACTTTATACTTAAGCATAGAACATGTGTTCTGATAAAGCAAAGTTAGAACAGTGCACTTGAGTGGCTTTTTACTTTAAAATGTGTTCTCTAAGAAATTTTTGTTTACGGCTTTTTTTTTTTTTCTCCTTTTTTCCCTCCGAACAGTCTTAAAGAAATATCAAAGATATTCCAAGACTGCTTCATATCTAAAGCAGGAGATGGAATAGGGGAGTTTTGCATAATAGTAATAATGAAACTAGAAATCCACCTGTCATGAACAAATTTTTTAGATGAAACATGTGTTTAAATATGTGTGACTTAATAGAGTTTGATGATAAGGTCACATTATTACATACTTCATGGAGGAAATGTATGATGGAAAATTAGGTTATATGTGTTTATAGCTAAAGAATTATATGTCCTTATAGCCAAAGGATTATATGTGCACACCAGACTCCCTGTGTCACTTAACTCAGATTTCAATGTTTCATGATACTTATCCTCAATTCACTTACATTCCTTTCTGGGTATAAGTTCACTCCAGAGATGAAATCTAAGGTTTCATAAAGCAAACTCTCAGTCATTGGTTTTATAAAAGAAATAATTTAATAGAGGGATATACCAACGTGGTTGACTCTGGGGAGAGGGACTGGCTCTGCAGAGAGAGGCTGACATGAACCAAGAAATCCATGGGCAGTTACACGCTTACAGGCTATTTACCCCCACCCCTCACATGATGGTTCGGGCTAGTAAGAATATTTGGGTCTGGGGTCTTTTTATTCCTTATTAGATTTCTTTGCTCTCTTCCAGACAGGTTGTTATCTTGTATTGGTGCAGCTGGTGTTGAGGATCTCTATCCTTGAAGCCTCTGTGTTTTCCTAGTTTTTGTTTACTCTGGAGGCCTTGTTTGACTGAACAGGTTGTATACACTGTGAAAGTTTTTAACTGGAAATTCCCAGCATCTGGCGTAGTACTTCACAGCAAGTCTTGCTACTCATGCTAAGGTAGCTAAACAAAAAGCATACTAAATCACAGAATATTATATCTCTAAAATCTTATTTAAGCTGACAGCATCCTAAATCACACAGTATTAGAACTCTATTTATTCTACTTAAAATGTTACTTATTTAAGCTAAACAACCAATCTTAGTTAAAGAGGAAAGCTGCCTGGCCTGTAGTCCAGCTGCCATCCAGGAAGGACTCAAATGAGGCTCACCGGTGATCTATCATTGGTAAAAGATCTCATTGCTTTGAGGAGCACCCTTGAGAGGCATCCCAGTGTGAGGAGAGACCATAGCCATGCAGCCACACTGCCTAGCAGGGAGAGCTCCAAGAAGGCTCATTTAAGCAGTCATATTTATGGGATAAAAGTGGTTGTCTCATGATCAAATTGCATATAATAGAGCTATTCCTGAGACTTCTTATTCATATTCACTGTTTTGCTCTACTCCTGATGGGTTTCCTGGAGGAGTTCTTGGCTCATCTACAGGCAGGCCTTTATGTCCTCTGAAGCACGAACCAAACTGCTGCTGATTTGATTAAAGGGGCCAGGGGAGAGGTGTGGAACACATCCATCACACCACCACACCATAAAAATGAGTTTTTAACTCATTATTAAAAAATGTTGTTGGTAAATTGACCGTAGTTGACCCTTCTTATGTGATCACCCAAAACACAACCTGTGTGTGGAAGCACAGGCTCTGGTTTGCATTTATCTGCTTGTTGGATTTTAGTCACCTGCTTTTTCTATTGGGGACTCCATCCATGTTAGTAACCAGGATGTGCTTCTACTGATCATAGGGTCTGAGCACTAGTCACTCAGGACCTAAACTCACTGCTGGAATAACAGAATGTTTTTCATACATTTCATTAATTTGTTTGAATATTGTGCAGCACTTGATTTGACAGAGTTGTTGACTTGAAAAGACCTCTGAAGGTTATATAATAGTCTGGTGTCCTGTTTGAAGCGGGACTTCAGCCAACACTAGATCAGAACAGCCAAAGCTTTGTCTTCCTGAGTCTTGACAGTCTCCAGGGATGGATACTCTACAGCTTCTCTGTGTATTGTGCTGGAACATCGATAGCTTGTTCATAGACAAGAGTATTTACAGGCAACTTGCTCATCAACGGATCTTAACACTTGTGAACAACAGTTGTAGACTCTGGGGAAGTATGAGGAGAACAGACCACAGAAAGTGGCCAAGTTTACATGTTTTTCTTAGATATAATCTCCTGTTACCCTTGCACAGAGTACTGGGCAAGGTGGCCCAGCTGGACTGATCTGGTGTGGGAGACATACTGGTTTTGTGTTCTTCTGCGTGCACCCTTGTCTATGTGAGTTCCTCAAATCACGAGGAGTAAGTTGCTAGAGCCAGTATTACTGCATACTACATAATGTTCAAATTTTGCTGACGCGCGAATTGAAGAAACAAGAATTTCACTGTATCTTCGCAACAATTTAATGATAGACATTCCTGAATATTGTGAAAATGATGAGTTTAATCTCAACCGCCACAGTACTGGTACCAGATGAACATGTTTACTGTACTGGCTGATCTGTTCTGATATTGAATCTATGGCTTTGATAAGGAAACAATCATTACCTTCTTAAAGCTCCCATTAACTTAAGTGTACTCTAAATTATGACCTATATTACCTCCTTGATTTAAACCTACTTCTTTTTCTATGACTTGACTCAAAAATTATTTCTAAAGAACAAAGTCTAATCAAGTAGCTTTTTACTTTCTGAGGATGAATATAGTGACAAACTTGCAATGGACTGGGACTCTAAAATAGAAAAATATTGGATTCTAGTGATGTTTTGTATCGAGTTGGCTGTTAAATGGCTTAAGCAAGCGTATTAGACCTGTTGCTGACCTAATACAATTACACTGGCTTTTACCCTGTTTTGCCAGTCTTTGCATGTTGTTCTCTACTAAAAGCAATCTGTGTACAAGATCAAGCAACATGAACTAATCATTACTGTGACAAATGGATTAAGAAAATGTGTTAGAAAACTAATGCTCTCAGCTGACTTCGCTTCTTTCATTTTAAAATTAGTATCCTGTTACATTAACTTCAGTCCAAATTGGCAAATTACAGTTTTTGTGGTAGTGACTAATGAAGCTTGAGTAAACCAATGGCAGTTGCGTTTTGTGTTACTCTTGTTTTCCTTAACAACTTATTTTTAGTAATTAACATGATCTTCAAAGTACTTAATAGATATGAAAATCGAATTCAAATCTGGGTATATAAAAGAAATATGACATCTATATTTAGACATGTACATCTATACAGTTTACATGTTTTAAAATGTGAATGTCAGCACCATATTGACTATTAAAAATTAACTTTGAGGCCTATCTGGATTTATTAATGACTGCCCATTTTGTTGAAGACCTCACTCTGCTTTGCAGACCCACAGACACGTGGGCATTTACCTTGCATACACGTGCTTTGCAGAAGAAATTGTAGAGGCTTGCATGTGCTTGCCACTCCTGTGAGTAGGTACAGGCAATTGTCTCTGTTCCTAAAAACTTGGTAGCATCAGAATATTTTTAATTTTTTTTGTGTCACCTTATGTGTACACAGATTTACCTCAGACTTTTGAAAGCTGAACGTGTAATGAGGAAGAAATGCCTTGGTAATTCCAAAAGATTTTAAAAATTTATCAGCTTTGCTCCTACTTTAGAGAGCTATCCACAAGATGCTATTTTGCATTTCATCTTTACCACAGACTGCATCTCAGATGCTTCACAGACTTAATGAGTGCAGCTGCACTTTTTAGAAGTGGGAAGTAGGTAAGAGAGAGAATAACTGAGAAGAATAGGCAATGGGGAACAAGTTGTGTGCTTGGATGAAATGAAACAGAAAATCGGGAGCCAGTGAGGGGGAGAAGTAGCTCTTCCATATGGCAGGCTCAGCAGGCAGGAAGGCTCCTGCACCTCCAGTACTGAACTGGTGTGAAGAAATTGAGTGGGAACGCCTAGATTAATAAGGCAAGTGTAGGAAAAACAGTCTGCATTGTGGGTTGGATGAAGTGTTTTGGAGAACTTTAGAAACATCACCCGAGACACTTAAAAATAAAACCCTAAAATTAGGCTTTTAGATGCTTCAGAGACTTAAAAATTCAGGCCACTCATTTCTGAAGTGATTATTGTTGAGCAACTCCCTCGAAAGAGAAAAAGAAAGTATCTGGGTCTTTAACACGCTAAAAAATGGGCTGAAATATTATGCGATGGAGAATTACATGGGTAACCTGTATTCAGAGCAGTAAGGCTGCATCAGCTTAGTGCTGTGTCCAGCCTACAACTGGCTCTTCTTACCTGGTTTGCAGTCGGCACAGGCACAGGATCACAACTGTGTTCCTTGTAGGACCTAACTGAAGGGTTGTAGGACCATACTTCATGGCATGATGCCTCAGAATATATGTTCAGCAATTTATTAAGGTGACTGAAGTAACTAGTGTTATTAACCTATAAAGACATGCACTTGAGGTGTATACTGTGGTTCTCATTGAGCCATGAAAGCCTCGTGTACAGTGCTTAGCTACATCTAAGAGGATATTCCCAGTAGACTACCTAGTAACCCTGGTTTCATAGATGTGAAATGCCTTCATTTGTTCTATTTTGCTATTAAAATAAAACTGCCACACTGATATTTAAAAATAAAATGGTTGCGTAAAAGTGTTTTCCTGATTCTAGGAATCGGACAAAATAAATCATGAAGCAAGACAGTAGTTTGTACTAGAAAATATTGTTAAAGTACAGTGTTGATGGGGAGACAAGGAATGCAGTAAATTTTATTGTATCTTCTAATAGCCTATAAAAACCTTAATCCAAATGTTGCTGTATAGGCTACTGCTAGCACAGTTTATTTCTTTTAGAAGACAACTATCAGCTATCTCAGGAAGCATGTTTTGTTGGTATAGTCTCTATCTTCAGTAGAAGGTATTGCTGCTACAGCTACCCACAGTTGGTAGTTTAGACAGAATACATGAGTGTGTATGTGCATGTGTACATAATATACAGCATGAGGACACTTGAGAAATACTAATTGCTAAAGTTTCCTTCACTCTAGTGGCTAATTTCGAAAAAGAAAAAAAATTCTTATACCATTTATAAAAGAAAAATAGGAACAAGCGCTTTTCTTCTCCAGTCTTTCTTGCAAAGGAGGCCAGCAGTAATCTTGCTAGCAGAAAATATTTTCTCTATTTTGATCTGCCCATATTAGTACTCTCATTTTTATATTCCTTGAATGTCAACATGTTACCTATTCATAGTAGTGGAATCAGCGTGAAAGAAAAATGAAACTTTGAGAATAAGCAACTCTGAATAAATATGCATTACTTGACTGAGTTTCTGAAACACATGTTTACTAGCTAGTGCCAAACTGATAAATAGGAAAAGACAAACTTTCTTGTGGGTTCCTGATCTTGTTTGTAAGAGAGAAAGTTTCAGTGGGCAGTCACTTTAAATTTAGTTTGGTTAGTTTAGTCACCACTACTAATTTAGTACTTCAAAATGTATTATTATAAAAAGAAGATGGATCTTCCAAAGAATTTAATGGCATATAAATGTAAATAATGACTGGTCACAGGAATTATTATCAATGCACAGAATGGTATAAGAGAGTGTTTATAGAGTGATAGAGAGTATCATAGAGAAGATTTTATTGGGAAATCTAAGCCAAAATCTATTTTTCATGTGATCAATAAGTCATAGTCTATTCCTCTTGTTCTGAAAGTGAGAACTAAATGAAAACTGATCAGCTGCTGTTTAGTCGGTATAACTATACTTAGCCCTTGTGCTATATACTTTTGAGTGAGTCCATTTAAGTAATGACTTTTACAGTGATTTGAAAGCATAAATAAGTATCATGTTGTTTACATGTGCAGTAGATTCGCTTTCTTTCTGTTTACATAAATTCCAAGCTACTTCTGTAAAATTATTATTTGCTTTAAAATATGTCAGAGCTACTAGATTAAGTGTGGATTCGTCCATACTTTTTATTAAATTTACGCAGTGTCACAGTATCTGCTAATATAAAATTATTTTCGGAGACTAACATCTTTATGTCAGAGATGCCTTATCCTGATGGAGCTTTGCCACTCATGGACCAGCTTAGCCATTTTGGAGATCTGGCGTGAGAGCGCTATAGACCATTGTTCAAACACCACAATAAATATGCTACTGGACTCAGACTGGAAAAGGAGAACATTGTTGCACCTGAAAATATATGCTTCTTTGACAACCGAGCTGAGAATGTTACAGGTTTTATCTCATGGGACTACTTGCTATTGTAGTCACTAATTAAAAACAAAGTTAGGAATCTTCCTCTTACTTACTTCTCAAAAAAAGCATAAATGTTATTTGAAGGGCAGACATTGTGGCATTGTGGCTGTTGCCTTTTCAGCGCTCAGATCCCTTCCTCCTCTGAGAGATTTTGAGTGCTCTAGAAATACCTTGTCACTTTTAGGGAACATGATATGATTATAATTGTTGCATTTACTGTAGAGAGATTTTCTCTACAAAGAATACTCCACTTTCTTTCCAAACATGTCTTTGAAAGGTTCTTCTATTATTTGGCAATATTTGCTTCTCCTCTTCTGCAGAATTGAATGTGGTTCCTTTCTGTAGTTGCTCCCTGTTCTGGTTTGACACAAAGCTCAACTTAAGTTTTCCTTAGATGATCTGAGCCTCATCTAAGTAACTTCATTTGCTCAAATTTACTACTTCTTTTTCAGACAATGATAACACTTAAAACAGGGCACTATGCAGAAATGCCATTGTTTATTTCTATGGAAACCAAGCTTACTCTGAAGGTGGTGAAATGCTGTAAGTCAAATGGGTGAAAAAGGTTCACACCTGTAGGGAAGGGCAGATAGGACAGATGACCCAAAACTGACCAACAGAGTATTCCATTCCGTGTATGTTATAGTCAGTATAAAATGGAGGGATAATGAGGATGAAGCTCTCTTCTTCGATGACCAGCGTTTACCAAGGACCTCATCTAACCTTTTGCAACGGATCCCAGATCTGTGCATTCCTGAATCCAGTTCCTAAGACCAGCTCCCAACGGCCACTGAATCCAGTCTGGGAACTTTCCCTGTGCCTGCTCTGCAGCATCAGTGGTGACATACAGTTATTGACGGGGGAGGACGACAGTGTGGAGGTTGTGATTTCATGTATTTGTATATATTTTGTTATTTTCTCATTATTTTCCTTTTATTATTATTGTTTCATTAAAGCTCTTTTAGTTTCCAACGCACAAGTCTCTCTCTTATTTTCCTTTCCCCTTTCCCTGTGTGGGAGACTTTTGGGCCACAACTGCCTGTTTAGCTGCTGACCTGGCCAGGGATAAGGAGATGAACCATGAAACTCCTGAATATCCAGTTTTTCTCCTATTTGTGCAATTACATTTCTTGCTTGTTTCTCATACTAGCAAAGCATGAAGCATAGGTAGGTATATTAGGAGTTGTTGGATAAGTGGTGGAGTTGGTGGAGTAGATGCAGTGCATTTGAGCTGTATCCTTTCTCTTTTAGAGAAAGACAGATGGGAGATGAAGCTGCCGGCTCTCTCTCAGAGGATCTTCCAGATGCTGTTCACACACATTTGCAGAGTCTGACTCAGTCCCATTCAATGCACTTAAAATTTCCTTATTGGACATTCACTGCTTTTCGAGGAACATCATTCTGACTGCTTCCTTACAACATGATCTCAGAAACTTTTAGAGGTGGAGACCATTTTCCTAGCACCTCATCACCTGTTTGTGAGTGATAAGGAAAGGGAAATAATTTGGAACATGTGGATAATAGGGAAAGTGTTTTTTGTAGCAACAGTAACTACAAGAAATTCTTACTCATTCAGGTTTCATGAAGATTATTACTGATTCAAATCACATAGCCACTCTGGATGAGCAAGCAAGCGTTTGTTCATGTCTTTGTTTTTCTCTTGCTTAGAATTTAAAAGTTGGAATCATTAGAAGGCAGTTTTTAGTGTTGTATCCTTCCTTTGTCCTTTACAGATACACTGTGTATTCTGTAAGTATAAATGAATTCTGAGCTATAGAGACAGCATCCACCAAAAGACTGATGCTTGTTAATTTACTTTCATCTTACCATGTCCCCTCTCACAGAATCCTGGTTTTGTTTTTAATCATATAGATTGCTATCATATTGTCTTCTGAGTAATTTTGGGCAAGAAGTGTTTCAGGACATTGTAATTTCTCTGCTTTATGTTAGTCCAGAGCTGAAATCTTTTATACTTCTATAGGCAAACTATTCAAATTGCAAGATGAACTAATAGTGTGTACTCTTGGGATACTAAAATTTCAGTCTCTGAGGGGAAAAAAAAGAGAAACCAATTTGACCTATAATCTCTAGGCTGGTAAAGGATGCATCACCTTCAATATCTCCGTCATTGGAGGCCATCTCTATAAAGGAAATATGACTGAAAAAAACCCATGATTTCTAACACCTCAAATGTGCCTCGAGCACTATTTTTTTGAGCATTGTGGAAGAGCAGATTCTTCCTTCTAACAGTAAAAGATCAAACACAGAAAATGTGGATTCACTGCTGAAATAGCTGGGTGATTTAGTGATAGCAAATAAAGATAAGGTTGAGGCTTTTGAGCCTGGAGACAGGCTTCAGAGGGGACAGTAATTACTGGTAGTGGGAAAGGGTGAAGTCAGGGATCTCTTAAAAAAAATCTTGATCCATAGAAGTCATAGGACCCAATGGGATACATATGAAACATGCTGAAGGAGCTGGCTGAGATCATTGTGAAGGCTTTGAAAGGTTGTGAAGATCATGGGAGATCCAGGATCACTGGAGAAAGAAAAATGCTGCACCCCTCTTGAAAAAGCACAAGAATTATCCACAGAACGATAGGCTGTTCAGCCTCATTTTTAGTCCCTAGGAAAATCATAGGGCTGATCCTCTTTGAAACTGTTTTTGGACATGTGAAGGAGAAGGCAATTTGGAATAGTCAGCGTGGCTTTTTGAACTGGGATGAAATGAAGAGATCTGCGGATGAGGGGAGACTGGTAGATACCCTGCCCAGGGGTTTTCTGTGAGGAGAGGCTGAGGGAGCTGGATAACGGACAGCTTCAGGGGGACCTTACAGCAGCCTGCCACTATCTGCATGGAGACCACCAAGAAAAGATCTGGTAGTCCATGCTTTGCAGTGTGGCAGAATAATCAGAAACAATTGGCCAATTGAAATATGAGAAGTTCAGACTTGATATAAGGAAAAGCCTTTTCCTATGGAGAAAGGCAACCAGTGCATCAGAATGTAAGAATGGTTGTACAGTCTCCTTAAGAGATTTTCAGTTCCCAATAGGATAAAGCCCTGAGCAACCTGGTCTGATCGTATAGGTGACCCTGGTTTGTGCAGGTGATTAGACTTAAGATCTCCTGAGGTCCTTTCCAGCCTGATTTGTCCTGGGAACCTTTTGACTAAAATTTGCAAATTGTTTGACATGTATCATTGTGGTTTTTGAGAGATTTTTGGTTCTCTGAATCATTGTAATTTTCTAAACTAAAATTAAAAATAAAAATCCAGTGCAAACCAGCATTGATTTCTAGCTTAGGAGAAAATTAAGAAATTCTCTTTCAATAAAGTTCTTGATAGTGTCTTTTATTTGTGTTTTGAGACATTAAATCTTGAAATTTGAGGAAGCTTATAGCTTTTATTGGCAGAGAATGCTTTCCTCAATTACTTATAAGAGCTGAAATTTTGCAGTGTTCAGCATGGACTGCTAGGCTAAATGGATTTCCAGGTTTTTTTATCTGGTAAACATCCAAAGCACCTGGTATGATTATCCCTATTTTATTCATTCTGAAGTAAAATGAGAGATTTCCAGACAGCTTGATAAGTCAATGTAGCTAAAAATATGCACTAAAACTGATTATAAAAAGTTGAGACTTTTTAAAAATTATAACAAAAAATAATTAAAGTAGCTGAATTCCTTACCTGTTCTTCTGATTCCCAACTCTTTAAACAGAATCAGAATGTTTAAAAGTTCTCATAAAATATCACCTGTTAGTGCAAAAGGAATCTGATATTTCTGGTTTAGAGATCATTTCTGTTCTCCATGTAAGTATTGCAAAAGCTATGATTTTGGGGTATTAAGCAGAACCCCAAATTTATTAGTAGTGTCGAATGTCTTGGCATAATTTTTATTTGTTCTCTTAAGTTTTATTTACATTACAAGTAATGTAAGGGATGGTGGTGGGGGGGGGTGGTTGGGCATTTTGAATAGGACCAAAGCACGAATACTGCCAGTAATCTGAGTTTGGAAAATTGCTTCTCTTCCCTTGGTAGCTGCCATTGCGATGGTGAAGCCAGGATGTTTCCTTCCATACCACATATGAGGTCCGACATAAAAAAAACATGAGACTGTGCTTGTAACTCTTTTTATTTCATAAATTCACCTTTAAAACAGTTTTCTGAATTGACACACAGCTGCATACAATGTTCCCAACGTTCAAAGAATTCCACAGATCATTTTCTGAAAACCTGTTGTGGATCTCCGTTATTTCTGCTTTCACATCTTCTACCAACAACAAATGTGTTTCTTTGAGCACTGACTTGAACTTTGGGAAAACAGGTCTGGTGAGTAGGGTGGGTACTCAAGTACAGTAATGATCTTATTAGCAGAAAAAATGTAACACAAAGAAAGTGTTACAGGCTGACACACACCAACATTTTCTGACTGAGGGTAAGAAAACATCTATAGTTGAACGTGAGTCCATTTGGACTGAGTGAAGTGATTGAGTTGAGTCTTGTCAATTGTGACAGGTTAGAACATTTTCGATAACTGTCGCTTTTCTCTCCCCTCCCACCCTTGGTTCCCAAGCTATAGGGTTTAGTCTCAGGCTTTTTTGTGTTGGACTTACTTGGTATATGTTATTAAAAAACATAAGATCAAAGTCTGATGTTACTTATCCTAGAATAACTACACTAAAGCAGAAGTTGGTTTGGAATAAAGTGACAGAATGGCCAATTCTGGCTGGTGCTGTGAATGGGTAACAGCCTCCAACAGTAGGCGGCCCTTGGTGTGGGAGGCACAACCACTCTCTGTTGTCATGAAGAGTGTTTTAATACTGGGTTTATGTTGAGGCAAGGTGGTTGATGGAGTGGGGCTGTCTCCCTCCCTGACAAGCAGATTTCTTTCCTGCAAGTCTGTCAATGATGTAATTCAAGCCATTTTTACTGTACTGGGACAGACCTTACCCACGACTTAATACTTCTGGGTCCTGGCTGCCAAATATCTCTCAGCACTTACTGGGCTATAAACAAGCTGTTTGAAAAGCTTCATCTTCTGCTACCACTCTTTTTCTATTTTGCAACTATATTTTACCTTTTCCTGTATCAAACTTTCTCTTTATATTGCTAGATAAATAAGAATGAGATGTAGTTTCCAGGAGACAGAGCCGCTGAGTTGGGTTCATCGGCAGGACAGCTTGCTGTGAAGTTCCTTTTAGACTTTAACAAACTGGCTTGTGAGCCAAAATCCTGGCTTCCCCCAAAAACATCCTATGGGAAATGAGTGTTGTTGCCAAACCTTGATTTTTATCTTGGACCATGAAGAAAAGTTGGATTTTATCATGGAGTTATTGTACTGTTGAGAGTTCCACAATTACAGGGCATTAGTATGCACAGAGGAATATGCAAAGACTTTACAAGTATAAAATAGTCAACATTTACAAAAAAGCCTTTTTATAAATTTAGATACTAATAGGCCAGATATGTTCATGAAAACTAAATAGTGGCAGCAGTGCACTATGTTTCCAATGAATCTCATTAATTAATATGCTTCAGAGTCTTTTATTCTTTTAATTTGCAGAAGATAGAATGACAATCTCTTTCCTCTGCCAGAGGAAATCTGGCAAGCATGATTTGTTCTAGTAGCTGTTGATTTGCAGTTTCTCAGCCACCTAAGCCATATGTTTGCTTAAGAACACATGTGGCTACTTGGATATGTAATCAGGTGCTTTTCTGATCACCTATAGTTTAAATGATATTGTTTCCTTTCCATTTCTATGTAAAGCAGTGTTGAAATTGGTTGTTTGATAGTTTGCCAAGTTTATGATATTCTTGCTCTGTATAAATCTGAGAGAAAATAGGTCCTCTGTATAGTCAATTTTGAAAACATGTAACTGAAATGTACTAAGACAATGTAATGATATTGTTTGAGAAATTAGCTTAAATTCATTCTGCACATTAAATGACAAAAGTATCTCAGAGAGACACCATCATCAGTGCGAATCTTGAGAAAATACTGACCAACCCCACTGCCGCAGCTGAGCTAACAAAAAGTCACCTAATGGTGTTTCCCAAACTCCTCTCTAGTAGAAAAATATTAATCCCCCTGCAGTTTCAACTATATAATCCATAACTGAGTTGGATTTGATAGGTTTTTGGTTAAGGTAGAACAACTTTCTTGCGTTATCAAACACTTATCGAAACCTATACTGGTTTGTTGTAGGTTTTCTTTAATCAATATTAAATATATAAATTCCAAAGACGTAGGATAGAAAAGTATAATATAAAAGTTGTCAAAGATAAACTTTATTTCTTATTAGCAAAGATTTCATTGTCTGCTGGAAAAGAGACAAGCCAAGTAAGCCAAGTAGTTTTCTACATACTACATTTATCTTTAGTGGTGGGATTGTAACTCCTCACAACCAAAAAGTAAGAGAGTTATGATAGATAATCTGTGAAGTAAAGGGTTCACCTCAAACCCTACAGCAGTCTCTTGCAAGAGAGGAAGAATATGGCTTTCCATGACAATTTTCTTCTGAAAGATCGGCTTTTAAATGATAGTACATCTGGTGGAATAGCTTGTTCTTAGGGATAGTGTGTCATTACATTTGATTGTAACTAACCTACCAGAAAATGCTTTTTCCAATAAGCTCCATTAATAAAAGTGGATTTGGTTTGGCTAAGTGTCTCAGTATTCATTGAACAAGCTTCCTGTATTTAATAGTCTGTTAGAAGTCCCAGCTCCTTCAATAGTTAACTGTCATAAACACCATCAAATTGTTTTTCTTGTTTCATTTACCAGAGGCAGAAAAAGCATAACTTCATTTTTTTTTGGATAGTTTGCCAATTTCTTCTTCAGGGCAATAAACATTTTTCACTGTGCTGGCAAGAACAACATGTTGCAAATAAGTTCTTTTGTAAGGATTTAATTTTTGTCCTTTTCTGTTGGGGGTTGCTAAACAACAGCGATAACTTGAAAACAGGATACTTAATTTTAGTTTTTAAACATAAACAGTGAAGCTGGCTTACATTGGGAGAGAACAAAATTTCTTTATTACAACTTGTATCTATATTAATTAGCAAAGAAAGGCTGAGAGATAATTTCATATCATTGAAATCATATGTATCAGGGATCTATAATTCATAGGAATAAACCATGAGTTAGTAAACTCTGCTTGGGTACAGGAAGAGAAATATGATCACAGAGGTAAAGATGTTGGAGATAAGGAATGAAGAACACTGCAGGAATGAAGAAAGTAGGAGCAGTGAAGCACCAATACAAGCAGAAAGCAGCAAAAGGATTGGGGTGCAAGCAAATGAGAAGTGAGCCCAGGGAGTGAGGAGGAGAGGAGCTACAAAAACATTCACTTCAGAATAGTGTGAATAATGATGCAGTATATCAAAAAAGCCCCATCCCATGCTATAATCCAATGTTCTGTGAATAAAACCAGCCAGTGTACTTCTGATCCTTGTTCTGCTCATGATGGTCCTGTCAATCACATTTCGTATTAAGACATTTTTAATTTTAAAGAACAGGGAGAGACTTTCTACCTAATTTACTTTATTAGTAAAAATACTGAAATCCCATTTCAAATATACTGATAAGAAGTCCTTTGCTCATACTGTTCTGAGGGGGAAAAGGTGGAAACATTTAACATTTCACGTTTTAGCTACCCAACCACCTGTAGACTTGATACTTGCACCTTTTCTATTCTCAGGATGAATTATGTGTGAATAAAATGTAAAAATAGAGAGGAAGATATGTAAATATAATTTTATTTATATTTTTATTTGCTAGAGACTGCAGTGGGATGATATTTTTCTAACCAATGCACATAGTATGTGTGATTGCAAAACTGTGTATAGTGGTATCTAACCTCATACACTGAAGAAGTATCTGTTGCTTAACACCACAAATGATGTTTCAGTTTTGAATGTTCATAATCTACCTGTAAATTAGTATACAATCTCTGTGCTCTGGAGGATAGGAGAGACACATTACAGTGATTTCATGTTTTATTTTGATAAATTTTGGTTTTAGCACAATGTATGGATTGTTCTATCTTTGCTAAAGGAAGTAGTCAAAAAATATTATTTCTACAAACAGGAAAGATTGCTTATGTCTACAATTATTCTTACTTTCTGGAGGTTATATTCCCTGGTCTTCATGTTTATCTGTTCAATGAAACAAGTTTCCTTAAAACCATCTGCAGTAAGACTCCAGCTTTATTCTGATATTTATCCAATTGAATTCTCCCAGGTCTTCAGTTAGCTTGCTAGTTTGTTGCTCAGGGCAGAATTATCAGAAATATGAAATATATGTGCAAATTGCTGTTATTTATACCAACATCAGCCTTGAAAGATGATTTAGATATGTGTTCCTCCCAAACATCAAACCAACAACATGCCTTTGGGAAGGGCAGCTGTATCCAAAGCAAAAACCAATGTGTGGGTCAGTTGGCTTCTTCCATCCCAAACCTTCCTGCAAAGGCCTTGGCAACCGCAGGGTAACAAATGCAGGATGTGTCTTCCCAGGATACAGGCACTGAAAACAGAGATTTGGAAGGCTGTATAACAGTGCCACCAGGTGATAGCATAAAATGTAGACTTTGCTGCCCAAGTAATTTGGTTGAACAGTTATTTGCTGATTGGCTCTGTTGTAAAGCATAAAACATAAATTTCCCACCCCACCAAGGCTAGTGTATGTAGATCTTCAGACATAACTAATCTGTGTTTTCTATATGCTCCACATGAAGATAGTATATAGGTATGGGGGTTTAGTGGTGGGGTTTGTGGGTTGCAGGTGGCAGAAGAGTAGGTTGCTTTTGGGATTCTTTGCCATTTTTGTGGATTCAGGTTATGGCAGAAGGATCAGCCTCTCTGAGTTATTTTAATTCTGATATAGCACACATGAGAGAAGAATCAAGACATTATTCTAACATTTATCAGTCTAATGTTATTTATGTGAAACCCCAAGGCTTACGGGAAAATGTGTTAATTGTTACTGATACCAGTTTGAATCTAGGTTATTTAGGATCAAGTAATGTGTGACATTAGTGATAATCCTGCTTGAGTGATTTGTGTAGAAAAGTTGCTAGGAATGTGACCCTATCCTAGTGGGGAAATTCATATTAATAACAGAAGTTATTTGCAACTCTGAGGAGTTTGTTAGCTAACTAGTGTTAGTTGTTTGCTAGCACTTGAGACATATCTGCATAATAGGAAATCTGTTGTCATGCAGTCTATTATCACAGCAAGAGAAGATTAAATAAACAGGAATCCCTTACAACACAGTATATTCAAGAAGCACTGATAAAGGTAATACAAAATTATTAAGGTTTTTAAATAATTTCCTCTTTCATTATATTTGTATTCATTAGTGAAAGCAGGGTCTTCAGTTAAAGTGTGTTTGGATTTCATTGCTTGAAACATCCTGTCTCCGATGCATATCCCACTCAGAGAAATCTGAGTTTCTGAATTAAAGCAGGATGAGGGAAGCAATGTATTTTCAATTTCACACTTGCATTTCATCTGGGAGAGCTTGTGCTTTGCTAGGGTGTAAGAATGTAAAGAAACAGAGAACAACTCTTCCTACTCTTTGATTTTAGTAGTTCAGGACAGGATAGGAAGATGATATTTGCCTTTTCTTTTTAATCAGCTTTAAATTATCAGCAAAGAACTGATGGAGAATTCCTTTCTTTTTGTAAACTTCTACAAGCAGTGTAATTCATGCTACATGGCCTAAAGTGTGTGAGAGTCTTTACCTGTCATTGTGTTATTTTCTGTGATTTTGAAGTACATCTTTCTTCACTTGAAAAAGTGAGATTGTATGTGAGATACAGACATTCTAAAATGTCTTGCTTTTCTTAGTAAACACAAATTGATAGAAGCATACCTTGCAAACAGCTCTAATATTTGTTGGTGGGGTAGAGGGTTTAAGTGTACCTTTATCATGCTGTATTTAAGTGACTTACTCAAAGCCATCTTTATGAGAATCGTTTTGTTCTGTTTAGGCTGTAATCCAACAACAGGTGTAATACTGCTACCATTCATACAGAACCAACAGGTTCAGTTCAAACTCTTCAGCATAGAGCATTCCTGATCATCTCAGTATGGTTTCAAATTTTGTTTCATTGCTGCAAGCAGGGTCAAGCAATTTGCCACCTCCTTTCTTAGTAGAACCCTACCTAAAAGGCTGTTGAAATCAATGACAACATGTCATTTCTGTAGAAACTAAGGATCTGTCTTCCAGTTCTGCAACTGAAATACAGACAAATTCCCTTTAAAGTGAACTGACTGCTAGCATGAAATTCAAATTCAGTCACTGTGACCATGGGCTAAAATGAAAGGATATCTTTCTTATCTCGTATGAATGCTCATCTTCTTTGTTCTCATAATGTCAACAGTGCCAGCGGATAAATTAGTTATTTTGCAAGACATTATTTACTCTGGGATCTTATCTTATCCTCCTTGTTCCTAATTCCAGCTCACATTTCTGATTCCTGTCTGTGAACAACTGTACAGATATATGAGGGCAGGCTGTCCTAATAAGAGAAGTAAAATTTTGTGGTCAATGGCAGTACTGCAGCCTGGTAGTTTGTACCAACTGGAAATACTAGTAGAAGCCACTGAAGTTGGGAAGAAACCTCAACAGTTTCAGAGATCACAAACATGTTCTGATACAGGCTACAATAATCTCTTCATAAAAATTATAGCATCACAGAATCATAGACCTTTATTTACAATCACAGAGTCAAACATTAACCTAACACTGCCAAGTCTACCACTAAACCATGCCCTTAAGCATCACATCTACTTGGTCTTTTAAATATCTCCAAGGATGATGACTCAACCACTTTCCTCGGAAGAATGTTCCAATGCTTGATAACCCTTTCCATTAATATTTTTTTCCTAATATCTGGTCTAAACCTCCACTGGTGCAATTTGAGGCCATTTCCTCTTTTTCTATCACTTGTTACTTGGGAAAAAGTGACTGACACCCACCTTGCTACAACCTCTTTTCAGGTAGTTCTAGAGATTGATAAGGTCTCCCCTAAACCTGCTTTTCTCCAGACTAAACAATCCCAGTTCAGTCAACCACTCCTCATGAGACTTATGCTTCAGACCCTTGATCAGCTTCACTGCCCTTCTTTGAACACGCTCCAGCACCTCAATGTCCTTCTTGTAGATGGGGGCCCAAAACTGAACACAGTGTTTGAGGTGCAACTGCAGCAGCGCCAAGTACAAGGGGATAATTGCTTCCATAGTCCTGCTGGCCATGCAGTTTCTGATACAAACCAGAATGCAACTGGTCTTCTTGACTACCTGGGCACACTGCTGGCTCATATTCACCTCATTATCAACAAACACCCCCAGGTTCTTCTCTGCCAGGCAGCTTTCAAGCTACTCTTCCCCAAGCCTGTAGCGTTGCTTGGGGTTGTTGTGACTCAGGTATATGTCCCAACACTTAGCCTTACTGCACCTCATACAATTGGCCTCAGCCATCAATCCAGCCTTTCCAGATACCTCTGTAGTGCCTTCCCTCAAGCAGATCAATACTCCCACCAAACTTGGTGTTATCTGCAAACTTACTGAGGGAGCAGTCAATCCCATAATCCAGATATTAAACACAATTAGCCCTTGGCTGCACCTGCATAAAGGTGATATGTTAGGAATTAAAGTCCGATAGCTCCCTACCTTCCAAGCAAGATATTTGTATTCATAGTGTACTGCTCAGGCAGAGAGGTGTGTTGGACATAAGGGGATGCAGCTTACTTGTTTCTTCCCCCACTACTTGCCACACTACATTTACACCTACAGTAGAATAGTAAATTAACCCCACTGAGTTCACAGATTCAATCCAAGAACTGGAATTCCTGTTACAACTTGAATAATTTGCTAATTTAATTGAAAATATTTAATTCTGCTTTCTGTAGCTGTTTACTACTGTGGTGCCCAAATGGTGTCCACATCTGCTTTTGGATCTTCCAAATAAAGATGATTTTTAGTGAACAGGTGTTTTTTAATAATTGTTTTCTTTGTATTGTGGGTTTTTTTCTTTAAAAAACCCTGACCTTGAATGAGGCTCAGGAAAGAATTCAGCCCAACTACTTTGCAATATTGAAATTAGCTTAGGAAGGAGTAGTTTGTACTATTTGCAGAGGTAAAACAAGTTCCTCTTGGAGACCACTGACCTCTTTTCAAATAAAAACACGCAGTGAGAGCACCATCTGTGAATTTCTAATAACTTCGTGAATCAGGATCTGATCACTGAAGTAAAACTTCTTGAGGCATAAACTAGGGTGGAATTAGGTTCTGGTTGCTGCACAAAGTAATCAACAGCAGCAAAAGAAATCAGCCTCTTTGCTCCAGGTCTTTCTTGCACACAGTCAGTTGTTGAGGTTTCACAGCCATCCATCTAAAACCACCTGTAGACATCTGTCTGTGCCTATGTGTAATCAAATAAAAGAGATTTTAACTTCTGTTGTAACATTAATGTGACAGCAAAAATACTTTTTTAAAATGTAAGTGTACATTTTCTGTTACAGTTCTTGCTCTAGATTGAGAGCATGAAAGTGAAACTCTTGAGACAGGAATTCTGTGTTTAGCATATAAATAGATGCTATGATTTTCATAGCATTGATAAATATGAAGATAAACTATTCCGGTTATCTAGAAAAGTGATGTAGATGTGAAAAAGTGGATCATTCCAAAAGTTCAAAATACTTCTTTGTGTTCTGTTGTCAAACCTCAGAAGATTTTGATTAAGAACATCTTCCTCTCTGAATATTTTACTAATGAGCACATAATGAATTAACTACTTCCTTCATAATGAAAAGTTTTTCAAATATTGGACACTTCATGAAATTTGATAGTGAGGACACCTTGACATTGTTAATGTACATGTTTTACTTCTTGAGTTAAAATTTTTTAATGGTTCAAACATTATAAGATTACTTGATTAAGGAATGACAGTTTCTTGAAAGAACACACTGTCACACTGTCATCCTGGTAGCTATCTCATGTATTAGTTTATGAGTAATAGTAAGTGATCAAATTTTACTTACTGTGACATCTGGAAGCCTTACTAGTGAACCTCCTGAGCTTAGTGCATTACAAACAGAACAAGAGACTTAGTCCCTGCTTCCGAGGATACCGAGGTCTGAGCAGCTGCTGAGGAAGGCATGGGAATAAGCAGTGCAGAGGAAACAGTGAGTGTGTCCTTACTGTGCTAGAACTGGCTCTGCAGGAGCAAGAAGTAGCCCTCGAGGCTGTCTGAAGACACCTACCCTGCCTGTGGATACCTGTTTTTGCATATAAGATGATAAACTGAGCCAAGGAGATCTAACAGTAGACATTAAAGTGCAAGTTGTGCCTGGGAGAACCGCATCTCATCTGCTTCCACATCACCTTTGCTTCTCTGCACAATGCTTTGCTGTAGCATATGCATTTGCAAAACCAGATTACCTTGAGCTTGGAGGTGCAGGAGAGTGCTGCATTACGTGCTTAGCAGAGAACAAATTCTCTTTTACCGCTCTCAACATTGCTGTAGACAGTACAGCAAGAGACTTAAGCAGCAGGTTAATGGAGATTTGTAAGAATACTTAAGAAAGTCTTTCCAAGGAGCAGTACTGGAAGAACAAAAGTACTTGGAGAATTAAAAGTAGTTAATTAAAACTCACCTAATTGATATATCCAAGGTAGAAGCCAGTGTCTTGTGTTATGGGTATATGATATTTAGGAGGCAATATCTTTAAGTATTTAGAACTAAGAGGCATGGCTTGTCACAGCTATAAGTTTTTAGGATATAATTTCACTTGGTTTGATTTATTGATATTTAAAACGTTGATTAAATAAACAGTACAAATATTGCCTATTTACCTGCTTAAAATACCAACATGGAGTGTGGAGAGAGTTGTTTCTTCTGGATGTATCTGGAGCCTCTGAACCCTCTGAACCTCATCTTCCTCTCTCTTTCCCTTTTTTTTTTCTCTTTTGTGTAACGAACTGGGTAAGATCTTTAGTTGGCTGATGAGCCAAGAGATGAGAGCTTGAACTGATGTTTTTGCTGTCCTGAAGTTGTAGATGTTCATGATTTCTTAGACTTTTTTTATTGTTTATCTAATGTTTTTGTACTTCTCAGGCAGATATTTTAAAAAATCTGTTGTCAGTGGTTTATGTTTTGTACAACATTGTTGTCTTTTATATAAGATGATCTTACCAGTGCAGCCAAGGGAATATATAAGGAAAATCCATGTCTGTCCTCCATTGTGAAAAGATAAACAGCAACTGTCCTTAAAATCTCATATGGTATAACCATGCATGTCTTCTACCAAAGCTCTTTTCTTTTGAAATATTAAACTACAGGATCCATGTATTTTTTGATATAATGATAAGTCATTGTTATGGTATTTTCATTTTAGAGAAGTACTTATAATTTATGCTTGAGAGGTCAAATATTTTTCTGTTATTCTGCAGAGGATGTAACTAGCTTCCCAGCTGGACATTGTATGTTATTTAAAATAAAAAAACAAACCAAACATACTTAAACTGCTAGGAAAAGTAATACTACACTTATTTGAGCTAATTATACTAGTAAGAACTTATTGAATTAACAAGAGAATACTGAGCTTTTCCACTCTGGTCACTAGCCCAGAACTAATTCAAGCTGGTGGCTTTGGGTGGCATCTGTGCCTCTGGAACGAACTGGTAATATGGGAATTGTTTCTGCCGGTCAAGTATGTTATAAAAGACTAAACCAATTAATAATAATGAGCTGCTGTAGTAGCAGCCCTAGCACAGAGACTGAAAGGTGGAGAATCGTAAAGTAAACATTAGTCTCTCACCCATGAAGTGATCTCTTCAGAGCTCTATTTAACCTAATTGGTAAGAAGGTACTGAGAATAAGCTCAGGCTGTGGCAGTGTGGTCTATCTGTCATGCTAATAAAACAGACTCTCCAGTCTTCAGTGCTCTGGTCTAATGTACCCATTACATTCAATTACAAGTTGCGTGTGGCACAAGGAAGCATTTTATTTACTCATGGCAACAAAATCTACAGCTCAGTTTGAAGATTGCCTAACCTGTGCTTAATACTTGAGAGGGCTGTCAGGCATAATTGACGCTAGCCCAAACTTTGAGTGTATAAGGACCTTAAAAACAGGCAAAAAACCAACACAACATGCCTTTTTGTTTCCTTTTTCCAGAAATTCAGTTACTGCATGGTTCAGAGAAAGCAATGGACTTATGACTGTATGGTACGTTAATTCCGAAGTGATGCACCATTTATGAATGTGTGTAGGGATTCAGGGACAAACTGCTTCTAGCCTCCTGGTTATTTGAGGGAGAAGAGAACCTTCCCTTTTTTTGGCCCAGAACCATCCTACTGGGATGGAGACTCATTGAGGCTTGTACAGAGCATGCTGCTGGTGCCCAAGGAGCAGGGGGAATGAGATGTGTGTTCTGCCTCATGGCCTTGCAGCAGTCACTCCCAAAGCCTGGGTGTTTGAGTGTTTCTTAGATAAAATGTATTCTCAGCTCCTACAATATTTTGGTGAAGCCTTATTCTGCCCTCAGTGCACACAGTTGGGCCTTCAGTGTTCAGGTATAGATATAAATGGCTATGAGGTCTGCAGACAGAACAGACTGGAAGTTTATGTGATGGTATAAAATGAGCAGAAGTGAAGTGACGAGGGTTCTACAATCTCTAAGCATGCAAAAGACCTGAATAATACTAAAATTATTTAATTTTTTTTGTAAAAGAAGTTTGTGTCATGTTTGTTATATGTGTCTTCATAACAAGCACAAAGATTCTGACTCGCTGCAAAAGCATGCAGAGCCCTATTACTCTTCCTGAAAAGATATTTAACCTTTCAAGTGCACATACAAACATCACAGAGGTTTTTGGTTTGGGTTGGGGTTTTTTTTTGTGAGCAATTACTTGCTGGATATTTTAGTGCTTGTTTCTCTTTTAGTTTTGTGCTCCAAATGGGATCATTCCTCTAAGCCTATGGAGTTCAGGTAGGACAGGCAATTGCAGTAGTGAACTGTGGAAACAACTTGTATGGTGCCTGATTCTTCCTGGAACAGCATTTTAAGAGCACAATGTGTTCAGCAAGCTTCTTTCTTGATGTATTACGTGGATGACATAGGCCAGGTACAATTTCTGCTCTTCTGACATGGCGCAGCCTCCTAATAGCATTAATGTCTCCTGTCTGCAAATACAATGGGGCCAATTTGTTAATAAAAATCTCTAGTCACATCTATCAACTAGATTGAAGCAATCAGATCATTGCTGCTTTAGAAAAGAATATAATTGTTCCTTGATGTGAATTCTGGGCCTTGAGTTACATAATCAAAATGGCACTTACCCACAAAGATGTGGGTGATGGTATTTGCATGCCTACATCCCTAGCACTGCCTGGTTTCTCTCATTTCTTAGCAAGGCTGTATGAATTGTGTGTCAAGCATAGATTTGGCATTTCCAGTATGTTTTCAGGAGAGTTTATAAATACAGTGTTGTGCCTAAAATACAATGTTGTGACATGCCTTTCTTTTCTAAGTAGGTTTCGTTTACCATCTTAATAATTTCATTTTGTATGACACTTTAGCAGTATAATAATTCTGATGAAACAATCATGTTACAGTGTATTTTAAATACATCTATGCCTTAGGCTTCTAGAAACAGTAAATACCTTGTCATTACCTTTTATCTTTTTTAATCTATTTACAATAGCAATATTTTATAATATAACATTAATTACTGGTGATATTTATATGGCTTGGGAATCTCATAGCTTCATGACTTAGAAATAGAAGGGTTTTTTTAAACCTTTGGGGGAAAATGCTTTCGAGAAAACCAGGAAGAAATGAGTTAATTTGATTTCTCTCAATATTTTTGTTGGGTTGTTGCATGGGGTTTTTTGTTGTTGTTGTTGTTCATTGATATATGTTCCATTGCATTCATAGACTGGGAGGATTTTGAGCTTTCAGAGGACTGGTGAGTATTTTACTACTCCACACTACAGTGCGTCTGAGATTTTCTTTATGGAATAATATTGGCAAAACCAGCAGGCCCTGAAAGAAGAAGGAGAAAAAAACCCACAGAAAACCCCTTGATACTGTAAAAAGGCTAGCAGCCTCTTCTGTCTCTCTGGCAAAGGAACTGCTTGAGGATTTGTCTCCAGCAGCCTCTTCTATTTCCCAGGATAATGGGAGGAGAAAGAGAGAGACCTGTGGCACCTGGATTAGGGAAGGCCTGGATGGGAAGTATGACATAAAAGCATTGCAGGAGCTGCTTAGGATGCAGCAGGATCTGCCTGCCAATCTTGCCAAGCACAGCCTGGCTTTCACAGAACCATGTGGCATCTCATCACTTTACTTTTTAGTGCTCCCGTTTCTGGAAGACTTCATTAGCTTAAACATAAATGCACTCAGCTGGCTCAGACCCAGCTGAGGGAAGAATGACGAAGACATGCATGCTGAGAAAATTGGTGCAAAATAGTGATTCTGCTAGGCCTAGAAGAGCTAAGAAAATCCCACTGGATTTAGCTGACTATACAGAACCATTTATATGTGCATGTTAGTCAGTTGTCTGGTGCCTGTGAGGTGCCTTGGTTTTGCAGGATGCTTGCCCTGGGTAACACGAAGTGTTGGCCACAGATCCTGGAATCAACAGAAGTAGGACGGCCCTCGAGTTAATAAGCTCTGCTGACTCTTCTGTGATTTTTTTTTAGACAATTTTAGATACAGTGGAAGTTAATGGATATGCTGACTTCAATTCTCCCCGGATAAGTGGAGAACGAATTAAACATCTTTTCAAATAAGATGGAGATATTAAAAGTATGGCCTTACTTAGGATTTATCGTGTGCATGATTGCCTTGGGCGGTAGCTTCTACTGTCTCGTTATCTCAGTCCATTGAAGTATGTGGCTGCTGCTTTCTTGTAGCCTGAATGAAGGCTGTTAGCACAACCATTAAATTTAAAAACTGTCATTGCCTAGAGACAAGATCTAATATTGGCTGGAGATCAAAGCCTTGATTGATAGCAGCCGTTAACAACCTCTCACCTTAAGATATCTTCATGTCCACATAGTCTATCCAGACCAACAGGTTCAATATCTTTTCAGTTAACCTATGTCATCCTGTGTCTGTATTCACCCCTGAACTGGGAAGACAGCTGAACTGTTTCATTAGCATTACTGAATTTGTGACTGGCTTACACCAGGATTGTCGTCTGGGGCTTCCCGGAGAGTGAGGATGTTTTGAAACCAAGCCATGATGCTATGCCGTGGAGGTCTGTAGGTATGGAACTGAATATGGGACTGGTAAAAACAAAAGTAAAGAGCAGAAGAGCAAAGAAAAAAAAAAGTAGAATAGGAAACTGAATAGACCTTATACTCCAGAGGCTAGGATGCCTGGGATAAATTGAATCTACATAACTTTCTCTTAAAGCAGGTTTATATATATTCCTTACATTTTCAGGTATTTTTAACCAAGCAAGAACATAAGCAGTCTTTTGTAAATACACAAGATCATGTCTTAAATGTCAGTCTGTAATGTCGAACTGCCAAAAGACAGTTATTTTATTAAATATGCAGAATGTACTGGGGTATACATGAATCCTTGGGACCAGACAGGATGCATCTGAAGTGAGTTGAACAATTCTAAGAGCTGTCTCTGTTGTCTTTGAAAGATCATGCAGATCAGAGAAGTTTCTGAGGACTGGGAAAAAACAAATATCACACCTGTCTTCAGGAAGGAGGATTTAGGCTAGTCAGACACCTCAGTCCCTGGCATGGACAAATGGAAGCCATGTCCAGGTCCACAAAGGGTAAGGTGGTGACTGGGAACACCCAGCATGAATTTACCAAGGGCAAATAGCGTCTGAGCAAACTGAATGCATCGTCTGATGAGACGACTGCCTCACTGGATTAAGGGAGAGCAGTGGGTATTTTGGAGTGACTTCCAGAGGCGACTCCTGACCTAAATTATCCTGTGATTTTCAACTTATAGTCCATGGACTCTTGTGGATCCATCCAGCGCTCTTAAGATACTCACACAGCATTAAAGGCTTAGATCTTAAACTGTATACATGAGACTTGTTCTTCGCAAAATTACTGGCCTTGGTCCACCAGTAAAAAAATAGTGGTTTGTCTTCTATTAAAAATAAACAAATTTTGCTGGCTATTTTTAACACCTCATTCTTTTGTTTTCCCATCCTACTGCTGTAATTAGAGAGTATGTTCTTGTGAAAAAGCTGTTTGGGTCAATGTGCATATTACTGGTGAAGTCTTAAAATAGTTCTGAGTGCTGAATAATCACAGTAGGGATGTGAGATGCAATGGCCTGAGAGGATCCTGAGACCTCCTGTCTTTAACGGTGACTGCTCATGGGAAACGTATCCAGAGTAGCTTGAAGCCCTGCTGAAAGCATGGCCAAGAGGTTAGGTACTTTGTGCTGTTGAGACTGAAGCGCTCTCAGCACTTCGGTGCATCAGTGACACTAAAAGTGTCAGTGCTTCCCCCACCAGTGAAGGGAGAAACAGAGGAGTTTTTGAGAGCTAGTAAATAAAAGAGGCCTGCTGCTGAGGCTGGTAACTTCACAGATATTTTTAATATGTTGATTTAGGCTGCCTCTGAAATGCACAAGATGTAATTTGAATAAATTATATAAATATATATAAAAAAACTAAGTCTTTGGGATTCTCTTCTTCCTACTTAACCAAATGAGAATCAGAAATATATATGGAAGATAATGTGTTGGTCTTTTTATAATACATGCTGTCTAGACAACTGACTTTATAAAAAGTAATATGCTCCTGCATTTGTTTTTAAAAACAGAAGAAGTAGTTTGCTCCTGGGGCTAATTGTTAAACAAGAGACCAAGGGCAGCACATGCATAACCAGTAAAGCTCATACTGCAATGTCTGTAAATGATACTGGAGTATAAGTAGGGAACAGATTTTGGCATTCCACACAAGACTAAATATGAGTGTTGACTGCTAACTAGATGCATGTACAGGGTATGCAGTCTTGTTTGGAAAAAAAGCAGACTTGTTGGGGTTTTGTGTTTTAAAATACCCAGAAATGTATGTCGCTCTATTACTTTCTGGGGTAATTGGGTTTGCCATTATTCAGGTGGGAGATGCGAGTGCTGTACCTTACCAGAGTACTTAGACAGTATTTAAGTGAGATTTAAGGCACACAGGCACTGTGTTAGGCTTGTGCAAAGGAGTGAATAATTTCTATTCTCTTCAAAACTTCAGGCTGAAATCCTGAACCCAGTAAAATGGATAGAAAAATTCTGTTGATTTCAAGAAATTAGGATTTCAACTTCAAAGTTTCATCTTGTGCCTGTCAAAGTGAATGAGTAATGCCACTGATTAGGATAGGATCAAGAATGAGTCACTAACCCTCTATAGTCACTAGTGGTAAAATATAGATGATATCCTTTTTGGACCTTTTAGGGTTTTTTCACATGAGCTTCAAAGAAATGGTGATAAATGGCTATATAAATAACCTTGGTAACATCAGAGGAGAATAGTTTTTTGTTCTCAGGAAAGTCTGTGGCAGATATGATAGATTTATTACTAAGCTGAATGTATATTTTGGGGGGCTTTTTGTTAGACTTTGTTTCCTTTTTTTTTCCTTTTTTTAATGAGGCATCAACTGTTTACTAAAGACTAATTAGAAGTAATTTGTCAGCATTTGTGGATTTGTTTCTTTCATGATTCAGGAGATAAGCCTGCTTTGTTCTTTTTCTTTTCCTCTCTCTCTTTAATGAAGTGTTTCTTAATAAACTACTAATTAAAATCTTCTGCATCCATATTTGATGACACTTAATTTAGGACAGTGCGCCCTTCTTACTGAATCTGCTTATGAGTCCATCTTACAAACAAATTGGCTAAAAGGGTATGTTTAGATCCAAAGGGTATCTTTGCACATCAATGCACATGCATGTGCCAGGTCAGACTGGGATGAAGGGTCAGTATCCGACATCCAGGAGGTTCCCGGTGCAGAGTTCTGGGCGCCTGCAGTCTCAGAAGGACCCCTAGACTGCTGTGGTGTTCAGGTGTCTGAAAACCTCTGCTCCAGGAGCAAAGACTCCATTGGCCTGGAACTTTTTGCTAACCTACAGAAAAGTATTTATAAGATTATGCCAGTTCTTGGAGTTGACTTCTTGTATTTGCCTGTGCCCCCAGATGGGCTTGATCTTGGATATGCTTGTGGCTGCCAGCCCAAAGGCAGGAGAGGAGTCCTCCCCTAAATTTTTCTTTGTGCCTACCCTCTACCTGTAGAGGTTTCATGTCTTGTTCTCATCCCTCCTCAGGACAAACAAGCAGGTTAGTCTGCTGCAGCTTTCCTATCTACTGGGCCTGCCTGCCACGTGGATTTCCCTGTTGGAGGTGCTTTGGAGGATTAAATGTGTCTTAAGTTGTTCACTACTAATAAAATAGTACTCTGAGTGTCAGGAGGGTTGTCTTTATCATGTATTTAACTTTAGGGAAGTGAGTGTGAGTGTTAGGAAGAAGTTCGGTGTCCACCAGCTGAGTGCAGACAAAATACTGTGGTTGCTATGTTTCACATGGAAAATTCCTTCTACCTTAGGAAAAGGAGGTCCTTAGGAAAACAGGAGGGAATATCCTGGGTCACTCAACTGTAAAGCCCACTGCTTCTGTGAGTATATTGATTTGGGTTACTGTTTCTAAAAAGCATGGATGAATGAGTTTGGAGTTTGCCTGCAGTGACATATGTGGATATTTTGTAAAATTTAAGTAGAGTTTATTTAAAGGAAAATTGGGCAAGTCCAGGTTAGTATGTAGTGCTGATCTGGTTTGTCTCCTCAGACTACAGATGGTAAATACTTCTACAGCAACTCCTCTATACATATAGTTGGTAATCAGGCGGAGTCCTAGCAGGCAGCATATGTATCTTCTCAGTGTCTCAAATAATGTAGACATATTGTGAAAGACTCCCTCTAACATCTTTTCAAAACTTCTTCTGTGACACTGCTACTAGTTATTGGGTAGATCCCATATCTTTAGCAGCTCCAGCCATATAGCTCACGAGCCATTTCTCACATCATATGCATACTGAAGTGCCCATGGCTTCAATTACTGCTGTCTCCCTTTGGGGATGTGGTGGCTCCTTCCTCACCGCATGTTCCAGAAGGCACTGGTGGCTCTGCATTCAGTCAGCTTCCCTGTTCAGCCACTCTTTCTTGCTGCAAGCACTTCCCCTTTGAGCCATTTGATTCCTCTTACATACAATCTGAAACACAAGCTGATGAATGTCGATGGTGTGGCTCTCCCTGAGGCATGAGAAGGCACTCAGAGCAGGGTGACACTTTCAGGGGTTCTGCTTATGAAGTGCTAGTTGTCATCCACTACAGCTTTTCCCTGTTATGATCCTAGTTCTTTTCACTATCACTTTCTCCATTATTCCTTTATATTTGTTAATAATTGAAGTTTGCCTAATTTAGATTACACTGTTTCAAATCCTCACTTATCCTAGATTGTTGTAGCAGCAACAGTAGTATTGACATGTGCTATGGTTAAACCCCAAAGGAATATAAATGCTGAATTAGAATATGACTTACCCTTCATGTTTCTGGGGTCTGAACTATCTGCCTCCTCATGGCACGCTTGTTTCTCTTATGTCCCTCCAGATTACTTCTGATGCTACTACCTGACTTGTCAGGTGATTCTCAGTGTACAGTTTTGCTGTACGTCGTTGGAGATGTTGTTATTTTAGGAGAATCATGTCCCCTCAGATTAGTCATTTAGAATGTACCAGAGATCCATATGTTTATATGGGTGTGTATATATATATTTATCTCTATGTTCAAAAGTCATGCAGAAAAAAATGGAAAAGCAGTGTTTTGTAAAAGGCACAAATAATGAATCATTAGAAGAAATTACTACCTTTTTCATTCTGTAAAGTAAATGAATACTGGAAGGTAAGATAACTTACTGGAAAAAGGATATGGGTCATCATCATTTGAAGTGGTGATTGAGTGGCTTTTTTTTTTCAAAAGAGTGCTGAATGCTTAAGGAGTCAATAAGACATTATCATGTATCATTCTTCCAAATTTCTGTATGACTACATCTTTCTAACCTCCACCCCTTGCTTCTGGTACTGTATAAGCTGGTAAATCATAGTTAGGAATGGGTGTGTTCTGGTGGTGTCTGCTTCCCTCCAGAAAGCAAAGTCAGTCAGTGCTGAATCAAGCCAAAGACATGCTTACATCGAAAATTACTTCAGATCAACTCTACAAGAATCTGAGCACAGTTCTGGGTCAGTGTGCAACAAGTAGATGACTCTGTAAGTAGTACTTGCACATCTGTGTTTCATCGAGCAAGGCACAGGTCAGAAGAAGAGCACCCATGTTGTGCCCTGCTCCTCCCCTCAGGGCATTCTCCTCTCCCAAGGTATTATGACCTCCAGGCTTCTTGGTTTCCACTGCCTTCTACCCCGACCTTACGATGGACATTCGGGTGCCACAGACTAGTCAGTGGTTCCACCCTGTGCCTCGGGGAAGGATGGGTCAGTTGGTCACTTGTCAGGTGACACCCAGTGCTTCAGCATTAGCTCTTCATGCTTTACCTGCAGCCTGGCATACCACAGCTGCCAGTGCACCTGTGATTATGAGGGAACTGCTGCACTGAAAATACTGGTACCATAAATAAGAGGTTTACTACATTATGCTGTACTGAGAGGCATCATTTTTTTGTTCCTCTTCGAAGGAAGAAAGAAGCAGGACAACACACTTTTTTTGTGGTAGTTTAATACTGCAGGATGGAAAGATTAAAACAGAAGACAGCATTTATTTTAGCTTAAAAAGAGAACTGCGTGGAAAATTTCAGAGATTTGAATGTAATTTATCCCTCAGTCATAAGTGGGCAGGAGAGCTGCATGTTTTTCTTCAGTAAAAGTGCAAGGAAGTGGCTGTCTTTAAAATCAAGGATTTTGGCTGAAGTAAGACGATGTTATGCATCTCATTAAAAAGTTGAGCTACCATTTTTGGCTATTTTTATGTATTGTGGTCAATTTTAGTATTTTACAAAATATGCTTGAACATACTTTATACTTAAAAAAATCAGGAAATCATTCAATATGTGCTTGTGAAAGCGCTTTGCAGTCTGTTCTGCCAGAGAGTCAGCCAGCCCACTGAAGACAATTGCAATGGTCTGTGAATAAAGATCAAACAATATTATGATTGATTTATTATTGTGGGATTTTTGATTGTTAAAGAGAACAAGACAACATTAGTTCAGTATTGCTAATGCCTTTCTCTGTTTCTTTTTATTTTTCATCTTTGTTGCATTTCCAAGATACAAAATGAGTTCTTTACCAATAACTTTCTGCATGTATACAAGAAAAACTAATTTTACCTTGCTTCTTATGGAAAGGAACACAAATTTTGCTGTTATGTGAACTTGGTTATGAATTCTGAAATGTATATTCCTTCATATGATCTAAAAATGGCTATGAAAGTTCTAATATTTAAAAACAAAAGAATTCAGTAATTTAAATTTATCATCGCAGACAAATGCTTTTTATTTATCTTTGAAACGTACAGTCAGTTAAATATCTAACATCAACAGGGATAATGCAAAGTCAAGCCAGTTATTTTAGTTGCAGATCTGTGTATGTGCATTCATAGCCCTATGTAAAAATGTTCTGGTGAATTTATTTAAGTGTTATGATTAAATAAAAGGTGCGATTTTTACCTCGCTGTGAACGCAAAAAGCTATTTTCTGATTAGTAATTCTCAGAAGTTTATTAGAACTGTGGAGAGGGAATAGCTGCTGGTTAATGAAATTGCAGTTGATTCACTGACATAGCCAGTGCAGGAAGGTGTGGGCAGGACACGTACTGACTGCCTTTTGGTTGAGAACAGCCAGAGTTCTTGCATGATGCTTGTAGAAATTACTCAGCGGTGAGGGGAGGGCATGAATTGGATGGCATTCTTCTTGTCTGCATAATTTACCATTCATGGAGTTCCGACAGTGCATTTCATGACACTGCAGTAGCTTTAGTCGGATTTTCCTTCAGCCCATGGTCCATAGGCTTGGAGTTCGCTGCAGACCAATGTGCTGGGATAGTAAAACTCCACTGACTGTGGAATATTTTCTGAAATGTAAGTTCCACTGAAGGATATTGAGTTCTTTGCAAAATAATTTACTTATGTAAAGCAGAGATTGACATTTATGGTTTCAGTTCCATAGGCACCTGTATTTGGGGATAACAGGCTCTTTTGCACAGTACATGCAACCAGGAAATACATGTTTGCAGTAGACTAAGTACTTGTCAGACTTGTTTTTTCCAATCTAGACTAGAAATGAAAAACAGATAATAAGAATTAAGTTCAGAATATCAAAGAGAGAATAAGTAGCATATATACTAGCAAAGAAACTCCATTTAAAGGTGCTAAATTGAGCAGTTCTGATATAAATGTAAACCAATACTTTCAAACCTTGAAGCATGTGATGCTTGCTGGAACACAGAGCAGAGTTACCAATCAAAACTATCCTTTTTTTTTTGGTACTTCTTTTTATTGATTTTGTTGTATATGGCCTGCCTTTTTAGATAATGCTTTGTCTAAGATGAACCTTGTCTATATATTAATGTGTCACAATTAAGTATGAACTTTGGAAACACACATGACAAAAGCAAAGTTCCTATAAATCTGACATTCTACCGACCAGTCTCTTGTTCAGCCTGTATATTCTGAAGACCATGTTAGACATCTCTTGTTCAAGCACCTTCAATCCACTTGGTGAGTCTTGCAGTAATGGATATATTTTCTTGTCTTCAAATGTGCTTTATATGTAATTTCCCATTTTGTATGTGATTCATCACCAGTATCAGCCTCATGTCCTCTACAGAAGCCCCACTTTTCCCCCAAGGAAACTATGTGTTTCTGGCCCGTGGTTCTGGTTGTGAGCAACACAGGAACCATCCAAATAACACACACTCTGCATTTTTCCATCAGTTTCCAAACAAAGATTGAAGGGAGTGGAAGAGAAGCAATAAAAAGGAGGTCAGGAGGCCGGGAGCTACCAGAAACAAGATTGTAGTGAGGTGGGTGTTGGTCTCTTCTCCCAGGTAACAAGTGACAGGATGAGAGGAAATGGCCTCAAGTAGTGCCAGGGGAGGTCTAGATTGGATATTGGGAAAAAAATCTTTACTGAAAGAGTGATGAAGCATTGGAACAGGCTGCTCAGGGAAGTGGTGGAGTCACCATCTCTGGAGGTTAAAAATTTTTGTAGATATGTGACTTTGGGAAATGGTAGTGTTGGGCTGATGGTTGGACTTAAAGATCTAAGAGGTCTTTTCCAACCTTAATGATTCTATGAAGAGTCCTCCCATCAGCCTGATGAAAGGGCCTCAGTCTCAGCCTCGTGGCTGATGTAGAATATCTGATCCAGGTCAAAACCAGCTCTGCTAGAGTCCAACACATATATATGCCTGTGCTGCATACAGCAAAAAACTACCTCAGCCAAAACTGACTCAGTTTGGGCCATGTCATTTTTTTTCCAAGAACTCTCCTACACTTGAAGTTTTCTGAGCCCTGAGGGAGCACTGGGTACGTGATAGTGCTTAGTGGATCACATAGGAGGCATTACTGAATGATTGTTTAAGTTTTTGTAATTATAAACAGCAATGCAGGAAATGTTTCTCTTCTAAATCTTTTTCTTCCTTTACCAGGAGGAAACATTCATTTTGTTCCCTAAACAACTTTGATGTATCATATATGTTTCATTATTTTGTTCCATTCCAGTATGTGCAAGTTTCCTTTAAAAATCATTGTGGTGTCTTTATACATTATGTTTAGTGGACATTCCAAATTTGGGATAGTCTGTGACAGGTGATTTTGGAATCATAAAATACTTTGGGTTGGAGCATACCTTTTAAGATCATCTAGTCCAACCCCCTTCATCTATGGGCATTTTTGATCTATTTGGCATCTGGCAACAGGTCTAATAGAAAGAACTCTTTACAGCAGCAGCATTGGAAAATGTGAAATCCAACTGTGTGGAAGTATTAACTTGAAACTCTTCCTTAGTAAATCAGCAAGAGCAAGAGAGATATAACCTAATTATAAAAGATCAAGAAGGTCCAGTGTTCTAATGTAAAGTTTCAACTATAATTTTCTATTTCTTGTTCTCCTCCATGTCAAGGTAGTAAAATTTCACTGGATAACATACACATATTCAATTTACCTTCAAAGGATTAAAATATGTATTAGGGTTTATCAATAAAGGGGTTTTTTTTAAAAAAAAAACAACAACTTCTGCAATCTACTGAATCACCAAGAATGAGGATGTCAGATTTGTAAATATGAATTAAGGATTACATTGCTACTGGTAACATCACAAATAGCTGCAAACGTACAGTCTCTCCAGAGAATGCAGTTTTATTGCAACGTGCAATTAGAAAAGTTGTGTTTGTGATTTTGATTTCTCACCTCTATACGGATTTATTTCTACAATTCTATATTCTTATGGTTTGCATTTTACATTCTTAGGGTGTTTGGACTTAATCAGAATGTCAGCTGTGTCACATTCTGTTACAAAAGCAAGACTGGGGTTGAATTTTAATATTGGAGACTTGGCTAATTAAGGAAATTGATGTGTTTGCTGGAAAATACACTTGAGATTCCCTTGAAAGCAAGCCCAGATCTAAAACTTCTGAGACAAGTTGTAATACATTCAGCCAGAAGACCCAACCTACCATCTGTGAAGCTGAAATGTAGTGTTGCTGCAATTTGCAATACACAGACCAAGGTCATGTGAAAAATTTGCATATTGGCAAAAGTCTCATGGGAGGAACCTGGGGCTGAGGATGATGCCAAACTGGTGCTCACCTTAGTGATGAGGGATTCTCATGCAGCTCCTCCATTGCCTGCAGCTTTTGGCTTGTATTTTCATATGGCTTCAAGGTCTGGCCACCTTGCAAGATTAAAATGTGCTTTGCTTCAACTGACTTTGTCCTGATGGGCATCCTTTCCAGCATAAATAATGTGCCCACAATTTTCAGTCAAAACTTCCAGCTTTCATCCAGAGTACTTGGAAGTCACCGTTAGAACCAGAGTTCCGCTAGCATCACAGTCAGGCTGCTCACAGGTTCTGTTGCAATGTTCCATGCATTATAGGAGAAAGATTCAACTACCTTTAAATAATCTCTAATGAAAATGAGAAGTCAATTAAAATGAATGCATTCTTTTCCCTCAATGGTAACTTAAATTCAGGGATTCGAAAGTTCCCAAAATGTTGCTTGTTGCTTTAGTTAAGATCATATTTGATGAAGAGGAAGCACAGCTCCTCTGCTGTGTAATAGTCTGTTAGCTAATTACTAATTATAGGGAAAAAAAAATTGTCATAAAGAAAGTAACTGCATTCTGTTAAATATCCTTCCTGAGAACTCGTTTTATGAGGTACTTTTCACCCTAGTAAAGCAACTTAGCCAAGATTTGAAAAGCTCCAAATAAAGAGAAGCTGTGGGCAGTGTCCATGGACTCCCAAAAGTCATTTGTCAAACACTGGCAAGAATGCCCCCTCTGTAATCATACAGGTGCAATGCAGAAATTTAAGGGAAGGAACATCTAAAGTATCACCTGCAGATTCAAACTGCACTGAAGAGTCTGTCTCTGGAAGATAAAATAGACTGGAGAAGAGCAGGGAGAAATTACTTATCTTGTCAAAAGCCCCTTTGACAGTTTATAACTTTACTTACTGATAGAATCTTTGGAAGAAAGTAGCAGTTATAGCTTGTGATTCCATTTTCTTTATGTAGAAAAAATATTTTTTTTACGTAAATAATGTAAAATTCTGTGTAATTGTCACAGGATACAGCTTAGGAGAGTCTGAAGTTCTCAGCGCAGTCTTTCCTGAAGGATCTGCCTCTGGTGGACCAAGAGTTTCCACAATAACAGACTAAAGCCAGAATCTTTAGGGTTCAGACTGTTGAGTCCAAGTTGAGTCAGAGATGATCTTTTGTTTGGCAGGAATATTTATCTGTACCCTTTACTAAGAAAATTACAGAGCACTCTTTCAGAAGCATAGTAAACGAGGACTTGATGTCCTTAGAATACACTTGTACTTTGATAAGTGATTGCTACCTTAAAAGCAAGTGGAGAACACATAAAAAAATTCTGCTTTACGAGGTGTGGTGGGGCTTTTTTTTGTGTACAATGATCTCTTATATACAAACAGCTTTCATGTTTTACCCTCACTCATGTTCAACTGTTGAGACAGACACCTCATATAGGACTTTTGCTTCGGAGTCTTTTTTTCTACTGGCAATTAGCGTTATGATTATAAATCTAAAGATTTTGTTCTTTTTGAAGTTGGTTGCAAGCAATATAATTTGCTAGACTTTGAGGACTGAAAAAGGAGAAAAAAAAAAGAAGAAAAAAAAGAGGGACCGGCGGCAAACACGTTTCGAGGAAAAGTGAAAGGACACCGTGTAGACCTTTATTGCATATGAGTCCCCAAATAAAATCATAAGCATTCAGACACTTTGTGAATCATGCAGTAGGACAGGAAAGAGAGGGGGAACCATTTCTGGAAAAACGGGATTTGATTTACTTTACCCTTTGTTTGTTATGTAGCTCACCAGCCAGACCTAGTAGGAACTTCACATCAGATGAAATATTATTGAAGCTATGCAACACAAATAATAGAATAGCAGAATGGTTTGAGTTGGAAGGGACCTTAAAGATCATCCAGTCCAATCCCCCTGCCATGGGCAGAGAAATCTTTTACAAGATCAGGTTTCGATCCTGAACACTTCTAGTGATGGGGCATCCCATCTTCTCTGGGTGACTTGTACTGGTTATCTCCCTACCCTCATCATAAAAAACTTTTGTCCTTGTGTCTAGTCTAAATCTACCCTCTTTCAGTTTAAAATCATTACCCTTTGTCCTGTCACTACAGGTATTGGTAAAAGTTTCCCTCAGTCTTTCTTATAAACCTCTTTTTTTATATATTGAAGTTCTCCACAGAACCTTCTCTTCTCCGGGATGAACAGAACCAACTGCCTCAACCTTTCTTCACAGGACAGGTGTTCCAGCCCTCTGATCATTTTCATGGCTGTTATCTGGACCTGCTCTAACAGGTCTGTGTCTCTGTTGTACTGGGGATGCCATAGCTGGACACACAGTATGCCAGGTGAGGCCTCACAGGAGCAGAGTAGAGTGGGAGAATTACCTCCTTTGACCAGCTGGCCACACTTCTTTTGATGCAGCCCAGGAAACAATTGGCCAGATCATCCAGCAGTATCCCCAAGTCCTTTTCCACAGGGCAACTCTCAGTCTCCCAGTCTGTATTGATAGGGGGATTGCCCTGATCCAGCTGCATGACTTTTTTTCACTTGGCCTTGTTGAACTTCATAAGGTTTGCATGGGTCCACTCCTTAAACTGGTCAAGGTCCTTCTGGATGGCATCCCTTCCCTCCAGAGTGCTGACTGCAACACAGCTTGGTGCCATTGGCAAACTTGCTGAGGATGCACTCAATTCCACTGTTAAGGAATCATGAGTATTTGAATTCAGAGGGTTTTGCTCTAAAAGTAGTGATTGATCTCCATATGTCATTCTTTCATATGCCTCTACCATGGCCAGATAGGAGATACTTTCGATCCATCCCCGAAGTATGTTATTGTAATTGCCTATTTGGCAAACTTTTGGAAAAATCATCAACCACATGAAAGTTACAGGAGCTCTGTGATTTTCCTCAACCATGTAAATATGGACTTTATAATATGGCTGAAACTTACTTCATTGCAGCTGGAAGGCACAGAGGACTTTTCCCTCCCACTGAGATTCAGGAGGTTTCAGAGATTTTTATTTTAATTTTTTTCTAAAAGCCACAGACTGGCAGTCTCCATGCTGTGACTTTGGGTCCTAGGGATTTCTAAGAAATTACTTCGTATTTCATGCCATTAACTACAAGAAGTTTTTAACTGGGTTACTGTGATCCCCAGCCTTGACAGCTGGATGGGGACATCAGCTATGTGCCGACTGGGACTGGATGTGATGGAAGACTTCTCAAAACATATCTCAGCATGGCTGCTGGCCACTGTTTTCCTTAGGGCTCACATACTGGGGACTCTTCTCTTTGCCAGTCTGCTTCTTAGGGGATAAAAGAATATCTCTTCTGAAGGCTAAATTACATGTTCAGTTTTTTTAAAGAGAACAATTTTCTATCCAGTAAAGAAATAAACATTTTGTTTATTAAAAAAAAAAGTCCTCTGGAAAGTTGGTTACAAAGGGAGAGCTGCATGTGTGAGTTGCTTGGAAATATAAAATTATGGGCAGTTCTTCCTGAGGGGTTCCTCATTATGAGTTCAGACCAAGATCTGGTTAGTCTCCGTTGTGGCTGCAAAGAAAGATCCCCAGATGTGGAAATGGCTCAGAGGAAAAATGTCTAGAATGTCCATAATACTTTGCACTTTTACAGTTCTTCTTTCACAGAAATTATAAGTTTATGGATACTGGAGAAATTTCTCCAAGTGTTTTTTTTATCGAGGCAATCTTTCAATGTCATCCTGCCCTCTAAGGGTCCAGAGGAGACCTTTACTGCCTGTAGGTCGAAGAGTTGCCCCAAAAAAGGCAGTCAGTTTGTCTGATGACAAAATATACAACATTCTTTTGAACAAAGTTTGACAAAATGCACCATATTTAGACCTGTACTATTCCACTGTCAAAACATTACATCTCAAAACTGTGCAGAATGCCCTCAGGGAGACACACTTTTCCCTTAATTAGCCCTCTTCTGCCCAAGGTACTAGCAAGTTTGGCAACATTTGGAAATAAGATTTTGTAGTGGAATAAGAGAAACAAAGTGCAAGACTTGTGGTAGCACCACAGGGATTCTACTGTAAAATCTCATGGATCCCCAATCTCTGCTTTCCAAACATCCCACGCTGTGCTCTCAGACAACCTCCCTCTTGACCCAAAAGCGAAGCTGAGTTAGAGTGTGACCCAAAAAGCTAAAGAAATTGGTCCAGAGGATCTTTTTAATTTCTGACAATGGCCTTTCAGTAGATTCATGTGCATTGGAGTTAAGCCATTACACCAGTACCATCTATGACCAAGTACTTCTGCACTGGAGGATGTACTGGATTGTACTGGATTGTTCCAAGGATATGATTTGTAAAGCTAACATCAGATATTGTACCTTCTTATAGGTCACCAGTGTAAGAGTTGTTCCTGTACAAATAAGGAATTCATTCAGAGTATGTGAACCATGACACTGTCTTTTCTTTGGGAAATCATGCCATGATACTGTGTCCTTTCTTCAGAAAATCATGTCAGAACTAGTAAATAACTGCTTCCTTCACTTGTAAATTTTGTCCTGCAGAACAGTTGCTATGGGTTGTAATGGAAGATAAGACCTCAAACATTCATGCTTTTTGTCTTTTAACAGTGAAAAAAAAAGGACACAGAACTCCATTTCTTGTGAGCAGAATGGTTCTCAGCTTTTCCTCCCCAGTATTACCACTGAACAATCTAGTACACAGTCTTCATTTTAAAAGGGATCAAGTGAGGCCAAGTGTCAAAGAAAAGCAATGCTTAACTAATACACACTTCTGTGTGTCTCGTCAATGCAGCTTTAGGCACTTTATGCATATCATCAGCTGTATAAAATTAGTAGTAGTAGTTCAGACAGTTATGTGAGAATAGAGACTGTCTGTATCAGCATAGATGTCAAAGATAAAGGATGACAAAAATGAAACATTTCACATTGTAAATCTGAAAAAACCTGTACTTTGTTCATGGCAGGTAACTATAGTGTCTCCTTGAGAAAACTAGGTGAGACAGGCAGTTTATTACCGTTTTCTAGTAAAGCTATTTTAATTGAAAAATGTATTTTGAAAGTGGAAAATTGTTCTGTTGGGATTGTTTGTACATTTTCTTTTTAATATTTTGTTCACTGGTTATGTAAAAAATAAGATTTCCAAGTAGGCCCTCCACAGTTTGTTTATTGTCATATGTGAAAACACTTTGCCACTTATATTTCTCAGCTGACTCCTTGCTGTGATAGTTTGATCAGTTATTAGAGAAACCAAATGTTCTCTCCCCAGCCCTGCAGGAGCTCAGTGTCAACTTGTGTAATGCTCTCGTTTCACTGAGTTCACCACATTTTCACTACAGAACCAGCCCACTGAGCATCTGAAAACTTAATTTAGAGAAGTATAGAGGCATTAGTTGAAATATTTAATATGTTTTATATACATTAAACCACGAAAGAGGAAAAAAAAAGACTCCTGAGGAATGTAAATTACTAAAGTTCAACAGAATCAATCACATGCTATTTTGCTGTAAGCAGTAAAGTGACTCACAGGATCATCCAACTGCTAACTAATGGAAGGAGAATTTATTGCACTTACTGATAACTGCTGAAATTAATTTCTATTTTTCCCTCCTAAAACATTATCACTCTTTGTAACAGAGTAATTGTAAAGAGCAGCATCTCAGGTAAGTTCGGGTGTGGTTGAGTGTCTATCAGTATGAAGGAAAGGAGGAAGAACATAATTTGAAAATGGTTTGGACATCATTCCTATGGATCTATATGCACTTCAACTTAGACTAATATTTAGATTTTGTTCTTGAAGCATGAGTTCTGGAAAACACAAGGCAAAGACCTTACAAACAAAGCACTTTCACAAGCACTGGAGATCCTGATATTACAGAAAACAAATTCTCTGAATTAGATATATAGATGACAAGAAAATACATTTTTATGACAGTGCCTTTTGATTTATAGCAGGACTGACTGTCCAGCACGGCTACACTTCTCTTGCCTTAGCACTCCTGCAAGATTCTATTTGACACTAAGTCTAAGAAAGCGTTAGAAGAACAGTTCATTTAAAGGAGACCAATAAAGAATGTAGTGGCACTAAAATCTGCTTATATGAATACTTTTATTAAAAAAAGGAAAAAATAAATTTGGGGAGAGGGAAAGGCAACATTGTTTTGTAATAAAACAAACAATAGCTGCTCTGCTTTTTAATATTTATAAGAATTTTTACTCTCAAATGATGCAAAATGCCTTTGTAAAATGCAAGAGGCATGCCAGACCACAAAATTGAGCAAGATTTTTCTATCTGCAATATGCCATGGCAATCTGCCCTCTCAGGTCTAATTAACTCTTTCAAAAGACTTGTGTGATTGTGCGAGCTGTACACAATTTTTGTTCCTAATTCTTTTCCTTTAGGGTAATAATGCTGATACTTGAAGGAATATCTTGCTATCCAAACAAATGGAAAACCATATAAACAGTCAAAATGCTGCTGTGGACATCAAATGTGTATAATAAATTGTGTTCTCCAGCACAGAATATCGTCTTGGCTAACCAGCCAGTGATGCTGTCTTGTTAACTGAGACACCATTGTCCTGAGTTGGTCCAGTTTAAAAAATGGAAAGGCAGCTTCTACTTCCAGACCATTTTGGTCACACCGTGTCACAGGTAGCACTTAGTTATGGTGAATGCAGATCATTATTACATTGCTCCTGAAATCCCTGTTTATATCACCACTAGAAGCTTACTCCCCTCTGCTATTTCATTCAGTAAGAATCTTTTCTATGCATCTGCCAAGCCATTCATCCAGGGCCCTGCAGCACTTGTAAGCTTGTTTTGCAGGCTTAGGTGCATTCTCTGTAGGAGGGGTGGAGAATGTTTATGGTACCAGTAAGACCTTGTGTCATCCAGTCTGAATAACCTTGGAAAGTGAATGCTATAACTTATGCTCCCTGATGTCATCACGACTATTAAAAGGAAATTAAATGTTAAGTCTATTGAGAAATAGTTACAATGTGCTGTTTAAAAGTTCTAATTGTCCTCAACATTTTTCATCACAAAAGTAAACACTACACCCATAAAAAGTATAAAAAGCATAAAAAGCACACTTTATAAAATGAGACATTTGCTATCTTGTTTTCTACCTGCTGATTTCAAAATGTAAAGGCAAAACACCAGTCTTCACAGAAGTTAAGGAAAGGCCAATAGTATTTTGTGCCAAACTTACTATACATCTTGTTTGAAAGAACACTGGTTTTCTGTGACTTATAACACAAAATATATGTGATACTGTATGAATAATATCCTGAAAAAATATTTGATCCTAGAAGTGGTGTTCAATTTGATGTTCTTAAGCAGAGAAAGATGAATACAAATTACATAGTAAAAAGCCTGGAAACTTTATGGTACTGAGACTAAAAGAATTTTTTTGAGGAGCATACCTTAATGTGTTCATTACATATAAGTTGAAAATGTGCATCATATGAAAACAAGTGATGCACTTACATTAGGTAAAATCTTAAACATGTTAAGGCTTCTGACAGTTGAATTTCATAAAAATTAAGAAAATAGAATTCCCTTAAAAAACACTTAGTCAAACATTCAAATAAGAAAGTATATAAAAACTCAGAATAATCATGTAGGATATTCTTAATCCAGAGGACATGGGGAGGACGTGAAGAATTGAAAATATTTTTAGGTGAGTGGACATTATGAATCTATGCATATCTCACCTGCTATGTCTGTGTTAGCTTTTGAAGTAAAATCAGAAATGATTTTGGCATCAGGAAGCCAGGATGACTTCAGTTTTCAGGAATCTGTTTAGATTCTGAATTGTTTGGACCACTGGTTTGTTTTATATCCTTATATTTTAAAGAGCTGAGTACAATATGAATGCCAAACAAATCCAGATTCTCTGTCTCCCTTCACTTTTCCTAGAAGCATTGAAAAAGAAGTCATAATAAATATGATATTTATCAAAATACTTTATTCATTCTGATAATTCAGTGTCTGATTCATGTGGTCTCCTGTTGGATCTCCAAGGGCTAGTTCTGTGCTCTCACTCCACTATGCTGCTGAGTTATCAGAAAGATGCTTTTAAACAACTGCCAGCACCCTTCACGTTATCCCAAAGTGTCCCATCAGGAACAATCATGTCAAAACAGAAAATGCAATAGGAGGAGGAAAGATGAGGGAAAATGTAACTTTCCGCCAGTTGATGTAGCTGGTACCTGAACTAAACAAAACAAAGTAAATTACAGTTCTTAGGTAATTTCTCAAAGTGCTGAGCAATCAGAGCACCTCTGATCATAGCTGTTTGGCACAGACCTTAGATTTCTCTCTGTTTGGATACAGAATACTTTTTTTTTTTGAAAAAATTGTAGTTATGCTCATAATCTCTGTGCTTGGCCAAGGAAAACAAAGTAACAGGTCCTAGTTCTTTGTGCTGTGCATCAACAGTAAGAATATCTTTTCCCTCTGACTGTGTGTTAAAATTATTTTAGCTCTATTTTGTACATTTTTCAAGTAGGAATCTTATGGCGTATTAGAGGACTGCCTCTAACACAGCTGTAAGTCTTTGGCAAGCCATCTTGGGTATTGCTGCTGTTGGTTTTTGGTACATTATCGTATTCTGTTTGCTAAATCATATATAAGAAGTTAGACCATTACTCTTGAGGCCAGACTGTTTCTAGGTTAATTTTAAAAGAAAAAGGATATATTCATGCTGAGTTACAGGCTTTTCTCAGTAACACTCTCTTCTGTAGGCCACTTAGTCTCTCAATTATAGCAGTTCTTCTGTTGCCAATATTTTTGCATGACAGTAAAATTTTATTTTGGATTACAAAAAAAATAAAATAGGATCTCTCTTCCTAAACCCCCTGAATTCTGAAGACTCATTTTAATTTTTAAAACCAAAGAATCACCTATCTTATGTCTGTCTGTGGAGGAACAGTGCTGTGAAACTCCTGTGCCAACTATTTGTATTACAGAGTGTGAAGCAGCGTTTGTGGAGTCAGGCTGTGGGCAGGCTCCTCGCCCTGGCTACCAGCAAGCTTGGCAGTGCCGCTGTGTCAGCACTGAGAGTTATTTGTTTTGCTAAATCTAAAGCTGCTGTAGTATACATTCATTGCCCTTTCAGAGTCACAATTTCCTTCTCAGGCTAGTCTAGAGCCACTATAAAATACCCAGGATTTTTGGCAAAATCTGATAGTTGTCCTTCAGTTCTTTCTTTTTTCCCACATTTATTTTTCTTTGTAGAACACAGCTTCAGAGCCCTTAATATGTTTAGTCTTCTTTTTAAATGAAGTTACCAACACTAGCAGGTAATGAGATGTCCAGTTTTCTGGATAATGCAACTGAGATGGAGAAGCCACACCAATTTCTCTTCACTTTAGGAGATTAAAACAGGAAGAAAAACAAAAGCAAAGTAATAACTTCGCTCCCTTTGTGCTTCAAGATCTGTAGCAATTGAGGTATCTCTTATCTGTTTGAGCCCCCAGAGCTGTTCTTCTGAGATTCCTCAGTCTGTAGAGGTCACACCCTTCAAACTGCAAATGACCCAAGGAAGGAATTTGTGGAAGGCTTCTCCTGGTTCTAGAGCAATGGGATCAGGTCAATGTCGTGGGGAGTCCGGATGTCAGAATGGCTGGGTGGGATGAAGTAAAGGTAATGTTTTGCTCACATCCAGCTTAGTGTTATAATTCCCACAGTGGCCAGCAGCAGGTAGTAATTAGGGAAAGAATACAGAAGAGACTAAGTATGGAAAGAGGTATTTCCTCTACACTTTAGGCAGTCTGTGGCATATGGACTTCCGAGTTTCTATCTGCATTCTCGTGCTTAATAGGTCTTGATGGACTTCCTATGAATTTTTGTAATTACTTTCTGCACTATTCATAGCTTTGGCATCCACAGCATACACAGTACTGAATTCTGTGATTCAGTTGGGCTGTGTAACAAAATGTTTCCTTTTCTTTAAAACTTCTTAGTAATTTATTTAGGTGTCCCTACTTCTCTTATTATGAGGAATATTGCACAGTTTTTCTCTGATCTATTTTCTACTTACTTACGTTGTATTTTTTCCCTCTGCTTTCCTAGAGAGAAGCAGCTTGACACCTTTGTTGCTCTTATCTGTACATTCTCTGAATAGACTGCATCTTTTTTTTTTGTGACAGGGTGGCCAGTAGTATTCTCATTAGAAGAATATAAAGAGTAGTATAACTATATTTTGTAATATTTCATATTTATTTTACCTTTCAGATTTCTGTTGACTGACATCTTCATACATTGCTCTATTGGATGGTAATGGCTCCCTTAAAGCTCATCACTATGTGTATATATAAACATAGTGATATACTTGGAGGAAAACTTGTCTTCACTCTGCATTTATCAACACTGAATTTCACCTCCCATTTTGCTTATGATCTGTATTATGAAATAATTTTAAACTTTTTTCAGTAGATCTGACTTTTTCACAAGATTCTGTATCATCAGCAAACTCCATCACCTTCTTGTTCTCTCCTCTTAGCCTAATAATCCAGTAAGTTGAAAAGCATGGATCTCTCTTGTGCTGCACTGATAATCTTTCTTCCTCTACTGTGAAATCTGACCTCTTGCTTAGTGTACTTTAAAGGATAATAATGAAGAGACCTCTCAGCCTACAACAGCTTCATTTATTTGTTGAGGGACTTCTTGAAAGCTTTCTGAAAATACAAATACACTGCTATTAATTGATTATTCTTATCCACATGCTTACTAAGTCCTTGAAAGAAAAACTATAGACTTACAAACTAAGACTTAAAAATTTTGTTGATGCTTTCTTATTTTATTTATCCAGGTGTCTTCTAATTCTATTATCACAATTTAGTTTCTTCGTGAAGTCTTGAATAACACCAGAGGCCCTTTACTACCATGAAAGCTTTCTGTGCAAAACAAAAAGGGAATTACTGGGGATCTAAAACAAGTCTAAAATATTGTGTTTCTTTCAGAATTGCTTTCAGGCTCCTAATAAAGATGATATTTAATTACAACAATAAGTAATCTGTCAGCACTACTGAACTTCAAGATTAACAACTGAAATTTTGGTGCTTTAAGAGACAGATGAGAAAGACCACAACAGCATATTTAAAATTCTATATTTAACAAGAACTGAGTCTTTAGAATCAACTAGTATTATAGTGGGTTACTACTAGAAATTAATCAATCCATTTTATGCAGAGTAAGACTTATTTATATGGCCCTGGTTTCCTGCAACAACATCGGCATCTCAGCATTCAGCACCACATCCTTACTTCTGCACCACTGCATCATGCACCCATCCCAGATGATTAGCTGGACTAATTGTTCAGACTTCTGGAACAAAAATTAAACAGTGGCACTACACTACATCTAGGATACTGTGCTACTAGAAAGCACCCCTTCCTTCAGTAACCTTGAGCTATGAGACATACCTGATGTATGCCTTCAACATCAGATTAGCAGGAACTTGAGAGACAAGTTCCGTCATTGTTCAAATATCTGAATTTTTCCTTTCATATTTAATAAAAAAACAGGCCAAGTTTGAAAATAGTTTTTTATGCCTTCTGTTCTAGGCATCACCTTTCCTTTCACTGAGGTTTGTTGGCCTTACTAAGGTTCATGCCTAAACCAGTGTGGTCTATATATTTCCAAACTGAAACTAGTGTAATTCATTAACACTAGGACCTATGGTTGTGTAGTTCTACAGAACACAGCAACCTGTTTCCTTAATGAGAAGCATGTCAAAAGTGCTTTACACTTAACCACTGTCAGCCAAATCACTTGGCAATTCCAAGTCTTGATCCTGAGGCACTGGAGGAAAAAACTTGACAGATAAATGTTAATTACCTATCAAAACAACTGTGTTTGGTATTTTGTACACAATATATGTACACAATATTTCATCCTCAGATGAATTACAAGGAAGACAGTGAGATATACCACTAGGCATTCTGAATGAAGCCTACAAAAGAGCCAATCTAAACAGAAGGAAATTAATCAGAGGGAAATAGGATCTGTAAAGCTGTGTATGTGCTTAGGTTCTCAATGGTATATACAGCATTGCAGCTAAATGCTGCTGAATGCAAGAGAAACAACATATTGCAAATCATTTCTGAGGAAAACTGTGGTAGTAATCAGAGATGTGATGCTGAAACATAAGAGAGGCGAGAGTAAAGCTGCTAAATCTTAGGGAGGGAAATTAATGTGTATAGGATACAGTTTCTTAGTTCAGAGACAATACAGTAATGGATAACCTTCGTATGATTTAGCTAGTTAGAAGCAATGTACTTGATTTTTCAGGACAAGTTGTAGTAATTATTCCCCAAAGGACAGCGTGAGTAACTACCCACAGGTTTTCTACATGATGTTATGGGAGCAAATGAATCAGGCGTATGCTTGTGATGTGGTGCTAGTGGGGGAGGGAAAGAGAGAGAGAGACCAGATGTTCCTTAAGAAGCAAGATTTAACAAGACAGAAAAAGCAGAACTTCCTCCTAATAAGATCAACATACTCCTTCACTCCTTCTTGGTTTTCATTCAAAAGAAAATTTCAGGAATGTTCTGCGCAGATTTAGATGGCTCAGGAAAAGGTATGTACAAAAAGCTTTCTTACAGTTCCTTTACCTATGGAAAGCAGCCATGAAAACAGGTAGCAAAACTAGAATAGAATTCACCCTTTTCCCACTAATCCTTAATCCTAGAATGCACGCCTAAGCAGGAGCAAGTAAAATAGAAAATCAGTACTTTTATTACAAGCATAAAATTGCAATCAAAACAATCAGCTATTGCTATTAGCATTATTCTGGCTCTTGAGAAATTCTGATAATATTTTTGGCCCATTTATCTAAAAAATATCACTGTACTTCAGATGGCATTTTCACTTGGAACTGGCGTTACATGGCTGGTCATCAGCTGTCCTTAAATCTGCTTCTTTTGGGTGTCTGAACAGAATCACTTTGTTTAGATCCATTAAAAGGATACTTCTGCCTTACAGATCTTCATGTCTAAAGGTTGCAACTAAAACTCATAACCTTTAACTAAAAGCCATGATGTTTTCTGAATTGGAAACTGATCTGCTGCCAAATGAATAAAACGGGAGTATGTGACAAGCAGCTGATTATGTCTTCAAATAGACAGAACCTATTTGTTATATAGAGTCACTTCAGTGATTATTAATGCAAGCTTCCCCCTGCCCCCCCGCCCAAGGCTTCCCCTATGTCCTAGATTTGATTTTATGTTTTATTTGTATGTGGCTCCTGCTACAAATACGAGGAATACAGCTGGTCGTGAGGTAGCAAGATACTGATCACAAAGCAGATACTTCTTGTGTTGATGATATGAATCAATGCTTTGATTTGAAATCTCAGTTGTATTGTGATTGCTTAGGGTTCAGATAATGGTGTATGACAGAACTGAACTTTAAAAACTCTGAGCACCCTACCAGAGGGACATTATATGTTATTATGGACCAATCTGGCAATGTAAGAAGGTCTACTGTGAATTGGAATCCGTTTCTATTGTTTCTGAGCAAGTATCAACAACTTCCTTAGAAGGATGCAGTACATTAACAACATAAGAATTTCATGACTGTTAAGGAAAGAATAGAGTTATACTGCAAAAAGGAAAAAAAGGGGTTAAGACAAGACGGTTTGCCTAAGATGCAAATACCTGTTGAATAATAAATTTTATGATTACTTTTTGTATGCAAATTATTTTTATGCCTCTGTGGAGGATGATATTAGCTAGTAAATATTATGGAGTCATCAATTTTATTGTCAGTGTTTTCCACATTCAGTTTCAAAACACAGGAAGAAAGAACTAAAAGCCAGTGAGATGATGACATGAAGACAAGGAGACATCTGGGTCTACCAAAATTAACCTTGTCCAGTTAGTGTTTTACATAGTGAGCATCCTTAACTGCATGGGTGTTATGCACATGCATGCATACCCCTCAGGGTCGAAATTAATTTTCATAAAATTCCCTGAACAGAACAGAATGTTTGGTTTATAATAAGCCACTATTGACCAAATAAGTATGTACTGAAGGTGCGGAAGTAATTTCATGTTTATTTGATAAGGCAGTCTGTATTTAGGCTGTGTAATTGCAGTTGAAACTAAAGTTTTGCCATAAACATAGAGAAGTTTCAACATGATGTGCATTTGTCCTCAAGGGTGTATTTGAAAATTTCTGTTAGAATATCTTTGATATTCTAACAAATGCTGACATGTTATTGTAGAATGGACCATTTTGACATCTAAGCATAACATTATACTTTTGGAAAATAAGAAAAATATAGGTTTAGTTTTAGAATATTCATTTTTGTAATGCTAATTCTGTCACTGCTTTTTGAAAAATACTTCCAGCATAAATGTGAGTTGGATAGTTAACTATGTGATATAATTTTGCAGAGAAGATGGGCAACTGCAGGCAGCAATGGTTGGTATTTACCTGAATCTCTGAAAATTCAAGTCACATGCAGATGAAATTTGCTTCCAAAAGTGTAAAAAATTTGTGGCATGCTTTTGAAATCTGATTGAATGATTATGTAGGATGAAGTTAAGCATATTTTACAGAGTAAAATACACTCATTCACTATACACTATCTCTATTGACTTTCTGTATGCTTAGTGTGCATTTTTGTAATTATGCTATGTATGCCAGTACAGGACAATTGTGAATCTATTAATGTATTTTTTTTTTCTGTTTTAGTAATGTCCTAGATTTGATTTTATGTTTTATTTGTATGGTGTTTCTGTCTTTACTATCTAATTTAAATTATGGCATCAAGATTTTTGAAATCTGGCTGCGAAAGCAAAAATTGCTTTCTCTGCAGATGTTTCTATAAAAAGTGAAAAGGACTTGTTGGGCTGCACATTACGTTAGATTAGGTTAGATACCGACCTAATAACAAACAAAACCACATTTCTGTAACTACAACCTGTATCAGAACAGATGAATCACAAACAAGACAGGTGTTGCAGTGGCATCTGATAGGAATGACTTGTTCTTTTGAAACTTTTTAGATTTTATAAGACAAAAACTAAACACAGTGAATGTTAAGTATTATTAAATTAAACCTAAGAAGCAGTGCACAGGTTTGAATGCTTTGATGCTTAAATGCATTGCAGGGGGAGGCTGAGGTGCTCAGGTCTAAGACAGCTATCCAAATGTTTTCCTTAGCCTGAGAAACCTAATGTCTAGTTTTGGTACCTTTATTTTATACAGCTTCTACAAAGGAAATGAAAGATTTGTTGAGCCAGATTTGAAATACCAATAAAATAGAAGTTTGACTAAGTTTTCTACTTAGGAAGCAACTTCCCTAAAAGCGAGGCTGTAATGGCTTCCTGTTTCTTTCAGTTTTATTTCAAGAATAATCAGATAAAAACCGTAACCTATACTTGATGTATCCCAGTCCAGAACCAAGGACTCCCAAATTCCTGTGTTACTCACTTTTGTTCTGTCTTGTCCCTTCAATGTGACATTTTCTGCTAAACAGCGAACAGCATCAATGGTTGAGGTTGAGACTGCCCCATATTTCATTCTAAACTTACAGGGAGCTGGTTAGTGAAACCAGAATTATAATCCTACATGATGAAGTCTGAAATTCCAGGTTTACCATTTCTAAGGCTAGTTTGCAGATGATAGCTTCCTTCTTGCCAAATGTCTAATGTGAAAAGGGGATGTGGTATTGTGAAACCTGTATGGACAGACACACCCAACCTACAGTTGTCTATAAAACTTGTTTTAATCACACTAATTTAGTTACTGTCCTCTACTGGTTATCTCTTTTTAACTTCTCTCAAATTTAAAATGACACTGTATGTCCCTTTTGAACCATTTGGATTGTCAAAATAGATCTGTGTAATCATTTTTACATCTACAACTTCCATACTTCATCATTCAAATTAGTGGGTTAGTAGGGAAATAGGCTTGAGAATGTGGAAGTTCTGCATGCCTCAGTTCTAGTACCTCCTTCAAGGACTGCATGTGCATTCTGCATTGTATCTAATTTTTACTGAAACAGCACTGGTAACAGACTGGAGCCTGTTTACTGGAGCCTGTTTTCTCTGTCTTATGAGTTTAGTGCTTTCACTAGAAAAAAAACCAATTCCTGAATTATTTTACATTAGTAAAAATAGATTTCATTAAAAATTAAAGAGAAATTAGGCTTTTATGCATTTTCTAATTCAAATCCCTTTTTTAGCCACTCATTATAGGTTTTGCAATCACATAAATGGCAGGGTCTTAACCAGACGTGGTAATTTAGAACACTTAACAAAGACATGCAGCATCCTCATTGCATCAAATGAGCTGATGCCTCCAGAATGAGTAAGGAAGCTCAAACGAGGCATTTGATTCAATCTGTCAAAATTATATAGTTGCATATAGGTGCTTATAGACAAATGCACATTAATTCTGGCTGATTCCCAAATGACTGAAATCAAGATTTTCACCTCAGAAAGCATGCACAAACTTCATTTCTGACAAAATAAAATAAGGAGTTTGTGTTAATGTCTAGCATACTTCTGTGTGCAGCTTGGTAGCACTGGAAATTTGGCAAGATGAGTAGCAATAGACCCATATCCTGTACACCAGGCGTGTGTGCTGGCTGAGACCCAGGGAAACTTGCTCCGCATCTGCTGGCAATTTCCTGGAATTAGTTGCTGCAATTTGCACTTATTTTCACAAGCAACAAATCTGTCCCCAAACAAATTGTAGGTCACTACCTTTTGCAGTCATTTTATCTTTTTTCCCATATAATTCTAAGTTCAGACTTTGGAAGTATTCTTTCTTCATTGTGTCCTTTTCTATTTCACCAAAACCAGTCCCTGCTCTCTCTTCCCTACACCATGAGTTCTTTTCGCATGCAGTTCAAGCAGCTCTTTGCCTGCTCTAGTTTGGGATTTTGGGATCTAGCTACAAGACCAGGTTGTGCCTTTACAGCAGTTGATTAGCATGATGTGTTATAAAGTGTTGCATCATAAAGCCAGCATGTTCTGACAGACATTCCTGTAGTTACTGAAGGTGGTTTTGTGTGTAATAGCTATATGAAGGCATCTCCCCTTGTGCCATGGTTTCAGTATCACCGATGCCTGCAACTCCCTCCCTCTCTTTCCTCTCTGTTAGCTGCTTCTACTCACTCTCTTGATGCTTTGCAACTTATGTTTCCACAGGTGTTTACACACAACTCAATCATATCTGGAGATCTAACAGGGGATAAAATTAACCCCACCAAAATATGCTTAGTTAGTTTTGACTAAACTAAAAGATACTTTTCAATGGATTGGCGGTACGGCATAGTTCATTCACCTGCCAAAGGAATGCTGGTGGTCACACTGCATGGGAACAGGAACAGGCACAAGCAATTAAGAGCAGGTAGGACCAACTCCTCCTTCTGGAGGGCCAGTTTTAAGTGATTGTAGAGTAACAGAGATACGCTTTCTGCACTGATACCACAGGCCAGAAAATAACCTTAGGAGAGATTCTGAAATCAAATACAAACTTATTAGCCTCCCCTCAGCAAAATCTTATTGTTTATAGACATTGAGGACATAAAGGCAGTATGACCAAGATTCTGTAAAGATGTTCAGGATCAATCTAAGTGTAAAGCATTACTATAAATGTTGTAGAACATATTTAAATTTGTTTTAGTTTTATGGCACACACATAACTTTACTATAAGTAATGTTTACATTGCTCCTACCAATTAAAAACTTCAGGAGTGCTGCAAAGCTTTTCAGACAGGAATATGGGCTATAATCTTAAATCTCAGTATATTAGATTTTATAACTGACACAGGATTAGGCCTGCTCAGTTTTCAGATTGAAGATCTTTGTCAAAAATCTTGCTATCATAGATGTGGCACAACTAAGTAGAAATAGCATGTTAAAGCTCTTAACAGTAGTAGTGGTTCTTTGCGTTTAAGTTGCCTACTGAAGTAAGTATAGCTTAGACTATATTCTTCACAATGTAATAATAATAATCACATTACCTCAATGCCTTGAAATTTTATTAGTAATCAATGCACATCACACATCTTAGAGTACTGTTACTTTCAATGAGCACAGATACCTCAATCTTGTTTTTATATTAAGATGGTTCAACTGGAGAATTTGTTCTTCCTAAGTAAAAACATTGCTAAATAGATGCTTTCGAGAACAGGCAATGATTTTCAATATTATGAAAATCACATTGCAGTAATAGGCGATCATTTTATACTTCAGGTATACTATTCATGAACAAAGCAGATGAAAGCAGCTAAAATTAACAAATTCAGTTATGAAAATATTTACCTTGAACACTTCATGAATAAGTTGGCTGAGTTTGAATCTATAGCCTCTATCATTGCAATATGATAAACGCTGCATAATATGAGCTTGAAAGGGAAAAAAGAACTATTTTAAACCACAGAGGAAATACGTGCAATCAATACAATAACAGAGGTGTGCATTTGGCTAGAATTCTTGTGGACAAGCCAGCTCAAAGTTTCAGAAGTACTGAGCACTACAGTTATAAACCCTTGCTTGATGCAAAGACACAGGTAAATTTTGCCTAAAGTATAAAAAACAGGGTAAAAGACCAACCATAAGTTCTTCACAGCAGAAACACTGTAATGAAATGAACACTAATTACAGTGTTTAGGGCAAGACAGATCTGGTAGGCAGAATAGTTTATACACTAAACATGTAGTGGTACTTAGACCATGCAGTGACTCTGCAGTTCCTGATTTATTCCTTAGTCCTGGAACAGAGAGATTACACATTCATTTCCACTGGCAGGTTTTGGGGGGAGGGAGGGTTAGTTCTGCTGAAAATTTCTTGTTCTGTTTCCATGAAAAAGTTTTATGAACAGGAACTGATTTAAGTAGTAGAAAGGTTGATTTGAGTGTACCGTTTACATCAAGTAACCCTCAGAAATCAGCTCTCCAAAATGCTGACATTCAACTCTGATTTAATAGAGCAGCTGCTACAAGTGAATAGGAGTTGAGATAGCTCAGCACTTTGTTCCTCTGTTCTGCATGTACACAATACATTTGGCTCAACAAGAGCATTTTTATTAAACAATGCTTCCATTTGCAGCTAGATGCAGCACATAATTGCATCATACTCTGATTAGAAGCATATTAGCTTACAGTTCTGCATCCTTAAGGTCTACAGCACAGGTAGTAAATAAAATGATATGGCTGTTCTTCCAGCCTCAGTGTGTGCAGAATGTACATTGTAAGGCAGATCCTAATAACGAGATTCAATGCCTTAGGTATTTCTCTCTCTGTTAAAATGTTGGATCATATCCTAATGGTTTTATGTCTTCAAATCTTAAAAGCTCCAAGAATTGTGAAAAGAAAGAATGTAAGGGTACAAATGAACACAAATCAAAGCTCTTTTTCACAAAGAAAGAAACATTTGTATACCTAGTAAGTTCTGCTGGAAGACTACAGTGGTATAGTCCGTACAAAGGTTAGGTCAGGTATCCCAGTGGGATAAAACAAAGGAGGATAAGGTGACATGGCTGGGCTAGCATGGCTTCAACGATAGCATCCCAGACGGCAGTGAAGTCTGAGTGAGGGATCAAAAGTGACACAGCAAAACCACACAGCTGCCCCTGTTTTAAAATTGTAGTGCTCAAACATCTTAATATGCACAACTGCGAGAAGATTCCAGAGTAAGGGATCCCCTTGATTCGTGGTATTTACACTACTCAGTGAAGGGGAGCAAAGATGCAAAGCTAAAAGTTAACAGAAAGTTGTGCAGCACACCACTGCAAAGAAACGTACTTTCACAAGAAACGTAGCTAAACCCCCGCTGCAGGTAAGTTCATGAAGAGCTACAGGTAGCCACGACTGCCCGCACTAAACGGGAGCGATGTCCCAGGCAATGTCCCGGTGACAGAGGCGCTAAGGACAACCATGTGAAACCGCCCTCGCGGTCCGCAGCCCCGAAGCCTCCTCCAGTGTTCAAGGCCAGGTTCAAGGGCCTTGAGGAGCCTGGTCTGGTGGGAGGTGTCAGGGGGTTGGAACTGGATGATCTTTAAGGTCCCTTCCAACCCAAATCACTCTACGGTTCTGTGACTCTACGATTCCTGCAGCAGAGGCTCTCCGAGCTCTGCCTCTCCCCTTCCCCGTCCTGTTGGGAAGTCCAAATCGCGTGACCGGCGCGGGAAGGGAGCGCGGCTGAGGGGACGCTGCCCGCTCCGCCCGAGGGCGGCCCCTGCCCCTGCCCCGCCAGTCGCACGTCTCGCCTCGGGCCGTCTCTCCACGCGGTCCACGCGGCCCCTTTAAATGGGGGCGGGGCCGAGCGCCAAAGTTTGCACAAGTTGTGGCGCGGGCTGTGCGTCCGGCCCGGCCACGGGGCCCGCGGGCCGGCAGGGCCCCCAGTCCCGCCCCGCCGCCATGGAGCACCTCAGCGCCTTCACCGGCAAGGGCAGCCGCTTCCTGCGCGGCACCGCCAGCCGCCTCTGGGGCGCCGTGCCCGGCGGCTTCCGCCAGGTCTGCTCCCAGGACACCAGGAGTCGCGGAGCTCCGGGCCCCGCCGAGTCCCAGCCAGGTACCGGGGGGAGGCCGGGTAGGGGCCTTGCTGGACGCTGAGGGACCCGAGCCCCACCCGCCCGGGCGCTGGGGGGGGGGGGGACCCGAGCCCCTCCGAGCTCCCCTCGAGTGCTGGGGGAGGGACACGACTCTCGCCCCTCCGAGCCTCCCTGGAGCTCCAGGGGCAGCGGCAGCGCTGGGGAGCAGGATGGGGAGAGGGTCCCTACCCCAACGAGAGCGGCCCGTGGGTCGCACGGAGACCCGAGCCGGTGCTCCTGCTGCTCCCGGAGCCCGGGGAGGCGGTGGAAGTGTCGAAGGGAGGGCGGACACACGGGCTGCGCCCCGGGACCGCTCTGACAACCAGGACCAGCTTTGCTCTTGCTGCGTGGCTTCCTGATTTCAGTGACAGCACCACTGCGTTTTCTTTCACACGCCTGCTCCCTCTCTTTCCTGGTACTTTTTTTTGGCAAGGATGGGGGAAACCGACTGGAAGACAAACTCCTTGGTTTGAGATCCCTGTTTTGCACAAGGTGGTTCCTTCCTCTGGCGCTGCTGGAGAAGAGGCAGTAGTACAATGGAGTAGGTGTGATGATGTTAAGGATAGGTGTAGCACTTCTGCCTTTCAGTGGTCAAACAGGTCAGTCAGGAGACAGTGACTCTGCCATGTGTTGGGGAGTAAGGGGGCTGCTGGTGTCACCCCATTTCTCGATGGTGCCCTTGGGATGTAAGTATGGGTACTGTAACTTACACATGTGATCTCAGACTGGCAAGAAATGCCATGTAAACTGGAGGAGTGATCAGTGAATTACACACACTGTGTGTGCAGAAGAGGACTGGGCAAGGACCTGAGAGAAGTAATGCTATTGCTAGAACATTAAAAAGAAACCGTGACATAAGTCATAAAAGCAGTGTGGTCTAAGGACTGCTTGGAAAGAAAAAGACATACAAAGTTCATGAAGATGTTTTCTAAAAGTCTGAGGAGTAGTATACAATGAATAGTAAATTTTTTCCTTTTTGTCCTGGTTGAAGAATCTCTGAGCTAAGTGGATGATCACATATGTGTTGGAGTCTGTAGGCAAGGTTGAAGTCAGGCCTCTGCCTAACGGTTATATTAAAAAACATTAAGTTTCTTTGCTACTTTAGATTATTTTGGAAGAGTAAAATAGGGTTTTTTTCCCAAGAGACAAGATCTGCTGCTTACTGTAGTAGGGAAGATAATAGGAATATCAGTGTAGTCTGTGAGATGTAGATGATGTCTTCATGTGTCTTAAAGCACATTCTTACTCAGAAAAGGGACTAGGTAACAGCTACAGTGCCATTCTTTCTTTCTTTATACAGACATATAGGGTGACAAAGAGACAGCAACTTGTCTTTCAGTAGTGAACTGAAGTACCTTGAATAAGGCCACTACAAACTATTAAAGGCTTTTTGACAAAAGTTACATATATTTTGGCAGAAGCAAAATGGCAGTAAAACTCTTTAGCATCTTCTGATCTCTTAATCAGTTAGAAGGCCATATGTTCAGCTGTTAGCCTATAGGGTTTTGCTGTGAATCTTGTGATTTCTTGGAGGAAATTTCCTGTTACTGTTCTTCCCCTCTTCCTCTGGGATGAAGGATTAACTTAGGCTGCATTATAATGCTTTGGTTTTTTTCCATAGCTTTGAATAGGAAGTGTGCTTCCTCAGATACTTTCATAAGGTAGTACTTAAAATTTGTGTTAATGAAAAGTTCCGGAATGTGAGTGGGTTTCTGTGTATGTAGAGTTTGATGTGCCATTTTGACAGCCATACTTTGTTTTTTCTGCACCTAGGCAAAGCACACTGTGTGAGGCAATTAGATCTTGATCCTCCCATACTGCCTTGTCCTTCACGTGGTTTCTGTCAGTTATTGAAAAAAAAAATAAATTCTTGTTACTGTATAATTCTTCTGGCAAACATTTTTTTGGCTTTTACAAACCGCCTGTGGCCTGGTAATGGGTGCTGTGGAAGCTGCAACGATTACAGTACTTCAGTTGAAATCCAACCTCTGTTTTAGTTAGAGATTGAGTCCCCTTATGTTAACTTAAACCTTAATGGCAAATTCTGTCTACTACAAATTTTCAATCTCTATATGCGGTGTTCTGGGTTCTGGCTTCCCTATTACTCTAGTGTTTTTTCCAGCTTTGGATTTTTAGATCTTCTCAGTGTTCCTTTTCTTCGCATGGTTCAGTTGTGATAATGCATTACTTCTTTAAAGAACGGTTCTTCATACATACCTTAAAACCTTGTCCCTGCATTTCTGAAACAAAAAAACTTTTTTATTCTTAATTATTTTTAATTTCACTTGTACAATACAGTATCTTGATTTTATTCATTTACTGTTTCCTTGCTTGTCTTTCTCAACAGTTAAACAGCTGCACTATAGTTGCATCAAATACTGTACCTTAAATCACTTTGTACTCCTTTGGGTATGTGCAGAACCCTCATAGTACTTAGTAGGGAGGAAGTAGAGGCTGAGAGGCGAGTAGTGCCATAGGAGGCTGTAAACCTGTTTAACCAGTTTACATTGTTTGTGTCAGCAGCCAAGTTGGTGAAATAACTTTAGCAAGGTGTTTTGTCTTTTAATGATTGTGGTGGAGGATAAAAATGCAAGGAGAACCAGAAATTTTCAGGAAAACATCTGACTTCAGTAAAGGAACTATCAATAATTTTGGAGTGTAAAACAGAGCATTGTGGGCTTTGAAATATAGCTTCTAAAGATGGTCTATTGAAAATTTCTAGAAAGCTATTATGTATGTACTCAAGGCCTGGATTTACCTAGAAACTTTAACTAGAGCAGAATGTAGCTTTCTTGTTTACTGCTGTATATTGCAGGTGTTAGCATGTTGAAGTTGCATGCATTTTTATTTGCGTCAAGATGCAACTCAAAGCTTTAGCGAATGTGTGATTAAGGATTATCTTTACTGCAGAATTAACTTAAATGTTCAGTAATTTAGTCTCATCTATACAAACCTCTTGCTTAAATGAGCTGAGCCAACAGCATGTCCTGTAGTTTAGTATTCTGCTTGCTTTGTCTGCTGTGTAAAGGGGAGCATGGCTGGCAGTGAGCGATGTGGTTTTAATTCCTTTCTGTGGCGCTGTAGAGCCTGTGGTTTGAATATACTCTTTGGTTCTGTGCACCACTGTTAAAGGCAGCTGCTGAGAAACTGTAGAGGCTCCAGGGATTGTGTTTAGAGGCATAGGGTGCATGATCTGTGACGAGGGATTGAGGGAGCTGGGCTATAGTCTTGTGGAGACCAAGACAGATTAGAGGCCTGCATCTACCTGAAGGAACACACTCTGCTTAGTAAGAGAAGGAGCAGAAGCCACATGTTCTGGCTTGGGGGATTCAAATTGAACAGTAGAAAAAAACTTCGCAAGGGGAGTGATCCATTACTGGGAGAGGTTACGGTTTTAAGCTGGCCCAGTTTGATGTTGACAATATTTCTGCTTCAAACTGGAAGCTGAAGTAGATGTGCTCAAGAGATTTCTTCCAGATGACACCGATTCTGTGAGGAAACGCTTCTTCTGTACCTGTAATTTCACTATTCTGCTCCCTTAGACATTTTCATCTCACTTGGGTTCATAGAAACATTTAGGTTGGAAAAGACTTAAGATCATCAAGTCCAACCATAAACCTAACACTGCCAAGTCCACCACTGAACCATGTCCCTCAGTGCCACTTCTACACATCTATAAAATACCTCAAGGGCTAGTGACTCAACCATTTCCCTGGGCAGCCAGTCCCAATTCTTGACAACCCTTTCAGTGAAGAAATTTTTTCCTAATATCCAGTCTAAACCTCCTTTTACACAACTTGAGGCCATTTTCTCTTATCCTATCACTTCTTACGTGGGAGAAGAGACAGACACCCACCTCGCTACTGTCTGTGGCTGCCAGCACTTCTGTCTGTGGTCACTTCATTGAGAGATAAGATACACTGCTCAGGCCGTCTTGATTTCCTGCAGTATGTTTCTCAAGTATAGAAGTTAAAGAAATTAAAATCAGTCATTCAGAACTCCTTGTTCAGAGAGTCCTCTTAACCAGTCTGTCAGGGAAATTGTCCTTGCTTTGTTGTTGTTTTTGTCTCTTAGACTCAACTTGATTGTTCAGTTCTGAACTATGTGGTCTGTGGGTTTATTTGTATTTTCTTCTTATCAGCTTTAGAGTCTTGACTGGTAAGATAACCCTACACAGTATGTCTAGTAAGCCATGTGGTCTGTCTGTCCTCTGTACGATAGTGAAGGTAGCATTAGAAAGAGAAATGTGCAGGGCCAAGTTATAGTACATCTGTCAAGTCCTGGCTGTAAAAGTTGATATCTTTCTTTCTAAAATTCTGTTTCAAAATAAAGCAGACATAAGAATAAGGTAGGTTATTTCCTCATTTCATTCTTACTCAGTACTTCACTTTTAAGAAATTTACTTTAACAGGTGTATGATAAAGTATGAGAGAGGCTTCCAACTGGGGAGACACAATTCTGCAAGTTTTCTTGTACGCACTGTTCCAGATGAAGCACATGTGAAATGTACCAGCACCCTTTACAAAGATGCTAATGCTTTGCTTTCGTGTCTGAAAATACTTCAGTTGGTACAGGCATAAGAAGCAAATGTGATTTTGGAATGTATCAGGCTGGTGATTCAGTCATCTTGTGATATGTTAATGTATGCACAATATCTTCTTCCGACTTATGCGCTATCAGTATATAGAAACTCTTGACTATTTCTTGAGTGAATGCGATGTTAAATGATCTTCTACTTTGTTTTATGCTTTGTACTACATCTCACCCTGCTTTTTTTCTACAAGCTTTGAGGCTACAGAATTTGTTGTGTGTCCTTTCCCTAACCTTTGCTGTTGTTTGTGCTTCTGAGTTTGTTTGCTGGTGTACAATTGAACTACTTTAAAAACTGGTCCATTGGGAACTCACTAATATACCACTCCATTCTGATAGTTTCTATTTCACTCTCCCCTTTAGTGAATTTCTGACACAGTTCACACTTCTTAGTCCATTTTTTACTGGTTTTACTGTATCAAAAGTTTTACTAAAGTTCAGTTGGTATCTCCTTCAGTCCTCTGCTAGATTAGTTTATAATAAGTAAGGTTTATTCTAATGATCTGTTATCCTTTGATTGTGTTACATTTTTATTTTAGTGTGTCGTGTTGCTTTTTTCATCTTAATTTTCTGGTATATTCCCATTTCAAACCATGGAACAGTTTTGAAGCTGATATCTTATTGTGAAACTGCATGCTCATGACTGCCTTTCATCTTAGTTCATGTATGAATGATACCTTTCTGTTCATCAGTAAGCAACATGACTCACTGTTACATGTGTGGATCTCCCTCTGGCTTGATATGTTGGTGGCCTTGAGCATCTGCATTGCCTGCCAGAAAAATGTGGGAGGAATCAGCTACAGATAATTCGAATTGCAAGTAAGACTGTTTGTCATACTTAAAGTAGGGAAGACTATAATTTCAGTTTAGGTTTCTCGGTGCTTTATCCAGCTGGGCTTGAAAACGTCCAAGGATGGAAACAGCACTGGCTCTAGGCAGCTGGTTTTTTTGCCTTTTGTCCAATCAGAAGCTTTCCTGTTTGTTCATCATGTCTGTTGTCCTTTGTTCTCCCCCTGTAAGTCACTGAAAACCTGGCTTAGTTATCTTGATGCCTGTGAGGAAGTTATCTAGGCAGTACAGAAAGGCTGCTGTTGCAGTCCTTCAAAACTGTATCTTCTTCAGGCTGGAGGAGCTCTGTTCTCTTAGCCTCTTCTCACCACCCTGATTACCTTGGTGTCCCTTCAGTGAAATACTTTTCATTTATCTATGTCTTTGTTCTATTGAAAAGGACCTGGGGGGAGGAGGAAAGGGACACTAGAACCAGTATTCCAAAAGCAGTCTGAGTGCCGAGTTAAGGAGAATAGTTGCTTCTCTCTGGCACTCTGTCTGCTGGCTATGCCTCTGTTAATACAGCTGAGGATGCTGTTGGCCCTCTTTGTTCGCCAGGGCATGCTGCTGGCTTGTGTTTAACTTAATGTCTAGGAAGACCCTCAGAATTTTTTCAGCAGATCTTTTCCGTAGCTGGACAGTGCCAGCCTGTAAAACACAAGGGGCTCTTCCTCCCGATGCAGAGAACTGTCATCCTGTTGAATTTCATAAGGTTCCTTTCAGCTTGTTCTTCAAGTCTGTCCAGGTCCCTCTAATGACAAACCTGCCCTCAAGTATGTTGACTGGTCCCCCCAGTTTGATGTTGTCTGCAAACCTAATAAAACTTTTGTTTTAAGATGTTTACTGAAGCATTGGGTATCACTTCACATAGACAGTAGATCTGTTTGCATGTTAGCAGAGCAGTTGTGCGTAAGTCTGCTGCATTGTTAGGATAAGCTGACTGACTTTGAGCTCTTGGAGGAACTAGTAACCATTAGCCTATGTGTGATAAGGCAAAGTGTAAATTCGTAAAGATGTCTAAGAATAAGTATTGCTGCTTGATGTTCAGACTGCTTATCTACTGTGTAGACTTGAAGATGTACAACTAAATGGGCTTCAGTATCTGAAAGAATTAGACAATAATAATTGGGAAAGCTGACTTCCTCTGCTGTCGAAGTAGAGCAGTCATGCTTTTTACAAGTTTTCATTAATATGTACATTTGATCTACAGCGAAGGTTGTACAGTAAGTGAAGATGACAGTATGTTAAACTGCATTCATTTATTTTTCAGGTTTCTCAGAGAAGGAAGCTTACTGGTTTTAATGCATTGTGTGGCATAATCTGAAGATTCGGTGGAGCATTTCTGTTTACCCCAAATGTCAAATTGTATGTTAGAAGAAAGCCTATGTGATGCACATAGAGGAGTTTCATACACGGAGCTGGCTTTGTGTCCTAGCAATTTGGAAAAGTGACTTGCCTAAAATTTTATTCTATTTTTCATCCTGAAATCATGCAATTAATTATTTCTGCCTATGTGCTGTGCAGCCGACTAGCAGAAAAGAGTCGAATTGGGGGATCACAAAATGAATTTAGATCTGTGCTAGATCTGTGTTGCAAGAAAAAGCTATTTTGATGTGTTTGAAGTGCTGATGCAGCGTTAACAAGGTCTTGTATACATTTGCTTTGGGGTTTTGCTTGAGGAAAAATGTGAACAAAAGAATCATGTGGACAACAGTGATAAGAATCAAGAGTTTGAGAGCATGACTTACAGGGAAGATTGAATCACAGAGTAAGTAGCAGCTGCTTAGCAAGAGGAGACCAAAAGGGACATTGTTTATGACACCGCCTTCGTCTGAGAATCTACCATTTAGGCTAGAAAACTGTAGGCTACTAGCATTGGAGGGCTACTATTAGGGCCACTTTGTTTCTAGTTCCTAAGACATTGGAAGATAACTGAAAATAACGTTCCAGTAATTAGTATATGCATATCTAATTACAGGAGAGGGGGAAGGGTCAAGACAGTTGATCTACTGAGGTGTAGGAACCCCTGCTGTTAGGAACCCGAAGTCACCAAGCCTTATGGAACATGAAGATTTCCTACTTCATTCTTTTTTTTTCTTTATGAATAGATTATAAAGGTCTAATTGTTATTGAGCAGAACTAATCGAAGATGTAATATCTATGCCTCCTCTGTTTTATCAATTAGAAAGTTTTTTGATGTGCTGCCAATTATCAGTGTATTCAAGAATATGTCAAAGACAGACTAGTTTTCTTTCATTACTTTCTTGTGATTGAGGTTTTTAAAATCTTTGCCCCATAGGTGCTTCATGGGGGTTTTTTTTAAGATCCTGTGAAAAATTGTGTCCTGGACAAGCATTTAACCAGGCTGCTGCCTCTGCCTTTTTCTTAAATACACAGAAATCTAATGCATAACTTGCAGTTCTTGTGAAGTGGTGGAGGTGAGTGGGATATAAATAATCTTTCTCATAATCTTGACTGTAATAAGTTCAGTTCTTAATTACAACTTGTTCTTATTAATTGTTGACTTGCCTGGCTTATTTCCTTTATCTCTGAGGATACTTATTCAGTTTATCAATTTATTCCTCTGGAAAATGTGATCTATTTTTGTTAACATCGAAATAAACAGAAGATCAACAGCTGAGAAACCTTGCAAGTTGTTTGATGCAAGGTTTATCATGCCGAAAAATAGTAGGGTAAAGGAAAATTTAATGCATTTTGCTCTATGCAGAGCTTGAATTACTCCTAAGCAGTTCTTGGCATATATCATTGCGTTGTTACTCACAGTACAAATCTTGAGTCCTCTTTGCCGACTTTTATTGCCAGAAGTCCAATGGATGCACCAGAAGCATCAGCAAACAGAAAACTGAAGGTCTGCAGTTCAGCTCAGATGGCATACAAAAACCAAGAAGTGTCACTATTGTCATGTTAATTTGAACTAGCAGTGCCACAGGAATATTTTCAGTCAACCAAAATTCATTGACACAGGACCTAGAAGAGGCAGTTAGTATAACCCCCCCTTATAAATGTTTGAATTCGACTGTAGTTGTCTTCGCATTTCAGTTAAACGATGTCACTGACGATTATGTATTTTAAGGTCAAATCTGCCTAATTGAAAACTGTGTGTTCCTAAAACACAGTGTTCCTAAAAAACCTTTTCCCATCTTTTGTAAATATATTGGAACAGTAAGTCCTTCTCTCTGGTTATGTTGATGATCATATGTAACCATTCTTATGCTACAGTCATTTAATCTTAGGTTTCTGTATGCATGCATTCACACTAAATATTGATCTGGTGTAATTTTGAACACTACCTTCTGTGTCTTTCTAGTTTTAGTCTTTTAAATCCTAGGCAGCTAAGTGTTATCATTTGTGGATCTGACATGTACTTTTTCACTGCAGTGTTTCAAGCTGTTGTGGAGGGCCTGGTCCTGGTAAACGATAGTTCAAAATTAAAGTATCAGCCCTAATGTCACAAAAGATCTGGCGGTGTTTGTGTCTGAAACGGCAAGAGCAGAGATCTGATAACCTAGCACCACAGATTCCCTTGTTAAACAAGGTACTGTTGACTCTTGAGGTCTTGTGCAGTGTGGCCAGTGTCAGGTTTTCCTTATCCCCTGTGGTCTAAGAGCATCAGCCTTTGGTAGTCTCACAGGCTTGCTGCTGGCAGATGAGGTAATGGTTGTGTATAACCTAACAAGATGAGCTAGTGTGCAACAGAGTTATTAGGAAAATAAGTGAAGTGGAAGGATGAAACTGATTCCCATTGATGAGGTCTTTTCAGACCCCTGTATCCTTTGCTTGCAGTTATTTCTGCTTTCATACACCCTCTAGAATACTAGAGGCATGAGGATGGCTGAAAGGTGCATTTACGCTCCTTGCAAAAAATAAATAGCCTGCTCAGTCTGTGAGAGATAGTTGGAGGCTTGGCAGTATGTCATCAAGGAGGTTGAATTTGTGTTTCTGCTACTCTGACCTATTTTTGCAATTGAAATAACTCCCGATTTTGCTTTGGAGGTGCTATGTGAAATGGCTGGGTTCATTATGAACAGACAGCTCAAGCACTTGGACTGTGGGTAGAGGTGCAGAGTTTGGCACTGCAGAGGTGCAGTGCTTAGCGCTGCCTAACTCCATCTCTTCTTGACTTGGGGGACTGAGGTTGCAGCAGGTTATGAAACACTTCAATCTTGTATCCATATAGTGAGGCGGGAAAAATGCTATCAGAGGGAAGGAATAAAAATGGGCACTAATGGGAAAGGTAGGAATTACTGTCTTAGGTGAGAGGAAGAAGTTAAAAAACCCTTTCAATAACTCCTGGGGAATTTGTGGTAGGAGTTCTACAGCATCAGCTTTCCTTCTAGGTGCCTCCTACAGGGACCTTCCTTCCCCACCCTTACCCATGATTGTTCTTAATTTTCTGAAGTTACCAGTGGCCTGAAATCTAAAGCAGCAGATCCGTCTGCCCTGAAGAACACAACTTCCTGGTTTTATCTCTGCCATAAGGAACAGAAGCAGTTCTTTGTGCAAGACTTCATTCTACTGTTCAGTTACGGGATATGGAGAAGATAACTTACCTTGACCTCTTCAGCAGCAGTTGTCTGCAAACTCTTAAGGCCTTTATATCTCAACTAGCAAAAGGAGAAGGGAAACTTAAATTTGAGCTACGAAAATCCCCACAAACAATATGGGGCTACATACAAGTGAAGTGTCTATGCACATTTGTAGTATGGGGCTTCTTTATTTTTGTCTCTTAGTGGAGGGGGATTAGGGGAAAGAAGGTAATTGTTCTACAATAGGGGTGCTCCACGTGTAGATTATTAAGGCATGTATGAGATCCTGGATCACTTATTAGCTGTGTCCTTTGACTTTTACTTGAGAGTATTTGACCCAGACTGCTGTTGAAAGGGAATGATGAGGCTGCTGGCAAAGCTTTGATATGGGCTGAGAAATGTGGAGCAGCTATGGTCTAGCAGCTGTTGCAGTTTTTCAGTAGCTTGCTGGGGAGGTGCCTGCTGTGTTGGAAGATCAGGTAGAAACTCTGGTAGCAAAATATTTGCCGAGGAAGAGGAAAATGTTGGCTACTGTTAGTATGCACAAAAACTTCTGGTGTATTTTGATCATTACTGAGTTGGCTTAACTTTCTGTAGAGACATGTTTATCATCTTTAAAAACTGTTAATATAATCAGAAATAAAAGCTTCTTCTATAGCTTTTAAAAAGTATGATTGGTAAATAAGGGAAGAAATACCTTTTAATGTATTGAATGAACATAGTAGGGTGTAAAATTACAAAGTTTAGATTTTCAGAATTTTTAAAAGTAGACTTAAAGTCTTGTCTGTCATTCATAGCTATAAAAGTTCCCATAATTAATACCACCTATAGATGACATTTTATCTTGTGGGTATGGGATCATTCTCCCTCAGACTTTATTCAATATGTAAGAAAAGTAGTATTAGTCCCATATTTATTTCCTTATTATATAAAGAACATTCCAGGAGAGAGCTTATGCTGAATCTGCTAGAAATCGCTTTCACTGTTACCTTCTGTAGCTTGCCCAATGTAGTGGATAGAAGATATTTGCTGAGGTCTTATTTTTGTGTGTGTATTTTCTTATTTTTTGACACTTCAGAACGTCCTGTGGGTTTTCTGTTTGATTTTTTTTTCTCTCTCATATCTTGATAGCTTCCACTATCCATGTAGAATGGGGGATGTATATTAGATTTGTGGAGATATTTGTCTAGTCTCTTTTACAGTGTTGCAATCAGGATGCTAATTAAAAACAGTGATGCACAGAAGCTGCTCTTGATTTATTGCAGGTTTCCTTAGTACCTCAGGTGAGGCCTAAATAGGCATACAGCATGTCTTCTAGTCTCAATCTAGCTGTGCTAGATTTTAAATATTATTTATTGTAAGGTGTGTTTCTTCTATTCAATCGGGTTTGAACTATTTTACTAAATACGTACAGTTATGGTAGCAAACTTGAATGTGTCAAAATGGGAGTGTAACTAATCTCATTGTAGCACGAAAACCTGACATTTCATTAACATACGTATTTTCTGCTCCTTAATAGCAGATATTTAACTGTTTAAGGTGGAGGCCTTGGGCAGAGACCTAACTTCTTCAGAGATTCCTCTTAAAAAATGCATAAGTGTATATAAATGGACATGTTAATATAATCTCTACTTTTCTAGAGACTTAAAATTAAGTGGTTTCTGTTGAATCATGTAACTAATACACTGTTGGATTGTCTTTATCGTAAATATCAAGCCAATTGGTACAAAAAAGTAGAGTATGCTTCAGGTACAAATTGTTGGCTTCTGAAATGGATTTGGCTTCTGAAATGGAAGTCATCAAACTGTCATGCCCCAATAAAAGAAACAGGTTTTCTTTGTACATTATTTATAATCTATATTGTTTATGCATGTTTTTCCTACATACAGGATGTGTGAACTTAAAAGTCAGTGTTCTTTGCTTTACAGAAAAGCTTTAAATATACTGTACTTATGAAACAGCTTTATACAAAGAGTCCCAACTGCTTACACCGAACATACAGGAACTCTAGGTCATCTCCCCTTTTCAAAAAAGCAGACTGAGTACGATATAAACCCAATTAAACACAGTAGTTCCAAAAATTTTTCTTGCCTGGTGGGGTCAGTCTCCTGTTTAATCTTCCTTCATTAATAGCTTCCTGAATAGCAGCAAGTACTTGTGCAGTTAATTGATTCCCAGTTATCAGTGGTTTATATTGGTCAAATTCTTAAAGCATTGCGAAGGAATGAATTCCTTGTTCTAGCAGCTGGTTGTTAGACAGAGACACTGCTGTGTAACTGGTGAATTATATGTCTGCCCACAGGGCTGCACTCAGCAGCCTGTGACAGTGCTGAGAGAGGAAAATGAACTTAACACGCACATTGCCTCAATTTTTTTCAGACACTGGCCAGAAGAAGACTTCAGACAAGAAAGATGGACGACGAATGTCTTTTCAAAAGCCTAAAGGGACTATTGAATATTCTGTAAGTTACTGCTTTGTTGTTAGAATGTCATTGCATAGCAAGTGCAGACTTAAATATTCATTACAAAATATAAGCAAAACAGTAATGTACTTTACCTTTAAATTTAGAATTCTATGTATCCGATAGCTTATTTTAACAGGTATTAGATCTAGCATTAGCTAGTAGTACTTGAATAATGCTTTTCTTATTTTTTTTTCTTTAGTTTATTTTTGTAAAGAGAAAGTAGTAACTTAATCTGTCTTACTGGTTCTCTTTTAGATAACTAGTTAAAAATGGTAAATAACACTAATTATAAAATCTTGTGCAAGTTCCCTGCTTTCAGTATTTATTAATAACTGCTGACATCAGGAGAAATACCAGAATGAAGTTAGGGGGGAGAGGGAGCTGTGTCTTGATACTGACCTTGTGACGTTCTCCTAGTAATTTTCATAGATATGTACCTTTTACTGTACAGATATGTTTCCACAGCAGTATCTGAAAATGGAGCCTTTCTCTGCCTGTTCTGTTCTTGAAATGACCCTCAAACTGTGCTGCAGTCAGCTCTTCACATTTGTGGTTACTAAGGGAAACTGAAGTGAGAAGTTATCTTGTCTTATATACTGGAAATATAATTAAGCCTATAAATAGTGCTTATAGGGTTGACGTTAAAACATGGAAAGTCTGTCACAGTTATCTTTGAATGCTTTTGAAGCTGGACATGATAAAAATTAGAATTTCTTTCTAGAAAGTCTTTACTTGACCTCTTGTGTTTCCTTATTCCAAGAATCAGAGAGATGAGGGAGGCTTAACTCTTAATGCTATGTTAAACCAAGTTGTGATATGGCTTAAATGCCAAGAAGACTGTGTTAGTCATTTGGAGAGACACAGAGGATGTGTGTATTGGAGCAAGAAGCACTTCATTAGTGTGGCTTATATTGGGAACTTGAATATAGTTTCAGCCTGTTATCAGCCTATATGAAAGACTTCCTTGAAACTGAAAATTCAGAAAAGAGATTTCTTCTGCTTAGGCTCTAGCTGAGGAGTGGTGAAGTAAATGTGATTGTTGTTTCTATTACGTTAGCCCTGTTTCATCTGAAATAACTGGAAAAATGCTCATGTGTAACTCTGTAAAACTGGGGTTCCTCTTGAGTTAGTAAATCCCTTATCTCTTGCCACCCTGTGTGTGCATATACTGTGGTGTGTAAGATTCCAGGCAAAACTAAAGCACTAAGCTTTCTTTTTTAAAATTAGGATGTTTATGTCAAGTTGTCGTGTGCTTTTGCAGGTTTTTGTATTCCAGTAGGTGGGGGGTTTAGTTGCAAAAATAACTTCCTTATGTGTGATTTCCTTGTGATTTAAAAAGACTATTCACAAGAATCAAAGACATTTTGTCTTTAAACTTCATCTGACTGCTAAGGGAGCCTGTTGTATGCATGGAACATGGTGCATTTCAGCTTTGCAAATGCAGTATTCTGTCTGGTCTTGCTGTACTGTCACTCATGAAGTATTTAAGTAACGTCCAGTTTTCAGAGTTTTCAGTTATGTCATGCACGTGTGTCTTAATAAAACACACAAATCTAACTTTTAGGAACTAGGGTTATGTTCACTGCATGTATGAGAGATTTACCCCGTTACTATTTATGACTTTGTACCAGAGGTAAACTTATGTCTCGTTTCTGCCTTCATCTTACTACCTCTCAAAGCAACAGCACGTGCACACATGTACACACACACGCATGTATTTGTATGTCTGCGTGTGTTTCTGCTTTGAGAAGTAGTAGAGGGACAAAGACAGAAACCAGATTTCCCCTTAGTACTGTTGAAATATTAGTGGAATTTTTTGTTGGTTTTGTTGTTTGTTTTTTATAATAACAATTTAATGTTTTAGTTTTTCCAGCCGCTACATGATCGGAAGGGCTTGTTTATATTCCTGTAGTTCAGAGTGAGGTGGAATCTCACTGAAACAAACATGGGGTTTTAAGGTGAAATACACTTCAACCAAGATTTTTTTTTTAAATAAAATCATTACTCTGGTCATAAATAAACAATAAAATGTATTTTCGTTTTAAAGATAAAGCCAATTGGCAGTTAATATTGAAGATTTTAATCTAAGATTCCCAAAACAAAAACTTGGAACTACTATTCTGAAAGTAGCACAAGCAAGAAGATGTCAACAGATGTGGTACTAAGTGAAGGAAACCAGTCCAAAGCTTACTGAGACTAGTTTTTTTAGAAAAATGTCACTAAGTTAATTTTCAGTGACTGCCTCTAATGGACATAGAAAAAGACTGATTTTCACTGTTGTTGCTTAGACAGTGAACAGATTTTATTTTTAAGTTAATATAGTTACTCCTCTGCATGTCAGTCAACAGATTAGATGCAAATTGTTATTATCTATTATTTTTGATTTCAAAGTTGGTGCTCCAAGCCAATTGTTTTTCCCTTATGCACACATTTTTACATTGCTTATGTGACATCGTTATATTGCCATTGCATTAGAAGTACGTTGTGTTACATGTTGTACAAACACAACTGTTGTCTGCTTACAGGTGTTAGAAGAGCCAAGTAGAGAGAGAGGAGCTTAAGCAGACGGTATTGGCCACTGATCACCAGTATACTAGCACAGTAGCAGTTGCGTGACTTCAACAAAAGCCTTGTAACCTCTCTTTGTTTTCAGGAGAAAAAGCAAATAATGGTGGCTATTTACAGTGACTGTACAGGAAGTGCACTTTTTGTTGGGGAAAAAAATATAAGTGAGCAATGGAGGCAGACAATCTGTTTTATCTATGTTGGAGACTCAAGTGTAAGACTTCCCCTGCTCTAATCCTTCCTCTTTAACTCTCTGGGGATCGAAGGCTGTGCTCTTCTCCTGAAGTAGCACATAAGCACCATAATGCAGAGAGTACGTTGTTCAGATCATGAGAAGAGCCTGCAGTCAATTAATGAAGGCCACAGAAGCCTATGGTAGACCAGAGTCTTAAGGCTGAGTTTTAAGCCAGACTCATCAGAGTTAAACTGCTGGTCTTCCTGCACGTGATCTTTTTGCAGTTATTTAGTAGTAAGTCAAACATCTGGAGATTGGATCTTGGCTTTTTTTTTTTAGTTAGAAACCAGTTATATATATTTACTGAGAACAAAACTACAAGGGTTTCTGAAGTCAACTTCTTAAGGTAAAACGAGGAAGGAATTTTTGATCCTTTCCAAGCTCAAGGGGTTGTGGGTGGGTAGTGGTTTTGTGGTGACCATGAAACAGGTGAAAGTTTGCTAGATTTTGAACTCACGTAAATACTTGGAATTTCTTGCTGTAATGACCAACTGAACCTGTTTATTTTGAGATTAGTTAAATGGTGAGTATTTGCTAGTATCTATAGAATAACTGTGAGTTTCGCTTTCAAGCCCTTAGGGTAGCTTGGGCAGTGCTGAATGATTCTCTTTCTGGTGCATCTAGTTTTATTACTACTGTAAGCCTTTACATGCTGTTTGGACTATTACACGCTTAGGTTTTGCATTTTTCTTGGTGCTTTATTTCAAAGCCAGGAATTCTGGGTTTTTTCTGACTGTCACTTTTCTTTGAGCGTGCCACTGGCAGTCTTCCTAATCCGAGGGAATGTAGAAAATGTGAATCATAATGATGACATATTATTTTATCTGTTGCATCTTTAACCTAATTTTAAAATTATTTTTGACATTGCTTTTATGATATTTACCAAATTTGTTTTCCTGATGTTGCATGTTGTAGAAATGAGGCCTTTTATTAAAGTCATAATCTGATATTTCTGAAGGCTTGCAAACAACATCAAAGATGTTGTCCTCTTCTCCCCTTTATCCTCACTCCTCCTTCTAGTGTTCCCATCTCTTTAAATTTTGTTAGTTCCTTTTAGTATTCTTTGAACTATTGTTTTCTGGTTCTTGGACAACTAGTCTTGAAATACTTTTAAAAAATTAAATAATTATTTGTGCATTCTGATTCATATGTGTTCAGTGTGTAAGTTGTAATGGAAGAATGAGTGAGCTCCAATTGTTGTGATGTAGTGAAAGTAAAGTTCATTAAAACACCCAGAGAGAATTTAGTTTTAATAAGATTTTTGAGTAACTTTGCCAGCTGCTAATCCGGCAGAAATGAAGGCAGTTTGAACCATAGGCAGCGCTGACTCTAAAGCTATTTGTCTACTGATACACAGAAACACCTGGCAAACATGGGTGTATAAGTAATGCTCTGTAAGTGGGAAAGTGATAATGGCATGCACCTCTGCTCTTTGGGGACACAATGATTTGGAGAGTGTTTGATCTGAGATTTTATTGGGAAAGAAACATGGAAAGTGCTAATCCTAAGTGGCTTTTTTCTGTATCTAGTCATATCTGTAAAAACTGATTTTAGCTAATTTAAAATTTTAGACATTTGTATACATATAGAAGTGACAACATAAGTTAGAAGTAACTAAGTAATAAGGCTTTATGTCTTTTATCTCTAGATAAGAGAGTCTATAACTAGAAGCTCTTGCTACTGTGTATAGGAAAGCTACTTAAAATATTAGTAAGTTACTGTGCAAAGCAAAGTTTGTGGGTCAGACTTAATGTGGTCCTGAATAAGTAATTCTTGTTTTGTTTTTATGCTTTAAATAATCAGTATCTTTCAAACTTTGTACTCAATTCAGTATGCTGAAAGAAGCAAAGTATTGAACCACTTCAAAGCACCAGCTGGCTTGCTCAGGTCCATTTTGGATGTTTCAGGGAATAAAATACTGTTTTCACACATCTTGTGGTTATTTTTCATAAGTTTACTTGTATGTGAACAAATCATAGAATCATAAGGTTGGAAAAGACCTCTGAGATCATCAAGTACAACTGTACCTGTCCCCTTCCTAAACCATATCCCTAAGAAACTCATCTACCCGCCTTTTAAACACCTTCAGGGATGGTGACTCAACCCCTCCCTGAGCAGCCTGTTCCAGTGCCTGACCACCCTTTCAGTAAAGAAATTCTTCCTTATATCTAGTCTGAACCTCCCCTGGCGCAACTTATGGCCATTTCCTCTTGTCCTATCACCTGTCACTTGAGAGAAGAGATCAACACTCGCTCTCCCACAGCCTCCTTTCAAGCAGTTGTAGACAGTGATGAGGTCTCCCCTCAGCCTCCTCTTCTCCAAGCTAAACAACCGCAGTTCCCTCAGCCGCTCCTTGTAGGACTTGTTTTCCAGCCCCTTCATCAGCCTCGTTGCCCTTCTCTGGATGCACTCCAACACCTCAATGTCCTTCTTGCAGTGAGGGGCCCAGAACTGAACACAGTACTCGAGGTGTGGCCTCACCACTGCTGAGTACAGGGGCACAATCACCTCCCTTGTCCTACTGGCCACGCTGCTACTGCTATTCTGTTAAAATCATGAAACAACATGAACAACATCAGTGTTCATCATCCTTCTCTTCTGAAAAGGGAGATTTTCCCGTGAAGATTCACTGTAGTGCTTTAATATCCAATATTTATATAAAATTTTTAACATGCTGAGTAGCATTTAAATAGCTATCTGCATAATGTATAGGAAACTTGTTTCTGGCAAAAGAAGGAATGACTTTTTGCCCTCTTTTTCCATATTGAATTGATGGGGAAAAAATGATTGGAAAACCCGGGGGGGTGGCTCTGTGGTATGTGGTAGTATTTTTTCTCTGTTAGTTCTTAAGCTACGCTTTTGCACAAAGTTGTTCTTTCAGCTTTTGGCTGTTCAGATTCTATTTTTTAAAATAGTAGAACACAAAAGAACTGGAAAATAGGCTTTTCAATACAGGGAGATGCTTCAGGAAGTCTTTATTATGTGAACATTTTCTTTGTTTTAAGAAGGTATCAGTGCTGGTCTCTGAAATCCCATATAGTGTGTTGAAATCTGACCATACAAACTTTACAGTCAAGTAATAAAAGGCAGTTTATATTTGCCATTCTTGTGTTTGTGAATTGTGAGATAAACCCTATTGTTGTCAAGAGATCTTGCCAGATGGTTTAATTTCTGAAGGCTGAAAAGAGTGAGTGCATTCTTAAAGGTCTGAAGTTTTGTGGGTTTTAATTGAATGCCTTTAATTTATTTTATATCTAAACAGTTTAGATTTTAGACTAATTTATATCTCAGTCATTGAGTGATATGTAAGCGGTGTGTACCTGGGAGCTAACCATTATCCTCCAACATTTATTTGAGAGCAAACTTTTGGATGAGGCAAAGGTTTTGAATGTCATTTTACAGTTTGTTTTAGCAAACTTTCTGAATATTGTAGTGCTGCTGATGGAAACACTACTGTTCTTGGTTATCAGTTTTCTTATCTATGAAACAGTAGTAGGTCTGGTCAGGTTAAAATCCTATTTTGAGTTCTCTTTTAGTGCCAATTGAAATTGGCATACAAGAATATTCTTATTTTTCACATATCTGTGATCACAGTACTAAATTACTAAGAGGTCCTACAATACAGTCTTTTATACCTGAAAGGGAGTAGAGAGAGCTTTTCTAGCTTAATGACTTCCTATGTAAAGAATTGTTATAACACAACTAGGAATTTATCTTTAAAAAGCTAATTGCTGTTTCTTTGGCAATACTTATCTTTTTTCTTTAGTGAACACAGGTTGAAAAATGCACCTTTACAAAATGATAATGAATTCTGTATGGAAAAGAATTCTCTTACTTGTGAAGCTTAATTATGTCAGTATCCTGAACTGGCCGCTATTTTTGTGTTGAACTATTAACAGTCTTCAAAATACATTGTTTGCACCACTTTCTCTTGTAGGACAAACCACTTCTCTATTGAAGCATATAGTTTGCTTCTTTGTATCTGTCAGTTATATTTTTTATACCTGTACTGTCAACATATGTTCCCTAACATGATGTAACTTTGAAAAAAGTTAACAAAGAGAAAGCATTTCTTTTCCTGAATTCTTCTGAAGCTAGTATTTTGTTCAGTGTTACATTTCGGGGTGTTTAAATGGGAATATGTTTTGAGGAGCAACTAAACCTTTGCTTTGCAGCTAGTCATAACTGTTTGCTAGCTGTTCTCTCAAAGCAAAGAAAATGTATTAAAATACTAAACACTTAATCACCCAATATTAACTTATACTGTAACCTGTAGATACATATTCTTCCACTCCGGCAAAATGTTTGCTGCTTCTGTGAAGAAAGAATGCACCTCATCAGATTCTGCTGACAGCAAAACATATAATGCTTGTTAGTTATATGGCCTATACTAACTCAACTAGAACAGCTCACAATAGAGTATGGCTGGAAGCAGGATAGCCCAGTGTATTCTTAGCTCCACTGCCACAGAGTTAGGGAAACGGCATTTTAGTCTTTCGGTTCCAAAAGCAGCTTTTTTCTGTCTCACTGTGTAAGGTCAAGGTTTGCTCTCAGAGCAAGAAGTACCAAAAGCAATTAAAACATGTTTGCTTTGACAGTTTTCCTTCCCACCTCTCACCCTATCCTCAATTTTCTTTAGCCCTGGTTCAGTTGTTCAAGCAGGATCATCATAGAATTAGAGAATGGCTTGAGTCAGAAGGGAATTTAAAGACCATACAGTTCCAACCCCCTGCCACAGACAGGGACACCTTCCACTAGACCAGGTTGCTCAAAGTCCCATCCATCCTGGCCTTGGATGCTTCTCTGGGTAACCTGTTATACTGCTTCACCAGCCTTGTAGTGAAGAATTTCTTTCTTATAGCTAATCTAAATCTACTCTCTTTCAATTGAAAGCCATTACCCCTTGTCCTATCACTACTTGCCCTTGTAAAAAGTCTCTCCAGCTTTCTTGTAAGCCCTGTTTAGGTACTGGAAGGCTGTTCTAAGGTCTCCCCAGAACCTTCTCTTCTCTAGGCTGAACAACCCCAAGTCTCTCATCCTGCCTTCATAGGAGAAGTGTTCCATCCCTCTGATGATCTTCATGGCTATTCTCTGAACCCTCTGCAACAGGTCCATGCCCTTCGTATGCTGGGGACCCCAGAATGGAATGCAGTAGTCCAGGTGAGGTCTCACGAGAGCAGAGTAGAAGGACAGAATCACCTCCCTCGGTCTGCTAGTCACGCTTCTTCTGATGCAACCCAGGATGCAGTTGGCCTTCTGGGCTGCAAGTGCACTTTGCCAAGTCATGTTGAGATTCTCATCAACCAGTGTCCGTAAGCCCTTCTGAGCAGGGCTGCTTGTAATCTGTTCTCCACCCAGCCTGTATTTGTGCTTGCAATTGCCACAGCCCACATGCAAGACTTTGCATTTGACCTTGTTGAACTTCATAATGTTCTCAAGTCTGTCAAGGTCCATTAGTGAAGCCATTTAGGCTGTCACAAATTGCCTCCTTCTTTTCCATGTGCCTTAAAAGTAAAGGTTATCTACCTTTTAGTCTAGCAGCAGTTGATCAGGCATATAAGACGTGATGCTCCCACATTTTGGTTATGGAAGTGAGTGAAAAGCAGGATACATAGTGGGTATGCAGTAAGCTAATGATATCCACTGGCTTTCTCAAAACAGTTGTGTGTAGAACATACAATATGAAGAGAAATGTGGTTTTGGCTTTTATTTTTCCCTCCCTTCCCTACTTTTGCTTTGACAATTACATAAAGAGAAGGGAATTTAAAAGAAAGCATTCTTTTCTGTAATTGTCAGGAAAAGTTAAAATTAAGTGAATAGCCTGAAAATAGAAGGAATATTAAACCTGTGAATAATTGGTTTCATACTTACTGGTTACACAGTGGAAGGTGTGTATCTTCTGCAAATCTAGTAAGGCAAAAAACGATGGTTAAGATAGAAATCTGGATTTTTTCTGGCTGTGTTCCACATTTAACAACACAGATGTAGCTTTGCTTATATTACTTCATCTTCTTTTTAATGGTAAGACTTATTTTTCCTAGTATAGTGTTTATGAAGCCCTGTGTCTTTATGTAATAAACCTTTTTTGGCTGTGTGCTCCCTTGCCATATCATATTTATCATTCATAAATTCTTGCTATGAGTTCTTTATGCTGAAATACTCTGTAAATTAAACTTTTTTCCCTTTATTTTCTCCTGTTGGTTCATACTGAACACATTTTGGGAGATGGAGGTGAAAAACAAGAACTTGAAAAATTATTTTCTGTTCTTGGGAATCACTTACTCAAAATGCTTATGCTCCATCTGCTATCATAGTGATTGCCCTGATTTGCTTCTGTAGTTTTGCCTCTGGTCTCTGTGATGGATTGTATTTGAAAGTCAGAAGCTTATTTCAATAGGAAGAGATGGGTTTTGTGTTTATAGAGGTTGCTTCATGTTTTCTGCAAGTGAAGAGCAGAGAACAAGAGTTGAAGAGGGTGAATGAAGGATTCTATGAAATCTGTCAATTGTGCGTTGGTGTAGTGGTACCCAGCAGTGAATTTATAGACCCAGAAATTCTGGTGCAGTAGCTGAGCCTGCAGGCAAGTGTGTTTAGATGGGATTGCAATACACTAATATTTAAGGGATAGGTATGTCTGGGGGTGTGGCTTTTTTTGGTTGGGCAATCATACATTATAACAACTCAGAATCTCAGTAAACCCACACATGATAAAATTTGTAAGCCATTATTTGAACTAACTGTTTATAGTTTTGTTTTTCTTCTTTTTTTCCCCCCCGATTGATACAGGTGGAATCAAGAGATACTTTAAACAGTATTGCCTTGAAATTTGATACAACACCCAATGAGCTGGTTCAGTTAAATAAGCTTTTCTCCAGAGCAGTCGTTCCTGGACAGGTACTATTACACTATATATGTAACTTATCCAACAAAAACCTTTTTACTTATATTTCTCACATCTACCAGAGAAAGCGTTAAAGTATGTCTCTGACTCTATAAAAGACTCTTGCTTTGTTTTGGTTTTCTCTAGTTTGTAAATACCTATTAACTGCTTAAAAAGGAAACATGTAATGAAGCTACCTATCTCTCTCAAATAAGATCAAAGGACTTTTAAAACTAAATATACTTAATGATATAATAACACTTGGGTACAAGCTAAATTTTTGCTTTGCAAACATAGCAGGCCGTTTACCAGCTCTAGCTCAGAAGACAAATTCAGGGTACAGCTTTCAAACAACATTCCTGACTGCGTATTACTGCCTGCAATTCTATTTTAATAAATTGGATAATGTTTCCATTGCACTCTGAAAACTTGCTGTCTTTACTGGCAGTATATAGCACTTCTTACGGGTCACTATTGCTTACATCTTTCTTTTCCTTTTTATTTGCCTTCACTTTTCCTTCTCTTTGAAAGCCAGGACTGGAAACAAGTGATAAGTCAAATACAATATTAGCCATTGACCATTCAGTATTAGCCCTCTATTTGAAGAAATCCTATGTTCATTTTTGATTGCTGAAAAACTTTGGGTAGCTTGAATGCCTACCATGGACAAAATAATGTGTTTTATGGGTGAATAACTTCAGCTGATTTTTTACGTTCGGTGCCAAGACCTATATCTATGAACTTATTCCACAGTCTGTTTCTTTGTTGCAAAAATAGGAGCAAGAGAAATAATTGGACAGGTCTTCCTTGGACACTGTATTGGGTGTTTCTGGCATGCTGTATGCTCTTAATGCTCTCTATCTGAACTTTTTCCTTAATTACTGTGACTGAAAATCAGTCTTATTTCAAGACAGCATTTAAAAACTTTAAAAGCTAGAATTTAGTACTTTGTGTTGGTATTTATTCTCTCAACTCATAATTTCTGTTAAAATTAATGGGAGCAAGAATGATTTTTTTATAGCTAATTTTGAGAAAGTATAGCAAATATGCCTGAACTTTTGGGAAATATAAAGTAAAAGTGAAAGCATAACTTTTAATTGCATTATATCTTCTTTATAGATTTTGTATGTTCCTGACCCAGACTACATTTCTAGTGTGGACAGCTCCCCCTCTCTAAGTCCTATAAGTCCCCTATCACCTACATCTTCCGAAGCAGAACTTGACAAGGCTACAGTAAATGTAGGTATACCTGTTGTACTTGAAATTAATTTTCCCTTAAAAGATAAATGCTACAGATGCTATCCTTTCATTTTGGGGAGAGTTCAGAAGTAAAATGGAACCTTTCTTAAAGTAAATGCAAGCTTTTAACCTTTGTAAATGAGTTTCCTATGTGAAAACTGATTTGAAGGCATATTATTTGTAGCAGAATACTATTCTTGCACACTGATTTCAATACTGATTCCTGTTACATTTCTGTATTTGTTACTTTTCAGAACTAGTTAGACATTTGTGTCTACTCTTATTCATAGTTTTGTAGCAATAATACATTGACAAGAATAATTAAGTAGCTAAAAGGTAAGGGCTACTCTCGCTCCCTGTAGAGATGCAGGAGGGAGTTCTCAGTTTTCATTAGCAAAATGAAGTAAATAAAAAGTCTGTTTCAGTGAATGGCTGAACAGAGCTGGTTACACCTGACTTCTACTTAGTAATTCTACCTTTGTAGACTTTCAAATACTAAAATTGCTTAATCATCAAAACTGCTCTGTAATTCAGCTCAAATGTAGTTTTTTGGCTAGGAGCTAGCTTTTGTAAAAGCAAGTCTTTTGGAACACTGGTTTGCTGTCAACAGAATTCCATGGGGAGGACTCCAGACAGGAGGATTCAGTATCAGAGCCTGAGCCTTCTCTGCAATTTGTGCAATTATGACCTTATTCAGATGTTTCTTTTCCCAGTTATTATCTTTTTCTTCCAAATAACAAAATTTTATTGATAGCATTTCTTAATAATGGTCAAATGTGTATTCCAGGATTCTGTGTGCTTAACGTTTAGGAAGGTTTAAGACTTCAAACACCTATTTTATTTATTTCCTTGCAGAACTTGATCCAGAGAGGTTTAAATATATGTGTTGCTTTCTTGCTGAGTAGGTGCCCCAGCTACATTACAGAGGCTGTGATGACCCTTCTACTGAAAATTACAATTTAGTTTTGCTGTTATACTTTTACTGTGACATGTTCTCATGAGACGTCTGGTGTCACTTGTGTTGAATAATTTCTTTTACGTTTTATGGCAAACTGAAGGTGTTGTGGCACAGTAAAAAGAAGAATGTGTTCTTGTGGACTAGTCTGTCATTCTGAGAATGACTGTAAATGCTACAATAGTCCTGTCCATATAGCATGTATTGTGAGGAGTTACTCAAGGGAAAGCTATTAGTTTTACCGTTAGAAATCAGAGCTCTTCCTAGACTAGATCCCACGTCAGAAAAATATTTTATTCTTGCTCTTGTGGAGTATTTGTATTGCTTGTTTGTATATAGTGGATAAGGAGGGTTAATAGTGTAATCATACTTGTAATTTTTTTGAAACTGTTTTATTGAAACTATGCACATAGCAGAGATAAAAACTTTAAAGTATAGAAGAAACAAAGTAGATTAAAATATTTAAAATTAAAATCCTCTTATGCAAAATATTTTTAGTGCAGGCAGTTCAATATTGGCAACAATTTGAGTGTTACATTTCGTTTTACTGACTCTTAATGTATTGTTACAGAACTATTTTGTACATCTCATTACATGTTGTGAATCACTACAAGCAGTTCTTAAATGCTTCAGGGAAAGTAAAACAAATGAGCAATGTTACAATGTATAATAAAGTGTTTATGAAAGTTTCTGTTTCTGAAGGCTTTCAAAGTATATGCAAAGAGGGAAGGGATGATCTTAGATACAGTTTGTCAAAAGAAAACAAAGAACAGAAATCACTCGCACTTATAAATGTGAACTCTGTGTGTGTGGTTTTGTTTTTCAGTCTCTCCAGCAACACGAAAAGCACTCTTTCTGTTTGAGTGGTTAAAAGTGGAGGGTTTCGTTCTTCATCATAACACCTGTTTTCTGTGTTTCTTCTTCCCGTCTTTGCTGATTGCTGTCCTTGTGAGAGAGAGAAGTACTAGCATACGTTCTCTAATACTTTGTATTGATGTCTATCCTCTGACTCTCCTCCAGTTTTCACTCCAGATTAGGAGCTTAAATTCAAGCACAGTTCATTGTAAAGAAGATATGTCACTCCGCCTGTATAATTTAAAGGGGTCCTCTCTCTGTGCTGTGGTCATTGCAGTTAATGAGTTCTTGCTGGAAATTGAATAAGATGACTAAACAATGTCTGAAATTCTGAGACAAAGTGTAAATTATGATAGGCTTTGTTCCTTTTGTTTGTTTTATCAAACATTGGAGTAGCTTAATGCAACCATGTGGCTAAATACAAACCTCTATAACCCTGTTCAAGTGTTTGATGTTGTTACGCTGAAGCTTTTTAGTGTGTATTTCGGTAAGTTATTGACTGTGTGCAGGTAAGAATTCAGTGTAGAATTTCAATTCTTTCTTATGCTGCTGGGTTTTGTGAAGGATTTCTTCATTCAACAGTCTGCATGTATTTGAGAAGATCCGATAAGCTTTATTACCTACACAACTTTCAATGCATATCAAAATAAAATGTAGGTACAAGGGTGTTGTCATTAAATTAGAAAGTCTATCACTAGTATTATTCCCGGTTCTGTGTCACTTGTCAATGTGAATGAGAAATAGCCAGCTTGTTCATGGTGGACTTGGATATCAGCTGGGGACTCTTACAGCCACTTGCTAACTTAGGTGTGTCACAAAGGTGATCATGTGATTTCCTTTTTAGGAGAAAGGCATGTACAGAAAAGAGTACTCAGCTCAAGGAACATTCCTTTTTAATTACATCTTCATTAGCTTTTTCAGCAAAATTAAGCTCAATGTTCTACAAGTTGTTTTGGGGTTTTTGTATGCTTTTGAACTAAAATTGAAAGATGCAAGCAGCAGTTAAAGCAGTGCTAGTGAAACAATGAACTGAAAACAATTATGCATAATGTTCCTGGGTATGATTAAAGGCACTTAGCTGCAATCTGTACTTGTGAATAGAATTGAACAGAAAAGCAGAAAACCAAATGGAACATGGAAATTCACATTTTTTATAAATAGCAATAATAACTAAAAATAGCAATTATATATGAAGTGGAAGTCTTTAAATGTTGATTAATCTCCAAAACAAGATTGCCTTGACTATAAAATGGATTCTGGCGCAGTCTACTGTATCTGTAGCTTTTATTTAAGAACATTTTTTCCATTGTCTGTCCTGTCCCTGGTTAGGTTGCATGTTCACTACTTTGTTGTATATACTGTTAGGGAGCAAGACAGATAGCTCTTTGTATTATCTGCTCAGGAAGGTCATGAATAAAATCCTCTGGAAGTGGTAGTCAGGTATGTGAAAGGCAAAGACTGCTGGGAACAGCCAGAGTGAATTACCAAGGATAAATAATGCTTAAGCAAAGTGATTGCTTTCTTGATGAGATGACTGGCTCAGCAGATGAGGGAAGAGCAGTGCATGTTTCTTACCTTGAGTAAAGCCAGACCCTTGACACTGTTCCAAAGCATCCTTGTCACAATACTGGGGAAGTGTGAACTGAATGAGTTAACTACAAGATGGCCAGGAATATCTGGCAGGCTCTTTGGACTTAAAGTGATTCAGCATTTGTATGAGTGACTGGTTACTTTTTGTTTATTTTCTATGTTGTGGACAGCTGCAAATCCTTTAGGGCCCTATTGGGGCAAGTATTGTTTATAATCTGTCCATCAGTGACCTTAATGGTGGGACAGAAGACAGGATCTGCTGTCAGCAAACCTGGGGGTAGGGGCAGCAAGAATTAGGGCAAATGCACTGGAGGGAAGGACAGGGGCTGCTCATCAGAGGGACATCAAAAGTCTGGAGAGATGAAGTAACAGAAACTTCATGAAGTTCAGTAACAGTTAAGACCAGCTTAGGGCAGGAGTCCCATGTGGCAGGGTGAGGGTTGACTTGCTGTGTAGTAGCTCATACAGCAAAAGACTAATGGCCAAGGAGAGGTTCATGCTAGTGTCCTGGTGGAGATGTTGAACAATGTCCGCTTGTGATGGTAAAAGCTAATCACATGCCAAGTTGGAAATGAAAGAGTAATACCAACAAGTTAAGGAAAAATTATTATTCCCCTGTATAGGGGGCTTGTGAAGCGGCATTTTTAGTGTCCACTTTTGGTACCTCCAGTAGCAGACAAAATGGACGTATTGGAGAGAGACACCAGTGGAAGGCCATTAATATGATCAGGGAATGGAAACATACAAGACATAAAGCTTGGCTGAGGGTACTGGCTTGTTTTTTTGTCTGGAGGAGAAAATACTAATGGAAAACCTGATTTCTGTGTTGTACTACATACTAGACAGATTAGGGGGAATAGGAGTCAGGGTCTTCTTCAGAAGTTCGTAGTAAAATGGCAAACAGCAACAGCTGCAAGTTCCTGCACAAGAGGTCCTAATTAAATATCAGGAAAATATTTTTCACGATGTGTAGTTAAATGCTGGATCAGGTGTCTTGGTAAGTCTGTGGAATCTCCAGCCTTGAAGACTTAAACTTGACTGGAAAGGCCTGCAAAACCTTATCTGATGTATACTTAGGCCTGCTTTGAATACAGGGTTGCACTAGCTAACCTTCTGTCTTGAAGTATTGGATAATGTTGGGGAAGGATAACAGAAAACAAGAGAACTTCTGTGGAAGTTGGAAAATAATCCTTTGTGCTAACTGCTGGTCACATTTTGCATGTGACAGTACATTACATGGTTTTGTTTTGTGAGATCTGATTCTTATTTTGGTTTTTTTCTCACCTTAATTCCAAATATCTTTGCCCACTTGCTTTTCTTGTCATGGGCTGGTTAAGCTGTGCTTCGTAATTTACACTGTTAGATCAAAGAGATCCTTTAAACTGCAGTGGATTTGGAACCCTGTTTTTACATTTGCACTCATATCAAAGGAAAAGAATAAAAATTATCCAATAGAAAATGTCTTAAATTTAATATTGAAAAAGGCAGGTTGCTAAGTTGTTTTTTTTTAATTCTCTTTTAGGATCCAGATGGAGTTCAACGGAAAGAGTCAGTTGCTTCCCCAGCACATGCAAATGTTCGTCCTGCAAGAGTGGTATCATCCACCTCCGAAGAGGAGGAAGCATTTACAGAGAAATTTCTAAAAATTAATTGCAAGTACATCACTAATGGCAAGGTACTTAAAACATTCAGGTTTTACTGTTATTGTGTAAGATGTAAAAGTAAAGTACATTTAAACCATAAATATATAGTAAAATTTAGTTACTAAATAGGTAGATGGATCAGCTTATATAGTTATATGTATATATAAATATGGTGGGTTTTTTATTCTCTGTTTCCTTTGGATTTCTAGAGTACTTGTTTCGTAGATGTGACACAAGTAGGTAATACGTTAATAACTTGTGACAAACTTCCATGTAGCCATGCTGTTAAGTGCTTCTCTCACGTTCAGGTTCTTGAAGTCTGCTTGCTACTTCTGTTAGTGTCTCTCGTAAGTAATTCTTTTCACTTACAGGTGATAATAACATGTCTTTAATTATAAGGAAATGTGAGGTTGGGTAGCTTTGTTTCAGTTTTCCTGAAGCAGAACAGTGTGAGCAGAATTAACCTCTGATTCTGCAAACAAACACTTATGTATTGAGTATAGTGTAGCAGAAATAATTTTTAAAAAATTTTTCTTTGAAGTAGTAGTTAGAGTTCTCTTGGTAGTGTCATTACACAGATGCCTCCAATTTAGTGGCACTTAATTAACTTACATTCCTTAATTAATGTTCCATTCATAGGTGGACAAGTCTTGTGCACATATTTAGGGACTGAGATCATGTCAAAACACTTCATTTCAGAACACTTTAGGAAAAAAACAATGTATTGCTTTCCCACCCCATAGAAAAATGACTGTTGGACACTTTAATAGTGATTGTGCCTTCACTCAAACTGAATGAATGTGAAGAAATCCAAAATAATTATAGTACTTATTCCTTCACCTGAATTTTAGGTATGTATATACAGATACTGTTGATTCTTTGCTGCTCCATAATAGGTTTGCAGATACATTATGTTAGTGATAAACAGATTAATGAGAATCTCCTAAAACTGCATTTATTTTTTTTGCTAGTGGAAACGATTGCAGATCTATGTATGTCTAGACTTGAAGCTTTTCGATGGCATGTGTGTACTGGCAAAAGCTGTATGTTAGAAATTGGTAAGACAAGTACTGGAAAAGCTTCGTATATTACTTTGTTCCTCTTTGCAGTTCATTTATTTCACTCCATGCATTCTATCCCTAGGCAACATCTTTCAATTGGTTCTAGACAAGTCATTACTGCTCCATTTTAAGTGCTCTGATATGGAGGAATTGAGAATTGTGCGCCTGCATTAGAAATGAGCTGTACTGGAAAAATATAATCTAGGGTTAAAATTTAGAGCATATTATTTACATGCCATAATTCCTCATCAGAATATTATGGAATTGACTACAGCATCTGTCTTTGACATGCGTCTTTACAGCCTATTTTCTAAAAGCTACAAGGAGAATTCAGTTTCTAAGAAGTTGTATGGTCCACCGTAGAAACAGTCCATATTTGGAGAAGTGGGCAGAGAGAGAAAAGAACACTAACTTGCTCAGATTTGAGTGCCAGATTTCTTAAGTTAGGCATGTAATTTAGCCTTTGTGTCATGTGTGGGACTAATGTCCTCAGGCATGTAATCTTATCCTCTCCTTGATAAACTTCCTGACAGCACAGGAGTATAGATGTTTAAAAGTTTTCTGGAGAAAGCATAAAAGATTCTTCGGCTTCCCACTCTAGAAGTGATTTTGCTAATTGTTATCTGATTTAGAAGGCTTCAGATGTAGTAAGTCATCACTGTGACTGATGCTTGTAAACTAAAATCTAGCGAGAGCCTATTTTTCACTGTTTTTAATTTCACGTATGCGAAAGGGCTTGTATTAGGATAAGACAGTCTCATGTCATACTTTTCAACACTGCTTATTCTGTAGTTGTTTGGAGTTGGTTTTAGTCACACCTGTGACTTCCTGAGCAAGCGCATGGAAATTATCAGTAATGCTGTGGTTGGAACCTGGAAACATTTGCTCTTTTGTTGTGTTTACTCTCTGTTATCTGTTTATGACTACTGTTAATGTCAGGGTGTGGGGCGTAGTCAGAAATAGGGTGGGGCAAATATGCCATATCCTGGTCAGACAATAAATCAGTGTAACCAGTTACTGCAGTGTCACTGCTTAATTCACTGTTCATTGCGTGTGTAGGCATGCCCTTTCTTGCAGCCATACAGTTTGCTACTTTTGTAGAAAAATAAGCTGCTCTAATTTTTTATTCTTTGCACTGTTTGGAGGCAGAAAAAGGTATCTTAAATAATCTGCTTGATTGAAACTGAAACTAATAGAGGAGCTTTGAAATTCTTCGTTCTTTCATATACTTGCTAGTTTACTTGTTTTGAAAAGTTAATAGGTAAACAAAATTGACTAATACTGAGGCTTAAAAAAAGCTGTAAACAACCTGGCAATATGGTCACAAAGCACAAACACATTTTTGAAGTGAAAAAGAGGACACTAAGGTTCAAGACTTCTTCAATAAAACAAAGAATAAAACTAAATTATCTTTTTTTACAAAGATTCATAAATCATAGATTACAGATTTTGTTTTACCTTGTATGTTCAAGAGCATAATGCAGTTACTTAGAGGTGACTTCTGTGTGTTTTACTGAACTGCCTGTTTCAATGTTTGAGCTACTGAGTGTCAAAGTTTGGCTCTAATTCTCTCTTTATCATCATTTCTTGAATTTCTATCTGGGATACTGTATAAGATTTAGAGCTTCCACTTCCTGAGGTTTAAGGAACTTCAACAGAAAGAAGCTAAATCCAATTCAGATTTTGCAGTCTTAATCTACTTTCAAGATACGGGTTTTTTTGCTTCTCTGGAATAATATTTTCTTGACTGACTTTAAGAATAAAGGGATCAATTCTTAATAACCTGTTGTGTCCACATGGGTCTCAGTAATGAAGTAGTGTGCATTCCACTGCCTAATCTTGTGCTCTGATTGCTGAACTGTCTCTAGCCACATTATTGGTACAATTAATTCTTTGAAAATATATTGAAAATTTAATTTATATAAAAATGAAGTGAAAGAGCTATTTCTAAAATGTTCAACAGGTATTTGATTACCATCAAAAGGAACTATGCTGAAGACAGCATGGCAGAGCATCACCACAAAAAGAGAAGCTGGGGTCATCTCCTTGGTTTGATGGGGTAGGTGAGGACATAAGAGGGGCCCCCATGCTACTTTTTATTCTAAAGAATATATTCACACTGAAAACATTTTCAACAACTGGGCTGGAGAGGGAGCTTTTGGGCTTTCTCCCTGCTCCAGAAGTAAGGCACCAAGCAGATTTTATAGGGAACGTATCTTAGGCTGTCAGCCATCTTCAGCCATTTTTCTTGGCATCAGTCTTGTTACCCATTTCTGGGTGTTTTGTAGAGTAAGTGTGAAATCTGCTGCCGTAGTGCATAAATGTGTATGTGTAACCAGAAAAGTAAATAGACACTAAAATGAGTGCATGGTCAGAGTCCATTGCTAGCTTCCTCAGAGACAGTAGTTCTGAAGTACATGTGTAGCAGGAATGCTAACATAGAAGTCTATCTGATCTATAACGGCAAACCAACAAGGGAAAGGAGTTGGAGGTATTCTCCTTTAAAGAGGATATGTAATTTTTATCTTTGCTTATGCAAAACTGTGGTGTTAGCTCTCAAAGGCTGGAGCTGCTTCATTTTCCATCTTTTAGGGAAGACTAGCGTAATGCAGTGAGTAATTCTTGACCAGTGGTTGGCTCAGTGCACGTATGCTCCCATTTACATGTTTTCTTCTTACATTATTTATTGTTTTCTCAGAGAATCAGCGCTTGGTTTCTATCTGTCCTGGAAGCTCCATCTGAGTAATACATGTTCTACAGGTTTTTAAGGAATTTTTTTTCTTGCATGCAAGTTAGAAGGTAGTAAAGACAGGAGCTATTTGTCCTGTAAAAGAGTCACAGAAACTTGTTAAAGAAAGTGTCAGAAACACTGGCCTGTCTGAAAAAGAGAATAATTAAAACTTGGGACGAAACAAATTGTTTCTTCATCTGGTTGTTACCTGTGCTTTACCTGGGCTCAGTGATCCTTGGTAATAATAAAAAAATGGCAGAAGCTATAGTGATATTTAGTGTATTAAGAATCTGATTTCTAGCCTGTAAATTTGGGGCAGCAGTTCTTCTCTAGAGAAGTGCCCTGAAGTGTTAATGTAGTAACTGTGGATAGTGTCAAATAACTTGTGAGCTGGAACAAAAATACTGCATTGATCTGTCTCCCGTCATCTTTTAAATAGTTAACAATGAAATAGGTCATGTTAAGGAATTACAAAATCAGTGTTTTCAAGATACCTGTATAATCTTTCAACTGCTTATAACCATTGCAAATGAAGTGCTTGATCAGCATTTTAGCCAAGTACATATAAAGCCTGATAGTTCCAAAGGTTTAGTTCTCTGGGGCTTTTTTATCAGTGTAATAAGTTTTAAATGGAATTACACTTTCAGATAGTTTTTTTTTATGCTGAGTATTTACATATTGGCAAGCTTTTAGGTTTCTAGCTGTGTGTTTGGTTGGGGCTGCAGAGGGGAGGGTTTAGAGTCTTCCATGCTTCCGATTGTCAAGGACAACTGTCTGATGTACAAGATTGGAGGTTTTTTTGCCATCGGACAGGTCAGACTGTTCTAGGAAGCTTTCGTTTACAATAGAAGATCTTTTAAACTTGTTTTCCTTATGTAGTCAGTAGTCTTGCACACTGCTTTGGCTGAACACTTGCCTGCTGAAACATTGTATCTACTGCGTCAGCGCCTTAAGTCTGAATACCACAAGGTACCATACAATTTCTTTAAATGCATTCAGACTTGGCTTGAAAACAGATTTCTGTCCTGGATATGATGTCATTTCTTTAAGATATTAACAAGTCTGGCCTGTGGGTTTTATGAGGGGTAAGTTGTTCTGAATTGCTAAAAATGAAGCTGAAGCACAGTAATAGAAATGAGGTGTGCGACTGGTTCTTCATACATTTTATTCTAATGTTGTGACACTATAGTGTTCAGATAAGTAATGCGAAATTGACTTATAAATCTTATTTTGTAATAAAATAATCTTTAATCAATTTTTGATCTGGACTGCCAGCTGAAGCAGTTTTTAACTTGCTTTTGAGAGTACAGATAAAGTGTTGGATTTCATATTTGTTTAATAAAACCAGTGACCTTGCTGACATGAGTGATACGTCAGTTGTGACAGCTCACCCCTTGATAGAAAAATGTCATCTTCTTTTATTGCCTGAAGTCCTTTGTGGCCTCAAAAGCTTTAGTGCTTCCTGTGTACTTAACTTATCAAGGCAGGATCATTTGTTTGTCAACTAGTAAACAAGTGAAGACAAAATCTTAGTCTGAACTTGAACAGTGAACTTGATTACTGATTGCATCTACTAAGTAATGCATCATTTTGGAAGTTGGTGTTAAACATTTAAATCCTTCAGCTAGAGCAGTCATACCACCCTATTTTTTCCTCTTTCTGCTCTGACTGCTCTGAAGATTGACATGCAACAAGTGGACAGTAAAAGAATAGAATATTTCCCTTCTGTGGAACCTACAGTGACTATCTAGTCCAAATGCCATCAAGGTTATGGCCTTGACTTTTCTGGGTGAGATCTGGAGAATATTGATAAAATTCCACTTTAATGTGTGGTCATTAATGAAAGCTCAGATTTAGAACTAATGCTGCTTTTTGCATGATGTACTGAATTTACAGAAATAATATTTAAAGAGAAGAAACTGTTGTGAGTAGACTCGTGCCGACTTTTGCAGTCATGTGAAATGTGTTTTCTAGACTACAGTGGGTATAACCAGATGTAAGCTTCTATTGACAGTCATCGTCTTGGAATTTTTTTGCATGTTGAAAGTCTTGTTTCCACAATAGAGTGCTGAGAAACAAAATACAAGTGACAATTTTGTTTGTGTCTTAAATATCTTGGAATTCTGTAAATAAGCTCTGTTGACTTAAATCTTTAGCGTATGCTTTGTACTCCGAAAGGCACGTGTAAAACCTGACTAAGAGTACTTAAGTACAAGAGCTTGAGCTGCTTTTCAGACTTCGTTTTTTTCCACTTTTCTATAATAGTGATGCCAGTGGTCATAGCTTCAACACTATTTTGAGTTTGTTTTTTATCACTCAATCTTCTGTTCACTATATGGCATCTTGTTTTTTCTTCTGTGAAGGTCATCAACCATCACAATGCTGGGAAAAATTTTCTGGAAATGTGAAGGATTGTAGTTGTATTTCATGTTGATAGTGTCTTCTTAAAACAGAAGACAAACAATCCCCCCCAATACACAGTGTTTGTAATCACTGTGAACAGTTTCAGTGAGCAGGATGTTTATTCAGTTCCTGATAAGCTTCAGCAGCAAATTCAGCAGCTCTTGCAATTCTTGCACAAAAGTTTTGAATGTCTTTCTGAATTTGTAAAGTCCTTAGGATACAAGATCTGTGACTAAAGATCACTGTAATCCTGCTTAAAGCTACATTTCCTCCAGTTCATAGTTTTAGCTCACATTACTGTTCTAACAGTGTAATGAATTTCCTTACTGGGCAACTGGTGTTGGTGTTTGTATGCATTTCTAACACTTAAACTCCACACCTCAGTGTATTGTGAATTAACTTGGTAGCTGTGTTGTGTAAGAACCTTACAGCTCATAGTATGGATATCATTTTTCTTCAATTTGTTTCATACTGTAAGTTAAAATCTACTTTTATTCATGTACTGCAGCAGTATCATTGTGATTAAATCCATCCAAAGCTTCATTTTGAGGCAGTTGCTTCTCTAAAAATCTTACAAAATATTTAATATTTTTAATCTATTTTCATTCCTATTAATGTATCTGTCCAATCAGTCAACAGGTCCATTAAGTTAGAGTACCTTGTATCAGATATGGCTGTTGCTTTTGTGTGGAAAAAACCCAACCAAACAAACAACAAACCAAAAAAGTAAAGTGGCAAGTTTTAAGATCATTCTTTTTTTGTTCTTTAGTTAAATAGCAAAAAGTGAGAAGACTTAAGAGTCAGATTTTAGACAAAAACTAGCAGTAAGCCCTGTGGTTATCTGGAAGGATGTATCTTTACCTCAGAGGAGCTCTCTATTGTATCCTTCAGAGTCTGTGGGTTTCTGTTTTTTTAACTCAACCTAGATATTAGTAGTTGTGAGGAACAAAACTATCTTTTGGGAAAGCTGATGGCATTAATTGCTTTCCCAGAAGAACAGTGATGTTTCTAGATGACTACAAAACACCAAAACACAAGAAACTGTATGAACTTGCTTAAATATAAAGGTGCTTTAAAAACAAATTAGAAAGCACCTTTTTCCTACAAAAAAATGGAGAATAAGCTGAAATACGAAGGAGAAAATTTACCACTTCTTTTCCCTCTCATTTTAGGGTACAGTCAATGGTGTGCTGCTAGTGACGCCAAATAATATAATGTTTGATCCTCATAAAATGGATCCTCTGGTCCAAGAGAACGGCTGTGAAGAGTATGGCATCATGTGTCCAATGGAAGAAGTGATGTCAGCTGCTCTGTATAAGGAAATTGTGGACAGCAAAATTAAGGATTCATTAAGCATGTAAGATAGTATAGTATTTATAAAGCTTTGAGTAAAAACGAACTGTAGACATATTGATGACCATACAAAACTAGCAAAACCACATTTTTTTATGTTATTTTCTTTTTGAATAAGAACCTCAAAGACTGGCTTGCAAAGACCCTTGAGAAAGCTTCCTTATACCTAATGTGAGAACTTGGAGTAACTATATAGAATGAATCCTCTTCTATATACATGGAATCTAATTTTCACAAATATCTCTTCTAAAAATCAGTGTATAGCAAGAGGTACCACATCACTTCCTCTGCCCCTTCAGTTATGGAAACAGTTATGGATGCATTTGATTCTTTGTTAATTTAAAAAGTACAGAATAGAAAAATCCAACTGAAACAGCTTTAGGAGCAAATTTTTGTTTGCTGTTTTCCATTTTCTTCTCAAACTAGCTTCACCTACCCTCTTGATGCTCTGATAAATGATTGTAGACCAATTTTCTGAGGTCTGTGTGTATTTTTGTGCCATTAGGCCCTTTCTGGCTAGGGGAGGAACTGCATATTTGCCTTTGGTTATAGCCTTGTTTGAGGTGAATAGAATAAATTTAGATCAGTAAACTTTAATAACACGTGTTTAGCATGATAGATGATACTTCAGACTGACTTTAAACAGCTTTATGGAAAATCTTCGTTCTGTCATGTTGCCTAATTTTTATACTATCCTCAGAAATAGGATGAATTTGAACATTAAAAGCCAAAAAGGATTTAAAAATAATAAAAACCCCTATGGCATCTTTACTTATCGCAGCCCATAAAATACAAACTTTTGCAGATTCTGTTGCCCATCTAACTGCAGGGAAGTGGACTGCTTTAAACAAGGTGGAGTTGTCTACATGTATGAGAGTAAAACTGTTTCCCTGGTATGTAACTTTTATAAAAATGCAGACATTTCAAATATTGTGTAAAGATAACACAGCAACTCTGAGAAATGCCCTTTTGCAGTTCTGACCGGTGGTATACTAAGCACATCCTTCTTGATAATCTTAAATAACTGGACACTAAGAAGAAATAACTTGTCTCATATCATTTTTAAGATCAGTTTCAGAAGAGACTTGGTAGTAAACTGGTATCTTGTCATGGCTTTGTTTGCCTCATGTCACGATTTTCTTGAAAGACCAAGTTACGTATGTATCGCTATAGTAGTACTTTGGGGGCTTTTTTATGTAGAATAATGATGCCTTAAGCGTGATCGCTTTCTAGAATTTTATTTTCCAGACTTAATTTTAAAAAGTCGCGCTTAGTTCCTACTTCAGTTGATGTATAGTGCAGGTAATGAGCTTATGAAGATTAGATGACTCTTCTTAATCTGCCTGTTTGAATCATAAAGTTGCTGTTGCAAAACAAGTCTTTTCCTAGCGTGGTTAGTTTATTTATGATTCGGTGTTGACTTACAAATTTACTTTCCATTCCTTATTGATTTTTTTGTGCTCTTGTGACACATTCATTTTCTGTTTTGTTTTGTTTGTGAAATAAATGCATATGGAATGAAAACATGTTTAATAATAAAAGGTCATACACTGTGCGTTCAGAACCCTGTATGTCCAATTTGATTTATCTCCCTTGTATAAACTATTAAATGGAACACTAACTTCTAGCATTTTCGTCAGTCCCAGCACTTTTATGCCTTAACTTCATCAAAATTCGAGGCATGTCTGTATATTGGTATGAAGGTATGAGCTTCTTAAAAGCATTTGATACTAGATAATGGGAGATTATTAATGGAAGAATGCTTGTGGTAGCAAGGGAGTTGACACTGAGAATTCTTTCAAAAGTATGTTTAAATGTGAGATTTTTTTTTAATGAGGTTGTGTACTGCTCATTTCTTTTGACAACACAGGAAAGCTTGAGTCATGAAGATACTGTTGAGCATGTTCACAGTCCCGTTGTAGTCCTTCCCTTATAAAACTCAGAATTTCTGGTTAGCTTATTTTGAAAGGCAAGTTTAAATAGGATTATTTCCATTGTGGAAAATAAGCTAGTTAAAAGAAGGACTTTTTTTAAACATTTGACAACATTTTTCAACAATTATCAACATTTAATGTTTACTCTTTAAACTGTTCAGTAGTACCTAGTAGTTTGGGATTTATTTTGCTTAAGAGGGGTGTCCTTAAAGTTAGGTACCTGACTAGTGAAGACACTAATCGCTGTTAGGCATTTCCCATGGGCAGAACAGTAAGATCTACCTTGCTCGTTCCTGTTGTCTGCATTGACTAGTTAAGATAGTTATGGTGAGCTAAGCGTCAACTTCATAACAGAGCGGGACTGATCTATACCATTGTACTGAACTCTTTGGTTGACAAAGCTTGAAAGGTCATGGAGGATTTCTACCTTTAGAAATTATGGTTGTATGTAGCTTTTTGTTGGTTTTCCCCTTTTTTTTAATTGTATTTTTCCTCGTGAAATTAGTGTCTTGAAGTTGGGAAGTTCTATTTGTGTCATGCTGGCAAAAGATCTGCCATAAGCTTATCCTTGCAAGAACATGTTTATGCTTTTTTCTTATTACTGATACTCTGGATTAATTTTTGTTTAGGTTTTGTTTTAAGAGTACCTTTTAATCTTTTCCAGCATTAAACAAAACTTAGTAAAGAAAAGAGCTTGATGTTAAAGGCACCTGATATAACAACATTCTTATTTGCTCAACAGAGATGTAGAACAGTTGTCTGTAAGGGAACTTTGCCATTCCAAGAAAGCTGCCAAGAGCAATACAGATGAAATGGATTCCAGGATTCGGGATACAGGCAACGATAGTGCTAGTACTGCCCCACGGAGCACAGAGGAGTCTCTTTCAGAAGATGTCTTCACAGAATCGGAACTCTCTCCAATACGTGAAGAACTTGTTTCCTCAGATGAGCTTCGACAAGACAAATCTTCTGGAGCATCATTAGAATCTGTCCAAACAATAAATCAGATTAGTGCTGAATGTTTAACAATCATTTCAGACTCAAATGAAGCTGTGAGTGACTTAAAACCCGATGCTGAAAGAATTGTAAATGTTATACAGTTTGGTACCCACGGCTTAGGTTCAGAAAGTGCTGAAATGCCTATTAAGGAGGGACAAGAACCTAATGAAAAAGTTGCAGATGTCCTTCAGCAGTCTTTGCAAGGATCACATGGTAGTGAAGAACATGACAAAGAGGCAGAAGTGGATAACGATCAAGATCCCTCATTAGGAAAAGAATCAGAAGGAGAAAGTAAGACAGGAGAGCGATGTCCACATTGCGAAGATACCACAGACTCTCAAAAGAAAGAGGAAACTAGCAAAGGAAAAGTAGCGAGAAACCAAACTGAAGACTCAGAGACAGAAGTTGAGGAACTCCGTAAACTCTGGAAGACCCACACTATGCAACAAACCAAACAGCAAAGAGAAAACATGCAACAGGATTCACAAAAAGAAGTTAATCAGAGAACTTTGACTGCAGGAGATGGGCAACTAGAAGGTGAGTCATTATTTATTGTTACAGCATTAGCCTTCAAATTTACAATGCATCTCCCTCCATCTTATCAGCTTTTATACTTTTATCATTCTGTAGAACACATTGCTCCATATATTGCTTATTTCCCATAAATCTGAAGATTCACTTAAGTAATACCTTCTATAAACCAGTGGGAAAATATTGCTCAGGAAATCGAAAACATGGATACCTTTGTTGCTGGTTTTTTCTCATTGAAATTGTATTAAACCAGTGTCTTTTTGTAGGGGAGATTTAAGTGAGCCTGTAAAATCAGGTGCATGATGCATTGGTCGCCATAGAGCACAAAATTAAAAATGTTCTTTAGCAAACAGCTAGCTGTCACTTAAATTTGAATCCCAATGTACAAGTGCATAAATGAATTTCAAGGAATGAATTTCATCTTATTTATAGCATGTCTATCTTCTGGTTAAGTTTTGTGGTGTGAGCAATGAACACTGAAGCTTAACGCTGTTTGATACTTTCAGAAGTTTGTTTCACTTGCATCTTGTCATACTTCAGTGCTGACTAGAACAAGGTGAAGCATACAAAAAGCATATCTCAGGAGCTAGATAGTAAAAAAATCTAATGCTATGAATATGGGGAGCAGCTGGGTTATTTCTTGAGTATTCTTTACTCCTCTGAAAAATCAGGCCCTAGGATTGTTGGTTGGCAGTTAGCTTAAAAGTCTGAAGTTAGTGCGTATAAAAATGTGGTATTTTTCTTAAAGGATGTATCTATATGCATTTGATTTTGCTTTTTAAAAAGTTCATAGGTCACATTCTGATGCCTTGTGATTTCACTAGTGGAGATAAACTGGTTTTAATTATGCAATATTTTGGGGGCTTGAAAGAAAACATATCTGTAATACCTGTCACAAAGTAATAGGTCACATGTGAAGTGCATTTTAAGGTCCAATTATTTATGTTAATTATTAAAAGTTAAGATTTTGTTGAATAGAGAGGTATATTCTTTAGTTAAACAGAAATTCATCTTACACTTCAGAATATATGATAATTTCTTGGGTTTTGTCTCTTTCTGCTACAGAAGTAACTGAATTTTCAAATTTGAAACAGATTAATAATTGCATCATTCTGTGTTAAGTTTGGCTTTTATGCCTTAAATATTAGAGGAAATTCTCTGGCAAAAATGTCGACTAGCAGTAGTTGCTTCTTGTCACTTAAATGTGAGCACCGAATGTTCTTTGCTGTATTTGCTGCTTTTCTTCCAGTTGAATATTATTTGTAATTTAGTTGTATGAGATGCTTAGTTTTGAGTGACTCTGCAGGTTCTTTATGAATGGCATGGAAACATTTTAAACACTTTCTAATATACTGTCTGTTGGACTAAAACTCTGAAGTAGTCAGAGTATGAGTTTTGTATCATTAAGTTACCTAGATAGTCTTTTTTATATTCTGCATATATCAAGGGTTTGGTTGAATTTTTTCTTCTATGGAAGTTTTGAGAATCTAGGTTCTTGGAAACTACTGTTTATTGATCTTTGCAGAGGTCAAATTATTCAGAGTTTGGAGTTGGTAATCTGTCTGCTCTGAATGTTGATCAGATTATGGAATGCAAGCTGATAACTATGAGTAGACTAAAACAGCTAAAGAGCTCTTCCCTTTTTTTTTACTACCCAGGACTCTCTTATATTCTCTTCTGGTTTTACAGACACTTATGTTAACCACTGGACTTGAATAAAAGCTAGTAGTTGCTACTTTGGAGAAATTGTAACGGTCTATAGTTTTAGCTGGATATTGGCAGAGACTGAAAGGAAAAAAAATAAGACACACAACAGCCATTACTAAAATCTTTTTTTTTCTGATGAATTCTGTGTCAAATATGCAAAAATGTATTGGAGAACATGCCAGAAAAGAGTATCTTAAACAGTCCTTTTGAGATTTGGGAGCAGAGCTAAATTGTTTGTTTTCTTTCTCTCTCCTAGCTGGAACTATAATCTCGCTTATTTTTTCTTTTTAAAGTATGGTACAAAGCCCATTTCCTTGGACTGTACATCAGAGAAGTTCTAAACTGCTCCATCTGAAGGACCAAAATCTCAAATACTGGATCATTTTACGAGTTATCCTCTAACGCTGCCACAAAGTTCATGTGCCAGTCCTATGGAACAGGGGTTTTTGTTTTTGCTGGATTTTTCTCAGTTTGGGGGTGAAGGGTGGTATTTGACAATTGACCTTTGGGCTTACAGATATTTAAAATAGTTTCAAATCATGCATATTATAACTATTCTATTAATACGTACTGTATGCTACAGGCATAATTCTAAAATATTGTAAATGAAAATTTACTGAATAAATGTAAATGAAATATTTACTGAAAAAAACCCATCTTTTGTGGAACTATGCTATTGTAAACTCTGTGGTGAAAGCCTGATTGAGAAAACATACAGGAGAAATGTTATAGACTGAGAATGTGATGTTTTCTGTGCTTAAGTGTATCTGTAGTCTACGCAGATACCGAAGGACAGCTCCAGGTGAAAGAGGAGTGTCCTAGAAAATCGGAGCAGATCTGTATGTACATGTAATACCAGAGGTAGGATAAATCCTTCTTTGATATAGCTGATCATAAGAACTCTTCAATTTACGTTTTCCTTCCATTCTTTAAAAAGTGTCTTGTGGCTGGAGCTCGTGCTTTAGGATTTGGGCCAGTAATTTAGCAGGAAAACGGTTTTGAACAGGCTTCTTCCTTTACCTTGTGCTGATTTGATAATCCAGACCCTGAGGATAATCATATAATAATAAAAAGTCCAAATTACGTATACTACAGGAAGGAAAAATAACGTCCTGCAGCATCCAGTATACTTGATCCTGAAGTGTTCGTACCTTTGAAGTGTTTGATCTAGCTAACAAATTAAAATTCATCTCAATGTTCTATTAGTAGTGCCAAAACTTTCCTTTTTAAGTGAAAAGTAACTATTGAACAGCTTTGACATATGTGAATCAGACTGAAGTACTTACTTAATGCTGTATCTTTTGCATTTATATGGAACACCTCTTTAACAATGGGGAGGGTTGGCTGATTCAGTGTTAAGGGATGTGCATTGAGTATAGCTAGTGAAGTATTTTCAAGCATGGATGAAAGACTATCATAATGTAATCTGGGGTTGGAAGGAGAAATGAATGTTAGAATTTTTTAAATGTGTTGTGCTCTGAAAAGAATTTTGCTGATGAAATTTTTGTTTAAAAAAAAGAACAGATAATTATTATTGCCTATTTTACCTAACCTGACATTACTTACTTATATACATGTCCTACATACCTTTATTGCTTAATACAAAGTTGGCTAATAATTTTGTACATCACGGACAGCTTAGTTTTTGTTTACTAATAGGTTCGTCTCTTATAAAAGAAAAAAGACGACATCGCTCTCACAAGTTTCTGTGTCTGAGAGTTGGAAAACCAATGAGAAAAACATTTGTTTCACAAGCAAGTGCATCAATGCAACAATATGCGCAGAGGGATAAAAAACATGAGTACTGGTTCGCTGTTCCACAAGAAAGGTAAGAAAGAGGTAGACTGCAAATATCAACACTTTCCAGTAGGTCTTTGAGCTTCTTTTTTCTGCGCCATTCAGAATATTTCAGTGACTGTGTCTGTAAAGCAATGCAAAAAAGGGTCAACAAATGAGGATATTGGTGATTGGCATAACACAGGAACATCTCATTACCATTCTGAAGTTTTACTGATGTACTCGAGCTACCCAACCAATAGATTCTCATAGTATTATTTAGACTTGTGTTTGTAGCTGCTAAATGATGAAAGCAAGAGCAAAGGAAGTGAGTTCGGCAACAAAGTTTTTGTCATTATCTGTGCTTTCCATTATTTGGAAACTTTCTACAAGTCCTCTCTTCTGTTCACAGCTCTGAGTTCAGAAAAGGTAGTTAGGGTTCTTTTGTCTTCTCTTTTTATATAGAACATAAAACGTTTCCAGGAAGCAACATACACACGTCTACTGGAAAAATGTCTAAAATTGTGCAGTCATTCAAAGACATGAGATATCTATGCTTACTCACTGGTTGAGTTTTGAATTCTTAAATGATCTTCACTAGCAGGAAACTTACTGAGTTAACTTATTTTCAAGTTGAATGTGATTTTTTGGGGGATATTGGAGATTATTATATCCTTGTCAGAAAGAGGGGGGAGTGGGGGAAGAAAGAAGCAACAAAAAACTGTCACCTATCATCTTGTATAAATACCTACACACAATGATCAAGTCACTTTTCCATCTTTTCTTTTGAGCTGAATGGCATAGAATGTCCAGTTGAGGCACTGCAGTTGAGGACAGATATGGATCAATTGGAGAGAGCCCAGAGGAAAGCAGCAAGACTAATTAATACCTAGAAAGTGTAACATATAAAGAAAATTAGAAGTAAGTGGGGTTCTTTAATCTAAAGGAGAAAAGGTTGATTACAAACATAAAATCATTTCATACTTAAAAGTTGCCTTCAGGAAGGAAGACAATAGCCTTTTTGTGTGTGTGTATATGTCCACTCTGAATGGAAATGTGTAATGGACTGAAATTAGATCAAAATATTTGAGTTTTCCAGTGTGGAGAGCTGAGTCTATGGTAGCACATCGTTAGCCGGCTTTTAAACATCACCTCCACTCTACCCCTGAGTGGTGGAGATTGTGCAATTCTTTGAGACAAATGTCTGTCACGCTGATTCTGGTATAGTTAATCCTAAGTGGGCCAGGTGACCTCTTTTGCTTACAGTCAGCTCAATTTATTTTTTTTTTTTTCTGTTCATGAAAGCAGATGACTGTTTCACGTATGGCAATGGTGTCTAGGTCAGCTGATTAAAATGATTACTGTCTCTTTGGCTCATTTTTTAGTGTAGCAGAGCAAGTACTCATTTTCAGCCTAAAGCAGTATTTACCACCTATTTAAGAAGAAATAGTTCATAGTTTACAGTCTGTATCTGATCTCCTTGGAAATGGCTCCACCTATGAAGGGTTTCTCTCTCTAACTGCATGGGAATTAGTATCCTTCCTCTTTGTGTCTTATGGTTTTGTACAAAAAGAAGTCAGATGTGGTGGTAGTGGGGTGCTTCTTTTCTTAATTCAGTGTTAACCTTGCTGGGTGCTACTCTGCATAGGTCAAAATATTTAGTGTCAACGCAGTCATCTTTGTCACTTTGTGGTAGGAAAGAGAAAGAAGTAGGTATCTGACAAACCTGTATTAATTCAGGTCTCTTAATCTTAAGTGAGACAATCTGGGAAGGGAGCGTCTTAGAGTTCCTTAAACATAATTTAATTTTTTTAACTGCCTTATTTATACATGATTTCAAGCGCCAAAAGTTAAAATCAGGATTTTCTTAAAAAAACCTTTTCGTACTTGTAAGACTTCTTAAAATTGATACCTCATTCAGCGCATGAGGAATCTGCAGCTTCTTGTTCTGACTTTGTCATAGAACCATGCATCTGAAATGTTTTATTCTCTCTTACTGTTAGAGGAAGAGTTGTCTTTTTTTTTTCTTTCATCAGTGTTATCCAAGAACCTTAATTTTCGTCAAGGTGATGTTGAATAACTGACCCTGTTCAGAGACTGTTGCATACCTGAGTCCTGCATCCTTTTAGACATAGAAGCATGTGAAAATTGTAGGTGCAGTTTTGAGACTTTGCTGCTCTGTTTTAACCAGAGGCATAAAGTTCTAGCTCTGAAGCTATCAAGCTTTTCCATGATGAGGAGAGACTAGTTGGGTTCATTGCATATCCTTTTGCGTACCTCCAGGAAGTGCTTAAACAGTATAGACTGACATCTGTTAGGGTTGTAAGTAACTTTTGTCTGGGAATCTGGGCGTTTGCCTCTTCCGAAGTGGAGTACTGTGCCATTTCTGGCAGCTAACTTAAAAGGAAGTAACTTTGAATCTTACGTACTGCATTTAGGGTATTCTGTAGTTTATGATCTCGATAGATACAGATATATATAAAAAAAATATATAAATATATATGCACACTTTCAACTTTATTTTCTCATATCTGAGTAAATTCTTACAGTCTGTAAAATTTTGGTTACGTGTCTTGGAAGTGTTTAGCTCTTCTTCAGGGGTGGGGAAAACAGACATGCAGACATTTTTAAGGTTTTTTTACTGTTTTGAAGTGAAATAAAAAAAATCTTAGTGTTTTTATTTTAGAAGTCATTTCAGTTATAAACAGACATTTCCAATGGGACAGAAATGGTTGAAGGACCATGCTTGCATATGAAAACACAGCTAGTCAATTGCCAACATGTTTCCTGTTTTTCCTCTAGTCAGCTTTATATAATTAAAAAGAAATTAAAAATACTAGCTAGCTTTTTTCAAATATGTCTCTAATATCTAGTGAAACATGAAATAGTGGTTTTATTTTACGCTTAAGTATTTCATAATTATTTGATATGACCCAAAAGATCACAAACTTACCTTCTTTTCTGTATCATTGCTTGACTTCTCCAGGACAGATCACTTGTATGTCTTCTTTATCCAGTGGAGTCCAGAGATATATGCAGAAAATACTGGGGAATCTCTTCGGGAACCTGGATTTATAGTGATAAAACAGAAGGAAGAACCTGAAACTACTGAAGAATCTTCTACTGAAGATGCTGCTAAAGAGTGGGAGGTAAGGAAGAACAATGTTTAAGTTTTTTTTTTAATACTTCTGTAGGAATATATTTAATAGTGTTAAATACTTTTCAGTAAGAAAAACAAAACAATGCGCTTTATTAGTCTGCTTACTGTGATCATGACTGTTTAATTTATGCCACCCTAATGCTTTGCTCTAACATCAGTTCAGGACAACATTTCACAATGACAAGTCATTTCTATATGGAGCAAATAATAATTGAAAGTTCAGAGCTGAAAGGAATATGAATACAGCAGAGAAGTTGCAACTCTGAATGAGACAGTTTTCGGTCAAGTAAACTGACCGTTTTCTGGTATTTGTTACTGCTGTATCTAGAATGTTGAATACTTATTTATAAGTCTCAAAACAGAGATGAGACAAAAAAGGAAAATTAATCTGTTAATGACGTATTTTTTCAATAATCCAGTAATTAACGTCTCAGTTGTAACTTCTTCATACATTAAGATGCTATTGCATGGGTTTTAGTAATATACTTTAACTGGAACTATCTCTATTTCTTTATAGCAAACATTTCTCCTATGTGAATCTGTGTCCACTATGTTTCTATGGACACATCTTTACATGTTTACATGGTTTTGGTTTTGTAATATACATACAGTTAAAGCACTTGTAGTCTTGTGGATTCGAGTGTTGGTCGAAAGTTTGATAATTCTTGTCATATATATTGTACTGTTTAACGTGAGTCTCAGAACAGCAATTGTGATCTCTGACTGTAAAACTGGTTTTTCCTTTCTTTCTCCTCCCATCCTCCACCCCTGAGTATGTTGAAATGAAGGAAGTCTATACTTGTGTTATATGTGGTAGAACATAAAATAAATTTTTAAAAACCGCAATAGTCTAACTATGGGCAATAGGTTTCTTAGCTCCAAAACTTATAGTCATAGTAGAACTCTTACTCCCAACTTCTCACTTACTTTGCTCAAATATTAGGCTGTGCTTACAAAACACTGTCTCTGTAGCTCAATGATTTTGCATGGGAGCATTTTTGCTTTGAGACATTTAAATTGATATCATATATACATGTCTTTTGAATCTTCTTCTTTTCAGCATATATAATGCTTGAATATTGTTACCGGCAATGTATTTTGGTGTTGGCTCTTGCTCAAAGCCCTTATAAGTATTTGATGTTTTGAAACATGTCCTTTTGGAATGTGGGGATGAGAGTAGCAGGTGATCAATATTCTGGTTTAAGGCACAGTATATTTCTCTCTTAATGAGCTCTTTGGTAACTTTGCACCATAATATAATTACAGAATAATTTCCACAGGAAATGGAGCTAATTTTTATTAAGGATTAAATGTTTTCACTTTTTTGAAGTTATTTCTGAAGATAATACAAGTAGTGCTTTTCCTACATGTACCAAAATGTGTCAGTGATTTACTACAGAATGAAGTCATGCCTTAATCATTTGTTTAGGTCTCTTCTTGAAACAATTCGAAAAGATATATTTAAAAATATTATTATTGCTATATATGTTATGTGAAAATAACGGCAAATTTTCTTCTCTTAAAATAATCCATAAAATCATTATTCTGTATAGAAGTTAGTGTCATTAATGGAGTGGGTAACTTTTTTAAAAAAAAAAAGATGTTATGCAAGTAACAAAGAATATGCTAATATGGTATTCCGTGCATTTTAACTTGGGTAATGTGACTGACTTCGTATGACTGCCTTCTAGCACAAATCTGAAAGCTGTTAAAAACTAACTTTTTAATCAGAAATGTTTGACAGTACCAGATGGTTCAACTTGTCATTACATACAACTGCATTTTAGAGGCTTTTAACGTATGTTAAATGTGCTAGGAAGTATCAGTACATAGAGGGGAGTTGCAGCTCCTGTTTTCATACCCATTATTTCTGTTGTATGGCAGTCATTATTTTCAATCGATATACTTCCTTCCTTTAACCCAATAAGCTTTTTTCTGTCAGCTGTTGATCCAGGTGTAATCTCAGATAGCAGGCGAACAGTATCATTGAAACCTTTTTGTGGGTATTGGGATGAGGAATAGGCTGCCTTTTTCGGAACACAGTGGTGGGAAAACTCAGGGTAGAAGGGAAGTCTTAATGTACAAAAGTACTGTTGATCTACCAAAAGAGGAAGCTAGTGGAGTAGGTTTCTTTCCCAAACAGCGTTCTCCCTGCTATTGTTGTACAATGTCTTAAACCTGTAGAAATAGGGAAGGGGATTAATGGGAAACCCAGGTGTGGTGTTCTGAGTTATATTTTGCTTCTTGGTAGTCTTGTGTTAACATGTTCAGCCATAGCTTTTTATGAAGAATCTTTAAGGGAGTACTGTGTTTGGTTTGGTGTTTTTTGGAAAAGGAATTATGGAAGATGAAACAAGGAAAAGTGAAGATCAGTAGTACATGAAACAAGCAGTAGGAATTGGGCTATAAGTTTATTCAATAGATTGATGAATCTAACTTACTGTTAACTTTTGGCCATTTTTCACCTGCTTATGCTATAGAGAGTAGTCTGTTTTCTTGGCTCTGGTGTCCACTGAAAGTGAATAGACAGAAATTCTATTTTATATATTATGTAAGAAATTAAACTGTGCTAATAGGTTCTTACTGGTGTTGTTCCCATCTGTTTTCCTCAACTATCTCTCTTACTGTCTTATACTTAAATGAATGGGCATATACCAAGGAAGAGAGTGTTTTCGATTGTGTTAATGGGTTTTGGTTTCTTTTTTGTTTTTACCATCTGTACTGAGCCTTGAGGGTATAGAGGTGTATTATCTTGGTATTCTTTTTTCACTTGGTGTGTATCAATTCAGGTGCTAATGGTTTTCTTTATCTCTTAACACAAATAATAAATACTATTTATAAACCCATGTGTTGTTAAACAGATGCTTTCTCCAAAGCCTGTTCTATGCTTGCTTCTAAACATGGCAAGATTTGACAGTAGGCTGACTGTTCTTGTTACTCAGTGCTTTAGAAACTACTTCCTTTGGTACTTTATGGACTAATTTTGTTTCCTTTTTAAGTTCAAGTTGTTTATATAGTAGGATGTATAGGAATTAATGATATAGTGTTAAGGTGCTGTTGAGAGATGGCTGCTGATGCGTTAGTGTCATTCTGGCGCTGATTAGTACAACAGCATTATGGAGTTGTCAGCTGGTGTTGATAGAGGCATGGTACCACAGTTTTCGAAAGTGGGGATGGGTCTTCAAGTGCTACTAATAGAATTGTTCTTATGCTTGAAGAAGTTTAAGGGTGAGTGAAAACGGAAAAACTGCTTGAATTCTCTGACAGTCTCCAAATCCTTGTTGAGAAATGTTTTTTTCAAGTAACACAGCTATTTTTTCCTGCTATAAAGTAACTGCTTATAGTTTCTTATGGTTGCATAGAAGATTGCTTTTCTAGAAGAAATGTTGTTGACAATCCCTGTAAAGGATAAATGTTATTCCTTTGAATATACATTGTACATTTAAAAATATAAAAACAAAACCAAAACTCAACCCAAACAAACAAAACCCCCCCAAAATATACCCCACCCCCCAAAAAAACCCAACACATCAAAGAACAATTACTTGGAGAAATTATAAGAAGTTCTGCCCACTATGCATTATTTTCTATAACTATACAGACTCTTAACTTTTTTTAATTCTGGAAAATAATCTATGCTATTAATTTTTTTTTTAACAAAAAAGGGAAGTAGAGCTGGGAAATGGTATCTCTGTACTTAATCAATCTCAGAAATTGCAATTATCCAGTTATTTTACAATCCACTTGAGGAAAGCAATAGTAGAACTTTGACAGGCTTGTTCCCTCTGCTATTGCTGTACGAAACTGCAGGTTGCATTTTGAAGTTGACCATTGTAGGAAAGAAGACAGGAAAACAAGTACTCGTGTAAAGTATCATTAACTGGATCATGATACAGTGATCTGGTATAGATTTAAATGAGATAAATGAACTTTTCACTGAACCAGTGTGCACGTAAAGTGTGCTTATAAGCTCAAATACTTTTCTACAGAAGTTGACATGCACATGTAAATAATGCATTTTTATCCATTTTTTAGTTCTCTGATAACAATTTATTGACATAGACTGCTAATCTAGCTTTAGATTCCGGATTGGAATCTAGAACAATCAAAGCAATGTCTACAGTAAGGTACTACAGCTGTTAAGTGTCTCTGTTGTCTGGTCATCAGACAGAATATTCTTTAAAAAAAAGTAAATACTGAGTACTACCACGGTTTAGGAAGAAATCAGTTGAGGAAATCAGTTCCTATTTAAACCTGGAATCTGTTAAGGAAACGGAAGAATCGCTCTGTAATACAATAATTTGTAACTATTTAAAGTATTGCTGCTTCCTCTCCAGCCACAGCACCCCACCCCCGTCATTTGATCTTATTTTTTGCTGTTATTCAGGATTGACTCATACTTCTAAATACTAATTACAGAAATCTAAATACTCATCCACAAGATATTTAAAAACAGGAAACTTCTTTTCTTAGAACCTGCAAGCTGGTCTTAAAGTGATTGGAAGCTCATCTGTTTTATTGTTTCTATTAGCTTGTCTGTTGTTTGGAAAATCCAGAACATCAGTTTGATTTAAAGCTGTCTAGAACTTAACCTCCAAAACAAAGCATGAATTGATGGATATTTGTAAGTGACTTTTCCCTGATTTCACTGGGTCATGTTCTGGACTTGCATTTCATGATCGTTACCTTCTGCATATTGAATTTCTGTGGGAAATAGAGATCAAATACTTCTGGAAAGCTGTACTGTGTGGTAACTTATTTGTCAAACTGAATGTCAGTTGGAACTTTCTATATGGTTTGGGAATATTTACTAGATCAAGCCATTAGTTTCTGAAATTGTATTTAAGTTAGAGGCTCAACGTTTCAACATGTGACAAAATAATTTCTGGAGTGTCTCAAAATTCTGTTTCTGTGTATTTGTAGAAACATGAAGGTCTCAAACAGTGATTGTTTCCTGGTCAGATCACATGTGAAGAAAGGTTTTTCACACTTGGAGCATTGGGTGTAGATGCTTAAGGTCTTTACTGGATCTGAACTGTAATCTACAACATTTCTATATTAAAGTGGGCATTTCAGTTTCACTGTCTTAAGTTTTCGTATTCTTAATCATGTTTTTTCTATCAGTTTGCTTCCATTCCCTACCCTGCACTTCAGTGTTCAGGTGCTAATGAAACAGTTGCTTGTTTCTTACATTTTGAAATATGGTACGATCATAATGCTGTATAACAAGCTGGATAATGCTCTGCTCTGGTCAGCAGAGAGAAGATGAAGCTTGGAAATCATAGGCTCCTTGGATGAAATAGTGCACACAATGTGTAAAGATATACTATGTTAACAGTCCTCAAAATAGGAATGTTTTTCTGTTATGTTTCTTGAAAGGTTGCCTCTTTATGGTAGTACATTGGATATGCAAGCTAGATTGTTGTTTGGGTTTTACAACATGCATTGCCTGTTGAGAAATTGGATGTGTCGCTATGCCTGTGTTGCTGTGCATTAACAACCGTGTTTAATAGGCTTTGCTCTTGTACTGCAGGATGAGAGTCTTTTGAATTTCAGCAGCCATGTGCAATACTAGAAATGTTTCTGTTAATTTATTGTGACTGAAGAGACTCTGGTGCCCATTAGCATAATACAGTGCCCTTTGTAGAGACTGGTAACTTTCATTCTTTCTTTTGCAATTAGCTTAAGCAAACACGGCACTCTCTCCACTTCATGCATGGGATATTTCTTGCTTTGCTCTATTTACTTTCTCTACTTAATCTATTTGGAATTTTTTATAACTTGTAAGTGAAACTTTGGATGTTTTCACTAGGAGCATGAATGAATGTGGGGTTGTAGTTGCTGGTTATTTCATGTATCTAGTAGCAAGAACTGAGGCAGTCCCTCTGCTAGGAGTTGAAGCAGAATCATTCAACTAAAAAGCTTGTGCTTTTGAGAATTATAATGGCCTTCAGGGAACCTTTGAAATTCCCAAGGAAAATTTTGTGGATGGAAAAATGCTGCCTTTTTTCTCCTTCCCCTAAGCTGTTGAAAGGAAACAAAGGATGACTTCTCAAATTAGACTTCTTTTCTTATGGAAACTTTATCAGCCAGCTGAGAAGCTGTGCCAGTGTGTGTTGTATTGAATACCGTGGGAGGTGGCTTTTGTACTGTTTAGTGTGTGTAGTAAGAAAGGGGGAAGGGATCAGACCTCAGTTTAACTGTAATCCCATATTGGCTTCACCTGCACCAATTTTTACAAAGATGCAGCTGTTCTAGAAGATAAAGTAGTAGTTTTGCTTAGTAGCCAGTACCTGATTTTTATTTTTTATTTCTTAATTGCATTCTAACTTCATTACTCTTGAGCTTGGCATTCTTACCTTAGTCATCTTTTTTTTTTTACTGAATAGAACTTGTCTTTTTTTTGTTAAAGGTAAACCAGACCTTAATTCAGCTGATTTTTTTTATGCCTTATCATCAAAATGAAACTGCCTTTCTTTTGCCTAGTGAGATTCCTTCCAAAGATGACTGTTTAGGGGATGTGAGCATCTAAATTAGACGTCTTCCTAATTTAGAAGTTCTTGGCAATTTATATCCTACAACTATAATACAAGGAGTAAACATATAGAATGTTCATCTCTTATCAGAGCTGTAAAATGGCGTTCTAAATTTAAAAATATTATAAGACTTTTAACAGATTTTAGAATTCTAGAGGAGTTTTCTGCAAGACTATACTAGTTTGTATTGAAACTACACTATTTTAAACACTACTTGAGGCAGCTTTCAGTTTTTTCTTTTGGCCTCTTTGGTGATGGGAGTTTTTATTATAATCTGTGAAACATGCCTGTTAAATGTAATTAAATAGCAATCTCATCTCCAAATACATTTTAACAAGTAGATAGGCTAATGAAAGTGAAACTAATGTCATTGTTTATTGATTTGTTTGTTCTGAGGCAAACCAATATAACAGCAAAAAAACAAGCTTTCTTCTCATCAGTCAAAAATGCAAATGACATGAATTGTACTGAGGCACTTGAGTTACACAGTCTGGTTCCTGTGATTTATATGTTTTTCTCAATTTTCAGGGCTACTTCTGAAATTGAAGTATTAAATTCTGAGAACAATTTTATTTTACGCATATGCCTCATATAGTCTTCTCATGAGGAACTTGCAGATACTTGTCTTCAGTGTACCACGTTTGAGGCTTTCATGTAGAATCAACAGCAAGTCCTAAATAAACTCAGTAATTGTGCCTCCCCTCGCTCCCCTAGTGTCTCTCTGAGCTAACCTTCGTCCCTGAAGAAGGAAGGAGCAGGGGAAGTAAATTATTTTTGCTAATGTAATATCGATCAAAAGGTTTGCACATTAAATATAGGGATTGTAGAATTAAACATTACAATTTTTTTGTTGCTGTCATATCAGAACATTGTGCTAGCTACTAAGTGAGACAGAATAGTGCTGTCTAATCAAACTGCAAGGATGTACTTTCTCACCCAGCATCCAATCTTCCAGGTCAAGTTTAGAGAGTTACTGTACCTACTATCTTGTTTCTCGGTTATGAGACCTTGACAGCTGATAACTTTAAATCTTGGATAATAAAAGGTGTAAGCTAGGTAATTGATTTAGAGTGAAAATAAGACACTTCGTAACTTTTACCTGTATTTGTTGGTGCTCCCATTTTTCTCTGCTGCTATGATAAATTTTTTTTTAAGACCAACTAGTTTACTAGAGAATAAAACCCAACATTGCTAATTACAATTATTGAAAGGACTACACTTCTGCCTTTAACGTTGATTGTGTGGGAATATTTAGCTTGGTTACAAAGTAACAATGACAATAAGATTATCATTCAGTATAATTAGATACATTTTTTGCTTTGTTGTCTAGGTGGCAAATAGGTGGATGCTCTTAAGTGTGTGCTGCTGTTCTGCACATATATCTGCCCTGAGCTGCTTCTGCTCTCTAGAATCCTTTTAATTGAGAACATTTATGGCAAGGGATATATTAACTAGCAATGAGATAGGAGGTTCTGATTCAAATTAACACATCAGTAATATAATCCACAAATGCACAAAAGAATAAAAGGGCAGTTTATTTTATTTATCTTTAATTGGGGGATTCTCCTGGGATCAGGCTTCTTCTGTAGGTTTCCTTCTCTGGCTAATAGAAATACATCTTCCACCAGTTTGGAAAAAAGGCTGAAGTGGAGGCCAGTCACAAGAGAAAGCTTTTGCCACTTTTAGGACTGCACTGTTTCATGATGGAGCTCAGGCCCTCATGACTTGCTTTCTGCCTGTTCTCTCCCTCCAGCAGGGCAGCTAAAGGCTGGTGGGGGTGGCTGCTGCTGGAAGGCTGGACGTGAAAACAGACTGGCAGGAGCTCTGACAGAGCTACTCGTGCATTTGTTCTTATTACATGCTGCAACTGGAAGTGTAACAGTGATTTGTCAGATCTAAGAAGTTTATTGCTCTTTTTTCTTTTGAGTAAGTTCCTTAAATCCTATTGAGAAGCTGTGGGAGGAGCTGGCTTTATCTAGAGTAAAGCTAAAATATCCAAGTAAATTGTTTCAATTGTTTAAGAACAAATGTTCTAGAACAAAATACTGTGTGTTGGCCCAGAGTCTTCCTCCCTTGGTTTTGGAGAAAGTGTGTTGGCTAGTGTTTGGGAGGAATTTGTGTTTTCTGAGGGTGGGGGGGAAGGCTGCAGAAATAGGCAGTGGGGGAGTTAGTTGTATGGCTGACTTTTGCTTTTGGGCTTAGAAATTTCATATCCAGAGGTAGTTTGAAATAGTTTTTGTGCATGGTCTCCATTCCTTTAAGTTAATTTACCAGACTTTGGGAGGGGGGGGGGGGAGTTCTAATTCGTGGGGGGGTTATATTGGTTTTGTCTCATTTGAAACTTTTTTTAAGGCTGTCTATTTTTTGTTCTTGTTTTACCTCAGTGTTAGCTTGCTTATGCCAATTTAGTTGATATTTTTAAAAATAATACGTTCTGCTGTTTGAATCTTACCCCATTTCACTGTGTATCTAGTGTGTTATTGTGTATTTGAGTTATGAAGTCCCAGCTTTCAATGTCCCAGTGACAAAGTAGTTCTGTGTCTCCACCTTAATAATTCTCATAAGTCAAAATAAATAGAATTTTAGAGTTCCCAGCTTCTGAGAAAAGTTTTACTGGAAAGAAAAACATTTTATCCATCCAAATTATGTTTAGTTAGATACTGCTGCACATTGAGGTGTTCCAGTGCAGTCTGCAGGATGGTTATGTTCAAATTCTAGTGCTTGTTTCTCTGCTTGGGCATCTTCGCTTCAGATCACAGTGCAACATCACAAGTGAGCAGTGTTTTAATGTTGTCATAATGCTGTCTGCTGCTGCTCTGGCCCATTGAATATTTCTATCCAGGACATGGAGCACTGGGTGTTTTTGGAGGAGAGAGAAAAACAAAAAAAGCCTTCAAGTGCTACTACAAGGAAATTCTTAAAGGGTTGCTGTGCTTTTTACTGTTGCACACATCTGTTCAAACATCCTTCCTTAAGAAAAAAAAAAAAGATTCCAAAAATACTCTTCCAACCAGAAGATTCTATGATCATTTAGCTCGTACAGCAAGTTTAGCTTGTAGACAAAAGAATTTTCTTTTTGTAGCGTGCAAAACTGAAAATGCTGCGAGGTTAACAGTTCCCGAGTGCTATGAAACTCTATTTTAAAGTAATACTTCTAAAAAAAACTTCACTCACCACTTTTTAACAGGTTCTGGACTCGTAAGAAGTAAATGACAATGATTATTTACGGTTGTCAATGTAACTTAAGACAAACTATTACTTTAATATTGAGTGCAAATTTATTACCATTAGAACTTGTTTATGAACCATTATAATGTAACAAAATATTGCAAGCAGTTCTTAAGGTTTTTTTATTTTCAGTATTGTATAAGAAAAATTAAATTGTCCTGTATCTTTAAATATTTTAGCCTTTTTAGTAAACTAGTGCTCTGCAGCCACACTTGAATACAGGAAACCTTTCTTCTGTAGCGTCATCATTTGCAAGACATCCCCCTACTGTACGCTCGTTCATTTGTTCCCTGCCGTGTCAGTCAAATGTGTGCATCCAGCAAACTGTCCTGTCACTGCCGTGGGGCTCTGCCTGTGCTGGGAGCTGACAGCAGGTACAGAGAATGCTTTCAAACAGCCTGGAATGATTTTTTTATTTCCTTTTCAGTCTCATTTTATTTTTAGGAGGGAAATGTCTCATCTCTGGTATCAGAAGAAGGGAAGAAAGCACCAACCAGTTAATCATAAATGTGCTCTGGTAATTTTCAGTGTAATATGTTCATTCCTCTTATTGCATTCTGGTAATGTTGTGATGCAGAGACAGTTTCTGGAAGTTTAAATTTTGAATGTGTAAACAAGATGCTAAGTCACGGATTTACCTGATTGCTGGCATTCCATTGGCATTAGATCAGAGAAAGTACTTTGGCTATTAAGGGGTTCAGCAGTTTTAGGGTTGGGGTGTTCTGGTTCTCCTTTGGAGCAATGTGTTTTTTTCAACAAAAATGTGATTTATAGGTACATACCATGAACAGTGTTTAGCATTTGCATTTAATTATAACAGTGCAAATCTCCTGAGTAACCCTTTGATTATAGCTTCTCATAAGTCATTCAATCATATGAAGATCTGATAATACATCTAAATCGATGGAGATAAGTATACTGTAGTCCCACTCTCATATTTTCAATGAAGTAGGGGAACAATACCATTGTTTTTACAGTTTATTAGATTTACAAAAGTAACTGTTGTGTTGTTTTGCCCCAAAAGACTTGAATTTGTAGTAGCTTGTAAAAGAAATGGTTCTCTGTGAGACTTGCAAAACAGTAACATCTTGGGGATAGGGAGGAGGTGAACTTGACGATGTACTTTTACCAGCTTGACTAGATCTGGAATATATTTTTCATTCACACTCTGCCTGTGCCTCTGTCTTTTTAAGAGTTACAGATCTCTAGGTTTTAGTGCATAGTTCTTTCAGAGGTGCTGTTTCCTTTTTTGTTTTTGATCTTTGTTTGTAGCCAGGTTACTTGCAGAATGTAAAATTGTTATGTGACAACAGCTTGTTCTGGAAGTGTGTGTTGCTAACTAACAAAATATTTTTGATGTAATAAGCTCTTAATTTTGCTCTGTGGCAATGGAATGTAGAATGGAAGTACAATTCCTATATTAACTCAAATGTAATTTCAGCATACCATGTAGCAGTGTAAAAGGTATGTGTGTTCTTTGATATGTGTCTGTATATGTAGATATACAAATAGATCTTGCCCAGCTAATTAGAAAAGTAGTGGTATCCCTTGTTATAATTATTTCCCTTAAGATCAACACTTCATTTTAGCCAGAGCTCAATTATGCTAATAAAAGCAGCAGTTAAGAGCTCTTAAGGAGAGGTTGAACTGAATAAAACTGCATGTGAATCTTCTTTGCTGTGAGAGAGGTTATTTTAATGTGTAAACCAAATCAAATTAGGAAAAAAGTTACAGAAGTATCTACATATGGGAGAATTTTTAAAATGTTGCTGTGTTAACAAAACACGCAAAAAAGAAAAGAAGGAGTATTTGTGCCATTACTTGTGTTATGCAAGACAAAGTGAGAAGCATATACAAAGTACAGAGTTTTGAATAAATGTTTTATTAGTGGTTGTTCTGAGAAACCATCTGACGTGAAATAGGAGAATTGCTGTACCAAATGTAGTGATATAATAAAACACAAATGCTTCCTGGAAGGAACTAAGTTGTTCTGGATCGTTTACCTGAAAAACCTTTGTTGTTTTTGTGGTAATAGAGTAAATTTGGGCTCAGCATTGTATGGGTTCGATACTTCCCCGGGCTAAGAGATTAAAATGTTGGTGACTAACTGTGCCCACCCTTCAAAAAGCCAGTAAGGTTGGCTTCAAAATTTTTCAGTTGATTTGTGTCTCTTTATTATGCTGCAGCACAAAGAGATGCCAGTAAGTTTCCAGAATGTCAAAAATGCAGGCAACCATTCTGTCAAAACACTTTAAACAAAAGGCATGTAGACAATTCAAGAGCAGAAGGTGGATTGCCTTCTTTGGCAATTTGTGAATGCTTTGCAGAGGTTAGATAGGCAGCACAGCCAAAGGGAACAAAACCAACAAAAAAAATTATCTTTGGTTTTATGTTCATAAGATATTCTGCAAAGGAAATTTAAGTGTTGTTGGACTTAGTTGATTGAATGGTTGGAGACTTGCACAGCTTCTGAGATTCTTGGTATATTGGTTGGCTGTAGTAGGTAAGCCAGTGACTCTAGTTCTGTAGCTATTAGATAAAATAATAGAGGCTTATATGTGGAAGATGGGAATTTAGTACTTCTTCCCTGTGGATGTCAGAACTGCAAGGCTGCATCTGTCCAATAATACTACTGCTAAGATCTTTTTGAAGTCAGCTTCCCATATTAAGTTTTGGGTTGGAGTAATAGACTGAACTGATGATCTGAGTCTATTAAATAAAAAATCATAAGCAGCATGCAATCAATCTCACGTTGATCATAGAGTCTAGCACCTTTCCTTGATGACAGGTATTTGCCATGCCCATTGTCCTAAATAACCTAAATAATCAGGAGGGGTTATGCATCACGCCTCAACTAGACTAGATCTTCCATTTAATTATTGGTATTATATAGTTTACACTTTTAATAATTGTGAAATGCTAGACCTTACTACAAATGCGAAGTACAGTAACAGATGAACATTTGAAAAGTTTGCTTGTAAGTTAAAAAAAACAAATAAGCAGTAGAGGCTTCTGTCTTCTCTGTGGTCTGTAATCTGAAGTTGATTTTTAGTTTGTCCTTATTCTGATTAAAGAAAGAGACACACATTTCCATAATGTGTGTAATTCAGTTACCTACTTCTAAGCATTTATACTACTTTCTTGTCATACCTGCATGGCACTCTCAGAATGAGTTGTCACCTTGCTCGGCCTGCCTTCTCCTGGAGTGGCAGCTTGAGGTCAGGCTGTGGGTTGAGGTGCTGTGGGCTTAGAGCACTTTGAGGCAGTTATCTAACAGACCATCCTGCAAAGCTGTAGGGACAATACTGGTCACAGGGAGAATGTTCCTGTCCTATAATGTTCTCAGCTCTTATGTCTCTGCTCTGGAAAACATCTTGGTGTGCAGAACAGTTCTGAGATGGCCAGTTTTAAGGGTATTGAAAGAGAGAAAAAAAGCACAGTGCCTGCCTGTTCAGGGAACTACTTTGATTCTCTGGTCTGTTTACTCTGCTTCAAATGGATAGCTCTTGTTGTCATCCCTTCCTTGTCATCAGTGGTGTAACGGGGAGCTGGACTGGCTGAAAACCACGCAAGATGGAAAGTGGTTAGCTTTGCAGCCTCACTCATTAAAAATTAATCAAATTAGTATTTCAGAATAATACCTTATGACTGTTTCTGATGTAATAAACCTCTTGCATTAATGCATTATTGTAATTTAGTTATTATGTCTCAGATAATCGTATTTGTGATGGAGACGACTACTTCAATATTGCTTTCTCTTAAGCGGTGCCTAACATTATCGGAGGAAATTAAATTTGTCTGAAAAATATAGTTAGTGTTTTCTCTTAAAATATTCATGACAGCATTTAGTACACGAATACACCTTTTATTCTCATTGACAGATATTTACAGAGTTCAGAAATGGTTTGATCCTCTCCTCCCCCTCCTCATTTACAAATGAATTTATTATGGGCTGATGTTTTGGAGTAACTTTGGAAACAGCTTGATAGTAATACATTGGCATTTATTTTTTCAATTAAATATTTTCGAACTTCAAAGGTGAAGCTTTGACTCTCAAGAAATAATATTTGTGAAGCTTGCAGTTTACCTTATTTTACACAAATGTGTTAAGAGTTAAAGTACAATTTTTTCTTTCTATTTGTTCTTTTAATTCATATTCACAGTTAATCATGAGGGTGCAGATAACTTATGTTGAAGAGAACCACTTAGACCATTACGTTTTATCCATTCTTATCTTTCAGAAGCACTCTTCAGCTCTGATAAGACCCTCCCTTTCTCTAAGGAGACAGTTTTAGCTACTTGTTAACTTTGAAAGTCTAACTGTACTTGGTTTGAAGGCAGCAGTTGCAGCGCCCTGTTAGCAAACATGGATTAGGTATGTGTGTGCTGGGCACTCGTGGCTTTGTTAGACTGCCAGAGGAATGCCTCACTGGTGTAAGCAGTTTTCATGTTTATAGCTGTCTATATCACATGGATATGGCCAGTGGCTGAAGGGGCTGCTGTGTTACTGTCTGCAGGGCAAACTGCCCTTTGTTGACATTCGAACAGTTTTAACTGCCTTTTCGTGTGCATTGCTGAAGGAAGAAATGCTCCATATTAGGAAGTTTTATTTCTATTTTACTCACTGCTTGTGCCAGTATAGCTTGCAGGAGTTAGGTACTCTGACCTGCTTTCAGAAAAACAAGGTTTAGAAACATGGGGTTCTCCAAAAGGAGAATCCTAAGCCTCTTGATAGGTTGAATCAGTAGTATGCAAACCCTCAGTTTGACTTACTGTGTTAAATATTAAAACTACTGCTAGGACAAGGCGTAACGGTTTGAAGCTGAAAGAGGGTAGATTTAGATTAGAGAATAGGAAGAAATTTTTTTCTGTGAGGATGGTGAGGCACCATAAGACATTTAGCTGTTCTTCTCTTGTCCTGCATTGTTTTTGAAGCAGATAGCAACTAGAGAGCAATAGGGTTTCTTCAGGAACTCTTCCTGATTTCTCAAAATGTAGCTTTGGATATCAGGGAAGCTGGATGCTGATATGGCATAGTGAAAAGAGTGCAGTAAATAAAGCACATAACAAATTCCTGTAGGTAGGCCTGCACTTTCATCCTGAGCAGAATACTTAAATTGCTGTAATTTTGGGTGATTTGGCAATTTCTGTATAAGAACATGGACTGTATTGGAACCTGGAATGGCTTGTCTTACACTTTAAGGACTCCTAATGTAAGAACTTGTCTAGGTTAGCTCAGGGCCTTCCTCAGTCAAACTTTGATAGCCTCCAAGGATGGAAATTCTGCAGGCTCGCTGGGAAGCCTGTTGAAGTCCTTAACCCTCAATAACCTCAACCCTTTGAGCCTAGCGGTCGAGCATTTGATATGTAACTTATTTGATTGCAGGTTTACTATAGGGTATAATGAAAAGCCTTGCTGAAATACAAATAAATGGCATCCACTGCTGCTTGCCCAAAAAATGAAAGAATTTTATTGTGAAGAAACATTTTTGTACTGAAAATCACAGTCCAGTATGGTGCATACAAAACTGCGTTTGTCTTTCATGAATGAAAGGCCTAGCTTTTCAAGTATTTCTAATACTGTGTGAAAAACTAGTGGAGTTAGGTGTTTAAGAATGGAAGATCAAAGTGGAACAAAGTAGAAAGTAGCTCCTGAAATGATCAGGAGAACAGATAGCTGATGTAGCGGCTAGGGGATAAGGAAGAAAATTTATTTAGCTTGGTGAAAGAGAATAGAGGATTAATATTACTACAGGGAAAGAAAATGAAGAAATCTTGATGGAAAAGCTACAGAATCCTGAAGTACATAATCTTGTCCACTGCAAAGCAAAAATAAAGCATGTTGACCTAAACAGTAAGCATTTTATAAAAGGCCAGGTGTGGTAGCCAAACTGCTGAGATAACCTTACATACTCATTTAAAGCCTAGTTCAGTGATGAGTGGATAATCTCGAGACAGTTTGTCTTCTGTTTTACTCACGTAATGTAGAATGGACTGTATACTTCAAATAAGCACTGGATTTGAGAAGTTGGATTCCTTCCTCTTTTTTGTGTTGGTAGTTTGACATCTTGTGATATGCCGTTCGTGTTGTCATTGCATACTGATGGTCTGCCATTATGCAGGCTTTGTTCGCAAAACAGATGTAAGGATGTGATGTGAAAGTGTGCAACAGGTTCAGGATGCCAAGGACCCACTATTGTATACAAACTTGGATAAGTACTCATGTTTCTCTTGGGTAAGAAATTTATCCAGATACCTTGTGCACACTGTTCTGAGGAAGCAGGCACCTCCATGGCATATGAAATGGTGTGTCAGATCACTGTGTTTATCACAGCAGTTCCTAGGGGTGGGATGGTGATAAAGTGTTTAGCAGGTCAGAGGCAAGATGACATTACCTACAAATTTGTCTACATTGTAGTATGTGAAACAGCAACCATTTAATGGTATCGGGGGTGATGAGTGTTTTGTTCTTTGTTTTGTTTTTTTTTTTTCCCAAGAATCTGCTTGTGTAACAATACATTTATGGCCTGTTGTAAGTTAAATACTGCCTCTCATGTAATAGGGGCTGATCTTAAAGAAGCAACAAGGCTTTTCAGGATTACATTCGTACAGTCCTGGTATGAACAATGTAATTTTCAAAGGCCTGTCATAGCAAATGAAGGGATAAACTGCACTATTAATTGTATGCTTGAGTGGAATACTGTTAAAGCTTTGCGTATAACTACTTGACTCTGAGAATGCACAAACCAATACATTATACAACAAGTTTTTTTATTTTTGTAAAAGAACAGTAGAAAATGGTGGAAATTGAGTGCTAGTAATTAGTGATTATTCAGTAATAAGGTTGCATATCACAAGTATTCCTTTTTCCTTGCCTTGCAGTTGCATGGGGTAAGAGTGAAGCATCGCTGCTCAAGAGCCAGTCATGCATGACTGTGGGCTCTGTACTCAGGACAGTGGCGAGTATCTGGCCAAACTCCTTGTAGTAGGGGCAGGTAGATGGGGAGCTGCTGGACTTGTGGTTATCTTCCTTTGTACCGTGGTAGGCTCTAGAAATTTTTAATACACTCTTACTACATGGGACATCCATTTAATCTCTCCACCAGCTGTTTTAAGATGCCTTCATACAAATGATGATTTTGAGTCATTCTCAAAATCACATTGTTTGCTGTAGTTACATCAAAATGACTGTTGTAGTCCTTTAGCCAGCTTCCTGCACCAAAGCAGCATGTTCTAGAGCTTTCTAACTACAGGCTTTCTGGCTGTACCCCTACTGCCAAAGTGGAGGTGCCATTTGGTGTGAATGTGTTGACTGATGAGCAGCTCCTGAAGCTTTGGAGGTGAATACAAAGTCCAGGATAAAGATACTGTGAGGTGATATTGGGGTGTAATTAAACTTTTCTCCTGCTATGTTGTCTTTAAATGTGTCTTCTCTGCCAGATAAGAGTTAGAACCTACTGAGAAGCCTGAGGTTTGCTTCTAGTCTTTATCCAGGAAAGCAAACCAGGCTGACAGGATTCAGTAATGTGGGTGTAAATAGTATTTGAGAGGGCATTGGGCTGAAGAGTTTGCATTAAGGCATGCAACTCAGATTGACTTCTAATTTAGCATCCTGATACCGATAACTTTATACGCTCCTGTATCAGCTCTATATTCATCACAGAGCAGTGAGATGTATCTGACTGCTAGTACTGTTAGTGTTTAATTTGTAATTTTGCTGTGTCTACTCATATGTCTAAAATCACCTACATACACACCGTTCTTTCAGAAACAAACATCTTTTAGCACTTCTTGTTTGTTATCATTGCACATTTTCCCTTCATTACTCTCCACCACCTTTTTCTTTCTTACCTTTTTACTTTTCTTCAACTGTCAGTGGAATTATTGTCTTCCTGTCTCCATATTCAGGTAGTGTCAGTGGCTGAGTATCACCGCAGGATCGATGCTCTAAATAGCGAAGAACTGCGCACACTCTGCAGACGTCTCCAGGTGCCCTCTTCAGTAGTTTAAATCCCATCTCCAGATAATAAAACATTTTACTTTGTAGTGTCTGTGATCAGGGCAAGTCCCACAACCGGTGGGTTTGTCTTGTCTACGGCACTGTAAGGATCCAGCAGAAAATTCCTTTGGTTTGGATGTATTTGTGCAATGTTATGATGGAATGAGTAATTTTATGATGGAATTATTACTTCCAACTTTTTCAAACAGGAGTTTTCTGTCAATTTGAAAATTTGTTCTGAGTACTGCTTGACTTGGAGTGATGTGTTTTAACTTCCACTTTAGACTGGTGTGTTGTGTTAGATAGAAACTTTCCTAAAAAGAATGCAAACCAGGTGAAGTATCCAAAACCTTGTTGCGTGGGTGTTCAGTTTTGTATAGGACTCTTTCATCAAGAATCTCACAGTACTTGGCAATATGAAGCTTCACAACTTCTGTGAAATAGGTAAGTATTTTTCCTACTATGCAAGCAGGTAACTGAGGCAGTTCAGCACTGCAAAGGTCATGCACATGGAGCTGGTAAAAGAACTGTCTGTTTGAAAAACAGTACTTTGAAAACAGTGCTTTGCTTCAGATTTTTGAAATTTACTAATATGAACTTGGAATGATATTTGCATTCTTTTTAGGTGTTTCTTAGTTCTTTGACAGTTTTAACGTTGTTAGCTACTGTGTGCATCAAATGTAACTGACTGATGGAAAGCATAGCTGAACTCCCTCAAAGCATTGAGTATTTTGTTTTCTTGTAGTAATTGGCTGCTGAAACTCTAAGAAGTTTCAATTCTGTTTTTTTCTTTGATATTGGCTATTTTTCACCTATTATTTAATTACGCACAAGAAAACATTTTATCTCTTATTTCTGTGTGTTTAATAATCAGTGATTAATTGCTTTAAAATATTTTCTAAGTGGTATGGTTGCATAAAGCAATAATGAGTGTGAACCCAAAAATCACAGTTCTACTTTCATGGGAAAATCAAGAATTTTGCAATAAAACTTTTCATTCCCACTTGAGAACAAAACAATTCCCTTTCTGACAAGTGGTGGTGGAGAATCCTTTGTATTAATATCCTGTAAGTGCAAGAGCATTTCAAATATCTTTCAGCTGGAATGCCCAAACTCAAGGTTTAGGCTGACTTGAAAAATTGTATGTGAATGGCCTTGGAGCCTATGAACTCTCTGTTTTGAGGCCATTTGAGTGTTTGTGGTGTAGACTGCATGACAGTTACTAACTTTGGAAGCCCCTGGAATCTGAATACACAGGTCAGTCTACTCTGTCAAAGTTTAGCAGGAAATTAGTTTGCAAGTTTTGAAACTACACTGCATTCTGTGATACAGACTTGTTTTACTGTAATAAAAAATAATTTTTAAAGGCAAAAAACCCCAACCAACAACAAACACCCCACACGCACTTTATTCAGAAATAAAGAGTAATGAAAGGAATAAGCTTTCTGCTGTGCATTTGAACAATGCCAGTCTTGTATGGAGTTGAAGCAGTATTATATGATGGGTGAAAGACATTTAAGGTGGAAAAAAGTTGCTCTCTACAGCTACCTGAAAGGAGGTTGTAGTCGGTCAGGGGTTGGTCTCTTCTCTCAGGTGACCAGTGACAGAACTAGAGGGCATGGACTCAAGCTACGTCAGGGAAAGTTTAGGCTTGATGTGAGGAAGAAGTTCTTTACTGAAAGGGTGATTGGCCATTGGAATGCGTTGCCCAGGGAGGTGGTGGAGTCGCCGACCCTGGAGGTGTTTAAGGGGAGATTGGATGTGGCACTGAGTGCCATGGTTTAGATGATGGTTGGTGTTAGTGTTGGGTTATAGGTTGGACTTGATGATCTCAGAGGTCCTTTCCAACCTTGTCATACTGTGATACTGTGATACTGTGATTACCAACTGACGTTTTATAGGTAGCACACTATAATGCACTCTGTAGGTCATCTTTTTCTACGTGAAGCTGTGTGGGTAAATGCATACACTTTTTTTCGTTGGTGATATGAAAACGAGTGCATAGTTTACCTTTGGAAATGTTTGTTTCCTTCCATTAAAAAATGGAAGGCTTGAGCTTTTTGCTTGTTTGATACTCACTTTTAAGCACACTTTCGACTTCAGAATTAATGTTGTAATAATGTTATTGTATGTATATACTTTAAACTTTGACTTTGGAAGTCTATTTTTGAGGAACAGAAGTTCTTGATGGTAACTTTTTCATATCTTTTGAGAGAGAGGGAATAGATATCCTTTTTCTTCAACTCAGGTGGCTGTATTTGTTTAAATAGTCTTTATCTGTATTTGTTTTTTCTTCAATTTGGCTTTTGTTAGGTAAAAGCTTTCTTCGCAAAAGCGTGGCAAAGTTTATTAAGGTGGTATTTGAAATGCCATAGTTGTATCCTGTATGTGTAGAATATGAGGTATGTGGCAAACACTGGTTGTTGTTCTGGAGTTGGCAGATGATTTTAGCAGGTGTTTTCTTGAAATTTGCAGGATTCAGGTTTTAAATAATTTGGGCAGTCTGACTTTCACTGAGACTTGGTTGAGGCTGATAAATTATTCATGTGCACTCATTAAGCTTTTTTTCTTTAGCAAATATCTCAATGTTTTAATAAATCTTCCTGCAGTGGCTTAAGTTACTAACTTCCTTTACTTTGTCCTAATCTGCCAGATTTTGCTGTCCTCACAGCAAGTTTTAACTATCCCTGCAGCAAGATTTATAGAACGAAACCTGTTTGGATCTCAGCTAATGTAGTTTTCAACACATGGCACTTTAGCTTGAAAGTTCCAATGAATGTGGACTGGGGAAAAAATCTGTTGAACTGTGATATCTGATGAAGAGTGTTGTGGCCTTCTGTCACCTCCGCTAAATGATGATCTACAGCAACTCAGTAGGGTACATATATGGGGCAGTTATGTTAAACCACTACGGTATGGTATCTTCGTGCATGGTGCATCTTTGCCAGACCCCAAAGCTCTCTAAGCAACATAAGTATTACAGCTGCTGTCTCCTCTCCACCCTCTTAATTCTTTCTTCTTTGATTCCTATAAGTACTCCAACAGATCACCTTATGGAGCAGCAATACTCCTAGTGCTATATTTTATTCAAATGCTTGACAGCAGTCTTCGCATATGTCTACTATGTATCTGAAAACTTCCATAAGTAATCTAAAAGAGTGTTCATTCAGAAAGTACTGAGAAAGTCCATGTTGAAGTGTCAGTTCCTCCTTTGTCTAGGTTTTTTTAATTACGTTTAATGGAAATGTTATGTTAGTATCAAAATGCAAGCATTGTGTAAGCTGACCTCTGAAAAGCAGTTGAAGTCCTTCAGCTGTGTGTGAGTACTCTTTTTTTGGGTTTTGGGAGGTTTTTAGCATAAAACCATAGCTTTCTGCTGAGTAGGTGTCTAATTTATTGTTAGCATATAGTTGAGTACTGGCTTGCTGTTGGAAGCAGTGGAAGTCTTGGTCAGATCAAATCTAATAGATTTTCTAACTTTTGAAGGAGTTACATAGTTGTAAATCAGTAAATGCATGATTTTAAACCTGCAAAGTTATCTTACCTGCTAATAGAATTGTGAATGCTAATTTTCTTCTGGTTCTTTTTGTAGATAACAACAAGAGAAGAAATCAATTCAAAACAGGCAACAAATATTAAAACAGACCTGGAGCCTGAAGCGTTCCGGCCAAATCTTAGCGATCCCAGTGAATTACTACAGCCAGAACAGATTGAAAAGGTATTAAGTTATATCTGTCACTCTTGGTATTGTATGTTACTGTATTATAAATGCTATGCCTATGGTGTAAAATACACGAGAAGGAGGACCTTGTGTCATATTAAATGCATTACAATAATTGCCTTGTGTTTAAAAGTTCCTTTTTTTTTCTTATCAGAACTTTCCATGCACTATGACAACACTAGTCTTTGTCTTTGTCCTTACTTCAATCTTCCTTGAAATCAGCTTGGGTTTCACTTTAGTTTTTGTGGTCCAGTCCAAAGTCACCTTATTAAATGTGTTTATTGAAGGTTTCAATCGAGGCTGATTATGTTCAAAGGCAAATAAACAGAAGAGCAAGTATCCTTTACCCTTCAGATTGTTACCTTTTGACTTGACTGATCTAGTTCCCCAGTACTGAAGAAGTGGTGTTGTGGTTAGATAAACCTTTTAGAAACCTTAACAAACACATGTTCTTCACTTGGTAAATTGTTCTTTTCCTGTGGATCACTGGTAGAGCTAAGAAAAGAAACCTATTTGAGAGACGAGGGATAGAAAAAATACATGTGAAATTTTAAGGTTGGTTTGAAGCTTTTAAGGTCACCTGTAGTAGTTCGGAAGAAGATAATCAGCTTACATTTATATGTAACATTCTTAAAAACAATTAAAAATTATTAAATAGAGGGTCGTTGTTATCTTGTTAACAGCTCACAAAGTCTCTTCCACCACGGACCATTGGATATCCATGGACTCTGGTCTACAGTACTGCAAAGCATGGCATGAGCTTGAAGACTTTGTATCGAACTATGATGGGATTAGACACACCTGTGCTGTTGGTTATCAAAGACAGTGATGGGCAGGTAAGAAAATGCTTTCATGAAGGTAGGGGACCCATCAAGGAAAATGTTGGAGGAGTGTAAAGGAATAGTTGACATTCAGTTCGTCGTGGGAGATAAAAATTGTGTTGCATCAAGTCGGTTTCTCCTTTGGTAGTTACTTAGAGACTTTTAAAAACATGTCTCACTGTCAAGCAATCATCTGACATACTACATTTCTAGGAAGTACTTCAATAATACAAGTTCATTGTCACAATGCATTAGTCTCGTAATACTCAATTACTGAACTTACTATTAATATTCTTCTTCAATGCACGTAGAACAGAAGAAATCTAGTCTCTAAAATTTTCTGATGCTGGAAGATCTTGTTGAATTGGAGAGTCATTACGAGCTGTGGCCTGTGGTTCTTGGTATATTCTGTGGCTACAGCCACAGTCACTCTCCCATTCAAGGGCTGTGGGATCTTTGCTGCATCGTGAACTTCTGTTACTTGAGTCTCTGTAGTTGTGCTCTGTTCCCCTTTGACTGGGCTATGAATTCCAGAAAGCGGATCACATTTCATGATTTGAATATCAAACGTCTTCTCTCAAGTGTTCTAACAAGTGAACCTTACAGGCAGCATGAAACTTTCTGAAACTTCTGTGCTCTCTTGCTGTTATGAAGAACTGACAGAACCACTGCAAAATCTGCAGCATTTACTTCACTTACCTGTCCCACTTTGGTAACCACTGTTTTTATTTTCAGGAAACAAGGGCTTATGTCACCTCATATCATTCAGGGGGTCTGAAAACTATAAATGAAGGGTGTGGTTTCTAATTGAAGTCACAATTTGTTTTTCCTTTTATTTCCTGCCTCAGGAATCCCTTAAAAAAGAAAATTCCATTCTAAATCTCTGCTAAATATCTTTCCCAGAAGTTCTTTATAAGGGGACTTTTCATCATTTACTTTTTCATCGTGAAGATAAAAACTATTCAATAGACTTAAGATATCTCAACAGACACATCAACCTCTTCAAATGTACTTTGCTAGCTTCCATTCTCTGATTCCCCTATTAGCTTCTCAAGATTAATTTGAAAGATAACCAGATACTAGGAAACAGATATCTGGCCAAGAAAGCAAATGTCTCTTTTCTAGTAGGACTGTCTTGCCACCAGTATTCAGATGACCTTCCATATACAGATACTTTAACTTTAACTACCATGTTCAAACAGTCTCACAGTGGCCCAACCAAAGCAGGGAATTCATAGGCGCGTCAGGTTTTTTTTGTGAAACAAACCATGACAAATCTCAACTTACAGGTCAGTGCCAAGGAACATCTATGAAAGCATTCCTTGGGATTTTGGATCAGGTGGCCACTGAACTTATCTTTCAAAGCGTACACCAGATCTTACCTAGGTTCCACACAAGACAGAGTGAAATCCGTGTGTGTTCAGTGAGCAACATATGCTACAGAAAGAAAGGTTCATACAGGCTTTATGTGCTCAGACCAATGTTGTAAGAGCAGTGTTTTCACTAGTTCTGTCTCATAGGCTATTAATGAGAAATATCTTTGCATTTGACAGTAGAAAGTTTCATTTTGCACTCATCTTTTAATTCAGAACCCATGAAAATTCAGTGTAGTCTTTCTCCTCTTGATCTACAATTCTCAAATATAAAGTGGTGGTACACTAGTTGAAAGCTGGAATCTAAAGCCACCTAAAGTGCCTGCTCACTACTCGGAGATCCTCTTATCAAGGCACCCAAGAAATCTATACGTGTTGACATTACTATTGTTGAGCACTGTCTGCCTATCTTCTGGTATTTGCTTCTGTTAGTGAAGGCAGAAAATTCTGATGTCTACCCTGTCAGCCATTTAAAAAGAAATTAACATCTAATTCTTTAATATGAGTCACTAAACAAGTGGTGATCTAGAAGTGGAATTAATGCAGTTAACCATGCCAAGGATTGTAAGCTTTTATAATAAGTCATTCTTCAGATTGTATTGTATACACTGCAAAAGTGTGAGACGTGAAGTCTAGCACTTGGGATTTCTGGGTACCCACAGCAGTCTGATCTCATGCAGAAACCCTGTAGACATCACTTATCAAAGGTCTGAAATAAATGTTAGGAAGCAAATTGCTCTTTTGCTGTAAAGTATGATTCTTTTAATGTTGCATATAGCAACAACATGATCTCTCAAGACTGAGCTTTGAAGTGCATAGAACATGTATGTAAACAGGTGGTGGAATTCTGGTTCCTGGTCAAGACTGAGTCAATGCAATTATAGTTTCAGAATTAGCTCCCGTTTGAGTAGGGGAATAATTGGAAGGGTTCAGTGGTTACCTGTTGCTGTGAAGCTGCTAGAAAATATTAATGTAGTATTTTAAACATGGAGTTTTCTTTGTTTTGGCAGTGCGTTCTGTTTAGTTAGTGAATCATACTTTCTTAATTTGAGTAAAATATGGATTTTTACCCTAAAAAGATGCTCTATTTAAGTTCAGTTACCTGCATACAGTAAGCACAGTAGAAAAGTTAACACACAGGTTTCTGAAGTCTAGCGTACAAGCCCTTGAAATCGCAAAAAGGAAAAAATGTCTCGCCTGTTCTGCTTTTTAGGGGTTATGTGTGCAAAGATAACAAAAAAAGGAAACAATACCACCTCTGCTCCCCCACCCCCAAAAAAATTGCAGTACTGGTTTCTGCAGAACTCCAGCAATAGACAGAATAGACTATAGCAACTGTACGTTCTTCCTGACTCTTTCATCTTGTAAAGCTCAGGTAAAAATGAAATACTTCCTTGAAATTCAAATTGTATTGTTGCAGAAAATATGCATGAAGTCAGGGTTGGAGGTAGTTGATTTTCTGACACTGAAATAACCAAGTGAAATCCTAAAAGAATATTATGTTGCTAAACAACTGATAGAAAATTGAGGATTAGAGTAAAAAAAAACCATAGTATCTGAGGCTTTGGTATTTGGTCAATTGTCTTCTGAAGGACAACAAAGTGATAATTCTTAAAGTTCTGATAGAAGACCTCATTTTATAATGAATTAATTCATTAAAAGCTTTAACCAAAGCTGAGTAAAGCATGCCTGGAAGAATCCCCCTCCCAGCATTTATTCATAGAGACTTTTCAGCAATACCCAAAGTACCAGCTTAGAATGATTGACTGCTATCAGTCTAAAAAGTGATTATCTAGTCGGAATCGCTCTGAAGTCTTCTCACTTAAAACATTTCAACAGAACCAATCCTATTTTTAGAAAGAGATTTTAGAAGTAGCGTTCTTTCTAATAGGACAGTTATTGCTTCTCTTAGAACTGTGGCTTCATTTAAGGTTTAAATTAATTGCCTTGTCTATAATGTAAATTTTGAGTTCCTCACAAATTTTCAGGGAAGAGAACACTTAATCTAATGACATACAAAGGGAGTGTGGATTGTGTTTAAACAGCTGGTTTATAACAAATATTGAATAACAATGTGTAGATCTACTTAATTCCTAATTTAATTTTTTTCTTCCCCATAGCCATGTATTGTTGTTCTGATAAGCACTTCTTCAGGTATCACACCAGAACTGAGATTAACTTCTGTGATCTGTGTACTGTTATTGTTGCTGCACTTTGACTATATGATATTTAATGACCCATGAGGCCCTCTAACTAGTAATGAGGAAAAAATGTACGGAAAGCTGTAGATGTTAAAAACAGTGGGGTCTCATATCAGGCCTACCTGAAAATATCCCATACACAGAAAAGAAAAGAAAAAAGGCAAAAAAAGAAATTTCTGGAACGTAACAGGAAAGCAAGCATTTCTTTGAAATATTCCTTCATTTTGATCTAATTTCCTCAGAAAGCAAGGCATGAATGGTGGGTTTTTTCTGTCTTAAGCCTGTTCTTGTTATTTAGACTGGGGTAACAGAGATAATGTCTTGCTGGTGTTTGATCCTATATGTTGAATGAAATACATGTCTCTGAAAAATTTTTTTAAAAAGTTGGGGCTAAATTTACAGTGAGCTTGTTTACATTAAAACAAATGAACAGAAACTTGCACTTCATGTTGTGGAAATTCAAGCTTTTAGACTGAATTTGCTGTTTAACAATGCATCCTTGCCTTTGAAAAGTGGCTGCCTTCAGCTGGTACAGATAGCTCTAAGGTAATTCTCTTCACTTCAGTAAAGATACATTTTTGTACGAGTAACGTATCCTGTCAGTGTATTGGTGTGTTGTTTTTAAGAGATACATAATGTAAATAAAGGAAGCTTCTGTAGGTTATGACTTAAAGGAAGTTCAGTATGTAAGTCCTACTTTTCTTCTGCTCTGTAACAATGCTGTTCCAACGGTGACTTCTCTAAAATGTGCATTTCCACCTGCATCAAATTAATTTTGTTTGCTGCTGTGCTTGCTTTTTTTTTTTTTCAGAATTGTTGAAGGTTTTTGTTCAGGAGATTAGTGCTTGAATTCAACAAAAATTTCAAAACATCTGCTATTGGAATGATTGATCTGTTAGACTTTGAGACACAGTCTGATGTGCAGTGCAATATCAGGATGCTTTAATGTCTCACTTTCATCAGTCCCATATTTCTCAAATTCACTGTTTAATGTGAATGAAAACACAAACTCCATTTTGTTTTTTTTCTTTCTGATACAGATAAATGAGAGGGTGCTTGTGTACTGCTTTGGTACTTAAATCTACTCTGCTCTTGCAGATGTTGAAACAAGCTTCCTACTAGTAACAGATTTTGGGAGGGTTGTGTTTTGTAGGGTATAGTAGATTTTGTGTCACTATGCAGAGTTTTCTTCTGTAGTTATTCTAGTCCCTGAGAAATTAATACTAGTTTAATCAGATTTAAAAGCCTAATAATCAGTCCTTAGACACTGTTGTAATATTCTTATTGCTGAATATTATAAATAGTTTTAATGCCCTGCAAAGACCTTGTTGTAAGAGAGGGTAACCAGTGCTTATTTGTTATATGAATTGTAATGAATAATTTGCTTGAAAAAACCCAACTTGGTTACAGCTAGAAGTTTGCTGAAAGTAGCCTACTTGAAGTGGAAGAGGAGGAACATAGGAAGGAGCAGAAATTTTTGATCTGAAATTTTAAAAATATGTACATTTTTTCTGAGAATTGCTTGAACTTTTATCCCTTTGATTATTTTTTCTTTTACTACATTCACTTTTTATTCAGAAAGAATCCTCTTACCTTCTTTTTTATTGTACCAGGAAGCGTCATACCATATCTCAATCAATACACTTGGAACTGAGATACCATTTTAAGGCTTAACTTGTAGTAAATTCCAAATATGTCAATGTTTACATTTAAGGACATGATTTAGTGGTGGACTTGTGTTAGACTTACACTTGGACTCAATGATCTTAAAGGTCTTTTCCATCTAACTGATTCTGTGATTCTGAGATTTGTTTATCAGTTACTAGCATTAGAGATTCTCAGATGCTCTGTAGGGTTTTTTAAGTATTTTATCTTACATATTTTTGGTTACAGGTTTTTGGTGCACTAGCATCTGAACCATTTAAAGTGAGTGATGGCTTTTATGGCACTGGAGAGACCTTTCTGTTTACTTTTTCTCCAGATTTTGAGGTAAGTAGTAGTAACCTTATACGCTTTTGCTTTTTTCTTCCATATGCATTATCTTAAGGTACTTACTGTATAGATCTAACTGTAAGTAATCTGGAAAATTCTAGGAGTTGGCCCAAAAAATGGCATCATACTAGTATTTCCACAGAATGCATAAGTGCACACTAAATCAGTAGTGTTTGCATACTGAAAAATGTATTCAACCTGAGTATTCTTTGTAATAAGGATTTTTGTACTATTTCTAAATTCTGCCAGGTATCTGTCTATAAATTCATGAAGTACATAATTTTAATAGGTATTATCTAGCCTAAATATATTGTCTTGGCATTTATCATTGTGTAAAAGTTACACTGCTCAAAGAGGACCTGTTTTGGAATGGTCTTATTTTAAATAGTATAGAATGTAAGAGAATTTTTGTCTGTGTATCTTTTCCCTGAATTTTCTGTGTAAACTTTGTAACTTCATTAAATTAGCCTCTAGTTGCCTGTAGTCTGTCTCCATTGATGTTTAGTTTCTCTTCCACCCTAAGCAAAAGCTCAAATATTTTAACTTACTAGTCTGCTTTGATTTTTTTTTTATTATTAGGTTTTCAAATGGACAGGAGACAACATGTTCTTCATTAAAGGAGACATGGACTCCCTTGCTTTTGGTGGAGGAGGGTAAGTTACTTCTTTTTCTTGTCTGTTAAAAGTGTATATGTCTGCACACCTTTGAAAAGAAAATTGGGAATTTACTTCAGTTTGATAACTCAGGACTCAACAGTTAGCAAATAGAAGAATTTAGTATGTCAGATGTTTAACTTCCCCTGTTCAGGAAACTTATGCAAGAGATTCATCTTCAGCATAGTGTGGCATCAAGCTTCAGCCCTGCAAGGTTATGATGCCTTACGTGCTCTAATTGCATGTGAGTCCTAGTATATTCAGAATTGACACATTTCTAAAGCTATGTAAATTGGAAAATTATTTGCAACTAGAAAAGGCTTGAATTAAAACTGTATCATCCCAAGACATGCCAGTGTCTGCAGAAATTTTATGTTGTCTCACCCCTTTTTTTCCCCCATGCAGGCACATAGGCTTCTGGGACGTTTCGTTTATCATGTATAAGAGTAGTGTTGATGCCTTTTCTCTTAATAGAAATGGAAAGGGCTGAAAACTGAGGAATTCTGGTTAGCTATTTGTTTCAGAATATCTGAAAGCAGGATATTCCTAAACTAATAATAAATAGTAAAAAATGAGTCTTCGCAGCTTTAAACTTATAAATAGCTAGGAGGTAATTGTATTGGAAGAGAATTCTGTAATTTCTCCACGTTTCTGAATTCTGAATGAAAAATACATTCGTAAGTTTACTGCTTCATCCCTTAGTCTTTTGCTTTAATTCCTTTTCTGTCTTGCAGAGGGGAGTTTGCTCTTTGGCTCGATGGTGATCTCTACCATGGAAGAAGTCATTCATGTAAAACATTTGGGAATCATACACTTTCTAAGCGAGAAGACTTTATTATTCAAGACATAGAAATTTGGGGTTTTGAATGAGTAACTATTTTTACAGGGTATTGTCCCAAACCTGATCTGAATCAGTGCAGCTCAAAAATCCCTAGGAGCAATATAATGCACCATTTTTACCTTTTAGATTTTTTTTGTAAGTTTTCAGCATAGCCATCTAGTTGTTATTTTGAAATAGCAGACTTTTTTCGTGCTTTCACATCTGTAATATCTACTGTCCTACTTTTTCTAAGCCGTAGCACTTTTACAAATGTGGACTAAAAATAAACATTAGTTACTTTGAGCCTTGCAGCTTACAGAATTTTCTAGTCCTTATTACTGTTGCCCCCCAGGTTTCCCACACTCACCTTTCTGCAATCCTACTAGGGGGCTGCTTCATTGAATATAGGTTATTATTTTTGTATTCAAATTATCTATGAATGAAGTTGCCCTCTGTGAACCTGCGTAAGAAAGCTGTGTGTGGGTATTTGGCAGCAGTACTACAGAGATTGATCCGGACCAATGATCAGATAATTCATATGGTGTCGCAATAGAGAAAAAGCTTAGCATTCCTTCTTAACACATACCAGTACACATATGTTGAAGTTAGAAGATATCCAAAGTTAACAGTGCCACTTGTGTTGTCTATTGTTCATGTTTAGAAAAAAAGTCAGTTAATATGTGTTCTAGCTGCATGCTGATTGTATTAAAGAGTGTTTTGCACATGCTGTTAATGGTCTGCAGGTTTGGGACAAATACTGACAATATTGAGCTACATGGCAAGGGAATGTAAGAATATGATTAGAAGGCTAGAGCAAGCAAAACTCAGTGAACAATTTGTAGCTATAGTAGGGCATTAAAAGTACAGAAACAGATGCATCTTTCTTCAGCATAAAGTGTCAGATATATGCTGTTATACTATTGTAGCCGTGTAGCACATCAACTTCAAGAATATAGCTTATTCCTGTCCAAAGAAAAAAATAGTTGTGATGTTTTTGAGTGGGTCTATGTTGTAAATTTACAGTTAGCACCAGCTCTGATTAAAATGAGATAATGTACTATAGGTAGACAATATTGTAATTCAGTAGACTCGTGGAATATGCAAACTTACTGTCATGTGACCTCAAAAAATAAAAATGACAGGCTAGAATACAGTTCCAGTAGCTCTTGTCCACTTTTGTAGGAAATTGATAAGCCATTGTGGCAATAACAGCTCAAAAACTGTTTGTTTCAAAGCTTTTGTTCTATGTTCTGCAAAAGATAAAAAGAAACAAAACAACAAAAAAACAGCAAAACAAAAAAGTGCTGTTAAGTGTGACAGTGACTTCGTGCTGATTTTTCAGCTATTTCAGATGAACATTGTATATTATCTTGTAAATTAATGTTTAAAGTAGTTTTGTTATTATAGAAAAGTGTTGATTGACGGGTTGCTTATAGCACTTTAAATTATTCTAGAAATTGAATAAAAGCCAAATGGGTTGGCTTAAGTAGATGTAGTTGTATATTTCAAAACATTTACATCTCTGGAAGGTTTTAAAAACTTAGTTGAAGACAGCTTACTGCTATGGTAATGAGAAAGGGCAGATGTTTCATCTATAACATGCTAATGCTCAATATTACTAGAAATACAGGGCTTTGTTTCCTGTTTCTATGTATAGCTCTTTATCCTTATTAGAATTTAGTACAATGTGTAGACTAAATGTTTACAAAATAAGGAACTGTAAATAAATTGAAATGGCTTTTCTCCCCTTTGGTCTTCCACAGCAGTATTATTGTCTTTGTGGAGTTAAGACTGATTATTACAACAACAAAAAAAATCCTGTAATGGATTTTTAGTACTATAAGGTCACAGTGATGTATAGCAAATAAAACTAAATATATGTAAAAATAAATTTGAGTCTGAGTTTATTTAGAAGTTGGAGTTTACTTAGAAACACAAATGCAGAATACTGCTGTTCATTTAATAACTTTACTAAATATATAGGGTGCATTTGCTCATCCTTTTGGGGATTTTTTTTTGTTTTTGAAAAGCCATTGGGAAGAGGTAAGAGTGAAATACAATCTTCAGCCATTTTGAAGAAAAAAATGCGTCTCATATTATCCTTGCTGACAACACCCACTAATTCAAGTGTTTCAAATAATATTATACACATTTTTCAAAGAATTATACTTCAAAGAGTTATGTAAAACCACAGAAAATCTTTGGTAGCTGAATGTCTCTGAGTATTGGACCCAGTCTTGGAAACACACATTGGGGGGAAAAAAAGGTGGAAATCAAGAACAGTACAGTAAGTGGTACAATAGCAATCAGCCTATAAATAATAAATTAGATAAGGAACAGAAAGACATTGCAGTTTAAGCATAAATGACTGTGTTAACCTTCAGTGATGTGACTAGATGTGTAAAGGATCTGCGGAGAGTAATGCACACCTCTTAATGAAAGACCATGAATTTTGTTAACCAAAGGTGTAGTTAACTTCTCTGACACACATGAAAGGTTGTATAGATGAGATCAAAGGTGCTGTCTTGATGTACCTCCTGCCTTCAGTTCAGTATGAATTTTCTGTGGTATAATACCTTTCCATCTTTCCTGGCAAGGTTTCCTTCTGTGATTGTGAAGAGTGGAAATTCAACATACATTAAAGCCTTTATAAGCTACATTTTGAAAGAGTTAATTGCCAGAAGACTGTCTCAAAGTACAGTACTCAGATGTATTCATTGACTAACTAACAATGTTTTGCTCGGATGTGTGGAATTCTTACCACATTATCTTTCAACTCTTAATCCTATTTATATTAATTACTGCTTTTTTATAATCTACAAAAGAACATGATTTCTCACATATGGCTTATGCTTGCATCCTCTTCGTCAACTATGTATGCTACGTTAGATTTTATTGTTGTTTGTGGGGGAGTTAGCATGGCTGTGTAAAATCCAGTTTCTGAAGAGGAGTAAAAATATTTACTACTCCCTCAGTTTCAAATTAAAAAAATAACAATCTTTATTTGGATACTTCCCAGAATTCCTCATTCAGGACTTGAATCTTAAATCTCATCTTTAAGTTCTTCATTTGGGGAACAAACCTCAACTCTTTCTCCCCTTAAGTGTACCTCTTACTGAAGTATGAAGTAGAGCTACACTGTGGTACTGGAGCAGAGAGAGTCCAGCTGAGCGAACGGTGTGCACTTACTTTCACAGTGGTATGTACAGACCAAAGTGGTTTTGTTGGCTATCACGCTGCAATATCACTAATGTCAGGTCTGTTTAAGCTCTGATGTCCTGCTGATCTGACAAGCTTTGTGGTCCTCAAGTTTCTGTTGTAGCAGTTACACTGCTAGAAGTACACATGCTGTTGAATGCTAAACTACTTTCAGCGTGCCCTGTGGTGGCAGGACTGACTTTAGGTGAGATGTTAGTGTGGTGCCATATGTACATAGCAGCTGAATTACCTGCGGCAACAGGACTTGGCAATATTTGTTCTGTGATCAGTGATGGTTGAACATCTCACCACAAATGTTATGCTTTCCACTACAGCTACTTTTATTTCAGTAACCTTCCCTTGTTTTAAAAAATGAGCTGTAATACTGAACCCTGGCTGAATTACTGCCATGGGGGAGGGAGTTATTTCCAGTAGGTGGGATACACATCCAGTGAACTATCCACTCTCTTCAAGCCACTGCAGCAACTGTGTAAGACTTGAAAAAATGTAAAGGTGTGACAGATTTATTTCTTCTGGTACAAATTTCATGCTGTCACTTAATATGAAAGGTACGTTCAGAATATGGAAAATGTACCTCAGTTCCTGCAGACAAAAAGACAATATTTTCAATACCAAGGAAGGAACTCTGCTTTCTTAGCAAACTATGCAACCCTTGCAAGAACAATAGAAGCCTCAGACAGGAGAATGAATGTTACTTATCAGAATGAAATTTCTTACAAATAAAATATTTGGGGATGAATACAGTGTTTTAAGAAAATAATGTTCTAAGCTACCATGAGAGAGAGTAAGAGTTGCTCACTCTTTGTCTGAAAGGTTAATGGGTTTAGGGCTATGAAGATGATCATAGCACCTCTGCTATGAGGACAGGCAGAGAGAGTTTGGGTTGTTCAGCCTGGAGAAGAGAAGGCTCCTGGGAGACCTCGTAGCAGCCTTCCAGTACCTCAAGGGGGCCTACAAGCAAGCTAGGGAGGGACTTTTTACAAGGGCAAGTAGTGATAGGACAAGGGGAGGCAGCTTTAAATTGGAAGGGGGAAGATTTAGGAACAAACTCCTCTAAGATGAGGGTGGTGAGACACTGGAACAGGTTGCCCCAGGAAGTTGTTGCATCATATGAGGAGGCAAGAACAGTAAAACCACCAGAGCTAAATCTGCTTGTGATCCAGCCAGCCCAGCCTTTTTTGTCAGTAGGATGCAACGAGGCAGTGAAGGTCTCGTGAGTGAAAATTCTTGGCAACTATTGCTACCTTCCTTTCGTGAAGTGATTTCTGCATCAGAAGCAGTACTCAACTAGAGGCTCTCCCATATTCTTATCAAACAGTTAGGAAGGAGTGGAAAAACTTAATTTGCTTTATTGGCTCAAGACCAGGAAGGTTTTTCTGATTCAGACTTCAGCAGTACATGCCTAGTTGAATTCCACATGTTTCTCTGAAAGTGAGGCAGTAGATGGCGTAGACTTCATATCAAAGCACAAGGTCTTATTACATGCTGTAAACATGCATAATACTGAAGTGTACCTCGTGGTGATATACTACAGTTTGAGTGTTTCAGCACAGACATATATCATTCCTGGTGTCTCAGGTCACTGAATATACGTATAAATATGTAATTCACTTAACAGCTATATGCCTTTAGTATGCATTCTTTGTACGGCTCTTATATATTAAGAACTGTTTAATTTCCATGTACTGTGAAATCTTGTTCTGGTGCTTTGGTCAAGGACACCTTCACAGGGAAATATTTTAGCTGCCTATGAACAGAAGAATGTACTTATTTTACATGTATACTTACACTTTGAAACAAATTATTGATGTTTTACTTCGCAGAATGTGCACACTTATTTTTTCTCTGGTGTGTGGGAGGAATAGCACAAGAAATAATCCATGTAGGGTTTTTTTTATAGTTATGTATTCCTTTGACAACAAAACTTCCTCAACACAGTTCAGACAAGCTGTAAAGGTAGTTATATAAAGATGTAAAGAGTAAGGTAAGAATATGTAGGTAAACGTTCTGATATGTAAGTTTTACAATTAGAGGTCCATTTTGCAGGTTGAGTTAAGTAGTCTGAGAGTTCTCTAGAAAACATTAAGTCCTACTGAATGTTATCTTACAATTATTTTTTTCTTCCTTAGATTCACATAATATAACTGTGCCTAAAGTATTAATGATTTACATAGACTTACAATACACATAGTAATCAACTCTTGTATCACTAATAAAATGATTGATGTGTTCATTGAAGCTTCAAACTGAAGTACTCTAATGATAAGTTAGTAATACTTGTTTTATCACAGAGGCAAGTTGTTCATACACATTTTCTTCTGTAGAGAAGATATTTGCTCTTTCAGTTTGAAAGAATCATGTAGGGAGAGAAAAAAACAAAAAACATCTCTTTTTCATTATACAAATTTCTTGCTCAGGCATCTTGCTCCAAAACAAATGGTTTTCACGTGAAGCATGCTTTTAGAAGGTAGCTATTTTTACAGTAGTGTTTCAGAGAAACAGTGATCTATATAATCCAGTACATGTTGTAGACCCTACAGAGGTCTCAGATTTGTGCATAATACAATTTTAAGACCTGTAAGTATTAGTTCATTAGCATTTACTCCATTTCAGCATCACTTAGTCTGAAATATATTGTTTCAGTGACATCAGAATGGTTTTAATGGCAAATGCTGTAAAATTAGGCCAGTGTTTCTTTGTAACATGAAACACCATGTTCCTTAAATTAGTTGATTTTAGTTATGAGCACTGTTTCTGTATCTTTTCTTACAGAGGTACATTTCAATGGAAGGTGCTGACTGTAGTCATATTTTACTATGCACAACAGTACAAGTACCTGACTTTTCATATGTTAGGTGTTGTTTTCACCTGTATTTACAAGAACTGTATTTACGTAGATAACCAGATAATACATTGCATTGCACAGGAGGTATTTTCTATGTGGCTATCTATTCAAAATTTTTTTGTGCATTTTCTCTCCAACATCCATAACTCTAAATATGAAACTATCTTATAAATTTGTTATATAAATACATGAAATATAAAACCCCATTTATAAAAAGGATGTTGTCTTAAATTTTATGTGATATAGAAAAGTTGCTGTAAGATAATACTGCAGTAGTAGTTGCATATCTTGTTTGAAAAGGAAACAAATGTGGTCTTGAGTCTGTTCAAATAACATGATTTTTACATGCATTTAAATAAAATAATGTAGAAATATGTGCACAACATCATTTTCCAAGGTCGGAAACTTGGTCTGAGTTTATATTGTCATTCAGCTTTTGATCTGGCATGTTTTATATCCCAGTTTAAATAGTTGGGAAGATCTTGAATGTAAGAACAAGTAAAAATTGGAATTAATTTCTAGGTGTTTATATTGCTATGGGTTTTTATTTTCAGCTGCTTATATTCAGTATAGATACTATTGAATATTCGATATAGATACTATTTCTGATGTAATAATTAACTGACATTTCATGCAAGCCCTTCTGGTACAGAGAAAAAATGCTTTAGGAAAATACTCAGTGTCTTTTCTGTGTGGCTGAATGGGGAAAATCTTGTATTTAAAATGTGCAAATGCAAACAGCAAGAAAGAAGTGGAGAAAGGTTTTCCAAAAAACCATAACATGCTTATTTTAATAAAGTAATTATGACATTATCATCCCTTCCTTGCCATAACATTTCTCCCTCAAAGTCCACCAACCCGTGTTTCCTGGCTCTCATGAGAATCCCAACAACCTTATCTGAAATACGAACGTATCTCTCAAAGAGTTCCCCAAAAGTGACCTGGATCTTGCCATCTGGCCGTGACTTAGCCATTGATTCAATGATGAAGCACAGGTCTCTGATCTCCCGGTGGATGTGGGCTTCAGCTCTCTTGGCTCTCTCAGCAGTTTTGGTTCCTTCCTTTGGACGGCCATAGCCTTCATCTCCTTTGTGCAGGCGTGTGGACATTGCCAACTCATGGTCAAACTCCTCGCTGAAGGGGTTCAGCTTCTGTGTTATGATGTGCTGGTCGGCCCATTCTTGCCATCTGTCCTTCAGGCTATTAACAGGGCTGTATGTCCTGTGGGCTTTGGTGCGTGCTTCTTCGCTAAGCCTGCTTGTGCTGGAAGAAACAGAAAATTGCGTTTGAGCTTTGCATTTCATCATTTACACAATTCTAGTACTAATCTCTTCTGCTAAGGTTTTTTTTTTTAACCGGCTTTTTCTAGAGACGTGCTACCCACCAGGTGGCGTGAGTTCACTATTTCTAAATTCGTTCTTTGGGGGCGTTCAGTCCATGTTCAGTTTGCACTCATATTTCCTGATCACAATAAGCAAATTCCCTGATCACAGCTTGATCTTACCTGTCTTACCACCCTCCAGCCTGTATTTGAGCTCATTTTGACAAACTTTTGCCCAGAATGACTTAATCCTGTAGGGGGAAGAAGCAGTATGTTGCTGATCACCTGCATTTTCTATACTTTTGGTCAGTCATGCAGCTCCCCACTTCTGTCTGCCTAGCAGAGCCTGAAATCTGCCTGCCCTGATGTTATGGATGACAGTAACTGTTAAGTGTGCAGTCTGGATCCTCAGCTATTCTTGGCTCAAAAGCAGAGGGCAGTGTGTATAAAAATCCGTTCCCTGTAATAAATGTTGTAATTTAAAGCAACACAAAAATCTAATAAAGGGCAGTAGCTCTGCCTGCACTTACGTTTGAAATATGGTCTGAAAAAGTATTGAAGTCCAATATTCACGTTCCTGCTGGCAGAATACAAGCCTGAAAGAAACTTAGGGCTACTAAGATCGGTGTCAAAGGATGAGGAAAGACCTTCAGAGGTATTATTGAATTTTTTCTTGTGTGTGTGTGTGTGTACAGCAACATATTGCTGGATGACTCCAGGCAGACAGATTGTTGATATTCTTTCCTCTAGTGGCCAATTTCACGTGTTGTGGGGGAGCTATAGATAGTCTGAACTAGTCTCTGTGCTGTCCACATCCTGTCATTGTGTCTGTACAGGTCTCGGCTAAGGGAGTGCGTTGTGCTGTGGCTGTGCCAAAGTAATTTGTTTTCTAATTTTTTTTACTTCCCAGAAGACTGTTCTGAAACCTCCCCGCTAATGTCAGCTGAATATTAATAGTAACGCTGAAGAACCAAAATACACTTAGCAAAACGGTACAGAGGACTGAAAACCTGCAGAAAACTTTGTTTCACTGCTGTTTGGGTGTTCCTTTTTTCCTACTAAGCTTGTTGAAAGAATAGGAATGGTAGAGAAATCCCCTTTTCAGGTTGTGCACCAGAAGAATGCCAATTCTTGGCAGCACTGTAGTGCTAGAGCAAGCAGTGCAGACACTTAGTGCCAGGAACAGAAGAAGGAGTAGGAGAGTAGGACCGCTATTTTAGCTGTGGAGATGCCATTAGCTTGACTTAGCTATGTTGAGAAGCTGTATTTAAAAAGTTCCAAAATACTTTTCCCATCAATGTGGTGAAGAGCATCAGAAGACTTGAGCACACGAAGTTACCAAGTAGATGCACCTTTCTTCTATGGTGTGACTGCAGAACATCCTGAGAGTAGACAGCGTGTATGTACCTGTGATTTTGTGCATGTAAATGATTAAGGTAGGTGTTGGCAGGAAAGCGTTGGAAGTATCAGTGGGGTAAAGCTAGAGAGTTCTGTTTCCCAATGATAAACCAAATCCTCCTGTGTGTGATCTGTTGTTATACCAAGAAAGGGAAAGCTGTTACCCTTTACCTCTTGCCCTGAATTGTGGCTTCATTGGCCAGAGAAACTGTTGGCACAAGTTTTGGTTACACAAAGCGAATTGTCTTCTGAAACAGCCATAGAAGCCCTATGCCAGCACAGTCCTAACTCCAGCTGAAGTTCAGATTGATTGCTTCCCCAGCTTCACGTGGGAAGGTATCAGCGAAGGGGGAAGAGTTTATCCCTCAGCCACAGCCAGCTGCTCCCTCTTCTCTCCAAGCACCAGAACCCCTGAGAAAGTCCTGAAGCTTCTGTTCCTCAAGTTGAGGAGAAAGAAGCCAGTGAATGAGATAGCGTAGCTCTGTAAAGGCTTCATTACCTCTTTTTATTTAACAGTCCAGTAAGTATACTCTTTTTTTCCTACTGAAAGCTTTAATTGTCATCTCTATCTGAATATTATAATCTTTCTTATCCTAATCATCTTCTCAGTGTGTAAGAAAAACACCATCTTATCTAGGTTTTTGCTTTTGTCATGCCCCATGTGGCTTTTTTTAAATGCGTCTACTAATTTAACCATTTCTGATGACTGAGGGGAAACTTTCCCCATTGTTTGGCTTAATTGAGTGTTACATAGTAAACTGTATACACGTAGAAGCATGTTTTTCATGTTTGTACAGCACCTAAACAATGGATTGTGGATCCACAGTGAAGCTTGTGAGCATTAACCCACTATTAAGAAGTGCTTTACCTATAACAATCAAATAAGTTACTATTAACCAGAACGATGACACTAAGTGCATTCTGAAATTCAAGGAAGACAGTGTCTATGTTCCATGTTCTGTACAATCCTTTCTGTAGGGAAAAGTATGGATCCCTTTTTAATATTTTTAGTTTCATATCACTCTTGTACCCCTTTGGCTCCTAAGAAGGAATGAAATAGTATTTCCTAGGCCTGTAGGTGTTAATGTGCCTTCTGCTAAGAAAGCAAGCTTAATCCAGGAAATATTACAGTGTGAAATGATGAGGGTGCTGGTGCTTTTTTTTCCTGGAATACAGAGAGGGAAATGGGAAATTTGCTTTAGCTGACATTTACTTATGGCTTTTTGAAGAAGATTAAGCCACACTGACAAGTATATAGAAGTATCAGGCTGAAATAATGTATTATGAGGCTATACAATAAATTCTGAAAAATGAGTAGTTAAAAAAATCCGGTCCTAATAACAACACTGTAAACTAAGAAGATAACTTCTGTGTCAGCTTACAGTGGAAGACATAGCTGTAAGTAACATAGAGAGTGTTATTCAATCATTTGCACCTCAGTAAATATGGATAATTTTGTTTTCATAGGTAGCAGTGTTCAAATTAGACATACGAGAAAAACATATGTAAAATTTAACAGAAAGATAGCTTTGTTTCTACTATAGCATTTTAAAGTGAACAGGGTTTTTTAAGTGAGGTTATTTACAGGTAGGGTCTGCTGCAGATACATCTTCTTTCCCCACTATATGAGTGAAGTCTTTTTTTTGTGGTCCTAATTCTGTCACAGGACAATGCACATAGTCTGTCTCAAATGCGGGGGTCACCAATTTTCAAGCTCTAGGTTACTGGAAAGCATTTTTCAGTTTGGCTGTTAACCATTTGCTCCCTGTGGGAGATGACTTGTTAGCTGTACAGCAAAGCATCATTCTAATCACCAGCCTGGATAGTTAAAATAACTGTGTGTTCAGATACCAGTGTTAAACTGTACCATATGGTTGAAATCCATTACTATGTTAGTCATAGTCTAAGGCTGGTTATGGCAAACACTTATTGGTAGTGAGGTATAAACCCTTAGCAGTGGGAGTGGTGCTGCCTGCCTGTCTACAGAGGGATCACAAAATCTTTTGGCATTTTAATCAGTGCTAGTCCCAGTTTTTCATTTCCTAAATAGTGATTAGGATACAGTATAAGCACACTGGCCCTGCTTCTCTGATTCATGCTGCCTTGCTAGTCCTTTACACACCTAATTAGGGGGGTGAAAACCCAGTCTTCTCATCTCAAATTGCCTTGTGCTCAGCTCTTGTTGTGTGCATGCAGATGATGGACACGGAATAGAAATAGTGGAGATTCAGGCCGCACCATGGGGAAACCATGGTAGGAACCCATGTTCTGGTGCCAGCTTCTTCGCTCCCTGCAGGCTTGGGCAAACAAACTCTGCCTTGGGTCAAGTTACACCTCCAGCTGTCTTCCCTGTCCAGCAAAGCCAGTAGATAGCGCTTGGGCTACACCATGGCAACGGCTCAATGCATCCTGGCCTCAGAGGTTGCACTCTCCATCACAATTTTACAGCTAGACATTTTATACCAAAACAGGCCTAAACAAATGTTCCTTTCTGCTGTCTTTGTTCTTGGGAATTACCAAGTTTGTGCAACAGAGAACTGGAGCAAACAGCGTGTTGTGTCTGTAACTGCCTATAGTTTCCCATCTTGTAGCATTGGACATATGGATCTTTTTTACCAACATAAAAGTGATAAATTAGTTTGGCATCTGCCCATTGGCAAGTCTAGCCAAAGCACAACTATTTGTAGCTGTCTTCTGGAAAAGTGTTTCTGCTGGAGTTCTCTTAGAAAGGAAACTGGAGAATTTCTACCAGCTTCTGTTGTTCCTCTGCTCTTCTGGGATACTTCTTAAGGACTGCATAGCTATGGCTGACTCTACTTCTGTATTACCTGGGCTCCAAATTTAATATGCACCTGCTGTTGTGTAGTAATCTTCAAGTGTGAGCCTCTTACTGAAAGAAGTATTGCTCAAAATTCTTTAATACTATGAATTCACTATTTAATTAAAAATTTTAAGCAGAACCTGTAGTAACTCTGAAGATTCTGCCTCATTTTTCTTCACATCACTTACAGGCATAAGGAAGTCTGCATGCAAGAACATCTATTTCCACAACCCACTCAATGAATGTATTTCCCCTTCCCTGCTCCTTGTGATAGAGTACCCAAAGAAAGACCTTCAATTTGAAGTCTATTGTTGATTCAAATAGAGTTTCTTTTTCAAATTATTAATAATGTATAGCATAATATAAGTCGATCTTGGAGATGCTGAGGCAGTCTGGATACTTTCAAATGTGTGTTTGGGGTCCCAGCTCGTGTGAAAGTTTCCATTCTTTGACTTTGTTAAGATGTATTTAGAAGTAGTTTCTGCAATGTATATTTTGGGCATTCTTTGAAAATTACTCCTGAGAATATTTACAATTTATGCTAAGCAGAATAATAAATATTTTGAAGTATTATTAAGTATATTGCTTTAGACTTAACATTTGCTGAAATAAATTAATAGCTGTGGGCTTTGGTGAGCTAAACCTTGTTATTCTGAAATATGGACTAAAATTTAAAAAGTAAGTAGTGACTTTAATGAACTAGTAAACCCAGTGTGAAAATTAAATAGAATTAATATTTCCCAAATAAAAATTTCTCTGTTTATTATGTATATAGCACATAAACCCTGAGACTGTATCAGATGTTGTTGACTGACTAATGAAGCACAGAGAGATAGATATCTGAAAGGCTTCCTGGACCATGTTTTTTTTATTATTTTCTTCAAGAGTAATAGTTTGTCTTTGACCATTTCCTAACTTCCGCCCTCCCACATCTTCCTCATGGAAACCTATACTTCTCTCAGGGTCTGCCAACCATTTGTGATAATGTTATAAAGATATTTGACTTACAGAGATGGCGCAGGTCGTTTAATCCTCACAGCCGTCACCTCTCGGTCACTGTCTTCTTGATCGAGTTTGTCCTCTGCTTCCCCGTAGCCACTGTCCCCTGCATCCATGCTGTCATCTTGACACTTAAGCAGCAGTTCTGCCTTAGTCCTCTCTTTGTCCTCTTGTTCAATCTGTTTCCAGCCCTGGGTCAGCTGTGATACCATGTTTGAACACTTTCTTCTTATGGTTGGAGATAATTTGCCAGTGAGAATTTTGTCAATAGCACTTGATTCTTCTTTGAGCTTGGTCACCTCTGAACTATCGTTATTATTCTCATACCTTTCGCTGAGGAGGCTAATGTCACCTCCTCGTTCAAAGGCTTTGCTTACAACTGTTTTGGTCACTTCTTTGCTTTTAATGTTGAACTTTTTGAGGGTTTCATCTGATGCCCTTGAATTTTTTTCAGCATCTGTTACTGTCACTGATTCCTTTGTTGAGGGTTTTTCATCATCTTTTTCTTGGTCCCTCTTGACTGATGGACTTGACCATTTTTCAAAGTATCTTTCTTGTACAGGCTGAGCTGATGGTTCTTCTGCAGGAGGGACCCATCCAGAGGGCTCTTGGGCTTGCTTTACGTGGTGGTCAGATACCCATTGCTGCCAACCTTGTGCCAAGCTGAAAACTAGGCTGGCCATTCGGATCTTGTGGACAGCCCTTTTTGCAGGAGTAGTGTTCGTTTTTTCTTCAGGAGCCACGTTGTTATCTGCTGCCATACTGACTTTTCCTCCTTGTGTGCACTAAGCACCTACTGAATGAACTGCCTGAAGTGAATAATGTCCCCTGAAGAGAGCTACAGGGATTTAAATAGAAGCGGGAGCAGTTTGTGACCATGGAAAATATGTGGAACATTTCTCACAAAGATATAGTATCCTCACTGTTACAGAGGTCTTTTTTTTTAAAACGCAGGGTTGCATTTCATCGCCGTAGTTGAATGATGCATGATGCAAACAGGGTGACGCATACCTGAACTAGAAATAGTAGGAAATTAACAGCTCCTTTAGTCAGCCTTCCTTGGGATTGCTCAGTTCTCAATTCATTGGAAAGATTCTTGTTCTTCTGGAAGTGCAGAACGTGGGTTAAACATACTGAGCAGATTGTTTGAGACTGCTAAATGTGAAGTGCTGTCAGTTGCTGACAGCTTTGGCTGGAGTAGAGACCCCTTGTCATCACAAGTAAATAGTGACCCTTGTCATAAAATATATAGCCAGGAACAGACTACGAATGAGAAAATTTTAGATTAATTTTCTGAAAAGATGGCAGGTGACTTCTTTTTATTTTTAATATGTCTGAAGAAGTACAGGTTTGTTAATTTTTTAACAGCTATTTATGTGCTCTGTTCCAAATCATTATCTATTAATGTCCATCTATTTAGAATGTACCTTCAGGGGGGGTCTAGGAACACTATAGTGTTTGGTGTCAGTGCTAAGGATAAGAGAATCACTGTCTCTAGTCTGCGGATTAATATAACAAGTCTCACTTGAGCAGATGGATGAATGATCTCCTAGTTTTAGGATTCTGAAAAAACAAAGTATAACTTGTTTAATTCCTGACTGCTTTCAAGAAAGTAGTACATAAAACTTAGCATTTAGTGTATTATTTACTGCATTATTATGTTTAGCATGTAGGGTATAGAAAAAAAATCATATTTCCTAGGAAAGTTTGTGATTTGTTCACTCCAGAGGGTTTCATGTAGTATGTTCATATTTGAATTTGTAAAATAGTTTAGTGAATCGATACATCAATTGTCACATAGTAATAAACAGACATTTTCTGAGATACAGTCCTATGGTATCTTATTTCTTAGATTCCTAAATAGGAATGGAAAATGTCATTGCTTTTTCAATCCAGGATACCTTGCAGCTTACAGGATGACCAGCACCACTTGCCATGTTAACGCTTTGAGGCACACTAAACTTCAAGGAATTCTGTTCGCTTCATTGGTGTTACACCAGATATAAATATGGACTCTTGGTACTCTGCCTCTTTTCTCACCTCTCTACTAAAGGCTGGGCCGTTTGAAGTAGGTTAGGTCATATCTAGGTCTTGTTCAATAATATGAGACTATATCATGCCTTTGACTTCTAGGCAGAATTCCTCCTTAATCTGTGGGGTCATTTCCTCTTCAAAACTGATGATATAAGTCAGTGCTGCTATTTAATACTTTCTCATATTTTTATTTTAGAAAGAAATGTGTCACCTCTATACACTGTACAATCTCAACTATTAGCAGCTGCATCATAACTCTGAAATGACATTGTGAGTTGTACTGATGCAACTTGATTAAGACGTATGTGTTGCAAAACATTTGTTTTGGTGACTTTTTAAGGTAAATCAGGAGTGGGAACTTCTTGCGTTTGGAAAGTACACAAACACAGGCAGTTCTTAAAGACTACCAGCAGTAGATACTCCCCACTCCGCCTACGCCATGTGTTCCAGGGATTAATTGACTTAAATGAAACTTTTTCTGAGGTCTAACCTCCACCTCTATTACATCACTTTAGGCCTCTACTACTGCCAAGACTTCTGAGGCAGCATTTGTTTGCAAAGGCTACTGTATTCCTTCTCAATTTTCTAAATTGCCTCACTTCTTCCCAACATTTCTTGTGTCCGCGAATCTTAATCAGTCTTTTGCCAGCTTCTGGATTCCCTACACTACATCCACATCTTTCTTCATGTGTGATGCCCAAAATGGTGTTTGTATTCTGATTTAAGCTTGCCTGTACTGATGAAAAGAAACAAATGTTTTGTGTGTTGTGCTCCTGGTTGGTATTCTACTTGTAACCCCCAAAGTTTCCAAAGACTTTCCTGCTAAATGCCTGTCTGTATTCACAGAGCTGCTTCTTCATATGTGACCACATTTGTTATTAAATTTTATTATGATTTGTTCGGATAACTTTTTTTATTTGTTGTGATTAATTTGATTTTTAATCCCTGTTCTAGTGTTGCAGCTGGATTCATATTTCATAAATGAACTGTTTATTCCACTTTTGGAATCTCAAATGAAAATAGCAGGTAAGCATAAATTAGATCCAGTTAACAAGCACATTCAGTTTGACGGAGAGTTATTACTACTTACTTGTGGTTTTCCAATTAATTTTATACTATTCCAATAAGTTTTGCATATGAGAGAAAAAGTTAAAAAATCGAACAATATCAAGATATGTAGCATCTATTGCCCGTGCCCATCTTTGAGGGTTGGACCAGAAGACCTCTAGAGGTCCATTGCAACCTCAACCATTCTCTGATTCTGTGATCATCTAAAGGCTGCTACATTTCTGTAAAAGGGTTAAGATTGATTTAATGTAATTTGTCAAATCAAAATTGCTTGTGACTGTCCTGGTTACAAAAGGCTCTGCTAGGTTTATTACTGTAATTACTGTTGAGTTTCTTGGGCACTTCTACTCTCATACTGTCTTTGCAAGTAGTTGTGTTGAAATTCATGGTACTCGAAAAGAATTACATTCCTGACGAATATTTGGAAATTACAGTACATGTCACGCTGCTTAATAATGTCCCTGACCTTGGTGAACTGGTCATAGTCCCACACACTTAATGCTTATGTAATTTAGATAAATGACAACAAAAACCTACAGACTAATGAAAAATACCAAGATCGCAGTTCTAAACGACTATTAAATCCAGGTTGCGTGACAATATGTTAAACAAATATTTAGATTAAATTGTTCACTATTTTAAGCTGAAGATAGAACACCACTGACTTGTCCAAAGTGCCAGTGAAACTTTATTGTAATTATTCTGAGGATAACTAAATTTATGATGTTTAATTTTAGGGTGTACAATGGTGTTGCTTTGAAAGCATTGAATGGTGTCTTATGTCACGTGTTGATGTTGCCAGCAAGAAGTTAATCGTAAGAGAAGTTTAAATAATGTCTGAGTCATCCAGTCAGATTCATACTTTGAGGGTTGTGTACTTTATGAATGTTTTACTGCATTAAGAATAGAATTTATTACTTTATGATTTTTAATTTTTATTCTTAGTGGAATAACAGGACAAGGCTACACCTAAATTTCTATGCCTGATCTCCCTACTGGCACTTCTAGCAGCCAACAGCTGGCCCTTTCAGCACGGGTGTGTTTTAGTCTAGCAGAGCCTGGACCACGTTTTCTGTGTGTCTCCTATACCTCACAAGGTACATTGTGATGCATAAAGAGGCCTAGTGAGGGTGACTGCGATAGACTTTCAGAAGTTTAAAACCTGTGCTTGAAGTCAGAGTTGAGGGATGATTTATTGCAGAAGTTTTATAGGGGGACTAGAAATTGGAGAAAGTAGATAGATGAGTAAGCTGGAAACGTGTTGAAAATTGTAAACTTCTTTTCCTGCTTGCGTATGGTTCTGGGATTTAATCTCTTCGACATCTTGAGACAAGTCTGCTCATGTTCCTAGGACCTTGATGCTGCTTTTGGATATTGTTGCATTTCACTTAGTACTTCTGATTGCCTCAATCCAAATTTGCGGAAGACCAGCTGAGGGGTCACCAATGTCAGTGTTGAAAGTTGGAAATTCTTTTGTTGTGTGGATTTTTTTCTCATGCTGTGGAATGTAACAGTCTCTAAAAGACCAGTTAGTCAATAACTTTTTTATTTCATTTTTATTAGGATGGTTAATTTCAAAAGTAGAACTGTATCCTTCATCTATTTCTTTACCCTGACATTGATGTAAGTTGATATATTTTGATGTCTTAAAACAAGGAATTTAATTTTCAACCGGTTGTAACTGTATGAAAGAGACTGTCTTCCTCTTCAGGGTTAGTGCTGAATAATGAAAACAAGCTGTGTTTCATCGTAAAGTATAGCCAGCTGCCATTATCAATAAGAACCTCAAGACTGAATTTTGTTTTCATCAAGACATTGTTAAATTCATTTGTGTCTGAACATTGACAGAGATCACAGAAAACCTGGACAAAGGGTTAGAGTTCTGGATTTCCCTATTTTTAGGCTTCATGTCAAACGTGTTCAATTCTAACTGTGGTAATGAGCAACTGTGTCTGATTCAGTGTGCAGTTTCATGTACAATACAGATGCCTGAGTTCTAAGAAATAGACCGATCCTGTGCCTTTGGACTGGATCCTCTCTAGCCATTAAAAGAAAGCAGTCTATGCATTTTTTAGTGCAGTTCCTTGTGTTTTAAACCCATATATATCCATAGTCTTTTTTTTTTCTCAAATTCTGTTGTACTGAATGAACCAGCCCTGTGTAATTAACAGGGAGTCTTGAATCTGTATTTGATTATATATCACTTCAGAATTCAACTGTATGAGAGATTGGAGCTTATCCATGACTTGTCATGACAGCTGTGCTTCATGAGAAAGTAAACCAAACAAACTGCCAAGAAAAACTGCCTGGTCAAAACCAGGATTGAAAGACTCTTGGTTGTGGAAGGATAGTGGAGGGAGAAGGAAGACCCACCATCCAGCAGCAGCAACTGTAACTGATGAATTGTATAGCAGAGCCGCAGAGCTCCTCTTGCTCTAGGTGAGATGGGTTTAAAAGTAAGCGAGCCAAATTATAGTGTAGAATCTGAACTGACTGAAGCTGAGAATTCAGCATAATTTTTTACACTGTCTGGTAAAGAGAGCTAGCTGTTATTGCTGAGAAAACCCAACTCAGGATGCAGAGATGCATCCATATATCTTCAAGTTCGTATACAAGCCCTGTCATGGAAGTAACAAAACTCTTTGCTGTCTTGAATATATTGCTTGTCTAAAGTTGTGTTCACTTTACAGAAGAAGAAAACTAAGATTAGGATGTAGAGTCTTAAAGCGCTTTGGCACTTTTCCTACATTTGCATATAGTGTCCACTATTTTCCTTGGGAGTTAAATGCCTGCAAAGATTCTGTGCAGTTTAATCAAATTTATACAGGAAAAGAAAGCAGAGGTAAGCTCAGATGCTTTTAGTCCCATTGTACCTTCAGACATAGATACATCTTTCATCTGAATATCTGTAGGGAGTGAGCAGAAACAAGGAACAAACAGTAATGAAGCAATTTCATTTAAAAATGTAAGCGAACATTTGCAGGAAGTAATTTGCATTAGGCTTTCAGTTCTCTTTGCATTATAAGGGAATTTCTAAAGATATGAAAACAAGACAGTCTTTAAAAGATACCTAAAAATATGTTGCTATTCAAGTTTATATTGATCATATCTCTTTGTCTGTGAATGATTATCTTTTTCTGATAAGAAAATTATTTACTATTGTGAGAAATTTAATTTTGTCGTTCCAACTTGCAGACATATCTTAGTTTACAGTTTATCAAGAAATAGTTTTATGGCTTTGAGAATACGACATTATTGGCTACTTTTGAAACCTGTCCCTGTGCAGAACATTGGATATGAGGAATTCAGTCTTCACATAACTTTGCAATACGAGATGGTTGTGAGCCATACCAGAATAAGAGAGCCTGAAATTAAACACCTAAGAGTAATATGAGAAGTAGTGAACGTACTTTAAAAATCTAGAAGACAGAACAAGAATTTAAAAAAAAAAATTAAAACAGTACAGAGCAGAACTGAATGAATAACTTTATAAGTATTTTCTTTATGGTCAGTTTGTTTAAAGTATGTTTACTTCCAGGTATTACTGGGTGTGCATCACTTTGTTCCCCTGTATTATCTTTACAGTCTACCAGTTTTGTTTAAAATCTGACAATGCAGAGTACAAAACATACATAGTTGTGCCTTTGATGCAGGTAGATGACTTACCATAAATTTTTGAAGGATCGTTGAAAATTTGCATATAACTTCTAACAGAGTTGTTAATTATTGCCATTATATTGCACCTTTAAGAAAAAAAATATGTTTCTGAAACCATGATTTATGTAGGGACAAGAAAATTGACTGGATGTTTTAGGAAACATCTTGCAAGTTCTTTAAATACAGAAAAACCTACACGTACAAAGGAAAAAATACAGAAAAACAGTTTGATATAAAATAAATATTTCATGATTTGCTTTAAAGTAGTGTAATTCAGGCCCAGGATCAGAACTGAAGAAACAGGCCTATGTCAGTACAATTTCAGTATTTTATTGTGAAGTTTTTTAATATTGCCTATTAAGTTAGGCAAATACTGCATTTTTTAAATCTAGCCATTAGCTGAAGGATTGGAAATTAGCAATCAGTAATTCGATGCCTCAGTCAAAATCATGCTCAGCTCTGTTGTTATTCCGTATCCTTAAAGGTTCTGGCACAAAGGGTTTTTTGAAACAAGTGACAGTATAGCCAAGATTTGGAAGTATCCATCGTAGAAAGCAAAAATCCTCTTGACTAGTTCATCACAATGTTTCTCATAGTACGGAGGACCTAATTTTGAAAATTATACCAATATAGTGAAGCTGTAAACTGAGGCTGTGATTCTTGACCTTTGAGTAATGCAAATGAAGTGTCTTGAGTGCTGTCAGCTTTGCCCGCTCCCCCTCTGCTATCGCATTCCACTGCAACAGGCAGGACATACCGTTATTTATTAGTTCTCGCCTAAGCACCAACTGCTCTAACAGCAGGCAGCTGTGTTGTTAGTATAGGGACACCACTAGTGTTGCTTGTCTTTAATCGACTGAAAGTCCTGTGGCCAATCTACGAGAGGAGTGCCCCTCTGTGAAGTTGCTTGTGTGAGCCTGGCTGACAATTGATGTCACAAAGTGAGTGATGGGAATTGCTACGAGACCATGTGGTATTCACACTGTTTATGGGTATTTCCATGGCAAATGACTGGGCTTCAATTGTCATTGAAGTTAGAGCTGTGATTCCCATGGCTCTTTTGGGGTTAGTTTTGGTCAAAACCATGTTAGATTAAGTTACATGCCTATCTCATTTTTAAACTGCTCTTCAGACATTTGCCTTATTTCTTATGTTATGTAAGGATAACTAATGGGCCATGATTAAGAGGTAAAATTCTTTGCAAGAAGGCCATACAAGCAGAGGAATGGAATCTTGAGGGCTATACACCGTGGGCATTATTTTAAACCACCCATCGTTTGATTTGCAGTATGGGATCGAACTACACTTTCCTCTAGGATACAAGGATATTTAATTGCTCGTAGCAGAACCCAAATTGGAATTAACTTTTCTGGGAGGGATCACTGGTATATTAATTCAATTTTCTTGTCAGCATGGTGTGCTAGTGGTGTGGCAGTGTGCTCCTCTTAAGCACACAGACAAGTATGCTTATTAATCCACAGTGATTGATTTAGTGATTTAAAATATAGTCTAGTGTATTCACAGAGATTTGGAGGGAAAAATTGACTCCCCACCTCCTTTTCTTGACTGTACTAAATCAGCTTACCTCACAAGTGGTATCAGCCATTTGAGCATAGAAAATTTGAGGAGATGGTGAATTTTCAAGGGTGGCATTTATTTTTGAAAATGCATGGCTTGAGATGTTTTACTTCTCAGGCAAGTAAACTGTTTCTAGTTCTTAATGGACTGGACCTTTCTATCTCATTCCCTAGACCACTAGTCACTGTTGACTTAATCGAGTGTTACGTATCTCAGGAGATCATTAGGAGTGGGATTTGGCTGAACAATAAAAACATCAGGTTTATTTATCAGCCCCAGAATGCTGCCTCAGTATTTCTAGCTCTTTTGTTAAAATAAAGAGAAAGGAGAAGCATATTTTTTGTGTTTAAAGAGTGTTATGGTACTCAATATCACTTGACTGGGTATGGTAATTTTGGGCTTCCTGCATTTGCTTTTTCCTCTCTATGGAGCCTCTTAAGGTTTGTGGCAGAGACCAGCGGATCTGACCCTGAGGGCTTAACAGGCTTTACAATATCAGAAAACTAAGAAGTCAGATGTAAGTAATCTGTTTTTGATGTTTTCTTAGCCAGAAGTTTGCCAATAATTTTTTTTTTCAGAAATTTCTGCATTGTATCAATATTGGTCTTTATTTATCTCTTGATATTTCTTTTCACATAGTGATTTGTAAAGTTCCAGCTTTACTCAGGAAAGAAAAGGAAAGTGACTGGGAGATTTTGAATGGTAGGAGAGAGGTAATAAATATAAAAGACTTCTCATCACACACTTTGAAACCCACTGGCAATTGCATGAGAAGCATTTCAGTGAGTGGAATCCACAGGCTGGCACCAGGCAATGGACTGAGCTGGGTGATGTACTCTCAAGCTCTGTTTTAAGAGCTCTCCTATTTTGTCAGTTGAACAATGAAAAAAAAGGGCAAGGTTTAGTTCAGCCCCAGGACTACAATAGTGAACACATTTGGCAAACAACTTAGGAAAAATCCTTAACAGGAAATATATCTGCTGTGTGTACATTAGAAGTACAATAAAAATAGTTGGATGTAGGAAGAACATTTCTCATTGTCATTGTTTTGAAGGTGCTGGTTATAAGCCTTCAAAGACACTTTCTCAGGAGATTCACAGTGGAGATCCACAATGGAGGCTTTGTGCTGTGATAAATACTTAGTGCAGCTCCTACCCCCTCCATTTCTGTTAGCAGTTCCCCCCACGTTGCTGTTTCTCGAAGCACAGTCTTTTGTCTCCTTGTACAGCTCCTCCTCCCTGCTCATGAGTCCTGCTTGTGCCATGATCTGCCAGGTGAGACCAGATCCACCCCAAGGCCAGCAAAGCTAAATACTGCTGTTGGCAAATGCTTATGCTCTGTGCCAGGAGCAGAGTTCACGGTGCCAGCCACTGAAGGTCTTTCAAGAGCATCACGAGAAGACTCAGGTACCCAGAGCGGAGGTCAACAGCAAGCGGCCAGCTGAGGAAGTGAAAGGGAGGGAGACCTTCTTCTGTTGACTACTAGTGATAATTTTTGGTTCTGAGTTGTTAGGGATAAAGTTTAAAAGTAAATAACATAGGTTAACAATAGAGAAGAACTTTAAAAGGAAGGTTTGATTTCTATGACTGTGCATAATTTTATCTAATCTTTATTAAATAATTGTACTGAGCCATTGCACCTTTCATGTTTGTGCTATTGCCTCTAGTTTGGGATGGTTCCTTGACATTTATTAAAAGTAGACCAGACGTTAAAGTCCAGCTGTGAAACAGTTAGGAAAAGTCAGTATTAGATATAGATTAAAGTGCTGTAGCTTATTTAAACAATATTATGGGGTTTTCTACATACTTAGTGCTTATTTAATATTTTAGTACAGAAAGCAGTTCAAATTTAGGGAAATCTGAAAGTGTTAAGTTCTGATCTCTCTTGCTACTGATTAAGACTTTTATTGGGGCATTCCCAACAATATCAGTAAACATGTTCCTAAGATAAGTGATTGTTGTCTGATATGATGATGGGTGCCCGCTCATCAGAAGATTAAAAATCCTTGTATTTTAATTGTACAAAACGATCAGTACAGACAGTATAGACAGCTACAGAGAATTCAATGTTATTAGGACTGGAGGGTGTGGACAAACCACAGGATGAAGGGCGCAGAATGGAATTCACCACCCTGAGAGGTTCATGGCAGCCCAGTCTAGAGGAGCAAAGCTAAAGGGTGGCTGTGATGAATGCACATATCACACACCTACAGAAGGTTGAAAAACATTGCAGAAGCACCCAAATAAATCTGAATATATGATCAATGTTTTCTTGAGTGTTGGATGGATTTTCCCTGTTGAGGACATGGTACCTCTTACTGTATCAGTTTTACAAAAGTGCTCTTCCAGTTCATTTGAAAACTGCTAAATTTGAAGTGTTTGAGAATAACAATAGCAACAGCTTTGATAGTACCTTAGTGATACCGAAAATCAGAGGAGCATCGATGTACCAGGAATTATTTTTGGAGTCATCTTTGGAGGTTACTTGAATTAACTCTTACCCACTTTGTTCTAACAAAAATTTAATTTGTCTGTCTTTACTGTTGTGAATAATCCCTGGCATTTGCCATAGTACATTTAAATATAATACACGTCAAACTTTAGGACAACTTCAATCTTTCATCAAAATGAAGCTCTTGATTCAAAGTTGCTCAGGTACTTCTGTAATGAAATTGCAGTGACTTCATTTGGACAGAATTTGTAAGAAGAATGTGAAGCTTTAAAGTAACAGCTGGCATGCTTCTTTGCCAAATTCACCCCTGGTTTTACTTTGGGTAGCTTGCACCCTCTGTGATTCTAGAACAGAACAAGCAGCAAGTGTCCTTAGGCCTGTTTACTCTAGTCATGACACCAGGGGTTGCAGAAGAAATAATGACAGAATGAAGACACCAACATTAATCCAGAGCCCTCTTACTGGACAAAACCATTCAGAAATGTCCTCCCATTCATGATCAGTGTGGGTAACCTCTGCGTAGGCATTGAGCTATGACCTCCATCTCTTTCCACACTGGTGTTTTGTTGATTACTCTTGTGCTCAGCATGTCCCCAGTACAGCTTAGCTCTTCTCTAAATTTCACCTACCTTCTGAACAAGGGGATTTTTGTAATCTAGACAGGTCTAGCTCATATAATTACATAATTGCAGTAAGTCTCAAGTGACACTTTCATCAATTCTCACCGTTTTCTGGTTTTGTGCTGAAATTCTGGAAGGCAAATGAATTCACAGGTTAAATTTCTTTGTATAACATATGTGTCCTACAAGTGTATTATTAGACCATTACAGCATCTCAAAAGAATAGATAATCTCTACTCGGTGTGACTGTCTGAAAAAAACATATGATGACCTCCAAGCCAATGTAAATAGAGCATTTGTGGAAATAAATAAATTACTGTTGGAGCCAGGCTTGTCCCAAATTCTTCTGTGAGTAGAGAGCTGGACATAACTGAGAGATCAAAAGTCATGAAGTTAATGAGGTCATACTGTCAGGGTCCAGTCTGGGTTTACTATAGCATGAAAGACACAGCTCTGATCCTGGCTGGCACGTTCACTTAGCATCAACGCCATCCTATCACCAATCTGTTCAGAAACCTGAAACCATCTTCCATTAGCCATCATCTTGGTGCATGAGACTGTCAGGAGACATATGTTCCTCTGCACGTGAAACCACTTAGACGATCTTGTTCTGTGTTTTTGTAAACATGTTTGGTAATGAGAAAGATTCACTAGTTCACTAGTGGAGCTTCATCTTTTTATTTTTAAAATGATGGAATTATTGTCAAAATTGTAGCAAACTGGTTTTATATGCTTATTAACATTCCACTTAGCTGTCAATCAACTCTATTTTAACTGCAAAATGCCCTATTTTAAATCACATAGTAGGAAGATGTCTTGCAATTTATAAGTCTTTTCTGAAAAATGGGAGTGATGTGCCTGTTACTGCTGCACGTTTTGTAAGAGCTGACCGGTATCAGTAAAAATAACTGCCATGGACTTTTTTTTTTAATTGATGATGTTTTTGGAATAGTATGTAATAACAAAGTTCAAATAACAAATGTAAAGTATAATGGTTTGCTACAAAACACTTTCTGTCCTGTGCACTGAATGATGAGAGGTCTATGTGGAAGGTGGATAGAGTTCTTGAGTTGAGACAGATGCCTGGGGGAGAGGGAGAACAGAGCTACAGAGGCATAGGGTCTTTTACTTTTGTAAAGTAGTACTGATACTCTGCTTGATTATGCAACTTCAGCAAAACCAACTTTTTGCATGTCACAAGATACTTTTTTTGAGTTTACTGTAAGATTTTCTATGGAGCACTTTTTCTATTGCAATATAAAATTATATCAAACAAAAATGTTTCTAGAATATAGTTCAGTTTCAAGGAAATTCTGACAGAACATCGGGAATTTTCAAAACTGCATCTTTTGCTGCCACATAAAAAAAGAAATTGCCTTTCACTTGGCCCCTGGAGCCCAAAAATTTTGAAAGGAAAAACTGAAAGGAGTTTGTAAAAGTTCAAAACCTTTGTCTTTTAGGGCTTGCAAAATATTGCATTTCATATTTCAGTGTTTTGTTTCAGAATTTACTCTGTGTAATATCAAATGTAACCTCACACTATAAATCTTGCTTCTGCAGTGAAACAAAGTAGAAGCATTTTTTTTAAGAAAAAATCTTTTTTTTTAAAAAAAATTGATTAAATACTTCTACTTCCTCCATTGATTTTTCTTTTTGGAAAGAAAGTACAAAACTAATTTTTGCTACTTCTAGAAAGGAAATTCACTTATTTTCTCCCTATATCTCCCCGTGTCTCTCACACACATATTTTGTGAGCACTGCCAGCTGCTGAACCAAGTTACTGCATTCATAGTCAGGCTCGCTGCCTTCACCTTGACTGTCATTGCCACAATAGCCAGACTTTGTCTTTCCAAAATAAAACTGATGAAAATTGCAGTATAGTCAGTCAGTGGCTGTCAGGCCCTTTGAGACCTCAGCAGACCTGTAGTCTCCCAGAAATTCTGGGAACAGCCTGTTACTATGTTTCTATAATGACATGTAGTGGAACTTCATTTCCACACAACCTCTGGCCTTTTTCAACTTGACTGGACTAACAGAATTCTGTAAACTCAAATGTTTGTTACACTGAATATAGGCTGCTCGGTAATTCTGTGGACTGAGAGTCGTTTTGTCTTTTTCCTGTCTCACTGGCTGCACAGGGTATTTTTCCATATCTGAATAAGTCTTAGGGTAATTTAAACTTAATAAACTTAATACTGCTGTGTGTGTTATAGTTGATTTAGATTTTACAAGGTGCTGTGGTCTTGCTTTATGTTGAATTTTAATTGCTTTATTGTACCTTGCTGGTTCCCTCCTTGTCCATCGGCATTTTGATGTGATGTATCATTGGGCTGTAGTAGCCCTTTAGACAAGGCTGATATAGCCTAAAAAGGTTATATTTTATAGAATCAACATCAAAGATGAGAAGGGTTTACTTTTGTTTAAATAGAGTCTTGGGCTTAAAATTTCCAGTCAAAAACCTTAAACCAGATTGCAAATGTTAAGCATCAATACATTTCTTAATTGCACTTTACTCCAAAAAGAAACTGGTCCTAAAGTCTTCCAAATGCACAAGACATTTAAAAAAGAAAAACACCATGTGTGTGATGTGAGATGATGTGATGAAAGACTATCGTAATGGCACTATGACCCAAACCTTGTGACTCTGTTCCATGATCTTATAACTAATGTGAGAATCATGGAGAATGGCTGCCACATTTGATTAAAATAAGCACCACATCATTCAAGGAGAACTTTCCCATTCCTATTGCTAATACATCATAGAGGGGTCAACACTGAAGAAATACCACCTAGCACTGCTATGGGCTATCAAACCTCCCATCTCCCAGCAATCACAAAGAAAATTCTAAGACTATTACAAGCGTCTCTAATTGAAGGTAACACTTTAGATCAGTCACAACATGGATTCAGGTCATGACAAGGAATGGAAATAATTTTAGAGCCAGTGATGGATGGTCCCCTGTTGGTAATAGATGCTGGGCAGGAACTGATCCTGGTTTCTTAGACCTCTCTACAGACCACAGAAAAACAGTAAGGCCTTGAGAAGTGTACTAAAATCTGATAGATTCTTCTTGGGGGTCCCGAAGAGGTTAAGAAAGGAATGTCTGCCACTAGACCTTGTCTTCTTCCAACTGCCATATTCTGTAAATCTCTTTTTTCCTCTCTCCATGAGTCTATCAAAACTTGCATGAAGCTGCAAAGGGAACAGATGAAGACTGTGACTGGATGTCAGCTGCTGAAGACTGTGAAAGCCTTTGCTGATGTTAGCTGTCATGTTATCATTCCCTCTCTTCGTATAGCAATTTATCTCCATTTACTGGGGAAGACAAATCATGAAGGCTCCTTAAATACAAGTCTCTTTTCTCAGCCATAGTAAGACAAGTTTTCTACTACTTCCAATGTGATGGAAAAATTGTCCTCTGTTAAGCTTATATGCTTATTTAGAAAACAGATAACACAAATGGACATACAGCAAAGAACATTTAGGAAGTTTTAGCCAGCAGAAAGCACTGCTGCACAGCTTACCAACCCCAAAAGTTTTTACAAGCACCTCAAATCTCTCCTGCTTCTCGACAGTGACTTTCCATAGAAACCAAATTGGATTGGAAACCTTGTTCTTATCTTGGAAACAGTAATTTTATTTTTTTAAATGATTTCATAAAGCTCTAGGGTGAAGACAAGAACTGAAAAACCCCTGTTTCCTTGGTACAAGGAAACTTTCAGTTGTAACAATGTGTGGGAGGTAGAGGACTTTCCTGGGGCTGTTCTGTTTGTGAAATAAATTTCCACAAGAGCAAAGAATAAGTCTTGTCAGCTTCTCCACAAATGTCTGTTCATGTATTGCTGCTCCACACACAGTGCCTGCTTACCTAAACTGCTTCTCTAAGCAGCTCAGATCAGCCTTTAAAGTTTAAAAGGTGCACGTCAAGGAAGTATAATCAGTTTGGTGGAACGGTCACAGTCACTATTGATTTGCAACTAAGGGCAGAACTCAGCCAAGGAGCAGTCACCCAGGGCTGTTAAAGACAAAAGTGGAAAATTGTCCCACCTCCTTCCTAGAAAAGACAACAAATGTTGTTTTGCTGGAGGTAAAGGATGGCTTCAGAATGTGTAGTGATGGCGAAATTGGATGCTGGACAGAGGTGAGAACAGTGGTGCTACCTTAATGATAGTTTTTGCTGCTCTCCCATTGTTAGTGACTGAATCTGGTGGCTGGAACAAGCTGCTGTTGCTTATCCATCAGTGACACATAACTCAGCATTGGGAGCACCAGCTACAGCCTTTCTAGTCCTAACATCCTGAAATAATTTTAAGTCTATGGAATTGAAGACAGGAAATTCCACATCAACAGCAAGGTCAGATCTTATCTGGTATTACCTGAATGACTTCTTAGCCACAGACCGATCCTTAGGACTTCTCCTTTTATTTCTTTTTAGAGATTTTTTTCCATTAGCTTCATTTTTTCACCATAGCTAGGTCTCCAATCTTTCTTTTCAGGGATAAAATTTGATCTTTTTCCTCTAATTTTTGTAGATGAAGGGCATATCGAGAAACAGGAACTTGTCTTAGAAGAGGCTTCAAACCATAATCAATGAGGATCTTGCACCTTGTGCAGTACTCATTTCTTCCTACTGGCTCCTGCCAAACATAATCAAAAAGAGCTTGACAATAAAGTGTCACAGCCATAGACTACTGTGTAGGAGGGTTTAGCTGCCCCAGCTCTAGCATCATCAATAGAACTGGACTATTATTATGAAAATACATAGAGCCCCTTGTTCCTTGCTCTGGCAGTTTTCATTCTGCTTTCCTGCATTTTATCAACTGGAATTAGCTAGCAGTTGCAGAGGAGATATGTCACCAGAAATCTGGCAATTGATGTTGTCAGTCCTCACCCAGGCTGGAGGAAGTCCTGTGGACAGGGAGAGACTCCTGTGGCCGAGGGGGAATGACTGCTACTAAGCATCATCTAGTTTGTATTACGTACATTCACGGTTCCTTGAAGAAAAGGCCAGTAAATATGCCAGATCACTCTAAAATCACTCTTAACACGCAATGAGACTAGAAAAGAAGCTTAATTTACAAAAAAAATGGAGGGGAGCTCTAAGCCAGTTTAGAGACAAACAGATTGGAAACACAATAAATATCTAAATAAATACCTGGTATTTTGTTGTAGCTTCAGATTTTCTTGTTGTTACATTATTCAGCTAGCAAGAACTGAGTACGGGGGCAGATGGTCAGAAATCATCTCAGATGCCACAGCTGGTGTCTGAGTCCTAAACGAGTCACATTCACCCACTGTTGCCTTTCCAGGTAATTATTAGTGGTATATGGAGGACTTGTAGGTATTGTATTACTCTCCTCTTTATATTGTTCAGATAGGGACGGTAAGGTCTAGGGGTTTATTCAATTAAAAAAAAATGATTCCATGTATCCATCTTATCATTTGAATGGGAGTAGAACAGGGTTCTCATTTTCTTCTGAGATTTTTCACTGGAAAATACTGAATAACTTCTGAAAGCTCTTAGTCAGTTAGTATTGCATGACTTCTCAGAGATATTTCAGCTGACAAACTCCGGCAGTTCTCTGAAGAGAGCTCAGGTAAAGGGGAAAACTGATATATTTGGGGCTATATTTAATAGGAATGAAAAACTGAAAAATGCCACTCTGCAAATTGTGCTGCAAAGATTTTTGTCTGGCTGTGGGGTGCTTGGAATGAGGTTTGTTGGCATATTGCCTGTGAAGTGCTCTGCAATTTCAAAGAGAGCCACTGGCTGGGCACTGCAGCTCATACTGACTTGACAGAGCAGCGAGGTACAACTTCTCTGCCCTCCCTGTCTTGTGCATCAATCTCGGTGTAGTGCAAGGTGGATATGCAGGAGGCCACACTGAGGCACAGAGTAGGACCCTGTTGAACCTCACCATGTTCTTGTGGTGTCCCATGAATGGTTGTCCAGGCTATTTCATCCTTGCACATAGGTTTAGGTGTCCTCTTTCAACAGAAGACACGAGTGGGCACATTTGAAGACGGCTACCTAGAACAACTTGTGCAATGCTGCCTTGGCCAGCAGTGTTTAAGGACAAAATTGAGGAATGTTTAGCCCCTTCTGTCTCTTAGAAGCAGCCAAACATTTTTTGGCACTTAACACCAACTGCAGCAAACAAAGCAACTGGATGATAAAAGCAACAGCAGCTACCAGCCTTAGCTTTTATTTCCTGCATAACTTAGAAGGATGAAATATTTGATCTGTGAGGTTATTGATACATGACTGCTTGTTTATTCTTCTTTTTCCTTCTTTCTGCAAATCATTTTAGCTAACTTTTATTGCACAGTTTAATGTTCTCCACTGTTGCCAGGGAAACAGATTTTTGAACCTGGCTTCTCAAGCAAATGAAGGACCAATTATTTTTGAAGTATTATTTATGAATATTATGACTTTTTTAACGTCGTGTGGCTAGCACTTTTTTGTAAGGGTACTCGACACTTCCCGCGGACGCCTCCTGCATTGTAACTCCTGCTGGTCAGCATGACATTTCCTTTGGGCACCTTAATTGGAAAGTCCCAGCAGACTTTACTCAACCATTTCCAAGCAGAAGAAACACAAAATGTTGGAGATGTGTTAAGCTAATTCTTACAGCTCTGCCTGTAGAGCTGCCACTCTGGTGCAGCAAGGTGAAAATTTCCAGGGAAGAAGCACAATGGTGGTAGAGGCTTGGAGACGGGGAGGGGCAATATTCTCTCCTGGATACTGGGCTCATTTTTGGGCTGGCACCTTTCCCAGGTGAAACTGTAGCTGTCCCTTTTGGTGGTTTCTTCCCCTCTGCTGTTTGTTGTAAGGGAGTGTGGGAGTGTGGGCAGGCATCCGGTTCCGCTTATACTGGGCTACAGGTGTGTCCTGGGAGACACATTGTGTGGGCAACTCTGAGTCCTCTCTTCCATCCTCCGATGCCCGTTGGAGAACACAGCTTCTCCCTTCTTAGTGTGGCGACAGGCCACATCATCTCAGAGATCAGGAAAACTCAAATGCAGTAGATGCAACAGGGAAAAAGAGGGGTGGGCGTGTTAAACCACCGTTGAGGTCGGCTGAAGCCCATGTGATGTTTCAGGGTGTTCCTGAGACTCTTCAGGAATGTGCAGCTCCCCTGAGGTCAGTGGGTATTTTCAGTTTGTGGTTGAGCACTTGCACTTTGCCATGTTGATTGCACAACCTGTCCAGAAGTAGCAGGTTGTTTCCAGTTTGTAATGTTGCTATCTATAGAGCCTTCAACTCTAGCATTAAAAAAAAAAAGAAATTGATATTGCCTTACACTTCATACAGCTGTCTCAGGGAAGGGATCCTAACACACCATGAGACAGACCTTTAGTGGAAACAGCCTGCACTCTTTTCTCCAAGAACTTTCTTGTACTTTATGGTAATTATGTTAACTTTATGAGGATTTTTTGTTTTTTCATCAGGACGCTGTCAATGAAAATCCTTATGCACTCAGAACTTCATTCTGCTACTGGAATTACTAAACTCTATCGAATTTTTATTAGTTTTTTTCTATTTGGTAATGAAAAATGTCTCTGTAAAACTGAGAATAAGGGTAAAAAATATACATACATAGACTGTCAGTAACTTACGGGTTGGTGTAAGGCAACTGATATAAGGAAATATTTTTCCTTTCTCAGTGCAATTAAAAAAGCTGTGGGACAGTTTTCACTGCACTGTGATTACAGGATACATGTGGAGCCTTACTGGCTCACTAAGTTGAAAGCCCAAAAGAAGTGCTGTGACACTACTTGCACAAGTGGTTATACTGCTGCCTAGCTACACTTCTGTATAGAAAGATGAAAAAAAGAGGGAGGGGGAAGTAAATAAAAAACTCATTCAGGATCAAAAAGCCTGACTCATTTAATTTGGAATAAGCATTTGGGGAAATAAAATGATGATTTTCACCTCTCTGATGCCCTGCTAATATGCTGTAGCTGCTGATGGGTAGCTGTAGTCCTGAGGTCCTCATAGGAGATTTCTCTAGTGTTGAACAAAAGGTTAGTTAGTTAGTGTTAGTTGGTGTTAGTTGTTTCTGCCCTTGGAAATTTGCCTATGTATGTAAAGCATCATGTTTAGGATAGCTGGATGGTATGTCTTCTCTTGAAAAGAGCAGAAATTGTGTTCTTTCTGTTTCTTCTCAATTACAGACCTATTTGACCATTTCTAGTAATTGGTAGTCAAACATTCCAAATGAGAAGTATGTTTGTTATAAAAGATTATTTCAGATCCTGGTGTAAGAATTAATTCTGAAGTAGCTTCATTGTTAATTTTGTCCTGAAGTGTTCTTTACTTTTGGTGTTCACTGAAATGACAGCTGTGATGCAGGATCCATGCAGAGGTCTGATGATTGACAGTTATTCTGGAAGTGCTTTAACTCTTAAGTCTTTCTAGCCAGACTTGTCAGGGTTTTCTTTTGAAAGGCAGAGATTTAAATAAAGACTTTTATATACAAATAAGTTATCAAAGGACAAGTTACCACCTGTTAGCTTCTCTGTGGCAACTATCATTGTGTGTTTTTCATCTCTCAGGCACTCTTCAAGACCTGAAACATAAATTCATTTCTACTTTAATTGAGAAGTTAGTCACTTTCAGTTAGTTGGCTCACACTTACCATGAGGTACACAGGCATGGATAGACTGGGGAAGTAAAGAGGATAGTTAAGGTAGTTTCAGTGTTCAGTAGAGCAGCCTGTGCACCCTTCTCCTGTTGCTGCAGCAGCTGCTGGCTCTTCTCCTCCCAGCATCCTCATAACTTACAGTGTGGCTGAAACTGAACCTGGGTTAAAAGCATGCTTGCAGGAAGTCCCCAAGCCTACAGCACTCAGTTGGTCTGTTAAAATCCTACATATTCCTGGTAAGTTTCTCAGTGTAAATCTGGGACTGCTTGCACAAGCTTGTGTGCCAGAGTGGTGAAGAGATGCTGTGAAGTGCAGCAGTGCCTGCAGTTCTGACTGCCTTTGCTGCACTGCTTTCTGAAGCTGGCCAGAGTTGTTTGTTAAGTTCTTTTAAGCTAACTATCCATTTAAAAATTTGGTATCTTTTCTCAGTGAGCAGGTTCTGCCGCTCCTGGAGTCCTGAGAACTGTGTCTGTCCCATTCCCAAGCTCTTGCTGACACCTGCTGGCTTCCCGCTCGCACAAAACTCAGTGTGCGGGGAAAACAGGTAGGGAAAGTGGGCTATCCCTGTTGTCTGCCTGCTGTTGCTGCCTGTTAGTCTGTGCATGGTTGGTTGTCGGACTTTTAGAGGAGATTAATGTCTTTGGAACAAATATTTATTGGGCTAAGCCTACATTACTCCATGTACATGGTGTAAGAGTTCAGGTTCTCTCTCCTCAGTGTCTGAGAGAACCGTGTGTCTCTTAGGTGCTTCATAATTTCATCTAGACTCTTCTTAAAGAGGGATGCTGGTCATGCTGGTGACAATGCAGCAGAGATCCACACACTCAACTCCAGCTGGGGGCTGGCTCACTGCAGAGTGAGGCATCCCACAACCAACTCAAGGAGTAAAGAGCTTTAGCAGAGCAGAATCTGTACAATTTAAATTGGTTCATTATTTGTTTCAGAATGAAAGTGGTAGTATTACTGGCAATTTGCCATCGTTTTTGAAATATGATTGCAAACCATTAATTGTTAGATCCACTTCAGAGTTTCTGACTTTACAGAGGCACTCAATGCAATGTTGGGGTCACAGAGATATTAGACTTGATAAAACTCAGTGTTTGCTTTCTAGCGAGTCTGAGTTAGGCAAAGACCTAATTCTCTGTTGCTTTGCCTGGGATGCACTCACATATTTAGTGTGCTAAAACAATCATGAAATGCAAATAACCTCGAACTTCTCTAAATGACAGTACAGCCAGGGTAAGAGGAGACAAGGTTCAAAAGCTTAAGTGCAGGGTTACATGTCCTTATCTACATGTCAATATCCTGTAATCTGAATTGAAATGAGTAATGTTTTTTTCCTTTACATGTCAGTTTCAAACCTCAAAGAATGTGGCGTGCAATGAAACCAGTTACTGTTACTTGCTGGAATTAGACAAATGGAATATTCAGGGAAACAGTGCTGCTCCTCACAAACCATGCAGTACCATGTAAGATGATGTTTTGGGAGGGAATAATGACTAGAGTCGCAAGGCTGGTCCTTAGATTCATTATTTTTTTGTTGCGGTAGTACCTGGAGTGTCCAAGGGAAAGGGAAAGGCTTTTCAGTGTGCTGAGGTATAGCTGGCCAGAAGGAAAGAAGAGCTGCCACCTTGTGTGGAGAACTGAGACTGCACTAAAGCAGGCTGAAATTGTAAGATGTTAAAAAAAATTATTATACCTTTGGAAACTCCTTAAATAAAGATAATTCCCTTCATAGTGACTAGTTCCATACTTTCTTTTCGTTAGTTTTTAACCAACACAAATTAATCACTTTTTGTCCATAAACTCTGTTTTTCTGTCTTCAGCCGTACCACAAACTCACTGAGAGGACGCTAAGGCAGAAGGAGTAGTGACCCATTCTGTGTCTGCAGCACCTAGCAGAGCTGCCTGACCACAGGGCAGGATATTTTGCAGCCAAGAACAACAGTCCTCTGCACAGAAAAAATCTTTGTGTAATTTAGCATATAAAATATGTTAAACACAAAAAAGCTTATGGTGTGTTCCATGGTGTTAATAAATCAGATGGAAGCAAGCACCCAAGCCTCTTGACAGATATGTTGTGTTACTTATATTCATTGGTTTGGTTTTATTTTCTTGCTGGAGCACAACCAAGCAAAGAATTGTCCTTGCCAATAGTGGAAATAGAGAGATGCTTTTCCAGTTTCTGTTTTACCATTACATTCCAGTTGCTAAAAACAAGATTGAATACAGGAACTGTAGTAGCATATTATGAGTAGACTCAGATATACAAGACTGCATGCAAACCCCTCGCCTTTATTAGTAGTATTACTTCTGCTCCCTGCTGTAAAGTTCCCATTGAAAACCAGATAGTGCATGCCTCCTGAAGAAGAGTTTATCTAATTTCTACTTCATAGTATTAGCAGTGGAATTAGAAGAGGCTGGATGTCCTTAAGGTCTGCAAGCATCAGAAAAGTAATAGATAAATCACGACAAATTTTTTCCTGTAAGTGGGCTACATAGGGAGATCCTGAGAGAGGAGGTCAGCTTCTTCACACAGTTACAACTGCATGGAAATTCTACAGAACTTTAGCAATTATCTAACAGGAAATGTTGGTACACAAGCTGGTGGGTGCTGAATTTTGGAAAACCATGTTGACAAGGGTTATCACTGCAGTCTTACTGCTAAGCAGACTGAGAGAGAAGCAGCTACCTCTTGTAAAGTCATATCATAGAATGGTCTTTGATATCAAGTTTAAGCATAGTACTTGTGGTGGTCTTAATCCTTATTCAACTAGATGTTTCAAGCTAACACTTTATGTAAATACAACTAAATAAACTGTATTCTCATTCTAGGTCTTGTGGAAACAATTCAAGCTTTCTGCTGTTAAAGTGGTACTTGGAAGGAAACCCAGCTGAGGTAGGAACTTAAGGTGTCTCAGCACCCAACTTTCTTATTTCTTGTTATACTTGACCTTTCTGAAGGCCTTACTCTCAATAATTAGGGACATACTAGAAGTTAGTCATCCAATCTCACAATGAACTGTTCAAGTACTTCTTCAAAGACCATCGAGAAAGACCAGAGAGGAGCCACTGACACTGTTCACCTGGTCTTACTTCAATCAGTGACAATTTGTTCCTAATAACTGATAAGTGGAAGAGAGATTCTAACTTCCTACCTCTGCCTTTTCCTGTAACCGTAGAGGCTGAACACTGTTTCACTATAAACAGATAATCTTCAATAAAACCTACATGTATTAATGAAGATAGCAGACACCAGCTACTTCTCCCATGTAAAACATGATCTAATATGATTACTTGTTACAAGGAAACTTTATTTTCCTAGACAGACAGCAATTCATTGAAAAAGGACTCAGATGCTATGGCTTACAAAGACTCTACACAAGCTTAAAAAAATCTAATCATTCTTTCATTTCAAGGGTTGCAAGCATTCAAACCTCCTGTGAGACACAGCTGCCCCGAGACCTCCCTTCTCATCTCAGTAGCTTATGAAATGGTATTGTTGGAAATAATTGCCAATCTACATTGTAAATTCGCATTTAGGAGGAGCTGAGAGCCACCACACTGCTAGAAAGCTACAACGTAGTTGCTATTACTGAAACTTGGTGCGAGGAATCCCATGACTGAAGTGCAGCTATTGGTAGCTATAGGCTGTTCAGAAAGGACAGACAAGGGAGGAGGTGTGGAAGCATTGCCATGTACATGAAGAAACAGACAGAGTGTGAAGAGCTGTCTCTGAAGAATAGCCACAAACAGGCTGAAAGCTTATGCTTAAGAATCAGAGACCAAGGTGACAAAGGAAACTTTGTGGCTGGTTTCTTCTAGAGGCTGCCTGATGACAAAGTCTTCTTATTCTAACTTACAGAAAGTATCATGCTCACAGGCTTTTGTCCTGACATCTGCTGGAAAAGTAGTACAGCGAGCTCTAGGCAATCCAGGAGACTTCTGGAGTGCATTGAGTATAACTTCTTAAGTTAGATAATGGACAACTCTATCAGAGGCGATGTGGTACTAGATCTGATGGTCACAAATGCAAGAGAACTAAAGGTGACGTAGCTTCCTGAAACCAACCTAGTGGCCTTTTATGATGAAGAGACCATGTCAGTGGACAAGGGAAGAGCAAAGCATGTCATCTAACTGGACTTCTGAAAAGACTTCGATATGGTCCCCCTAAACACCCTTCTCTAAATTGGAGAACTATGGATTTGATGAGTGGACTGTTTGGTGGATAAGGAATTGGTTGAATGGTTGCATCCAGAGGGTGCAATGGCTTGATGTCGTATTGGAGATCAGTGACAAGTGTTCTCTCTCAGGCGTCTGTACTGAGATTAGTGCTGTTTAATATCTTCATCAACAACCTAGGCAATGGGATTGAGTGCACCTTCAGCAAATCTGCAGATGACACCAAGCTGAGTGGTACGATTGACATGCCTGAGTGATGGCATGTGATCCAGAGGGACCTGGACAAGCTTGAGAAGTGGTCCCATTTGAACCTCATGAAGTTCAACAAAGCCAAGTGCAAGGTCCTACATCTTGATCAGAGAAACCCCTGTATTAACATTCAGCAGGACCTGTTTTGGTAGCAAAACGGGGTAATGTTTTTAAACTACAAGAGGGTATATTTCAACTAGATAGAAGGAAGAAATTTTTTATGATGAAGGTGGTGAAACACTGGAACAGATGGAGAGGTGGTAGATGTCGATCCCTGGAAACATTTAAGGTCAGGTTGGACCAGGCTTTGAGCAACCTGGTCTAGTTGAAGATGTCCCTGTTTATTGCAGGTGGATTGGACTAGCTGACCTTTTAAGGTTTCTTCCAACCTAAACTATTCTATTATTCTATGATTTACATTATAATATTTGAGAACACTTAGCCATTTTCTGATTGCCTAACATTACACAATGTGAGGCTGTCCCTATTGATACCTGAGATTCTTACTAGTGGTTTTGTACATGGGAATACACCTAGAATTTCATCCTGTTCCCAATACTGTTCCTTACATCCATCTAATGCCAGTCATCACCAGTTATTCTTGTTTACTATTTTGGTCTTCCTCTGGTGCTGCTTTCCAACTACGTGTCATCGACAAGTCTTACAAGCACGCTACTTTTTGTGCCAAAATCTTAATGAAACTTCTCCCAAAACCAAGCATTGCAGGGCTGCACTGTAGCTCCTTCTCTTCTCCCAGCCTGATACTTAAACCTTTCAATATTAACCGCAGCTGTTTTCAGCCTTTCATAATTCTTGTATTGTTCCTGGTTTTTGCTGCTTCTCTATTAATGCCTCATGCAAAAGTCTATCATAGTCACTGAGGTCCAAATAGATTAGGTTGCCAAAAAAATCAGCAAAGACAGACATAGGCTCAGTTTGACATTATCCATCTTTGATGAATTCATACACATTAACATCCTTACTTGGCATCTCTATTTCTTTTAATATCCAGCCTAGCAATTATTTTGGGGGGGTAAAAGAACACATTCAGACACAAACGTAGGAGAGGGTGGGAATGAGATTTGTAGTTACCTGTACTCTTTTCTCCTTCTTAAACATACATAGTAAAATTGCTCTTCTGTACTATAATTTGAAAAATATTTAAAAAACTTGCTAGGTTGTGTTTCCATTCCTTCAGTCATAACTGAAGCTCATGTCTCAGCTTCCTAATTAGAACATAAAGACTACGTTACCCTGAGTGTGGGTTTTAGAAACATTTCAGGCTTGAACTAAAAGTAGTATCTACTGTGTCATTAGGAAATTTTCACTACTGTACTCAGTCTGACATGTTCTTGAAACCATAGAGAAATTTTCAGCACACAGGCAAACACAAATCTGAATTACATCTGCACTTTATCCCATTTGCTTGTATGCTGGTGCTTGTATGCGTAAATCAAAGAACACTCTAATTGCAAATCTAACCACATACCAAAAACATCCATGTTTTTAAATACAAAGTATATGTAATCAACTTTCAGCTATTTAATTTCTATTCTAGAAGCAGAAGTAGCTAGTCTGTTTTAGTTTATACCAGTCAAGACAAATCCACTTGCACGTCTCAAAGAGAATAAATGAAATTTGCTTTGACTCACCTAAATATTTGTGTCTTTTTTGTGAAGTTTCCTCCATGGATGGGAGAAGCTTAGACAGCAGGAGCAACCTAGGGTTATAAATTCTACCCTGAACTTCAGGTTGCTATAACCTGTGAAAAATTTTCAACTGTTTTGTTTTCATATTATATACTACTTGGAAAAAAAGGAGATAGGCTGAAACAACACCGAAGTCTGCTGTACTGTGGAAAAAAATATGAACAGAAATACAGAAATACGTATAAACAGGAAATCTTATAGAAAAAGAGTGACTAAATATTACTATATAATAGTTAATGTAGAAAATATTTTTTAAGAAATGTGAGAATGTAGAAGCTCCAACCAGTATCTATGAGGTCGCTAGTACAGTGACAATATCTGGGGTTGTAATTTTTTTGGCCATATTATTAGAAGCGATGATAATTTTGCAATTTTGATCCTTCCCTAGCGATTTTTGTGTTTTCCAGAACTAAGCCCTAAAGATACTTTAAACAGCACTTGCTTTTTAAAACTGGTAGGTAGGAAAAGGGGCAGGTAGGTCAGCAGGATAATTTTACCATTGTTAAAAGTCTCCCAAGTTCCTTACTATAGAGGAATGACTGTTTACAGAGTTCACTTCCCCAAGGTAAATCTGTATATCCATATCAAATAGTTACTTATGTAGGAGTTACCTTGTATCTACCTTTGGGAAGATGAATCCTTCATTATTCATCCTGTTTAACTCTCCCTTTGGGATTCTGGTTTCTGCACAAGCAATTAAACACAGTAAAATTATGCCGTTTCTTGAAGTATATCAAGATATTCCTCAGGCAATTTGGTAAGGAATTTATTAAGAATAAGACTTATATTAATAACTTAAAGAGAAAGTTTCTTGTAGTGAGTTTGAAATTCTGCTTTTAAGTATATGTTTAAGATGAGATGCGTGGGCTTTTCAGCATATGTTAAGACCAATAAATCATGCTGGCTTTATTTTCAAAGGACCTGAGAAATTAAGATATGCTTGACCAGCTCAGTTGGTAGATACTCTGTACTTCCGAGTACGGTCTTCATTACTCTCTGAGATGCTCTACTACAATGAATTGCTGTGTGATTCCTTACACCAGGGAAGCATAAGAATGTAATGGGTGTTTTTGGGTAGAAGCAGTGTTGTTGAATCACTAACTTGACGAGACAAAATGGAAAGATGAAACCTCCTTGCACTTCTATTTGTTTAAATTCTAGTTTTATGCACAGTTTAAACAGATATTGCATGATCATCCCTGGAAAGGCTGACCACATTTTCTTCAAAACAATCAATGCTCTCTTTGTAAGCTCATAACATTTCTGTGGCACAAATCAAGATTATTCTTTCTTACCCCAGACCATTATTATCTAACTCCTACTAAGCCTGGGCTTTTGACGTGTGTCTTTGGCAGCAGAAAGTTCTGCTATTAGACTACAGAGCTGGCTCTCTGTAAGCATAGTTTTTAAAATGTAAATGCAGTGGACCATGTTTCCCATGGAATTTAAATAACATGCAATCCTAATTCATTGCATTCAGTGGTTGAATAAATAAATTCTTCCTTGTGTATTCAAATTGCCATCCATCAGCTTTTTCTAGATAGCAAGAGAAAGATCTTTCATTAATTACCACGCACAGTGTTGTTACTGCCTGTACACTGCTAGCTGCAAAAATAATTCTTTGTGTTTCTTTGTTGTAACTTATTGTTTCTATCTTGGCGACAAATGTACTCACTCAAGGCTCATGAACCTAATCAGCACTGCTACCATGTACAGAGCTCTGTACTCACTTCAAACCTGTATGGAGAAGGTAGCAACTCTTTCAGTGGAGAATTTATCTCATTTAGTGAGAGGAACAGACGCCATACTCTGTAGACAGACTAAGGAACGCTTCCCCCAAAACTTGAGGCTGCTGTGCAAACTGCTCTGGGGTGCTGGCTATCTCAGTTCATAGAATCGGAGAATGGCATGTGTGGGAAGAGACCTTTAAAGATCATCTAGTCCAAAACCCTTGCTATATGCAGAGGCATCTTTCACTACATCAGCTTATTGAAAGATCTGTCCAACCTGACCTTTAACATCTTCCAGTGATGGGTAATACGCAACTTCTCTGGGCAACTCGTTCCAGTGGCTCACTGCTCTAATTGAAAAAAAATTCCTCCTAACATCCTATCTAAATGTATCCTTTTTCAGTTTAAAACCACTACTCCCTGTCCTGTCACTACAGGCCCTAGTAAAAAGTCTTTCTCCATCTTTCTTGTAGGCTTCCTTTAAGTATTGAAGGTCTCTCTGGAGCCTGTTTTCTCAGCCAGGCCAACAACCTCAACTCTCTCAGCCTTTTTCCTAGGCTCCAGCCCTCTGATCATTTTTGCAGCCCTTGTCTGAACCTGCTCTAACAAGTCCATGCCTTTCTTGTACTGAGACCCTGTAGCTGAATGCAGTACTCAAGTAGGTTCTCATAGGAGCAGAGTAGAGGGGCAGAATCACCTTCTTTGACCCGCTGACCACACGTCTTTTGGTGCAGCCCAGGATACAAGTGGCTTTCTGGGCTGCAAGTGCACACTGTGAACTCATATAAAGTTTTTCATGTCCTTTTCCCCAGGACTTCTCTTAATCCATTCATCATCCAGTCTGTATTAATACTGGGGATTGTTCCAACACAGGTGCAGAACCTTGCGCTTGACATATTGTTAAACTTAGGTATGCATGGACTCCTCTAGCCTGTCAAGATCCTCTGGATGGAATCCCTTCCCTCTAGCATATTACTGTGATTAAATCCACAAGCACAGAAGCAGTGGAGAATTATATATTTCTTACAACTCTGCTAAATGTATTTTACTCTCTGGCCCCAATTAGGTGTTTATAATAAACACCTTTCCTGCCTGCAGACATGACCTGCCTTCATCCCAGAAAATTGATTTTAAAATCTTTGTTTTGGTAGCCTTCATCTTTTTTTTTTTTTTTTTTTTTACTTTAAAGATTTTACACTTTACTGGTAATGAATGTATGCCCCTTGGTTTGGCCAGATACATCCAAAATCTTACATTTAATAAGCAGAGATCTTGAACCACTTCTTAACTGGTCTAACTTAAATTCATCATAGCTGAAGATGGAGTTCTTTCATTATTTTAATACATTATGAAATACTTGCAAAGTACTTTATACAAAACAACATGACATTTCGGTACTATTAAGAGGTGCTGTATTAGTCTTCTGAGTTACAGACTGTTTCATTACAGTTTTTCATACTCTTCCGCATGCTTCAGCATTTTTTTTGCTGGTTACAGATACATTGCTACAGGCTGTATAACACATTTTTTCTTTCAGAAATACTTTAATCTACAGTAAAGTAGGGTGCACAAAGAATGAGGAGAACAAAATTTCATCCTGCTTTAAGTGTAGACCTGAGTCTCCACCGCTACTGTCAGCAAGCTTGACTGTCTTTACAGGTTTAAAAGGTGGTGCTTTTTGTCCAGGTTTTCCTGTAAGTTTACTTATTTATGATCTTAATTTTTACTCCTTATCTCCATTTCTGGCTGTGCCTTGTTTGGTGGAAAAGCAACTCCAGGATAATCAATCACATGGTATAGAAATGTTAAAAATAATTTTTAATTATAAGGACTACATAAGTACTACAAAACAATGAAAGGTGTTTTGAAGGCATTGTCACATGGGTACTTCAGAAGTTCTGATTCCTGGCAGAAAATTGAGATTAGATTATAAATCATTTTTAAAAACAGCATTTGGGTGTTTTTCACTTTTTTCCTCATGACAAGAAAGAGTAGAATAATACAAGGAGCTCAGTGCTGCTACTTGCTCAAAAATAGTAAACAAAAACATGAGAGTTGCATAAGGAAGTAGTTTGGGACAGAAGGTGCTGATCTTCCAATGGGATACTATTTAAGACCTGTAGGCTATTAAATGTTAAAAAAAAAGAAACAGGGCAGTAGCCTTGGTTTGCCATTAGGCTTTTCTGGAATTGCTAGAGGGTTGGAGTTGGCCAGCTTTCTCTGGGCTGCTTGGAGGATGGCAGATGTGGGAGCTTCTCGAAAAGCAAACTTGTTTCTTAGGGCCTGAAGCCATGGAAATTGTTTACATAGATGAATAAAGTTATTTTGAAGGAAGGATACACTAAAAGCAGGATTTGAAGAGGAATTCTTCTTTACTTCTTTATTCAAATCCAGATAAGAAAGGAAGTGAAGAGCTTTGAAGTAGGATTTGGTGCCATATAGACATCTCTAGCTCCTCCAATGCATACATGAGGGGATCGGCCTTGTGTCTTTGCCTCCCAGGTTGGAAGCCCATGGTTCTCCTACGCTTACGCTACAGTGAAGGCTGTGTTATTTTTGTGTTTGAACTCTGTTCATCCAGAAGATGAATTCAATTACTCTTGCTAAGGTTTTCCTATAAGAGCTTCTATTGGTTTGGGAGAATGAGGAGTCACTTTAAACGAAGTGCACTTTACTCTTACTACAACATAAAATGACAAAGAGGGGGTTTTGATGCCTAGAATTATAAACGAGTACGCGTGTACCTATCTGACTGGAGCTTCGCACTTCCGTGAACTGAGAGCCAGTTTATTACACATTCATTTTTGTTGCTTACTCTACATCTTTACAGCTAAATGAAGAATTATTTTCATGTCTTAGCTGAACTATTTTAAAATAAACTATTTTAAAAATACTCAGAAAAAATAAGCAAAAATAGAGACTTTAAATGCATTACTTTGACGAATTTGTTAAGAATCTGCTCTCTGTTTATCATCTTTTCCCCCATTCCTGCTTATCTTTCCTCCCAGTCCTACTACTGAATTAATGTAGCCTAGGACTACAGTAAACAGCCTAATAGACAGACCTAGGTGCTCTGATGTGTTGTATGGGGAAGTTGAAATCTGTCACACAGGGAGGTGAACTGAAACTGATTTCCCATTGAATTTCTCAAGAATCCAAGAAAAAGAAAAGCAAGAGGAGGTGGGGCAGTAAGGGGGGAAAAGATTTAAATAGTATTCTTGACATTTTGAAATAGTGATCATTGGCCAAAAACCTTATAAGCTACTGCCTTATGTGGATTAAAGAAGTAGAAAGGCCAACTAGCTCTTAGGCAGAATACTTTGTAGTGCTATCTTGATGTGGAGGATTAAGATGGATTTCAATAGCCGTACACTTCGTAACAAGTCTGTGACCACCAGTGCCCCTTATGACTCTCCCAGTGCACACTCTGACCACCTGTGAGGAGAAGGAAACTCATCTTTCTGCTTGTAAGCCAGATCCAGCACTTGCAGCTACAAACATTGCATTTCTTGGGCTGTTGCCTACTCATGTCCTTTACTGTATGAAGCAATGTGAATTGTAACAGAAATTGGGAGTGGTGGCAATATGAGTCAAAGTTAGACTTGAGCTCTTGGCAATGCAGAAGAACATAGATAGGAACAAAGCTTCTTCCTTCAGCCCCCTCTCCACCTTGGCTCCAACCTTCAACAGACTCTTTTCTATGCTGTGAAATGCCCTAGCTTTCTGTGAATTTTCAAATAGTTTTCAACAGATTTTGAGTAGTACTCTTAGGGAGGAATTTATTTTTTTCTTAGGATCAAACTCTTCTGGCAATTTCAGTGTATTTGCAGTGTCAGTCAGGTTGTCTTCTCTCCTAGCAGGCTGACTGTGCAAACATCGTTGAGAACGTAGTCAACTCCCTGCTTTGCAAGGACAGAAAGCTCTGTCACAACAAAGTACGTTTTACCAACTGTAGCAGAGCTGTATAGACACAGAATCCAGTTTGACAGGGAGGTACAGACATCTGTAACCTGAGAAGACAGCTAACCTGTGACAAAAGGTGACAAATCTGTATGAAAGTCTAAACCCTGTTGGGGGTTGGGTTCTGAATTGTCAATGTTAGTCTCTGAAGAGCCTGTGGGGATATTTGGCAAGTGGCAGCCCTGACCAGGAAAGCAGTCTACCATCTCGTCAAAGGACTACTGCAGAGAAGGTAGTAGGTACTCAGGGAATGGTGGACAGCAGGCTGCTGGGGCTGTGCTCCCCAGGGGTGGCTGTGGAGAGTCTTAGTTGTGCTGAGGTTTGTGTAGCCTGGTGCAGTGACTCCTTTTCTACACCACAGCTCCCTGTCCCCTCAGTTGTGCTGCTAAGATTGGCATTGAACAAGCTGTAAACTTGACCTGTGTACCAGATTAGCTCCTTTTTGAAGTTTTCTGGTTACCTTTCCCCTGCCTTGCCAAATGAGCTCACATGTTTGCACAGTCTAACTCATTACAGAAAAAGGTCTGGTTTATATAATTTTCATCCTCAATTCACCCCCAGCTGTTATTTCTGTGCCTACCTGAACTTCCTCCTCCAGTTATGCCTACTATAAAAACGATTTTGTTGTCAATCTGGCTCATAAAATCATCAAAAAAATGATATATAGTGCTGGCATCATGGAACTGAAACAGCAGGAATGAAAACTAAGAGACAATCTGGAGACTGGAATGATTAAATCTGTACCCGGCGCAGCAGTTCTTGTGGACACAGTCTGAGAAGCAAGGTAGCCCCACCTGAAATGCTCCAGAAATGCAAACATTTTTTTTAATAATTGTGTGTAACAGATGATAATGCAAAAAAGAAGCACCTTCTCTAGCAGAGAGAGTTTTTCACTCTCTAATTATCAGGAACAAGCAAAAAGGGTTATCTCCCAGATCTCCTTCCAGATTCAACTTCTGGCAAATATCCATGCATGAAAATGTCAAACTCACATGCTTTCCTTCGTAAGTTAGTTCTTTCTGTATTCAGATGACAAAACAGCTGTATCCAGAAATGGAAAGAGAAATTGTGTTGAGTCATTAACTTTATGGTGCAAATCTTCTGTGTAATCTCATAGTGTGAGATTTTTCTCAGCTCGAAGATGACTGTTACAGACCTCTTTTGTACTCCTTGATGTTGAGAGATTAGATAGGCACTGAACTTTGTGCTTCATCCCAATGGAAAATACTCTTCATTTTTGTACAGTCTCACACAAGCAGATATGGCTGGGGAGAGTTAGTACAGTAGGAAGCAGAAAGAAAGAGAAGTTTATGTAAAAGCATAATTATAAAAAAAACCTCAGACAAGACAACGGCCCTGATTTGGTATGAAAATGTGACCTTGGAGCCAAGGCAGTTTGAACTTTGGGACTATTTTTTTCAAATAGGTATATCTTCCATGTACTTTGAAAATAAAGTCCTGTGGTTATTGAAATCATGTTAAGAAACAATTAATTTCTTCCCTGCTGTGCTGTCCTCCTGATGTTAAACAATAGTATTTCCTAGGTTGGAAACCTGTGTCTGGGGAAAATTAAAAGCAATTAGTATGAATTCAAAGAGTAGAACAGATGGGAAGTGGTGTCCTTTACCGTGAAAGAAAATAATAAAAACCTGTGCCTGGAGGAATGGGCATTACAATGAAGTATTGACCGACACTTATCAGTCTTTTTTATTAAAAGTAAATGAAACCATTGAGCTGATTGACTTGTCAGGCCAGTTTACAGTAGTACTAGTGCGATATTGGGTAACAATATAATAACAATCAATGTTAGGAGAATAAAAAGTCATTTCATCCTTTCTGAAGATGACTTCTGAGAAGTTTCTGTTTGCTCTTCCATTTTGACAATTGTTGAGATTTTGCTCTTTTGCAAAGGATTAAAAAATTATATTGCTGAAATCCCTTAAAACACTGACATATCTATCTCAGAAACTGTCCTGATGAAATTTGGTACAAAGTTTGAAGTTTTCCTCAGGACTGACATCATCTACCTGGATTTATGCAAAGCATTTGACACATTTGTCATCCTGCACAACATGCTTGTCTCTAAGTTGCAGAGATATGGATTTGAGGGATAGACCACCCAGTAGATAAGGAATTGGATGGATGATAGGCTCTCAAAGAATTGCAGTCAATGGCTCAGTGTCCAAGTGGAAACCGATGATGAGTGGTGCTCTTCGGGGACCTTGTTGAACATCTTTTGTCACAGATGTGGACGGTGGGATTGAGTTCACCCTCAGCAAGTTTGTCGATGACACAAAGATGCATGGTGAGCTAACATGCTGGAGGGAAAGGATGCCATCCAGAGGGACTTTGAAAGACTTGAGAGGTAGGTTCATGCAGACCTCAAGAAGTTCAACAAGGCCAAGTGCAAGGTCTTACATCTGGGTCAAGGCAATCCCAAGCATACAGGCTGGACAGAGACTGCATTGAGAGCAGTCCTGCTGAGAAGGACTTGGGGGTGTTAAGTCAACTGCATAAAAAGAAGCATGACCAACAGGTCAAAGGAGGTGATTCTTCCCCTCTACTCTGCTCTCATGAGACGTGACCTGGAGTGCTGCATCCAGCTCTGGGGCCCTGAGCATAAGAAGGACCTAGACAAAGTTGGATCAAGTCCAGAAGAAGGCCATTAAGATCGTGAGAGGTCTGGAGCACCTATCCTATGAAGACTGAGAGAGTCTGAGAGAGTTAGAGTTTTCAACCTGGGGAAGACAAGTCTCCAAGAAGACCTTATAGCAGCCTTCCAGTACCTGAAGTGGGCCTACAAGAAAAATGGGGAAGGACTTTTTACAAGGGTATGTAGAGATACGACAAGAGGTGAGGGATTTAAATTGAAAGAGAGCAAATTTAAATTATATAGGAAATTCTACACTATGAGGGTGGTGAGGCACTAGACCAGGCTACCCAGGGAAGTTGTAGATGCCCCATCCCTGAAAGCGTTCAAGGCCTGGTTGGATGGGGCTTTAAAAAACCTACTCTAGTGGAAGGTGTCCCTGTCCATGGCAGGGTTGTTGGAACTAGATGATCTTCAAGGTCCCTTGCAACACAAAATATTCTATGATTTTATCATTCTATGACTTCTGATCTGACACATTAGACAAAGTTCCATGCTTAGGGATAATGCTTCCCTGTCATTACCTCCATGTGGTTTTGGTATGAGTTGGCTTTTTGACCCAAGTTGAGCTGCTTAAGGACATTGTGTATAATATATATCTGTCCATAAATTAACAAGACCTCTTTGCTAGGAATAGCTTATTCCTTGAAGGGAAACAATCAAGGGTTAAGTGCAGTACCTGTGGGAACATATTCAGTACAATTGAAGTCCAGACCAGCCTTTTAAATGAAAATTATGTGTTTCATTCTTCTATGAAAAGCATCTGCAACTGCAGAATGGTTTGCAGAGTAATAGGATTTGGTTTTGTTAGATACAAGGGAAATTTTTTTTTAATTTTTCCCTGTTCCACTTCTAATTTATGACAAAGTTTTTGCTGTGAAGTTTTAACAGAATTAAATAAGCCTTAATTAGAGGCTGTCAGGAATGGCTGTCAGATGTGGATGGAATTCTTGTGATCTAGGGCTGAAAAAAAACAAAGAGCCAGAAACAGACTTCCTTCTTGAGTAGAAGATGGGAACTCCATCAATCAATTAGTTTACATGAAATATTGTAGTTTTGGCTAGAAGACCATGGTAGATTTGGATCATGTTTTCAATGCATATTTATAGTTGGGAAAAAGTCAGTCAAATTGTACAGAAGTTATACACCAACCTGGATGTGTAAAAACTTTTTCTCCTGGAACTTACTGCATTTTTTCTACAAATATTTTAGAGCAAGGGAGTTTGTGACCATTCTGAAGTTTAAGAAAAATCAGTTTTTAGGGTGTGAAAACATTTTGCTGCAATTGTAGGTTTTCTGGTAGGTGAAAAGAGAGATATGATTTCCTTTCGTTTAGCTGAATATCTTTGATTTATGAAGCATTTTCTTCTATTTTCATGGTGGACCTTTAACTGCTTTTTTACTTGTGTTAAAATATGACTTGAATAGAAGCACTTGCATTTAAGCAGCATGGCATGTTAAGTAATGAAGGTACCTGGAAAAGCTGAGAGAAACTGGAAAATCTGCCGAATAAGAGCAAACTTACTCACTTCTGCTTTCCAAAAGGGCTTTCTTGAAACAATACGTATAGAATAGCTAATATAATACTCTCAAGTAAATAATATGTTCCTTTTCTTCTTTGAGTTTGCTTTGACCAATGCCTATATAAAAGAATTGTGGTTTCTTTACTTTCAGATGTTTGAAAATGCTTCACACTGGCCATGATTGTTATGATACTTTGATTTTTCACAGAACTGTTGCTAAAACCCATGCTGATAAGCTCTTTTATGTCACTGATAAATATAAATTATTTGAGTCTGGTTTGAGTAATTTACTGTAAGTTCAAAAATTTTTATCATGTGTTTTGATCCATAGTGTATCTGTACAATGCAGTCAGAGAGACCATGGTAGAAAATTAATGAATAACCTTGAAAGATGTCTTCTACCAGCACCTTCTTGTTGTATTGTGGTTTGACTTTCATATACTTGTAATAGCAATGTCTTGAAGGACAGCTGGAGTAGAAGCAGCTGTGATGAATATTCCATATCCTGGCTGAGAAAGGGTACCCTGACCATGACACTGAAGAGGAATCTCTGAATTCTTAAGGGAAAGTATCCATGTTTGACTATTCAATCAATATCTCTCAGAATTTAGATATGAAAGCATAATTAAATTGTTATGCTATTTACGGACCACCAGAAATCTCACTCAGAAATCATCAGCACAACAAACCCTAAGTCTCCTGACCCAAAAAAGCAGCTAAACATATGTAGCTTTTAGACTTGGTGGTTACTGCTAGAGACTTGGAAGTAGACTGGATGCCCTATGGTGTAGCTTTCACAAAGGAGAAAATACAGTCTCTTTTCTCCTGACACTGGGTTAGTGGATGAGTTCAGCTGAGGAGGTTGGGCGATCACCCAAATCAGAGCAAAGATATAAATATTAGCAGAGTGTTCTCATGGGAAATACATAGAATTTAAAATTGGCTTCCTTGATTGGTCTCAGAGCCTGACAGGGCTTGGCAGACTCATGTATTTTCTCAAGCATTAAATGAACATGGCTTGGATTATTTCCTTAAAATGTTTTCTTTCTTTTTGGTGAAATATAGAAATTGTGGAATGACTTTAAAAAAAAAAAAAGAAAATTTGTGTCCTGAATCCATATTTATCATAGAAGAAAAGGCTAGGAAAGATCTCAAAAGGTCACCTAGTCCATTTTCCTATCCTGAGGCAAGATTTATGATAAAGGAATTAGAGTTCCCACGCTGTGGTGAACTGGTGATGCATGAACCCCTTAAAACTGACTGTAGCAGTGCTGCATAGAGTTACAGCTTTCTGGGGCAACTCTTCAGTGCACAGGAAATGCTATTTTCAGGAGATCATTTGGGATAGGCTTGCTGGGCCTGCAGCAAAGGGAGGGAGATCGATAATTGATTGAGGCTGTTCAGCCTTGGAGGACAGCAAGAGCAGTTGAGAGTGCTGGATGCAGCAGGATGCATCCCCATCCCCTGTTGTTCAGCTGGGCTCTCTGCCCAAGGCAGCTTTCCTGGCTTGCTTCTCTCAACTTGGTGCTGTGGATGCACTCCATGAGTTTCTCAGCCACTCCAGCTAAACAAGTCTGTGTCCATATCCATTCTCTGGCACTGAAGCTGCATGGTGTGGTGTTATACACTGTTATACTCTGTCACCCCTCAAAATAAGGTGGCCATTTGCAGGACAACTGCCTTTTGGGAGTGACATAAGGCCCATTTGGACACCAAAACCATGTGCAGGAGTGAGGAATGCAGATTGTTTGGGAGGCCAAAACATGTCCAGGGAACTTTTTAATAATTTAACAGAAAAGGTGATAGCGTTCTTGTGCATGGGAACATTTCCTATTGCAACTGAGTTTACTTTGATAGATGTAGCCTCCACCATGTATGTACAGCCCCTTCCTCCATCTCTTTGCAGACCTACTTCATGCATGAACTCTCTGTGTGAAGTCATGTTGTTGTCCTGGAAATACGACATCCTTATCTGTTTGGGGCTTTCTACTCGAGGAGCAGAGTTTTCTCCAACATTTTTCCACATATTCTGGTCTGTGGCTTCTTACTGTGTTCAGGAGCTTACCTCGAGGTTTGGATGACCTGTCCTACAAAGTGATGCACCTGAGCAGCTCTTGCAGATGATGTTACTGAGCACTAGTCATTTGTCCGTCAATAATTTCCTGCTGTGATCTTTATCTTGCTCTGCTCATAGTCCCTGCTTTGGGCTATGCCTGGAGATGTTGCTCAGCAGTCTGTTCGATGTTTTCCCTGTGGGCGAGCAGAACTCACAGAAGCAGAGCTGACATTGGCTAGCATTTGAACAACTCTACAAAGTTATCCTGTCTGACAAGGATTTTTTTTCCACTTGCCCTTTCCATAGTTGCATATAGTTATTTGACAGAGCATTTGTCAACCTGGTCTCCCATCTAGTTTAACATCCTGATATTCAGAAGTGATCCTCTGAGAGCTACAATGTATGTGCTGTTAGGAAACTATAGTTAGCAGCTGCTGAAAAGTTAACATTGAAATATCATATACAATAATTTCTAGTTCTAAATTTCTGAACCACAGCAGATTGCATCTTGCTTTATGATGTCATTAAGGTAGTTAAGTATTTACAAGGATATAAAAGACAGATGCTTTCCTAAATCTCATATCAGAAAAATTGTAGAAAGAAATCTACCTTTAAAGGACCTGGGAGTGTAAGTCAACAGCTGGCTAAATATGAGCCAGGAGTGTGCCCAAAAAGCAAAAAAAACCCATGGCCAGCAGGACAAGGGAAGTTATTTTACCCCTGTACTCAGCACTGGTGAGACCACACCTTGAGTACTGTGTGTAGTTCTGGGCTCCTCAGTACAAGAAGGACATTGAGGTGTTGGAGCGCATCCAGAGAAGGGCGACAAGGCTGGTGAAGGAGTGGGAAAACAAGTCCTATGAGGAACGGCTGAGGGAACTGGAGTTGTTTAGCTCGGAGAAGAGAAGGCTGAGGGGAGACCTCATCGTTGTCTGTGGCTACCTGAAAGGAGGCTGTGGCAGAGTGAGTGTTGATCTCTTCTCTCAAGTGACAGGTGATAGGACAAGGGGAAATGGTCATAAGTTGCACCAGGGGAGGTTCAGACTGGTTATTAGGAAGAATTTCTTTACCGAAAGGGTGGTCAGGCACTGGAACAGGCTGCCGAGGGAGGTTGGTTGAGTCACCATCCCTGGAGGTATTTAAAAAAAGGATAGATGAGTTTTTAAGGGACATGGTTTAGTGGATGAAGGGTGAGGTTGAACTCGATGATCTCAGAGGTCTTTTCCAACTGAAGGATTCTATGATTCTATGAAAATTATTATATTTCATGAATATAAAGGCAGAGCTGCTCCCAGCTCATGAATTGTCCTGACACTGTCACCAATTGCCAAGGCATCCAGCTACGTAGAAATGCCATCATAGTTGTTATATTGGCACTCTTCCTGCTTTGCTTCTCTTTTATTGCTGTATGGCTTTTAGAGAACTGTCATTTTCTAGTTTTGCAGCCAAATAAATAATAAATATTTCTTCATTTAGCAATTGAGATCTTTACATCTGTATGTAAGCTATTTTTTCAGTAACTTTAGAAGAATTGTGCGCTGATTTAAGACCTTGAGAGTGAGGTTTAATACATATGTGACTGAAATGCAAGGATATAACACAGCTAAGTACTCTGCACTGCTGCAGCCCTACCTCGAGTACTGTCTGCAGTTTTGGGTGCCACAGTATGGAAAGGACAACAAACAACTGGAGAGTGTCCAGAGGAGGCCACAAGGCTGGTGAAGGGTCTAGAGGGGAAGTCATATGAGGAACGGCTGAAGTCACTTGGTCTGTTCAGCCTGGAGAAGACGAGACTGAGAGGGGATCTCATAGCTGTTTACTGCCTTCTCACAAGGGATGGAGGTGAAACAGGTGCTGATCTCTCTCTTTTGTGACCTATGACAGGACTAGTGGTAATGGCAGGAAGATATGCTGGGGAGGTTTAGATTGAATATCAGGAAAATGTTCTTCACCCAGTGGTTGGGGGAGTACTGGAACAGCTCCCCAGGTAAGCAGTCCTGGCACCGAGTCTGCCAGCATTCAAGAAGCATTTGGACAATGCCCTTAGTCACATGGTATGAATGTTGGGGGGTCCTGTGTAGGGATAGGAGCTGGACTCAATAATCCTTTTGGGTCCCTTCCAAGTCAGGTAGTTTTTTGATTCTATGATTCTAATATTTTTAACAGAAAATATTGTTATATTAAAAACTGACCCACACTGTAATGGTGTTGTTTTAATCTGTCTAGCACAGATTGCTGCTAGAGAAGAATACTTGTAGATGTGTGGGTATAATTTAATTACTAAAACAACTCTCTGAAGTTTGAACTGAGACCGTGAATTTTATTTTTGGAGTAGCTAATAATATTACCAACATATCTCTGAACTCACCTTTCACTCCTGAAACAAGGAGAATGTCTCATCCTTTTGTCTTTCAGATACATTGGTTGTATTTCAACAAGAACCAGTAGGAAAGCAAGTTTCTTAATTTTTCCAGAGAGGGAAGTGGGTAATTATAAGAAGTCAATAAACAACTGAATTATGGTTGGACACTCTATGATGAGCTTCACATCAAATAATAGTGCCACTTTGGCTTTTAAAAAATGTTTTGTATCTTTTGGGGGAAAATTGTGAAATGTTACACCTTAATCTAGTTGACTAGAGACTGTTAATACAAACTGAAAATTAATTTGTACTTCTTTGTATTTTACTTCCAAGCCTGGGATAGATTCAAATAAGAATATGGTATTTTCTTTTTAACAGAGTCCAAAGAAGCTCTGGTCTGTTTTACAAACCTCCTGTTGCAGAAGTCTTAATAGAATATGAGAGCCTACTGAGGGCTTCTCCCTAAAACTTCCTCTTCTCTCCTCCCATAGTTATCAGCTCTGCATCTTTTTGGTCACTCTTCAGTAGAGTTTAGTCTTTGTAAAGACGAGATAAAGGGAAAAGACCTTGGCATTATTCAGTGATTTAAACAAATACTGTCACAGGAAGAAGGTGTCTGTATCCCACAAAGAGGTCCCAGCCTAAACCTCACATCCTTCAGCTTCATGCAGAAAAGAAGTTTCACCTATGTGGAGCCAATTCTGATTTGAAGAAAAAGAAATCAATGGCCTGGAAAATATTATCTATGTTGGAAAATGTGTAATGAGATGCCGGCAATAGCTCAGCTGCATAAGCACTAGAAGCACAGTCATGAACATCTGTTGAAAGCACACAAGCCTTATTCGTGCTAGTTGCTTGGCACTCGTGCAGCGGAGCTGCTGCTGAAATCTGGTTACAAGCTGCAGGAGAGAATAGGAGAGATCTACTTGGTGCTATAAAGGCAACTTAGCCTTTGCAAAGTCTTCAGGGTAATATCAGGTTTATATATCTCCTATTCACTGAAACCCCAATAATAAACTAGGTTTGTACTGAAAATTTTCTTATAAGATGTTTACCTCTATAAATACATTCTTGCCTGTCAAGTGTAAACTAGAGATTAGCAGACAATACTAATAGCCACAGATCAAATACAGTTTTTGTGGAAGTGGCGCTGCTTCGTTTACTCCTTTTTCTTTAGTAGTAAGGCTTATTAGGTGCACAACTAGTAGGAAGGTGGTGACTGAGGATCTTGAATCAGGAAACTGCTGCGTCTACCCTCCCAGCTGAGGGAGCTCTCAGCAGTGGTGGTTGAAGTGAAATCTGAACAAAATGTCTGGGAACGACAGCTGTACGTTCCTTCCAGGAAAGTTATGCTATAGATGAGGTAGACCATACTGGTGGATAGGTGATTACTGCCACTGAGGAAAGTGGAAGCAAGAGGGCTTTTCCAGGGAGAAGTCTTCTAATCTTGTCTGTAGTGTGTGTTTCATGAAATTTTTTCATCCAAAAGTTAAAAACTATATCCTGTGTATATTTTAATACCTATCTTCCTAAATGCTAATTATACGTACTCTTTTTCGCAGTGTCTCTGGGTTCGCTAAGAGCTGGATGCCTGCATTTCTTTAAAGATCTGATTCTCATTGCCTTAATGAAATCCTCATAGGCTAAGAAGGAATATATTGATTTTCATCTAGATTTACCTATATTCTTGCCCTTTTAATCAGACCTTTCTTTCATTATTTAGGTTTTTTGTATGCAGTAAAAAGGAAAAAAAGGATGCTACAACCACTAATTTGTAAAAAACTTACCTACTGCATAGCTCACAGCTATGATATCAGAGCATTGTATATATAACATTTTGTTTTGGAGGTGACAGTGTTTAAAATTTTATATGTTTTTCTTTGCTAAATGGCATCCAAATGATCAAAAATTTTCAGACATGAGCTATATTATTACATCATATCATTATTATTAAAATGATTAATTCTGTGAGATCAAATAATTGTCTTCCAGCTGTTTCGATGGTAATAAGCAGTTCCTGGTAATTGCATATACATTTGCAGAATAAAGGATTTATTGTTTTTATTTTTTTGAGTGAGGATATAATTTTTCAAGATTGACTGATTAAATGAAAGAAGGAACATAACCTAGCTGTGACTGAGATGTCTTGAGTTGCTTAGCAGTACATCTTCATTAAATTTCTGTGGCAGGAATCAGTCTGCAGATGTCCCCCTATACATGTTGTGCTATGTCCAGTAGTTCAGTTCTGTTGAAAGCAGCTATCACATTTATAAATGACCAACAGCTCAAGTTAAAGAGACACAGAGAGATGAAAAGCTGCCAAGGAATGGCTGTTCTGTGGGAGGACAGTGGAGGTAATGACAGAGTGGAGAGCATCTCATACCAAGAGAAACACGAGCTAAACAAGAGCTGATAGGAGAAGTAGGAATGACAGTTTTACAGAAGGCTGAAGACATCAGAAAAAAGGAGCCCAAAATGACACACTTCACTGTAACTCTCTGATATGGAAATGATAGATTTTCCTTTCTTAGTGAACCAGAACTGACCTTAGCATGATGAAAAGAATGCTTCACTTCCATGAAGTGACATGTTTCTGAGTGCATAAGGTCTTTGACAGAAATAACAGGTTAGTGGGAGAAAATATAGCTCAGTCTGTAATCATCCTAATAAGATGATGAATTTTGGTGACCTTTACCTACGTTTCGTCAATGTAATTCAGTGCTGCATAGTGCCTGCATCGGTGCTGTACTTGGCCGTGCCTGCATATCCTATGGTAGATCTGGCTGAACCCGGAACACGGTTTGTAAGCAAGGGAGAATCCCAAGTAGTTGTTTGTTTCACCCATTTTGCAACCTATTCTCTTCCAATAAACACCTGGTTTCTTTTCACAGAAGACTGGTGAATGCTTCCTATTTGAATCAATGTCCATATTCACCTGCAAACAAGGACATTTGTCAAAGAGAAAGAATATTCACGGGTCACCACATATTCTATGCTCCCGTATTTGTCATTTGTCATTAACCTCTGCTTTCAAAACTATCCCTGGAGGACCTGAGAGAATACAAAGTAAATTTTCCCTCAACACAGTAATGAAAAGTCAAAGCAAACAGTAAGGAGTGACCTTGAGATAGGAAATTCTGATTCCGTACACAATTTAGTATTTCATAGCCCTTACCACAGTACAGTAACAGAAAGTCAGCAGCATTCATCTTGCAGGTGAGAAACACAGAACCACAAATTTCTTCCACCATGGAAGACTCATAGATTCATAGAATTGTTTATGTTCGAAGAGACCTTTAAGATCATCAAGTCCAATTCTCAACTTTACACTGCTAAGTCCACCACTAAACCACGTTTCTCAGTGCCATCTACATGTCTTTTAAATGCCTCCAGAGACAGAGACTCAATCATTTCCTTGGGCAGCCTGTTCTAATGCTTGACAACCCTTTCTGTAAAGAAATTTTTCCTAATCTCCAATCTAGATCTCCCCTGGTTCAACTCGAGACTGTTTCCTCCTGTCTTATCACATGTTAACCTGGGAGAAGAGACCAACACCCACCTGACTATGAGCATGTTTCAAGTAGTTGTAAGGAGCAATCCTATTTCCACTTTCCTCTGGAGGCTCTTCAGCTGTTATATATTTTTCTGGAAGGAATAATGTGTTATTATCTTGTCATATCCAGCTTATTGTTCACCATAACATACACAATTGTTTCTAAAGGACTGTTTGGTAACATTTTCATTTGTTTTCGCCATTATTTCTGACTAAATTGAAATATTTTGATGATAAATCATAATTACCTACATGTTAAATACAATTTTCAATATTTTACTACCCACTTTTCAGAGTTGTCCTGCATATACCTCTTACTCAACCCCTGAGATTGTGGAATAAATGTAATTTCTCTCTATAACATTGGAAAATACCCTTAGAAATAAAGAAAAATTAAATATGAATATATCTTAAGTTTGGTGGGATTTTGAACACTGTTGATGAGGAATTTTGATTCACTGTTACTCAACTCTTCTGTTACTAATCAGAATGACTTTCCCAAAGTCATATGGCAAGCATTTTGTTGTAGCTTATGTTGTACAGAAACAAATATTTTATTCTGACCAATTCATAAATCAGAAGAGAATAAAAATAAATCCTGAAGAACTAAAATGCCCACTCAATAATCATTTAAAGTGTGATATGGTGAAGCATTTATAAAAAAATATCTTTCATGGATAAACCACAATAAGTTTTTTTTTTAACTGTGCAAAAGGCGCCATTATAATTTCTTAATGTATAGAAGACAAGCTTACAAAAATTATCTTTAGTAGTTTCTAAAGGCATTTTCAAAAGAACTTCACTGAAGGTAGTGTGCATCAGACAACTTATCTGACCTGCATGCTGGTGTTTTGTTACACAGTTCTGAAGTAAGATTTTTCTAATTCCATGCATAAGCTAAGGTGAACAAATTTCTGCAGGCCTATTGGTTCAGACCTGTGAAAGGACGTGTAAATGAGCTCTTTCACTTGTAGAGTGAGCCCCACTCTAAAGGAATGTAAAAACTGCATTTGAGCTTTAGAAACAAGTTGTACACAGGGGATTTGCTGTGAAGGAGCTGTTGAAATGTAAGGTGCTAAGACTTTTATAACAAGATAACCACATACATTGAGCCTTCAGTATGATTGATAGTGGGTTTGGTAGATTTTTTTGGGGTTTCTCTACCCCTCCTTTGCAGTGGTGATGTATTGCATTTTGATTTGTTGTCTGAAAGAAAACTGTAGCTGGATTTTAGTAGGCAGGAAAGAGAAAATTTGAACTGTTGGCTGTTTCCAAAGATCTTTGGACAATTCCAAAGATCAGCTAGCACGTCTGAGGACAGTAACTGAGAATCAGGTCTGGGCGAGTAGTTCCATTAGTCAGTGAGAATGATGTTTCAAGTGTTATTAATTTTTTTTTCTGGATGGCTACCCTATCAAATCATCCTCTCAAAGTCAGAGCAGGTGTATGAGAGTTGCCTTTGATAAGGATTGATTCTCCATGTGCTAATCAAGGACACTGAGAAAAGTTTTGCATCAGGTTGATGCACATTTTCAGACCATTTTTACTTTTGCTGCACATCCTTAGACTAGATCTTCCCGATGGCATAGTCAATTAATTAAATGACCACATTCCTCTTGTTGGCACTGTAGACATTTTTTACATATTTCATTCTCCTAAGAAAGTGGAAAAGTAATTTTTTTTAAAATTTAATTTCTCACTATATCAGTCAACTACTCCCCATTTCCACTGGTTCTTGTCTTTCATGGGACAAGGAGAAGTTCACCTCAGTAGTGTAAATTTTCTCTCCAGTTGTGTCAGGACACAGAAGAAGGTAATTTCCTTCTCTGATCCCATCCATACACAGAAGTAATAGAAATCTCAGTATGCTAAGATAGACACTAAGGGGAGCTGGGAAGGATGGACATGTCATATCAACAGTGCATTCCTTCTTCTGACTTAATCTTAGCACAGAGTTGCTTTCTGCACTTTTTCTTCCTAATTTAATAAAAATATATTGGACTAAGTTTCTGGATATTATATCTAATTTGCGGTTATATAGGAACTAAACCAGAAAATCACGGTTTAGTCTTTAAATGTATACATATTTTCCCATAGGAAGTTTCTCTGAGGAAACATCATTTGCTTTATTTAGAAAATGAAACTTTCTCTGTAGAGTAAAATGGGGCCAAAGTATCTCATTTAGATGGATGCAATTAAAGGCGTATTTAAAAAATCATTAAATTGTTATGGAAACAGACTCAATGGTATTAATTGTTATAGGGTAAATGGCCCCAGGAACACAAAGGTCTTAACTTGATCCTGTCATAGTAGAACAGTCACGAGTAGCTCAGATATTTCAGTACAGGGTCCCTGAATTGTTAATTGCCATGGTAAATATTCTGGAATATTCATACCAAACACACACACACACACACACACAAAATTAGACTGTACAGGAGGAAAAAAAATCAACAATCCAAAACCAAAGAAAGCACAAAACATACGGGGTTTTAAAGCTGAAAAGTTAGGAAGCTGCCTGATTGTGCAAAGCGAATCTATTTGGAAATCTAATGAGTTTTTTTCATCAGAGATGTTGGCTGGAGGATCTTGATCTGGGAAGTACCCTTTTTAGGAGAGAAGAATGAGTGGGTTTTGCAGGGTTAGTTTTAGTCTTTTTCTCTCTTTGATAAAATGGAAAGAGAGAAGAGAAGAGAAGAGAAGAGAAGAGAAGAGAAGAGAAGAGAAGAGAAGAGAAGAGAAGAGAAGAGAAGAGAAGAGAAGAGAAGAGAAGAGAAGAGAAGAGAAGAGAAGAGAAGAGAAGAGAAGAGAAGAGAAGAGAAGAGAAGAGAAGAGAAGAGAAGAGAAGAGGTCAGGCAGTCGCAGATGATTTAGTCAGGGCTTACTCCTGGTCCTGGGAGCCAAAGCAGCTGTTTGTTCGTGGTGTATGTTTAGAGCTGCTGGGATGACCACAACTGCTGGCTTTGCAGGTCTGGCTGAGTTCCACAGACGAAGCTGCAACCTGGTGTGTCCAGTTGGACTCCCACTACTTCTGGAGTGGGCTTCTGGGACTGCTCTGTGGGGTGAGTGCAAAGTCATGGGCTAAAAAACAGAGTGAAGGAGAGAAAAAGGCTGGGGGTGGTGGCATGTGAAGTGGTCAGGCAGAACACAGTACCAATGCAGTGGCACGTTGTAGGAGAGAAAAAGAGACTGGAGTATGATCCAGTCCCTCCCATGGTGAATGTTTCTGTGGTGCTGGGGACCTATACATGGTCACATGTCTAGTATTGCTCTCTCTATCATTTCCAGAGGTGGGAGATTAGCTGTGCAACTTGTCTGGAGGACTTAATTATGACACTAACACTGAAAGCGTAGCCATGGAAGATTTTAATAATCACACAAATTCACAAGTAGGACTGAGGACCTTTCTTAGAAAAGTATATTTCCCTCATATTGGGTTGATTTTGCTCTTTAAAGCTGTCTTGAGGGATCAGTTGAATTTATATTTTTCTAAATCATTGCTGAGAAGAGTATTCTAAATTATTAATGCAGGTTGGAAAGCATGCTATCTGCGTGCTCCATTGCTCTAGGCAGATTCAGATGCACAAAGAAGATTAACTGCACCCTGTTGTGTCCTTGCAGAGTGGAAGGATGTGGTTCATTTCTCACTTCACAGATCTGATTGATTGTTTTCTTACCAGGTCCTCTTCATTCTCACTTATCTCCAAGATGAGATCTGTGTGGTTATAATCTTCCTATGTACATTACATTTCTTTAGAAGACTATCTGAATATATTGACAGGAAAGAATCTGTGGTGTTCTCTAATGTCTTCCCAGCCAGAGCACTCTGGGGATCAGGGCAGTGGAGTACACCCATCCTACATCACTGCTGTAGCCAGGGGCTGTGCATGGGGAACTGATACCACCAGGAAGAGTAAACCTTTGCAGTGTCCTCAGGGATATCAGCTGCCTGTGGTGGGCAAACAGCGGCAAGGCGAAGCATCACTTTTCCTCACCGCAGGAGGAGCACTGTGTGGCCTTGGAGTCCACCTCTAATTATTGCTACCACATGAATGCTGTGTCCGTCCTGGACATCTTTTGCCCAGAGAACAGAATTCTTCCCAAGGGACTATACTATGTCCTCACAGCATCCTTTCTAGCAAGCATAAGGCTGAGAAGGCCTGGAAAGTAGTCTTGCTTAAACTGAATGGTTAAATGTGATCTTAGATAAAACATAATATATGTTGATTTAAAACTTAATGACTTATGGAAACTGGGATTTCTATTGTGTTATAGAAAGTATCTACAAAAATGGAGAAAGTCCACAACTTGTTATTACATAAGGCTTCCTTTATATCCTTTTTTTTCACAGCAGTGAAATGGAAGAAGGTTGTAATAATTCATTAAAATTGTATTGTTCATTATTAAATTATACAGCTTTGCTGGCTGCTTTCTATAAACATTACACTACAGGTTCTGAGGGGAAGTTGAAATGTAAACAGCACTTTTTTACATAAACACTCACTAAGAATCTTAACTTTTTCCTAAAGACTCTAGAGGCGTACTTGATTGAGAACCTAAATTAAATTGTTTGAAGACTGAGTTTAACATTTTTCAGTACAGATAAACAATGTACTTCAAAGTAAACACTGCTACATGACATGTGCATTAGGAATATACCATTTTAATCATTACTGCTGACACTGTTTATTTTTCTTTAGTATAACATCATTAATTGATGTGAAAATTACCTTTGATTTTATGGATGTAAATGGGTAAATTAAAATTCTTAATTTATAATATTTAAACAGCTATGTTTCATGTAACTTTTATGAAGATAAGAGCCAATACTGACTTGATGTCTGGTTCCTGAACAAACTGAAAAATTCCAGCGTTTTATGTGCCAATTGAGAAGATCGCTTGAGGTTTGTTCTCGCTTTGAAATATTTCATTTCTTCTTGCTGTGTTGCTTGAAGTCCCTTGTACCTACATTTCCATGGCTGCTTGCATTCTAAAACCATGTTACGACCTCAATGCAATCAATCTCCAACAATATGAACAGAGAGTTCCAAGTCTGTCCTGGGCAGTATTCTTGTGTGCTCAGTTCAAAGTCATTTTGTTGCTGTTATCTAGTGCAAAGCCTGAGATGACGCACCCATGCTGTCCCTCATGAAATATTTCTCAGTTTATTTGTTGCCTTTATCTAAGCTAAGGTTCCTCTAACTGAAAATATATCTGTGTATTCTTCATGTCTGGAAAAGTGCAGCACTCCAGTAATGTAAATGACTGTCACTGGTATATCTGGAAGAAACGGTATCACAACATATCGCATCTTGTGCGTCTGTCTTCCCTCTGAACTCTCCTAAAGTGTTTGCTTTTTTTTATGACAAGTGTTGCAGAACAGAAGCCAGTGTGAAACATGTTTCTGAGCAAAGTGGCTCTGCAAAGCAGAAAGTTAGAAGCAGAGAACAAAAGGTTAGTTTTCTTGTAGAAAAGATAACAGCTTGAACCTCTCTCTGTCTTCTCTCCCAACATTAGAAAAGGGTGCACTAGCAAGGTTAGGTCAGCACACACATGTTTTAAATTAGTAGTTTCTAAACAAGGAAGTGACAATTATTTGTTATGATTATTTGTCAAATAATCACATCTGTACTTAATCACTATGTATGTGCCAGTGTTTGCATTTCTCAGTAAGCTGAATTCAGTGAGAATAGCTTCAGATGGTAAATTGTGAGCCTACATCTTAATAGGTACAAAAAAATTAACACAGTGTACATTGTGTTAAAAGTTAGAAATACAATAAAAGTGCCATATAGCTCTAATCAGTCTCACTCCTTATCTTTCATTTGCAACGCTTACAAAGCACAGTAATGAATCTTAAATAGTCTCTGTGATGTGTGTTTCTGTCATTCTTGAAGACTTTTTATCAGATACATTTTAATTTATTTTTTTACTACCAAATAGTGTTCTCTCTTTGTTAATACATACATAGCCTCATTATACTGTGGTCAGGTTAACATTTTCAGTATTTATTTATGTTTTTTTTCTTCTATTACTGTGTATAGTCCATTCTTTTAGAAAAAAGGTTTTTCATCAATGGTTTAATTTCCAAGCTCATCTACAGGCATATTTTAAGTATCACAAACTGAAACTTTTGAACACCAAATAAAAGATCTTTCATTTGAATAAAAGTAGAGATTTCTCTTTGTCATTTTTCTCCCTTAGTAGTTCTTATCTCAGATTCCATCCAAAAGTATACTTTGGGAAGGGAAATAATAAGTATGCCTTTACATGAGTGCTTATTTGCCCCAGAGTTGTCTGTGCTGTCATCTCTTTAAGTGCTTAAGTTTAAGAGTCGCTTGGGGTCCAGGAAAACATAACATGCACTTGAATTATTCCAAGGCTTGGGACTGGATCCTTGGAATATGTGTGATGTTGTCTTCCCTGCTCTGAAATAACGCTTTTCCAGCTGTGTTGTGGGTTTTAACACCCCGTTATGTCATTCCTCTATGTCTTACAGGAAGCAAAGAGCCAGGGAACAGTGTACTGCCATGCTGTTCATGGTTACAGAGCATGTCTGAGACAAACACCGATGAGGAGACTTGGTGGGAGTCTCTGGCTGGAGGAATGTCTCCGTGGTTTAGGTTTGTCTTACTGTGTGGTAAACTCTGGCAGAGCCACTCTGGCTTACATAGTAGGAAATTTGGAGTGTTGTTGTTCAGCCCCGTCCATGTACCTTTGTCTTTTTTTTTTTGGTATCTTTAACTAAACTTGTTCAAGGGACATTAATTTGGGCTCTTTGTCTTGGGCCTGACTGTATAAGCTCTCTCTAGCTCAAGACTGTCAACTACAGCTGAGTGGGCAACAGTGTGATAGAGAAGCCGTACCAGCCAGCAGGCCCATCCATGTGCACGAGGCTTCCGCACAATTTCCCTTTGGGAGTAGTGATCAGAGAGAGTCTTCAAAAGAAAACTTTAGGTACCGTAGCAATGGGAATAGATACAGGATAAAACCCAAGATATTTTAACATAATTTGTTGTGGATCTGTATAATTAGTAATCAGCAGAGAGAAGTGTGATATTCATCACATCATGTTTGTCACGTATTTTCCCATTTCTTTTTAGGTTCCAGGGATGATTCCATATGCTTTCCCATGCTGATCTTACTCCACGGTCGAAGGGAACAAAATCAGTATTGATTTTTGACCAACATAGAGTCAAAATCCTCTTATTTAAGTCGTTCTTCGGCTTCTCAACTATAGTATTTCTGGCTTTAAATGGTACCCTCCCAGCCTTAAAACCAAAGCTGAGAAATTTATATCCTGGGAGTTGCCACCTGGCTGTTTAGCAAGGTGAATCCAAGTTTTCCAGTCACCTGAGCATGTACTGTTGTGAGCAGGTCATTGCTCCTAGGTAAACACCTCTTTGTGCTCCTCTGTGCTTGTTTTCCAAGCAAAGAGGATGAGCTTTGCATTGGACTCAATACTGTCCAAGGGAACTAGGAGTTTAAGCTTAACTATTGGACAGTTTTCCTGTGGGAATTTGGATTTAAATCAAGTGTCTTTCTTCAGGGCTTAGACATGCTCCCCAGTGCAATACACTTCATACTCCTCTTTAATAAAATCCATGTTATGGCCCCAAGGGTGTTCCTGAATAATTTTAGGTGTGTGAGAACAGGTGATTTGAATCCTGAGACTTGTATGCCTGAACTCACTCTGAGTTTGAGCTTTGATGGAGTTTATGTAATCTGAATCCATTCAAAACTCAGCAGAACGAGCATCTCCCTTTTCAAAGGGAAGAAACCAATGCATTAAGCAGAGAAGTGTTATACAAACAACAAAAGGAAAGGGTGAAATTTGTCTTGTGTTAATCAGATGTTTTCGGAGGTTTGCATGACTGAAATATTAAAAATCATGATCTCTAATCTCTTAGCAGGAAAGGAAAAATACATAGTCTACTTTCATTTTACTGACTGCTCAGGATGAGTGAACAGATAGCACAGAATACAGTTACTTAAGTGGCAGCTAGTATTAATCAGCAAATTATACAAATAAACGGTTCTACAGACTGAAGGTAAAACATATTATTATAGTGGAATTCAATCTGAGCAGCTGCTCATGCTGTCTTCTTGATTATATTTAAATACCACAATTTTTTGAAGTTATAGATTACTTTTATTAAATGACTGAGTTGCAGTATGTACGGGAAATTCTATTTTTCCCATATTGTCAGAGAGGAAAGAATTAACCCCAAAATAAAAATTTGGTGTATATTTAGATTATAAAGATTGCAAATGAATTAAATGAAATGACCTCATATAAATAAATATTTAATGCCTTTAGGGACTTTAATTTCTCAAAGATGAAACTGATTATGAGTCAAATAACCCAAAATATAATTTAAACAGAAAAATATGATTCATATCTGAAAATGAAAAGAAAACTTTACTGAATTACTCAGAACCCACAATCTGGAAAAAAATATTTAGGCTGGTTAAAAAAAAAAAATCTTACTCACAAGCATAACAATCTAGTGTAGAGAGGAAATAGAATTATTTAAGCTGAATTTGATAACAATGGCTGTAAATGAAGAGTCAGGAAATGGAGGTAATGACTCTTCTTTTGTGAAGCATATAACTGGAATGAAATATAAAGGACACTATTGAAAGGAAAAAATGAAAGGAAAGTATCAGCCAGGAAATGTATTAGCCAAGAAAAGTAGAGTGGAACTCAAAAGAGTTTTCATACAGTATGTTAGTAAAAAAGAAAAATTAGTGATAGTATTGTATCACACGATGGCACAGGTACTTTTTTTTTACTAGAATCTTAGCAGAACATCATAAAGTAATTACTAAATTTAAGGTAGTTTTAAATTACTGGCCCAAATAAAATGTGTCCAAGATATTTAAAAATATGGCTTGGTAGATTTCTCATTCATTCGCATTGATTTTCAGTAAATTAGGGAACACTGAGAAAAATCCAAACTAAGCTAATGTCAAGCCAAAATTGGGATACGGAAAAATCTGAATAATTCATAGACCTGTCATCATAACTTTGATAAATGATTATATAGTAATTAATAAAACATTAAGGAAAGGGCAGTAAAATTAACAATAGTCAGCATGGGCTCATTGATGCATTCATATTAACATTATATTATCACTTTGGCCAATAGACAGAATATTAATGACATGTTGAATGATCTATTAAATATTTCAATTGTTACATCATTGTGATTTCACTTAGGAAACTAGAGTGTCACAAATGATCTATTCTAATGGATTAAACTCTTACAAAATGTGAATATAAAATGGGATTTATTACTGGAAAAAAAACGGAGGAGCTTCTATTAAAATGCATTTTGTTGGAATGCTTCTTGGTCTTGGGCTTTCAAAAATTGTCATAAACTACTTGCAAGAAACATAAAGTCATAGCTGATTTTAATTATGCATGATTCCAGGTTTAGGTGAAAGATAAAGTAACTGACTGGACTAGTGGAACTCACCTAATAGATGAGACCCAACTTATAGTATGCAACTTTATTACATGGGCAAAGGAGAAATGCTTACTCAGAGGAAGTAGGTCATGGTTACAATATTGATGACTTTTTTGGATGAGCAAAGACTAAATTGATTTGGTTATGGTGGACGAGCACAGTCAATTCACTGCAAAGTCTTGAAGAATTTCTCTCTAACAGTTAAAGCAATATTTATTTTTATATACAAAGCTAAATAATAAGGTTAGATACATGATGTACAACTTGTATTTCGTGTTTCTGCACTCCTCAGATATTCAGATTTATTATATGTAATTTAAGAATTATGTTGAAATATTGCATGAGGTTGCAAAAACAATTCAGAGAGTAATTCATTGTTTGAAAGTTGTACTTTATAATGAGAGATTGAAAAATAGACTGTTTATCAAGGAAAAATTTACATGGTGATTGATTGCTTTTTAAGTACTCTAGAAGAAGAGCTCTATTTCACAAGTGGTTGGATGTAGTGTAACAGAAAAGTTATAAAATCAAATGCATAGAATTCAATAGTAGGCAAATTCACTGTAAAATAGAATGTCAATACCTCTGAGTGAGTAATATGAGAATTTCCATATGCATGTGTAGCAGCAATATGATAATGTAATATGTGAAGTACAGAAATAATATTATAGTAATATGAAAGTAATAAGATAAAAGAAAAGTTACGCAATAGTGGAAAATTCTCAAAGCTTATAAAAAAAAAATCTGTCTCTGGTGATTTTAAAATCATACTTGTTCATCAGTAAGATTCAGTTACAAGACACCTTCTTGAAGTCATAACCAAGATTGACTAGTAGGCCATTCTTCACAATCATAGTGGTCTATGTTTGCATCTATGACTTGGTAAAAGTAAGACCTTGGTCAAGATAATGCAATCAGAAAAGCAGTTGACTTTTCACAACAGAATTGGAATTTCTGATTCAATGCTGCTAATCCTCACTGCTAAAGCTATCGTGCTCCCGAGAGCTAACATACAACTCTAAAATACCTGCTAAGGTTCCTGTTAAAATACGTTATAATTCTTTATATGATTTGAACATCAACTTCAACTTCCCTAAGATGAAACCTTGCAATTTAATTATAAATACTCTATAAATATGATTCCTTAAACCTGAAATTGTATCTTATGCAATCTTGTTTTCTTCATGTTTATGCAACCTCGCACAATCTGAGCATAATTACTCTAATTACACAGTTTCTGATGTGTCCTGTTTTTCCTCTGTGTGTCATGTATTTGTTCTGATGACACAAAGGGTATCAGATTTAATTTGTGAAAGACCTCTCGAGTGTTTAAAATTTTTCATATTGGTACAAGTGATCATCATTACAAAATGGTACCTAATAGATCACTCCCTCCCTATACTTTCAACAGAAAATATCTGTGGTTTTCTTGGCAGATACTAATTTTTTAATTGCTCCCAATAGCACTTTCTTGATACAGTATAATTTGGGGGCTAAAATTTTCCCTTTGTTGAACTTGTATTCAGTGGGTTTGGGCCTGCAGTTGGCTCCTAATACTAGCAGACTCCTCCAAAGGTAAATGTTATGCCTGTGTTTTTAGCTTTCTTTTAAACTTGGCAGATAACAGGCTATGCTCTGTCTTGGGACATGTGTGCATCAGTCGCTGGAGCATCAGCAGATATCATCAACTAGTACACTAAAGAAAATTAAATACCTTTACAGGCTTTTTGGGAAGCATGCTCAGAAAGAAGCCTTTCACCCTTTTTACAGATGTAGTACAGGTTCCTGAAATACTTCTTGGAAAGACATTGGTGGGAACATTTCTGAGGTAAACAGCTTTCTGCTGTATCAGTGTCATCCCTGGTTCTAGCTAGATGTGGAGGGTCACTGGATAGTGCTGACTCTGTGGGAATGCATCAGCTCAGTCATTCAAGCCATTGCTCTCCCAGGGTAGTAGCTTCTCAGGACATTTGTCTACCCCATCTTTCCTGAAAGCAGGCAGTCTAGGACTGGAGGCATCAAGACATTGAAGAAGTACAGCTCCAGAGGGCAGCAGGCTGTTGAATTTTAAAAGGAGAGGGAACAAAGCTAAAGCAACTAGAAAGTAAAAGATAAAACAAATAAATTTAGGTCTCCCAGAAGGGAATGTATCAGAATTTTTCTCTTCCTTCCAGTTTAGTCTTTCTGTAGTTTGAATAAAAGCAAGTATACAAGCAAGCAAGAAAAAAACCCTGGAAAAATTCAGTTACACACCCAGCTTCATTTATGCTTCCACTTGTTCCCAATGAGTGTGTGTGCATGATGAGTTACATCAGTGTAGGGCATATTATTTTTACATTTCTCCTTGAATATGACAGTATTCTGAGAGGGATTTTTCTGAAGGGTGTGGAAGATTTTCATGGGTTGGAAATCTCCCTTGGGGTAGTTTTTAGTAGAGCTAAACAATCTATAGAAGTGTACAAGTGTTTTGCATTAGAGTTTCTACATAGGCTCATGCATGTACAACATTACTACATTTACTTCTCTTCTTATTTTTTTCCTTTGGATATCAGGCTCTTAAATATTTTTGCTTTCAAAATTTTGCATGTGCTTCCAAGTTTGCATCTTTGAGATTATTGCTTTTCCAAAAATGACGCTACCAGTGCCAACACAGTTTACGGATGACTGAATGTTATTAAAGTAGGAATTTATCTTCTTTTTTTAATGATGATACTGAAAGCTTAATATTAAGAATTGAACAATAATATTTTAAGATCTCTATTTTTTATCTACCTGTTTGAACATTGATAAATTCAACCAATTTGATTGCTGCTGGATACATCTTTTTCTGCTTAAGCTGTTGTTGGTAAAGTTGGAGAAATTATCCCATATTCTATGTGGTTATTATCCTGGGAATTGTTATTGCAAGTTTACAGTATTCTCTGGATTCTGAAAAGTGATTACATGAAGAGAGCATTTGCATGGGTCATTATCCATTAGACCAAATCTCAGTTCTTGCTTTTCTCATTCCCATCTTTCAGTATATCAGATCTTTGATTTGAACCTGCATATTACAACTGCTGCTTTAAATTGCTCCGTAACGGAGATCTCCATATTGCAACAGACTTCATTCAAACTAGGATAATAACGTGACTTCTGCTAATAAACTGCAAACACCTTTGACAGCTTGACAGCTTCTTGGTTTGTTGCCAGCCATATTGCTATGGGAGATTTCTTCTTACAAGCCACACCAGTGTTCTATACTCCCCCACCTGCTAGTGAAGGCTCCTTGCATGCCTGGGTCCGTAGTCCCTTATGCCATACTCTGGAGGTGTCAGGGCTGAGCATGCGGGTGTAGTTCAGTGTTTTACTTGCTGTGATAATACTGTTCCATAAAGAAGTGACTTTTGTTATTAAGTCTCCTCAGTTTCATAACAGAAAAAAACAAGGCAGCTCCCAAACTAGAAGCAAAATGAAGCTGAGAAAAGCATATTTGGCTAAGTTACAGTGCTGCTACTAACCTTAGCACTGAATATATTGCTGCAGACCTCCTGTCTGCAGGTCATTAGTCAAAACTCTTCTGACACAAACATAGTTTTGGTATGTTTCTATCTTGCAGCCCTTGTTTCTGTCAGTTTTGATGTTGTTGCTATGTATAAAGTCAAACTGAGTCTTGTTTTACAGTCCCAGTGTTGTCTGTGGAATCTGAGCATTGCAAGAGCTCCATTAGCAATGTTATTCTTCTCTATGGTCACTGTCACAGCCAATTTAGCTCCAGTTTTATTTTTGCCATAAAACAGCATTCACAGTCACAGTAATTCTGTTACCACAATGATATGAGAGCCAGTAAAGGACATTAATGATTTAATAAAGTACGTGGCTTAGTTTACAGTCCCCAGAGGATGCTTTGCCTGAACTGGGACGATTGCAGGCTGTAACATTAAGTATCCAGTGCTGGGGCTAACCACAATTCAGTGGGCTCTCTAAGAGTGGTCTGCTGTGGTCAGGCATTTACTCAAAGGCTGACAGGAGCTTGGAGAAGCAGAACAGAAAAGGCTGTTTCTTCAGAAGACTCTGGGAAGGAATTATAAACTGGACTTTGCTGGTAAGGAGATCTCTATTGAGAAGAGGAGTTTTAGGATAAAGGAGTTTCCCAATTGCCAGTAAAATGCACTTTCCAAATACCATAAAACACATGGTTTGAAAACACACGCTCATGACCATCTATCTGTCCCTGTAGTGATAGATTAACACTGTTCTGCATGACAGTTCAGCATTTTGTTACACTTCTATAAGAAGATTATCGTCTTACTGACAATGAAAGGGTACACATACTGTCCCTTTAGCTGGCTGTTGGTTCTTCCTAGCTTTTGGGTGCTCTGTCACTTTGAATCCCCTGTTGCTTGCAGTAGAAGGGGAAGAGTGAAAATGACTTGGTATTTGACCAAGGCTCTGGCTTAAATTAATGATGGCTCAGAGACCAATATGGTAGAAAACTCCTTTTTATAGCTTTTCTTCACTGGGAAAAATGAAGAGAAGTCGGCACAACGATATGACAGGAAAGTATTGTAAAAACTGTCAAGTTCTGAATGACTTCTACAAACTGTTACTATACTGCTGGGCCTAAGAATAACCCACATTAGTATACGGTCAGCTAGTCTTTCTATGGGATCAGTAATGACTCAGGACTAGATAAAGACAAATGAAAACTGGAGCTCCTGCTTTCTTATTTTCATATATATAAAATGCATGTAATTTAAAAATAACTTTGAAATAATGCTTTAGAGGATACTATAACTGATGAAACAAACTCACAGTCAGGCCTTGTTGTGCTGCTCACTGTACAGACAGAGGACAAGACATCAGTTCCTGCCTCAGAATTGCAAGGCAGGCAGTTGTTACAGCATACCTCTTGCCTACATTTTCTTAAGGCTTCCATAAGAGAGGATTGTGGGAGAGTGACTGAAAATACTTAATGTGTCTAATAAACTAAAAAGCAACATTTTACATGCTCTTCCCGATCTTTTCCATGTTAGGCCTGTGAGTTTTATAAAAGTGAGCAATTAAAGTGGGAATTCTTCTATTTCGCTTTACTACAATCTCCTAGCTTTCATTTCAACATTTTGTACTTCCTCTGATATTGTAAAAGTGATCATTTAGGAGTCATGTTCTCCAAGAATCCAACATTATAGTCTCTTCCATAGGTTTTATACTGGGAGAACTAAGAATAAAGTCATATGTCAAGAGTCTGACGTATTGGACATAATGGCAGAGCGCTGGCTTCTCTGGATATGAGGAGACAGAGTCGGTAATCATGTATTGAACTGGCAAAGAGAAGCCCTGAAGAAAATCTGAAGAGGTTGCAGCCATGAATGCAAAAACCTGAATTTGGAAAATGAGAGTAGGCTTCAACCCTTCTTGTAGATATCCTTTGAAGCTTTGCTTAACTCACCGATCAATTGCCCACCTTACAATCATCCACTCACATTATTCTTTTTGTGTTTAGGGTCTTGAAGGGTAAGAGTTACCTTATGTGATTGTCATTTAAAAAAGGAGATGTTTTCAACAGCAAAGTGATAGTACCTCCTCCCTTCCATTCTCCAAGCACCAATAAAAAAAAGACAAAAAATCAAAACCCAAAATGTACATTGTTTCAGAATCTGGAAATCATAGAATTAATATACTCCTATGTATATGCATTATAATATTTTTTTAAATCATGTAATCTTTCCTTCGTAGCTCTTCACTGTTATTAAATGCGATGGAAGTCATTGTCTGAAATTCTTTTTCCTGTGAGTTATTATTAGTATAAAGTAGTAATAGGTCATGATAAGTAAATTACTCTTTCTGCTGTACAATCAACCAATGAAGGAACTTGACAAGAACTACTGTGAGATGCATGTTTCAGAACTTCATTCAAAACCAAGCTATAACTAAGAGTGTTTTTGTTTTTTAAAGATTTTGTTTTTTCCTCTTGTTCTGCAGAATATAAATAAAATTACTCAGTGGAAGAATTCCTAACAGATGGTTACCATTTCAGCCTCAGATGGTAGAAAGCCCTAGAACCAAGCAATTATAGAGTTCTTTGATGCAGAACCAGCTGAACAGATTTTAATAATTTCTTCCAAATTGGAGACACCTGGCCCTGCAGAAGCTGCTGCAAGCTGGATGATGGAGGTGTGCAGATGAAATATATTCCTGATACCACCTGCAAGATGTTGGTGACTAAATCATGGAGAACAACAGGAAATTATTTAAAAATTACCCTTTTTTTTCTATTATTACTGCAATGAAAAATTGCAAATTGACCTGTAAAATAATTTAAAAAATCCTCTGAGGCAAGATTGTATTTTTTCGATTTTGTATTACTGCAAATGTTTTACCACTTATTAAAGAATGCTGAACAGGATATGGATATTCAACTATACCAGCTTTTATTTCTCACCTTTATAAAGCCTATAGGCCTAACCCAGAAAGGATCAGGAAGCGCATTTAAAATCCTTCTTTTTCTTATTTACTCTTATTCTGTTTCCTAGATGTAATTCCTGCCTTTGGAAGATGTAAAAATATTCCCCTAGTTGCAATGTGTGCCTAAGAGAAACCATTAGGCCAACCCTACCAGTGTGACAGTTCTGTGGCAGCTATCCTGCATGGAGATGATAGGAAAGGGTCAGCCTAAGTTATGTGTAAGAATTAGCTTCACCCAAGTCATCACCAAACTACTCCATTCTTTTCTCATTTATTCAACTCCATTTCTACAACCATAAGCTCATGTTTATCTCATGCTCTGCAAAGCCCTGTCACAGTCCTGATCATGTCCCTAGTATAAGTGAGCTGAAGCAAACTAGCTGCATGCCTCTGACCTGGGATATTAGTATTATGTATGGTACAAGTACTCTGCAGGACATTTGGTAAATCAGTCAGTTCTGCTAGCTAACAACTCTGATCCAATGTCCTAATACTGCTTGATACAGTTGATAAATTCTAAAAGAGTTTTGTAATGTGGTTGCTGGACTTCATAATCCAGGAGTTCTGTAGTCCAGTTTTCCTTATATCTTCTCAGTTTTTAGAATAACAGATATTCTCTGGAGTGTGAAGTTTGAGTGTAGAAGCATAGGAGAGAGTGTACAAAATGCTAAATATTCTAAGAGAATCTGATGAATCAATTTGTCTGCATCCATAAATTTAAATGTGACCATTGAACCTATCTTTGTTAAACTTACCTATTCTCTGTGTCTTAAAAAACCCAGAGTTTCACAAGATTTTGCTCCACACCCCCCTCCAGAATAGCATTGCTGAAGACTTCACATTTTCTAAAAAGCAATAAAAGACACAAATAAAATCGTTTCGGTTTTATCAGATGACAATATTTTAAACTGCAGTGAAATGGGGAGAGTAGAAGTGAGGAGGAAAAAGTGTCATGGTTTTCTTTATGAAGGGACATCTCTTAATCCAAAATTGAATGTTTAAATGGCAAAAGCTTTCATTCCAAGGCTTTCTCTCTCTGTATACAGTATGACCAAGACAATGCATTTTCTAGCTTGGCTACTTTTATGAGTTCAGCATCAGATTTCAATTTCATGAAAATCAAAATCAGAAGAGCTCCCTGTGTATAAGATACACAAACTAGTTCAGACATCACACATCCTTCTGGTTTTGCTTGTCCAAATTGTATTTGACTGATTCATATTATCATACACACTAGCTTTTTACAACGTGTATCTGGCAAAGTTATCCATAAAATTGAACACAGTAAGCATTATAATGCAATAAATAAGTTTTGCTTTGAGATTTGGGAATTAGTTCCATTGAAGTATGCTGCTTTTTGCAATGCAATCCATTCAATTGCATGTTTTTCCTATTCATTGGAATTACCTCAGTAACACAGCAGATTTGTGCTCAGTGCATTGTAATTTAATTTGCTCTTTTTGTTTCCTACAAGAAGAAATCAGTGGAATCAAATGTATTTCTGACCATTTTTATTGTTAGAATAAAGTGAGGCTGCAGGGCAAGCAAGGACCTCATTTCATTTCAATGTCTTATAGAATACTTTCAAATAACAGGTAAAATGCACAGCAAAATTGAAGCACAGTTACACTGCAGTCTGTCTTCAGACTGTTTTTCACCATGACTGTAAATGAAGAATCACAACATCAGGAAAACTGACTGGGGAAACAGTTTGTTTCTAATCTTCCTGAATCCTTAAAATTCTTCCTCAGTGTTTCTTCTTTATTGTTTAATATTATTTATTGTTTCAACCCTGCAATTTCTGTAAAGTAAGTTAGAGCGTTTATTTCTGTTCCCAGGACTGGGCATCCTAAGATTGCAGGATGGCAAACCCAGATGATAGCAACAATTTTTTACATGATTAAGTGCCACTATGTTGCAAAAGCAGGGAGTTAAAGGTGAATGCCTGCACTTCCTGATGTAGAAGATAGTGCTGTTGAAAGAAAAATATTTGGAAATTCCCGTTAAGAGAGAAAGGATTATGAAAAAATTTATTGATTGTTCTGTGAAGGAGCTGCAGTTAGTGGTGAGTTTAAGTGGTAAGAATATACAGCCTCTAGCTTTCTGTTTGAAGAATAGCTTCACTCAAAAAAGGAGTGAAGGAGGGAGGTGTTGAAAAAGAAGCTTCTTTGTGCCTTTGTAGCACCTCAGACTGTAAAGATAATTGTGAAATGGCAGGTGTCAGGCTTGGGAGGCAGGGAAGAAGTGTTCTGTTTTAATTAAGAAACACGGTTGCAGTTGTGTAGTAAAAGCAGTGGTTATGAAAATAAGAACAGCTACAGTTTGTGAAATCTGATCATATTATGAGTACAAAATAGACCAAAGAGATAAGTAAAAAAATGTAAAGTTAAAGCTTTTATTTTTTTTGTTATGATACTTTGTAACACTGTGACTCGCAAATATAATGAATTCTGATTTCACTTGAAAGAGCTAAACTAATCACCAAAGGACATCTTTTAGATCACGTAGTAATATGACAAATCAATGCCATGTTCCATTCCAGGACAGCATTTATATGAGGTCAGAATATAAGCTGTTAAACTGCACAATTTTTGGTTTATTGGATTTGACCCATCTGTTATCACATTTATTCCTATTTTCCATCAGTGGTATGGTCATTATCACTATACTTTGTACATTTCTCTAAAGTAATTTGACATGAATTCATGCCTTGTAATTGTTGAAATCTGGCTGAAGTGACTCAGTTAGTAGATAACTACCTAGGACTCTCTTGAAGACAGGGAATATGCCCTCCCTTGCTTCACGTTTTGGGAATTACATTTTCAAGGTGGATGTAGCCATGGTGTATTTCCTGATCATGCACAGCTGTGTTGAGATCAATAATAGGTTGTCATGGACAGATCTCTGTGTGACTTCAGGAGCTCATCAGCATCACACAACTCACTAGGCTGGGACCTTGATATTGACCATTAGTACCAATATAGAGGGATAGAGTCTTTGACTGTGCTTGATACAAGAGAAATTAATACCTTGGTAAATGGTGTCCTCTAGGGAGTTAGTAAGGAGTGCATATTCATCCATACAGCAGGCACAAAATTAAGCACTGCTAGTCAAGATATGTGTTTTGTTTTTTATAGTAATGTTTTTATCATTATAAGTATGGTAGTTCATAAATTCTTCTCTCGGTTTCTATTCATATCCTGTTTCTCGTATAAAACCCTCCTGAAATGACTGTTTAAACTCTTCAGCCTCTTGCTTTCCTAGTCAGGTTTTCTGAGTTACAGTGTTTTTTCAGTTGCCATTATTTATCAGAAGGGAAGATATCTTCTTGAATGTCTCTTACAGAATCATGTAGATCCTCATCCTGACTACAAGAATGACTGATTACAGACTGAGGCAAAGAGGTCAAGTCCCATCTTACTTTTAGGTGCTCTTCATTTTTTTGGGCGTTAACATTTATATGTGTAGGTCTCCTGGTTGTACTGTGTGATTGAGAAATATTTTCCTAGCATGTGGTTTTGGTTCTCTTTGTTTTCTATGTCCTTTGTTGGAACTCATCCTCTTTTTTCATTGTTTTTCATGATCCGTAGTTGCCAAGCCAAGCTTGATTTCTCTGTCGTCATTGTGCCTTTCCTCAGAGTCAAAGAAAGGAGAGGTTTATGTTCCAAGACCGGGCAGCCCGTTGACTCCGCCTCCGTCAACTCCTTATGTTTTACGAAGGCCAAAACCAGATGTCTTGGAAGGAATTTCAGAATAGAATAAACATATACTGATCTACCCAGTCAGTGGTTTAGCAATTTCAAAATATTCTTCTAGTCTCCAATGTTTTGTGGCTCAAGAACTTCCTGAGCCTGCAGCTGTGTGTCTGAGCACAATGATCATCACAAGAAGAGAGAAAATATAATATTATGAATTTTGCCAAGTAACATTGCAATAAAACAGCACTACCAAAATTAAATATATGCATTTCACACATGCTTTAAACAAAGGCTTAAGTAGACAAATCTAGCCATGACAGCAAAGGTGGTGGCAAGATTCTGCTATGTGCACTTATCTTCTGCTGTAAATTACTGGCACCAGAGCATGAGTAACAGAACAAATGATTTTCAACACAACACTGGTACTCTGCTAGCACCTTTTCTGAAGTTGCCTTTTGTAGTTTGATGGTAACTATGAGCTGTGATGATTGAGGAGACAGCTGACTGGGTTTTCAGACATACTTACTATCTCCATGATGATTTTCAGCACAGGGCCAGTTAGGACAGATAAGGGTGATGATGGCTTAACGCTACTGCCTAAAGTAAGGAAACTGTTGCTTCCCAAGAAGGAAACTCAAACTCTAAAGCACTCTTGATGTGAGCTCCTGTGTCCAAGTCAAGCTAAACTGGATGATAAACCAAACATCTGGCTTCTCAGTCCTGTGAGCTGAGGCCTCTCAGAGACTTCTAGTCACCTTGTGACATTTTCGGCAGCCCAAACAGTGGTGGTAAACTTCAGTAAAATATATCTGTTACTTACTGGTATTTCAAACAGCTAGGGAGCATTATTTGCTGGTAAATCTACTGCGTTTCAACAGTAAACATGCTTTAGTAAATAACACGTTTGTAAAACATCTGCGTAGTATAGAAATCTAAAGGCTAAAGGAGTTGTTAAAAAGAGGTAGGGACTTATAAAAAATATTTTATGGCCAAATCCCTAATTAAACTGCTGGAGCCAATTTAGCATAACTTTAAACTCTTCTTGCTATGCCTTCTTTTACAACTGTATCACATTCCACCATAAAAGGAAAATCTCTGTTGATAGTGTTTGATATTCTTTAGCCTACTGGTGCCAAGCATAACTAAATCATATTTTCATTATATTTCACATTCTGCTTACTAATATTTGTACTATGTGGCTAAGTTTCACTAGAAAAACAGACAGTGTACCCAGCAACAGAAGTAGAATGAAAAGGAGAGTAAATTAAAAATCTTGCTTCAGTAGTGTAATTTCTATAGCCTAAAAAAATGTAAACTGCCATGCCCTTCCTGGTTTGTCAGAAGAAAACCTATGGGTGTCTTCTCCCACAGAAAATTGAGATATTTATGTAGGTTTCTTCAAATCTGATCATAGCTATAGATAATTCAAGAAATTTTGATTTAAAACATATTTATAGGTTTGATGTCTTGTTTCTGTGACTTCCCAGTTCAGTCACATTTTTGTTTTCTCTTTACATAAGCGTCTTAGGTAATTTGCTTATTTTAATCAACATAGAATAATTGTCTCAGCCTATTCAGATAGAGCTGAACTTTTTAAGAAAAGTGGTCTGTAAATGCTGTGTTGAACCAAGAGGGAGATACCAGTTGGTACAAAAATAATTCTGCCTATTTCTGTTATCAGATGGTACTTTGAAATCCCAGTGTTGTTCAGGCATTTATTCCTTGGAGATTTTAAAGGAAGGTGGGAGTGTTCAGGCTTCTAATGTGGGCATTTCAGTTGGACAGGCTATATATGTGTTTGGTACCAATTCAAATGGGATTATAAACTGGACAAGAATTTGTTAGGACTGTCAAAAGATATTTTGTTCTTGTTATAATATTTTCATGAGTTTGCTTTTTTTCTTTTAAACCTCGTCAGGGTTGGGATTGTAACTTTCTAGCAGATTTAGAAGTACCTCACATGACCCTGTCCCAGTCCCAATGCAGGATCGGCACTGTTCCGTCAGTGCCATATGTAAACATCTGGATATTCTCAAAAACGTATTCAAGAATCCAAAAGAATGAAAAATTATTTTTCAAGTCAGTCACTCTGAACAAGTCTTTTTCTTGTGATTTTTCAAAATATATTTGTTATATTAGAGCACAATATCCAGTTATCATAACACCCACAAACTGTCAATCATGAAATGTTATGGACACTGTAGTTTCCCATTTTGCAAGATGGTTTCAAAGACCTAGAAGGCACCACATTCAGAAGTCGTTATCCTGCTTCTTGGTATAAAGTCTCAGCCCATTTGCACTCCTGGGCACCAGGGCTCTCAGTAGGTATTTGGATGTTTGGGAAGGCATGTTGGAAACAGCTTTGGCACACAGGAAATGCAAGAGCTTCCCAGTACATCAGTGGTGAAGGCACATGGTTTTGTATGGTTTAAACCTTGGGTTTAAATGCACCACCTTAGCTGCAGCCCTTGTGTGCTTTACTACAGGAAACACTTCCGTAGAAGAGGCTGGGACCAGCTTGACATATGTCCAGAATTCCCTGTGTTAGTGATATTTTACTACATTTTAGAGAACTCACAGCAAGGTTTCTGGTACATAACTTCCCAGGACACGTGGACACCAGACTGCGATAATGCTGTACTATAATTTTTTTAGTAAATTAGATCCTATAGGATGGTTATTACATTTCACTTACTATGATCAGGTATTTCAGACATAAATTGTGTCATCGTGATTGTGTTACTTATAGCTTAATTGAAATAAAAATATCTTACTTATTTTTCTATTTTGGAAGGAAATTTTCCCTCATGCCCACCTAAAATTTGAAGTACTTTTATATAGAAGTTACTTCTCACAGTGGAACTGTGGCTTAAAACATTAGCTATCCGGTCTTCACTGAGCTCCTGTCTCTATAAGTGAAAATAGTCAGTAGCTCAGATACAAGAACATTTAAAATTACTACAATTCATTACTTATTGAAGAAAAGAATAATGTATTGAAACCTTAGACTAGCTAGCAAAACTCTTATTAGATACCAACATGGTCTACTATCCCAACTTGTGACATTATTTTTTCATATATATGTATTTCATGTTCTAAAAATAACAATAGTCATAACCTGGTTTTGGAACCACGGTCCACTAGTGAGAACAAGAAAAATGAAGTGCAAGAGATCCAGTAACTCAGGGGGATGTAGGCAAAGATTATTTTACAGCATTTCATACTGAAAAATAACACGTGAGTGTCTTCTATGCATGTTTGGAAGAGATTGTGATCTGAATTAGTATGTGTACCTGTGATATGGTTGCTATTGTGTGCATGATTCTTGGGGAAGAGGGTTTGCATTGTAAAGAAATGCCTAAGTAAGTGTTTGAATGCTGTTCCTTAGCATTTGTTTATTAGTATTACAAATCCAACCCCACCTCTTTTTCATAAAATTAATGGGGCTTCTTCATTGTGCTTAGTGACAGAACTATATTCTTACAGGATAGAATGGAAAACATAACATTATCAAAACTGAAAGGGCTGAAGCATTTATTCAATGTTCTATTGACAGCTATGACTCTAAATGTTTATCTTCAGTTACACTGCTTTTAAAATGAAACATTTGTCTTACATACTTGAGGTTTTCAAGCTAGTGTTATATACTACTGCAAAGCTATTGAAATCAACCCTTTCCCAGCTCTTTCCCTTCCAAATGAACTCAAGAAATTCAGATGTATTATCAAACATTTGTTCTTCTGCTTGTGTTAGATTTTTTTTATTTATACCCATGTTCTTGGACTAAGATTTTCTTTTTAATTGCATAAGTAGATAATTAGACGTGTATTTAAGCTTACATTGTGAGACCTTGCACCTACAGTAGAAACACTCAATTATATTGCTTTTGGTTTTGGGCATGTGTTGCTATTCATGAATCACTGCTATACACACTTGGAGCTCCAGACAGATAATCTTGGTTGCAAGACACCAACCCTGAACCCACAACATGTGGACTATATTGACCAGAATTCACACGATCAGCAACAATGAAGACAGGTTTTTTCATATTTTTTAAGCTGAGTATAATTATAAAAGGTTTATTGCATCAGGGTCCTACTGCTTTCACCAGCTATATTTTTTTAAAAAAAAAAAGCTGAAATTTTCTTGTTCTTATCTCTTTTATTAGACAAATCTAATTCTTAGAAAGGCATCCTAGATGGAGGTCGGGCTAGTGTTTTGGGCTGTTACATATGGAAGTCTTTATTTTTGTTAGCTGCTGAATGACCTTGCCTAGTGATCAAGCCTGAGATTTGACTCCCTTATTTTTGTTAATCTAAATAATTTAACACAATTTCATAAAACAGATCACAAGGGTTGTTTTTTCATGCTAGATATCTTGCAAGAAATATAGAGTAGCAAGACTTAAAATGTCAGTGAAGAGTTCTTCGTATTAAATATAGTGAAACAAATTTCTGTTCACGGTTATATGCATTTATGATTTGATGGCAGGTGAAATTTCAACTTTAGAGAGAAAGAAAAAATCCTTTTTTTGTTACTTATGACAGTAAGTCTAGAAGTTTGCAAAGCACTGGATCAGCTACACTTCATTTCTCTGTTAGAGATATGTCAAAGAACAAATAACAATTGTAATTCTGTTTAACTTTCTCTGTGTTTGCAATGTATGCACCAATCTGGGCTTAAATGATTTTTGTCGTTGAGATACAGTCTCTCTGGTTTTTCTCCAGAAGACCAGAACGCCTCAAACAACCACAGGCAGAACTTGATCATATCTTCTCACTGTCAGTGCTGCATAGATGGAGCTCCACCCTGGGGCTTGTCTTAATGTAATTAATAATATTTACATTTACACATGCACATGAATTTTCTATGCTGTCTACATGGACTAGTAGCTGTTCATTGGTGTCCCAAATATATATTTCCTTAAGAAAATGTTTTTAAATTTTGTTTCATGTAAAGGATCTTTTGCACTCATATCCAGATCAGTATAACTGAAAAATAAAACCCCAAAATGACAATGTAACTTATAATGATCTTACAAGAAGGGAAAAGTTAAATGAAAGTTAATACTATTTCAAGTTTGAAAAATTATATACATATGTGTCAGGAGATTCTAAAAGTTGTATATCAAATCTTGTTTTTACAACTGAAGCACTTTAATTAACAGATAGGTTTGATTGCGGTTTAAGTTATCCTGAAATTGTTTCATTTTTCTTAATTGTATTGCTACTGCTACTAATTTGGGCAGAGGTTGAACCTGTGACGCACTACATAGGAATGAAGGCATGGTAGCCTGCCAAGGGTAAGAGCTTTCTTAATTGAAAAATATCTAAATAAATTTTCTGAAACTGTGAAAAAACAGTGAAAATGCTAGACAAAGAAAAAGGTTGATATACTGTGGAAATATCTCCTCAAGGCAAATACTGCAACTATAGAACTGTTGACCCTGGAACGATATTAGGTTCAACAACATGTATAATGATTTAACATTTTAGGGGCCTGACCCCATTGAACTCAACAGAAAGAATTTAAAAGAATATTGAGAGCTTTGGTTGCAATCCAAAAAGTAAACTGATACACCTGGGGGGATAATTTTTGCATACCTCTTTTGGATTATCATTTACACTGCTATTCTAAATGTCATTTACTTCAGTATTAATGTAAAGAACTAGCAATTACATTTCATTTTAACAATAACAGAAATACCTTGCTTTTCTTAAGACTCTAGGTGTTTCTTCCCTAAAAATTTAAAAAAAAAATTAACTTGCAACACATAGACCAAATTACTTTTGTCTAATACACGTAAGAAGTAACTATAACTTTTTATGTAGAGGTATTTGCCTTTAAAATGGCTTTTTAATTGTTTGGTTTTAAACTTAAAGTCTACAAATAGAGTAGAATATAATCTGAGCTTCTGGTCTTTCATCTGCTGTGATGGTAAAGATTGTTATCAACTGTAATGTTACACTTGGGTCAGTAAGGGCTTCACTGACTGAAGGTGTCAGAGTTTTTTTCTTCAAACCAAGAATGTCCCTTGAAAATATTTTTATGTTGCCATTATGTTCACTGTAAATCATCAGCCTGCAGTTTTAAAGTTTAAAAGCTGACAAGCTGGGATTTTGAAGATGTCACCAAACTGTTTCTCCACTGCTGCCTTACTCATGATGGTTTGGAGAGCTAGTCTCTGTAAAGGACTGGTCAAGATATTCATGCTGATCAGAATGACATTACTCCATGAAAATTAAGGTACTCCCCTGCTCTGCTTCCCTTGCATTAAGCTTATGGGTTCATTGAACTGGATGCTTTCCAGCAGATATAAAACTCTAGTAGATCATGGGCAAGTGATGCAAATCAGAACAAGCTCTGTGCTCAACCAAGTCGGTCATTAGGACAACTAATATTTACTATTAGGTTTTGGTTTCTCTATTCACTCTCTGCTGAGCTGTATGGAAGAAGGCAATAACACTTCTTTTATCCTGTGTGATCCAATGGGAAGGATTTAAGGTATGTCTCCAGAAGCTCTGTGTCCCAGTCAGCATGGGAAATTGTTCAGTTAGACCTTGGGAAAACTATGGGTAATTGGGGTACTGGTGTCTGTTTCTTCCCTGTCATGCCAGTACATATTCAATAACTTTGGTTTCATGACTGCATTATAAAGTATGAGGGGTTTATTTTCAGAGCAATAACTAAATGCATGTTTTCTACCTAAAAATCTCCCCCTAAAGGACAGCAATGTTGTCAGTCTTTTCTTGTGACTGAAACTGTGGTAACTGTTTCATTAGCAAGCCAGACATAAAACTTGGCTACCAAACCTAGTTCTTTAACATCAATGTTGGTTTTAGGTTTGGGTAAGATTTGAAGAGAGATATTACATAAAGAAGTCTTTCATTTTCTGAACTACTTGGAAAGATCCAAATAACTTGTTAGCATTCAAAGGAGTCACTTGGAATAGCAACGTATAAATTCAGATTTTTTATTTACCAAATATTCATGAAATAAGAAAAAAACCCATGTATTTGATTTTAATTATAAAAAGCAAAATAAAAATATCAAAAAACCAAAACAGTTTAAAGTGTGATTGACATGTTTGCATAGCTCCACAAATATCTGCATACTGTCTTCTCATCAGTTAATATCTAAAACTTTTCAGTAGGAACACAAAAAAAAATCACTGGAGGTTTATCCAGATTATCCTGAATTTTCTCCTCCATGCTATATATGTTTTTATTAATATACCTGAGCATGTGTGTCACACAGTGTGGATGGCTAAATAAGATTGATATTCAGATGTGGTATTACCTGAATTTATGTTCTGATATTTGTTTTGTGGTTCAAATATATCAAATATCAGAAGAAATTCTACAAAAAAATGACTGAGAGATTTGAAAATGAACGTTCCTTTGCAATTCTTTAATCACTAGAGGTTGGCATAACCTTTAAAAAAAAATGTTTGACTGAAATCATCTCAGCTGGTGGATGGAAAATGAGGCTTTCAGGAAGCTATGGAAATACTTAACATGGGGGACAGTCCCAGAAACAATTTTAAAATGAAGTGCGTGAAGTACTGTTCTGAGCAGAGAAGGATTTTTTTCCTGGCTGGTGTAGTACTGGTGTCAGTCATGAGACTGAAAGTGCAACTGCACTCCCTATGATTAATCAGAACGGAACGTACACTTGACACAATCAAGATTTGTATCTGCTCAGGGGAGGGTGAGGGTAATGTGAGCCTTACGTTCTCACTTTGACTGTGGCCGACTATTGGCAAACGCTGATCTTTACACCATCTCAAGTTGACATGCTCCAATACTATTAATCTGATTCATCTGTGTTTGCCTTTCATATACACTCAAGTGTATATGAGGAAGAAGAACACATTTTTTAAAAAGCAGGATATACTTGCCTGAGGGATGATCTATTTTGATAGCAGTTCCTAGATTTGCCATACCAAAGAGGAAAATGATTTACTGTATCAGGCCAAAAATGCTTTGCATTTCCAGCCTTTCCCAGTAAAATATTATGTTTAATGTTCTCACTATTTTTGAAGGCACGGTCAATAAACCTGCAACTTGACAGGTTCTTGACTTGTGAAGCTGTTTTTCTTTGGGCTGGATCTGCAAATTAAGATAATAAATGTGTTAACAATAATATCCTGATCTATAATTTTTGAAATAAATGTAAAAATTTCAAATGGTTTGAAGAAAATCAATTAACACTAGTTTTTAACAGTGATTTAGGCACTTAGACACCAAATTCTATTGGTTTCTCATTGAGATTCAGGTACAGGAACCAGTCTTTTCTGGTTTCTGCCACCCAGTTTCTACTAGGCATAGAACAGCGTAAATTCCAAGGTACCTACTACCTGTAGGAGCTCATCTCAAAAGGATGGGTTGAAAGGGACGGAGAGGTCCCTAAGGATGGTACCCTCAGAAACAGGTAGGTGGAAAATTGTTGGGGTTGTTAGGGGAACAGATACTGCCTTGTGCTGTGACCATGATAAATCATGAGTGTATCCTGTTTGCCAGTTGCGTGGTTTGTTTCTCAGAATGTTCAGGATTAGAATGCTGTCAATCTTTTCTCACAGAGTTGTTCTACTTAGTGTAATTAATTAAATGTTTACCAGACCAGAGACACCATGATTGACTTGTGAGTCTTCTCTGAAACGCAGCATTCCTGAATAAATTCGGCATTTACTGTCACAGGGCACAATGTTCCTTGAAATAGATACTTCATAGACTCATAGAGTTCATAATCTACCTAGAGCTAGTTAATTCTCAGCTTTCCTCGGAAACGTTATTTAGACGTCTGCCTAGCAAAACTGGTGTAATACAACAGCCTGTTTCTATTCTATGTTCAAGTTCTCAGTGTCTAAGCAAACTTGACTGTATGCCTGGCTATCTCCTTATGTAATAACAAAATCTGCATCCAAAAAGTCCTGTATTTCTTTCATTTCCTCCAGGCATTGATGAGACCAGAGCAAATTTGCATCCTGATTCGGCCCTGATCTCTTTGGTCCTGGTGGCAGCAGAGCCTCTCCCTAGCAATGCCACCCAGCTCCCAGCAGTCAGCCAGTGGATGGGCTGTGGCTGCGCAGCTTTTGGACTGTCTTTCACAGCACTGTTACCTTTCTTTTAAACTGAGATCAGTGAGACATAGTAACCAGGCAGGCATTATATCATAAACAGGAGATTTCCTTGGATTAATTTTTTTCCTTTTAAATATAACGGTTCAAAAAAATCATAACTCTAGAGCTACATTGCTCACTGCAATCATTTGAGCACACAGTTAAGCTCAGTCCTGCGCTCTTTCACAAGCGAGCCTTTCCTCCACTCAGATCCCCTCCCTTTGACCACAGGCTATCAGATAAGAGGAAGTTGTGTGGATTTTAATACTGAGTTTATAGAAGTAAAATTAATTACAATGTCAGTCATTAATTTCTCACAGAATATAAAAAAAGAAGGATGAGTTCTAATAGAAACCAAGATCCCACATCAGTCAGCAGAAGATTATCATCTGCTTTGGAAAGAAATATTGAAGACTATCCTTGTTTTTTTTCCTGCCTCAATTCCACATCATGGTTGCTTTGTAGTCCCAGACTAGTGATTAATTATTTTACATATTTCTCACACTGCAGGTACAACGTTCTGTGGTACTTGGCATCACAGCCTCGGATGAAGGAGACCTATACTGTCCAGTGTCAGCATTGAGAATGCAGTGTCACTGTTAAAGCATACCTTGACCAAAAAGCCATAGAAGGTGTAACCCTATCAAAAACCACCAGGAAGTACTGAGTTCTCTAGATTATTTGGCAGCAGTCCTGCAAATACAGGTTTCCATGAGCAAAGGTGGTGGATTTTTATTCATTCCAAGGAATGAACACTCCTTGCAGTGGCAAATTGAATGAGTCTGTGTTTCTAACAAAATAAAATATACCGTGTATTCTCTGCTGTCTGACCTCTCATAGAGTAGTTGAAGTTGTCTTTCAGCTAGCTGGCATCTTTTTTTTTGTAATTACATACTCTTATTGGCAGAATAAAAACAAAACCAAAATCAGTACTGAAACATTCCAAAAGCTAAAGCCATGTCATCTCAACCCAGCCTAGAGCATGGGAAATCCTGCAGTCCTGGTAGGTGACAGGATATGGCTTTGGCATAAAAAGCAGATAATGAATTCATTGGATTGCATCATATTTTATTTTGTTCTTTCACCAGGAATGCTGCGTCTCACCTCAGAGCACAGTATATGCTGCAGGCATTAAAAGGAGACTTGTTCGGCCTCCCTTTCCAGAAATTATGACTCATCTGAAGTGATGATAATTTATTTGTCTTCCCAACCCCTTTTACTAATTTATCTTTAGTATGAGGTTCAGACCAGTTCTGTTTTTCTGCCTTGGTCTGATGCAGTTTCAGATAACCCTGCCAACCATACTGCAGCTTCTGTTAAATTAAAGTTTCTCTCTTTGTATTCAAAGAGTTGCTGCCAGCATGTCTGCATCCAGACCAGAGCCAAGGAGACCCTCACTGCAGTATCCTCAGATAGCTGGTTACCATCTCATCCCTCAGATGCTCCACTCCTTCCTTTCTTGTAGAAGATTTCTGAGTTGCACGAAGCAACACATCAGGGCCAGATTTTCCTCATCAGATACTGGAATTATAGACAGAAGAAAACTAAGTTGTCCAACACAGACTGAGTCAGAAAAGATCCATGCAGTGCAGCAGTAGAGTATCTAGAAAGGCAGGAAAATGATCAGCATGTTATTCCTGGGAAAAGTGGAAAGGTTGTGGGAGAAAATATTAAGTAATTAATTTTGCTTCCTTAGTAATTTGTTTATCTTCAGAATATTAACGGAGATAAACGAATTTCTTTGTATGAGACTGTTAACTCTGATCTTTGTCATGTGGTGATTGAGTGATCAAAAACATTTAGTGAAACACCAAAAATATAAGAATGCATTCATAGAAGACCGAGAAGTAAAACAGAGATGCTGAACCTCTGTGGTAAAAACGATGTTTAATTGTCTCAACTATGATAATCACAGCTTTGAAAATAAAGGTCCCTTTTCTGAAATTATGTATTACCGTAGATTTTAGAAAAAAAAGGAAAAAAAACAGCTTAATTTTTTTTTAGATAGTGATATAAGCAAGGGAATTGTGCACTCCACCCACTATATACAGGGTATTTTTTTAGCTGAAATTTTGAATCATTTCACAAAATTACTATTTTCTCAGGATGACTGTGATATCATGTTTTTTACACACAAGTTATTAATCCTTCAGTGTTCACAGGCCATTTCTAAGGGGCTTACTAAAGATACTGAAAACATTCATAAGCTTCTTGGGCTTAAAGACTTATATACTTGGCCCTAGAGTTTTAAAGTGTATTTTTTAAGTGCCTGCAATGTTGGTATACCTGCTATAGCCTATATACCACTACTGTAAGTATAAACAAAGACAAACATAGGATGTAAGATGTCTGAATTCAGATTATATGATTGAACAGAAAAGATGAGAGAATAATTCCAGTTTGATCTGCAACAACTCTGGCAATGATAAATTTGTAATCTTACAACTGTATTGATTTCCCTGTGTTCAAATAGACCTCCCATTCCCCAGACCCACCTCAGACGGTTTTAGACACTTCACTAAGGCAGCTATGATAGGAAATAGTCACCAGCACCTAATCTAGGTATCTAGAGTTATCGATTTTGAAACTGTGTCAAACCAGGTTTGAACTCAGCGTTCTCAAACTGGTCCCTGACTGTCACTAGCACCTAACCTGTGTATCTACAGGTATCAATTTTCACCACTGACTGTGTAAAAATTCCCTATCCCATGACTTTTGTGACTGCACATGAGACTTCTAGATGGCCCAAAGCAATATGAATTCAATCCTACTGTTGGTTTATTAATCACAGGCAGTTGAAGGAAGAGGAAATATATTTCTCTTTTCTTTATTAGCCACTGTAACTCACAAGAGATAGGGTCTGTTTCCTGCTTGTTCCTGAAGTTGTTGCATTGCATTGCGCTATCTTTCTGACTTTCCAAGCTTTACAAGATTAACTTATTTTAGGAGTACTACTTAATGTAATGAACACAATGAGAGTTTATCAGGGAACTGCTTTCTCAAAAGTCCTGTGTGCATGTTTCCAAGTATATTTTATCAGGATCTTTCCACTTGACATCAATAACAATTAAGGTCCTGCTTGATTGACCCCTTTTCCTTTGCAGAAAAAAAGACTTCTGCATTTTCCAAAAAGAAAGCAATCTCTGTTGTTCACAGTAAAACATATTCATGTGAGCTAAAGTATGTGAATTGAAATACAATTTTTTACATCTATTTTAAATTTTTGTCTTTTTATTAGCATATGTTACTTGTGTTTATTTCCATATGTTTCAGCTTTCTCTTAATTATTTTTTAAAGTATTCAGAGTTCTGATGATCATATAGCCTCAGACAGCTATCTTTTGTGTGTTTCTCTAGTAGCTTCCATAAAAGAATTATGATTGGACTATTTCTATTATTGTTGAAATTACTTTTGGAATTAATTTCTGTATACTTGCTAGTTTAGTCTGAGATATGTTGTGTTTATATGGAAATCTGATTTAGATTCCAGTCCTGTAATTTTCACAATATGTAAACCTTAACAGTGATATTGCAGAAGCATAGATTGACTCAAATGAGAGGAATCATCTGGAAGGCATCTTGGTCAACCTGCTGTTCAAAGTAATGCTCATGCATTGCCCTTTCCATTGTTCTGTTTTTCTCCCTTTTTCTACATTCTACAGTGATATATTTTTTACTGTTGACATTGAAAACTCCTGATTGCTTAACTGGCAGAATATGAAGAGAATGACCTTGACAGCATTATAACTTTACCATCTAAATGCTTGATTTGTGATTCTTCAATCTTAGACATCCTCAGAAGCTGATTCAGTCCATCTGAAAAATAGTCTAAACTATGCAGTGTTACTTTTCTCCACATTCTAAAAAATGCTATTGGTAAACTAACTTCCAGTACTTTAGTTCAGAGACAGCCAAATTGAGGTAAAATGTGTTCTATGGCTGTTGCCTTTGGGCTTTACACTCACAGGTAGATGAGAGCGAGATGGGCCCTGGGCACTGGGTTTGAAATGGGAAGGAGCTGTATGCAGTTCCTTCTGTCTATACACAGTTGTGCTTAGATAAAAAGAGCTTGTTAAGATAAAGCATGAACTCTCACAAGTGCAAATGGAAGCAAAATCAGCCTCTTGGTAATTGTTTTTCTTGCTGGAATGTGATATTCATTTCCCATCTTCTGTGAAAAAGTGACTTGGGACATATTGCATTCAGACTTGTGACACAAAACATTTTTTTTCAAATAGAGATTCAAAATGTTCTATTCAGCAGACATTAAAATAACTCAAAACACTGTTCTGTGTCTTTGATGTATGAAGACAGAAGAAATGTGGGTGCCAACTTTATCTGATTATTGAATCTTTATGGTCTGCTATATTCTAGGATGCAGAGTTCAAAAGATTTTTGCATTAGAGTGTAGAGGTAACCTAGGAATTGTCAGACTTAAGCAGACCAGCTACCCATTATCCTCCCTCCAAGTAAGTAAAGTATTAGCTTCTTAAGAGAGAGGTTCCAGAGGTCATCAGTAGGGAAAGAGTTGCATACTCTACGTAACTCATCCTGAAGTCTTTTTGAAATATAGTTCTCTAGGCATGTAATTTAACCACTGAAGAGTTACGCTAGAAATGAAAAAGTTCTTTTTAAATTTTGCTGAATTCTTTACTTGTACAAATCCCTATGATAAAGATTTTTTTATTTAAATGTCTCATTAAAGAGGAAAAATTTTTCAGTTTCTCAATATAGAAGACTGCCTATTCATTTACCATATGCTCTATTCTTAGCCTTCTTAAACTAACAAGGAGCAGCTGCAGCTCGGGGATACTGATCCTAATAGAGCACTTAGATGGCATAGGTACAACTTTTCTTGAATTAAATTGGTTATTTGGTTGCTTCATTTCTTTCTTTCTTATTTAAGTCTAGTTAATCAATGTGATCAGGCTAAAAGGAGGGAAGTCTGGACTTGGAGGCTCAAAACAATCTCTGTTTCTTCTTTCTTCCTACTATATTTCCTCTTTTTTTCATCCATACATTCTATACAGCATTCCTTAGGATTCAGATGGTAAGATTTGATGTGGTAAAATGTGCTATAGAGATGCTCAAAGTTAGCTTGCCCTGTATTTTCACACATTTTTTTTCGCATTAATTTTTCCAAAACCTTAAAGTAATCATCTAAAGCATTTTTAAAACCCTTTCACAAGCTCAGAGCATCAGAACATTATCAATGAAGTTTTTCATTATTTTAGGCATTTTCCTCCTTTATCACATATTTTATTACTGGTGTTTTCCTCCACCCAGAACCTCTTTGTTATCGGTCTTCAATATTTCTCTTTCTTTTTGTCATTTCTATGTTCCTTTCTCCTCTTTTACCTGAAGTCATTTCTCCTTAGTTTTCAATGTTGTAATAAGCAACGAAGTTGATGCTTTTTATATTAAAAAAATAAACATTTGATTCTGGAATTAATAAATTACAAATTTGTCTTTACTTTGTGCTTGTAGTTGACCAGAAAATCTCCTCCTTTTTATGAAAGCGTATTGTCACATGGAACTCTGCCTTTCTGAGCTCAGTAAGCTCTTTTCCACAGCTTCCATGCTCAGTTTAGGAGTGGGAGCCTTGGAAAAAGAAGTGTCATAAAATGTTTTCTTGCACAAGAAGTGTTTTAACCTTCTTGATACACCAGGGATCTGAATTTCTGAGAAAACAATTCACCTTTTCCCATGATAGGAATAATACACTTATTATTCAATTCAATTCCTTGCTACATCTGACACGTGTAAGCATAGTAAGGTCTTTGACAAGATATTTTTTCCCTTTTGGTCTTTTTTCTCATCCATAATTCTGACTAAGGCAGGTATTTCTGTGCTTCATAAAATAATTTGGCATTAATTCTTCCCTGCTGTCCTAATTCCAATCCACTTACAGTGTGAGAGAAATGTTTATATCATAAGAAGCTTGATGGTTCTGCGGCTTGGAGAGTTACACATCATTTTTCTAGTACAATGAATATGGTGAGAGGTAGTGTCTTTTATTTTACTATAGTAGTAGATCAGCAAATGTATAATTGTTGCCTTTCACCAATTGTTTTTTAGGCATAAATAACCAGTACACATGCTTTGAGTAGGGAAATTGTGTTTAAGGAGTAACAATTTCAGCTATAATGTCGAGTAGAACTCATCCTCAACCATTGGCTGCTAAGTAGAGGTAAAACGTTTTTTCTGTTCCTTTTCATAGGGCTTGAGATGCACTGTTGAAATCTCCCAGTTTATAGCTAAATTTCTTTTCGCTGTTCTTGTGTGGGAGTTATCTATTGTTTCAGGGCACCCTGTCCTCTAAGTATGTGCATCTATGCACATGTTTGCAAGCCCACAGAGCAGTAGATTTTTAACATCATGAGTCAGTTTCACTTGAAAAATACATGCTGTGTTATGGAGAAATAGTGTCTTGGATGGGAATACACTGAAAACCTGTACCCACAGAAATAAAAGGAAGTGCCTTCTCAAGACACAGCATTTTATTAGGAGAAAAAGTAATTGATTTTGAAATTTGTGATTTTTTTAAAAATTACCTTTAGGATGTCTAAAGTATTGACTTGCATTTTTTCTATCTAAAATACAGAAGCATACATAGTCCAAACAACTTCTAAGGTAAATAAAATGATTTAATGATGGAAAAAATGGATGATTCATTAAATGATTTAAATTGAATTAAAAAACACTGAAAGGATACATTTCAAACTACATTAAAGACCTGATGTTGATTCCAAGAAATTTAAATCTAGTGTATTAAAAGCACATAAATGAGTAGTGACAATACAAATCTAACATGAAGACAGATTTTATGTAATAAAATATTAAAAATACTTCTACTTTAGAAGAAATGTTAATGATTTAACCAAAACTGATAAAAGCAAAATACTTGCTTTGAACTACACCTACCCTTGCATAGTGAATCATGTTTTCCTGTTTAGCATATAATGCCCCAGATGCAATAAAGCACAGTCTGGGAATATTGTTCTTAGAAAAAAGCCCCATTTCTTAGAAAAAAACCTCTTTGGGATCTTATAATCATGACTGTAGTGGATCGGACTAAAGGTTCTTCTAGCCCAAAATCCTGTCTTTGACACTGCCAGTAGCAAATGTTGCAAGAAAGGAAATGAAATTTGAGAGTGTAGTATAAAAGTCCCCATGGCATATACAGCTGCTGGTAATCCATGATTTAGGGAAATCATGAGCCAGATGTTACAGCTTTTCACCCACATTAAATAACACTCTATGAACTTTCTCATGATTGTACCTAATGGCATTTATACTTTTGACATCCTGTACACCTCATGGCAATGAACTCCATAGATGAAGTAGGCATTTTGTGAACAGCTGTCTTCTGCTCGTTCTTAAACCTGACTGTTGATTAGACTTCCTTATTCTCCTGTGCGGGGGCTAGTAAGTACCCATTAGCTCCTTCTTGCTATTCGTGCTATTTTGTTATCTTTAGTTATATATTCTCATTTGTCTTTCTGCTGAGTTTTTGAGGTTTTCACTAAATTGTCCTTCCAAAGGCTGTTCTAGAACTCTGTCTCTTAAAAATGGGTTAATTCCTCTTATTTTTCAAAATTGACCTGAACTGCCTAAGTTAGGATCTTGATCACTTATCATTCCCAAATCGAAACTCCATACAGCAGGTAAAGTTAGATGAGATTAAGTCATGTCTCAAGATTTAAATTTCAAACTTGAGATATAGATATTCTTTAGAAAATTAGTGTTTTTAAGTTTGTTGACTCAGATAAATGGATGTCACTTTATTGAAATCACTGAAGCAGTTCTGACGCACAGCAGCTACAAATCTAGCTGGCTTTTATTTTTTCTATTTATGTAGCTACTATAACGTAATAATGAAGTGTTCTGCTGTCCATTAACTTTTAGTATTCCAATAATCTCTACTAGGTCGAATATTAGAAAAATTACTGTTTTACTAAACTGTTGCTGATCTAGCACATTTAAGAAATGTCAAGAGGCTAAGGTACAAAAATAGTGTGAAATGTCAGCAGCAAATGCGCAGGTTTTTTCAAGCAGAAGGTCCTCATGATGTTTTCTTTGAATCACCTCAGATAAGACTCTAGAGTTTCTACATGTTTGATGGAAAATGGCAGGTCTCTTGAGCAGGTGATTTAGAGCACAGAAATGAAGACTTCTATTTACTATCAAGGTAGATTAGATACTAAGATAAATCTCTAGCGTTAGATGATATAAATTTTTCCTTAGTAGATTTAAATTCTAAATATTGAATATTTGTGCCAAATCTTCTAATCAGCTTGAATGTGAAGGGTTAAAATACCAATTTTTATGTGGCACGATATGAATAAAAAAATTATCTTTTGCTAGTATTAGCAACATGTGCTATCTCTAGAAGAGAACAGTTAATGAGTTGATTCTTGTGATATTGGGGAACTAAATCTGAATTGTAGTGCAAAAATCAGCATTACTGATGAAAATTTGATGTTGTTGCAGAAAATCCAAGAGTTTATCATCAGCTCTTAAACACAGTCTGTTGTAATACCTGGAAAACTAGGTCTTTCTAAAGTAAATGACCTAAGTGGAAGTAACCATGCATGCAGTATTCATTTGCATATTGAACAGAATGACTGCTGTTCAGATGCAGTAAAATGGCACCTTGTGCACTATTCACTTGCAAAATAAATTACACAATTGAATGAGAGCCACATGGGTGGAATATATTGAAATAATTAGGATGAGGGAGATGTGACATCTGTTGTAGTTTATAAAAAATAGAAAAAATGCAAAGGCAAATGCAATTTTTGGGAGTGGGGGTTAAAATAATAGGGACAATATATTGAAATTATTTTCAAAATGTCATTAAATCACTTTGTCTTCAAGTTGTAATACCAGATTTTGGCATGATGAAGTCATAAGCAGGAATGGATTCAAGTAGATTTACTCAGAAACAAACATTTGAGTCTAATCTGGATTGTAGCACATACACATATATGTGGAGCCTGAGGCAGAGGCTTTTCCCAGGGTTACAGCACTGTGCTCCACAGGGCAAGGACCCCTGCAAGCATTGGATTGAATCTGATAGAGATACATACTAAAACCAAAGCATTTACTTTCTAGATCCCTGTTCCACAGAGCAAAAATTGCAGCCTTGCACTTAATTATGAAGTTTTAAACGTAGATGTAAAAAGGTGTCAGGAACAGCCTACATGATCTCGTTGTTCTGTGAAGCTGGGACCCTCATAAGGGAGTTTTTGTCAGACAGTCAAGCTGTATTTTTTCTAGTTTTAAAATTAAATATCTGTTCCCACAAATGCTGTTTGGTTATCTATCCCTGCAATTCAGATAGCCTACCTGGGACAACTGCCTGCATCTGAAGGTCTCCAAAGGAGCCTAAGCTGGGAGCTCACCCCTCTCCATAGGGCCTGTGCATGCCTTATGGTGCATTTTGCATTGTACCTAAGCAGCAAGCTCCTTGAAACCAGCCTGTATGCCAGTAAGAGGGCTGTGCTGAAAATGATGCTTCCATGCCCATTATGGATTCAGGATGGTGTTCTTCTTAACTGTCATTGTGACACTTACATAGGAAATGGGACAAAAGAGTTGTAGTTTCATTCAGCCTGAGGAATATGGATCCAAGCAGCAGAGAAATACCCTAATAACGTGACTACAGGGATTGTCTCTACATTTACAGCATTTGCTAGTTATTGTCATATGTAAAATACTCCTTAGACCAGGAATTGAAATGCAGCAAGGTCGTATTCAAAGACTGCCATATTTTCACGCCAGCCAGTCTGAGTGAACACAAGTCTCTTGCTTCTCTCATAAATGCTCCAACATCCATATTTAGTGTTTTATACACAACATTTTTTTATTAGGTAATATATGTTTATGTATATATATGTTTATATATGTGTATATATTACAGACACATAAATATAATCAAGAATAAATGTAGATATAATCATAAATGCGTAAAGCTATGTATAAATATACATATACATGTACATATACATAAAAGAACTCATCTTCACCAGGGTCATCACTTCCCTCAATTCAGTATTCTTAATCTATATGATTGGAACTTATACATAAGCAGGATTTAAAATTAACATGTCAGACTTTGCATGGCCACATTCATAAAATCCTTCCAAACCTTGTGTTTATGTGTCTGCAATTTATAAAAAATTTCAAAATATTTTTATGGTTAGAGTGGGTCCTTGAATCACATAGATTTAGCAATGAAAGGATATGCGCAACTTAGTTTCTATAAGGAAAGTTGCATTGTTACCACTAGACCCTGTCAAAATACAATCAAATGAGTAGAAAGACCAGTGTAATTATCGTAATAGTGCAATGTCAATGTTTCTGTGTAGAACTACACACAAAATCAGAAAAATGTGGTCCTAATGTGATAGTACTGCTGTTAAACGTAAATGTATGTTACTGGTGCCATAAGAACACTTTATACAGTGAAGGGCTGCCAACACCATCATGGCTTTAAAACATGAAGGTTTTGTTAATGCATTCCTTGAATCTGTAACTTTATCCATTACCACTAGAAGGTGGTTTTCTATATGTTTCTGATTTTTCTCATCATTTAATTAAGTTTACCTTGAAATTAAAAATAAGATTGTATTTCTGCCATGTTCTCTTTCATTATAAGAAGTGTTTGCTTGATACTGTGGCAGCAGCAATAAAATTTACTGTAACACAGATTTTGTCACTTTTCCTAAAACTTTAAGCTTACAGTACTTGTGTATGTTTTCATCTTAAATATTTAAATGTGACGTACTTTGGATAATACTCCTATATCTGGTCAGCTAATCAGGGAATCTAGACTTTGTTTGTAGCAAAATATAACTTCTTTTTTTTTAAGAGTGCTGATCACAATGAACAGTTGGAGAAAGGAACTTTTTTAGAGACTTTCCATACTTCCAGATTAGTCACTATAAAAATGAATTCACATGGAATTACGGAAGCAACTTCGAACATACATTTTTTTGTCCTCTAGCAATATTGACACTGAGAAGATTTCACTTGCAAATTACATTAAAAGCAGAATTTACATTTGGTTTGAAAAGTGCTTGAGTTGTGCATTACCTTGCACTCACGTAGCACCCAGTATAATGGTACTCCTATTCTTGCTGGTTTTTATTTCTACAGAACACTTTCTATTGTATTAACTTCCTCAGCGCAATGCGTATTAGCAAATATGCCTTAAGGAGAGTGTTTGGATTGTTTGTCTTCCTTTCCACTACCAATGCCCCACAACCAACCCCAGTTGCCAATGAATTAAGTATTTATTCCTCTTGGTTGGTTTATTAACCTACAAATTGTTATTTGACTGCCCAATGTTTAAAGAACAAGAATGAAGACTACTGTTTAAAAAGCTGTACAAACCTAAGCCATAATTACACTGTTGTATCTTTCATATTAGTTGTTCCCAACCTATCCCTCACAAATGACACATTCCTCTGTTCTAGAGGTGGTCCTTCAATTTATTTTCGCTACATGCTTTTCCAAGTGGACTAGGAGAGCAGAAGATTACGTTTTCCTCAATAAATTACTCCTTGGGAGTTGCAATGTTTACTGGGAGGTGGAAGTTTGTTGAACAGTTCTGACAGTTGGGTGGAACAGAGAGGACAATATCTATCGGATCTAGAGAGGAAGGCATATTTGGGCCCTGACTTAAATTTTCTTTTTTTGAGATTGATGATCTTGTTCTGGATTGTGCTTCAAATGTACTGTCATGGAACAACTAAGGGCCAGTAAATCATTAAAGAGATAGTTCAAAGGGTTCTTTCAGTTTACATTCAAGAGTCTTTTTATACTGATGGCATGATTTGCTTTGACTCAAGCACATTAAATGAAATCAATATTATACTGTGGGAGAAAGAAGTAAGTTTAAGTCGGAAATATTTTACAGCAAGTTATCAGCCATATTTATGAAGGTATTAATATTACATTAGGGAAAAGAATTGAGCCGAAATCCTGAAAAACATGGTTTATATTATAAACTTCCGTAAACCACTGGCACTGAGGAGCCTTAGCTTTTGGAAAAATTTGTTTTCTCTGTGAAGTTCTGTTTATAGCATAAGAACTAAAAAGTCACATACCATATTTTTTTCTTATTCTCAGATTTCTTTAGTATTGACTGGTATATTTATGGTATATGACTGTACATATGTGCAGATGAATGTGCAAATAACTACAGAGGAAATAAGTTATTTCAGTACTTTAATTTTCAGCTAGCACTGTGAATGTCTGAGAAAAAAAACTAAACATTTTGCAAGTAGAAAAATTATTGTACTTGTCTATTATTTACTTTTTTTTGGAACAAAAAGAATATTGGAAGAAAAAATATTTTTAGCACTAACCTGTCTAGTGAAATATGGATATTTTTTGTCTTTAAAATGTGAAATATAGTGTGTCTAATTATTGAGACTGTAATGGCATAGTTACACATATTGATAAAATAGAGAGGCAAAAATAATTTACTTTTCAATACCAAATTTTCCACCTAAAGCTAGCATTAGAGATAGATTTATGGTGCATGCTAAGGTATTAAATCATATTTCAGTCATCTCTTATACAGAGGCACATCTAAAAATGTTGAAAATAACAGAATTAGTGCTGTCTTATGAACAGAAATCAAGATTTTCTATTAAATTTAGATCTTTAATAGTGAAAACGGAAGAAGGTACTCCTTTTCAGGGCAAATCCTGGAGCATAGACATAAAATTATTTTAAATTGGAACAGCATAAAGCAGGATCAAAAACAACAACAGAAAAAAATGTTGTAATGCTGTGTAAAGCTGCACTTTGAAATTAATTTTCTACGTTTTTTCTTTTCTACTTTTCTGTTTTAATAGGAAGCACTTTGAAAGTTGATATTGGAGGAGTAACAATGTAATTTAAGTAAATATAATATTTTGATAAGATAGTTTCTCTGTTCTTTTTGACTTAAAATGTTCCTCATTATTTCGCTAAAATCCATTTTCCTTAATTTTACCAGGTTCTCTATATGAAGCCTTAGCAAACAAAAGACCAAACTAAGAGAAAACACGGAAAGAAAACATAATCTATGGAACATATTAGTAATTTTTAGTAGACATCTTTATTGGTAGACATGCTTATCACTTTCCAAATTGGTTCCATAAATGATCCATGTGCAGTGACACTGAGCCTTACGCTGCTTTGCTTTTCAGGGCCTTTTTGTTCCTGTTCAGTTCTCCTTATTTTCCTTAGCTTTTCACATTTTTCCTGGAGTGGAGATGTTTATTCATTTCCATTTGAAATGGTATCTGATACAAGCAGATAATATTTCTGGAGCCAGTTTCTGAATGCATTTCTGTTGGAGTTAGATATTACCATCTAATTAAGAGATATGCTCATTGGTGACTGAAGATTTTCACTGTAATTTGTTTCTAAGAATTTTATTTTCCTGCTAAGTGAAAATTACCTGTAAATTAAATAAACTCATTAGCCTTCACATTATTATTACAATGAGCTTGAACACACAAGTTCTGGAAATCAAGTTTAAAAGATGTGAAAGACAAATTGTCCACTCTTTTCTGCCTGACTATTCCACTGGTAGTTTGATCTGCCATTTGTGGTAATTGTGACATATTTTGTGGAAAAAAAAAAATCATTCACATTTCTGTACAGGACAAGACCTTGATATACATTGTGAATGACAATTCAAAGTTCAGGAGAAATTCTGCAACATTTCATATGCAGGCTACAGAAATATGTTAATAGGTCAAACAGGAAGGCTGAAATGCAATTCTCACACTGTACTACTTGGCTAAGGGTTTCAATGAAGTAAATAACAATACACCAAACGCTCATGGAGCTTTTGTGCATTGAAGCATCCAATTCTAATTCCTGTGCAATAAGAACATACTACACCTGCAGCACCTTCCGGAAAGGATGTTAATTGCTTCAGACATTGAAGAATCCGTCATACCAGGAGAGATAGAGGGCAGGGGGCTGTTTAGCCCAGACACGAGAAGGCTCAGAGGAATCTTATCCGAGTGCATAAATATATGATAGGAGGAGTAAAGAAGAGAGAATCAGACTCTAGTCAGTGGTGCCCAGCAGCAGGACAAGAGACAATGGTCAAAAATTGAAACACAAGGAATTCCATTTAATCCCAAGAAAAAGATTTTGTGCTGTTGTGGAGCCAAACTATTTTTGTTGATGTGAAGGAAGGATTTACAGTAGCATGTTTCCTTTCCTAAGAACAATTTGGAAATATAAAACAAATAGATTGAGAAATCATACCTGTAAGAATTATTGGGAAAGATTCATTTTAAGTTTATGAAAGTTTTACAAAATGTTATTTTGTTAAATAAGGGTAATTTTAAAAAATACACTCAAGATGAGAAGATGGAAGGAATGCGACTTGTAGTTTATATTAATATTTCCTCCTAAAATCCCCAAACCCATCCAGTTTAAAAATTAATTTATCAAGTACAAATCTTATTTATAGAAAAACTAAGAATGCATTTTCATATTTTGGGGAATGTTTCCACAGCCAGATTAAAATGTAACGTATAAGTGATATTATGTAGGTTTTGGCTACAGATCCCTTATAATATATTAAGTTTAGATGCATTAGAGAATGTTACAGAAAGATATTTTTTGTTAATGAATTTAACAGGTTACAAAACCAAAACAGTTTTTAGTTCATAGCAGCATATAGAAAATTCAGAGCAAGCCAAATACATTCCAAAAGGAGGTGATTGCTTTATACTTAGAGCAAAAAAAAAAAGACATTTATCTTTTAATGAGAGTGAAGAATTTTCAGTTCAGACTGAAAAAGTTTTGCTGAATCTTCTTTCGCTTGCAAATTTGGACTTCCCCTAATCCTGCCTTAAGCTGCCTCACCTTGCCTTGCCTCTCTCAGCAAAAATCCAACATTCACCACTATAGTTTTAACTCTTTTAAAAAAATTGTGAGAAGTTCTAATAAGCATATCTTTGTCAGGCTTAAATTCTACACTGATTTTTGGGTAAAGGGGATTTTGCAGGAAAGCAATATCAGAAACAGCTGCAAGTACAAAGATACATCAGCTTCCAGACTACTTGAGGAATGTGATGTGCCCACAGACACATTTCAAAGGAACTAAAGCTCATAGTCATAACTCTTTGAAGCACCAGTCTTGCATCTTCTTCTAGTTAATAAGAGGGTTCTCCAACAGCCTGAGGTGCACCTCTTTGCAACTATTGTTCTTATACCACTCAAATGAGCCATACGGGTCCCTCTCACAGACTGAGGAAAGTGCTATGTCTGCCTGAACTTTTTATTATCTCTGATTACCGACTTTGGACAGTTGCAAAGCATCTACCATGTGCAAGTTATTCCTTTTCCTATGTTATAAGTTTAATAAGGCAGAGTGTTCCAGAAGAGAAGGTGAGATTTGAATATGGCAAATTATTTTGAACTATTGTGGAAAAAATCCTGTTAGACCTATGCATAGCTATGGAGTATTTCCTTTTTTAGACCATGTTAAAATACAAGAAGTACAAAACTGCACTGAGCTCCTAGACTCTGGTGATCATCTATAAAGAAATAGTAAGGAAGAGATCTCCACATCTGGATATGCAGTCACATATACATTCAATTTTTTTCTCTGTTTTCTTTGATGCAGATTGTACTGGTATTGGTTGCTAAACGCAATAGCAGGAGCCACGTACATCATGGTTGATCTCATTGATAGAAGATGTGATAACACATTTGAATTTACATTCTTACTGCTGATCCTGTTGTCAGCTAAGAATGCATCACCTTGCTTTGACTAATGTTTTCTTTAATTTTGGTTAATGCGTGTCACAGCTTGCATATCGAGTTATAAACTGGCTGGCTCTTGTAACAGCCAGCACTGCTGTTATCCTGTCAACACGAGCTTTCAGAAGGAATTCCTTTGGTGAGTCTCCCTTCAATGATGTGCCCCTCAAATTTATAGTTCATCCCTGCAGAGGGTTGTGTTTCTGGTTCAATATCTGTGTTCAGAGCCTGACTTTGATTTCAGTTGTTTTCATAATGCCTTCCACTTACTAAATTTCTGTTTTCTTTAAGGAGTGTTTGGGAAAGATATTTGAAAAGATATATTTTTAATAAACTTATGTACAAGGAGAGGGAGAGAGAGGCAGAGACACTATACGGGTACCTAAACTTTTTTTGTGTCTTACAGTAATTTTGAAGATACTTCAGCAGAAGACATTTAGTGAACTATTGTTCCATGCCACAGATTTAAAACTAAAACAATCAAGAAGGAAACATTTAAGAAAAGCCATATTACCTCCTTAAATAATATTACCATACATTTGCTATTGATCTATCCACATTGAGCAAAAGTAGCTTCATTCTAAATGATCATTCACAGTATATTTTGGAACTTTTACAAGAACCGTTTAGGTGAGGAGGCACTGGGATGACCCGAATAACTTTCTTGAAGCTTTATTACTCTTGAGTAACCTGACTATTTCATGTGAGTGCCAATGCAGCCTTCAATCGCTCATGACAATCCACACCACACTATCAAGTTATTTTTCCCTCCCTCATCTAATCTAGTTTTCAGCACCTGTACCAGAGACAAACTGCCATAATGAGAGTCTCAAGGTTGGAGAAGGAAGGGGTGAAATTACTTAAGCCTGAGAATGTTTTGGCACAATGGTGGAAACATTTGTGAGGACCATACCAAAAATCGTGGTCATATAGAAGAGAAAAGGATAAATTCTGGCCCCGTATAACAATTAAGCTCTGCTGCTACTGGTAGGCTTCTTTGTGTAAGTGAGAAGAGGCTTTGACTGGACATTTATGTAATAGATTAAATGTAAATACAGTCAAGTATAGAACTGTGTTTTCCACACTGATCTGAATTACTGCTGGGAGTTAAACTATATGTGTCCCTTTCTTGTATTAAAGGAAATGAGTAGGAGAAATACAATCTAATCACTTGCTGGTATTTCATAGAGGTGGGAGTAGGAAGAGGCTTTGGATTTGTTCAACTGTTTATTCTACTTTGTTTTTCTTCTGAACATGACTCCATTCTCAAGAAAAACGCTGTTTTGGATGCAGTCTTACTGAACCTCTGCCCAGTGCCTGAATCACTCTGAATCTGAGTTTTTTTCCAGGAAGACTGGAAGGAGATGTGAAAGTAGTTCATAACTAAGATTAAAAAAAAATAGGTGTCATGTCTCTGCACTACTGCTTTCACTTGGGATCTGCACTCAGGTCACATAGACCATCCTTACCACAGTTTCTGAGAGGACCGAGTCAGGAAACGTTCATTCTTCTTAGGCTGTCAAAGGAGACACTGGCATTTTATAAATTACCTTGATGCCAAATTCATTGACCTCTTGCTCTATTGGTTCTTTAGAGCCAGATTTGAAAGGAACATCTAAACCACTAGGGAAGTACAAGGGAATCTCTGGCCAGGGTCCTTCCTGCCTCATAGTGGGACCGTGGAAATTGGTCTGCTGTCTGCCAGGGGAGTGCTGACACTTCTTAATGAGAAGAATTGTGGGATCAGCTAAAACAGAACAAAACCAATACCCAGAGCATCTCTCTCAAATGTATAAGAAGAGTTAGGAATACATGAGGATTAATTACTATTTCATATGTCAGAAACAGATTCTACAAGACAAGACTGATGAAATAGGTATTAAAGTATCTCACTATTCAAAGGCAGGGCGTGGCTTGTAAGTATGAACTGATTTTGCATAGCACCAGCTTGTGAAGTTGTGACGTTAGCCTGTTTTTCTGTCTACCATTTTAGCCTGTTGATATTTTAGCTTAGATTTATGAAATATTTAAACTAAGCTAAGTTGTGTCTTTTTTTCTAATAAAGATCAAAAGCAAAATGTTTTCCAATAGCAGAAAATACTTAAAACTATTTGTGACTGATAAATCTAATGTGACGAAGAAAGAGCACCTCTCACATACCTCTATTTTCATTTTTATTTATACCGCACAAATGAATATAGGAGGAACGAAGAGAAACACATTGTGGCAGGATTCACCTGTGCAATAGTGTTTATTTATAGTGAAATGCCCTCTTTTTAAAATTCCTTGGTGTATATACAGTGTTGAAAATTCCCCATACTTCCTCAGTCTCTAATGCTGTTGCTAATTATTGTATAGTTATGGCAGCAGTGACAAGAGGCAGATCTCTCCCTGGGTGCCAAAGAAGAGCCATGTGGGTTCTCTCTCAAGGAAATGTGAAATGTGGAGGAGAGGGAATAACGAGGTCAGTTTTCTGTAGGTGTCATTCCATTATAATTAACGTGATAACGTAAAGACTTAGGTGTTAGTTGGGTGTTTCATAGCAGGAATGACGTAAGTTCTCATTCTGCTCTGCTTCTAGGAACAGTTTCTGAATCTCTCAAATGTAATGCTTTATTTTTCTGCTTTTTCCTAATTTCTGAGCTAGAAAAATAAAATTTAATTCCAGCTGAAAGAATTTCTATGGACACAGAGCTCCTCCGAACTAAGGTTGTGCAATTAGAGGTTGGAGGATTTTATCTAGACTATGGATTGAAGAGCTAGTTACTGATAGCAGGAGTCATTTATAAAACATTCTGACTAATATCTAAAACTAACTAATGAACCTAAAGATGCCATTAAAATGTTTAAGTGTAGCAGTTCTCTTCTCACTCCTCACTTGTTATCTTTTTAATGTCTTCCTATTCCTCAGCTAAACTAGAGAATTACAAGACAGTGTCATTCAGTTGTACATTTTTATCAATACAGAACGACACCATTTTACTTCCTTGCTTATATGCCTTAGTGTGTCTGAGTCACCCTTAAATCTGGTTAGTGTCTCTGTGAAGACAGGACTTATCCACAATTTTAGCTGCTAACACAGACATTTAAATATGTTCTTGGTGTTTTCAGCATTGCTTTCAAAGTCCAGTTAAGAAGAGTTTCTTTCTTCAGAAAAGAGAGTCATGTCTCTAAAGAAAAAGATCACAATCCCCCTGATCCCACTCTGAACCCTTTCTATCTTCTCCTCTGCTTACTTCTGCAAAGAGGAATCTGCAGGCGTCCAAAGGAATGTTTCCTTTTACTTCTGCACTGAATCACTTTCTGTCTGTTTCTGCACTTTCTAACAAGTAAATAATTAAAACTCAGAATAAGTTACCCTTGATCATATTAGCTCCTGCCTCATTGGTCATGGCACCTAGGGCAAAGTTATGAATGCTAGACAGTTAATTATTAAGACCACATCCAAAAAAAGGTTAAACCAAGTAGAAACCATCTTTAGTGACACGTATTTATCTCTCAATCTATGAAAGTGAAAGTGACATTACTGACAAAATAAAGACCGTTACCTTAGCACTAGATATTGTCTAATAATGTAGGTGTTAAGAGTTAACTTAGGCTGGACATGGCTTATATAACATGCAGTAGAATGATTAATATAGAAATGGTGATGATTTCTTTTAATCCCTTTAGGTGGCTCTTCACTGTGTGCTAATTTATTTTCAATCTAAATGAAGCTTGTTCAAGTTTGCACAGATTCTTTAAGGTGAAGTTGAGAATTAAGCAGTTTCCAAGTCAGTGTAAGTTCTTGGTAAGATTGTTAGTTTTGTCTAGCATATGCTTGAGATACATCTACTTAAAAAAGACACCTTACTATTGTGTGACCGTCTTTACATTTACATTTTTTTGTTTGTAGGTATCTGTGGAATGTTTACTCCCTTCAGCTGAATCAACAATTGATCCCTGTTTTGGAGCTTATGCTGTCCGAGACGGGTTTGTAATTTTATCCATAATGGGCAAAAGGAAATAAAAAAAGGGTTGTGTTTCTCATTTTTTATTTTTTTAGGGACTGAATGGAAGCACAAGTAGTACAACCTGTAGAAAGTATCTCTTATATCTTTAGACTCATGCATATGGTACTATTCTAAATGCGTTCTCCTCTATCTATAGATAGTGTTGCAATTTCTATCAGAACCAGACCAAGCTTCGTTTCTTTCCCACATTTAACTAACTTCCAGAGTTAGTTAAAAGATATGGCCAAGAATGTTTTTCTCCAGAATGAATATGTGTTGGTCCTACTAACATGAATTTAATTTTGTTTGCACTTCATAGCCTCATTCGACTTCAAACTAAGTGCACTTTTTCCTGATTCACTGTTAGGAAGCAATAAGTTTCCTTGTGTCATATACAATTTAAAGAACATTTATCTGTTTCAGGCCTGCATGTGAAGATCTACTATCATATACAGATCACTAAGCAGAACATATTGTTTGGAGAGACAGTTTTTCGAAGAAATCCTTTACCTGTGAAATGCTCTGTTTCCAAGCTATAAAGGTGTAAAATGAGACAGTGAGAACTACTTGTCTTTGAGGAGTCTAGTGTATGCTGAACAGACAATAAACAGAGCATCAGTATGCCACCTTATATTCTACGCAATGCGTAAGTCCTGCCTGCTCTGCACAGACCTTCTCCTCCAATCTCAGAAAAAAAAGCTCCTACTGGAGTAGGGTCAGAGAAGGGTGTCAGAAATTGTGGAAGAGCTTTCATACAAATACCAGTTTTTGTAGACTAGGACTTGTTAAGCTTTAAAAGAGATGACTGGGGGGCTCTACCTGGAGCCTGTAAAATTGTGAGAAAAAGAGAACAGAAGTGATCATTTCTGTCTTTTTTAGTACACACACTTAACAGGCTAAAAATTTACAAAAGCAGACATTTTATCTATAAAGTAGTCAAAGTACAGAACTAATCACCAAAAGATACCATGAAGAGTCCGCTAGTGACTGAGTCAAGTGTAGCAGTAGATAAAATATAAACTGAGTGATTCAGATGTGAATTAACCACTTGTTAAATTCTAGGTAAAGTGACACTGTTCCTGGAGGGATATCTGCCTGCACCAGGAAATCTGCACATATTTCACACAACTAGCTGGCACAGAAAACTTGGCTTACCTAGTTTCTTCCCATGTGCTCTTTGGCTTTGCTAGGGCTATTCAGTTCCCCAGAGCTCTGGATGCTGAAAAATAAAATCAACTAATTAAAAAATCTAAAACAGAGATTTTTTTTTTTCATTCTGCCTCCATCAATTATCTCATTTGATGAAAATATTACATAAAATGAAACCTTGTCATAAAATGGTAGTTTAATCTTGTATATCAGCAAGTAAATACTAGTGTTACAGAATCTACGTCCAATTTGTAATCACAGTATTTCTTTTAATACTTTTGTTCATCTTCTGGCACTGCTTTATCCAATACATGTCGGTAAGTTACTCCTTCTGCGTGGATGTAAGAGAGTCTCTCTTACTGACTGACATGAGATCTTGATTCCTTGCTGATGAGACAAACCCCTTCCTGGAAATCAATATAGATGAAGGTGAAACTCACATTTTTCTTGGTTTTCTACTGGAAGGCTTTCTCCTTCACAAATGAGATATTTCCCATAAGACTTTACAGTTAAATTAAAATTAAGTGTTTGCATAGTTGTAAATGAAAACCACTGGAACAGAGTTTAAGTTCCATGGGAGAGAGGTCTAGTGAGTAAGATGAGGGAGGTAAAGCTTCACAGTCCAACTTGTGCAGCTTCTGCAGAGTCATTCGCAACATGTGGTCAGGAGCTGTCATGCAGAAGAATTGGTCCTTTTCAATTGACCCATGTTGGACACTGACATTGCAGTTCTTCTTTTGTTTTGTAAATTTTCTGGCAACAATTCTCTGCTGTGATGGTTTTGTCAGATTTCAAGAAGCTGTAGAGGATGATGCCACTTGCGGACCATCAAACAGTGACCATAACCTTCTTTTGATGCAGTTTTCATCTGGGGAAATGTTTCTATACTTCACCTCAGTCCAGCCACTGCGTGTAAAACTGTCAGCTGTCATATAGAATCCATTTTTTGTTACATGTCACAATGTGATCAAGGAATGGGTGAGGTTTGTTGAATAAAAGAAGTGCATTTCTTTGTAATGGTGATTTTTTAAATTTTCATTCAGCTCATGCAGCACCCACATTTTTTAGCTTTTTTTAATCTTCCAGTTTAGCACAAATGTTGAGCAACTCTTGTATAGTCAATGTTCAGTTCTTTTGCAATTTCTTGAGTTGGTTTGCATTGGGTCCTCTTCAGTACTGGCCCTCAACTGGTTGTCGTCTATCGCAGAAGAACATCCACCAACCCCCTTTGTCTTCAAAGTTCTCATTTCCGTTATGAAATTTTTGGAATCAATGGTGACCTGTATATTTGTTAAAAGTCCCCTGGAAAAATGCTTGGTTGATGTTGCTGGTAGTTTCTACTGTTTTACATCCCCTTTTGAATGCATACAGAGAAAATCAATCAAATTTGTGGGTTTCCATCTATAATTTGACAGTGTAGTACAAAAAAGACTAAACAGTGAAAACAAAATAATTGGTATAAATAAGTAGAATAATTTTTTACTTCAAAATGATATACTGCATGACCACAGTTAAATAAAAGTTTGTTTCAAAATAAGCATCAGACTTTACACCAACAAAAATGACAATTACCAACTAAGATCTTTCAAAAAATTTTAAATAGTTTGGTGAACTGACTTGGTTTTCCATGAGCATGGTAATGAGAGAAGATGCAGAATTTTCTCTGCTCAAAGTGATATTTTCATTAGACCAGAAAAGATTAAAAAGTCCTTCCCAACTGATGCTTTCTGATGAGCCTTACCCAAACTGCATTGGAATAATAGATAAGAAATCATGTGCTGGGATTTATAAATCTATGGCAACTATGAAAACATTGTGTCTAATGTCTACATAGAGTTGGAATACTGTCATTAGCACTCTCAATATTAAAGTCATGTGACACATCTCATTTTGCTACTTATTGCTGGTGTAAATTTGAGTTGCCCAGAGAGGCATGTGATGAATAAGCTGTCAATTTTGCTTTCCTCCTACTTCAGGATCTGTTTCTTGCCATCGAAACTTTGATTTCCTTCATACCTGTCACATAGAAGATAGAGCTCTTTCCCAGGACTTTTCTTTTGCAGCCCATATTTGCAGTTGCCACACTGTATGCACACAAAAGTATTTAACTGTACTTTTTTGAAGTATATTTACAATAGAACATAGGGCTTAGTTCAAAATGAAGATGTCTCTAGATTTTACATTTTCTGCACTATTTAACACGATGAATTGATGCTGTTAACAGCTATAGTAGAGAGTAATGCTAATACTTTGTACTGGAGCATTCTGAGATCATTTTCAGGTTTTAGGGTGTTTTCCAACTTGTAATGGTGTATTGCAAAGAAAAACAATACAGTAAAAATAAATAGTTATTTTAGCCAGAATCAACATAAAGTCTCCAATTTTTCTGGACCTAAATATCTATTTAATTTTATCCTAACCAAATGAATTTGTCTTTAATTCTTCAGATTCTGAGAAATGTAAAGAACTAAATGAGAATGAAGTCATTGCAATAATGTACGTTACCAGCAGACCTGGTCTAGTGTGAGAAAAGTCTGAATATATGAAGAAAATGTAGACCAAGTCCTGGACAGTGAGCCTGGGTGAGAAAACATTTTTCATTAGCAATACGAATGTAACTTCCCCATCTATTAACTATTTCTCCATTGAAAACTCAGGCCAGTATCTAGCTTTAGGGAAAACAGCACATCTTCAGCTGCTGTAAATCTGTGGTTAAGTACAATTATTAAAACGTATGAGAATTTAGTCTCATACTCTGTTGTTTTCAAATGGTCAGAAATTAAATATCTGCTGTAATCTTTACCTCCTGGACTTCAGAACTTGGGTGAATGTAGTGCTCTGGAAAGCAGAGTGAAAAACAGCTCTGGCTGATATTTGAGGCTGGTGCAGGTGCCATGCAATCTTTACCTTTGTGCATCTCCAACTCTGACTTGTATTGAGATACTACTTAAAAATAAATGGTAGGAAATTAAAAGGTGAGTGTAAAGTGTTGGCAATAGTTAAAGACCGTGATACCGTTGCATATTATGACACATTATTTAACATTTCTTTGGATGTCTTTGGTGAAAAGATAAACTAAATATTCTGCTCATACCCAACTATATATAAAGTACTTATTGTCCAAAGTAGTTCATAAACGGAACTCTCCCTCAGTGGATGACTCTTAGCCATTGTTGACTACTATATCCCTCTACCTGATTAGGTCAATCTATTTGCTCCAAAGTGGCTCATGGGGTATTCAGGATTTCTTAGTAAAGTTAGTTGTTCCAAACCCTAAGCAAAGTCTTACCAAATAAGTATTGATTTCCAGAAAGAGCATATCAAAACATTAGTCAGTAAAACAAGAGGTAGTATTTAAAAAAGTCAGACTGATATACTAATTTGGGGAAAACCTTATACTGTAAGTGACAGATTAAATCAGTTAAAACATATATATCATTTGTACTTCAACCAACAATGACAGCATGAGATCATGAACCATTGAAAATATGACTCTCAGAATCAAAATGTGTTTACATAGCTGTGGTTATGAATTCAGAGTGAAAGAAATGCAGCAACTTTAAGCTATGTAATATAATTTGTTAACACCCTCCATAATTCAGACAGGTAGTCTCACTGATGACCATAACGAGAATACAGGAGATTTGTTTTCCTTGTGAAGGAGTTAGTCCAAAGTACTAGGGCAAGTGCAGGTTTCAGATGTTGCAGACATAAACCTTCTGCAAAAGAAAATATTTAGACATCACTCCCAACCGCTCAGGAAACCAAGAGAGTTAATGTGCTTTTTTTGACTGCTACAAATGCAAACTTAGTATCTTTTTTGATTACATATGCCTGTAGAAATTTTTAGTATCTCCATTCCATGACATTATCAAGAAGCTGAATATTGAAATGGCTTTAAGAGCACCTCCTTGTAGCCAGAATTAAAGACCAGACAAAAGGGAGGAGGTCTTATGCAGGTGGAAGTTAATTCCAAAAAAATGTGAGTCATCTGTCTGGAAAAGAGGGTAATGATTTGAAGTGTAAATTTAATTTCAGTTCTCTGTAGGGGCACCTCAGAAATACTGGACACCTTCTAAACAAATTATAGGTTTTCATAATTGTGAATTAGCAAAAGAATAAATTCTTAGTCTCCCAGATCTGTGTATTCTATGAAACATCACAAAATACAAATAGCTCTCTAAAAAAAGACACACTATAAAAGGGAAAGTATGGTCCTGTGGGCTTGGAAGTGCTGTTTCCCATTCCCTTACTGGAGAGCCCACTACCCTGCTTCCTGCTGAAAATTAAAGCATTGGTCACCCTTAAAGTTAGTGTTATCCTACTCCTTTGCCAGTCTTCACAGAGAGGAAGGGTGGCCTCATTCTCTCACACCCCAATAGCCAACCAGCTATTTCTTATCTCATCAGATCTGACTCTTTAGGATAAGAATCCACGTTTCTTGCCGTCAAATGTTGTACCAAGGATGTTTTCTGTAGATACAAGTGTCTATGGGTAATTCCAGTCACCCAGACCTTATCTGGTTGAGACCTAGGACATTTCTACCTGAGAACTGAGCCTCTAGGTCCCAGCAGCCCTCATTAATACTGTGACCCCAAAGAGAGATTTAGATTTGCTCTGAAGTTAAATCAGAATCCTATAACAGAAACTTAGGCAAGTTCTTTATGTTCTTTATGTCAAAGAACAACAACTCTTTCCCTAAAACAAACCAGCTTTTTGGTAACACTACACAAAGATTACAAAAACCTTAAGAAAACAAGGTTCATCCAGATTTTGTTGAAGTCACATGACAACAGAAGGTAGTGATCTTTCATTTTTGGCTTTCTTTTCTTCTTTTAGCTCTTCCCTGAAATTATCATTTGATGGACCAAATACTTCAACAGCAGAAACAACATGATGGCTCAGTTGAACTCTTTGACAACTTCTATCTGCTCCATGTCACACGTTCCATTTCAGGTGTGCTGACAAATTTGTCGAAGCCCATGCTGTGGTCATGGAAATCAACTGGGTATTGCCTTCTGGTTTTGTTTTAAATACAGGGAAGGGATTTTTAAACTATGTATCTTATTGTAAAGTTCAAGCCAGGGAAAATGCATGGGCGGTTATGTTGATACTTCAGAGAGAAATGTGTATTGGCTTGATCCCAAAATGAGATTCTTATTTTTATTGGGTGCTTCTTTTCCTTTGGCTTCCTGGCTACATTTTACTATTGATAGAAAATCAAGTGCTACTTTTATTTTCAGTAGGACCAGGGTTTTACCACAAGTGGAAATACATGAGACAGAATACTAGGAAACCTTTGGAAGACCCTGTTGGGTATGAAACTTTCTGGTGGAATCTCAAAAGCCTGGAGAGGAGAAAATGAATTTAAGAAAGAGAGGTTCATCATAATTCTGAGTATTTTCTGCCTCCTGAAAATCAAATCAGTAAGATAATTTTGTCCGCTTTGTCACAGGCCTTTCACGCACTGCAAAACTAAACACAGGCCAAAACTTTAATGCAGAGGTGAATCACTGTAGCATTTTCAGTACAAAAAATCTTCAGTATAGCTGACAGGAAAAATTCTCTGAGCCTTTGAAATCCAGGAGCCATTCTCTCAGATGAGGTGACAGCAATAAGCTGAAGTTTGACTTTCAACCCTGCCTCAAATAATGAGCAAAATCAAGTAATAGGTCATCTGAAATGCTTTCCAGAATTAAACTGGGGAGATATATTTTAAGTCTACAGCAAATGTAGAGAATTTTGCTATTTTATTACCAGTGACAGTTTATAGAAAAGAATACTATTGTTATAATAATACAATATAGTGGTTTATGGTTGAAAGACTAAAAGTAATATTTTTTTCCCCTCATTTTCAACTGTAACACCTAACTTCATTAACAGCAGTTCTGTGTGGCTAGCTTTATCTTTGTTGACAACTCAAAAATCAATTTTTTTTTCTCCTTGACAGCTAAGTCATTTTGAACTTCATAAGTTGTAGAAAATGCTTTTGAGTGAATTTTAAGCATGCGTATTTTTTTCCTGTGGAAATTTCATTTTTATCTTTCAAAGAGGGGTGAAAAATTAACTGTTACACAAATTTAAATTTTTAAGAATGCCTAAATGATGTAAACATATAATGCCTCCATAATTTCAACAGAAGACGTTGAAGTCAGCCAATGATCTTCAAATTAGCGGAAAAAACCCAGGGACACACCTTCTTCAAAAAATGTTGTCTTGTCCTGCATCAGAATTACTTTAATATGAAATTGTTTTGCTTTCTTCATGTGTTCAAGTAAAGAAAGTTGTACTGCTCATAGGGAGCAATTCCATGTGGATTACTGAAAGTGTTACGCTTTTTTTCAATCAGTTTATCTATCTGATCAATTGTTGGATCTGTAGGCACTAAAGACTAGCTAATGATTGAATACTTTGAATTTTTGAGTCCATAATTATGAGTGTTGTAAGGAACGACAAAAGAAATATCTGATGATTTTACTTAAGAAAACTGAGTTTGGCTGTCATGTCATTCTTGATTCAGTATTTTTCTCCATAATATTTTCTAATACACTAAAAAATATTTTAAGTTATATGGACATTTTATATAAAATATTCTAAAATATTTTAAGATAAAAGAGATTATATAGCACTGATAATAGAGAAAATAACTTAAGATCTTGAACTCAGACTTCATTTGTGTCTTAACAGAAATGTATGGCTCCATAGATTGACAATGCCAGTAATGTGCAGACTGGCAAAATCTGTCAATCTTAGTAACTGAAATGTAAGTTTTGCTGCAGCTGTACTAGTGACTTTTGCAGTTGTTCACAAAATATGATCAAGGGCCATTTAGGGAAATATTGTAGGATGAAACAGTAGATAAGTGGCTTTATTAAAATATGTCATGTAAAAATATACCCGCCTAAGTGGTTCATATTTTTTCATATGGCTTCAATACTGTTTCTCACTGATCATCCTGTGAAACATCAATAAAATCAAAAGAAGCTCACTTACCACTAGTAAAAATAACACATAATCAGCTGTTAAACTTCAAAGTAAAACTGAAGTTATATAGGAAGACAGCATTCTCTTTCTTATCTTCATTGTAACCTTAAAAGTTTTATAGGACATTGGATACTGTTCAAGTGAATAAACAATTAAATAAATTTTAATTTCTTAATTTCTTTAACTTTTTATTTTAACTAATAAAATGATAGGGAAAAATCTGGATTCCTTTTTTCTGTGGTTTGTTTCTCAAACATATTTTGACATTTTTACAATTGCAATCCTTTTAAATTTTAAGATTGACCAATATGCAAGTTGGAATCAAAGACAAAAATAAAATCAAGTAATTCTCAGGATCAGAGTTTAAAAAGCTTGTGGTTGTGGTCATGAATAAGAAGTGTCTAAGACATTGTAGTACACGCAGTCTAATTTATACAAACAGAAGTATTACGGAATGTAAAAATCAACTTAATGTTGACTGAAAATATAGTTCCTTAACCTGTGCTATTATATATAAGGATGCAATTTTTATCCAGTTTTACAATTAAATGTATTTTTAAAGTACATAAGATTCATCAAAAAATACTAAAATATTACACTGGGCTTAAATCCAAGGATTTAGCACAATTGTTCATTTAAGTGTAACTGCCAACCAAAATGATGTTGGCCTGATCCAGTTAAAAACAAATACTGAAAACAGAGTATGCACTTTAGCCAGATAAAGCACAACCAAGAGAACATTGGTATGAAATAATTCTTCTTTTTAAAAAAACAATCCTTCAGTTAGGACTTTGGCCCTAATCCTATTCTCATTAAAACCAGTGGCAAATATCCCATTGCTTTTAATATAAAAAAGACTAACTTCTTTATGACATTCTGGTAATAATGGAAAAAGAAACTAATCTCCCTAGAATCTCTTTGACTGATAAAACGGAATACACAAGCTCAGAACTTGTCTTATGAGGCTGAAAAACAATCCTTGTTCTCAGTGAAAAAAAAAAAATATTGGACATGCCTGGCATGGGATCAGAGCCCAGTATTTCCCCTGCAGGGAAACTGGGACCCAGAGAAGGTGAGAGATCTTGGCGACCATTTTACCCTAGTGAGCTTGAACTAATTGTCCAGAAAGAACTACAGACTTAATAACCAAAGACAGGGTGACAAGAGTGGTGTCTATGATATCCAATAGCAGAAAATTTCTCGACATTTGATTGTTCCTCCAAAGTACCTTAAAAGATGTAAAGAGGACTAAAAACACAGGGAATTTAATGCTAAGATAGTGGAGGCTGATAGACTGCTCTCTTTATTGCCTGCTGAATAGAAATTAAAGCAAATTCCTGGTGGAGGAATCCCCTTTGGACTGGGCTTTGGAGAACCACTGGGAAGGTGTGAGCACGGCTGAGCTCTTACCCTCCGTGCCCTCTGTTAACCTGATATATGCCAACCCTGGGCAGGAAGCAATCCAGCAGTATCTGACTGCTCTGTTTACAGTTTCTCAGTGGAAAACTTTGGCTGGATTTAACAATCCATTAAAGAGACCGCTGGGTTTGCAGAGCAGAGCTGGGTCACATCTGGCTAAAGCTCACCATGGGCAAACTGAGTGGCACCCACCTACACAGAGCATGCCCTTTGCCTCCCATGACACCGAAGAGCAGTTGAAACAAATGGAATGATCTTTAACTTTATAAATAAAGCAAACAAACAGAAGGAGTAAGAAAGGAAACAGGCTAGCGGCTTTGGTGTTTGCCTTGGACAATGGATGATCTTAGCAAAAAACATAATGACTCACATTAGTAAAATGTAATATAAACACATGGTTTTTAAATTGTTTCTTCTGAAGAGTAAGCAAGTATATTAATGTAAATTTTGATAAGTTTACATTCAAACCACGCCTTTAGGAAAAGGAAAGATATTTCCCACTCTGTTTTAAAGTGTTGATGAGTTATTGCTTTGATACAGATGAGAAAATATCCCTTACGGTTTTGTACTAAGTTGGCGATATTCTCAAAATTTGCTTTCATTATAGAGCAAAGCTTGCGAAAATATTTCAGCCTGACCACTTCTTCATGAAAATGACAGTTTATAAATCTACAATTGTAGCCAAGGGCGAGAATATTATAAATGAGCTCTGACAATGTGACTTGAAAACTGAAATGTCCAGTCATGAGTCTGTACATGTTGTTTAATCCCAGAGTTATAGCATTAGTCTTAGCTGGTGATAAAAAAGTTGTCTAGTAGCCCTCTTGAATGATCAAGTTCTTGTGGTAAAGAACACAGATATGAGGCTATGCGTAAGAAATTCTCACAATCATCATAAATCAAATACACTGAAATTTGTTAGGAAGTAGGTAACCTGAACTTTTTTTACTACCTCACTTAATTATGGTTATGTCTAATTCAGAAGCACTACATACCTAGAACATGTTTAATAAAATACGCTGATATTCGTCACCATTTGAAAGGAGCAATTTTATTTTTATTGTGGATTGGCAACCTAACAGAACAAATAGAAAAATAAATGGAAAGAGTGATTTTATAAAGGAGCTATGTAATTGCATACTAAGAACTTATTTTAATTATTTAGCTGAAGTAAATGTAATTCTAAAAGCTAAATGAACTCTTTGTCAGAATTCTATGAGATGACATAGTCAATTCAAAAAATAAAGCTTTTATAAAGTTATCACTAGCAAAGGTCTAAACAAATTAAACTTATGTTTGCTTTGAAATGAAAACAACCACTCTTTTAACTATCCATTTTTCCTTTTTTACCTTACTTTTTTAGTGTTAGTAAATATTGAAATATAATTTGCTGGTTTTTTGGTAATTTCTGGTGTATATTCACTGACATGGGACGTGCTGTTGCACATAGCAAATTGGTAGTATGAGCCATCTATATCAGAGTTTGACAGTGACTCCCTGAAGACTGTTAATCCATTTTGACAATTACTACTTTTCCAGCCACTCCTATTACATCAAAGTCAAACTTGCTCACATGAGCAAGGTTTAATCGTCCCATGGAAATTATTTGCTATCTCTGACGGAACAACTTCTGTACATTAAAGGCTTCAGGGTAATTGTATCAATGTGCCAAAGACTTCCAGTAAAGTCTGAGGAAAAGAGGCCACTGAAGTCAATAAGCCCTGAATTAGGGTATTTGGATTTGGTTCATCTATTATCCCAAGGGTAAAATAACAGTAATTCAAAATAAATAAGTGGAAGTCATCTCTTAAATCAGAACAGAGGCTCAGTACAAATTATCTTTGGTTCTTCCATAATGAGTGCATAAAGTTTATTCTGAGTAATACCACAGGAACAAAGATTAATAAAAATTCTGCCTTGTTTGTTCTGAGATAGAAGAAAATGTATGCAGCCATTGTGATCTCCTCCATCTCAGCTCTTTTTGTCTTAATCGGTCTAAAATTTCTTGGTCTTATGACAGAAATGTTGTGTCTATGCAGGCAGAAGAGAGAAAGTGGCACCAAAAATGCTGATATCTAGAACTGCTTTGCAAATTCTTATTTCTGCTACTGTTCAGATAATAGTGCTGTATGCTCATGAAAATAAATAAGGTCCTAAGGCTGAAGGAAATAGATTTGCCACAAAAAATTAAGAAAAAATAATCTAGCTATTTATCTTTATATAAGTCTAACATCTCTCTTCTAATATCACATACTATGCGTATCTCGATTTTGCAAATTGCAATAAGTGGAAGGGCTCGAGTGCAGATCCCACATGGCACCAGATGGGAGTAGATTCTCCTGTTCTTTCAGTGAAAGGCAGTGACCTGCCTGCTTGTGGTAGAGACTACATTCTCCTGCAACAGGTTTTCTTCCTCTCCAGCCTCATCCTAGGAGAATGGAAAGGAAGGAGTTTCCTTCAGACTTCCCTCCCCGAGTATTTTCCCTCAGTCTCTGGTAGATGAGGAAGTTCCTATGTCCACATCAACTTGGCACAAGCACCGTTAGGGGATGTGTATGGATTGTGGACCTGAGATGTATGTAGAAAGTCTGGGTGGCTGTTGTATAAAGCAGTGATACACAAAATCAGATCAGGCAGGAGGCTGTGAACAGTGGAGACAGGATCTTGAGGACTGGCACACGGACTTTGAAAGAGGTGCAGATCTGGGGACTCTGCAGACTCAGGGGATACCCTGTGGCTCAAAGAGCAAACCATGAGTCTACAACTTAGTTGCATACGTTGAGAATGCTAGTAGGGTTGGCCTGAAGGAGGGGGTGGCTGAAATGGCAAACAATTTACTTAACAGTGACCTCGATTGCATAGAAATAGCTTGAGTTCGTTTTCACTCAGCCCCCCTTACTGCTCATGGATTTTCCCACTTTGAAATTCTGGTTTCACCTGCACAGCTCAAGGTCTGAAAGAAAGATCTATCATACAATGCATAAGAAGAACCTGAATCAGAGCACATTCAAATAAGTGAGTTCACTCCTCAGCCCTAGAGCTTCTGAGCCTCTGTCAGCACAAGGAAACGTGCTGGAAATGTTTGCTTTGGATTTTCAAAGGTTTTATTTTTTTCTACAGCCATACAAACTACACACTATTCTCTTGAAAATAGAAGATGAGGTAATAATGTAAAGAATGTAAAGTAATCGTCATATGCCCCCAGCTTTTCCCTTGTGCTTACCCCAATTTTTGTGCAAATGCCACCATCTTCAGACAATGTGAACAGGCTACAGAATCGTCTTTAAAGGTCTGAGATTGACTGTTAATTATTTAATGATAATTTAATAGCCAGTTAGTAGTCAACATACCATTAGCACTGAGCTTCACAACACTTTTTAGAGTCATTTTTTCACAGAATAATGTAACTTTGGGTCATTTGGAATACTCACAGAATAATGTAACTTTGAGTAAGGATATTTTCTGTCTCTATTTCTTTAATTCAAAGTACTGAAAGTAACCACTTTAGTGAAGTCCTACATGGAAATGCAAAACCTCAGACTTATGGTTGCAGCTTATGTCTTAGGTTTTTTATTATGCTTTCATGGATACATTTAAAGATTTAAGTTTTTCAGAGATGCCAGAGTTTCGGGAGCTGAATTTAAGGATTCACAACCTTGAAATGAATTGCAAAAATAATGTCACTGTATGCTATGGCTATACCTCCAGCTTGTGGATAGTGTAGATCTACGAAGGAGATATGTTACGAAATATGGTGATGATATGAATTTATACACTTGATTTTGCAGTTCTTTGCTTTTGTATTTGATGCTTGAGCCATATTACCCAAATTACTTAATAAAGAAGAGAAGCTCAGCTTTAATTTGAAGAAAGAACAGTTCCATGGTTTCATCAAAAATTAGGAAAGCATGACCCAAGTGCTATCCAGATTGTTAAAAATAGAAAATAGTATTTAAAAGACTTCAGTTTTTTTGTTCGTTCTTTTTTTGATTATTTTCTATGGAAGTCAGGGAACATGATTCATTGGGTTTAAATGCTTGGACTGGCAGTACTAGAAATAAACTGAGGCAATATATGGTTTGAGGAACACTGAGGGCTTTGTTGGGCAGAATTCTTACCTATTTTATTTCAGTTTGTGTGGTTTCAGATAGCTGCAGATGGCTTAGAAAGCATGATTTATAAAACTTACAAAATGAAAAATAAGATGGTCTGCAGATGTGAAAGGTAGTTTAAAAACTGATTACGAGCAATTTAAGATTGAGCTTGTTTGTCAGAGGGTGACAGAATTTCCATTAGTGGTTGAGAAAATTATGTTATTCTATTTCATATAATAGCATTTTTCCATCTTTTACAATGCTATTATAGGGCATTGGGAGGTCAGAAAACATGCATGATAAGAAAAGTACTATTTTGGTTGATAATGCATTAATTTGATGGGACATGCCTTTTTTCTTTTCCCTACCCCTTCATTGCAGTAATTCGTCTTCCTTGGTGGTTAAAAAGTTGTAACTTTCTATTTTGTGGTACTGAAGATGATTCTGTTCTAACAGACAGAGTGTCAGGAGTAAATAGCTTTGGCTGAAGTGGAAAATACGTCACTTGCAAAGAATTCTAAGCAGAGGTGTTGATAAATATATTGCGATTTGGCCTTCTTTCCAACACCTGTCCAGAGATTAAGTAGAATGTACTTTGCACTTTGTCATTTACACTACAGATGAGTTTGGCCTTCGAGTGTAAAACACACAGTAGATAAACACTAAATACCAGGCTATCAAAAATTTTATTCTTAAACAGATTATGAGATGGCAAGATGCCCATATGATAATCAAGACATCACTAAGGCTGGTTATTTTATTTCCAAAGTAACAACTGGATGTAGTTAAAAGCTATAATTTTCTCTTCTGTCATGTCTAGTAAATTTTTTAGGTTTCAGTTGAGTAATAGCGCTTCTCACACCTCATCTCCTAGGTAACTATTAGAAGTATGCCACTTCCAATTGCCAAATGTTCCTGTCATCAACTTGACCCTGCAAAAAAACCTAAACCAAAAGCTGTCTCTTGTGATTTCTTCATTTTCTTGTACAGTAGAAATGAGAGTGATGAGTGATTTATAGGTCAGAACATATGTAGACTGCCAATTTATGACTACTACTTTCATTTGAAATTTGAAATCCTGGAGATTTTGGGTATGCCCTTAGCATTTTCCAAAACTGTATGTGGATAAGTCTAAACTGTACTCCGGCTCAGACTCGGTAGGAAGGCCTCATGTTTTAGCAGAAACCGAACCCACCGTCTTTTGCTAGTTGCCAAAATCTCCTTATATTGCCAGTACAGGGCAGCAAACACAGTTATGCAGAGGACCCAAGTAAGTAGCCCAATTCACTGCACCTATTATGAGATGCTCTGAATCTCCTATATATGCATTAAAAACCTACACCACTGAAGTTGCGTAGAAGTGACTGGGGTAAAAATTTAGCCCAGTTTTCTGTTTAGTTAAGTGTTAATAAGGTCAGGCAAAACTCAGTCAGTGTTATTATGTTATTCAGAGGCTCTCTGCCTCCCTCTCCCTCTGTTTCTCCCTACAATGTACTGTCATTTCATATGGGTATCTGCTATATATACATATGTATATATATTTTTATGTATGTATAAATGACTATTTCCATATTTCTCCTTATGAAGTGCATGTCTGAGTCCTTTAAAACCAAGAGAAAGTCTGTCTTTAACTAAGGTATGTGTTTGAGCAGATCTCACCTGCAATATTCTTCTTGTTCTAAATAAGGAAATGTTTCAATTTTGAATATCCTGATTAAATTTTGTGGAGATGTATACAGCAGACACATTTTATTGCTTTATGAAGTGGTTTTTGTGATGATGTTTGGTGATTTGCACCTATTCGTTGTCTAGCACTGAATAAATTAGCAGTATTGGTTCATTAGATCCTGTGGGAGTTCAGTTCTGCTCCAGAATGTAGCTCTCAGACGTGTTAATATTCCAGCTCTTACTGGGGCCAGTTGCTTCACTGTAAATTGCAGTTGATGGATCTCTAGCAGCTGAACATCTGCTCTTGGGTATTTCAGAAAATAACTGTAAAAAATAAATTAAATAGGTCTGAAAAATATTCAGAAGAGGAGTTTTAAAAGGATTACTTAATTTGTACAATAAATACTGGATTTGATGTCTAGTTGTAAGAAGTCAGCTTATCTCATGGAACAGCATAGACCAGGACTGGACATTGCCCAGAAATCTGGCTGACCTCCATAACTGTCAGAAATCTTGTGATGTTTCTAGAGGAAATTTCAAGAAAACAGATATTGTCTACTTTTAGTTACATAGCTCTCCTCTTACCCACACAGTTTAATGCACACATACAAATGCTTTGATTTGGAAAGATTTCAGTGATACAAAAAAACCTTCCATTGAAATGTATTAGAAACCTTCAGACATAATATTGAAGTCAAGCGTTTTACAGGCTATAATAAATACACTGGACTCAGAAGCAAAATCTTTGTGTAAAATAGATTTTAATATATAAATTATAATCAAAAGAGATAAGTGCTGCCCAAAAGGGTAAAATATCCATTATTTTTTTATTCTTATTTTCTGTTACAAAACCAAATAATAATAAACATGTTTGTAAATCAGCATGCAACTTAGAAGAAGCTTCTTCAAAAGACGATAAAATTACTCCAGGTAATGTGTTTTGATAGCCTTAAGTTTCAATATGTGGTTTTCTCTATTCTTAATTCTAAAATTAACTACATGGTAAACACGTGGTTTGCCTACTAATTTTATTGCAATATGCAGATACATACCTTGTTTATCTCAGTAAGTACAAAGTCACATAAAACTATTCTTTTCTTGGAATAAATAATATTAGGAAGTGTGGTTTTAGGTTGTTCTTGAAAATAAAAATGAGAGTAAAAGGTACTAGGTCTACTGCTGAAGTGCTGAACTGCCGAAGTGCTGAAGATTCATCACCACTTCTCTGTGCCCCAGCTTCTGATAGATTTAATACTGATGATATCTGTATAGCAGCTGCAGGTTGCTTTGCATGACATTCCCATAGCAATGATTATAAAAAAGATAGATACACAGAAATATAGACAAACTGTGAGTGCATTTTCTGTCCTTACAGAATCAGAGGTCAGGAAGAGTCGAAAAATATAGAAACCCCTTATAAACAGTATGCATAGTTGATGTAGAAACAAAGGGATTGTTTTATATCGTGACTCTGCATGTTATGCTAGTGGCTATGATTATTTGCATGCTCAGTCTTGAATGTTTCTCACACTTACAGCTTTAAATGTGATGAGCTCTTTATAAAAGTCTAGAAGTGGCACCAACACCAACCATAAACCTTTCAAAAATTTTTATATATCAATGTCATTACTTAGGAAACAAGCAAGTTATTCATCATCTCACTGTGAGTTATTCTGCATTTGTTTGAGAGCACTCTTCATTCTTTCCATAAAGTAGAGTAAGTAAGGTTGTCTTGGTTTTTTTGTAGCAATGAGTGGAGTGACTTGAGAATGTGTTCAAACAAGGCAGTAATGAGATCTAGAGAGTTATCATCTCATGGAGCACAGTGGGCATGTGAGAGATTTTTGGCTGTATAAAAAGCAGTGGGTAATCTGTTTCAGGTAGGATTTTATTTTTGTCTTTCGTCACTATAGTATTTATTTACTATCTGATTATTGAGCTCAGGGCACCTAGCGTATTATATGCAAACAAGAGTATGTGGCTTTTTTTAAGAGACAAATATGAAAAGTACTCAAGATTGCAAAATAACGCTATTTGCTTGTCTCAGAAAAGAGATGTCTATGAAACTTGAAAAGCAGACAGTCAGCCTTTTTGGCATTCAGAGTACTTTTCCCAAGATATAGACACTTCTTCACACTATATAAATCTTCGGTAGAAAACTGGCTTCAGATCTGCTACATTCCTACCGTCAACTAACATATTACTGTTTTTTTTGCAATGGCTACTGCCAGATCCACAGTTGGTTTTTTTTTTTTGTCCCACAGATGTGTCGTTCTGGCTAGTTTCTGCAATGCTTTTCAATTTTCTAGGACCTGCATACTAATGACTGTCAATATGGGCTTTTCTTAGGACATTTATTCTGCAGTTGAATTATGTATTGGTATGGATTTAGCTGACGATTACATTATTCCTTCCTCTGTAATTTTAAGTACAGCATTATCAGCCTCGAGACATTTATTCAAAAGATTCAAAACATGTGACTGCAATTTTCAACAGAGAAGTCTTTTGAACATCTCCAGTTCAGGTTATCATCATGATGATTTTGTACAGACAAAACATAGATGAATATACCTGATAATGTGATTTAATGTAAATTACTTATAGGTTGTTCTTAATTATTTTTTTGCTATTTAATTTTAATCCTGCCTCCTAATCCTCACTTCATCCGGCTTTTTATTATTACTATTTGATATTTTCCATGCATAAACACTGAACAAAAGATTTTCTTAAAAAGAAAATCAAATGCTTTCAACAAGTGTAAGAATGCTAATATACATATTGCTACATCTACATAAAACACAGGAAAGTTCAAGAAATACTTTTCCGTACCCACATTCCTGTTTGCAAAGAAACATGGTTGTGAAATCTGCTACCAATGTCTATTACCAGCTGCTCTAGTCACCATTAGAATTAAGGAATTAAAGTAGATATTTTTCTGCCCTCACTGTTCTGATATTGAGACTGATGCAGTTGACAGCGCTGCTAGTGACCATTTTTTTGGATGAAGTTACATGTCTTTTGGCATTTGTAGTTTCTTTGAGATTAACATTTATGCATTTGAACATTCATCTCCTTGTCACTTCGGGATCTCCCCCAGCCTGTGGTATGCCCTGCTTCTGAGGCGCAGGAGGGTGTCTTGCATCTTGCCTTCCTTTCTCCTATCTGTCTTCACCCCTTGCCACCGCTACCCAACCACTGCATGGACAGGACTTGTGCACTCAACTCATAATAAGGAGATGCCAGGCCATGTATTGGTGGATGTTTATGTTGGTGGTAGGACTGGAAAGCCCTTCCCCTCCATCTCCCTCTTTCTCCTATAGTTAGTGGGCCTTTCCACTCTCCTCTTAAGTAGCAGTCTCAGAATGAAGTCCTTCTACAGATTTTAAACCACTAAAAATGACAGAAGACATAATTCCTGTACATTGAAACATGATATGTTCTAAACTCACATATGAAGATAGTACTTTATGGTAAAACTTCCATCAGGTGATGATATCCTTTCCCTATTTCTAGCACTAAGTATTACTGGATAACATGTTTAAGCCTGAAGTGATATTTGTGGTTATCAAACCTGTTACTACAGCAGGACATATTTCTCCTAATCTTGTGTCACACACTAAGACAATTTTGTAAAGCAGTTTTCGCACCTGGAGAGAGGCATATAAATTGCCTCTGGCAAATAGTGGTCAGTCAACATATTCTAAAGGAGAGGGCTGCAGCACGACATATAAGATAGTCATTCATGTGTCTGTCAGAGGAACTACCATTCTCTGTCAGTTACTGTTATTTCCAGGCTTGTATAAGTGTTGATCATGAAAATACATTATGAGAGGTAGGTGTCAACAATTTCTTGTGTTTGATCCCAGATGACACGTGCTGACTATTTCTTCTTCAAGTACTGAAGTTTGCTTGCATCTACATGCTCAGCAAAATACGAAAGAAGTCAAATCCCAAAATGACTATGACTGGCAGTTTCAGGAATATTCCTTCAGTGAATTCAGTTCTCCTTTAGTCTAAACCTCCCCGCAACTTGAAGCATTTCCTCTCATCCTTGTGAGAAGAGACCAGCACCCACCTCACCGCAACCTCCTCTCAGGTAGTTGTAGACAGTGATGAGGTCTCCCCTTAGCCTCCTGTTCTCCAAGCTAAACAACCCCAGTTCCCTCAGACACTCCTCATAGGACTTGTTCTCCAGTCCCCTCATCTGCCTTGTTGTCCTTCTCTGGACGTGCTCCAAAACTTCAATGTCCTTCTTGTAGTGAGGGGCCCAGAAGTGAACACAGTACTTGAGGTGTGACTTCACCAGTGCTGAGTCCAGGGGCACAATCACCTCCCTTGTCTTGCTGGCCACACTGTGTCTGGTACAGGCCAAGATGTCATTGGCCCTCTTGGCCACCTGGGCACATTGCTGGCTCATATTCAGCCACTGTCAATCAACACCCCCAGGGCCTTCTCCATCAGGCAGCTCTCCAGCCATTCTTCCCCAAGCCTGTAACGCTGCATGGGGTTGTTGTGTCCCAAGCGCAGGACTCGGCACTTGGTCTTGCTGAACCTCGTACTGTTTGTCAAACCTCATCCCATTTCTTCTCATCAAAGCAGACTGCATTTCTCTTTGTCATGCTTTAGCTGTTCATAGATGCTAAACAGTGAGACTGTCTGTATAATCTGAAATAAAACAAAGTGATTTAATGATTCTTGAGATAGTTCACACTATAACTAGCATAACTTGTCACATGTATAATTTTTTATCAAACATTTAAATTTCAAGATCTTGAAACTGTAAAATGGTATTATGCGTCTTTACAATACTGGGAGTCCATTTCACATGCACGAGGTATTTGGGTATTTTCCTTTATCTGCTTTATTTCCAGGCCAAAGGTTTTGTATTTTTTTTCTTTTTTTTGAAGCTTTTCAGATTATGAAAGAACTTATTTTTATGTTCTCAACACAGCAACTGTTGAAGAAGATTAAAACCTTATTTGTAGTATGAATGATATGTTCTCTACTAGGATAAGGAAGAGTATTCAAAGAAATGTTTGTACTGAGGAGGGGGCTGTGATGGTAGCATGCTTGCAGCAGAGTGATCTCTAGGTTCCAAATCTTCTTAGGTTTTTGGTCAAGGTGGAGGGTAAAAACATCTTAAAGTCATCTTAATAATGGCTGTAACCTCAAAATGGAGAGTTGGTATCTTGAAGCTGAAAAGTATTTGAAAACGCTGCCTCCAAAGTTTTGTGGTGTGGGGCAAGAGCTTATAGGGAAGGTTGCAAACTGACATTTTGGTGTCATGACTTGAAAACAGCAGGACATTTCCTACATGCACACATTTAAACTTGGAATTGTATTCTGTCATCTGTCTTTATGTGAAGTAATGGTATAACCCAAGGTTTTACCACTTTAAAAGCCTCCATGCTTGTGAAGGTGTAGGCAGTTGCTGCTGGAACTCAAGAGGGGTGGAAGCAGCTATTTATACAGATTAACTGAAGTTCAAAATGCTACCTGACAAGCAGCAGCCTCCATTTCAGTAAGACTCTCTGGAGACACTCAGCTGGGAATGTAGTATCAAATATTAATATTTCTTTAGTGTTACTTTATATTCTAAAATACTGGATCCTCAAGAGCTCCTATTGACATCATTCCACCATGTCATTGAAAAATGGTAAGCTAAATTACTGTGAAACTCATTTATTTGTATTTTTTCCAAATCAACCTTATTTATTTGTTTATAATTTCATTGAATTATTTTTCTTGTGTTTGTTTTACAAATGCGACTTTGGTTTATTGCCTTTCCTCTTAAAAATAAAGAAGGATTTCCTTGATCACATTTGTCTCCATTTATCAATAAAATAAAAATTTTTCTTGGCATTTTTATTTTATTTTTAGAGGCATATACTTTACAGTTTTTAATTTCTTCTTCTTGATCCCTTTCATCCTTGTTAATCAGCTCAGTTTCATAGTGAATTTCAGTGTCTTTGTTGTCATATAGTTTTTCATATGTTTGGTTTTTCACGTTTGTTATCCGTTTAATTTATTTTTTTTCTCAAGTGTTTTATGGGCACTGCACCAAAGTTGTTACTGTATTTGGGTTGGCTTGGAAGTTCCTTGTAATTTAAAATCCCACTGATAAATCTCTGGAAGGAAACTAGCTTGGACTTTTATATCCACAAAATGTAATCCACACTACCTCTCTGCATGTTTACTATCTCAATGATGTATGGCATTTGACAGAGTTTCTTTAAAGTCTTTGAGAAGTTTTTTGCATTTGGATACATGATGTAACTCTAGTCTTGATTCACATGTTTGTCAGCATTTCATTTTGCATTTTAGCTCCAGTAGCTAAGATATCTTACCTGAAGCATCCATTGCTTAGTTGGGAGTCAGTCCTTAAATAAGCTCAGGGTCATTTGAATGTTGGTGCTGACTCAGCCTTTTGGATTTTCCAAAAGTGCAAGTGAGCAAAGTGCACTGTTTAGGGAAAAAAAAATGAAGCTATGAATCATTTTTTTTCCCAGAATCCAGAAGCCTTGTAAAGTCTAGGATCCGTTAGCTCTTTCTTTTGTTGCTTGATACAACAAAAGTGGCAAAAATGGAGCTGCCGATCACTGTCACACACCTGGCCCACCTTGAGCCATTTCTTCTGTTCAGCAGTCTGATATGCAAACACAACCTGCTTTATTAAGCATTTGAAGAGGTATGATTTTTGTATGTTCAATATTACATCCATACACCATAATGCCTCTGCAAGTGCATGCCTGCTGATGAAATGCCTGAAACCTACTGTTAGTACCAAATTTTGATTTTAAAATATTTTGGGTATTTAATCTTCAGAAACCTATAAGAAGAACAGATAGCCACTTCCTCTGAAAACCAACCATTTAACTTCAGATCTGACCTCTGCAGACATTAAATCCTGAACTTTTTTAGAAGAAAATGACACAAATGTGATGTTGAATAGTTCATTCCTATTTTCTCTGCACTTATTTACTACTATTTTCTCTGTTCACTCTGCTAGAATCTATTTCCTTACTTCTTTTTTTTTAAGAAAAACAGAGTTAAAATTTTTGAGACCACAGAAAGCTCCATAAGAACCCTGAACCATCAGATTAGCAAATGTATTTCAAGTTCAGGCTTTGCTAAAATAAGAGTGCATGTCTTACTCTTTTTCTTTCTGATCTTTCCCATTAATTGGAATTAAAATAATTCTCTACTAAAATTAAAAGAATTCTCTCTTTTCTCTCTCTCTGTAAACAATTTTCCCAGAAATATGTGGTTGGTATACAAATCATGCAGGGGATATCTCTTTCCTTAGTATTGAAGGTGTTTTAAATGATGTTGCAGTCCAGAAGCAGTTCTGAGGAATACCTTTCTATACATATAAAGGAGTGCAAGAAACTGTGGTATTTAAAAACTGCACTACCACCTCTTGCAGTTGTATTTGTGACCCAGAGTTGTATTAGCCTTTATGATGTGTAGAGTATGTATCACTATACAATGCTACATGAGAACTGATGCTATATAATTTTTTAATTGTGTTATTTTAAATAGGAACAATTTGGGGTCAGTATGCATTGCTCGTCAAAGAACAGTGTTAGCGATCTTCATTACCTTCTGGGTAATTAGCAGTACACGTATGACACTTTGGCCAGACGGCTGATCAACTAAAATTGTACTCATAATACAGTATGTCAGTTTGCCAAGGTTAAAACTGAACCTTAATGAGTTTTTTGAACAGCAGCTTCAGTATTTTATACCTCATCATTAATATATATTGAACTTATATAAAACTATTAACTTTGTATTAAGTGCATAATCTTAGCAATTTTATGTTAAAGACCAAGATTCAGAAAAATCCTAAAGCTATGCCATTGTAATTACAAAAGCAATGGAACTGTAAATATGCAGTCAAAGTTCAATTCTCATGCAGTAATATACAACACTTACTTTGAACTAATTTTAATTGCAGAATTATTTACAGCACCTTCATGAGCCTACCGGCTTCTTTTGGACCACTGCTAGCAAACTGTTTTACAATTGTGAAAACTTTGATTGTAGACAGTCAAGGACATAATATTACATTGTCTAGCATTACCTATGGTTGTCACTGCTCATGTCTCAAGTCACATATTTGAAATAACATCAAAGTAGATAATGCATGAAGATAAAAAAGGAGATGAACACATTCACTTCAGAAATACCTACTAAAATGTGGAGCACCATATTTTGATGAAAAAGAAGTATTTGTGTTGAACAAGCTATGCAATACATATTTTCAACTCTGACCTGAGACTCAGGCTGTAAGCTCACCCCAAATCAGTAATGAATCACAAGAAAGCAGAGAACCTGATCCAGAGCAAATTGTGTAGCCCATCATGGTCTATAACATTACTGCTTTTTATGTTATATGAACACTAAAAATGTGATGTCTGTTTACTTCTCTTGATTTTTTACCTTAATTTGATTCCCAAATTGGTGATGAATAAGAAGTTAATAACATTATTTCATGGAAATTAAAAGCAAAATTGAGACATATCTCATGTTAAGGCATCAATGAATTGCTGAAAGAAGGTATTATTTTCTAGTGCTGGATAGAATTCTTACTAAATTGGAAACTTTTCTAAACATTATTTTCTACTCATCATATTATAACAGTGATTTATGCACTACTATTGTCACTTCCTCTTTTCTCTTATTCCCATCAGCAGAGCTGTAGTTGACACTGTCAGTGACATCAGATTGAGCACCAGAGTTACCACTGTTGCCTCTCACTCCACAAGACTACTGTGGTCAGTAATCAGAAATAACATTTCTATGAAAGGCCATTCCGGCGTCAATAATCATGTTCCTGCCAACAGCTCTCATCTTAGAAAGAAATTTTGTTGACTACAGGCCACATTTCACCTTTTTAGAAAGGAAATCTTCCTGACAAAGATTAACAACTGACATGGCAGATTTCCAGGGAGTTATCATTAAGGTAATGTGGAAATTGAATTCTTCAACAGAAAATTAGTTATAAATGGATAAGGTAGGAGATGAACAGTCATAACTCTTTACTGCATAGTGCCTTTAAGCCTGCAGAGCTAAGTATAATAGACCAGTTCCAAAGCTGATGGTTGAGTTATTGAACAGAAAAGAGACAAATAAATAGCTAAATTATGCTTACACTACCAAAACAACAGGTGACAATATGACTGGATGGAAACCCAACAGACAAAAAGAAAAACATAACAAGCAGATAGTAATAAGCACACACCCTCCACCCCATTGTTCTGGAATGTTACGTGTGGCTCTTGAAAAGAACCTGTAAACCCGGAACTCCGTAGAACAGGAAATCTATGCTGGAGTTAAGTTCAAGATAGCTGGTGAAAATCTGCTGCACAGGTTTGTTAAGAATAGTCTGGTCTCATGTTCAACAAAAGCAGAATGGAATGAATTTTGGATACTCCCAACTGTGAAAGTGTTCACAACATTATCTTGACTACAAGTTACACAACAGTGGACTGGGTTCAATGGATCTGACAAAGTACTATCTGAACGGAATAAAAATTATTATATACAATACTGGATATTTACACAAACTCTTTTAATCATAATCATAATTACCTGTCCCCTTGTTACAGACTAGATGCTTCCCGATTTGTAAACACAGAGTTTTGCTAACATGGGCAATGTGTTAGAGGACACTTATCATGCTTAACACAAAGGTGTCTTGCTTCTGGGTGTATGAAGTTTCTTAATGAGCATTGTTGCCTGTTGTCTTTACTAACTTTTGTTATCTTCCAATTTTTTCCTTCCAGGATCGACTTGAACTTAGTTCGTCTTTCTTAACTGTACAGCAGCATACTTTCTCAGTTGCTCTGACTTCATGGTACTACTGGACATGAAGGAGGAAAAATGAATATCTTTCCATTCCTATCCCCCAGAGAATATTTGTCTTAGCTCCTACTACTGTGGGCAGTACATGAAGAGATGTAGTATGTGATGTATTTGGGATGTACAATGCAAACTCTACTCAAAGTCAATGAAAGATCACTATTGCATTATTCCTTCACGGCTTTCTTCTGGCATAACTTTGTAATAAGCTCCCAAAAGTCCATCTGGAAGTAAAAACTAGTTTTACGTACTAGTATTTCTATTCTATTTCTAGATTTCATTATTTTTGATCCTCATATTTCAATGACAAGAGAGCAGTTTTAGGCAACTGACATAATTATCTCCTCAATTTTTTTGTGGGGTTTTTTGTTTGTTTAGGGATTGTTTTTTTTAACGGAATGAAACAGGGGATGCTTTTGTGTCAGAAAGAATCAGAAAGATTTTTTTATTAATACACCTTTAGGAAGAAAAATATGTTGGGTTTTGATTGTTGAAAGCTAGATGATTTAAATTTACTTTAACACAAGATTGTATTCAGGTTCCAGAATTAATTTCACTCTCTCAGGGTTGGCAAGCAGCTAAGAACCGAATAAAATGTTTCCATGGAATAGACCAGGTTTCAAATAACTTGACCCTGTGATAGCACAAAATTTTGGCAGCTAGAAACTAAAGTAGTTTTCTGCAGTGCTTGTGCATTATGTAGTATTTTCTAAGTTTTAATTTCTTATAATTAAATCTTTTGACACTTGTCTGAATCCAACATAAAAAAATACTTAATTCAAATGAGGCATCATAATATATCAGTAATTTTATTGCCATAGAAACATAAAAATGATAAAAATTATTCTTTTCTTCTTAGATTTCAGACTTCCTGTTGTGCCTTCTCCCTCAGTGGGAATGGTAAGGTGTTTGCTAATGTATCATACAGCTCCATTTTTATTGATTTTTCTCTATTATTTTTCCCAATATAGCCTAGTCTGCACCTTTGTTCCTTTTCTTATATCATTCTTTCATGTCACAAAATTAATACTTTGTCCTTTTGTCCTTTATAATCAAGCAATATATAACTATATTTCAAAAAAGCATTGAGATACCCTAGCTGTTTGTACTTAACTTCAAGAATCTCTCTTAATGCAATAATGGCCCAACAGAGATTCAAGACTGGTCGCAAGTTCTCCATTGACCTGAATTTTTCCCATGTTGGAAATCCTGTTTTCTGATTCTTATTGACAAGACATTCTTTTATATTCTGATAAATAGTAACTTGTATTCAAGTATAAATGCTTTGTTACTACCACTCTGGACAAACCAAAACATCTAGGACCCCAGTAATTCTACTGCTTAACAAAATCTTGGTGCATAAAAATATTCATTGGGGAGTAAGAGTTGCATTCATACATACTGTGGAAGGGATGTAGGCGTAAATGATAACTGTGAGAATTTTTAAATAGGAAAGAGGTGGCTTGTGAAAGAGCCAAATACAATAAATGTTGAGGTACAAATGTCAAGGTACAAGATTTATGTAATGGAAAAAGATGTTTAGAAGACATTACGGTTGAAGACCTTGTGGGAAAGACATACTTAGATAGTTTTGTCCTCCAAACTTCTCAGAGGAAATCCTGACAAATATTTCAGATGAAAGTTTTGAGATAGTCTGCAGCTATTCCCCAGAGACCTATATAAGCCTTGCTAGGTTAGGTAAAGAATTAAGACTTATTCAACTGTTGCCAGTTATCATCTTAGTATAATTGATTCAGTGTGCGAACCAAGTTCGTATCTCATCTTATCAATAGCTGAAGTAACCCCAAGCTGTTTGGCCTTTCAAGTTTCTCAGACACACAGTCATCTAATAGCTCCTACAACAACTATCCCTATATGCATAATCCTTTTCTTTTTAATAATATATATTGCCAATAAAAAAAGATGACAGTGAAATTTGACACATAAAATTTAAAATTTTTGAAAAAAAATATATAGCAGCTGAGATTTTTTGCTAAGATAGACCAAGACTCTGTTGAAAACCGTAAGAAAACCTATGTTAATACATTCTGTCATTTACAAATAATTTAATATCTTGTTATTCATTTATTATCATAATACCCTTAAGTGTAAATTAATAAACTCAATTTCTGGCACTGCTTATTATGTTCAGAAGAACAAAACTTTAGAAGCATAAATATAAAAAAAATAAGTCTGTTTGTAAATATATGCAGTTTTGTTACATGCGTAAGAGCTGTTTATGTATTCTTTTCCTAATCTCATGATGCGTGGTTTAGCTAAAGCTTGATACTTTGAAATATATTTGCTTGGATCTTTTGAGATGACCCTGGAACAAGCTGCTCACTATTTTTTTTCTTTCTTTTTTTTTAAATAATTAATAAATATAAATAATAAAAAAATAAATTATAAAAGAAATTAAAATAAAATATAATAAAATAAAATAGATAAAATAAAATAAATAATAAAAATCCTACTGACTTCAGAAGTATTAAATGTTAGTCAATACATAGTAGTATTTCTATGTGAAACTGTATTCAGTAAGTTTAGAAACTGTGTCGTGGATGCCTGTGTTTAAAAGCTGAAGGTGCTCAAGAAGAACTTACTTGGTGGTCAGGGACCTGGATTGCTCCTGTTTTATTCAAGCAGGTTTTCGACAAGAGAACCCTTGTAAGCACAGCTTAATTTTGTGCAATGTCGATCAGTGACAAGATGTTATGACTTTGTATTTTACAGTAGGTTCTGGAAACCAGACTTGTTCATTTCCACCTGATCAGGGCTTAATCCCAGGATGCATAACAAACTATTTCAATGCTATTAAGTGGTTCATTTTTTTCTGTGACCTACTTCTCCACCTATAAGAGTCATAAAGATATTGTCATCTATTTTATACGCTGCTTGTTAACTCTGGAAGTTTCTTGGGAAAGTTCTATCTGTCATTTTACGTAGATACATTGTCAAGAATAAGGTAGCGCTTGTAGACTGATATATACTGCTCTATATACTGCTGTACTCTGTAACACTAAAAATAATGTGAATATTTTGTTACTTTTCTTTTGTCATGCTACTCTTTCTAAGGCTTAAAAGGTTTAAAACTTTGCTAAGGTTTATTACTCAGATCAACTGTAATTCAAAGATCCTCACCTATAAGTCTCACCAGCTAGTGAGAAGATAACTGTGGTCAAGAAAAATGAAAAAGAAAAAGGAAGCTTTTATCTTGTATCTTTTAAAAAAAACAGGAAAATATATTGTTTTTTTCCAAAAGTGTTACAATCCATTTTTATTCTTGAGTTAAAAATACAGATATGTAAAAATATGTATTCTCACTTCACAAAAAGACCCACAAACAGTGATTTTCATATAAGAGCAAAAGAATTCTGCATAGCACTCTACACACTAGTCTCCCACATTCTACGTACATAAATTTTCTGGAATGAAGCATACAGTAAAGCACACTGGCTGAGGATTTCCATCTTTTGTAGCTGAGTTGACTTCCATACAAGGATTCAGGAGGTGTGCAAATCAAGTCCTGCTCATCTAAACAGTGGACACCTTTGAAATTTCAGACATAATTCATGGAAGATAAACAATAAAGACTGAAAGATGAGAGAGAAAGAAATGAACAACTTTATGATAGGAAGGTTTGAATGGTTAACAATGCATCTCCTAATCACCATCTTCAGATGTAGAAAAATCAGTCCAGAGGATCAATGATTTTTGTATGATATTTTCTGTTTGCAAATGCCTGTAATTCCCTAGATGGGCTTAAAATTGGAAGTAAAAATCTAGTAGTCATTCATATTTTGAATAAAGACATTACTGAACAATAAAACTTTTATAAACATCACTTAATTACCCATAAAATAGACCAATGACATAATGTTTACATTTTAAATTAAAAAATTGACTAAAATGTAGTTTTTACATTTTTACATATGTTTCATTTTGTTAGGCAGGCGGGTCCACTCTTGTTAAACCAAAAATATGATACTTCTGGGATTACTCAATAGCAAGAGAATTAGAAGAGAATGTCAAAGGACTGATTTATTAAAGAAGTTGACATGAGCTCATGCGGTATAATTGCTCATATTTTGGGAATGTATCCTTCCGCAAAGGGATGTATAAAGGTATTATATGAGTGAACTTACAAATCGAGAGTGAAAGCGGTGCATTGGTTTTGCATTGGCTATCTGCACATGGGTGAATGCTTGACAGATACCTGTGGGCTATAGGATCATTTTCATGTTTCTTTTAGTGAATGGACGTTGTTAGGTGATGCTAAAAAGTAATTTCCTTCTCTGGGGCTGAAGTCACTCTTTAGAGGTGTTCATCTTGCTTCCTTTCCTCTTCCCATTGTCTAAACACAAGAGGCTCTTGCCTCTAATCTTCATGCCTCCTGTATCTCAAGTTAAATGGAGTTAATACAAGGTGTCAGTTACTAAAATTCCACATCAAAATTTGAAAACAGGAAATAACTCACAATAATATTTTTCTTTTAACTTAGATAGATTGAACTAATTAACCTTATTACATTAAAGTGATTTTCTTATCACTTATAAGTCAATGTCCTGTCTCATTTAAATTGATGCAAAGCTGGAAAGGAAAAACATGACATCAGTATGTCTTTTGTCAACAAATTGGAAAGGTCACCTTTTTTCTTCTGAGACCTTCTGTCAGTATAATTAGGTGGAAGAAGAGGTAGCCATCTGGCAAACAAATAACGCTTTGCCAACGGTTTCATTCAGCCTGTCATTTTCCCTCTTTCCCAACAGATAGAACCTAAAATTCTCGTCTTCTTTCTTTTTTTTTAAAAAAACAATTATTTAAGGAAAAGAAAGGAACAATAAAGGAAATATTTGTTTTTCTAAATCTCAGATCACCTGAAATAGTGACTGAGGATAGAGGCAAGACTTTGAAAGAAAGGACACATAATTCTCGGTTAAATGTTTTTTTCTCCCCAACATCAAAAGATGTGTTAGAGAATCTGAAAGACCTGCTTAGAAATTAAATTTACAATGTGTAGGGAGTTTTTAGCACCAAATTCAAGTGCTTTAGCATGAAACAGATGGATGTGTCTATTCAAGCGTGATATGGATACATAAGTAACACTTCCTTTGGAAGAACTTAAACATTTCATTCCAGAAAAAAGTGAACTGATTTTTTCAAAAAAATCTGACCAGAGCTTCACAAACTTCCCAGCTGCAAGGCTCCAAGAGAAAAAGGCAGTTTGGGGAATCTTCACAACTTACGTCTGCAAAGTTGTGGCAAAAATAAAGATGAAAAATTTAGAAAAAGGTTTACAAATCTTCATTCATAGTCCAGAAGAACTAGTATATTTCTGTTCTAATATGCATTTTCTGACAGGAATGTCTTTAACTGGAAATGTAAGTAGAATTTAAAGGAAGTCATGTCAGTCATCCCCTCCCAGTCAGAAAGATATGATCTCAGATTTTAATATTCTTAAAATAGATACAATTTTGCAAATAATGTCTCTTACCTCCACAACTTTGTCTTCCTTTCTTGTTTTCGATATATCAAAAAATGTGCACAACATAAATTGTTTGCCTGTTTATTTTAAATCAAAATTATTCATTATCAATTTAGTGTCAGTCAGAAAATAAAGACCTTTTATGACCTAACACATTTTTTTTATGCTTGAATTCAGAGTCCTAAGCAGCAGAAGTTTATTGTGACGTGCTGGCACAATCTTGACACTTTTTTTAAATACGTAATGCTAAATTCACTTAAGCATCTACATGACAGTAGCACCTGAAAAGTTTTGTTGTTTGTTAAGTAGCTAAGATGACTAGTTTTCCACTTCTGGAAAATGTTACTTTCAGGGAGGTAAAGGATTTACAATGAGAGGAAAAAAGTGCCAAGAATTACAGAATTATAAGCATGACATCTCTGTCTGAAAGTTCTAATTGCCAGACACAGAAATGTTGGCTCACACAACACATCAAAACAAATGAGAAAATATCATTAAATGTAGGTTTGGAACGCTCACTTTCCTCTATAATGTATATTTCTACCAATCTGACAATGTAAGAGTTTTACGGAAAGAAGGTAGTACTTACCAGAGTAGAAACAGGTGGTCTTAAACAGAAAAACAAGAATTCAGCTGTCTAACAAAATCTATAATTATTTAACAAATGTTAAGGGAAAGAAGAAATAATTAAAATAAAAATGTAAAAAAAATCCGTCTGCCAAAAGTTTAGTGTCTGGCCCTGGACAAATGTCCACTAGGACGTATCCTTTGCAGGCTAGGGCACGCAACAGTAAGGTCTTATCTGCTCTCTGGAATGTTTCTGGAATTCCTTCAGCAACTTTTTAATGCAAAATTTGTAAAAATTCCAGGAAATCTTAAGCCAGTCATTTCTGAACAATCTATTTTTTTCATTGAAACATCAAATGAGTAGCCCTAGGCAAATAAGATAAGTGTCTAAATGTAAACCAATGCTCAGTACTGGAGCAACATGGGACCCCGCAAAACAAGCAGTTTCAGTGCTATTGCACAAAACCTCACAGTAGCTAATTAGGAATATGAAAGTGAAATGAGTAAACCAGTAACAGGAAATATTGAAGTTGCTTTTGAGGCATATGATTTAAAAAATAATGATAAATTGATGAGAGGAGTGCAGGAGCATAAATATCTCCCTTGTCCTGCAAAAAACAGGTCCAACTGCTGCTGCAGACATCCTTAGCTAGAGCAATGTGGAAGTCTTCATAGAAATAAAACCCTAAAATATATCTTCTCCCGCTCACCTCCAAAGTAGAAAAGGTTTTCTTGTTCTCTTAGGCCTTGACTCAGTTACTCAGATTGCTGGCCATGTGAAACTGACACATGAGACATAGGAGTTTGAGCAGGTTTGAGCTAGCTTCCCCAAGCTCTCTAATGCTCAGTTGAACCCCCTTGCCCAACTTCTCTCTTTTTCAAAGAAAAAAAAATATAGAAAAACTGAAATCACACTAAATATATATGTATTTTCTAAATATAACAACCACATACAGCAAGGATATCAAGCAAAACTCCCAAGAAAGGGAAGAGAGGAAGGAAAAATGGAAAAAAAGGACAAAGAGGAACTAAAACAAAACAGGTATGCACAATTGTAAAACCTGGTAACTAACAAAATAAAGAATTGACAAAATATCACCACTTCCCTTGAGGAAAGCAGAACAGCTAACTCTGACCCAGGATTCTTTCCCCCACGTGTGTACAGACAATAGCAGCCACTGCAGGCCTCAGTTCCAGACCAGGACCTACGTGGGGACCTTCTGCTTCTAACCCTCCCCGGAAGAAGAAGAAAGGCGAACCCTCTTGTCTACACCTTATTTATATTATGGAATACTTCCATGGATCCTGAACTCCATTGTTAAGGAAAACCTGTAAAGGCCACTTTTAAGGAAGATCTGAAAAAAAATCCAAAAGCCAACCCACTATAGAGCTAAGAAAAGGTCTCATCCTCTTGAAGAAGATGATGGAAGCCACTTCAGATATAGAGGAGATTTCAGACGGCATGCTCTACATCTGATTCGGCCACTAAACTGCATATTTACAAAGGGAAGTAAATCCAGATGAAAAACTTTGAATATCTATATAATTGTGCATCCACTGTATAACTCAGAATTACGGTCTGTGCACATCATCTCAATAGAGGCTGCATTGCACCCAGAGGTAGTAAGCTGATTAGTCAGTGTTTTTCTGCTTCCAAGTGCTTTGAATTTCCCAGAATCTAAGGACTTTGCTTGCTTGATCCCCACTGATCTCCAGCAGTCATCTGTTACTAGTGGAAATGCTTACATGTAAACATCTGAAGATGACATCCCTTGATCTCATGTGGAATCTGCCCTTATTTTCAGATCCTACTAAAGTCCTTTATTCTTGCCTTTTATGCATACTTCAAAGACTTGCACGTAACCCTCCAGCTAGTGAGATCCTTGGTTGTAGGCTGCTCTTCAACTCTGCGCTTACCTAGAGTACGAGGACAGTGGTGCCATGGTGCCAGTTATGAAGGCAAAAGGGTTTTACTGTGCGATGGTATAACTCTTCTATGGTACATAAAGATAAAGGGCCCTACTGCTGTTATGTTTTGGACAGTGGATTAGCTGATAAGATTGCTTGTGATAGCAAAGGGCTAACCCTCACCACCCAGGTAGTTTTATTGCATTTAATTGCAATAAATGCTCTCACTAATTTCACTATGCTTCCCCAGAATACAGCCAGGCACAATTTACAAATATATTCTGGAATTTCATTATTTACGAATAAGACCTGGTAAAGCAGTTCAGCTCCTCTTCCTGGACAATGAATTTCAGAACCTGAAACTGCCATTAAAAATTCAAATTAGAGTTTATATGTTAATTATAAAAGTGAGATCAGGATTGATCTTGGTAATTTGAATCAATTCCTTACAGATAGGTTAATAATTTTCACACAATTTCATTAAAACAACCATCTTGTGGCTGCACGGGTGGGTTCAATAATTCTGCAGTCATGAGTACAATTATAAAATAAACACAAGGGACTAAATAAGAGAGTGAGAGAATGAATTTGCCAGCTGGAATCCTTAGCACATTGATATTCCATAACCTCAGGAACCATTCAGTACAATTGAACCTTGTCTATCCTTGGCAATATATTCACAATAAATATAACAGACTGTTTATTTCTGAACTTTGGGACTATATGGAGCTGATCTTGTCTATGAAGATTATTTGTTCAATAATGTCTTTGCTTATGTGAGGTCTTTATTACCCTGTGGTTAGTGTGTAGGCTGCAGTATTGTTTAGAAATATTTTATATATTCTGTTATTAACATTTTAGATAGTATGGCTATTGTAGTTACATTCCTTCTCTTTCCCTCCTCTATCTTTTTTCTCCTTGTTCTTCCATTTGTTTTTTTATGCACATACTTTTCAATATACATGGTTCTTTTGTGTTTTTTTTTTAAATCTTAGGGGTTTGAAAAATTCATATAGTCTGATGTTAATTGAATGCTCTTTGCTATTAGTGACCTTACAAAGTACAGTCCACTCCTCCTGGAAGAAGGTTCTTTTTCAAGTTTACTTTGGATTAAAGAATTTTCAAAGCAGAAGCTAAGTGGCAGACAAAAGTAATAAGACAATAAAAGCTTTCTACATATAATTACCTTTCAATTATTGTGAAATATATACAATATATTCCCTAAACCACTCCTGAAGATCAAACCAACAGAATGTCAGTTTTCCTCCACCAGCAAACAGAGCAAACAGGGAAATATTTCTGGATGTGCACACTACCTGCATTTGGCAAGGAGGAAGAGTAGGTTAGTGTGAACCACACACAGCCCAGACCCAATCCATCTGTGGTTGGAGCAGTGTCGGCTCTGATATGTCTGAACATAGTCCAGTTCAGGTGCCCCAAAATTACTCTGTGATGTGAACCAGAAAATGTTATTGAGTAAGATTAACCAGGAGATTATCTTCAAGGGTACAATCATAAGACAGATGTTCTTGGGGTGTCCATGTATCTCTAGTCATTATTTGTTCTTCCCATGGTCCAGGGTGTCACAGTGCATGCACTGCACTGGATCAGGTTGTAGTATGCAACACAGCATAGCACTAAAAAACAAGAGGCTGTGATTTTAAAGTAGAATTACAGAATCGTAGAATAGTTTGTGTTGGAAGGGACCTTAAAAGATTGCCCAGTTCCATCCAGCCTTGCCTTGAACACCTCCAGGGAGGGGACATCCACAACTTCCCTGGACAACCTGTGCCAGAGCCTCACCACCTTCATTGTGAAGAATTTCTTCTTAACGTCTAATCTAAATCTCCCCCTTTCCAGTTTAAACCCTTGTAAAAAATCCCTCCTCAGCTTTCTTGTAGGACCCCTTCAGGTACTGGAAGGCCACTATGAGGTCAGCTTGGAGCCTTTTCTTCTCCAGGCTGAACAACTCCAATTCACTCAGTCGGTCCTCATAGCAGAGGCACTCCAGCCCTTTGATAGCAGAGAATATGCAGCTTATATGGAAGCATCTATAGGAGTAAGGGAGCAAGAAGACACAAATAATAGCTACCAACACAGAGTTATCCTAGAAATTTTCTTTTCATATGGGTGCTTCAAAAAAATATATCCAATGTAAATACATTGTAAAGAAATATTAATACATAGAATCAAAATGCTTAAACTTGGACCTGTCTAGAAGTCCAATTTTTTTCATCCATGTTGATTGCTCCTGAATTCATTAACACTATTTACAATTCCACATATTTCTAAAGTTTTGAAAGTTCTACTTTTTACATACAAATCTAAAAATAACAACCATTCCCTAACATGTATTCATCTTTTTAATAGATATATATGCATGTGTGTATGCCTGTATGTATGTATGTATATAAACCCTAGAATTTTTAGAAAAAGAAGCAATATACACTTAGCCTCTGGCCTATGTAGTATGAATCTATAGAAAACTCCATTTATATGTTACTGAGGGGTTTCAATTAAAGTCCTATTAAACTTCACATTTAGATGCAATTTTCATTTAAAATGTAATGCCCCATGAGAACTAGCAATAAGAGACGTTGTGTTAATTTTTTATGGTATGTTAAAGCTGGATATTTGACTATTTAGATAAGGCAACTAATTCAACCTATAACTTGCCGTCCTACTCAGGAACTTTCTCCGTCCCACAAGAAGTACAAGAAATTTTACAATATTTCATTTTGATACAAAACTCACTTCTTTCTTTTTTTTTCTTTTTTCCAAATAATAAGATGAATCTTAATGCAGTAATTTACTATCCAAGGAAGAAGGTACAGGAAGGGACTGAAATATGCCTCCCATGAAGCAAAATTGCATAGAAAACTCACTCTTACTTAGGCCACAGTTCATCTCACCAACTGTATGGCCTTAACTGAATGTCCCAAGCAGGCATCACACAGTCCCAGGGAATTTATTTTTAATTGGTAAAAAGACCTCTAGACACCACTTTAGATGGTGTGTGGGCTGCAAGCGCAAAGCAAAAAGTCTTGTGGCTGACAGGTCGGAGGAAGCAAACTCCTCCTGCATCTGTACCAGCTTTCCCAGGGCTGACGCTTTCCAGCTTAAAAAAATTGCATTACTGTAACCAAAATGGAACATGCTGGCAGAATGAGTTATCATTGCAGGCACTGAATCAGAGAAGACGGGATGCAATCCTGAAGCCAGTGGGAGATAGTAGCAACCATTTCTTGCAAACCCTGAAATATCAGAACAATATTACTGCCATAAATCATCTACAATATTTCTCAGCACTTTGTCAGCTAAATATCTACAAAGTAGGTCACATGAAACAAAAGAAAACTTAGAATCATGAACTATCTAGCTAGTATCCTATCGATTTGTGTCTAAAACTTGTTCCCAAGAGCTTACTGAATTTCATCTGCTTATATCCATCTTTTTTTTATTTAGAATTTATTTAGAATTTATTTATTTAGAATTTCCCAGAACTTTCAACTTCCATCTTTGTCAAACTAAAATCACTTTATTTCTCTAAAGTTACTTTCAACTTCAACGGAAAATACAGTACTAATGCTAGGATGAGTTATGACCTTAATTTCAGAGCTAGAGATATCCAGAGAATATGTTAGTTTTGTAGAGATTTTCTGTTCTCTGATGCCATATTATTAACACAAATATTCGTATTCAGCCTCCTTTCAGATGCCTAAGTGGAGATGGTAAGTCACATAGATAACCTGGCTTCCAGCTGCCGCTCCAAAACAATACAGATCTACTGTAGGGCCTGTCTCTTGTTCACCTGTGACACCTCGTTCAGCTACCTTGTTCTTGGAATGTATTGAGGGTTCTTGGAATGTATTGAGGATTGTTTTCTGTCTCAGCTGGTGAGTGAGCCTACCAGGGGTGAGGTTCTCCTTGACCTGCTGTTAACAAATAGAGAAGGGCTGGTGGGTGATGTTGTGATCAGAGGCTGTCTGGGATACAGTGATCATGAGATAATCGAGTTCTCCATAAACAATGAAACAAGGAAGGACATGAACAGGACATCCACGTTGGACTTTCAGAGAGTAAATTTTGGATTATTTAAGGAACTGGTCAGGGGAGTACCCTGAGAAATAGCCCTTAAAAACAAGGGGGTCCAGGAAGGCTGGAGTTATGTCAAGAATGAAATCCTGAAAGTGCAGGAGCGGGCTGTCCCGATGTGCTGTAAGACGAGCCTTAGAGGCAGACAGCCAGCCCGGATGAGTAAGGAGCTTCTTAAGGAGCTAAGTGAGAAAAAGAGGGTGTGTCGCCTTTGGAAAGAAGGGCTGATGAATCAAGTTATGTTCAAAGATATCGTTAAGTCGTGTAGGAGGAAAATTAGGGAGGCAAAAGCCCAGCTGGAGCTCAAATTGACCACTTCTGTTAAGGACAACAAGAAGCGTTTTTACTAATATATTAATGGCAGAAAGAAGGGCAGCAATGACCTCCACTCCTTATTGGAAATATAGTAACTAAAGATGATAAAAAGGCTGAAGTTCTTAATGCCTTCTTTACCTCTGTTTTCAACACTAAGACAGATTGTTCACTGGACAAATAGCCTTCTGAAGTGGTGGATGGGGTCAGGATGGAATATAGCTCTCCTGTAATCCAGGAAGAAGAAGTTAGAGACCTGCTGAGTTGCTTGGATCCTCATAAGTCTTTGAGGCCGGATGGGATCCATCCTAGGGTGATGAGAGAGCTGGCAGATGAACTTGCTAAGCTGCTTTCCATCATTTATCAACAGTCCTGGCTCACTGGAGAAGTCCCAGATGAATGGAAGTTGGCTAATGTGACGCCCATCCACAAGAAGGGCTGTAGGGATGATCCAGGTAATTGCAGACCTGTCAGTCTGACCTCAGTTCCAGGTAAAATTATGGAGCAGATAATCCTGGGTGCAATCATGCAGCACTTGCAGAGTGACCAAGAGATCAGGCCCAGCCAGCATGGGTTTAGGAGGGGCAGGTCACAGTATCACAGTATCACAGTATGACAAGGTTGGAAAGGACCTCTGAGATCATCAAGTCCAACCTATAACCCAACACTAACACCAACCATCATCTAGACCATGGCACTCAGTGCCACATCCAATCTCCCCTTAAACACCTCTAGGGTCGGCGACTCCACCACCTCCCTGGGCAACGCATTCCAATGGCCAATCACCCTTTCAGTAAAGAACTTCTTCCTCACATCAAGCCTAAACTTTCCCTGACGTAGCTTGAGTCCATGCCCTCTAGTTCTGTCACTGGTCACCTGAGAGAAGAGACCAACCCCTGACCGACTACAACCTCCTTTCAGGTAGCTGTAGAGAGCAATGAGGTCTCCCCTGAGCCTCCTCTTCTTTAGACTAAACAGCCCCAACTCGCTCAGTCGCTCCTCGTAGGGCTTATGCTCCAGCCCCTTTACCATCTTCGTTGCCCTCCTCTGAACACATTCCAGTATCCTGACATCTTTCCCAAACTGGGGGGCCCAGAACTGTACACAGTATTCCAGATGAGGTCTGACTAGTGCCGAGTACAGGGGGACGATAACTTCTCTGGTTCTGCTCACCACACTATTCCTGATGCAGGCCAGAATGCCATTGGCCTTCTTGGCCACCTGGGCACACTGCTGGCTCATGTTGAGCTTCCTGTCAACCAGCACTCCCAGGTCCTTTTCTGCCTCACTACTCTCCAGCCACTCTGTCCCCAATATGTAGCTCTGCATGGGATTGTTGTGTCCAAAATGAAGTACCCTACATTTGGACTTATTAAACATCATCCCATTGGAATCGGCCCATCTCTCCAATCTGTCCAGGTCCCTCTGCAGGGCCATCCTACCTTCTAACAGATCAACCCTTCTTCCCAGTTTGGTATCATCTGCAAACTTGCTGATGATGGACTCAATCCCCTCATCCAGATCATCTATAAAGATATTAAACAGGACCGGACCCAACACCGATCCCTGGGGGACACCACTGGTGACCGGCCGCCAACTGGATGAGACACCATTCACCACCACTCTCTGGGCTCGGCCATCCAGCCAATTCCTAACCCAGCACAGAGTGCTCCCATCTAAGCCACGGGCTGACAGCTTCCCTAGGAGTCTACTGTGGAGGACAGTGTCAAAGGCCTTGCTAAAGTCCAGGTATACCACATCCACAGCCTTCCTCTCATCCACCAGGCGAGTCACATGGTCATAAAAGGAGATCAGGTTGGTCAGGCAGGACCTGCCCCTCCTAAACCCATGCTGGCTGGGCCTGATCTCCTGACCGTTCTGCAGGTGCCGCATGATTTCACCCAGGATTATCTGCTCCATGATTTTACCTGGGACCGAGGTCAGGCTGACAGGTCTGTAATTACCTGGATCATCCTTACGGCCCTTCTTGTGGATGGGCGTCACATTGGCCAACTTCCAGTCTTCTGGGACCTCTCCGGTGAGCCAGGACTGTTGAAAGATGATGGAGAGCGGCTTAGCAAGCTCATCCGCCAGCTCTCTCAACACCCTAGGATGGATCCCATCCGGCCCCATAGACTTATGAGGGTCCAACTGGCTCAGCAGGTCTCTAACTTCCTCCTCATGGATTGCAGGAGGGCCAACCCTGCCCCCATCAACCACTTCAGAGGGCCAACTGTCAAGCACGCTGACATCCTTACTGTTGAAAACTGAGGCAAAGAAGGCATTAAGTACCTCGGCCTTCTCTGCATCAGTGGTTACTATATTTCCCTCCACATCCAACAAGGAGTGGAGGTCGCTGACGCCCTTCTTTCTACCATTGATATATTTATAAAAACTCTTTTTATTATCCTTTACAGAAGTGGCCAATTTGAGCTCCAACTGGGCTTTTGCTTCCCTGATTTTCCTCCTACACGACTTAACAACATCTTTGAGCATGACGTGGCTTACGTCCCCTTCTTTCCAACGACGATACATCCTCTTTTTGTTACTTAGTTCCTTCAGAAGCTCCCTACTCATCCAGGCCGGCCGTCTGCCCCTACGACTCTTCTTACAACACATGGGGACAGTCCGCTCCTGCGCCTTCAACATTTCATTCTTGAAGTGTATCCAGCCTTCCTGGACCCCCTTGCCACTAAGAACTATTTCCCAGGGAACTTTCCTGACCAATTCCTTAAATAACCCAAAATCTGCCCGCCGAAAGTCCAGCATCGATGTTCTGTTCCTGGCTTTTCTTTTTACATTGTTTAGAGAGAACCTGATTATCTCATGATCACTACATCCCAGACAGCCTCCGACACCAACATCACCCACCAGCCCTTCTTTGTTTGTAAACAGCAGGTCAAGGAGAGCCTCACCCCTGGTGGGCTCACTCACCAGCTGTGACAGAAAGCAGTCCTCAATACACTCTAAGAACCTCCTGGACTGCCTCCTCTCGGCAGTGTTAAGTTCCCAGCAGATATTCGGGAGGTTAAAGTCACCTAAAAGAATAAGGGCTGCCGATCTAGAGGCAGCCTCCAGCTGCTTAAACAATAGAAGATCCACCTCCTCATCCTGGTCGGGCGGTCTGTAACATACTCCAACCAGGAGGTCAGACCTGACCGCCCCTCTGACCCTTACCCATAGGCATTCAACCTGGTCATCACCGATCTTGACTTCGACAGCATCCAGGGTTTCCCTAGTGTAGAGGGCCACCCCTCCACCCCTCCTCTCACGCCTGTCTCTCCTGAAGAGCCTGTAGCCTTCCATGGCAGCACTCCAGTTATGAGAGTCGTTCCACCACGTTTCCGTGATTGCAACTATATCATAGCTCTCCCGCTGGACCAGGACTTCAAGCTCCTCCTGTTTGTTTCCCATACTGCGTGCGTTTATGTACATGCATTTCAGCTGGGTTACTGATGACACCCTTTGAGATGGCTCATCCTCCACAGGAACATCTTTGGTGAGCCTAGTTACTCCCCCCTCCCCCCTCATGCCTAGTTTAAAGCCCTCTCAACAAGTCCTGCCAGCTCCTGAGCTAGGATCCTCCTACCCTTTGGAGTTAGACGAGACCCATCTGAGTCAAGCAGGCCAGGTGCTGTAAAGGTTTCCCCATGATCAAAGAACCCAAAATTCCTCTGCCGGCACCAGCCCCTAAGCCATTTATTAACAGCATATATTCTCTTGTTCATATCTGTATACATCCCTGCCACCGAAGGAACCGAGCAGAACACCACCTGTGCTCCTGCCCTATCCAGTGACCATCCCAGTTCCTGGAATCCCTTTTTGACTACCCTTGACCCTCTTTTCGCTAGCTCATCACCACCAGCTTGTACCACCATAAGCGGGTAATAATCTGATGGTTTAACTAGGTCCTGCCTGACCAACCTGATGTCCTTTTATGACCATGTGACTCGGCTGATGGATGAGAGGAAGGCTGTGTATGTGATATACCTGGACTTCAGCAGGGCCTTTGACACCGTTCCTCATAGCAGTCTCCTGGAGAAGCTGACAGCCCGTGGCTTGGACACGAGTGCTCTGTGCTGGGTTAGGAATTGGTTGGTTGGCTGAACCCAGAGAGTGACAGTGAACGGTGTCTCATCCGGTTGGTGGCCAGTCACTAGTGGTGTCCCCCAAGGGTTGGTATTGGGCCCGGTCCTGTTTAACATCCTTGTTGATGATCTGGATGGGGGGATTGAGTCCATTATTAGCAAGTTCGCAGACAATACCAAGCTGAGAGGAAGTGTCGATCTGCTGGAAGGTAGGAGGGACCTTGACAGGCTGGAGAGATGGGCTGATTCCAATGGGATGAACTTTAGCAAGTCCAAGTGCCAGGTTCTACACTTTGGACACAACAACCCCATGCAGAACTATAGGCTAGGGAAAGAATGGCTACAGAGTAGACAAGTGAAAAGAGACTTGGGAGTGATGGTGGACAGGAAACTCAACATGAACCAGCAGTGTGCCCAAGTGGGTAAGAGGGCCAATGGTATCCTGGCCTGCATCAGGAATAGTGTGGCCAGCAGAACTAGAGAAGTTGTCATACTCGGCACTGGTCAGGCCGCACCTTGAGTACTCTGTCCGGTTCTGGGCCCCTCAGTTTAAGAGAGATGTCAAGATGCTGGAGTATGTCCAGAGGAGAGCAACAAAGATGGTGAAGGGGTGGGAGCACAAACCCTATGAAGAGCTGGGAGTTGGGGTTGTTTAGCCTGGAGAAGAGGAGGCTCAGGGGAGAAATTATTGCTCTCTACAACTACCTAAAAGGAGGTTGTAGACAGGCAGAGGTTGGTCTCTTCTCTAAGGCGATCAGTGACAGAACAAGAGTACATGGTCTCAAGCTTCATCAGGGGAGATTTAGGCTTGATATTAGGAAAAATTTTTCACTGAAAGGGTGATTGGCCATTGGAATGCGCTGCCCAGGGAGGTGGTGGAGTTATCGTCCCTGGAGGTGTTTAAAAGCAGATTGGATTAGGCGCTTAGTGCCATGGTTTAAATGACGAGTGGGTGCAAGTGTTGGGTCATAGATTGGACTGGATGATCTCAGAGGTCTTTTCCAACCTTGTGATACTGTGGTACTGTGATACCTTAAGATGTTTCAAAAGGCACCAGAAGCCTTTGTTTACGTGACTGAATTTAATCTTTTCCAATACCGTTGTAGTGTTTCAGGGAGAAAAGGTAAAAAATATTTGTCATTATAGGAACATTTTTGATTGATTTTAAATATCTCCCAAGAATTAGTCTTTCTTACTAAGGGTTATATTTTTCTATGGTGATATGTCCTCTTGTAAGGCCAAGAAGTCTTTGAGAACCACAGCCTTGATAAGTGTTCATTTTCTCCATTTTATCAGAGTAGAAATAATGACTTGATTTGCAAGGCAGGGAGGACTAGGACAGTTTTTTTGTGACTTTTTTGAGATGTTGTCTTAAACTAACCAACATGTGACTTCTTCAAAAATGGGAAACCATGAGATGCGCTTTACCCCAAGTAATATGCATGCAGTTTTACTTATCACAGCCATGGAAGCATATTGGTTTTGGGACTGACTCGTGTTGTTTTCACATCCTTTAGAAGACTGTAAAGTCTTTCAGTAAATACAATTTTCATGTTAGGCCAAATCCTAGATGTAACCTGTCTTTTTACATTAAAGTCAGTGTAAAAAGGGAAGTCAATGGAGTTGTCTCAACCGGTACATCACTGAGACCCAGTTCCCCCAGATAAGGTTCTTCATGATGTTCTATATGTTCCAGGTTCGATTCATCTACTGCATTGCACTGTTTCTAAATAATTTGTTTTTATTCCAGGGCTTTTAAAATTAATCAATTTTTATAAATTTTACAAAGCCCTTCAAAACAGGAAAGATTTCCAGAATGCTTGGAGTTATTGCTTAACCATTGTCAGTCCTTTGCTTGTGCTGAATTTAACATGGCAGGTAACGGGTTGCTTTACTATTTCCTCCATTACAGCTTTATGTTGGATTGAAATCAGTACATGAGAAATCTGGATATGATAGTACAGTATAATATCGTAATGATTATATAATTTAATTAAAAGTATATGTGTACTTTTCTAGTGACATATTAAATTATTCTTATATTCTCTCTGCATTTTTGGTAAAGGTACAGATTGGTTCTTCTAAACTTATTTATATGAATTTGCCAATCTGTACTTGAGTGTCCAAAAATGATTTGGCTCTTGTGTATAGTTGAACATCTTGGTCCTGATGGTGAGGGTATTCTCAAAACACTTCAACTCTTCCAGCTGATGTCAGCCAACAGACATGTAGGTCAGCCAGAAAGCTCTTTAAAGATGTACACAGAAAAAGCAACAATGGGGAAAAAATAAACACAAAGGACATCAAGGGTCATATGCCTTTCAGTTAAAGGAAGATTCCCCTATGGGAAGAAAAAAGATTTTTTAGTACAAAAATAATTGTATTATCTCTTTTGAAACCACTTACATACCAACAAAGAAATTCTGTGACAGTGGATTAAAAAGCTTTGGTCACCAAAGTAGTAGTTGCCTTAACAAGTTGAAGTATTTATCTCAGTTTATCCAGTGGCTCTATGGCAAGAAAGAGATCATTTTAAAACCTTTTACTTATACCAGCCTATGTACAACTCTCGCAGTTTCAGTGCTGAGAGAGATTTAAAGAAAATGAAAACCAAAAGAGTCTTTCATCAGTATGTTGGTTTTTTTCTTGCCAAATCAGCTGTCTGTGTACAGACACAGTCTCTGTATCACTTGTGGCCTTTTCTTGGCTTCTACTCAGAGTGCTTAGGAACAGTTTGTTGTTTAATGGAGCCCTCAGAGATTTTTCTTGGAAAGAGTTATTTCTGTAAACCAGAATATATTGACTGAAAATTCTTTTACAAAGTCTTGAAATAGGAGCAATTGAAAGCACTCTTCCCTTACTAAATATTCACTGGGAAATAGCAAATCGAATCTGAGGTCCACCACCCCAAATTTTTGTTTGTCATTCAGAAAAATACCATGTTCAGGGACATTGTCTGGTGTCTATGCACAAACTTCTCAAGTGAATCAATACTGTCATCACAATACATAGGTTACTCACTGTCTTGCAGAATTTAGGCCAATGATAGGGAGCAAATCTCTATGTTAAAAATAGTAGCACTGGCAATTTAGCATGAACTTGTGTTTGAGACACTACATGGACATACATATGCATATTTAGAATCACTATATACTTGTCTGAGTGTGAATTTTTTTCCTTTTTGTCTATGAAAGATAAAAAAAATAAGGAAATCACTTTAAAAAACCAGATAAATCTCTATTTTTTGTTTCCTTCTTTGGTGAAAAAAAAAACCCCAAACTCTGAAGCGTATTGTATGGAATGAAAAATAATTTGCTTGAGTTGAAAATAAACATGTTTAATGATTTATCTTTGAACATAATATAGAAAATAATGTCATTTTCAAAACATAAATGCTTGAAAATGAATAACTGAAATGTTTTTCCCAAATATCAATATGAAATTTCCTGAATTCTTCCCTTCTTTGGATTAATTTATTCTCCCAGAATTAACTCAAATTAAGGAATCATTTGCATCCTTCCAATTGCATCTTTTTTGACAAATGACATTGCATTTACTTTTGTTTCAGCTCTTATAGATAGAGTCCATTTTCTTCTCAGTGACTGTTGTGTTTTGGATTTAGTATGAGAATACTGTTGATGATAACACATATTGTTTTAGCTGTTGCTAGGTAATGTTTTCTGCTCAACTGGGATAGAGTTAATTTTCTTCCCAGCAGCTGCTGTTTTCCTAGATTTTAGTATGAGAAGAATGCTAAAAAATACCTGAATGTCTGATTGTTGCTAGGAAATCAAGGACTTTTTCCATGAAATATTTCCCATGTTTTAAGGGTAAGCAGGTGTGTAAAGGTGGAAGGAGCAGAGCCAGCATAGCTGATCCATACTATGAACATCATGCTCCGCTTTGAAGCTGATAGTTTGAAGGGAACGACCCATGCTCTCAGCATTCCCACTCTCAATGTCCGGTTTCTGGAGTTCTGAGTTTGGTTTCCATGTTCGATGGTGTCTCTAGGTTGGGTGTGATCTGAAACTGCTGTGCTTGTTATATCCACTATTTGGCATTTGCTGTTTGGAGCACACATTCTGTTGTCACTACGTGGGACAGACAGTATTTTTAGTTGTTGTTGTTGCTATTGTTATTATTATTTTGCCTTCTTTCATAGTTCTATTAAAACTACTTTTGTCTCAACCCATGAAACAAATTCTGCTCTCGGGGTGGGGAGGGGTGACAGAGATGCTGCATATAGTTTAGCTGCGAGCTAAGGGCTAAACAGCAGCAGCACTGAAGAAAAATCAAATTACAGTTTTAGCAATTTGCATCCACTAAATCAATAGCAGTGTTTATTGGCTTTCCATCTTGCTCTCAAATAATAAATGCAGGCAATCTGTTAAGGTTACATTAACATTTATGTCAATAATTTCATTATTGAATTGTACTAGTGCTTGTCCCTTTAGTGAGTGGACAGTTAAGGAAAGAGCCATACAGACATAGCTGTAGATCTGGCCCTGAGTGAACCAGCTGGGGTATTTAAACTAGCATAGTGGCACTAAACACTCAGTTATGCTCACCTCTGTCTGTGGCACTACTTTGTGTATATAGACACACTCTAGTGTCCAAAACAAAGATTTTCAAAACCCTGCTCAATTGTTTCTCATTGTGAAGATGTCAGCAGAATATCTAGGAATCAAACATTGTAGTCTTGAGCCTTTCCATTTGTGGATTCATCCCTTTAAGTTATCATGATAAGTTGTCATTAAATTATAGTAAGTTGTCATAATGAGCCCAAGGCAAGTAATAGGAGGGGTACCACAACAGGTAAAATCATCAGAGTTGATGTAAGGTATCAGGCCATTGGACAAGGGAGAGTTTTTGTCTTCTTGATCTTTTCCTCTTGCAAGACAATGGGATACACATGGAAAAAAGCATGACTTAGCAGAAACACTGGCAACAGAATCAAAACTTAAAATTATCTAAAACTGTGAACCAAAACAGGCTTCTGTAGATCAGCTTTGTTTGAGCTCACAGACTAGGAAATACAGTATTATTTAGATACCTAATTTTTTTTGTAATTTTAGAAGAAAATAAATACTCACAGGTAAAAATTGTTAAGTATTTTTAAAGTGGAGTTCAAAAACCATATACTCAGCAAACTTGTAGTCCATTGATCTTTAATTAATGTTCCAGCAAGTGAGTTTAAACAATTGAATTTTGCAGTTTCAAAACTAAATCATCTAAGTATGGTTGAATGAGATTGGATTTTCATATTTTGTTTCCATTCTAAAAGACATCCATTTGATCATTGTCAAATATCTCTAAAACTTGTTTAGTGACAGCCTTCTCTTGTGAACATAAATCCAAGACATACTGCAGTGACTGACAGACAGTTTGATATTTGGTTTTGTTTATAATGCTTTAAAACTATATTAACTGGTATTATAATTCTGCATTTTTTACTGATCTGTTTTATTTCATTTTTGTAAAATATATTGCATGAAATATTAACTTTATTGTTTTGACCCAGACTGAATTTGTCTTGAGTCCTGGTAAATATTCAGCTGAAGCTACCCAGGCGCCACAAAACGCTTTGGAAAAAGAAAACTTATTTCCCCATAAATGTCAGTAAAGATATTTCAGAAAAACAAAACAAACATGATTTAAGTGTTCTGAGGTCTTATTCGTTCATATTGCTCAAAAATCCCTCAATTGCTCTGTCTATTTGTGAACAATTATCATGAAAATATACTGAAACCACTTGGAAAATAGGCGTAAATATCTTCAGAGGCCACGTAACAAATGGAGTGCTACTGAATCAAAAGAACATGAACAGTCTCCCTCAGTTCCTCACCAGTTGGACTCTTTCAGTTTCAATGGACTTATGTTTTAGGCAGAGTATTGACTTCTTGTCCTTCTTTTTCAGCGACCCACAGGATGGGTTATAGTCCATTTTACTTAGTAGTGTAGATATAGCCATAAAATATAGTATTTGATGTCAGAGTAGTTTGGACTTGATCTGGAAGGATCTCAAAACCAAGCAGTGTGAAGGAGTGAGGAACCTGAGTGCTCAAGGACACAGCCGCTGAAAGCCCAACAGATCTGCTTTGGGAAGCAAAGAAACACAGAGCTGGTGAAGGTAGAGATTATGAGAGGAGAAGAAAGCTGGAGTAGTTACAGAGTGAGATACTCTGTTATTCCTTTCCTTTTCTGCTTGAATTTTGTGATCCCTTTGAGGAAGGCAGAATGTATGCAAATTAGAGAGGAACATATAATTTGATCTATGGGTTATTTGGTCCACAGTCCCTTTGCGTGCCCAAGCCTGAATTGCTGAGAAGCCTGATATGGCAAACAGAACTTGAAATCTGCCATCTAAGAGTTGCAGTGAAATAGAGTTAAAACCATTTGGTGCCTGGCCACAAGTGATGTTCCACAGGGCACAGTGTTGGGGCCACTTCGTTTGATGTCTTTATCAATGACCTGGATGAGGGAATCCAGTGCACCCTCAGTAAGTTTGCAGATGATGCCAAGTTGGGCAGAACTCCTGGTCTACTTGAGGGCTAGAAGGCTCTATGGAGGGATCTGGGCTGGCTGAATCAATGGCCCAAAGCCAATTTTATGAGATCTAACAAGGCTAAATTCTGGGTCCTACACTTGGGTCACAAGATGCCCATGCAATGCTACAGGCTTGGGGAACAGTGGCTGGGAAACTCGCTGGCAGAAAAGGGCCTGAGGGTGTTGCTCAGTAGCCAGCTGAATATGAGACAGTAGAATGCCCAGGTGGCCAAGAAAAGATCCTGGCTTGTACCAAAAGTGGTGTGGCCAGCAGGACTAGGGAAGTTGTTGTCCGTTTTTAGTGCTGGTGAGGCTACACCTTGAATACCGTGTTCCGTTTTGGGGCTCTCACTACAAGAAAAACACTGAGTTGCTTGAGCATGTCCAAAGAAGAGCAACAACTCTGGTGAAGGTTCTGGATCACGAATCTTATGAGCAGCGGCCAAGGGACCAACAGTTGAAGTTTGGAGAAAAGGAGGCTGAGGGGAGACCTTATTGCTTTCTACAACTACCTGAAAGGAGGTTGTAGTGACGTGGGTGTTGATCACTTAAGAAATGGCCTTAAGATGTGCCCAGAGAGGCTGACATTGCATATTAGGAAAAATTTCTCCACAGAAAGACTTGTCAAGCATTGGAACAGGCTGGCCAGGCAAGTGACTGAGTCACCATGCCTGGAAGTATTTAAAAGACAGGTAGATGTGACATTTGGGGACATGGTTTAGTGGTGGACTTGACAGTGTTAAGTTCATGATTGAACCTGATGATCTTAAAGGTCTTTTCCAACCTAAACAATTCTATGATTCTATTTCTCTATCATTCTATGGTTCTATGATTCTATGATCAAAAGTCATCCCTGACCTCCATCGTCAAAACTGCTACCTATCATGTGGTCTACATGGAGAAATTTTATCTAGAACACAGTAGTCCTGTTGTTGACAAATGCTGAATAAACACAATCCTCTGCCAAGATAACCATTCCCAGTTTGCTTACTTCATGAGCCCCACCTCCTTTCAGCACCAGTAACTTCTTTTACCTCACTGGCTCATGCAAGCTCCTTGCATCAGCTCAAGCACTTTTTCCTGTCCCTTAGGTGGAATCCCAAGAGAGTTAAAACCAGTGCCTTGCTCACATAAATGGCAACATAAACCCTGAATTAGACCGTACTACTGCGGCTTCAGTTTAACACAAATATAGTCTAATGATTTATCATGTATTTGGTTTCCCATTTCACATAAATAAAGTAGAACATTTGCAAAGCACACTGACAATTTTAATATAAAATCCAAATATCCATTTTGTCAGTCTTATACTGAATGTTTGAATACTATAATTCACTGCTGATTGATGAGTTTTTTTAAGGGAACAACATATATGTGCATGAGAGTCTATGCTGCATTGCAGCTACTGCTGCTAGTGCCCTGGGTTCAACATATACACAGGTGAAAAATGTCAAATCTCAAGAACAAAAAATAAGCAGCTGTTTGCATTGGTATTTCACAGAAATGTGAACACATCAACCTAAAATATGAAAATAGGTGGTCATACGTGAATATGCTACTGTTATTTATTGTCTAAACAGACAGGTGGGGACTTCCTTTCATGTTTCACAGAAAACTGCTGCACTGAGATAAAGAAGAGTAATGTTGCCTACTGTTGTCTCTTCTGTCAACTATCTCCAGTCTTTGGTGAAACTCCTGGTTTTGCAGGTTTGCAATAGCATTAAAGATCATTAGGTGGCATATAATCAAAATTAGACCATTCTAAGCAAGAGCAAATTTGCCTTAAGCCTCCTGTGTTGATATTAAGTTGTACATTTTGTGATGCCACTCATTTTTCTTTTAATGTCCGGATCTGATGACTTGTCCTTGGAGAGGCTAGTGATGTTGGTGTTTCAAATGACAGTTTTCCTGTTGAGTAGAAATGAAAGTGATTAACCATGCAGTACCCAAATAATTCATTTTCAAATATGAAGAATTGCTCTCAAGGGTGCTGACTGCACAGTAGCCACCAAGGTAAGTGTCAGTAAGTACAACTTCTCTGCTGAATTGGAGGTGTCAACTACGTCAATTTAAAATTTAAACTTTACATGGCAGTTGTGTAAGATGGCTGCTTTGCCATGCTCTGTTCTTACCACAAACACACAACCTTCACACGCAGTGTGCTAAGCAAAACTGAGTACTGCAGTAAAATATTCCTCTGTTTCTATGTGGAAGTTACACTGGAGCCACTTGATCTTGGTCTCTGAGAAAGTATTTATTCAACAATATGAGGAAATTAAATTTATTCAACAAAATGAGGAAAGTTATGCACTATCTTATATCTCAAAATACATTGTTAGCACTGTGCCAAATTCTGATTTTACATACGTGTGCAAAACCTCATCAACTGTATTAGTCCAAACTAATTGGTAGAAATGACAATGAGCTTTAGCACACTGCTGTCCTGAAGAAAGGAATGAGTTTGCAAATACAGAGCCAAACTGAAGATTTCCCGTTGCTTTTTTCTGGGCTTCGTTTCACACTGTAAAATTCAGGTCAAATAACGAATGACTTAGCAACAACTGTGTAAGGGAGAATACATCTACCACTCTAACAAGCTTTCTGGAAAGTAGTTAACAACGTTGTGCTTTTGTCATATAAAAACTTTTGCTGAAAAAACTCTGCCAAAGTGCTACATAGCTCCAAATTTGTATCTGCTCCAATTAAGCCAACACTGTTACCCTGGATTTAAACCACTGCTATTGAGTACAGATTGTGCCTTCAAAGGCGACTCACACACATATGAAAAACAGGATTTTTCTCTTTTCATTTGAAATGGAATTGAAACTTTGCTTTTAAAAAGTAGGTAGCTTCCTCTAAAATTATTACAGTAACTTTCCAGAATTCGTCTAAAACAACGTGTAAAAACAGAGTATAAATTTTATTTCCAATAAAGTTCGATGTGTTTTTAATATACCTTTTTTTTTCTTGGCTTTGAAAACTTGTATTTTAATTTCTGATTAACAGCATTTGAAAGAAATTGGTCTATGACTGGATCTGCAAACTTTTTAGTGCATATGGAAGTGTGGAAGAGAGCTCATATTAGAGAAACTTAAAGCTTACTTTCTAATTTTATCAGATCATTGTTTGACAATAATTAGAAAAGCATATCAAATGTTGTAAAGGGACAGAAAAGGAAACAGGAATTAAAACTCTTCCTCCACCATACAATACTATGGGACTCTTACATCTTGAATTATGACTGTATTTATGTTACCTCCATCACAAATAGAGTACAGTAGCAGAGGGAAGAGGAGAAGGAGTTTGAGAAGGACAAGAAGAATGATTAAAGGTTTGGAACAGTTTCTCTACAACAAAAGAATAAAGAAACTCTACTACTAAGTAAGAGATAAAAGAAGGAACACATAGTCCATTAAGATAATGAGTGATGTAGAGCAAGAATGATTGTTCACTGGGTTTCACTTTCCGGCACAAGGTAATATAAAAATAATAATATCCCTAGCCCAGAACTCTGGAAACATTAAATTTCAAATGGTTTAAAGTACATAATCGGAAAAAAAATGGGAGAAAAACTATAGTCATCAAATATAAGACATCGTTTCTGAATTACAAAGTTACTGAGAAATGTTCATGGAAATCTTACATACATCTGGGACTGCTTTTACCCTTGCCTTAGACTTCAACTGCTGTATAGGGATCCTTCTATTTAAAAAAGCCAGAATATACGGAGGAGTTTGACTTTACCAGGTACAAGATTTCCTATGTTCTCATTAGGAAACTGGTGGCTTAATGAAGTTTCGTCCCATAAATATCAATTGTCCAGAGGAGGGAGAAGGGCTGCAGTATTCGTAGAAAATGACACAGAACGGTAGGCCACCATTGCTGTGTCTGTTTGGTTTAAAATGATAAGTTAAATGCACAAAAGAAAGTCAAGATTAAAATAATACAGAAGGCTTGATAAGGCAGGCTTAGAAATCTTTGTGTAAAGGATAGCATTTTAAAATAATACTTTATCAAGTTGCTAATTTTTCAGTTACTACAGCAGGATAAAACAGTACATGTGGGATTATTGTATATTTGATTTTATACATAATTCACCTAGCAATAATGCTACGTCCCAAGTTTGCAACTCTTGCTGATCTCAGGAAAGATTACTTGTTGTAAAGAATGTCTGTGCAATGTTTTGGTTGATGTGGCTGGATATTGCCTTCTATGCTCAGAGCACTCAAGTCATGAGCAAGGTACCACACACAGGTGCTTGCAAACACCTTTAATAACCCTAGTATACTGGAGATCTTCGATTTTGTGCTCAGTCCACTGATCGGGACAACTGCAATCACTTGAGTACAAATTCATGTGAGATTTAATTTCTTGTAGACTTCCAGCTCCTACTTTCTTTTTCCCAGCAGAGACTAAGTTTCTGTCCCTAGCTAGAATGATCTTCGGGGACCTGGAGGCTGCTTCAGCTCCAGCAGGACTGCATGAAATAGTGTTGTGCATCATCTGGAGAAATGTATATGAGCAATGCATCGGCTTGAAACAGAATGGTTGCCAATGATTGTCAGGTTTGACACTTTTTAATATCTTGTTACCTACAAACTGCAATTTCAGAGAAACATTAGTAGAGATACCTTTGTAAAAACAACAGTTATACAGTTGTTCCAGCTAGAGTAATTCAAAGTGCCACACAGTAGAATAAAGCATGATTTTGAGACATTGAAGAACTAGTCCATTTACATTTTCTCTATATATTATTCCTTTAGTTTTCCAAGCACAGTTGAATCAGTCCTTTCATAGTCACCATGACAGTACTAGTGCCAACATAAATATTGGGCATAACTGTTCTCTCAATTTTGATTGAAAAACTAGTGGTTATTGAACTTCTCTCTCGTCTTTTCATTGGTTATAAATCAGTACAAATTCAGGCTTTTGACACCAACTGCAGGTTTGAGATTTCTTGGGAACAGATGGCATATTTATAAATCAATATGTTTGTCTCATCCATTCTTTCACTGTTGGCAGGTTGTAAATTATTAGGACACATACTGTATTCTCTAGATCTTTGTAGTGCAGAAGAGAACAGAGTGGGAATGGTTTCCTTCTCTAATTGGTGCTTTGGTTCTTCCATGTGTGAAAATTATATAATAATAATCCATTAATGGTTCTTTGATCTTCTCTGAATGCATTTCTTTTTGTCCTCTCCGAGAGTCACTTCATTAGTGGGGAGTCATAACAAAAGCACAACAAGCACTTCTGCAGACAGGAGCAACCTCAGACACAAAGACTCTCCCAGAACAGGCAGGTTCCAAAAACAGCTGCTTGTAAAAACCAGGGAAAGCACAGAACCTGAGTGGTCCTGGTGTACGTTTAGAGACAGTGGCATCTTCAGTAAGAGATTTAAGGGGAAAACAGGTAAACTTGTACAGATAATTCCAATAAAAAACTCAATCCCTATAGGAATAGCCATCAAGCCAAGAAATCAAGCCAATCTGTTTCATAAAGCTAAAATTTGTTTCACTGTAAGGTATGTTACTTTTAACCACTGTAGTTTATGTGAACCCACTACTGGAATCAATTTTCTCTGAGAATACTTCATTTACCAAATTTATTTTACAAACTATAGTTACATGGCTGGCTTTGGTGATGTGGACGGTACGAAGCTTAGAAGTAAACCTGAGGGAATAGCGAAGGTATAGAATGGTTGTGCTGTAAATGCTGTTCTAACTGCAAAGGCTGAGAAATCCAGAATAGGAATATAGCTTTTATGGAACTCAAACAAAAAAAAGAAGAATGCACTAACCACCCTAGGAAAGGTTATTGTTGACAAGGCATCAAGCCAAGCAATATTTGTCCATAGCTGATAAGGAATTGGAGAAGCTTAAGCAGATATTTTTACCATTTTCATTAGTACAAGCAAGATCTCCAAGGACTGAGACATGGTTAGCATAACCCCATTATTAAAAAAGCAGTCCAGGGATTTATTTAGAAATTGTATATCAATGCATTCAGCCTCATATGGGACAAAAGTGTTTCATGAGATCAAATAAAGATACTGTTGGAAAAATTGACAGCCTGAGAACAGCCACATGTTCTCAGGAAGTGGAGATCATGCTTAAGCTGGTTGGAATTCCTGGCGGATATAATTACTGCAGAGGTGCAGGGTGACTTTCTAGAGTAGCAAACAAAATAATACAGATTTTTCACTGTGGTTATTTAGATATTTTGATCATATAAACTTTAAACTGATATGACTGAATGTTCTTCATGTCAACAGTTAATGAGATTAAAGACATTTCTTTAATTCTTTTGGTTTAAGATTTTTAAGCCATTATCAGACTTAAACTCTGTTTAGGATTCCTAGAATGGTACAGGATAGGACACAAGGAAAGAAAAAACGAACCCAAACCCAGACATTTGTGAGTACTCCTGTTTCTGTGTTATTAAGACCAAGTGAAGTGCAAAAGAAACAGGAGGCAAAAAGTACTTTAAAATATTTTAGACTTTCTCTTTACTGTATTCTGCTACCTGGAAGAGCCAGCGGAGTAGCACAGAGATAGTGTAATGCACTACAGTAAATGAAGCTTTAGTTTGTTTTGCATAATTGCTGAATAAAAGCAATGTGTAGTACAAGCTTAGCAATGCTTAGCAATGGTCTTGTGTAAGTACGCTTGAAGCAAGAATCACTTTGAGATTAGTGGTTTTGTCTTCCTCTTAGAGCACCAAACCACAACTGACCTACTGTGGTCAAGTGATTTCTTGTTGACTACTGATGGTGAAATACATTCAGGTAACTTGAAAAAATGGGATATTAGATGAGCACACAGGGAAGATCCAGCTTCGAAGAATACTGAAGTTGCAGCTCCAAGAAGAACTTCTTCAGGAATAATTAATTTTGCAAGCTGGTTGTCTACTGAGATTTCATTATCTTCCAAATTGCACGGACTAGAGAGAAGAGTGAAGAAAATAAGCATCTGTCAAATGAAAACTTTGCAACAGACCGCAAGGAAAGAGTTTTAATCATCAGATCAAACTATTTTACTAATGACATGGGACTATAATAAGCCAAACTAATAGTTGCATTCTCAAAATAAATATATCCAAAATTATTCTGTAAAGTTCAAGAACCCTTTATATAGGGAAAATACTGGAGATTGTTGCTCAAAGAGTAACAAATACACATAATGGGAAGATATTAACCTGTACATCCTAAATTATTTTGGTTTTGAAATGAAAAAAAGGCAATATAAAAATAATGTTTGCTTTTTCAATATTTATTATAAATTTTCATCACGTAGCCTTTTTCATGACCAAAAATTAAGGTTGTTGTTCTCACTAAAAGAAAATGGGACAAGAGACGGTAAATGTCCCTTGCCTTTATACGTATATTCAAAAAATTTTAGTTACAACATGCAAGAGAAGTGAAGTTTTAAGAGGAATACTTATTTTTTCTTATCTAAGTGCTGTCAAAAATAGCTTCAACAAAATTAATCCTACCTCTGTCTCCCAGATATTTTAGATTTCTTTGAATAAAGTGTGTCGCACACTTCTCTTTGTCACAGAATCGCAGAATGACCTGAGTTGGAAGGGATCAATAAGCATCACCGAGTCCAACTCCTATCCCTGCACAGGACAACTCCAAAATATGTGTTGCCAGTAGTGATAAAAGGGAGTAGCACTGTCCCTAAGTCTTTGGTTAAGGTTTTGGATGAACGCTGTAACTGCTGTGGCAATTTTCCTACTCAGCATTGGGCTTAATCTTGGTCATTCAGTGATCTCACTGAGGATCACTGTCCCTGAAGAAACCACAAAATCTAGGGGTACACTCCTATGTTCAATAGCTATTTTGTTAAGTTTTTACAGTTGAAGTTGTGACTGTTAATAGTTTTTATTTTTGATTGAGTCACTGATATGTTCCCTAGATTTTTGATTTAGCACTGGACTTCGTTTTTTGGCCTTGGATATATTGAAACTGTTAAGCTTGTTACAAGTAGATGCTATTTCAGATGGAATTGAAACCATATTTCTAAGGCAAGCATTATAAAGTAAAAAAATTATTGACACATTTCATTACTTTCACTGCAGTCTAAAATATGGGAAAAATATGGGAAAAATCACTTACATAAATTCGCAGTTTAGATAGTTTTTGGAAAAAAAGGAAGGCCATGAATTCTTTATGGTCAAACAGGATATCTAATCACTCAAGTAACGCTGCTTTGCTTAAAACTGCAGATGTCATTTTTGGATGTGATTTTATGCTAGGGTTTTTTTTGATGAGCAAAATTTGGATGATTCCTTTTGTTATCTGAATTTTCTTGTGTTACAATCTGACTTCAATTGTTATGGGGTGGAAATCTACAGAAAACTTGGCTTCAGTCATACTGCTCTAATGGCTTAATGTTATTTAGAACTGAAAATAACAATGTTGACAGATCAAAGTCTTCTCAAAACTAAAATTAATTTCTTGGATACTACTGAGATTTGTATTCACATTGGATCATATTGTCTACAATTCTTGCATTCTATGTCTGTCTATAAACACAGAGAAGATGCAGGTTCCCCCTTCTTTTAACATATCCAGAATAAGGAGAGGCTGGTTTAGCATGCAGTCCATTTACATAACTTTCTGAGTCCAGCACATTTCATGGTATTTTATTAAACCTTTCAAGAACTGGCCTTATGTTTGACCAAAAGTGGTGAGAAATTCAGTATGTTGTCTAGACAATACAGAACACCAAAACTTTGTTTTGTGGAATGCATCTCTTTTTTTTCATGGAATGAAGAGGCAGACCTTCAGGAAGCTATATTGAGATTTGCGTTTTCGCTAATTGTGACAAATTTCCTATTTGGGCTACTTGATTGAACGTGTGTCTGGAATCAGGCCAGAGGCAAAAGCAAAGGGATGTATACAGAAACACAGACCTTACACCACCTGGAAGTAGAAGAAGATTACTGCTACTTTGCATTGTTTTCCATGTCACCTTGAGAGCTTCAGGATGCAGAGTAGGAAGCTCACTGCACCTTTATGGATTGCATAAATTCTGATCGATTTCAGGTCATGCATTGTTTTTTGAAAGGCTTAAGGAAATTCTTCTTTGGGTGTTACTGAAAAAGATGCACAAAAAATACTCCATTTTACCATGAACTTCTGTACAAGAACTGCATTACAATAAGGGATACATTCTCTGCTCATCATATTGCTTCTAGTGTTTTGCGATGATCATTCTAGCAGAGTTGGTTTAGTTGTTATATGTGTATTTCATAGGCACTAAAAGTGGAATAAACTTTCAGACACTTAATCATACCCTTACATTTCCTAAAATATAAAGGGAAGCAGCAGGAAATGTAAATTTTCCCACTGTCTTTTTTCCAGGATCCTAATAATTACTGTTCATTATTTATATTTAATTTTTTATTTCCTTAGTGGAATGTTGGGATGGAAGTGGAGGAGTCAATAAAAAAAAAGCAGAACTCTTGCACAATACTGGAATATGTGGACCTTTCTTTGGAAACCCAAACATTTCACTTGGAGATTTTCAGTAAAACCACAAATATTTATACAAATAAATCCCCTACCCTTAATTTTTCTATTTAATAGCAATTTTTCTCTGAAAAACCTTGTTTTGTAGAAATAGACCAGCATGTTTTTGATATTTGGTTCTAGTGGAAAGAACTTTCTATTCCAGTTTTATGACTCATCTTGGTTAATCACAGCATTCACCTTTTTTAGACTTGGAATCTTTACAAACCAAATCTAGAACAAGTGTCAGTACATTTGGCTTTTACTTAGTAATATAATTCATGATATCCTAGAAATTTTATTTGTATTTGACCAAGGTTTGTGTAGCATAAAAATATAAATCACTTCAAAATATATACCTTGGAGAAAGGTAATCAATGTAAGCTATTAACATTCCGGGTGTTAACATCAATCAAACTAAACAACAAACTATCTACCATAACAAAGGAATAGAATAGAAAGGAATAGTCATCAAAACTTGATGCAAAGCTACGTCTGAACATAAAAAATACCTGTGGATACTGCTGCCATATTCTTCATAGAAATTATTTTCAATGCAGGCATATTATTAGACATGGTAAAAATAACATATAAGTTTCAATTTTGAGGTATGAGACCATTTCTGTCTTATGTCTTATTTTATGTATGTGCTGAGTGTTGCCCAACCAATAAAAAATCAGTTCATAAAGTCTGATTCCCTTTTTTTCCTCTAAGTAATAAGCTAACAAGAGAAAAAAATAGATGAGTAAGAAAAATGAATCCTGATACAATGAAAGAGAACTCTGCTAATATAAATTTTGACACTCAGGAGTTGAAACAAGCTAATTTCTGTTGTTTCATTTTATCCTATTTGAAAGGAATTTTTGAAGAGTTACAATAAAAAATAAGGCTATTCAGCTAAGGGACGAAGCAGTTAAGAAATAATTGAAGTTAGAAATATTTTGCACCATCTCCTGAGAGACAGTCTGTATATACTGCCACATACATTTTCTGTTCACAGACATGCATGGGAAATATGTTTGCATGTAGGAGACCGTTGGCTGAGTATGTTATTGCTTATTGTAGGCCACCCACAACAACGCCGCATTGAAGTAACTCTTCACCACCAGCAATGGTTCAGTTAACCTTTGATTAAACAAAGGAATTTAAACTATGGAATGGTCTGAAACTTGATACAGTCCTTTGACACCTCAGTGTCTGTCATTAAAGATAATCCAGTGCTAGGTACCGGTTTCTGAAAACAGAATTAAACTACCTTGATTGTCGATCTTAACCCTTCCATATTACAAAAGTAACCCTGCTGTGTTAGGAGACTTCCTGAATTACTGCTTCTCCTTTCAAGTCTGTATGTTTGTGAAGGAGCTTTGAGAGAAGCACAGAGGCCAGTGAACACAAACTCAGCAACTCTGTCACCAACAAATGAAGCAACTGTCTGGGTCGTGGTGATCCGTAGACCACAAAAAAATCCCAGGACTTCGAAGTCTGATCATGCCCAATTCTTCCTTAGCTTTTATAGACTTCATATAGAGTGAGATGTTGAATCAGAGAGATATACAATGTGTTGTCCATTGGTTTTTTTTTCCTTTTCTTTGTCTGAACATCACCAATGTCATTCTGCTATTTTAAATTCATCTCTGCTCCATATTTTGCTGCAATTTCTGGTAAGTAGGACCTCCCTGTATTGGAGGTTCTGTGGTTGTCTGAGGGGCCTGCACTCTCTGATATGTTTTTACTCTATTTTAACTATTACCATGGTGGAAGCAACCACGGGCTTGTTAGAAACATATTCAGTACCACATGCAATGACCCGAAATACTATTCTGGGTCTTGAAAAACAAATCCCGTGGAACTCCAGAAAGCATTGAGTCAGATAATGGGATAATAAGTTGTTTTAAAAACAACTTATTGGCCACTTGGGCATGGAAGCATGGTATTGGATGGATATATCACATTCCATATCATGCACCCTCTGCTGGAAAAATTGAAAGGTGTAATGGACTGTTAAAGACAACTCTAAAGACACCAGGTGGAGGAACTTTTATAAACTAGGATAAGCACTTAGCCAAGGCCACCTGGCTAGTTAACACCAGAGGCTCTGTCAATCGAGCTGGTCCTGCCCAAGCAGAATCCCTCCACACTGTAGATGGAGACAATGTTCCAGTGACCTGTCTGAGAGGTATGTTAGGTAAGACCGTTTGAATTATTCCTCCCTCAGGCAAAGACAAACCCATTCATGGCTCGAGGGCCTGGAAATACCTAGTGGGTAATAAGGAAGGATGGAGAGATCCAGTGCATGCCTCAAGGAAATCTGTCCTTGGGGAGAAAATAATTCTGTGTCTTAAGTTGAGTTTTGCAGGAGATCAGACATCAGACGAGAAGGACCTGAGCAGAACAAATACCGGTATCCAATGATGAGCCAAACCCAGTTGAGCTGGTCTGGTGCCGCACTGCATGTGAGTCTCATGACTACCTGAGAAGCAGCCACTAAATGCCAACACAAATATGAAGTGAACCAGCCCTAAAACCAGAACTGTGACTGTGACTAAAGGGCCAAAGATCCAAACTGAGTTACTGTTGGTGTTGATCTTCAACAACAGGTGACAACCTCGAAGACTAGGGGTGGCCAAGTGTCTCCTACCATAGTCAAGGGCAAGACTGGGTTGGCCTCTGTTCACCACCAAGAAGAACTTTAAACTCTGCTGTTGGCTGCAACCCAATAGGTGTTAAGCAGTGGGAACACATGTCATACCACACCTTGATGTGAGGGATGGCCTCCTCTGTTACGAGAAAGCCCCAGAAAAATAAAACCTGATACAATGTACAGGTGTTGTATTAAAGAAATGATATGGAATAAACGGTGGAGAGTGTAGTGGTTTGGCTTCAGACCTTCTTTAAAAATGGCCTTTACAGGCCTTTCTTAACAAGGGAGATCAGGATCCATGGAAGTATTCCATACCATCCTTTAACATAGCATGACATATAAATAAGGTGTAGATAAGGGATACACTCCTTTTCTTCTTCTGGCAAGGCTGGGAGTAGGAGTTCCCTGAGTTGGTCCTGTCTGTTGCTGAGGCCTATGGAAATTTTTTTTAATGGGTTGGATTTGGCTGTCCGGCTCTCCTCGGGGGAGGTGGTGAGATTTCACTGGTTCTATTCTTTGTTAAAGTTACCGGGTGTTACAAGTGCATGTGTGTTTTGCTTTGATTCCTTTTTGTCCTTTTTCTCATTTCCCTTCCCCTCTTCCTTTTCTTGGATATCTTCACTATATGTCATTTTTTATATTTAGAATATATATATTTAGAGTGATTTCGTTTTTTCTAGTTATTTTCTTTAAAAAGGAGAAAGCTTTGGGAAAAGGGACTTAAACTGAGCATTAGAGAGTTTTAGAAAATAGCCCAAACCAGCTCACTACTACTTTTTTCTCCTCTCTTCATCAATACTGTTTATCTGAGTTACCAAGAAAATCTTAGTGGGAATCTCCCACTGTTTCCTCCACCTAATACTCTTTTCCTCTATGCTTTGTGTTAAACACTGCTGAACAGTGACTTTGTTTTGTTCTGCAGTGATTGTGACTCACCTGAATATACAAAATAAAATAAAGAAGTCAGAGGGGCAACCCTGCAGCAAATTTCCACTGGGAATTAAAGTATGAAGATCCAGGTCTTAGTCTATGGAATTTGAGAAAGTCTTTGGTTTTATACAGTTTTTGAGAAATTGCTCAACATTTTTCAGTAGTCTGATCTGAGCAAAGCAAACCCTGGCTGACAGCAGAAGACTCCTCTTGAAGCTGAACAAGAACACTGACTAGACTCCACAGGGTACAGTGCCCTCCCGAGCTCTCTCCAAGCCACCCTAATGATGCCTCTGGATGCTGGAATGCCCACCAGTCTTTACAAGCCAGTAGCAAACAGTTAGTTAAGTGACTTTTAGAGAAAAAAAATTTCCCTTCTTTTTCCCCAGCAGAAGCTTGTCAATCTGCCTTATCAGCCTGTATCCTCTTGGCAGGCACATGGGGTATTCCTGTCCCCTAGCTACTCACATCAAACTGAAAAGGGGAAAAAAGTGTTTATACTGTTTTCTTTTAGCTCCATGATGTATGGACATGTAGCCCATGAAGGACAGCTTGGTCCTTGACAAGTCTTCAAGCAGCACCTACTTAACTTTGTCCCTAGGGGCTGTACTGCAGCTGCAGTTTCCTAAAATTACAACCTGTCTTGCATGTCTCTCTATAGCTAAATTTCTGGTTCCTCTTCACAGGTGTCATACGAAGAAACAGTCAAAAAGTTTCAAAATTATTTGTTGCAACAAGCCTGTTGAAAGTTTCAGTATGAATGGAGCTGTTTCAGGATCAAGTACATATTAACATTTAAAGCATTTCCACATGCACTTTCTAGGAGGAAAAAAGAAAAACATGACCTAAGGAAATTTTGGTTTAAAGCTGATCAATGCAAACAAGGAAAGACGGTAAGGGCTGAAAAGACTCCCTCAGAGATGTGGCCTTCACAGAAGGAGGAAGGTGAAATCTTATCTGTGTTAGTGAAGCTCTTGCCACAGTACCGAAGATGGCATTGCATTTTGTCATGGTACTGCTGGCTGAGTATTAATACTGTTTATTGTGCAATCATTGTTTTTAATAATGATTTCTGAGCACTAACTGGACATAAATACTTTGGGATGCACAGAGCAACCTGATATTTCATTGTGGAATACCAAGTTTATAACTTCCAGGACATTAAACTCCTAATTTACTGGCTGAGCAGTAAAGATTTCTCTTACAAATTAGGTTTGTTTGATAATCCATTCAGTGTTTTGACAAACTTAGTATGTTGCTGTTCATGTTCCTCCCTGGAGAACAGTTTAATATTGTGATTTGCAGATGTAGCAGGAGAGATAGAAAGATGCATGTGCAAATAGTGTTTCTCCATGTTTGCATTGATAATATAGGAACTCAGCGGACACAAAAGTCCTTGGTTTCCCTGTCTTGCTGTTTTGTCTGAGTCATTCAGTATTCTTTCTGACAGAAAGAAATAATGCCAACTAACATTTCGTGACTTCATTTTTGTGAAGAAAGAAGAATGCTTTGTTATTTTTTGTTTTATTTTCCTTTATGTTCTGTAAGAAAACGACATGGAGTCCTACTAATATCTAAGGTTATCTGTGGCCTTGTAACCTATAAGTTATAACCTCAGAGTGACTCTGGATTGAACACTGGAAAGTGAAAGGTCAGAGAAACAAGATAGCTTATGCATGGCAACAGGATTAACAGTCTGGACTGCTCCGAAGATATTAATTTGAACCATCTTATGGCCAGCATCACTCAGGTACACTTAAGAGAAAAAGAGGAATTCTTTAACTCTTGAAAAGACACAGTATTTTTTGGTACAACTAAAGATGACTCCAGAGTAAATAAAGGCACCAAAATGAAGTGATCAGTTGGGGAATTAAAAATATAAAGTTATAAAGATATATTTTCATTTCCCAATGAATTATTCCTTATGAGTCAGAAATCCTATTGCTATGTGATTCTCGGACCATGCAGTAAAACCAATGTGGAAGAGAGTAATTAAAGACTTTCAGGATGCATTATGTTTAAGTTGGTTAAATTAAGGTTGGAAGAACAAACTAAATTCTTGCATTTACAACTGCTGGCTATTTGTCCTGAAGAGCAATTTAATGTGGGTTTTTAAAATACAGTTTTGTTCCCATCTCCAAAGTATAGCTTTCCTTTTTCTTTGCTTCTTTCTTAGGCCTCCTGATGTGTACTCCATATATAAATTTGTGGTCTAGTCAAGTTGTAGTAAATGCAACATGACTTTTTAAAACAGGTTCGCGTGATTTCCCCTTTCTCTATCACTTCGTTTTGGAGTAACACTTTACTCTGTAAACATCATTAATTTGCTTAGGGAAGGTCTAAACTGGTATAAAGCAAATCCATTTGGGATAAACTGAAATCACTGTGAATTCAGTATTTTTTAAACTGAAAGCAGGCATGTAACTTGAGACTTAACCTTGATCATTCATATTGGACATCCTAATCATTTTTATTAGTCCCTTTAGTTTCCCTTTTGATTGCCTATTAGTCGATTCTGGCGACAGAAATGCCTCATTTTTAACCATAGGTGGCACCACACAGCAGAAACTTCAGAAAGAAGGGCTCCTCTGCGTTTCTGAGTGAGCTGAGGTGGTAGGATAGCTTGCTTCGTTGTAGGAAGAGTTTTCCACCGTTTTCTCCACACATCCAGTGGTAACTTAAAATATAAGTTTTATATATTTATATTATATCTAACTGTATTGAAAATATATGCATTTTTGCCTTTTTTTTCTCCTTTGACTTCCTGTGTTCTCCATTGACTCGAAGCAGTATCATTTAATCTCTTTTAGGTTATATAAAACTGAGTTAGTTTTTCTGATTTGGTCTTTGAACTGTGGGACAGTTCACAGTGGCCTGAAATGAGATTTGGGAGATACCGGTGTCATGTAAATTTGCACAAGTCACATAATGGAAAAGAAACAGTGACAGAGCTGCTGACTCCTGCCTAAACCTCTGTTAAACCCATAGCCACTGTCAAAGAGGTAGATTTTCCATCTCTTCATTTTACACCATTGATACTCAAAACTGTTCTTGCTTGTAAATTTATTTTTACAACAAAAATTCCAATGTATTTATTATTATCTTTTCCCAAAGCCTTGAAATCTCTAAACAAATGCCAAAGCTTTTGTAAGATGCTAAAGACAAGTGAGTGTGTCAGACCTCTCTAAGTGACACTAGACACTTAGAGGTAACTGCCTACTTCCTCCTGTGGTAAAACCAACACATTAGTTTCTCAGTCAAATGACCGGAATAAATTAGAGGAAAAGCCTGGGGCTAAAAAGACCATTCTTAGAAAATACTGACATGTAGTTGCATCATCTTTTCCTTGTGACCAGGCAGTCTAAAAGCCAGGACTTTCACTCCACAGGTGCTGCTTTACTGCATGCACAGCCTGGAGAGATACAGAGACATCACCTCATGAGAAAGTGCCATTACAGTGGCTCCTGGACCATGCTTCCGTCCGTTCTCAGGACAGGGAGCTATTCTGGGAAAAATGGGTAGAAGTGAAGCAGGGATTGCTGATCACCCCCCTGTTGCCTAGACTGGGGTACAGATTGCTGTGATGTGGCTTTCAGCCAGAAAGATTTGGGCAACTGCTGGCCAGTGCTCAGGGGTGAGCCAGGATTTTTGGGACCCAGGATCTGCACTGAGGTTCCAGATTTTCTGGAAGAACTGCACGAAACTCCTCAAAGAGTACAGTATTTGTGACTGGCATTGTGATACTCACTCTACGAGAAGGCAGAGCAGATACATAGCAGACAAGAACCACTGCATGAGTCCAGGAGGAGAATTTTGCCTGAAGGTTTTACAGAACAAACAGTACTAAGTGAAGCTATCAAAGAGAGATTAAATAATCGTCTTCGGTGGATGAAAGATGAAGTCCAAAGCAGAAGTTTTTAAAAGGTGGGAGGCAGGAGGGGTGGGGTTGGGAAAGAGAAAGTTTTGCTTCAAAAGGAAAAGGAGTAAAACGTATCCAGGAGTTCTGCTCCATTACTCAAAGGAAAATAAATCAGTGGTTCAACAATGCAGCTGAATGAGAAAGGTCTGAGATGTGTAGCTTCTTTTAAAGTGGACAATGATTCTAAATATAATCATGAGAGAGCTGCAAAAGGATGGAAATCCACTTCTTTTACAGGAAGAATAAACATTATCCAAAGCTGATTTATTGTGATATATTATTGCCTCTCTCCTCAAGCTGTCCAGCTCATGTAAAAGCAGATAGGTACTTAGGAATGCCTTCTGGCACAACTCCAGCACAGTCTGGTTGTAAATTAAGATTGATCCTACCTAGAGAGTTCAGCTTTTGTTGTGATTACAGTTTCAGCTCTGCTTTTCCCAAAGGAGCCAGGATGAGAGCAGTGGTTTGGGCTGTAGGTCTGCAGAGAAGAAAGTTATTGTAGCAGGGAGGGTTTTTAGTAGAATTGAGTCTTGGGAAGCTGCTCTACAGGTGATTATAAACGCATAGGACTTACCTACTTAATAAGTAACTACTGGATGCTATGGCACTGTCTCTTTGGCCAGCTTGGGCCAGCTGACTGGCTGTGTCCCCTCCCAGCTTCTTGTACATCTCCTCACCAGCACAGCATGGGGAACAGAAAAAGACCTTGATTTCTTAACAACTAAAATCACCAGTGCATTACCAACATCCTTCTCAGACTAACTCTAAAAAACAGTGGCTGCTGTGAAGAAAATTATCGCTATTCCAGTTGAGCATAAGCATTACCTGGCAACAACTAAATGAATATGTGTTATCAACATTATTCTCATACTAAACCCAAAACACAGCAGTTACTGAGAAGATAATTAACTCTATCCCAGTTGAAACCATAACAGGCACTTGGAAAAGCTAGCTAGTAAATTATGTCTCCTTAGAAGATATTAAAAAATAAAGGACATAAATGCTATGGAAAACACATTTATTGATTTGTGAAAATTTTGTGTATTCCTGTTTCATAAAACAGAAAGAAGCTTATCTGTGAAGGGCAAATAGCAATGTTACTGTTACCATTGATAATTGACTATTTTTTTAGCATCTTTCAATGCAAGTGACATTTTTAAAAAAATCACATCTAGAAAGACCATTTCTATTAATTGTAACTCTTCATTTCATGCAGTACATACATATTTAAGCGAAAGACCAAAATCTACTTTTATGCATGTAGTTCCTCACAGCTTTTATGTTGATTTAAAAACTAAGTTGTTCTGACTGAATACAAAGAACGAGTCTGATTAAGCAAAAATTCCTGAGAAAATGAAGATAAATTGACTACAAAGAGACGTTAAAACTGATTCTAGTGGTGTTAAAAGGCATACAAATGGAGCAAGAGGCATTCCTGTTTAAGAGATCAATGGAGATTTGTCACTGCCATTGAACATGATTGAATAGATGACAGAAGAACGTCATAAGGCAAGAGAAAAAAGCATCACACTTCAATTTGTATCCTTGTCTATGGAATTCAAGAAACAATTTATTTTAAAGATTTATAGAGAATATTATGATTTGAACTTAAAATGAGAAATATAGTTTCATTATTTAATCAAGGAAATTGAATAAAAAACCCTGAAATATCAATATGAAACATTAGAAATACCAATTTTTTGACAAAATTTGTCTGAATTTATTACTATTTCTTATAAGGAGAGATGGTGGTTCATAAAATACTATCAATCTGCCACAGAAAGGATACTCAAGGTAAAGCAAATCACAGACTCTGCAATTTTTTAAAATGTTTTATTATAAAGAATAGGAAACCAAATCCATATATTTTCAAACCCAGATAAATAAACAGTAAATAACACGCCTTTGATTTTAAATGTGTTTAGTCTTTTGCAATAGGATCTGCAAAAATGACATTCCTAACTCAGAGATCTGCAAAAATATATCTTTTGAGAATATGGAGGAAGACAGACCACATATTTTGCACACAAATGAAGACCATTTCATAAAACTGCTGGAAACTGAGACAAAACAGCTCTGTGAAGAACCTGCTGACTAAGGAGTAGTTTGGTGACTTATTCAGCAGAAAACAGTAAATTAACCCTTAGGCAAGAGTATTTCAAATATATATATATAAATATATACAAATACACAAACCCAAATATCTTTCCACTTAAAACCAAATAAACATCAAATTGTAACAAAACCAGAGAACCCTGTGGGGCATTGTGATCTTTAAGAAGAAGTGTTTAAAAAAAATCCAAGTAGGTTTTTTCAATCATATAGAAATAAAATGCTAAAAGAAAAAATAAAAAAGAGGAAAACCAAGAAAAAAACACAGTTACTCTGTCACCATCATCTTTTAAGAAAGAATCAGATCTTTCTTGCCTGGTCTTAGGAAAAGTTTAATGTATGAAACAAAGCAACAAGTAGACAAGCAAAACCCTTGCTGCTTTCAGATTTTGCGTATTGTATTGGTCCCAATTTAATTTGTTTTCCGCAGGATCAAGGTGAACTTCTTCCTTTTGTATATAGCAGAAGCAGAATGACTGCAAGCTACTTTCCCAAATGGACTGTACTCATATGTCTATATTGCAAGGTGCAGTGAATGGCAAGAGCTGTATTTACAACGTCATGGGCCACCCAGCTGCTTTGCTGCTTGTTATTGTCTTTATCTTTTCTAATAGTTGAATTTTGCTTCTTGCCCCACAGTTCTGCAACATTTTAGTATAACAACATTACTTGTTAGCAACTTGTAAGCATTCTTCTAAAGATATTTTAATATTTATATCCTTTTGAGGCTTTGCACCCTTTGAGTAGGGTCAGGGCTGCCTGTACAAAGTAAACGATTATAGGAAATATAAACATGCTATTTACAAGTTCACAATTCTTTATTTTCTATACAATTTTGTGTAGAACTGGCATGCTTCTGATATTCACAAAAATGTTATTAAAAAGTAAAATAATTACTGATAAATTGCGCACATGCAAAGATACTGTAAAATGAACCCGTTGCCTTAAGCTATGCATATATGTAATTTTTATATACCCTAGCAGTTTGCTTTGCTTTTTATGGAAATATACCATGCAAAATCCCATATTTACTTTAGGATAATATTTCACATTCTTGAAACCCTCCATTAATTTTTCTACAAGACATTCAGACCTCCTTTAATGAAAGAAGGGAAAAAACCCCTCAAAACAGAGCTACTTTTGTTATCACACTATAAATCCTAGCTCAGGGATTATGCCAATTATCTGATTTACCTCTATGGAGCAACTGAACAATTTATGCTTATTACCCTTATCATTCTTCATGCATTTGATTCAGTTTATTTATGAGAAACACATCCTTAAAGGTTTTAATGAAAATTAATACTCACAGAAATTATTTCACTCTGAGTTTAACATAAATCTATCCTTCATTCAAATTCAGTTTATTTAAGAAAAGCAATATTCAAAGTTGTCACTTTGAGTGCTTTAAGATGAGTTTCAATAAATGGGTCTCCATAATCCCTTTCCATGGGTACACTGTTGTCACATCACTTCTAAATAACATACTCAACAGAATGTGGTTGATATATTTCAGCTCTTCAAATTCTGATGCTGTTACGGAACGATCTATCCTGCTTTGGTATCTCATATCAGGGAAAAAAAAGAAAGGATGTCCACTGACAAGCACCAGATTCAGACAGAATAATCAGATCCACTTGCTCATCTCTGGAAAATCATTGCAGCATTCTTTTTAAGCCAAGCCTCCCCCAGTCATAAAAATGCAGGGCAACCGTCGGAGAGTTTTTGCATCTTATGTTGTGATAATGAAGAGACTTTACTTCATCCCTACACGTTGCTTTCAAGAACACTCTTTATCTTTTACCTTCAGACTGAGATAGTGGTGCTACTGAGGGCTGTGTCATCCTGGTTTGTTCTGGGATCCAACACTGAATGCCTTTAAAAATCCAAGGGCCGAATCATCATGGTGGTAGAGTGCAAGGAGTAGCTGGGGCCTTTGAAGTAATGCCATTTGATGCCATTGAGCTTTCCATGATTTTGCCCAGCTGTGTAAAACATTCCATTGAGATTGGAGGGGCCACAAGCATCAAACCACCACCCTAAAAAACATTAAGACAAAAATCAAACTGAAAGTGCACTAAGCATTTTTATTTTGGTTTATAAGTTCAGCTGATTAGCAAATTCTAGTATTCCTAGGCTCATAAATACTCCTGGTGTGGTGATGGTGGTATTTTCATATTTATTTTTTTACTCTTCTGTGCATTCCACAGCCAGTGATGCTGGAGAATGCACAGTTACATCTACAGAGCTGGAAAAGTATTGAGTCCTGACTCATTCTGGTTTAGTACACAGATTGTGAAGCAAGAACAAGAGCAACAAAGACAAATAAACTGTCTGGCACGTTTAGACAGTATTGCAGTTCACCTGCCTTCTGTAAACCTCAGAAAAAGCCTTTAATTCATGACTATTTTTCATAAATTCACTTATTTGTTATTTTGAGTATATGAATGATTTAATTTTATTTACTGGTCATTTTTTGTTTCTTGAACTGTGATTGTTCAATTGATTAGACAGTTTTAATTTTGCTCTCAGGTTAGATGTTCTTAGGAAACATGGGTAACGAATACAGAGCTGCTGCCCTGTTATAGTTATTACAATATTATAGTGATAGATAATCAGTATTCAGAATCATAGAATCGTAGAATGGTTTGCATTGGAAGAGACCTTAAAGATCATACTGTTCCAACCCCTCTGCCATGGGCAGGGATGCTGTCCACTAGATCAAGTTGCTCAAAGCCTTATCCAGCCTGGCCTTCAACATCTCCAGGGATGGGTGATCCAAACCTTCTCTGGACAAGCTGTGTTGTGTAAAACAAATGGTGTACAAGAAGATAGGTAGACTGTTTCTTTAAAAGTCATGATAAATTTATAAACAAGACTCAGCAAATTAATGGAAGGACTAAGTGAAGAAGATCATATAATGCTGTAGGACGTTAACAGTCAGAATACTTGAGTGCATAGGCAGATGATTCCAGAAAAGAAAGGTTAAAGAAACATACCCCTACTGATGAATCAAAAATGGTGAACTCCTATCAACAGACAAGGAGAAGGCTGAGGTATTCAACAACATTTTTGCCTCAGTCTTCACTGACAAGTCCTTTCCTCATCCCTCTTGTGTCAATGGACAACAAGATTGGGACCAGTGGGGTTAAGCCCTTTGCATTTTAGGGCAAGATCAGGTTCATGGCCACCTGGGCAACCTGAACATATACAAGTCTATGGGACTTGATGGGATGCATCCCAGAGTCCTGAGGGAATTGACTGATGTGGTTTCCAAACCAGTCTCCATAATATTGAAAAAGTCATGGCAGTCAGGGGAGGTCCCTGGTGACTGGAAGAAGGGCACTATTGTGCCCATTTTTAAAAAGCGTGGAAAGGATGACCTTGGGAACTACTGACCTATCAGCCTCACCTCTGTGTCTAGGAAGATCATGGAACAGATTCTCCTAGAAGCTATGCTAAAGCACATGGAGGACAAGGAGGTGATTCAACACAGCCAACATGCCTTCTCCAAGGACAAGTCCTGCCTGACTAACCTAGTGACTCTCTGTGATGGAGTGACCACATGAGTGGACATGGGAAAATCAATGGAAGTAAACCAGACTTCTACAAAGCCTTTGACAGTCCCCCACAACATCCTTCTCTCTAAATTGGAGAGATCAGGTTTTGATGGGTGAAATGTTCAGTGGATAAGGAATTGTTTGGACGCTTGCATTCAGAGAGTAGTGGTCAACGACCCTGTCTACATGGAGATCATGACAAGTGGTGTCCATCAGGGGTATGTGCTGGAACCAGTGCTGTTTAATATATTCACTCATGATATAGACAGTGGGATGGAGTGCACACTCAGCAAGTTTGCAGATGATACCAAGCTGAGTGGGGCAATTGTCCCGTCAGAAGGACGGGATATCAAAAGACAGGATATCATCCAGAGGGACCTGGACAAGCTGGAGAAGTGGGTAGTTTGTGTGAACCTCATGAGGTTCAATAAGCCAAGGTCCTACACCTGAGTCGGGGCAATCACCAATTTCAATACAAGATGGGGGACAATGTGACTGAGAAAGTTATCAGCTACTATTACTAACAATAAAAGAGGTTTTGTTACCATTTGTATTCCTGAATGCAGAAAGTTCAGTCTTGCTAGAAGTCTAGGTTTGGTTGCAAACTGAATGCAAAAAGTAATCTCACTTTTAGACGCCTGCAGTGAAGTTATCTACATATCAGTTTACCAATGGAGAAAATGGAGTCAACGGTGAAATACAGTGAAATACATCTATTTTAAATTGTTGTTTTAAGATTAAATTAATCAGTCAATGCTCTTGTCTACATCCCCAAGGTATTTTATAGTTAAGTTGAATTTTAGATTGCTATGGGAATTAAACTCTTTAGGAAAACTCCAAATAATATGAGACTTCGCAAAAATGAAAGAACACAAACGGACAAAGATAAACTAGGTAACATGCTGATTCTACTGAAACTAGTGGGAGTTTTGCTGTATATCTTGATGGGAAGAGAATTCACTCTCCAACACCTTACAGAGTATCTATGTAATGTAACAGAAAGACGCTTAGATCAGACTGAGAAAGGCAGAATGAATCCCCAGACTGCAATGAACTGGTATTCCCAATGTTAAAAATACATTAACCTGAATGGCTAGGAGCTTTATTTGTCAGGAAGGCTTCTGCTGGTTTTCTTTTCATAGTAAGACCTATAGTGTTTATGAGTCTTTAGCATAGGTCTTACGCATCTTTCCATGCAATATGGTTCTACTAACGTTTGCCGTCACGTTTGCCTTCTTGTATGAAGGCGAACAAGATCGTAAACATCAGGTGATGGCTTTTTGGTTTTGGTAGTTAAATGCAACTTTATTTTAAAACATTAACTTAACCTGCACATAACAGCATTGTAATCCCCACAGAACCCCCTGCAAACATTCTACAATCACCAATGATAGTGACAAACATTATCTAGCCAGCAGCTACTGAATTCTGCAGGTGTCACTGTGGACTGAAATGTAGAATTTTGAATGTTCTGTGTGTTTTTCACTCTGACTTCTGGAAATAGAGTTAAACTGAGAGAAGCTCCTTTTAGTTGATATGCACTGCCTTAGTGAATCCTCCAATTTCACAATATTCAGTGGCTAGCCTTGTGTCTACCTATAAAAAATGCATTGTATTTTAAACTGTGTCTTATTACTACTGATATGATGTCGATCATGTTTAGCCTTCAGATCCAGTGCTTACTCTGTCCTTTGTATTCGGATCCATGTAAATTATGTTTCTAGTCTTATGAAGTAATTTCTTAGATTTTGGTAATACTTAGTGGTTTTTTTTTCAGAAGTAACACTTCATAATGAAATCTTGAGGGAAGCATTTATGCCAAATAAATTCTGGAAAACTTCTATTTTGATACAATTGACCTCCCTTTGATTACAATGTTACACCTAAGGGGGCAATAACCCTTAGAAAGGTTATTAAAGAAAAGAAAGCTGAACAGCTGATGTGTTACTGTAACCAGAGTATAATCTTGTAGAAATTTAAGACAAAGTTAAACAGAGAAAATCTAATCCTCATTTTTCAAAGCTGGGACACAGATGCAGCTGGGTTCTGTTTATGGTGTTGGGATGAAGACACAGCAAGCTGGCCCTGTTACCATTTCATCTTAATGGAAGAATGACGGATGTGTAAATGTCCTTTTCTGGAAGGTTTTCAGCAGCGCCATATAAAATCTATGTTAAAATGGAATGAGTCAAAGAAACACAAAATTTTATAGAACTTTTGTGAGTACTTGCTCAAAACCCTTATCATAGATTTCTTCTAAAAAATATTTCATTCAAAATGCATTGTGTTTTAAAGAGAATTTTTTTTCCTGCTATACTTCTCTTGTTAGTGAGACTATATGTTGTGGGGTTTTTTTTTTAAGATGTTTCCTGATACTACATTAAAACATTGGGTACATTTTTTTCTCTGTCTTTCTTTTTTAAAATGTTTTTATGTTTGGGTTTTTTCCCCCTCATATGGTTATTTCTCTAAATCCTCCCCTGCAGCCCTCTAAAACTCTTCATTCCCCATAGGACCTCATATTATCACAAGACTTCCTACCTATCGTCTCAATACCAAAATCCACATCTTCGAATGGATGCAAAGGAAATGTTTTTGCAAGCGCCTTGTATAATCATAGAATCATTAAGGTTGGAAAAGAGCTCTAAGATCATCAAATCCAACCAACAGCCCAATGTCACTATGCTTACTAAACCATGATCCAAAGTGCCACATCTACATGCTTTTTTGAACACCTCCAGGGATAGTTACCCAACCACTTCCCTGGGAAGCCTGTTCCAATTATTGACCACTCTTTCATTAAAGAAGTTTTTCCTAATATTCAGTCTAAACTGCCCCTTGCACAACTTCAGGCCATTTCCTCTCATCCTATCACTTGTTACTTGAGAGAAGAGACCAACACCCTCCTTGCACATTGGGTGAAAGAGCAATGGAAGAAATTGCTTTCTTGGTAGATATGAGGAAGTTGGGGAATGTAAAAAGGAGATTTCTGAAAGAGTTACGAGTAGTACTGTCATTGCAGAAAACAGCAAATAAAGCAGATACAGAGCTGTCAGGCTTTCCTTGAGCCAAGGAAATACTTCCAGTAGTAGATATTGGTTTATTCCTTGGAGTTCACAGTATTTTTTCCCATGAAGAATCTGGTTTATTTTTCACTGCAGGGTAATACTTTTCCTAAAGAAGTATCAAGAATCAAGTCTTCTCTGAACCTGATATAATTAATAAGTTTTTGCAACGATTTCTATGGGATATATGAATTGCGCATGTGAATCATGAATTATGGGCATTGTGAGAAATAATAATAGAGGTAAGATTTTGAAGTGACTAATGAAGTGGTGAAGAGGAGGCTTTCATGAGAAGGTTAAGAGAGTATTTATTCAGAGACATAGGTAGTTTCTTCAAGTTGTGTTGATCATGAAGTCACTAATTGCTTTTTTAACTAAGGGTCAATTCAGTCTTTTGAGGTTAGCACAGCGCTAATAATTTGTAGACTACAAGCAGTACTACTATCTCTGCAATAAAAATCCTGAGGTTATAAAGTATACTGTCCGAACAAAAAATAATTTAGATAATCCATTTATAAATTGTTTAAAGGGTCAGGTATATAAATGAATGCCCATTGTAGATAGCTGCTTTTCTGGGGCAATAAAAGTATGCTCACACTTTGTGGGCTTTTATGCTTTGGTCTTCAATAGTGTTGCTATTACCACTGGGAAGTTAAATTTCGTGTCATTTTTTTCATTATATATGTGTATTTTGAATGTTTCAACCCTCTTAAGCCACCTGTCACTAGATACTTCAGCTCCACAGACCTGCTTGTACTATACCTTTGGCCGAACGTGAATGCATATTGGGATAATTTTGGCAAAATCTTGTAAAAAACCTACCTTATAAAAGAGCATTACTTAAATGATCAATGACATCACAAGAAAAAAAACCTCGGCTTTCTGAAGTCACAACTGTAATTTTTATATGAGAAATTCTTCTTTGTCAAAAACAACATTAAAAAGGCTTTTGTATGCCAAAGCTAACAGTTTTCTTTTTTTTGGCTTGTTGTATAAATTGTAATTAAGCATGTATATATGTAAAATTTCTTGTTAGTAAACCAGCACTCATCAATTAACGAGTGCACTGTAAATTTAGCCAGCTTTGTGAGCTTGCTAATGATCATTCAGGTCTGATGACAGATTCTTAATTGCCTTTTACATACTAAAAGAATAGGTGTTAAAACCCCACACATTTGATGGCAGACCCTTTCTTCATACACATCTCTGCTCTCCCTCCTGAATACAGTGAATGTCTTCTAATGTAATGCAATCTATTCAAAAAGATCCAAAGTACATTTGAATGTTATATCCGCATTAGTTTATGGGATAAATGGATTCTATGAAAAGCCAATATTAATTTCTAGCCCTCTGGGTTTGTCCAAAAAATTTAGTGCATTTGGCAACAAGGCCAATAAGAATAATTTCTAATGCAAAAATATTGAAATAATATTCACTGTTCAAAAGACATAACAATTTATTTTATGAAAGATTTCAATGTTTATGACATTCTATACTTTAAAGAAGTTAGATAGTAATACTTAGGCTTTGTTTGACTTTGCATTGGTAACTTCTCAGCTAGAACAATGGTGCAGTTTTGGATGACATCTCAAGATGTATGTGGAGCCACTGGACAGAGTTGAAAATAGTAATGTAAGAGGAAAGATTTAGGGTTGTTTAATCCAGAATTTGAAAGATAGATTGCTGTCAATCTCAAATGCATAAAAAAGTGCTTTTCAAAGGAATACAAAGGAATGACCTACTTTTCCCAGTAATGGAGGCTAGGACAAGATGGAATGCACTTAAATTATCATAGAATTAGTTGGGTCAAAACCCGAACATTTCTTATATTAAATGTACCCTAACTCCATAACAAATTATATTATGAGAATGAATCTTTATCACTGGAATCCTTGAAGATGAACAGAAAGACAGAAATAAATAGGTAAATAGGAATCTGTCTTGGAAAGAGACTAAATGACCTTTGGAAGTAATTTCCTGGCCTATGTTCTTTTATTTGTTAGACTATTGGATTGACTGGACTGTCACTTAGTAATTGGTACTTGACAGTCTGAAGATTAAATGAGAATTTGGCTGCCAGGACATAAGAAGAAAAGACACTAGCTTTTCATGTCAACCAGATAACACAGTCCTTTTCATAAAGACATTTTTATGAAGTAAAAATAATATGACATTTGCTGACTGATTACCATGCTCTGATCTTCTAAATATATCAATAGAATAATTTTTAAGTTAGTCACTACTTGGTGTTCTTCTAATACTTTATTACTATTGTTCATGGTTAACCCTGATAACATAGCAACATAGTTATGATTTTGTTAAAAGTGCTGAATAGTCATATGTCTAATGGAATATTTCTAATATTTCTCGCATAAAAGAAATAACTATATGCGTTCTGGTTATATTTTTCTGTAAAAATATTAAGCAATATAAATTATGCTTAATGAATGGTGGTTTTTAAGTAACTTCTTCATGAAAGCAACAATATCCATAAAACTTCAAATGTGGTTATTTTCTGTGTTAGTAGGTGTATATCCAGGGATTCAAGTTTTATACATTTAAGTGTACTGAGGTTGCTACTTTTGAAGTTTTAATTTCAAACAAAATATAAGAGAAACTGTGGCTGTTTCTGATCAGATAACCTAGGAATAGATTTCCATATTCAGCCAAGAAATTCCCTCCAAGTCATGACAAGAATCCTCCATACCATTCTTGCCAGCAATTCAGAAAATTCACCACTTGGAGAAATAAACCAGTGAAACAAGAGGCAAGGAGTGATTCAGTGTTTGGGATTGTCATCGAGCAGTCTCTCACATAAGAGATGAGAAATCCATTGAGGATTACAAATACATGGGAACCATCTCTGACTCAGGATGCACCCAAGATGTGAGAGATACTGTGAAAATACTCAAGAGAAGTGTAATTTATTTGCAGTGGTTTTATGCCCATACTGAGTCATCTGCTGCTGACCACTGTCAGAGACAGGAGACTGCAGCTGGATGGACATCTGCTTCCAGTAAAATAATAAGTTATTTCAGTTATTTTATGCTGTTTAAATCTTAGCAAGACCTCTAGAATTCTCCCTGTCACTTTGTCAAACTAATTCAAGGATCAGAAGTTTAGGAATACTCTTGCTTATCACCTGAAGCAGGATAAATGCTTGTGTGAACATCCAATGCAACACAAAGCAAATGACCTTAGGACTCTTCCACTATGGGCCAAGTAAATATAAGTCACTTTCCAGTGACTGAAAACCGCACAAACAGTTCCTGGGGTGGAACAGACAGATCATCCTGGTGGGTTGCTCTAACGACCTCATGGACATGAATCTGATCCAGAGATGTTAAGTAGTTTTCTAGTGGAAGTCTATCTTGGACACCAACTCAGTGCTTCGTTTTGGTAACAGTTTGTTACATTTAAGTGTTTTTTCTTGCAAAAAGCTGTGTATGTAGTTCACTAGGGTACCCTTCAGAATGATACTTGAAATTATACGGGGATATAACCTTCTGTTCAGTTTCCTGGCCTGAGATATTGCATTAGTTCTTAACAGGTATTTTCCTGATATGATTGTTTTTCTGCTATTTTGACAAGTGTTAAGTTTGAATGAAGAAGTTGTTTGGATAAGTGTGCTTTGTCTTTCTCTAAAGCGAATCAAGAACGCTTAGTTTAACTTTTCCAAAGCATGAAAAAGTAGCTAAAACCTTTAACGACCATGTATAGTTCACAGGGGGTAAGAATTCAGCTTATGCATGTTCTTTTGAAGCCATTGCCTACTATCAACATTAAGATAGAGTCAAATAGCATAGCATGGCTCTTGAGAGGCACAAGAAACACACAAACACACAAAACTCTGTGAATACTAATGTGTTATTCTCCCAGTATTTAATTTCTTACTCTTCAGAAGAAGGAAAGAAAGAAGGACAGAGGATAGTAGTTTTGGTATAGAACAAATAAAACTGACAAATACTGACATCACAGAGAGAATTGTGTGTTTTTCTTACATTTTTATTTTCAGCCTTGTCTATAACCCTGTCACAGTCCTGAGCTTCACCCTATCTCATCCTTTATTCCTGACATAAATATATTCAGTTCACCTCATAGAGATAACAGGCTAACCCAAGCTGACAAGATAGCTAAAAACCTGCCTGTAGATTTCATATCATTCATCATTACAGAGCTCTCTGTGATGTTGCCAAAACTAACAGAAAGTCTGGTGGGTTTTAGAAAAAAAGAAAAAGAAAGAGGTTTTCTAAAACCTGTTATCATTGCTAATTTTCTTAATCAGTCTTTATCTGAGGTACAAAATGAATTCTACACACTAAACAAATGTTTTGGTATTTAATTAAATTTCTGATATTTCTCAAAGTAAGAAGTAGTCACTTCAAGGAACAAAGCATAGCAGAGTGTTTGAGAACTCTAGCATGATTAAAGTCTTTTACTTCTCGAAGAATTACAAAATACTCAGTGCTGTACAGCCTCCAAAAGGCTAGTACTCAGAGTCTAGTCCAAAGACTAGACATCTGTCTCCAAAGACTAGCTGCATCTCCTTTTGCTCTGTAGTGATTTGTGCTGTTTGTTTCCTCAGCCTTTGGTAATTCTTCCTGTTCTTCCTTACCCCTTACATTTGCTAACAGTTTATTCCAATATGTGGTTTTCCTGTTGATTTATAGGACTGCTTCAACAAAATATATGTGAACCTCATGGGATGGTTGTTTAAAGCAAGCTTACCCTGCCAGGGCATTGACCTGTGATAGAAGTCAGGGCAGAAAAATAAACAAACCTCTCGGCTCCCAGAATTAGTCGTCTGGGAGCAGAAGTATTTTCAGGCAGCTCAGATACATGAATGAGTCTGCACTACAGCACAGACACAACTCATGTTTAGGAGCTTCTTGCTAGACTCTGGCCTGCCGTGAAGTAAGACACTTTAATTTAGCATTATCTCTAAAGTGAAAGGTCAACAGTTTTAATTAAACTAAACCATTTACTTCTTATGCATTACATGTCTCCAGAACTACCTGGTTATCTTCTTTTTTTATAGAGATGGAAAGGTAGTGTCTGATCACCTGTCTACTGGAAGAAGTTTCCCATACTGACTTTTAATAAGATATAACTAGAGGAACTTAGGAAAGTTTGAAAAATCATCTCCTTAAAGACTTTCCTAACTGGGTCACTTCCAATCAGCAAAAGACAATGAATTTGATATAAATTCCCAGTGATGGGAACCCATCTTCTGTAGCTTTAGAGTCTCATATATGTCTGAATGTGGTCTGAGCTGGATTCAGTCAGAGTGCCAGTAACCACAAATAGTATCATTTTAACAGTTTGATCTAAAATACTGAATAATTTACATGCTATAGAATTTTTTCCAGGAAGATCTGATGTGAAGGTAAGGGCCTCTCTTGGTCATGTAGCCAATGAACCAAAGAATCCCAGTTTAAGCTTTCTGCTTTAATGTGGTGTCCTAGAGATAAAAATGAGCTGGTCCATATAGGGACTAGAATAAGCATCATTTGCCAGGGAAAGTTCCCATGCTTGTGCAGAGCTTTAGTTGTATGGCGAGATAATTCCATATATTCTTCCTTTGCATTCCAAGGAACAAATATCAGTTATATGCACTATACTTACTGGAATTTACATTTATTTGGTGCTTTATACTGCCCCAGTATAACTTCTTTTTTCTCTCTTCCAGCTTGGTTCTTCTTTCTTTCCTTCTGCATTCAACTCATCTCACTAAGGATACTGTTTTATATCTTCCAGGACAGCCAAGCAGCACAATTTGAGCAGCGGTTTGCAGGTCTAGTCTTTCACAGGTGAGTGAATTAGCCATTACATTAAGTGTGTCTCTACATATGTAAGTATATGTATATTATGCTCATATAAGATAGAAAGCTGAATCATTGTAATTATTTCAATGACAGAATCACAGTGAAATAGATAACATATTGCAAGTCCAGATTCTGATTGGTTTTAAACTTTGCCTTATATCATCTATTTCCCTGCATTTTCTCTCTTCTTTTTTTTTTTTCCCTGGCTGATTCTCCCATTTCTCACAAAATTCTCTCCCTCTCTTAATCTCTTAGCTTCTTCCCTCTTACATTGCTTTTCCTGCCTCAACAATAACACTCATGCCTTCCCCCTTAACATTGTTGCAACTACTTCAGTGCAGAAGTATACTGACAGCATCTCTGAATAATCCCTTCCCTGCTGACAGGAAACTTGAGGTATTGGGTATTGGCACTAACATGTTACACATACAGAAAAGAGTAGGACTAATAATAAAATGAATTTTCACACAGAATTTACACATCTATGAATGCAACTTCATCCATGGTGGCTTTAGGAAAACTGAGTAGGTACCTACCAACATACCATGTATTTTCAGACTTGTACTCACCTCCAGTCAACATGAGAGCGCATTTACACATGCAGTTGTCGTTGTCAGCATCTTTTGTACTGAATTCAGCGCCATGTAAGATCAGGCTACTCTGTTTTCCAGCTGTTCCACTGTGACCTTTTAAATAAAGCCTGAAATAGCAAGAGAAAAAAATCAGTATCACCAAATAGAAAAATAAAATATCCTGATCTCTTCCACATCAGAATTGCCTTGTATGAAGTGTGTTGAGAAAATTTAGAAATGTCTTGGGATTTGGCTCAATCTCTTTAATTTTTCAGACATAAAATGGTGACATTCGATGTTTCTCAATGTATCTGTAGTATTGTCCCTGCCCCAGAGCAGAATACAACACAAGGAATCTGTACCAGAAAATGCAACAAGTAGTAGAGGGAGTCAGAAACAGAAAAGAGAATGTGGAGAAGTGCCCAGGGATCTGGAATACATTGACAGAATAATTGAGTAGCTGGTCTCTTCACTGTGGCACAGAAACAGAACTCCTTGTTAACAGCAGCCACACTGTTAATCCTTGGGCTTGAAAGAGGATTTCAGCAGTTTCAGAATTTTTAATTCCACCAGTTACAGCACAAGCCAGGAACCCACTTTTGCCAAAACTGTCTCTGAGTGATGAATGGAGAATAACTTAGAGTTCAAGCCACGAAATTCTTCATGATTTGCAATGCTAAATATCCACTTTCTTAAGAAGCCTTGAAAAATAGATGAAACCACAACCATGTGCTAGGAGCCTGAGCCCAACTCCAGTGGTGCTCAGTGCTGTAATGCCCAATGCCAAGCACGCCAGCAGAATGGATGCTGAATGAAGTACCTGTGCTCAAGCAAGGAAATGCTGGGGTCCTCAGCACATCTGACCTCAGACTGCAATTGCAGGGACATGCACAAAAAAATTCTGAAAACAGAAAGGGAGAGGAGAGGAGAGGAGAGGAGAGGAGAGGAGAGGAGAGGAGAGGAGAGGAGAGGAGAGGAGAGGAGAGGAGAGGAGAGGAGAGGAGAGGAGAGGAGAGGAGAGGAGAGGAGAGGAGAGGAGAGGAGAGGAGAGGAGAGGAGAGGAGAGGAGAGGAGAGGAGAGGAGAGGAGAGGAGAGGAGAGGAGAGGAGAGGAGAGGAGAGGAGAGGAGAGGAGAGGAGAGGAGAGGAGAGAGGATGGAAGGTTGAACACAGCAGTTTCCCTTGCTTCTGCTTAGGTGTCTCTGGGAGACAGATGTCACTGGGAGACAGATACAGTAAATACTACTTCCTGTATATAGCTACCTGCATCAGATATCTGACCAGTATATTCTTGACCGTTTGGGTTTTTTTTTTCGTAAAACATTGTTAGAAGATGAAGGTATCCTTTACAATTTTAATTTTGTATTCAGGAAGTAGAGATAGAATTATCGAATAAATGTAATTGCCAGTAAGTATTGTGCATATAACTGATATTTGTTGCCTTGAATGCAAAGAAAAATATATGGGGTTATCTCTCCGTACAACTAAAGCTCTGCACAAGCGTGAGAACTTTCCCTGGCAAATTATGCTTATTCTAGGCCCTAAATGGACAAGCTCATTTCTGTCTCTAAGACACCACGTTGTCTACTGGAGAAACAGGAAGCCACAATCCTCAACGTCCTAGGTGCAAGCTCTAGGCACTGTAGTAAAAGAGAGAGTAAGGAATATCCCACTGAAGTTCTACAAACAGGAATAAAGGAGCCACAAGTTTAACCAAGAATATGATTTTGTGTCTAGTGGGCTAGACTTCTCCACTGAACAGATCAAGAGAAAAAATCAGCTCTGTTTATTCTAGGGCTATTGAAGAGGGGCAAGTATAGCTTTTAAATATTGTATGTAAAATGTACAAAGGAGTCATGAGAGCAGAAGCGGGACTTAAGTCTTGAAAGCAGGAGAGATACTTCTTTCTTTCTGAGATTTATAGCTGGGAGTGTTACCCTGGAAAAGGTCTTCCCAACTTCTCCCACAAACACAGTGAACAAGAAGAGCAGTTATGAGTTACTAGTTGTTGTTGATGCCTCTTTGATTGTTGTATTTTTTTCCAGTTACTATGAATTTATGAAAAAGTAAATGTCTTTACCAGTGTTATTTCTCCAGTTGCATAAATGAAAGAGATACTTCACTGCAAAGCAGACACAGTGTTAACAGCAGGAGTAGAAGCCTACACAGTAGTAGTTAAGCCATGGTCATTTTTTCTCAGATGAGAAGGACAGTCTGTTTCTCAGACTGAGATTTTAATAAAAAACAGTCGTTCCACAGAATTTTGGGTTTGGAGCTCTGCTTATAAGAGGGAGGAGAGGGGGCACATAGACACAATATGTTAGTTTTCCTTAATCAAATGCATGGCTGCTGCTTTCTCTTTTTTTTTTCCCTCTTGTATGCATCTGTAGGTGGAGATCTGATCCAAATAAAGCCAATCTAATTAAACTTGTCATGGGAACTTCTTATAGAAAAGCATCTTCGAGATATCCCAGTGAGGTTACTAAGTTGTCTCAAGATGTCAAGCCATAGAACAAGTACCTGAGACTCAAGATCTGAGATTCACTCTTTCGGACTGACTTAAACTTCACCAAGCTTTCAGTGAAATTATTCCCATATGTCTTCTCCCCATCTTTAAAAACTAACAAAATAAATGCTATGTATGAACATGTTAAAATAAAAATTTCTTAAGAGAAGAGAACTGTCAGGGGTGTTCTTCCAAAGTAGTTATACTGCCTACCTTCATTTGATTTTAATACTGCATGTCACCTGATTTGAGCCTGATGATTAAACACCTTTGGAATTAATCCTTAGAGTAGATTTTATATATAGATAAGTACACACACATACGTATTCAAAAACTCATGGATTAAACATAGTCAAATATTCTTGGATAGCACAAATAAGGCAAAATGTGAGCCTTAATAAAAGATCACGAAGATTCTTAGAAATTTAGAAAGTAACAACCTAGGGACAGGAACCCAGGAAGATCATTGCATTAAGCTAATGTCCAATCACAGTGGGAATTATCCTATTATTACCATGTTACTCTATCAAAGATGCATTTTTTAGACAAGATTACTCTAAGATCTGTAATTGCTCATGTCCATTTCTTTGTTCTATACAAAGGCTGGAATTCCATCTTCATTCACTGGATTTTGCCTTGTTTTGCAAGCTGTGCCTAATTTTTTGCAGAACAAAATAAACTTCCCTGAGGTTGTGTTGATAGAAAAATTAGAAAAATTGTCGTATGATATCTACAATCTGATTTTAAATGGCCATACATTCTCACTATATCAGCAACACTAAAACTCACAGAAATCTCATAAAATCAGTATAAAATGCAAATGTTGTTTACTTAAATCAGAAAGACAATGATAGCCAGATTTGTTTATTAACAATCAACGTTATAAACCCCACTTAGTCCAATTAAAAAAAACATATAAGAAAACAATAAAGAAATTTAAAACACTTGATGTGCAATATTTTCCCCAAAGGGATAGGGCACTAGGATTATTTACAAGCTCATATTCTTGATCCTATGTTTTATAAACATTCCACTCAGCAGATTCAGATTTTGCTAGTTATGTTTGACTTCCCCTCAACACTATTTGTCTAGTAGGTCTCCAGTGACTTTAAAAGTGTAAAGCTTAGCTTAGCTCTAAACTCTAGTTTTGGCTTACCATATTGCGTACAGATGAACTGTAAGGTAAAGCAGTAATTCTCTTTCATTGGGCCTTTCTTCCTGAATTGTCAGTGCTCTACAGTCAGGAGAAAGTGATACTGCAAAGCATCAAGTGTCAATCAAAACCAAAATCTTTCCTGAAGCAATCAGTTCTTTCTTTTCTGAGCTTCAGTTCAAGCCATATGGGTTTGAATCAGCCTCGCTTGAGACAGCAAGTCTGCATAGCAGCAGGGCAACTGAGGATCCTGCTAGCTCCCAGGCAGCGGTAGATATCTTATCAATTGGACTTAGTTAATGTTTTAGTCCCCTCAGATTCAGATTAGTAGGATTCAAACTTTAAAATAAACTCTGAATAACTACTAAAACATTATTTCCCTCCCTTAGAAAAGATGATGATTCACAGTGATTCAGGGTAGAGCTCCTCTTGGCTGTTCTTGAAGCAGGCAAATGAAAGGAAGTTAAAAATAAAAAGCAACTCATTCCAGTCAAAAGTCAAGAAGCAGTTTCAGGGCTACATCTCCAGTCTTCCTACTTGCTGACAACAATGAAATTCTGAAGATCAAGGAAAGCAGTAGAACACTGATCAGATTTACAAATTAGGTGGGAAAAGTTACTTCATGTTCAAATAAGCAAGAAAAACAAGTTTACTTTATCTATATATAGTGGAATTAAAATAGCAAAAATAAACATTAGTAAGCAAACAATGACTAAGTAGGAGTAAGAGAAATACTGCATATGTGTATTAAGTTTTGAGAACTTCTGATGACATTTTTATGGAATTCTAAAATCACTATGTGGAACATAGCAACTGATAGCATTCCTTTAGAGACTAGCAGCTTTCCTAGTTGCTGTACTTAAGAAGAAACAGCATATTTGAAAAAAATTGCAACTGTTGCCTCTTATCTAGAATGAGTGCGTAGCGTGAGTGTTGGAAATTCCCTCCGCTTTTTTCCATTGTAGCAATTCCTTCGGGAATTACTGCAGGGGGATGCCTTCAAATTCTCACCTTCCTTTTCTAGTTCTCTGCAGGCTAAAACATCTTAGTCTATTGCCTACTCATTCCACATGGCTAGCTGAAAGAAATCACAAACTCTGACCCCTCCTCAAGAGAGGAGTTTTTAATTTTTATGGAATAGGTCATCAAATAAAATGGGTGCATCAGAATCCTAAACCAAGTATTTCCTGTTCCGAGTCCTCTGCTCACTGGGTTTCAATTTTTTTCCTAACTTCAATAGGAGCAGGAAGCACCTACATCTCAGCCTTTCTTCTCACCCTCTGCTCATCACTTACATATGCTGTGCCAGAATACCTCTGTGTGATGTAAGTGTGATCAGATATCAGCTCACACTGATTGCCCTCCATGTTAGACATATGAAAGGAATTTTTTGTTTGTAAAACCCATATGATTGCCACTATTTTGTCCTTAAGTTTTGAAATGACTGAGTTTGAGGAAGGATTTAACTTGCATCTAAATTTTAGATAGTTTCAGCTGAGTTTCAGAAACGAAACCCATTCTTAAAGATGCTGAAATTGGTAGAGTTTTACGAATGGTTGTTTTAGTCCACTAACTTCTATTTATGATGATATTTAGATGACTAAGTCCCTTTGTGAACCTAAGCATACTGGCCTGTAACTACACAGGAACATGTGGTAAGGTATTATGCTCAGGTTATCCTTTTAATACTAAACGTTAATTGTAATAATACTATTTTGCGCTGTTGCTAACCTATTCATGTGAATTGCAAGAAGAGTTCACCCCCTCATCACTGCCTGTCCTTGAAGGACTGATGTAAAAGCATCAAAGAGAAGAAGAAAGGGAATGTCTAACAGGAGAAAACCAGTAGTACTAACCATTAAAAACTGAAAATACTAGATTTTGTTCCTATTCCTAACTTTAGTTCACACTTGAGAAACAGTAGTACTACTAGAGTTTGTAACTGTAAACCGTAGGCATGATGATTCTTCAAACTTTTGAAAACCTGAATAATTCAGTAAGTAGCTCTGACAACTTTAAGAGATTTTTAATTTGGCTCTTAGTAGTCTTGCTGTCAGCACATGAATATGATTTCCTTCCACAATTCCTTAAGAAAATTGTAAGACAAGATGACCTCCATTTTCCTCTTCTGCTGCTCTGTAGTAATGACTTACTGCTATTATTATTAAATTTGACATTACTGCAAGTCCTTGCCCATTCTCCTGTTGATACAAGTGAAATGTACCAGCCAAAAAATATTAATTCAATATATCCAGAGTAAGAACACGTCTTCCAATTTTAGAGATAAAATGGTAATATAAATACAACAATAAATGGAAATTATAGGTTTTTCTTTAGAATTATTTCAGTACAGCCTTTCTATGGGACAACAAACACGAAACAGCTGCGAGATCCTTCCCTGGGACTGTGCACTCTTAACAGAAAAGATTTTTTTCTCTCTGAAGAGCTTGTGCTGATTTTAGCTTGTGTTTGAACCATGCGCACCTGACAGGTCAAAGGAGAAAAATAATATTTTTTCTGGATAGTGAACAAGCAAACACAACATAACCATGAACAAAAACCACAGATACACATTAGAGCAAATTACTTAATAGTTTAGTTAGCCTTGCTGTTGTACTGACACTGAATTTATAAAAATAATGCAACAAATTTGCTTTTTCCATATTAAATTTCTTTAATAATTAACTGAGTTGTACTCATTGGGAATAGGTATACTGAGCAAGGATAATTAAAAGACATTCAGATTTACTGTCAGAGAAATTATTCCCACCATAAGGTAAATGGTAGGAAATGGCCACTGGATATAGACAAATGGTGTTTTGTCACATCTTACAAATGATGTTCTGAAATACGTTTATTCTGAACAGTGACAAAGCAAACATATGCTTCTACTACTTGAAATACACGTTACAGAAGTCATAGAAACAGTCACTGTGTCAGTGTGAGCTGCTAGGTTTGCAGCTGATGTCAGGAACATAGTGGTGATGGAAAGGAAACATACAGCAACACTGATTTTTACTGCTAACAGGGAAAGAAACATATTTAAAGGCTGCTATCACAACGATGTGTTGAACAGAAATAATTCCTTCTAATCTCTCACCAAAGTCAACACAGACGAGATACATTAATCTGATACCATCATTTTCTGTCAAAACTGTTTTTCAACACAATACTTGCTATAACAAAACCATCTACTATTTTTTCCCCCATGGAAAGCTGAAATGAAACTTTTCGGTTATTGGATTTATTACTTTTTTATTAATGAAAAGTTAAAATCTTGCTACAGAAAACCAAAAAATTTCACTCTCCTACCAGCTATATAAATGCTAAGATTTTCTGTTGCTACAGAAACTACTACTTTTGTCCTGGTTCATGGCTATATAATACTTAATATATTGATTTAGAAAATATAGAGACAATACTAATATCAAACTTGAAATAACTAGAGATGATCAATGTTTTACAGACATAGAAATTCTGAATATATACTAAGATGATAACGCATATTTTTATGATACCTTTGAATATGTTTGAACCTAAAAAATAAAATAAAAATTAGAAGATAATCTGAACATTTGCCTAGGACCCAGACAAAGCCAAAGACAGAATAAGTTAGTTAACATAAAAAAGTAACTTAAAATCTAAAAATATTTTTCTCCCTACTCTAGACCATTTCCTGGTTTTGGCTGAAGTCAACAGCAGAAATGTCAAATTGATTTGCAAGGGATTTTTCAGCCCAGAAATACAGGGACCCTCCAAAGAAATTCATATTTTCAAAGTTTCTAACACTTAGAAAAGTAATCAGACCTTCTGCTGCTTATCTCTACTGAATTGCTGAACCCTGTGATGTCTGAGTATTTTTATTTAAGGATCTGTTTTATAGCCACTGAAGCTACTGGTAAAGTTCTGTGAACATTGATTTGAAATTTTATTTATGTGTAAATTTTTTAATCTTGTTTGAAACTCCAGTGAAAGAGACACAAAATACTTCAGAAAAACTTAAACTTATTAATTCTTCAAAAATATGCTTGAAGTTGCAAAAGTCTCATAAATACGGTTTGTTGAAATCCATGCAGATATATTTTAATAGTGGATTTCATAAATCTACGCTTTGGTTGTAATGAGGATGACATTAATTGCCCACTGTCATCCACATAGGTTGTACATTATCCTAATTAACTCTTTTAGATAAAACAGAAATTGAAAACTTCATGCATCAGCATATTGTTAGTGCTGACTTTTATTCTGATGACTGTTGTAGAGATAACAGGTTCTTGTTACACCACAATGCCATTGAGAAATATCATTTAAATGCCACAGTGAAATATTTATCACAAAGTTTACTTAATTGAAAGTAATTAATCATAAGCAACTGTAAAAGTTTGAAATATCAGAGCTAGATTTATGTTAAAGATTTATATAAAACTTAATGAGATATGTTGGTGTTTTGAAATGAATGTTTAAATTGTATATAATCAATGTGATTTGGGGGTAGTGCTAGGGGTTTGAGTTGGGCTTTTTGGGGGTTTTAGTTATTTTTTTTTCCTTTTTAAGGAGTGTGCTGGAATTATGGCTGAAATTTGCTATAGTAGTGCTATAAGAACATTAAACACTGCAAATCTATCACCAGTGTTGAATTATGCTAATTAAAACTTTACTATGTTACATATTATTGTTTGCAATCAGAAGAGCCCATGCAGATGCAATGTGAAAGTGTAATTTCTTCTCCATTTACAGAGATGTAAAAGAAAATATAAATAAAGGCATTTTCTTTTTTTCCTTTTCAGTATTTACCTGAAGTTAAGATATCAGTAAAACCTATTTAAGAATGCCTGTTATTAATTAATAAATATCCGTTACAAAATGCATTATATGTGCATTCAGCAACTGCATATTCATTGTAATAACAAACTACTATGCTTATTACAAGAAAATACAAAGGTTTACCCATATATAAGAGATTCCTAATTAGAAAGTCACTGTCACTAAAATGGATGAGTTTTGTGCATATTTAATTCTTGAGATTCAGTTAAATTATATATATAGTTTAGTTTTTAAATTAAAAAATAATTTAAGTAGCTTTCTAAGTGGAGATAGCTTTTTATTTTATCTGGATACTGGACTCTCACGGTTTATCGTGCAGGTTCAATCAAATGTTTATACAACTTAGCAGAACACCGCAGTCTACCTGAAATAAGTCACTATTCCAAGGATCCAGACTAGCTTTCAGAGCAGAAATTCATGTGATATTTTAATTGATATTGGCCCCGCCTTGATATTAGACTGTTTCCCTGAAGTTCCATGGTTATGACAACATTGCAGTTTGCAAATCAGTCAGTGACATAACAAACCCTTGAGCCGGAAAAAGAAGAGCAAGAGTAGTATACAGTACCACACGCTATTCAGCTTGCTATGATAGCAAGTGGTAAGAATGAGATAAGAGAGGAGTAAAAAAATGAGTCAAACCTAGGACTGTCTCTCAATTTCAAAGAGTTTATGTAAAACAAAATGGTACCATGTCCTTCAAATATACTGTTCCAAAAATGTCACTGAGGCTTAAGTACCTCCTATAAGGAGACAGTTCTTGTGATTTACTTTACAGAAACATTTACACTTTTATACACTGCAAGTAAAATGCTGACATTCTGTTCAAGAATCATGTCTGCTTCACGTGGGGTTATCCTGATTGAACTTTTGTGTAACGGCTAAGGTTGTTGGCTAAAAAAAAACTGCGAAAGGCACACTAGCTCACAGAATTCTTGACTTGAGCTTTCTTTGCTGAACTTTCTTTGATTTTCTCAAGCAATGTTGAGTGAGGTGTAAACAGTAATCACTGTTAAGAAATTATTTAAATACTGAAATAGACAAAACATCTAGAGTGAATAATCATTTCCCCCATGTTTCCACTGGCATGATGGTTAATTGAAACTGAGTAAGGTATCTTTAACGTATCTATGGGATTTTTTTCTCCTTATGAAGAGCTTGGATGTAAGGAAATGAATCATTATTGAATGTGGAAATATAGAAGTGGAAACAGTCTGCTATTAACTTTTCATCAATTTTTTTTGATTGTTTATTCTGTGTTAGCAGTGCAATCTTCTTTTCCACTTGTGTGTCTTCGGGTATTTGCAGATTCTGTTTTCAATATTTTTCCAGTGTTAATGACCTAATGAACCTCTCAAATCACACCACAGCATTGCTATATTGTGGCTGGAATGGAATGAGTGTGCAGCTGCCAAAAGACTATGATTTAAAGAAATAACTTAATGAATAACACATTAAAATAAATATTTTGAGTTCTGCATGAGATTTTCAAGATTTATGATGGGATGCATGTCAAGAGATGTGTGCTTCCCACTGAGTGAGTCCCAGAGGAAAATACAGTGATGTTTTGGTGGGATGGTATTTTCAATTGAAATGTTAATTAGGGTTTCCATTCACTTACCTCCTATGTTAAGCCAGTTCACAATTTATGAATATCTACTATTTAGATTAATGGGCTTAATCTGGTGGCTGTGTACTCAAATTCATGACATCAGTAAACAGCAAGGGATGCTAAAGGATTACAGGAAATGTACTTGTTTCTAAGTATGGAAACAATATAAAGTAGTAGTAATGGCAACATAATTGTCATGATCTCTTTCAGACCATAATGCATTATTTTATTATTTTTTTTTTTGCATTTTAATGTCATCTTGAAGAGCATGCAATGGTAATGAAATAAGAGTGGCTCAGCCTCAGCAAAGTACATAGAATGCACTTAAAATAAAACTATTGAAAATATTGCCTAAGTGCATTGCTGAATGAGGGCCTAAGTACACTTCCAAAAAAAAAAAAGAAATGAGAGGAAGGAAAAGATAAGAAGTAAAAGGTTGGAAAGAGAAAGAAAAGGCTTCTCTTTATTCATATGGTATTATTCACACCAGCAATATGACAAATATTTTTTTATTTAAACTTTTATGATTCTGTAAATAGAAGGCACAACAAAAATACTTATACACTCAAGCATATCCCACCTCCAGCCTGAATAATATGCAATGGGTCTGGCTTGATCCCTTTACTCAGTACTGGCTATGTTGTACAACAAGCTACACTCCCCCTGCGGCCTTTATCTCAATTATCATACAATGGTTACACATGCATTATAAGGCCAAGCATTTAGGAAAAGATAAAAAATTATAATAGTGGCTGGTGAACAGAGAGTTTCTGTGAAATGTTTATAGTTATTTGAAAAAAAAATACTGGTTTCACTGTTTGCTTAGTTTTCTTGATGCAAAATTAAGTTTAAGTAATGCCAAAATGAGTTATTAGCATTAAGACCTCTGTAGAAAAATATAAACAGACTGTTAAAACATATTTCAACTCCCTTGGCATCATTTGTGGCTGATAAACAGTCACATATGAGTGAAAGGTTCACTGACTGTCATTCATTTATGATCTGAGTTCTTTGCTGGTGCCACACTGACCAGGCTAACAAGGACTAGCATATCTTACATGCCTTTTTGCCCCTAAAAAACCCGGGTCATGACCTTAAAAGAGCTGATTCACAATAATGACTTCTTTGGTTCAAATGGCTTTGATATTGGTACAAAGTTTTACTTCAATGCAACTGAATTATAATGCTGTATAAAAGAAAATAAAACACAAACAGCACACATGCATTCGGGTCACATTAGTGACCCATGTAGTGAGCTGTTCCAATACTGATTTAAAACTGAAAATGTATCAGCCTGTAGAATGTGAAAAAACCAGAAGATTGGAGATAGATTCTGTATAGCACTAGGCACTTATTTGTCTTTTTCTAATCAAACTTCCACTGTTATTAAGTACCTCCTTCTATGACACAGTAGAAGGTTTACTTAAACTTTGAAGACCAACCCAACAATAAAAAGTACACTGCATCAGATGTCACAATACTTTTGGGCTCTGATGTTCAAAGCTGTCATCTGTATGTAGGTTTATGTAAATTAGTAGCTGTTTAGACATGGTGCATACCTCAGCTTTGTACGCTAACTCATCATCTGCATTGCTGCTGTGGACGAAATAATGAATAACACAACTTTGTATTACCATTACCTTAGAGACAGACACAGCAAAATCAAGTAATTTTCCATTTGATAGGTGGAAAATAAAAAAACCCAGAACAACAAAACAACAGACTCCTGAAACCTGATGGATTGAATGACTCTGGAAAAATCTGGGATGATCTTTTTCACAAGTTCTCTTCAAGCCTTACAGATACACTTGACTTTTTGACTCAGGAATGAAGCTAACTCACAGAAAATAACACACCGCTTTGCTGGTATTATCCTAAAAATATAATGAATTAGTACAGAAAGTGCTCTCAGAATCAAGTTCTAGAAGCACTTGCCAGTTAATGATAAAAGAGCATGTATGAGGGAAACCCTGGAGTTGGTAGGCTGGGCAGTTGGCAAAAGACTTGAGAATTTAACCACAAACATACTAGATTAAACAAGGGTCACTCTAAGAAATTCTGCATGCTGTTTTGCAAGAAGATGAAAGCTTGCTCTGTCAGGTCTCTGAGCAGACATGAGCTCATTCTGCCTACACTGCATCCTGGCTGGAAGCTGTACTGTCACAATAAGTGCAACACTGAGCCTACTCACGGGAAGGATATATTTGCTTGGGCTCAATGCCACATTGACAGGTCCAAGCTTCTGTTTATCTCAGAGAGTGGGTAGAAAGTGAACAGCTATGTGGACACATATAGTGTACATCTCTTTGTTGAAACTGGACAGAGAGGGGCTCCCAGTCCCATTCTTTGCTTCTGCATTGCGGAGAATTTAAGTTTGAATTTTTGGCTAATGATGAAAATTCTGGACATTTTGGAAAATTTTTCAAGTAGCATTTTTTTTTAATCTGGAGATATTTTCATTAATGCTAAATAAATTAATCATAACCTTGTAAGCACTTAGTGGTCAAGTTCATTCTTATGAAGATATTGGTCACCCACAGGAAGAATATAATTTTTTAATTTAAACCAGAGACACACCTCATTCTTTGCATCCACATTTCAAATTTGGAAATGTTGTTTTGATGAAGGTTATGACAAGAATAATGACCAGGTTAAATATTTTGAGTTGTACCTGAATTAACATCCTGGATTTTTTCTCCATTTCCCAGTATTCACAGATAGTAGTGAGGACACTGATACAATTGTGGAATCTACATTAAAGGAAGTAATTTAATACAGAAATATTTTTTAATACTGAATTTTACTGAGATATTTTTTGTTATGCATTTTACTTTCACATTGTTGTCTCACAGTCCTTTACTATTTGCACACCTGAACTTCACAGTATCACAGTATCACAGTATCACAAGGTTGGAAAGGACCTCTGAGATCATCAAGTCCAACCTATAACCCAACACTAATAGATTCTTGTGTTGCAATCATAAATCATGCGATGATTAGCAAACATTAATGAAAGTCTAAATGTTTATACTGTGATGCTGTATCCATACATAGTTTTGACATGTCCTTACACATACCCCTTACACTTTTTAAATAAATTTTCACTATGCTAATCTACATTCCGATAATCATTATAGACTGTAGAGTTTTAACACTTATGATCTTATACAACAACCAAATTTAAATAGTGAAAAGGTAACAATACTCAACTTGATTAAGAAAATTATTATAACATTTAAAATTATTATTGTATTATTTATTTTTTATAGAAATAGAGCCAAATATAAACAGCCTGAATTTAAATGTCATAGCTTTGATATAAAAAAATCCTCATGGGTGGCAAATATGCAAGTGTCTCTGTTTCACAAGGTTCTTTTATTCAGGAACTGTTTCATGTCAAAGCCCAGTGGAGACAAAGAAATGATGTTACAGGTTTCCATACTAAATTCCACACTAATACAAACATCAGTAGGTTTAAGCTCTTTCTAAATGCTTTGACAGAAGTAAATTAAAGAAACATAACTCTTCTTTGTGTTGCTACTGGCAAAAATGGGAACGCTCACCTTGCAGACAGTGATGTCTATTCACACCAGGATTTCACAAACTTCATTAAAATACTTGTTCAACATTCTTTCTTAGTACAAATAAATGGTATAAAGCAACAGAGGCTTGAAAGAGAGCAACACCATGTAAGACTAGTAACAACTCATAAAGATAATATCAACAAGAGGAGAGTAGTAATTTCACATTGGAGAACCAAAAAAATGGCCGTTGTGAGCCTGTGCAGCTTTCTCTTAGGTGTCTCATCATGCTCTGCTTGTCTCTGATAGCTGGAGAATAGCTGGTGAAATCTCCACTGAACTACAGTACATAACAAGAGCACTACCGAGTTTCCATAGATATTTTTTCTACCAATACTTACATGCTCACACAGTACTCTTGGATTTGTGTGCCTGTACAGCAGTCCTCAGGAGGAATTTTGCTATATTGTTCTTGCTTTGCATGATCTTATTCTCACACAAGTCTACTAAAATTTGTTTCTGTAGAGATACTGATGAGCCAATAAGTAGTTGGACTCCCAGTGGCTTTTAGTCTCCACATTTCATGTAACAACTTACTGATCTAAATGGTTACCCACCATGTAGGAGATGTGGTTTCTATTCACTCAACAACAGAAGGCTTTAAAACCACAAAGCTTCCCTCACAACATGTGCCATAACCAGCAACATGTGTCCCACTGCAAAAAATCATTCAAGATTCATTGATCTTTAGAGGGAGTAGAAGTGTAAGTCTGCAGCAGAATTGTTCTTATGGTGTTCAGAGCTCCGAATAGTCCTCTGCTTCTTAACAAGTTTGCATCATTAAAGCAAAGCCTATTTGATTAAAAATAAGATATAATCCATGGAGTAAAGAGCACAGTCTTAGAATTCCCTCATTGCTAAGTGACATTTACTGAACAGTGAACTCTACCTTGCACTGTATCAGATCTACATTGACAAACCTATTTCCCTGCTGCATAGATTGGTGCTTTCTCTTGGGAAGCAATAACTGTGGTCTGGATCCCCTCTGACAACTGAAGGCATTAACCAAGGGTGTTTTATTTCTTTCCTGAGTAAGGCAGGACATTGTCTCCTACCTTCAGGCTGTGTGCTGTGAACCATCAGTGGATATAAATGGATGTCTTTCTATTTTCAGAATTTCCTAATGGTTAACTCCAGGCAGCTCTCTGATCTGCATGTTGCCTGATTTGGCTTCCATCTGAGGGCCTTATCTCTCCCCAAGCATGCACAGAGAAGCGAGCATCTTAGCTGTGGTCCTGCAGTCTTTTCCTAGGGCCCAACAGCTTTAATATTAGCACTGAAAATCTTTATCTCACCTATCTGTAGGAAACAGTGTCTGATTTGCGAATAAGCACTTAAACTCATTAATCCAGGATGATGTCTAAGTCTAGTAAATTGTTACAAACCATTTTTTTTCTTGCCTCAAGTAATCAGTAGTTTGAATAGATGTGTTTATTTTATTGTAGATAAGCTTTATGGGAAAATAAGATACTTTTGTTCTTACTCATATATTTTCCTTTTCCTAAAAAATGAATCTAGGAGCCTGGAGGAGAAGATAATGACATACCCACTATATCCCATAGTGATAACTGTGATGGAAAATACAGGAAAAAAAGCTTCTCTCCAGCTCTGTGGTTAAAAAGCCCTGAAAACCAAAGGAAATATACGTTTCTAGAAGCATAAGAGAACAAACCTATTTATTGAAAGATTCTTGTCAATAGTCTGTCAAAAAACCCTGGAAGGTGGGTTCTGCAGTTACATGGAAATGAATATATGGGGAAGAGTTATCCAGTTTTGATGAAGCAAAAATATCAATTTGAAAAGGCAATTGAAAATTAACCAGTTAAGGGAAAAAGATAAAGAAAAACAAGACTGAAGACAACAATAACTTAGAGATGGCTTGAAAGATCTTACAATGAAAACAGACTAATAGCTATCTAACTTTTGTTGATGACTAAGTGGATGCACAAAAATGATTAGGACATTGTTATATCAGACATTCTGAGCAACTTAAACTGGAAGATTTGCAGTACAACCAACAGTGTATAGCTTGTAAAGATCGTATACCAGTAGTCTTCTAAAATCTCAAGTAAACAATTTCCCAGAGTTTAAGGAACATCTATGTTGCTTTCCCTCTATATCATAGACACTTATGCATTCAAGAGCTCTAACAGTATTTGTGACCAAAACAAAACACAAAAGGAAATGTTAGGGGCTTTTAGTGATGTTTTTAAGAGATACTGTCTGATAAACTGTATCATTTTGGGGCTGACCTTGCAAACAGAAATTGGCATTTGACTTTCTAAAAAAAAGAGATTTTCATATCACCTGAAATGCCTTTCATGCCTGAGATCAGCTGGTTTAGAACGGTGATGAGGTCTGTGACCTTTAAATTGAGTTCCTGTAACTGAGTATGTAGATACTCCTTATAAGAAGTGCCGGAAGAGTAATAGCAGCATTCATTTTACATGGAACTATTTACAAAGGCCAATAGCATCCTGGTTTGTATCAGAAAAACTCTAGTCAGCAGGACTAGGTAAGTGATTGTCTCCCTGTACTCGGTGCTTATGAGGCTGTACCTCAAATATTGTGTTCAGTTTTGGGTCCCTCACTACAAGAAAGGCATTGATGTACTGGAGTGTGTGCAAAGAAGAGCAATGAAGCTGGTGAAGCACAAGTCTTATGGGGAGTGGCTGAGGGAACTGGGGATTAGCCTGAAGAAAAGGAGGCTGAAGACCTCATCACTCTCTACAACTAACTGAAAGGAGACTGCAGTGAGGTGGGTGAGGAAACGGTTTCAGGTTGCAACAGAGTAAGTTTAGCCTAGATATTAGGAAAAGATTACTCATGGAAAGGGTTGTTGAGCATTGAAACAGACTAGATAGGACAGGTTGGAACAGGCTGGAACAGACTGAGTCCCTGGAGGTATTTGTAAGATGTGTAGACATAGCACTTAGGGACTTGGTTTAGTGGTGAATCTGGTAGTGTTAGGTTAATGGTTGGACAAGATGATCTTAAAGGTCTTTTCCAACATAAAAGATTCTATTATTCCGTGGTTCTATGATTCTAAGACTAAGAAGCCTGATGAAGAAAACTGCAAATACCTAACACTTTCAGAGGAAATAATACATCTTCTGTGATGGTGTTATTTGTGCCATGACACTTATAATGAACCACATAATACAATTCCAGATTAAATGTCTGACTTTTGAAGATATTTAAGTTATAAGCTACGAAAAGTACTTATCAATGTTTTTCTGTCATGTGAAAGAGACAGTTCAGTGAATTACATTAGTGCAAGATCTCATTGGTAGTTGTGTAACAATTTGTAGCTCTTGGAAAATCAATTATTATATTTTATACAAAGAGACACAATTTGGTATTGAATGTCTGTTATAGCTGGATCTGGTACAGCTGTGCTTTCATGGCTGCAGTCTGTTCTTTATTCACTCAGACATGGAGACATTCACTACAATTTGCAGGGCTGGCAGTTATGAAGTCTCAGGGAGATAACAATTACATACTGCTTCATGAAGTGCCTATTTTGCTAAAGTGAACCTATTTTCTTGCTTCTTGAAGGGAGTACAAGTGAAAAAAAAGCTTTGGTGCTGCTCCCCAGACAACTTACCACCAAGGTCTTCTCCAGCCTAAAGGATTCTGTGATTCTGTGAAAGTGCTCTGCTGCTCACTAAACCACTGTCCACCACTCTTTCTCACTATTCACTTCCCCTTCTCTACTCAGTCACTCCTTTACAGTATTTAGTATGTATGTATTCTCATTATATTCCATAACACAGAAGAAATAAAATATCTGTTCCTGCTTCCAGATAGTCATGGCTAATGTACAGTGAACTACAAATGAGATTTACATTGTAATGAGGTGGGAAATGATTAGTTGTGGAACAATAGTATATAGAGAGATTTATGTGGATTAAGTTAAATTTCTTATTCATAAACTCCACAAGTATATTTGCATCAACTTTCAATTAATCAGAGAGAATGTTATATATAATTACTGCTTACATTTGGAGATAGTGTATGGACTGCCAGTGAGCTTTAGTCACTGGTATAGTATAGCAGTACTGGCTTATTTCCAGAAAAACCTCTGGTTCATGGGCATCAGATTGAATCCCTGCACTTCCAGTATTTAGACTTCATAGAATATTATTGTACTGATAGTGTTTTTAAATAGAATAAAGTTATTTCAACCAGATATTTATAAATATACATAGAAACATTAAATCTTTTTTTATATTATCAGTTTTATAATGTTGTTTGGCAAAAATAAATTAAACACATTTTCAAATCATGGAAAGTGTCCATACCACTGATACCATACTGCATGATAATAGGATTTTGCATAGCTATTTCCTCTGAAGCAGTTGCAAATCAAGTTTCAGTCTTTAAAGGTAAGTGAATTACAACGGGTTTAAATTTTTAAACCACATCTATATTTTTAGTTATTTTCTATTTTTCATATTTGATAAGAAAAGTACTAGGGTCTGCGTGCAGGACTGCATTCAAAGGCTCTTTGTTTATTTTCTTGCTTTGCTACAGATTTCCTACATACCCATCACTGTACTTTATCTTCCATGTCTAAGAAATGTCCCTTTGAAGGTTTACTGTGATACAAATAACACAGAAGCAGCTAAGAAGATGGCTCAGAAAAACTTAAAAATGAGGTTGATTCCTTGTATTACCTAAACTACTAAAGTGACAAAAGAATAAAATATGATACTTATGGCAAATCCATCACTGAGAAGCCTAGGTAATAATGAAGGTCCACACAAATGTTTAAAAATGAGGTTTTGTACACTGAAGTAAGTGAAGCTTGTTAATGTCCTGCTACCGAAAGAGCAACAGTCTAGAACACATTTTTAAAATAAAGACACACAAACCCAGTTGTCCGTTTAAAAAGCTCACTCTCAAATACTCCCTTTTACCTACTACAGCATTTTCATTGGTACAATTTAAGAGACTACAAAAAATACTTTCTCTCTACTTTATAGCAAGTGATAAATTTTTTGTAACAAATACCAGCATTAGTTGAACAATGATGATTAAATAAATAAGTAGCCTCCACCTTAAAAAAATTAAAGATTAACATTATATAAAGGCATTTGGCTCCAGACTACCTACCTAGTTTGCCTAAGAAAACAGAGTGCAATAATACGATTGCTGAAACTAAATATGCAAACTCTTAAATAGACAAGAGCAAAAAAATCCAGTATTCTGGGGAGACCTTATTTTTCAGTACTTAATGGGCTCTTATAAGAAAGACATGGACAAAGTTTTTAGCAGGGCCTGTTGTGATGGGACAAGAGGTAACAGTTTTAAACTAAAAGAGGAAAAATTGTTTTAAGATGAGGGTGGTGAAACACTGGAACAGGTTTCTCAGAGAGGTGGTAGATGCCTCACCCCTGGAAACATTCCAGGTCAGGTTGGATGGGTCTCTGAGCAAACTGATTTAGATGGAGATGTTCATGCTAATTTCAGGGGGTTTAGATGAGATGACCTTTAAGGGTCCTTTGCAACCCAAATTATTGTATGATTCTACTCAGTGAACTAAAAACTCTCTGCTACCAGGTCCCATAAAGTCTAACAATTGTTAGTATATTTTCAACAACTAATCTGGTTTCCCAAAGTAGAGCTGAGCAAGAAACAATGTTTTGGAGAGCTTGGAAACTGTGTTACATAGATTTGTATAATTAAAGGACCATGTCAGTGGTTTGAAGTGAATACTTTCAGTGATTCTCCCTCCTGTTCGCAACATTCCATCAAGTTCCTCTCTCTGAGTACCCATGTATCTGAGTCTTCTCTACATACCTGATATTCTCCTGTCAACTTGCCTCTTCCTTGTTCCACTATTAATGTATCTATGCTTTCTTTCATTTTCTCATAGGATTTCTTAAACTCTTTCTCATGTTAGTTCCAATATTAAAACTGTTCTATTTAATTTTAAATACCAAAGGTCAACCATCACCTCAAGTCCATGATTCACTCAAAGAAGTTAGGATGTTCTCTGTCCATCATCCCCTATACCTACAGCAATTCCAAAGTGTTGATCACCTCAACAACGCTGCTCATATTTTAAACATATTTCTTCATGGGTAGGACCAAAGCTAGTGAGTCTTTTCAGCAATGAAAAGCCTTTCTAAATAAAAGAATGTAAATACTGGAATATATTGTCATAGCAAGGTAAAGGTATATTCAGCATCTCTAAGGTTTCTGACATACAAATATGTCAACCAGTTAAAAATTGTATTTCCCTCATTCTCCATCCAAGGTCTTCATTGGAAGTGTTACTTGGGTATCACAAGCAAAACAAGATGTGTGAGCAGGATGAAATTACTGCTGTTGAAGCTCAGCATCAGTACAACCACTTTCATTAACTAATATGTGGGATTATGAAGTGTAGGGCCTGAAATCCCAACACATGGTTACTTTTCCTGTTTAATTCCGGAGGGTTTGAGGACAAAGGGCAGAGCAGTATGGTGTCATATCTGTACAGCTCCTAAAAACATCAAACAGTGTCAACAGACTATCAAGAGTGGGCTAGATAGAGTCTCGACAGGAAAAAAAAGGAGAGGCTGTATGTCTTCTGGGAGTTTCTCTCAACTTACATTTATCTAGTTCTATAAATAATTCCTTTGACTTAAATTAAGAAACACTGTGCTAAATCGGGCTTGCAAGATCTGAATCTTACTTTATGGAGATTTTACTTGCCACAGTGTAAGACTTGCAGAGAGACTGGCAGAGATAGTTTTCATTACATTTACACACAGCTCTCTGTGTAATCATTTTGTGTAGATAAGAAGACTAAGAATGTTCTAAAAGAAATTAATCACTTAGATTCTTCCTTGTATTTGAAGGTTTCAAATGTGGTGCAACATTAATTTTCCTTTTTCAATTATCATTTATAATTATATATTTACTGCTTCAGTATCTACCTTCTCATCTTAGCTTTCTTCTATACAATCATCATCTGGGATAAATAGATTTTATTCTGCATTCCCAGCAACTCTTTTAGAGCTGTCTCATTTTGAAAGAGAAACAAGTATATTTTTAACATACATGTGTTCAGCATTACTCTTTTTAATCATAGATTCTTTAGGCTAATAAAAAGTAATAAAAAGAACACTAACAGCCCAGAGAAAAAACTGAACCTTTCTGAAATCACCAACTGGGAGTTATCCAGACTGAATCTAACTTTGCATAAATTTAGGGGTGGACTTTGGAAATACAGCATAAAACAGCATGAAAATTATTTTCCATATTTTCTCAGACATATGTTATCACTCCATGGTACTTGTTTTCTTTTTAAAAAAAAAATTATTGTATTCAAACATGAGATCTGGAGCCTTAATTTTTTTGTGTGTCTTCCAAACCTACAAGGTACTGATATAACATAAATGAAAGATGCTCCACTTCTTGAGCTTTTCCTTTCATTTCAATACACTTCCTCTATTTCAGATGTCTTTCATCTGCTCCTTAGATCAGTTTGAAAACTTGTAGAGTGTAGCCAGCCTACGATTACTTATTTTTGAAAATAGGGTTGAAGAAGAAATGCTCAGTGAAGAAGCAATTTTTTACAGAAAATCCTAAAATCTTCTGAAATAAGAGAGTATATAATTTGTTTGGCAAATTATTTCAAGTGAACAGCAACTTAGGTTTTGAAAAGGTATACTGTTCTGTGCCTGAGTAGTGAAAGTAACCATGGCAAATGTCTGACAATTGTGAAGCAAAGGCACTGCAAGCAGGAGGCTGGGGAGTGAGATTTTCGAGTTCAGAGGAATCATTTAAATTCTTAGTGCCAGCTCCTCAGATAAAGAGAAAATAGCATTCTCTGAAGGGTGGCCAGCTGTTTAAGACTCAGTAATCAGGCTTTTATTTGGCCTGCCTTCTGTAGCTGCTTCTATCAGAGATAGTGATGCTGGCAAGAAAAATAAAGAAGTTTTATGTCAAAAGATGCATTCTTGTAATAACTTCTAAAAATGTACAACATAATTTTGCTTTACAAGACGTCTGTTGGAATATATCTGTCTGGACTATGCCCTGGTGCATTTTTCAAGCATAAAAAAAAATTTAGATTTGCATGTGGCTTACACATCATTATTTCCAGAACTGTCATGGTGTTGCTCATTCATTTTCTTTAAATATTCAGATATATTTGATTATAAAAAATTGAGGAAATTTTATGAAACATAGAGGGTCAACAGAGATGGACAGAGCCTTTTTACCTCTTTTTCCTCTCTATTTATGCCAGAATTATGTGAATGGAACTGATTTTCCCTTCCCTAGATAGAAGACCTTCACTTGTAGTGAAAGGAGGCCACATAGACAGCAAGAGCAGAGTTTATCCTGGCCATTAATTGGACTACAGAGTAGGACAGGAGCCCAAACTGCAGTCATTAGTCCCAAGTCAGATTCCTTCTGAGTTTTATGGAAAAGTGATCTGAAGCAGAATTTACCCCTGTTACTCAGCATTATACTTTTTAAGGCCTGTACACCATTTCTGGTTTAATGTCTATATTTTTGAAATATTTCCCTTTGTTTCTCTTGTTCTGAAACAACTTACATGAACCAATTTTCACAATTGTTTCCATGTTCAGAAAATATTGGTTACATCACCAAAAGATCTCCCTTTCTTCTAATGAAATTGTGTTTCCTCTCCTCTCTTCTCCTCTCCTCTCCCCTCCCCTCCTCTCCTCTCCTCTCCCCTCCTCTCCCCTCCTCTTTCCCTTCCTTTCCCTGCTACTTAGATCAGGCTAAAACTGTGCCAGGAATAGGGCAATCAAATAAATATACACAGGCAAATATACATCATTTCTTAAGCCCATGTCCTGTTCCAGGTTGGTAGGTAGTACCTGAGCCAGTCTCAGATCACAGTCCCCTCTAGAGCTGCCAGACTGTTGGAAAGACAACTGCGCAGTCCTTCCCCAAAACTCCTTGCCTCTTCAACTCTGGGCACATTACATGGACTTAAGATTGGCAGAAATTTCTTAAGCATTTCCAATTTGCTTTACTATCTTACTAAAAATACAGTCTAGCATTTTGAATAAAACCAAGAAATTCTCTCACCGTTTTACCATGAATGAACACCAATGAGTGCTGCAAAGAAATCCTCCCGTAGCATGAGCGTTAACATAAGTTAAATTTTCAACACCTTTTCAGTTCTTCAATATGTTTTCCTTATTCAGTACAGAATAAATGTGAGGAAAAATGACTCTGGTTTTGTTAGTAAATCCAGCCATCTTATTTCGCCCTCTGAGTAATATTCCTGGCATCTTCTCTGATTTTGTCATAATTTTTAGAGCTATGTGTAACTCTGTCTTTTGACATTTTTCCTTTCCTTGACAAGTATGTCTTTCCATTTTTGAGCATTTTCTTCTACTAATATTTAAGGCAACACATTATCCACTTTTACACTGTTGTTTTTATGTTTTGTATAAATACCTTTAGCCTCTCTTTTGTTCTTTTAATTATATTTACTCTTTGCCTAAGAACACCTTAGAGACAGTGCTCCACTGTCCCAGATCTCGGGAATCCAGGGACAGCTTTGCAGGAAGAAATGGAGGACAGAGCCTTGCTTTATGCAGGAGCTAATCTCACACAGATTGCTTCTAAATGTAGCTTTTGTGCTTCTACACTTTGCAGTAGTGCCCTCTGACAAACCCCAGAAGACTAGGGTATTATTTTGTGCACCACCTGGGCAGACTCTTGTCATTAGAAAGAGCGAATTGCTCTCACTTCCATTTCTCTGGAGTCCTATGGGAGAGGGAGGCAGTCAGCGATTCTGAGAACCAGCTTACTTTAACTTAAAAATCTGAATATCAACCACGTTTCAAATAGTATTACTTGAATGTTTAGGTTTACAATGTATTTGTTTTTCTCCTAAGTCTTATGCTAACTAGATGTGCTGTAATATATTATTTAGGATATTTTTCTGCGTTTCATTTTCTTTCTCCAGCATTTTACTCTCTATTCAGCTGAAGCACTGACTAAAGAAACATAACATTTTACCACTTAGGTCATCCACATCTCTTGTGTCTCCAAGATTTTTTACTTTCTTAATAAGCAGATTTAAGTTTTCTACATTTTATTATAAAAAGAAGTGAGAAACATATTATTGGAAAAAAAATTTTTTTTTTTTGAACTATAATAAATGGTGTGATGATGATGATGAAAAAAGGCTATCTACTACCTGGCACTTTGTTTTGTATTTTACCTCCTCACAATAAGATCCATCATTTGTCTCTTCATTTACCTTGAATTTTTAGTTTGGAAATATCAGATGTTTTAACAGCATTTTTGATCTTTTCTTCCCATGTCCATTGTTTCAATGTTATACTTCTGAGTTAGAAATCCTTCAAGCTGTAATGAGGACTCCATAGGTTTTTCTATTCAATTAGTTTTGAGTTCTGATGGTGTAAGGTATGCTAACAGTTATACAATTTTTTTTTTAAATTCTACCAGCTAGCACAATTAATAGATCATCTCTTATTCTAAGGTGTTAGTTTTACTCCATCCTTTCATTACTGAGAAACCAGCTTTCTATTTTGGTTTTGCCCTCTTTATTCCCTCTCAACTAAAATCAGTATCATATTATTGTCTTATCTCATATTCAACAAGTGAAAAATGAACAATATTTAGCACTCAGCAGAGTCAAAATAATTTCAATAGATTCTTACCTGTAATTCTGTTTTTCATTTCCTATGTGAAATCTGTCATACTGTGAATATGCCTGGTTTCCTTCCCAGTCCATTAATTCAATTCTTAGAGAATATTGCCTCTGACTTGTTATTGCAAAGATAAATTCATTTCCCAGCCAATGTTCACCTGATGGGTTACCAAAACCCTAGAAAAAAGTTGGCAAAATAACTAGATGTAATTAATGTAATTGGTAGAATCTTTATACAATAACAAAACCACCATTATATTTTTACCTATACATTCTGATTACTGGTCATAGCTTTCTGTGCTCCAGTTTGACTATCTAAAATGAGTTTACTAAAAAGTACTGTGTAGGAGTGATATGTAGTTCAATTGATATCTGAATGGGCTGTTGAGATTAACAGTTGAAAATCACTTTCCAAATACAAGATATTAATAGCATGATGCTGTATTTGCACATTCTTCAATGGGAATACTGGACATAGTCACATTCAATAATATATTTCATATGGTGTTAAACCTAGTTAAGTCAAAACAGAATTCTGTTATACACTATAAAAGAATTTAAATTAGCCCAGATTATATGTTAACTTCAAGTTAGCTGTGGATGATAGCTTGTACTTATATAAGTTTTGATGCTTTAGAATCTTTAAGTCAGGGAGTTAGGAGTGTTCCTATAGACTATCCGAAGCACAAGACAGAGTACTCTAACTTTATTTTCTAAGAATTCAAAATAAATATCAGTAAATATTTAAGGTTCCTAACTCTCCTTACATTTCACATATTCAGATGATCTTATTTTCAGTTAATCAAACCATACAATTTTCAAAGATGCAAAAATAATATCAAAATAATATCAAAATTAGTTCCTAGACTTATATTTTTGTGCATCCTCCATGTTTTAGAATTATTTAAATTTTAGTGAATATATTACTACATTAAATTTAAGTTATTTTACATAATTAAATTTAAAATATATATGAAAATTATTTTTCTTTATAAACGACTTTCATACTCGAGAACTCTAAGCTTCATTTTTGTTTTCTTTAAAAAATACAAATTATTTTAAACCATAATCTTTACTTGTGAAGAACTATTTCAACATGACTATGCTTATTCATATATTTTTTTCACTAGCCTATCTGAGCAGATATTTGCTGCTCACTGATACTAGAGGCTGAAAAGACGTGGCGTGTTTGGCTACACTGAGCTGAGTACAGTAGTTTATGTTTTGAATAAACATGTTCGCCTTTTGGCTCAGAGACCATCAAGTGATACCCAGGGACAAAGTGTTTAGTCTGCAAACTGAAATACTGGAGGATACTATTAGTTGGCTTTTCCTTTCCTACATATTATTTCATTCTGTCCTCTTTCTCAAGCAGATGATTTCCTATATAAATCTCTGTGAATACTAGTTGTAACAAACACTGGTAATACCTTGTTTTGACTACGTCAGCCTTCCAGTGTGAGCTCCTGCTCCTCAAAGTTTCCCATGATAATATCATAGAATCATTTAGGACAGAAAAGACTTTTAAGATCATCAAGTCCAACTGTAAACTTAACACTAATCAGTCCACCATGAAACCATGTCTCTAAGTGCCACATCTACACATCTTTTAAATACCTCTAGGGATGGCGAGTCAACCACTTCCCTGGCCAGCTCGTTCCAACATTTGACAACGGTTTCCATGAAGAAATTTTTCCTAATATCCAATCTAAACCTCTCCTGGTGTAACCTGAGGCCATTTCCTCCTGTCTTATACCTTATTACGTGGGAAAAGAGACCAAACTCCACCTCGCTGCAACCTTTTTTCAGGTGGTTGAAGAGATGAGGTCTCCTCTCACCCTTTTTTTTGTCCAGGCTAAACAACCCTTTTTCTACCAACCACTCCTCATAAGACTTGTGTTCTAGACCCTTCATCAGCTTCTTTGTTTTTCTTTGGACACGCTACAGCAGCTCAGCGTTTTTCTCCTAGTGAGGGATCAGGAACTGAACACAGTAGTTGAGATGTGGCTTCAACAGTACCAAGTACCAGCAGACAGTTGCATTCCATGACCTGCTGATCACACCATTTCTGATACAAGCCAGGATGCTATTTGCTTTCTTGGCTGCCTGGGCACCCTTCTGGCTCATATTCAGGTAGGTATTGATCACCACCCTCAGGTTATTTTCTACCAGGCAGCTTTCCAGCCATTCACCCCCAAGCCTGTACGTTTGCATGGGGTTGTTGTGGTTCAACTATAGGACCTGACAGAGGCCTTGTAGAACCCCACACAGCTGGCCTCAGCCCATTGATCCAGCCTGTCCAGATAATGGTTCTGTTTCTCTCATGAACTGCTTTGGTTGCATTTGCTTTGGTTGTATTTGGCTTCACACATGCTTTCTAAAATGCGAAACCTTGTTCACCACCTGCATAAACCAATTCTACAGTTAACATACCTAACCTTCTCTAGTTTTCACTGGTTTATATCTTTTTTTTTTCTCTTTTCTATCTCCTTGCCTTGTCTCTCTGCCCTGACATTCTCTTTCAAAACTGGTCATTGCCACTTGTCTCAGCGGAAATGAAAATATACTCTACAGTGACAACCTAAAAAGCAGTTTGCCTCTAAAATCCAGCAGGCTGAAATTGAAGCTTAGGTGTTTTTTATACCAACCAAACTATGTCCCCTTGCAGTCTACATGGTTTCTTATTCACAGGTAGATATATTGTTATTTTTATCAGCTGCCTCCCTTTAAAAGAAGATTTTCAGGAAATCCTTTCTCCCTTTTTCCCAGTGCTGGCAAGTGGAGGGGACTTCCCCTTGAACTGTGGCTATATTGAGTTATATTTGTCTTATCTTATTTAGATTACAGCCTATTCAGGATGTAATACATGTGGCTTTTCTAATATTATGTGTTCCCATATGTGTTCTATGTAAACTCCAGACACCGTATATAATTATTCTGAAATAATAAGGATTTTTCTTCTCTGCATTCACATTTTCTTCTCCCTTTTCACATGTTATTACACTAAGATGAAAATCTCTCACTAAGTGGTTTGCTCTCCTGACCAGAGGAAATGAAATTACAGCAAAAAGGAACAGAAGGAATATAAAGAGGAATATAAAAAATTACAAGGAATGTCACCGCATTAGTTACTAAAAACTCAATCCTATTATAAGGAGCTACAATACTGAAACTCAGAAAAGAAATGCCTAGACTAAGTATGATTATTTTGTCTTGTTGGAAGCAACTTCTTTTTAAACAAACTACTTGCTCTTATGAAAAGAAAACCAAGGAAGTCAAGGAAGTATGTGGAATATAAAACTTATGTCTGAAGCAAGGAACATTCCTAAAGGAGTAGCAGTATAGTTTATTAAACACTTAATATGACTGGAAAATAAATAAACAAACAAACAAGCTTTCATAGATCTAAACCAGAAACAAACAGTACATCTCTGTTAAGCATAGATTTGGGAATGATTTCTTTAAGAATAATTTTATTATGCCAAACTCATCTAGTTGTTTCCAACTGTTTACTGCCTCTGTTTCAGACCTGAAGAAAGACTTGCATGCCTGCTGCTTCTTTTCCAGATGTTTTGACTGAGTTAGTAACTACAGAGTATTCCTTATTTATATTTTAGTTAGACTGTCACTGCTATGAGAACACTACTATTTTGACAAGATATGCAAGCTTTTGTTTGCAGAAAATAATGACATATTGTTAGCTAAAAAGCCCCCACAATTTAGGTTTTCATTTAATTCCCCAATCCGGAAGCTGGCAAAGAAGATTATTGTGTCAGGTTCTCTTGATAGCCTTCAAGATCTTTAGCCTTCAATGTACATTTCAGAACTTTATTTTCAAATACAAAACATTAATTTCCTTCAACCAGAAAACTTAGGAAAACAAGCTTGTGCAATTGTTATGCCCACCTATCCTTTATTTTTGTGCAATAATTTTTGAACACTTTTGAGGTTGGGATAAAAATCACACAAACTTGAAGCTCGATAAAATTTCGGGAGAACTGATGCCTGGGATAAGTTGCCATTGGGAGAAATGCCGAAGAAGTTGTCTATTCCAATTGCTTATCAGCTGGCGCAGACCACACAGCCAAGCACAGTTGTTGAGCATGTATTGCCTCAAGGGACCCTTAGACATCTGGGAGAGATCTGGGGAACATAAAAGGGGAAGTCAAGCTGTTGCCACAGAGAATCTCAGAAAATAAGAAGGATTCAAGAAATGATTAGTAACAAGACTGAGACTTCTCTGTGGGATGTGGGATAAAAAATCCATAGAAAAGTTGTTCTCAATAATTTTGCTGTTCATGAGACAATTCTGTAATTATGAAGTAATGAAAATTCAGTAACTAAACCCAAACATTTTACCTAACAGAACATTTATGTTTATACTGCTGTTCAAATCTTTGAGATCCCAAGCGATAAGATGCCTTCAGCCCTGTCTAAGATGATGCTTGTTATCTTCTATAGGCAAAGAGTTTGATTTTGAGAATGTCTTAGGGAATAGTATTAAACTTTAATAGTTAACATCAGGAGTCAGCTATTCCATAGCTGTCATATTTAATATGTTTTTTCCTAGTACAAATATAGTCTGAAAACATACCCATATTTTTTTTACATTCTTATTGCTATAGAAAATTCTTGTAGAATTACTAGTATTAAAGTGCTGAACTTAAACTTCAGGAAGTACCTGAGGTTATCCAAATCATCCTCAGTTATCAACCTACTAGGAAAAGGAACATCTGTATTCCATGAATGTGTTTGTAGTTAACTACATTTTAAGTCCCTTGAAACCTGACGAGTCATAAGCACTGTTCCAAAGTTGCATTTTAAAATACTAAGAGGCACTATTTTGTCATTAATTTTCCATATTTTGTTCATTGTGTTTCCAAGTAAAGGGATTAATTCTTTAAACATTACATTTTATTGAAAAAAAAGTCTCGTTTTGCTTTTCCCTTGAAGTAACATTTTGGGATGACAGGCAAATTAAAGACTTTAAGTTCCCAAAAGAGTGCTTAACGTAACAGGGAAAGGTCAGAAATTTCCAAAAGGTTTCAGACTCCTCCTATATTTTCCTCATTAGATTTCTGTGGAAGTTTGGAGAATACAGCATGGAAATATTCCTAGATTATCATAATATACTTTCCTAACTGTCCATTATTAGACACAGAATACACAAATCTTTGCACTGGCCTAACACAGATTATTTTAATGTTTCATGTTATTGTTCACAAATGGAAAACATTTATATTTTTGCTGCTGGAAAGTGCATTAAGATCATATTTCAGCGTTAAGGTCATCTTTTGACAAAGTTTGAACTGAAATAATTCAGTTAGAAAGACAAAAATCACAAACAGTAGGTAAAATTATTTTTTTATCAAGGAATAATCAGGTGACATTTTATACTACATTTAGACTAGATTGTTCTTGTAGATATGATAACAATTGTTTTCAGAGCAAAGAAATGACACAATATGGAACCTTATTGACAGTTTTAATCCCATTTATGCACTGTGATGAAGCAAAGGAATTTTCTGGTTCTTTATGCTTATAACTAATTGTGTAAATTCTGACATAGAGCCCAAATGTTATGAAAAAAAATAGTAATTTATTGTTCTTTTGTATGCATTAAAGTACTTAGAACCAGGAATCACATACTGGAGTACATGATTATACAGTATTTACTCTAGATGACATCCAGGTTATACATCACATCATTTCAATTGCATGGTGATTTACAGAGTCAAAACTACTAAAGCAGTCATGAGTACAAAGAAACAGTATTCAATACTGGGTTTATAAATGACCTTAAGATTTTACGAAGTTGATACTTACTCAAAAATGATAAGTAGAGTGCAAAAGAGTTTTATTAGCTTTGGCAAAATTTTTGGGGGTATTCTGCTTGAATCATGTTACTTCAAGTTCATTAAACAATTATCTCTCTTACTTTATTTATTTTGTCTGATAATGCTCATAGGAAGCTTTGACTTTTTATAGACAAAACAAAATTGAAACCAGACACAGTCAATATACCCTACGGGTTCATCTCCTGTCAGACAATTCACTGAATAAAGCAGATAATAATTCAGTGTTTTACAGCAGCAGTGTCTTCCCAGAAGCCATAAAAAATACTTAGATCTTTTTGCCTTAGCTTAGAATGTGGAATGGATTTTGTTTAAGAAGATAATTTCCAAAAAGGTCAGCATATTTCTTCATTTCCATCATGTTGAATTATTCATTGCATTATTTGAAATAAAGATGTGGTCTATAGAAATTATTTCAATTTCTTCAGAGATCAAATGTCTTAAATAATGTTAACTTAAAATAACACAGGAAAATAATAACAAACATATAGAACCATTTCTGTAAAATACTAACAAATATTTGGCAGGAAGTTTAAGAAATATATTTAGATTGAAGCCAGATGTACCTTCTCAAAAGACTAAAATGAAAACTAATTATTGTCGCCTAAATGTTTGTATGAATTCAAAGTTTGAAAAGCGTGTCTGAAATTTGTTCATAACCAGCAGCAATTCAGGTCGTTGTACTTCATTCAAGTCCAAATATTTTAGTAGACGTATAGAAGTTAGGTTCACTTTTTCCTTTTTCCTTCTCAAACACACATAGCATCAGTAGTAGTAAACTTCCAATAAGGAAGAATCATAGTGACGGAATCCAGGTTTGAGGGGAAAACCTTACACAATTGTTACCTCTGGCTATGCAATGGGCCCCATATAGCTCAGTTTCCTACACTGGCCTATACACAACAGCAAGTGCATCTTCCTCAGGCCTGGCTTTCAATCTGTCTTCATAACTGTTCAACTAAAACCAGGAGAGTGTTTTCTGCTTAGACAAATTATCTTGAGCGACTCTCTCCCAAATCCCCTTTTTCACTCTAGGGCAAGTGGTTTCCAGGATTATAGACACTTATTGCAGTTCCTAGTAAGTGCATCCCAGGGAGATGGGTATGTTTCAAAGAAAAGAAAACTCAGTTTTGTATTCTAAGAAAGATAAATTTGGAGCTTAAGATAACTTTCTGTTTTGTTCTTTGCAAAGAAATAAATTGCAAATTTTAGACTAAAAATTCAAAATAAAAAAAAATCCTAAAAAAATGTACTTTTATTTCACTTCAGATAAGAAGAAAGAACTTTTAGAGGTAGGATTTCATACTGTTTTCTTTTCAGAGGACGTCAGTTCATCCCAAATAACAAAGATGCACATGATGAGAAGCATAGATGTTACAGGAAAGACCAGGAGTCAAATTAGCCGTATGTGAGTTTGGGCAGGGGCTTGAATCTCATCCCCAAAACCTGTCTAAACATCCCAAACATGAGATTTATGTGTTGCTTTTCTCTCTTGGCTGGGCTTATCTGCTACACTAAATAGCTGAATGAGCACAGAAGATGACTGCCATGAGAGTCAAATAGTTAGAGCGCTAATTTGACATGACCCCCAAAGTGAAGGGCTGCTCCAGTGAGTCCTAGATGGAACAATTCAGGCTGCAGATGCTCCTCCCTGAAAAGAAAGCTCTTCCATGATGAAAGTATACAATTAACATTTGGGAGAACTTCTGCTACAATTATACTGAATGTTCAAATTACTAATTTAAAAAACAACCTCTCAAAATCTCACCCAGTTCTTGTAAAATAGCATTTCCATCGTTTGGTTAGAAAGTTTCTTTAATAATATTAATCTGTATTATGGTGCTCTGCTGTAGGCTGTTAGCATAAGTAAACTGAATTATATTACAAAAAATTTATTGTTCTACATGTAAGGAGTACTTTACATGATTATATTAGCTTTTGGAAAACCATAGTGAATCTTATCAGTATATATTAATGGTGCTAATCACTTGTGGCAGTGTAATCACAAGAATACAGCCATGGGTCAACCCAACACTTGAAAGTGACGTTACCTAGTGATATTTGCATAGCAAAGACTGTGCTGAGTATGACACATTTAAAGCATAATTGTGCTCCAATACAGAACTGTGTTTAATTTTACATGAAAAAATATTCCCCAAAATAAAAAAGATGCTTCTTGTGTGGTAACATCTTCTCAGGTGCCTGATTCAGTGATACAAAGCGCTATCAAACAAATATTGTTTCATACTTCCTCCTTTATATCACACTGTTGAAATGCACTCTGTAGATTAAGCCTAGGTCAGGACCACAATAGTTTCATGACATGTTTTCATAAAACTGAATATGGTCTCTCACCACTTTGTTATCATGTTTATCTCCATGGGACGTGTTGGATTTAGACCTCAAGAGAAGGAGAGAACACACTGGCTCTTTTTAGAACATTGATGAAAGTGACAATTATCTGAGTAACAGTTGCAGTCAGCAGTGAGTTTTTATTAAGCTAGCGTGACATGTCATTCTTTATCACAGAAGAATGAGTCTTCATGAAAGGCGTTACTCACACAATATCTTAGTACACATTCCAGTCACCAAAAATCATTTCCTCATATTAAAATTACTTGGTAAATGTTTGAAAGGAGCAAATTACTTCCATATCATCTATTTCAGTCCCTTGAAGCAAAAAGGTTTTTTTCAGATGTAAACAACTTATGACTTTGAAATGTATTGTCAAAAGAAATGTATTTGTAACTATATGTTACAAGGTTTAAAGTGTGCCTTTTTTATCCCTATCTATTAAAGGAACACAGTAATTCAACTACATGACTCCCAACCCTTTTTGTTCATTTAGAGCACAGAAGCAATATGCCTTCTGTCTTTTCTGAGGACATGCATTCCCCTAGTTCTTGCCTTTCTCACATGTCCATCCTGTCCTTAAAAGCTTCATTTTTTCAGGAAGGATTGTGCTGATATTGTGAGGCATTTTATAAGATTCGTCATGCTACTGAAAGGGAAAGAACATGAAGACTTTTCTGCAGAAGGAATTATGGGATATGCCTCCAGCTAGATAGATGAATGGATGTAGCACAGATAGTGTTATGAAGGCTTTCCTCCTTCCAAAAAACTTTCTGTATCTCCTTCCTGTTCCCAAGTTATCTTCAAAATACCTCTCCACGTTGTTTGAACTAACCATTCTTTCCCTCAAAACTGTTTCACTAAGCCACAGGTAGAAGAAGAAGCTGCAAAAAGTGCACTGAACAGCCCCTACTGCTCTGCTAAGCAAAAGAAAGCAAAACAGAATAACTCATATGTTAATAGTAAAAGCTTCCCAGGTTTGAAAAGAAGGCAGCCCTGTGCAAAATGGCATCTCATAATGGCCGATTGCCCCTAACTCCTTAGTCACTATTTACGTAGTGTTGTTTCAGTCAAACCAAAACTCCACTAAGATGAGGATCTTGTGTCACAACAGTGTGTTCATACACAGAGCCAAGGCTGTCCAGTATGTTAGTATAGGTATGGCCTAAGAGTTGATAAAGAAGAAATTGAGTCAAATAGCAGTGGGATTCCCATCAACTGGATACCTCCTGTTCAAAAGAGGGAAACACAAAAAAGTCTTGTTGGAATGAAGAGATAAAATCATAAAATTCAGTCAGGGGAAGCTGTGTATCTTTGCCCTTGAAAGGATCCTTCATAGCAAAAGAATCTGGGGGCAACAAAGTGAAGATGAAAATTTATGTCCATATGTGATCAATCAACACTCACACTTTTAAACTGTATGTATCTAACTATTTGTACATTAAGTGTAATATTTTGTTGGTTTGCTTATATTTCTTTAAGTTACTGTTTGTGATCAAAAGATAGATGGCTTTAATACAGCTCAAGTCAAAATCAGTGGAGGAAACCTCTTACTGTCATAAAACCACAGGCCTGTTGGTAGTTAGTAATCTCTAACTAGTATGTGTTTGTGCTTTTTCCACATGGTAAAAAAGATTGCATAATTTTAAATTCCTGTCAAAATTACCAGTAGTTTTCTGAAAAGATGATGAGTGATTTAATCCCTGTGAACAACAGTAACATCTTTCTGAATCTCCCTAACAGAAATGAGGTGAAACTATTTTCAACAGCCATTTCACTACTTGACAGTCTGTCAACCCAGGAAACTGCGTCACTGCACAGCTTCTTGCAGCAGAATATACTTTGCAGATTTCCGCAATCTCTTTTCTTTAGTCTAATGGAAAAAATTTAGCATGAGTAAAGATAGAAAAAAATAAGCTTTTAGCAAACTCATTTAATACAGAATAGTTACAGAAAAAGCAATTACCATCTTCAGAGTTGTTTGATAGTGTTTGAGTTCTCTTTTTAAAGAACGCAAGAATATGACAAATGTATCAATATCAGATTATTGTGAATGCAAGAATGGAAAATCAATGCATAACATATCTTAAATACTTATAATCTAGAAAAGGATTTAAAATTAATCCAGAATAGTTAGTTTTAACAAAACCAAGAATTATGAAAGATAATTCAAATTATGAACAAATTTATTTTTTCTGTCGAGAACATTCTCCTCAGCCAAAACACGTGTTTGAAAGAATCACATCTGAAGTAATTTTCCATTGAAACAGCTGAATGAGAATCATGACTCTTACACAAACAGTTTAAAAATGTGCGTTGTATATTGCTTTTTACGCAGTCAGCCTCTCACATGAAAAAGAAAGTGATGAATATTATAATGTAACGTGACTGTAAAGACTGTCTGTACTTGTTTGATTCTTCAAGAGTTTGAGGAGAAAAAAGGATCTGTATAATCTTTGTAAATGGACAAAGCTCCATCAGAGAAATATCAGCCATCAATTAATGTTCCAAAAAGGAACAGTACATGGATTTTTGCTACTCTGCTCAGGTCAAATGCCATGTTAATTTTGGTAAGGACTTACTTTAAAAAAGAAAAGAAGTGCAAGTTACAATTGTTACTGAAGCAATACCGAAAAAATAAATTCCGGAGTTTAGAGACAGGAAAGGTGGGTAGAAAGAATGATAACAAAACTGAAAACTGGAACTGAAATTTTCACAAGGGAAAATAAGACTTAAAAATAGATGGATACCATAAAAGGAATTGAGACTCCACATTCTAAAACAGGAGCTGGACAGTTTATAAATAAAAATTAAATGTAAGTAATATATGGAAGTTTTCAGAATAAACTGAAAGATGGTACTAAGAAACAAAATCTTTGTTGTAACAGTAGCTCTTGTTATGAATCATTCACGAAATCTAGATACCCATATACACAGTTTGCAGTCTGTGGGATATGCAAAGGAGGTAATCGGCAAACAGTAATCTGATTGCCATAATCTAGAAGGTTTCCCAGGAAATAGGTGGAACTCAAGTCCAAACTAGAGCTCACTTATAGAGGAGAACTGTAGGAAGTATATCAAAAAGGGGGAAAAATCACACCTAGATGGAAATCAATGACTTACAGTCTGAAGATTTTTTCATCCGCCTTTTACGTAAGCAGAAGACATGGATTACCAGATTGATTATACTAGTTATAATATACTGGGGCTCAGGGGAAAGTCAGATTATTCCAGATGATGTAATGTAAATGTCCACTAGAACTGTGTCCAGAATCAGTTCTGAGAAAGTTCTGGTAACCATCTCTGAGATTTGTCTCTCAGTGTGCTGCAGAATTTAAGCCATGGAAGAACATAAATTATCCTATTCTGGCATCATGTCATTTTGGCATTATGGAGCTAGCATCAATTTGACCCAACAGCTTTAAGGAGAAAAGAGAAAGAAGTAACTCCAACAGAAATGGAAGAGCTTTTGTAGGCGTACTTTTCCAGCACGCACAAATGCTAGCGATGACTTCTGAGATACATTAGCAGCACTGTTGTTTTAAGCATTGAACTGGTGTTGGACTCTTAGCTGTCAATAAGGAACATGAGATAAAGTGGTGTGGAATTTATCGCTGAACTTCATTCTTGCCTCAAAGAACCAAAGAAAAAACAGCCGCTGGTCAGGCAGATAGGAAGTAGTTGCCATAAAGCCTAGAAATTAAGCTGAGAGTCTAATATGTACAATCGATCCTAATCTAGATCATGACATTATGAATGATTAAAAAAATGCGATAGTGTTCTTTCATCAGAGGGAGGAAAATAACAATACTGTAGCAATAAAGGTATGCAATAATAAAATAATGACATGCAGGAAAAAGAAAACTTGTCTAGAAAAAGGATTTTTATGGGCTGGCCAAGGCAGATAATTTCAACTACCTATTGAGAGTCTTTCTCCAATGCCAGAAAGTAAGAATATAATTTTAAAGATCTGAGGAAATACCCAATAGACTTGGCTGCCCAAGACCACTCACCAGGAAATCGATTTTGAATGTTGGGCTATTGAATGTGGAATAACTTCTGTGAAATTCGTGGGAATTATTAAACTAGACATGCTAAAAGGCTAGAGAATATCCAATATTCCATCACCTAATCAAGGACCAAGGAAAATCTCCCTCCTTTACTGGATGCAAGAGGTACAGTATTGATGAGGGATGAGGACAAGGCGGAGGTACTTAATGCCTTCTTTGCCACAGTCTTTAAATAGTAAGGTGAGATGTTCTTGGCCTTCTGAGCCAGAAGATGGTGAGAATGAAGCTCCAACGAGGATTTGGCTAGAGACTTGCTCAGCCAATTAGACATACACAAGTCTACGGGGCCAGATGGGATACACCCAAGGGTATTAAGGGAGCAGAGGTCGTCTCGAAACCCCTTTCCCTCATCTACCGCAGTCCTGGATGACTTGGCAAGTTCCACTTGACTGGAAACTGGCAAATATTACAAGATATTACAAATATTACAACAGAACCACTTACAAGAAGGGTCAGAGGGAGGATCCTGGGAACTACAGGCCTGTCACTCTGACCTCAGTGCCGGGAAAGGTCATGGAGCAGATCATCTTGAGTGCTGTCGCACAGCACACACAGGACAATTGGGTGACACAGTCAACGTGGGTTTATGAAAGGCAGGTCCTGCCAGACCAATCTGATCTCCTTTGATGGCAAGGTTACCCATTTAGTGGACGAGGGAAAGGCTGTGGATGTGGAGTACTTGGATTTTGCTAAAGTTTTTGACACCATTTATCACAGCATTCTGCTTGAGAAACTGGCTACCATTGGCCTGGACGGGCACAACCTCTGATGGGTAAAAAAACTGGCCGAATGGTTGGGCCCAAAGAGTTGTGGTAAATGGAGTTAAATTGAGTTGAAAAACAGTCACAAGTGGTGTTCCCCAGGGCTCAGTGTTGGGTCCTGTCCTGTTTGATATACTTATTGATGATCTGGACAAAGTGCACCCTTAGCAAGTTCACAGATGACACTAAGCTGGGTGGAAGTGTTGATCTACTTGAAGGATGAGAGGCTCTGCAGAAGGATCTGGACAGGCTGGATTGATGGGTTGAGACCAACGGGATGAGGTTCAACAAGAGCAAGTGCCAGGTCCTGCACCAGGGACAAAACAACCCCAAGCGTTACAGGCTTGGGGAAGACTGGCTGCAGAGCTGCTTGGCAGAGAAGGACCTGAGGGTGTTGGTTGACAACCAGCTGAATATGAGCCAGCAGTGTGCCCAGGTGGACAAGAAGGCCAACGGTTTCTTGGCCTGTATCAGAAATAGCGCGGCCAGCAGGACCAGGGCAGCGACTGTGCCCCTGTACTCAGCACTGGTGAGGCAGCACCTCGAGTACTGCGTGCAGTTTTGGGCACTTCACTACAAGAAGGACATTGAGGTGTTGGAGCGCGTCAAGAGAAGAGCAACGAGAATTGTGAAGGGGCTAGAGCACAAGTCCTAGAAGGAGAGGCTAAGGAAACTGGGGTTGTTTAGCCTAGAGAAGAGGAGGCTGAGGGAAGACCTCATTATTGTCTACAGTTACCTGAAAGGAGATTGTAGTGAGGTGGGTGCTGGTCTCTTCTTGCAAATGACAGATGACTGGAGGAGAGAAATGGCCACAAGTTGCGCCAGGGGAGGTTCAGATTAGACATCAGGAAAAATTTTTTCACTGAAAGGGTGGTCAGTCATTGGAACAGGCTGCCCAGGGAGGTGATGGAGTCGTCATCCCTGGAGGTATTTAAAGGGTGGGTAGATGAGTTTCTTAGGGACATGGTTTAGTAAGGGGACAGGTACGGTTGGACTTAATTATCTCAGAGGTCTTTTCAAATTAGATGACTCTACAATTCTATGCGTCTATGAAAATTTGAAACAGTGACTGGGAAACATGCATTCATCCAAGAACTAAAAAACTGGAATTTGAGCAAGAAGCCTTGATAGGCAAATTAGTACACGATCTAATCATTTGCTTGGATTTAATTATTGCTAATGACTGCCTAATAAATGACAGAAACTCTCGTCTTAGAAAGTAAGCTTGTGGAAACTTTCCTTCTAAAAGCAGCTCAGTTTTGTAGACAATACAAGACCTCTACGATCATCTAGTCCAACTTTTAACCTAGCACAGCCAAGCCAACACTAAATCATGTCCCTCAGTGCCACATCTACACATCTTTTAAATACCTCCAGAGATGGTGACTTCCTTGTGCAGCCTGTTCCAATGCCTGACAACCATTTCTATGAATATTTTTTTTCCTAATATTCAATATAAAACTCTCTTGGCACAACTTGAGGCAATTTCCTCTGGTTCTCTCGCTTGTTACTTGGAAGAAGAGATCGACCCCACGTCACTACAACCTCCTTTGAGATAGTTGTAAAGAGTGATAAGGTGTCCCCTCAGCCTTCTTCTCTCCAGACTAAACAGCACGTGGGATGAAGACACCAGCATGAAACTTAATCAAAGACAATAATTGCCTTGAAGTTTAAGTGCAGGGTGACTTGTTGCCATGTGACTCCTGTAACCCAGCAGTGCTGTCACTTACATTTGCAAGAACACTCCACAGGCACTCTTACCTCCTGTAAGGATCTCAGCTTACAGTCAGAGAAAATGAGCAATGGCCTCCTGAAATTGGAACAGCCAATGATTTGTTAGGGCACTAGCAGTACCGCAGCTTGGTGGCCTCAGTCAGTGCCCAGCTCAGGAGCTGGCAGTCAGTGCTTACTTATAACTGAATAACTTCAACAGCTTTCCAGATTCTTTTCCAATAAGAACTAAATGTACTGAAACTAAAAGAAGCCTCAGAGACTTATTATTACTGCTATTATATTATTATGATATTGTTTATTTCTATTAGATTTGGGGCCCTAGTAAGACACAAGCACAAGAATGTATTAGCAAATCTGGAAAGCTGTTATCTGAACTATGGGCTGAGAGAACACATATTAAGTTCGAACACTCCAAGTACCATCAAGCACCGTCTTGTCCCCACCACTACCTGTTTTCCATTGGAAGAAACACCAAGTAGATGTGACAGGAAGGAGAGGGAATGTGATTCAATAGACAGCATGCACTCTTACTGAACAATGAGGGAATTAAGTTAGTGGCGCCCTTGCCTTGAAGCTTAGACGCTCTCACATATTCCAGTAATTCACAGATCATCCACCAGCCTCTATCATCCACCAGTCTCTATCACCCGCCATTTGATGACACACAATAATAAAAAAGGGGCCTAAGCTATTACTTTGGTGAATGGTTCAGAGCAACAGAGACAAGTCTAAATCCCATCTTTTCTCCTAACTTATTTATAGAACGCTAGCAAAAGCCCAAAACAGATCAGGTTTTTTTTGGTAGAAGTAAAAGATCTCTTAGAAGACTACAGCATTCCTAAAGAGAAGTAAAATCAATTCAGACTGCTTGAACTAGAAAAAAAATACATAATCTAATCCTGAACAGGTTTTTTACACCCTTACAAAGGAAAATTTGAGGAAAAAGTTTGACTATGTGAAGGCATATATATAAAAAAAGTCACATGCAAAAACCTTAAAAAGAAGGGCTGGTTTTATTAAATGGTCTATGAAAAAGTATGTGAGAAAAAAATGAGTAAATCTCAATAATTCATATGGTATGTAGAAATTAAAACAGTCCATATGTGGAGAAAGAGTTAGGAAACATATACAAATTCTAGTTTCCTTGTAAGTAGCACTGGTGGAATTCTCTAACCCAAACTAAAATGATGTTTTATACTTTGGTTGACTCTGAACCAAAATACAGCAAAACAGTTTTCAAGTTTCCTGCTAAATTAAAACTTTACGAATTCTAAAAATTTTTCCAATTTTATAAATCCATTCAAAAATATCTATTTGTCATTTTAATATTATTTTTACTTCACATAAATTATGAAACAGGTTACATCCTCTGGTTATCCATAATAACTGAGGTCTGACTGAAGCGGTTATTTTTTACCCTTGTAATTTCTATTTTCAAGAAATATAAAAATATTGAAAAGAAAGCATCCATAAAATCCAAAATGACATTTTGGTCCAATAACCTGATGTTACATTTATTTCTGAAATAGTAAGTTCTGTAACAGACATTTTTCCCATAGAAATCTGTACTGAACTGAGCTTGCTTTTATCTTTAAACATTTTAAATGCTCTCTTCATTTATTGTTTTTTGAAAACTGTTGGAGAAAAGATTTTCCTCATCCCAGCTGAAAACTTCACTGGGAATGTCACTGAAATACAATCCAGTCCTCAAGGACTCAATGAAAAGAGCTCCATCAGAGTGTTTGATCAGGCAGCAAATGAAAAAAAAAAACCTCAGAAGTTATTTAGATTGGAGTAAAATGTTTTTGAGTTAGCAAAGCGAAAACAGACTGCTGAATTACAGTCATCTGTAATTTGTAAGATAGTTATTTTCTTTTAATCCTATTCAAACTATCAACATTTCCAGTACATTGGCTTGCTTGGCAGAGGTGTTGTATGACTTGGGATAAACCCCAGTAAAACTCTTCATTCCTATCTGAGATCCTCCAGTTTTTGAAGGAGTTCCCCTTGGTTGAAAACACGCATGCATTATGAACATCATCACATGCTCATTATCCCTTAATGTCACAGCAAGTCAAAATTTCAGAGGGGCAGACAGCAACATTGTTTAGTGCATATGCCTGGGCCTAACTTCATTTTAACCTCAGAAATTGTTCTGAAAAAAACCCTAAACCATGGGAAACAATACACAACTAACTGACAAAAAAAGAATATTATGATATTCAGAAGTAATACACGTGACAAAAGGTAGCTGATAAAATATTGTGAGAGTAAACCACATCATTATATGCAGAATTATCTCTTTAAGATAATAGGAAGTACTATTTGAAATCTAACATGTCTACAATCTGTACAGCTATTCCGCATTTTTCACCTTACCATTTTGTATTCTTTCCAGCTTTTTTGAAAATCCAGACTCCCATCTTCTCGGTGCTGTATAACAGTCCACCCTCCTCCAGCAATTTCCATGTTGCAAAAGACCTATGCAGTAAAAATAAATAAATAAGTAAATAAATAAAACCTCAAACCAATAATCAATAAAACAAACTTGCATTTGAATTCTGTTATCTTAGGGGAAAAAAATATCAGTGAATAATGGAAATAAGGAAGTCTATTTTCCTGTGGCATTGTACCCTATTCTCTACTGCTTGATTACAACCAGGGCTCTCCTTACATTCAGTGTATTTCTTCCAGTAACTTGTCATGTTCTTTCAGCGTATTATCAAAGAACATCTGCCTAACATCCCTCTCTGCATCCTTAGCTTTTCTGTTAACATTCATTCCAGGCTCTTTTTCTAGTCTATCTGCAGTTCTTCTGAAATTTCTCCCTTCCTCTTAACGAGTATTCGTTCCAGTGAACAAATACATTTCTTTCAGCAGAGTAACGTTCTGCCTAAGAAAAAATTTTCAAGAATTCTTACAGAAAATACCCATTCAAGTAATCACAAAAGTAGCACAGATGAGATCATTCTTTTTTGCTCTGTATTGCAATGTTACCTACAATGTGCCAGGCAATGTCCCAAAACAGAAACAGTTGATCTCAATCCAAGCTGCCTTACAGCTGACAGAGGACATAGGAACAGGCTCAAGAACAGAGGTCTGTGGGACATGCTCAGAAGTTAAGACATATATTGAACATCTAAGATTGTGTTCTGACATCATTTTACTAATATTCTAACTTAGATAACTGAACTACTATACATTAGGAATAATTTAGAATTTCACAATTTTGCTGAAACCTGATGTTAGAATATTGTGTCAATGGGAATCTGTTATAAATCTTAAATAACCCATATAATAATCAAAATTGATATTTATTTTTCCATTCATTTTTCATTCTTCTTACATCCCCCTTTCAAAAATAAAGAAAGCTAATTATCAAAAATGCAAATACTGCTTATCTTTTCACTTTTCTTAGTATGAGTGCTACTCAGTCAAGCAAATTTTCCTGATTTTCATTCCCTTGTATTCAACCATGCCATATTGGTGCTGCAACTATCCAAAACGTCATTTGTCAATGGGCTTGAATAATTTCATCCTTCTTTTTAAGTAAGATGACAATATGGAAGAGGGTTGAAGAGGTGTTGCCTATCAGCTTAGCTTTTTGGCATTCACATCAACAAGAGTCAATCCCTTCAGCACCAATTGGTAATTTAAAGCTTTATGTTGTCTTGTCAAATTGAAGGTTACTATCATTTACTATCAATTCAGTTAAATAAAAATTTATCCCTCAATTCACAAGAGAATCATATACCACTCTCAGGTGCATCAGTTGTAAATCTTTCCTACTTATAAGCATCATCAAAGTAATCCTGTGCAAGTGCTTTTGTTTTAACTTGCTCCAGGCATGCTGAGTGAAGTCCCTGTGTAGGTACAGGAAGGAAACAGAATAACAGGATCAGTACAAACATGTGAACTTGATTTAGGGTAACCACAAGAAAACCTGCAATTTGCTAGACAAACATTTTGGTCCTGTTCCTCCTTCAGGGAAGACACTGTGAGTGAAAACATTTATCTACAGAATTTAATTTCTTCACTCTGATTTACAGTGAGACTTTCTAAATGATGGATTTACTTCCCTTATAAGTCATTTCAAGAACCAATTAATCCACTGCCAATTTTTAAAGCATTAAATTCTCAACTGAATTAAGGCTACTCATTTTAAAGACACATACAAACAAACGATGGGATTTTAATACTAAAACATAATAAAATACCTATAAAAAGACTTTGATGTTTTATGAATAATATAGTAAATTAAGAGAAAACTGCACAATGAAAGAAAGATTTACAGCAGTACATTATTCACTAGCCATCATTGTGTGGTCTGGCGCTTTCTACAGTGGTAGACACTAACACCTGCTGTATTAACAGGAGTGCCAAGATGATTATAGATGTTTACTGCATATAACTCTAGCCAACAAATGTCCTGGACTGGCTTCTGTCCCAGACAAGGTCAAGGCACTCAGCAATTAAACACCTTTTAAAATGTTGTGATATTTAACCCTATAACAGAAAGGAAAGGACTCTGAATTTACATACATTTCTAGATTCTGAATTTATCACCAGTAAAATAACCTGATTTAGATTAAAAGATCATCCAAAGCATTGCACTCTTGCCCTTCCTTAAATGTATGGGTAAAAATACTCAAGGTCCTAAAAGACACATTAAAAACATGTTTTAGCTTTATGGACTAAATTATTATAAACTTCATAATAATCATTAAGAGATAAACCCAATATTAAAGGTAAAAGAAATAAAGCGGGATTACCACATACTGCATTTGAAGTGCAGGCATGCTAAGATACCACAAGTCTACATTGTTGACATGGAGGAACAAGCTCAAGACCAGCCAGCTGAGATTCAGGGAATATGTATCTGCTATGCAGAAACCAAATCTGAAAGTAGCTCAGTCAGGATGTCATGTCTCCATAGTATATGGAGCTAGCACACGTTTAACAGTTTAAAATTCTGGCAGAAACCCTGAGAGATACCATTGACACCAACTTGATAGGAAGCCACAGGCAGAATGCAGAGCGGAAGGAGTGAAGGCTGCATTCGTGGCAATGGTGGCAACTGCTTTTGCAGAGCCGGAAAGACCTAGATATATGGACCCCACTTTCAGTGGTGCAGTGCACCCAGAAGCTGGTAGAAATCCTGCTTTTGAGGGCATTAGTGGAGATGGTAAGAGAGTCTAATACATTAATCCAAAGGGAGATATGGAGGTTCTGTGTGCATGCAGACCAGTCCCCCTGGCCTACTTCAGCTCCTGAAGGTGACATGGTTCCTTCATCTCCAAAACAGTGACAACCTCATTTCCAATTCTCCTCTGCTAATCAGAGGAGTTGACCACAACTCTACAGGGGACTGAGAGGACTCTTCTTGCCTTTACTCTCACAATGGCGTAGAGACAACCATTTGTCAACACCATCAGGCGTTACTTTAAGCCTATCTTTTTCTCTTCCCATCTCAAAAATACGGTATATTGTAAAGATCCTTTTAAAGAGAAATGAATCACTATTTTTTGATGCAGGATTGGAGAACTACTGAATTAAGCTAATGAACTGTTGAAGCTAGGAACATGAATGAAAATTTGCAATCTAAATTTGTGAGCATATAAAAAGGAGGCATAAAAATGATATGGAGCTGCAAGCATGAGGACAATTTTCTATGAATATATGAAGGTAAAATAGCAAAAAACTAGAACTGACTGTAAAATTTATATACATGACAAAGGCTTATTTTCCACTGAATGTCAAGATGCTGGTAAGTATCCCTTAGGAAACATGAAATGAAATGTAGGTAAATTTTTGTGACCTGAAACATAAAATTACTATACAGTTGCCACTGGTAACTGAGTATTACAGAAGGTAACAATATATTAGGCCTCTTAACACATGTCAGACTTGTGCATTGCATAGTGGTAATCCAGATAACTAAGCTGGCTTTAAATAAGCAGCTATGTCTCCATGGAGTGCCTATCAGGATATTACTTTGTGTCCCATAGCAATCTAACTGTGTTAGCGTGGTTCTGCCTCTGGGCTAATTAGTCCTGGCACAGTGCCTCACTGATGTGATTTTGAAGCTATCTCAGTTGGAGTTAGTTCAGCTATCTCCACACAGCACTACTTTGCAGATAGTTAATACGACCTTAATGTCTGAAAAACCATCTGTTAAAGCAATCATACTCATTTGCCTGGGATCAGCTCTTGCTGTGTTATCACTACATTAAGACAGAAACAGGTGGTGTTAGAAACACCCTCAGCATTTTCTCTCTCTATCTCTCTCTCCCTCTCTCCCCTACCCTGCCTCCTTATTTTCTTGCTAAAGCTAGAAGGCTCTAGGGGAAAATAATGCAGTAATATCAGCAGAGGCGTGCTGCTTGTATTGGTTGACCACAGTGTTTGCCAAAAGGGATACAGCAGAAACACAGGGTCACTTCCATTGTGTCATTGTCTTTGTATTACCAGCGAAGAGAGTTTAAGGTAAATAAACCAGAATATCATTGCCACAGTGCTTTCAGATAAACATTGTTTTCCATTGCAACCCAGCTTCTAGGGATGGTTTATGAACTTTAATAAGGCTAAGAAAAGCCAATGACAATTCGTACATGCAATTTGGGCTCTGACAATATATCTGGTTTGAGTTCAACAGCTTCTACAGAACCACTTTTATTGTTCTTGTGATGTTCAGTAATGCCAAAAGGGGTCTATGTATTTTATGTCACAACAATTATCTATATATTCACATTGACTAGAATTATACTGATATTTGCCCGTAACACTTCCCATCCCAGTTCTACCTATGGTTCAAGGAACTCTAACTCCTTAGTAAACTATAACATCTTGATATTTACAGGCTGCCAAAGGCCTTTAGTAAAACCAAATTCAGGTTAGAAATTAGTTTTACATATCTTAATATCATCATAAATGACTAAAGACAGTAAAATTGGTAATATTTTTATAGTTAGGATAAGTTAGGCTTAAGTTAGGCATGTATACATTTGGATTAGGTCATGCTCTCATATTCCCAGCTTCAATTGACTCAGGTATCTTAGCATGAAAAGCCTTCAAAAAATGTCTTCTTTACAGATTAATGTTTCATTTTCATAAAAAAAACTCTCCCAAAGATCTTTTTTTTTGAGAAAAACGGGATTATACATGCTTCATTGTTTCAACGAGTGATGATATTCAGCATGTTGTGCTCTTTAGAGACAAAAGTCTTCTTCCTTGCTCCCTAGAAGAGAAGCAATGTGTAAATCTTTATCTTTCAGACCTACTCATTCTGCTGTTTCCTTCCCTCTGCTATCAGATATTTTCTCCATTGGATTCCTCATAATAACACTTTACTAATTCTCTTCTAAATTTTATCATAGCTGTATTTGCAGTCATAATCTGATTCCACTGAACTTGCCAAGTGGGAGAGAATGAGTCAACTATTGAATGTAAGTTGGCAATTAGGAAGGATACCCTGTCAGTGAGAAAGAATAATGTCTAGAATAATACAATTTAAAATTTACAATTTTCTTCACTCTACTGTAGGTTTTTTCAAGACTGAATATAGACCAAGTTATTTATACCAGTATAAAATTTTGCAGAAAAACTTCATTGAAAGCTTCAAATGCTCCTTTAAGGCCAGAGTAATATCACATCAAAAAATAAGAAAATAAAATAAATATTTACCTTTTTAGGATCTGACATATTGTTAATATAAATTGTGTAGACCCCACTTTTGTTAAAACCAGATTGGTATACATCTGCACAATCTCTGAAAGGTTTTTCTTCCTCTTTTTTTGCATTCTTTAGTAAAACTGCAAAACAAAAGAGAGCAACAATGCAATTTACAATAGCAATCAACAATTTCTCTATCAAGGAAGTCCACTTTTGCACGTTGCATTCCTTTCAAACATACAAAATAGTAACTGTGCTGTTGTCCTTACACAGTACATTTGGTAAATTCTGTTACAGAACTAGTACGAAACTTTCAGGCAGGTGGCAGAGTAGGCACCAGCAGAAGTAAGTCAGGATAAAAATGGCTAAACAGTGTATCCTGCCTACAGGTGAACAAAGTGCATTGCTTCTCAGTGTGAAGGCCTGTGCAACTGCCTGCAGTTGTTGCCCCTGACTCAAAATGTATCTGGGAGGTTGCCAAATGATACCCCAGAGATGATACATGGAGGTAGACAAGCTTGTCCAATGTTGTGATCTGAGACAGATATTCACATAAGACAGCAACACAGAACCCTGGAAGAGAAGATCTTGTGCCCTTCCTTGCTAAGGCACTGCATTTTTAGAAGCCTGGTGGCTTGGGGCAAGGAAGCTGATTGCTTTAGCTAATTTTATTGTCAGATAATTATTTCATTATTTTCATATCTACATACATAAATGTTGCTAGATACAATTTTTGATAAAAAGAAGAAAGGTCAGTACTACAGAACTAAGTTATTTAGAGTCATAATTTATTGAATTTATTTTTGGCTCAGAACGGGAAAACAATTAATGTTAAAACACTAGTACAGATTTGGATCCTGTATATTACAGACAGACCATGTATTTGAGTCTGGATTGAGAAATCAGGAGAGCGAGATGTTTCAGGAACCCTGTCTTGAACAACCAAGAGATTCCCTGTAGAACGAGTTACATATGAGAGTTGCTTTACTTTCACAAACCAAGGTATCATGACCCCACACAATACTGAAGGATATGACTTCATTCCAATAACACATAATTTAAGCACATCGGTATTCCCATGGAAATCCATCAGTCTACTCAGGATCTTAAAATTAAACATGTCTTTCAGAGCTGTGCAGGGCCCGGGCCAGAACTTCATTAATCCCTACAATAAAGAAACAATATTTAAGTCCTCTAGACACACTCATCGTCTTGTGACAGAGACACCTTTTTCCTTTTTGGCTTGAAAATGTGAGTTACAGGTACAAAAGGGACTATGTCTTATTCACTCTCAATGAAGTGGCCTGCACTGCAAAGCTTGTGCTTAATGACAATGGTGTGTAAAAAAGCAACAACCTTACACAGCGATTGGGATTATCCAGGCCATGACATGGTATGCAATTATGCCAAGGCTTTGTGGCTTTATATACCATCTTCCCTTTGAACATGTCAAAGCAGTATTTTAAAATGGCAAATTTCTCCAGATCAATCGGTACTAATATAATTTCACAAATTGAGAAGTTGAGGAAGAGAAAGGCTAAATGTCTTATCTCAGTGATTCTGTGAAATGTTGATAATAGAAAAATAATGAGAAATCCAATCCTGAACTCCAAGATTATCCTTCTCTCTAGGTAGGCAGGCATTTTACACGTTGTATTCCTTTTTTCCCCTTTGGGTGTTTTGTTTTGTTCTTTTAAAATTTGATTTTTACAAACGCACACACACGCTTCTCCCTTTCCATATATTTGCAGCATATTAGTTTTATAATAATAAAATAAAAATCTAGGCCATATATTTGCCTATGAACTTCAACTGGAAAATCAATAACATTGAAAACTGGACATATTTGGAAAACGTAGCGATGGCAATGCAATAGATGACACACGTCTTCATGCAATGGCAGGGAATGAGGTCCTCAGCGAGGTATGCATCAACAGTGCACTCTCAAAGGTGCTTTTTTTAGGAAAAGACACAGAACTGAGGCCTTCACAATTTGTGTTAATTAAAGATTTCATGGTACTTTCCTGTAAGCAGATGGTGTTATTATCAGTGCCAAAGTCTGGTTTGAGTAATTACTTGGGGCTGGAGCCAAAGCCTAGAGGAGTTAAAGCAAAACCACCCATTGATTTCAGGGAGCTTTACATCAGATCCATTCTTCCTGGCTTGAATGTCTCCAATACTGTTGTTTCAACAACAAGCATTAGCCTCTCTTGTCTAAAAAAAATTATTTAGTTGTCTAGATTCAGAGTATTAACTTCCTTAAGTCTTCAAGAACTTACCTTTTAATATCCAAATGTAAATAGATTATCTTATCTCTATTTAATCATTATATGCACATTGAAAACCATTTGGAAATAACTGCGTAAGAGTCAATCAAGGAAATTTGAATTTGGTTCCTTTTTAACTGAAAGTTAGACAAAAAAAATGAATATATCCTAAAGTTCATATTATTTAAACTTTAAAAAATATAAAATTTTAATTTAGTAGGAATTAGAAATAGATTTGAAAATAATTTTCTAAGGAGATGGATCTCTAGGAAGTCTACTTAGAAATAAGTCTCTCTTCATTGTTAAAGACTAGGGAAAAAACCCCACAATAAAACTACTGTTGATGTAAGAGGTGAGGGACTGATAGATATGCCCATTCCTTCCACCTTTCCTGTCTGATAGTATCAGACAGCTGAAATACCTGACAGCATAGACAGCAGATGTGTTAATTTCCTATAGATTGAACAATCCAATACTTTTGTAGCAGTGGGTTTTATTCAGGGAACCACTGCAGCCAGGAGAAGATGGCTTTCCTTGGGTACCTCTCAGTCCCTTCTCAGGAACTGTTGCTACCACTGGAAGGAAAGCTCAGCTCCTTTTGAATGAGTTGAACTGTTACAGATTGTAGCACAGTATACTAAGCATGATCAACATAAATTTCAGTTTTTCTTAATACACCAGACTGTAATTTGCAAGAACAGCACAAAGTTATCAGAAAATTAGTACTCAGGAATGTAACTGGTAATGTTCTTTTAGGGTAAAATATGTTTTTTCTATGGTTTGTTGTTGTTTTTCTAACTTAATGTTCCATAAAATTTCCAAACTACTTCTACCTACTATAGCTCCAGACTATCTTTTCTATAACATTAGACAGAACTTGAATCCTTTATACGTCAAGTGAAGTTCCTGAATGATGCATTGGCTCACATATGGTAGATGTGTAAATGAATTTTTAAAAAGTAACAAGGTCCAAATAAGGTAGTTCTAATATAAAATATGTAACCATTACATTTCTTTGTTCAACTTCAAGAGTTTAATTGACTTTACACAGCTTTCTAATGTTAGTTTAGCTATTTTCAAATACAATGCTTATGCCAAAGTTTCATGTACCTGAAGAAAAAGCAAAGTAATATTTTTAAACCTGAACGCATAGCCAAAATGTGGAGCCTTGGAGGGTATTTTTTGCTTGTCTTTTCTGGGTGAATAAACTGGTGATGAAGTCATGCTCCTTCAAAGCAATGATGATTATGTGGAAAATCCTGCTTTCCTGAACAGAAGGAGAATTAACAAGAAATAAGTTCTTCTTTCATTGCACTTCTGAAAGACATTTGGTTAGTTTTAACTTTCTCCTTAGGCTATGCTACCTGTGTTTCCCTACTTGTTGAATTATTTTTCAGTTATCAGTGTTCTGGCTGTTCATTTTCCTTGATGCCTTAAATGATGATTTGAGTCCAGTGGATACAGCAGGCACTATCCATACCTGCCCACAGCTCTATCATGTGACTGCTCCCATGTAGAGATAAAAAGCCCTGATAGTGTAACTGCTCTGCAACCATATGGGGGAATAGGAACCCAAATTATTAAGGTTTTTACTAGGAAAAAAAAATATCAATTTAAAAAATATACTTTTTTAAATTGATATTTCTGATTTATTTTGAGAAAACAAAGTCCTTTTCTAGTCTCTGTCAGATATTTGGTGAATAGTGTACCTTGTCTGTAAGCAACAAAGAATGTTAAACTGCAATTCATTATGTTGATTGAATCAATAAAATCACATTCACATTTACTAACTTAACATCTGAGCTGCCATATTTATGAAATCATTTGAAACTGAGTTAATCACTAGAGTCTTATGTCCTTTAGTGATACTGCCAGCAAATGGAAGGCAGTTGTTGGCTTTTTTGCATGGTAGTGATTTATTTGTACAGATATGCAGAGGTTTCTGAGTTTCTTAGTGAGTTATTATATTTTCATTGGTTTAATGCTTTATTTACAAGGATCTTATTTTCTTATAGAACTTAATAATCACTATACATACCAAAATACACTTAAAAAATTCATCATGCTTTTAAAGACAGGATATCTTTTAAAGACAGGATATCCATATCTTACTTGCAAACAGAACTGACCTAAATTTTAACTTCTCTTTCAAAAATACTCAACGTGAAAATTTCTGTCCTCAAACGAGCAGATTCTAAAAAAAACAAAAAGGAGAAGGCTGTAAATTGATGGCTTTTACCTACTGCTGTAGAATTCCAGAACAGGGTCATTCAATGACAACCAAATGGCAGTTTCTGTCTAGATCTGGACTGCAAATAAATTTTGCCTTGATCTTGTCATGGTTCCAGACACATGGTAGGGGAATCCTACATTTCTGTAAAGAGACCCTATATCTCTGACCTCTTTCCTAGCCATTTGGGTGCAGCTGCTGTGCACAACCATGGTTCCTTTTATAATGGCAAATAGCTCAGGAAGAATCAAATGAGGAACAGTTTCCTAATGTTATCAGAAGGATGTCAGTCAAATATCCCCAGTGAGGAGGCCTGGAACATGGCCCATGCATATATGGGCCGGAAGCATAAACAGATCTGACAAAGAAAGAGTGAAGATTATTTGTGTTTTGAGGAGGAAAAATATGCGAAGAGTAACAGCCACTCAGTTTGTGCTGACTTACAGACAGATATATACTCTATGGTTTCAGTGGCCTATGCCAAACTCTACTTGAGAATAAGCATTAAACTGCAACCTAATAGCTGACTGTGACATGCAACTACTCCCTGCAACAAGACAACCTTGCAAAAACACAGTCATAACCCCAAAGCCAGTGCAATGGCAGGGAGTAATCTGAAGGAGTGGTGCTGCTCTTCCCATTTCTGCTGGCTGTAGACTGTCTCCAAAGCCACAAAATGAATCAACTAAGAACAGATTTTTGCTTTGTTTGTTTGCTTGGTTGTTTTGTTGTTGTTTTTTCCTTGTTTGTTATACAGGTTTGTTATTCCACTGGAGCAGCTCAATGACCTGATACTTCCTGTGACCCTAAGATCACTAGACCGGATGGAAAAATGAACGGGTTTGGTTTCCAAGAATAATAAGAAAAGCAAAAGCATCCCCTTTGCCTTCATTCTCTAGCCCTTCATGGCTACATGCACACCACTTACTGCATGTGGAAAGCCCGAATGTACGCACAAACCTCCCCTAAGTACCATTTAGCATAACTACCAGGCCATACTGAAATGCAATTAGTAGGGCTATGATGATTCTACCAGCCTAGGAACTAGTCCAGCCTCAGACTCATTATGAACTCTAAGGTTCATTACCTACAAGAATTTAAAACCCATAATTTTAAGGTAGGGAGGAAAGAGAGAAGGTGTAGTCAATTAGATGCCTCACATTAAAATTTACAGAAATGCTTTAGCAGCTAAAAGAACATTACCTTTTCCTCCTAAACACCCTGTACAAGCCTGAAGTATGTAAGGAAAACAATTGCATAGCAGGAGCACTCAAGCTATCCAGCTACTTTTTATATAAACCATGTAAAGAAGGATTTCCTTTATATAGTGCTGCAGGAGCTGACTTGGTCTTGGAAAACTATGCTAAAATAGTGAGCTTTCACCCTCTCCAGGGCATAATTATTTACTAACTAATAAATTATCAGCAGTTATCAAGTTTGTTTCCCAATAAATCCAGTCTTTGTGACTGGTAAGAACAGTAATACTTCAATTCATTGTGCATTTGAAAGACATCACTTAGGAATACCATAAAGTGGTCCTCATTAGTGGAGTGAAATAGAATGCATTATGCCTCATTTAGAAAGAGATAAAGGCAATTATCCAGCTGAAATACAGTTCCTTAATAGTTTCTGTTTGAGACAGCAATTTTGTGAGCAACAACCTATTTGCTGAGAGATGAGAACTAAAGAAGTCTTTCACAGACTGCTACAAGAGAGATGAAGCCACTGGCTTTCTTTAATATTTCTAGTGTCCGTATTTGTTCAATTGATTTATATTTTTTCACACAGACACCCAAATGTGCATTTAGTGTTTCCAGCTGAATAATGGTAAGTGTGCAAAGGATCTTTTCACTAACAAGCCATTTGGGTAACACCAACAGTGTTGTTAGTTAGTTTATATATGCCGACATCCTCTCTAAGATCTTTGGTGTAAGTGAATAATACTACTTTCAAAAAACTGAGTGAAGAGGGATTTGGCATTGGCATACAATCTATTAATGAGTGTAAGTGATTCAATATTAACAATCAATAATTTAAATGTAAAAATCTGCATTTATTCATTTTTCAGTACTAATAAATACTGACTTCCTGTTGGGACCATCAACAAGTTAATCAGGATAAAATACGGGAATACTCATTCTGTTTTGAAGAGTTCAAATATTGTCCCATACATTTCAAATGCTGCACATTCAAATTGACGTATTTCAGTACTAAATCTCTATTAAATCAAAGCCTGGCTTGATTCTATGTAATGCACTTTGCTGTATTTTATTATACAGCATAACTTGGAAATTCAGGTATTGTTGCCTGAGCAAGGTATGAAAATATTTTATTTTCAAATCATGATGATTTGGAATTGATATTGTTATTTATTTAGTTTTAGAAAAAAATATAAAATTAACATATCTCAATGCCAATATCGATCATATAAATAACATTAATATCACCACTCTTTAACAGATAATGTGGAGGAAAATAGTACTTGCAGATGCAATTCACCTCATCCTAAGACAAGTCAGTTGACCGAAGGACCTTTGTTGAATTTAAAGGAAGTTCAGACAGAACTTTACGTCTACACAGTAAATGTTAGGTGATTTGAGTGAGACTGACCCCGAAAAAACCCTTACTTGAGCTTTTTAAGCATCTCTGAAAAATACACGCCTATATTGAAATTCTCCAAGGGAAACGGGGTTTTTACAGTATCTGAACGACATCAAAAAAAAAAATCACAAAATAAAGTTGGTGCTGATATGCATATTTAACTGAACATCTACATGACTGTACAACCTGGCCCTACTGCAGTCCTGCAGCATTTTCCGCCTCAGTGGGTCCATGTGCTGAATTAGATCCAGTTATAGCAAGGGCAAGGGGATACTTCTTCCATGACACTAAGTGCAAAATTAAAACTGAGTTTTCCCCTAGCCTTCAACATATAAATACAGGCAGATCGAATAGTAGAACACATCTTCATAACAGTGAGCTTTGTGAATTGCAGGTGGATATTTTCTGTCAGTGATCTTCTGATCTCTATTTTAAACTAAAACTATTAATATTATTACTTTAAGATGTGTTAAAAAATTAAATCACTTGCTTATAAAAACTCTAAAGCACAATGAAGTAAAGAGAAACTGAGCAAATGGATGTTTCCTGTGTTCTCAAACACACATAATGTCCACCTTAGCTGAAGCCGTTTCCTTTGACACCTTTAGAGATCAAAGTACGACTTCATGATAGAATAAGTGTGGAACACTTCAGTGCATCACATGAAGTTTTGTTTAAAGCTTCAGTGTGGTCACTCCAACTTTGTCAAGTCTATGTTTTTTAATTCATTCTTAATTAATATTAAGAAAAATAAACTTAATTGAAAAAAAGGGTATTCACAGATAAAAAGTATCAAGTTTATTTATTACATTGTAGTATGTTGTAACACATTGGTAAAAAATATAATATCATTTTGGGTATAAAACCATGTCTTTCACTTCACTAACGCATTCTTTTCTCATAATCGTATTTTAAGCAATCTGCTGCTCCACCTCAGATTTACAAGTTGGTCAGAAACTACTGTGCATTTCGCAAACCTCTTATTTTGTTTGCTTCTATGCTTCAAAAGAAAATAAAGAAGTGATTGATATGCCATTCTCTAGGTTTCTGCCTCACTAGTTACGTCTTATCATGATGAAAAAAAGCTTAGCAATATCAAGGATGAGGTATAAAGAGGAGGCAAGTGCTTAAGGAATGAAGAGATATTGCCAGGGGAACAGTCTCAGACAAAACATGCTGTCACTTCAAAACGTCTCAGATGAGTGCCAATAGTATTTTTTCTGCACAGAAGAAAAATGACCAAGAACTGTATCACAAAACCTTACTCTTGCACACTGCTGTCTAAAATCTATTAGCACACTGCTGTCTAAAATCTATTAGATTTAAGTATGCTTGTTATTGTACTCCAATCTATGACTGAATTACTATAATACAGAAAATACGTCTTGCTGAACACAGTCAAAATATTATCATTTAAAGTTACCTTTCAGAACACCTGCATCTGTTATTCTGGGATTCCTACTGGGTTTTATTTTTTTTTTAAAATACTAGCATGTATTATATAAGTTGTCTTTGCAGTCTCTCTGATGAGATAGGCCAGCTTCACTGCTGGGTTAATTCTGCTTATGTCAATGGAGTTTCCCCAGTGCCTGGAACCTTCAGATCATTTCCTTGACATTCTCATTCTGTTCTCATTCTCTGCTCTTCAGCATAAATTTTAATATTATAACAACTGTGGCCTAAGAAGTGGTATAGACTGCTTACTGTTTAACATTTTGAATAAATTAATTGCTATGTCTTTTAAAATTATGAATTCCATTAAAATCAATTTTAGGACATAGCAACTTTTCCTGCCTATATTTCTAAATTATGAAAACGACCCATAACCCAGGAGATCTGTACCTTTTCAGAAAGCCAGACTCACTAACCAAGTAATTTACTTCATGAACTCAAAAAGCACTTCTGGGGTGGTAAATTCCTGGCATATATGTATATTATTTTGAGAATTAAGCTTAGCATTCAAGAGAAAGCTAATGCTTCGTTCTCCTACTAGGAAGTCACAGAAACAGACATTCATGACAAAACTTTCTCTACTGCTCCATTAGTCCTCTGAAGTATACAAGTTAGACCAAACATTATTTAAACACAGTATGTTACGCAGTCTGACAAACAACATAAAAAAATGGGAAAAGGAAAATATAGTTAAATATACTTTCCCAATGATTTTTTATGTTCTCTTATCCTGTGGGTAGTCCTTTAGGAGCTTTCCAAAATTACGCAAAATAATGTTAACAGAACAGATCTGTTTTTTTCTACTGGGAAAAAAAACCAAACAACGTGTTTGGAAGTTTATGTGACTTTTCACAGGGCACATTTTGTGACATTTTGCTTGAAACATTGGACTAATACAATTACTGCATTACTTGTTTTAAAAATATATACATTTATTTGATGATGATATTATCTCTTGTCTAACAGAATTTTCAGCATGTTCCTTGTATTTTTCTTTTTGAATAATATTTGTGTAACTATATTTAGCACTACTTATCCTTTTTAAAAGTAATTTTTCTGATAAGGAAATTTAGGCAGTCTGTCACTAAACTAGTTGCTACGTTACAGATTTACTGTTTGACAGTGAAAGCCCTGTGCCAAAATACTTGATCTATCCTCAGACAAATAACATTCAAAGTATTATAACGAGTGAACACTTTAAAGAAAAAAACAATCACAAAATCTTTTATGATCTTTGCAAAGAATAATGTGATCTCTGTTCAACTCTTATTTTCCACAGGTGAAGGACTTCTACATTCTTGGGGATGGTTATGCAATATCTCTATGGGGCTTAATTAACCCTTCATCTCAGTGTGCTATTTCTTTTTCTTTTGTTGGGGAAAAGTAAAATTTTCCAGCATTTATTTAAATTTGAATTTGGAGATTATTTAATCTTTGAAAAGTTTCTTTAAATTTTCACCGTAATGAACAATTATTTCAGATGGAAGGTTTGTGTCTGAAAGCGCTACTTATTTAGAAGTTTTGTTTTAGAAATTTATTGACAGCCACTGCCAAAGTTCTTGTCCCTGCCTAAAAAATACATAAACAATGTGAAGAATCTATTTAGCCATAGACATAAGCCAAAATGGAAACATGTGAGTCTGCATGGTATCTATTTTGCATTTATTTGACCCTCTGTAGGATTTGTGACCTACTAGATTGTCTATTTTAATTGGCACACGCAACTGAAATCCTAGAATCGTTCACACTGGGACAAAAGTGAGTGGTATTTTGGAAAACAATCTCACAAGCTATTCCAAGTTTTACAGGTGGCCCCCATGTCAAAACTGGTATGTACCAAAACTGACAAAGATAGTGAGATCCGGATTTTGCATTTAGGTCCATCTACATTTTAAAAAAATATCTTTTGCCTTTTACTTTTTTTCTCCCCTCAATACTTGCCCTTATATTCTCCATAAATTCTCTCAAAATTTGTCTAGCCATGGTGGAAGCAGCAAACCAGATTTTTTAGGGCTGTCATTCAGTATTAGTGGCTATGTTAGCTAAGTTTCTCATACTGTAAAGCTAAACAAAAGCAGTTTCTATTCAGCTCTGTCTCTCTACACTGTTCAGCTCTACTATTCACAGGCTCTTAGCAGGAAAATTTCTGAAAATTACCTTATTTAAAATAATCTAAAAATAAATCTTCTGATATCATCATGTCATTACTGGAGGAAATTTATCTCATGTTTTTAAATCAAAAAACAAGGGTTATCACCAGCCTATTTTGAAATGAGGTTGTTAAGCTGTGTTATTATTTTTTTATAAAAAATAATTTTAGAATTACAAAGTTCAGTTTCACAAACTGGGAAATCCTGAACTCTATGATTTATGCAAGGAACAATATAATTTCCTTCTCTGACCTATTTTGGGGGTGATTTTTAGGTTTCTGTATACTGATCAAATTTTTTTACAGTATCACAATATCACAGTATCACAAGGTTGGAAAAGACCTTTGAGATCGAGTCCAACCTACGACCCTACACCAACACCTACTTGTCGTCTAAACCACAGCACTAAGTGCCTAATCCAATCTGCTTTTAAACACCTCCAGGGATGATGACTCCACCACCTCACTGGGCAGTGCATTCCAATGGCCAATCACCCTTTCAGTGAAAAATTTTTCCTAATATCAAGCCTAAACCTCCCTTGATGTAGCTTGAGACCATGTCCTCTTGTTCTGTCACTGGTCGCCTGAGGGAAGATACCAACCCCTGCCTGCCTACAAACCTCCTTTTAGGTAGTTATAGAGAGCAATAAGGTCTCCCCCGAGCCTCCTCTTCTCCAGACTAAACAACCTCAACTCCCTCAGTCGCTCTTCATAGGGCTTGTGCTCCAGCCCCTTCATCATCTTCATTGCTCTTCTCTGGACACACTCCAGCATCTCGACATCTCTTAAACTGAGGGGCCCAGAACTGGACACAGTATTCAAGGTGTAGCCTGACCAGTGCCAAGTATAAGGGGATGATAACTTTTCTAGTCCTGCTGGCCAAACCATTCCAGATGCAGGCCAGGATACCATTGGCCTTCTTGGCCACTTGGGCACACTGCTGGCTCATGTTGAGTTTCCTGTTTTAGAATATATATATAAAAGTAATATCAAATATATCTACTTACATTTAAAATTTATGCTTGAAAATAAAAAAAAAAGATACTTAAGACCGGACTCTAAATATCGCAGGATTTACACATACTTCACAGTTCCTCTGAACTCTCGTGTTCATCTGTAGGAGGTTACTCATCTTTCACAATATGGTGTTCTAGAGTTCATGCCTTGCTTAGGTTGTGATTCCTTTCAAAGATGAGTGTCCCTAGTTAAAAGTCCGAAGTTTGTAAAGGGAGCCATCCTTTGCTAGGTCTTTAGTTTTCCAATTACTCAAAAATTGTTATCAATCTCAATGATATCTAGAAACCTTAGCTTAATCAACCTTAGCTTAATATTTTGTCAACGGGAAATGCCTCTCAATGATACTGGTTGTTCCTTTTCTTCCTATCATTGGTTATTTACTGTGCTTCCATAATAGAATCCCACATACTTTCTTTCCCAACTAATAGTTTTGTATGCTACGGCTCTCTCTCCTCATATGGAAATCATTCCAGGTCTCTATTTCCATTGTCCTATTCTTTTCTGGACCATTTCCATTTCTGATATATCCCTGAGATTTACTCAAGACAGAAAGAGTGTCACTGGTTTATGTATCACATATTGTTATTCTCTGTCTCCCAATAAACACCAGTTCTCACAGCATATTTTATGTTTTGAACATCAGTGCACACATAAAGTCTTGTGTAAGTCTATCTGAACTTTAAATCTTTGTGTGAATTTTGAGTAGCTCCGGTTATACTTCCCAACATGCAGAATATTCCATCTTCAACACGTATTTGCATGGGCTGAAGCTGGTATTAACTTTTGTTGCAATCAAATGCTTCACTATTCAGCTTTCATTAAAGCAGTCTTGTGCTCCAGGTTAAAGTATTATTTTAACTTAAACTGTCTGGCTCCCTTTTTTTCAGCTATTAATGTACTTACAAAAACATTGGTCAGCTAAACTTAAACAGACAGTTAGTGGAAATATTTCTGCAATTATTTGTTTTTAAATTACTCTCTTTAAATAAAAAATGTATTCAAGGAAAATTCTGAACTCGTTAATACACAAAAGGTAATGGAGTCCAAAATCAAGAGCCTGAGTTAGGCTATTAAAATTATATTTAGGTATTTAGCTATGCTGAGCATCTTTTGCCTCCACAGTTCCTCAGAAGTAAAAAAACTGCTAAAAATTCAAGTTTTCAGACACTTGCATTTGTACCCAGGAGCCCAATTTTAGACAACCACTTCTGTATTCCTCACTCAAAGTTTTTATAAGAAACACTTGAGGAAACTAATTTTAGAAAAGATACTGGTTTGCTTAGATTTTTTTCTTTGAATCAAACTCAAAATTATTGGAAAATCTGCTTCTAACCTTAAAAAGAACTTGCAGTATATCTCTGTATGAGAATAATATAACTTTCATTTTTGTATTAATTTTAAAGTACTCCTGAGCTCAGTTAGAACACTCTGAACACAGCTTTGCCAGGTTTCTTTGCCAAAAGACCATGAAATATAATAAATGATTTGCATTGCATCACAGTGTTTCTCTACTGATATGAGAACAGCCTACTATGAATGATGTTATTTAATTCAAAATGCTGGAGGAAAGTATAACAGAATAAGCAGAACAGAACATTTAGGATGTATATAACGGGGCGGGGGAGGGGAAGGGGGGAAAGATTTTTTCTTAGAAGTATTCTATCAAAAAGGCCTGAGCATGCAACACTTCCAAAGGAAGAGATGTAAACCTCGTCATTGGAGCAGTTCAGATTTAAGCCACACAAGTTGCATGGGAATATATAGTAGAGAGCAAACCCACACAGCCTTCAGCTGAATAATTTGGATGATCTAATATGTCCTTCTGCCTCTTAAACAGAGTATTGAATAACAATGTAGGTGACAAGGTTTTGACTGGGGGGATGGGGTTGTTGTTTGGGGGTTTCTTGGTTTTATTTTCTATTTTTGTTTTTTTAGATAATTTATGTCTTTTAGAGTTTTAGAAATACAAGGAGCAAATATGTTGGGCTCTTCAGACTATTGGCACTTAACCTCACGTAGACTTCTTTCACCAGCACTTCCGCGCTCACTGAATGACTAGCACAATTCACATATCTATGGTTTCTCTCTAAGTTTATCCTGTACTCTTTCTCAGAAGGTTTTTGATGGCTTCTTCACAGATGGATATTATTTTTTTCCTCAACTTTCTTTCCTGGTTTTATTAACATTCTGCATGCTACTCTAGGCACAGCTGTTAATCCCACTTTAGCTGTTATTCTTAGCATGCCTTTTATCTTATATTCTTTCCTATATTTCTTTTTCCCTCTCTTCTGTATGACTTTTACTTTTTGTAGTTACTAATTTGATCTTTCCAGTGTCCTATTTCTGTCCTTTAAAACAGTCTACATTCACCCAGCTCCCTTGACCTATTCCAGTGAAAGGAAGATTTTTCCACAGACATTCTGCAATATCTTTAGCATTTGAAAATCAGAATCTTACATGAATTTCTTTTTCAGTCTCTGTAAGAAATCTGTTTACTAAGAAAGGCAGACTTGAGGATAATTTTTGTAGAGTCTTTGTCAACCCCTGCTTCCAAAATATGTTATATTTGGTGCCAAATGCACTCAGAAATGAGCAAACAAAATCCAGCAAGAAAATTTATCAATTTTTATGAATTAAATCTTACTCAGGAGAAGTGATTCATCCTTTGGATGTCTGCACCACAATTAGTGCCTACATCCAAGTTCATCAACATTATAACCCATATATATGCATAAAGTTCTGGATTACTTTTCTTCATTTAGTACCCTGTTCTGTCCATTGTTTGTAAAGGAAGTCTAGAGTAAATTAGATATAGACATCTATAAAGCTAACATCTACCTTTGGTTGGATTACTCCCAGCAAATGGAGATATGTTTAGAGGAATAAATCAGTATTGCTAATGTGAAGACAGTGGAATTATTGCCTACATAGTTCTGGTCAAGGTACAACTCAATCATATTAAATTCAAAAAATCAAATATGTCCATTAGTACAAGGGTTGGCCTCAGCACTGTCTGAACTTTGTTTGATTTGTGGGTTTACATCGGCTCTTTGGTCCTCAATTATAAAATCATTTTCTTTCTTGGAATAAGCTCTTTAAGTTCTGCGTTTCCAAAAAATCAGGACTTACTTCAGAAGAAATTTTCTACTATTTCTACCTTCTTACCTCCTTCCTTGGAACACAGGGTGATCAGAGTGTGAACTGTATCCATCAATTCAAGCTGCTGTTTCTGGAGGACACTGTTATTGCTTGTTGCCTTGTTTAACTGCTTCTCTAGTTCCTGGATTATGTAGATTTGTCGTGTGACCAAGCTTTGTAAGTTCTCTTTTTCATCCTTCAAGGTGTCCAGTTCCTCTTTATGCCTTTCTTCCATTTCTAAAATTCTGTGCTCAAGTAAACTACAATAAAAAACCCCAAACAAACCAATTGTTAGATATTATTTCACGTCAATGTATTTATTAATATAGAAAATGGAACTTTTTCACCATAGAATTTTGTACCTAAATAATTTCTTATAAAAAATGTCATATCTACTAATTCAGCCCATTGATTTTCTCTACGAAGCAGCCAAATATACCTGATATATAAGGTTCCATTCCGTAACGTTCGCATGCTGTAGTATTTAAAGTTAAGTGCCTAGATCTGCATACCTATACAAGTGCAGAAGCCAACAACACATTTGTATACAGACATTCACCCAGAAAAGCTTAAGTAAGCTAAGAAGGGAGAAGAGCAGGGCCTTGAAGAGGACATAATTGGTAGTATGGATGGGTCGATACGAAAAGACATAAAAATCAAGGATAAACTAAGAAAGAGTTTGTGAATTTCCTTACCATTGAATGGAAGGGTTAGGATCTATGGAGCACCATCAAGGAATATGGAACCTACAATAAAGGTACTATTTGATATGGTCTCTGAAGCTGAGAAAGGAATTGTGCACTAAATGAATGGCATTCATCTTCACATTAAGAATAGTACTGTTTCCCCAGAAAGTAAATCAGAAGTTTGCATTTTAAGGTAAGATTTCCTTGTTTTCCTTGAGTCCATGTAACTATTCTCCACACACTTTTTCTGGTTCGACAGAATGCTCCTTAGACAGAAAGCTTTTGAGCACTGTACTATGCTATCTGCTTACATGAGTTTTCACAAATAATTTTACACATGCATGGAAACACTTTCTCCTGGGTAATATTCTTTTTCTAGTACCCTCCCTATCCTTAGTTGGAAGTGTACAACTTACGAAGATCAAAGGCATGTCAGATCAGAGGAGCTATAGACATAAAAGACACCTAACATCTACCAACAATGAACAAGAACATTTTTCAGGCCAGTACGCTCATGCTGTGCTGGGGCTTTAACAGAAAGATATTATTAATATTAGATAAAGAAATAAACTAAATCCCCCTGCTACTTTCTGTTCAGTAATTCTACTGTGTACACCAGGAGAAGTATTTCTCATGCCCATAAAACAATTGGTGGTTACAAAGTTACCAACAAATTTCTTCCTGTTCAAGTCAATCTTAGGTTTTATTTATTTGGACTCTCCTTCCACCTTTCTTTTTTTACTTCTGCATAATAAATCAGTGGTAAAATACCTGCATAATTTCAGGTCATTTAACCTAACTGGAGAATGTAATAAAATCCATATGGAGTTATTTCTACGAGATACCACGAAGCCTTAGTATGAGCTTCTATAAATGATACCAATACAAAGATTAAATTCAGGCCCTGGATTTGCTGTACAAGATAGAGTAATATAAAACTTTTATAAAACTTTATTTATTTATTTTAATAAAAGAAAGCAAGAAGAAATTCTATTTTTCTGAATTTAAATAACTTACAAAGATACTGAAGAAATTATATTGTTATATTATATTATGTTATGTTATGTTATATTTATTATATCATAAATGTGTATTGTCAATGTAAGAGAAGATGCCATTCTTGAAAACAGAATATTGTTTTACAGTTATATAGTAAGTAAAGAAGGAAAAAAGTTCCCTTTATCTTCATCCATATCCTTGTACAGTACAGGGCACTTCCCCAATTCCACAACATATCTGCATGTCCACATCTAAATTATTTCCGTATCTGAATGATTTCATGTAAAAGAAAGAGACTTTGACAGCCACAATTTGTCATTGCATTATTTGTTTCCCACCATAGTCTTCCTAAGGCCATTGTAAATGAACCCATGGTGATGACATTCTTATTTAGAGCAATGCTGGCCACGCCAAACAAGAATGAAGAAGCTGAGAATGTTTAGAGCTTCTCAGTTTGGTGTCTACAGAGACAGACAGCAAGCAGATGTTTTACAGCTTTAGAAATAATACAACCCAATATTTATGAGGGGTGTGTCAAAAACACGTGGTGGAAAGACAGGAATGTCACAGACCTTGATTCTTTTGCAGTTTTCTAAGTTTATTAGAAGTCTTGTTATTATAAATTGCAAAACTAAGCTATTTTAAGGAACGTACATGTATTTATACAATGATCTTTCTATATCCATAAGTCTACAACAGATAAGAATAAGTCTGAGGATAAGACCACTCCCTGGATACCTGGGAGAAATCCAAAACATTCATTGTGTTTTCGTAAGAGTCAATAAGAATCCAAACCTCCAAATGAACAAAAGCAAAGATTCACATGGATTGGGTGTTTCTGCATTGGCCTATTCCAAAAGGAATAAAATGCTTAAATAGCATGAGAAAATCTGCTCTGGTCTTCGACTCCAATGTGGCCAGAATTTTTCATTTGTATTGTAACATTCATATTTATTATAGCCCATTTAAATTAAAAAATAAGTAATGAAAACTATATCAAAAAATCTTGAAACCAATTAAAAAGAAATCTAGACTTTTTTTTTAACAGTTGTGAGACCACTGTGTTTTCTAGTTTTTTCCTTGTGACGTGAGATAATATCTAATAGACTAATGCCATGAAAAAATAACTTTTTGAGTGTTTGGTAAAGATATTTTCTCCTTTTTCAAAAAAGGCATTGTGAATACAGACTTAAAATGATAATATTTCTACCAGTTTTTATTAGTGAGTATTGACATAAAATAAAATCAAAAAGATTATCTTTATAATTAATTAATCTAAAAATCTGTAAAGATCATTACATAACATGCTTTTATAACAATTTCTATTAAAATGATAGAGGCATGATGTAATGACTAGCTCTTTCCTACATTGTTTACTGTATATGTTTCCTATGCATTTAGAATTCCCATGCATTCCCTATATGATTGAAAATTCTATGTTTGAAAAAATTACTGACCTAGACAGACGAAGCAGTCATGGGAACTACAATACTCACAATAAAAATAAAACGCCATTTCCTAGAAGCATCATATATATACATATGTAGATACACACGCACATAGATATATGTTTGTGTGTTTTTTATAATTGCAGCTTTCAATTTGAGGAAACAAAACAGGCATTTAGGGAACAGAATGAACCTTTAAAAAACAAATTTCATTAACATGGATAAATACATATATTCTCCATTGGAAAATGTCTTTTTAGAGTCACTATCTAGAAGACAATTAAATTAAAAAACAACCCACACACACCCCTCAAAACCGATAAACTTAATTTTCCTAAAGTTTACCATATCTCAATGTCTAACCTACTGATCTTGGTGAAGATCTACTTTCAACCATACAAATGATGTGTTAACTTTTTCAGGATACAAGCCAGTGGGATGCCTGTGTGCAACTGTGCTGTGTCCAGTTGATTCAGAAAAAGCCCTCTGATAGTGCTGGAGAGGGTAGAAGGTCTGTACAGAAGTCAAAGAATGACCTCCAGTAAAAGCTGCTGTCATTTTGAAAGGTGACAAAGTAGAACATATAGAAAGCTCTCTGGTAATTCTCCAGGGAGTAAGGAAAGTCCGATTTTGACAACCTACCTTATAAGGTAGGTAGTTCATTCACTAATCCATTCCAGACCATGATAGTTTAAGTGATATTTTTAATCTTTGTTTTCAGAGGCCTCAGTGTAGACATGCGATATAGACCAGATCTTTCAGATGGACATCTTTTGCATTAAAATAATCTTTTGTAAAATCTGGATTTATTAAAAATACTTATAAAAACATTTACTTTGTTGAGTTAGTCAATAAATTAAAAAAGTCATGTCACAGTAGAAAAAATTCTTTGGCTGTACACGTGATTTTCTTGTATTATGTATGCATGGGAAGACAAACAAGTAAAGGACTTAAATCCTTTACATGACTGAAATTTTCACTGCATTGTTCATCATTGGCCTCTTTCATTTACTTTGGTGATCTGATCAGTTTAAGGAAATATAAAAACATGTGTCCCCATATTTTTCAAAGTCAGTAAAGTAATTGTTAGCATCAGTAAGACTATTTCTATACCAGTGACAAGATAATTGTATTGAAATCATAAAAGTGAAGTGAAAAATCTGGATTTATCTTTTTCTACACACAAAACCTGCAAATAGACATACTGCATTTCCTCATCTTTCACACAGTCAGATGGAAATTAAAGAATCATCCTTGATCCCTTACCTTCCATAGGAGACAATAGTTCTTGTACTGGATGTGCTAATCTAGTTTGATTTTCTGCGAATTCAACTTGGGTTTTATGTTTAAATTGCACTTCCACTATTTATTGCTGAAAGATCCAGAATTATATGTTTCCTAATTTGTTTCATTTGAGTAAACAAAAAGTTATTTTTACACTTGCATATTGAAACAAATGGCACTCAATAAGTTAAATGCAGCTGGTACATTCTGGGGAAAAAAAAAAGGGTTCATAAGGCATTTAAGCAGGGAAACCTTTCAAGAATAAGTCAAAATAGCTTTTAGAAAGTTCTTGTGGGAGAAAAAAAAATGGCAATGGGAGAAAAAAAAATGGCAATGGAGGAAACCACCATTTATATTATAGTGGGTGGGAACCCACAAAACTAAATTATTTACGGCATGAGAGCACTCAATAGAAACATGATTCTGGGGCAAATGTGACTCTACTTATGAGATGGAATATCTTTCACTTCAGTAGGATAAAAAGAGAAAAACCTGGCAACTCTTAGCAGAGGAAGGAAGTAAAGAGAAAGGCCAAGAATAGATATATTTTAGTCTAAAGAACACGCGTTGGTCCCCAGTTGATATTCAGTGTTCATTTTATTTAAGGATAATATACAAGTTACTGTAGTACATTAACAATCAGTTATTATTACTATAAAATTTAGCATTACCTTCATCCAAAATCCAGTCCTTCAAAAGTGATTAATATCATTATTTTTATTTCATATACAGGAAATTTTAGCACAGAGAAAGAAACGATCTGCCCATGGTACACCATATGCTTTGATTATTTTTGCAACTATAATAGTTCCTACACTCATTCGTACTGTAGTGTACACCTACTGCAAAAGAAAGGCCCTTTCCAAAAAAAGCTTACAGTCCCTGTAAGCAATGCAGATAAAAGAAGTTTTCTCTATTTTATTGATGTGAAAGTGATATGGAGAAAGATGAAGGCATTTTAAGTGCAAATATCTAATGAACATAGCCTGATGGGTAATTTATAAGTACTGTCTAAAGTTAAGCAAGCTAAAATCATTGGCATGCCCAGAAACCTAGTATCTGCTCAGATCACCAAGATTTGTCTTATAGTGAACATGACACACACATAACTGATTTCAGGACCAGGATCTACAAGGCTGAGATTACACAGGTCTTTTGGGGAACAGGTGATGATACAGGAGTTTATTATGCATATTTTAACACTGCCCTTTTCCTAATTTTATCAAGCCCACAGAGAGAATAGCAGAATTTGGACAGTGTATGACAAGTCCTTGCTTCATTAGAAGATGAAATTCCATGTGCTTTTTGATTTACCCACATATGACTATACTTCTGAGAAAAAGATTTGGGTATAAAATGTGTTTTTTAACATATCCCTCTTTTCTTCCAAAAACCCAAGGTAGACCATTTGTCATGTCACAGATCATTTCTTCATAATGTCAGCCAAGTCAAACGTCAACTTAAGTAAATCCTATGTTTACTGACATGAAGGCTTTACACTCTGACACATCACTAAGATAAATAAATAAATTCAGATTATTGAGTATACAAAACTCAGTCTCTTGAGTAGCCAATAAAATTTTTCTGCTAACCAGACTGCAGCAGACAAAAATATCTATATGTATAACTAATGCTTAGAAATAGCTTTTCAAAATATGTAGAATGAACTGCCTCCTGAACATGCCTACTCTGTCCATGGACTACAGGGAGAGCCCACATATAGAGTTTAGGTGAATTACTTAATTTTGAGAAGGCTGAAGTCAAAGTTAATCTCACACTAATTTATTCATATTTCCAGTCATTCAAGAGAAATCTGTGGAGTTCAAGAATTTTCAGTGTAATCCGACTTCTCCAGAATAACATTTGCCGGAATTATTTTGCTATAAAGAGTTGTTAGATTAAATAAATTAAATTGGTTCTCAGAGCTATTAGCAATAATGGTATATTATTTGGCCAGCTTTACAACTGGACACATTTAGCAAACACATTTCTTTGTAACAATATTTTCTATTTTTCGTCATCATCTAGTTCTTTTCCTTCTTTTCCCAGCAGCTCCTAGCCTCTTGTGGTGTTAGTCTTCCTTACACATAACGTTGGGCAAGATCTTTCTTCCTCAGGTGCTGATTCCTGTGCAGCAGGAGCATTGAAACCATGCTGCCTTTTTTATTGGCAAACTACCTGATCTCAATTTAAACAGTCCATTAAAGCTTGTACAGGAAGCTTCAGTACCTACTGCACTTTCAAAGCTGTTAGCGTTATTTCAGTGCCAGAAATCAGAAACCTTAGTTGTAGTCAGATTTGCCTCACAGTTGCTCTTTCTAGAAGGGAGCTGAGAGTGAAGATGCAGAGTGGAAGCTCTCTCTGTCCTCCCTGCTTAAATCCAGCTTTTAGAGAGGCAGGAATATGAGCCTCACGTCTCTAGAAGGCAACCCAAGAAAAAAAATTGCTTTACCCACTGTCTTGGGAGCAGGTTTCCAGGTTTCAGCAGCTTGGGATCTGCAAGAGCAGCCTCAGTGAGGAGAGGCCTGGGCTGCTGGTTGAAGCCGGCTCCAGCCCGCTCCAACAAACCCCAACAGGGCACAGCTCAGCCCCTCAGCCAAGGTGACTGCGCCTTAGGGAAGACATATTTAAGGAAGGGTAAAACCACCACATGACAGTGTGAGAAATGAGAAGGGAAAAAAACGATGCCACAGATATCAAGGTCTGGTAAGACTGAGGAGGAGGTGGCACTGGAGCAGAGATTCCTCTGCAGCCCATGGTAGAGCAAATATTTCTCATGGAGTACTCCACACTGGAGCAGGTAGAGACATCCAGAAGGAAACTGCAGCTTGTGGAGAGCTCACATTGGAGCAATCGTATTGTGAAATACTGCAGCATGAGGAAAAGAAACACATTGAAAAAGGGAAAAAACGTGAGGAAGGAGAGGCAGAGGATTGTAAACTGACCACAACCTCCATTCCTCATCCCCCTGCACTGCTCGGAGGGAGAGGCAGAAGAATCAGGAGTGAAGCTGAACCTGGAAAGAAGGGGAGGTAGGTGGGTAAGGTCATTTTGGTTTTATTTCTCATGATCTGGCAAAAAGACAAGGTCAACCCACCACACACTTTCTGAGATACTGGATTGCTTAATCCAGTAACTTCAGGTACTTTGTCTCTGTGTCACAGAAAGGGACAGCACTAGAACTTCTTGACTCTCACTTCATGGCTTTAAGTTATGCTCTGTTAAACATTTCTTTCTTCTGTTTTAACTTAAGCCCTAAACGTGTATCATTCACTTATTTTTTAAATGGAGCATGGCTATAAATCTGCTATATACAGTTAAGTCTAAAAGGAAACAGATCTTTGAATCCATTAAAAACAGAAAGATCAACTAATGAAGATTTTGTTTCCTATGCACTTTAAGGTACTTGATAATCTCGTAATTATTATTAATATTTTTCTACTTGAAAGTGGTCATACAAGTTAGTCCTATGCTCTTCATCAGCAGGAACTATGGCTGTATGACTAGGATGTCATGACACAAACTGAGATGTAAACTTACAGCACACATGAAAAGTGGTAAAAAACAACTTTCTTTATCATATAGGAGCTAATACAGTGTAAATTCACACCATAGCTCTTCTAGTTATTCATAGGTATTACCTATACTTTCCACTTACCATATTTGCTTCTTCCATTTTATCAGTTGCTCAGAACAAAGTATGTACAGACTAACTTGTGACGAACAGAGAAAGACTGCAAGAGACTAACTACTCATTCTTACCTGTTTTTCTCATGAATTTTCAGGATTTCATGTGTCTGTTGTAGCAGCTGTTTTTCTAGCTTGTACGTTGACAGTGAATTTTCCAGTAGCTGAATTTCAAGTCTGGATGTTTGATTTAGCACCTTAAGGATAAATTAAAACTATTAAAGTTTATTGCAACATAATGCAACCATTTCTTTTTGATTTGATAATTCCTCAAATATTATTTCTAAACCCTTTTTTAACCTCAGTTGCTCAACTGGTGCAAATGAACTCAATCAAGCTACATTGATATGTACCAGCTGATATTCTGGCACCCTCTTTACTGTAGAATAATACTAGGCCAGCAGAAAAAGGAAAGGTGACTGCCAAATAAGCTTTACTTAATGGAAAGCACAAAAGGCATGACTCAGACATGCATTCCTGCAAACCTTGCTTAAACCAGAAGAGTGCAAGAGTACTCGGACTGAAGCCAAAGTTTTGCATCCGCTGTTTTGTAAATAGAGCTTCTACTTTATCTTTCCTCCGAGTTCTCTCTTTTACAGTGTTGGCAAAAGTTGGGTGCCTGCTTATGTTATCACTACTTGCGCTCTTACATAGATTTTTAAGATGAAGACTGTGATACTAAACATTGCCTTATGCAATTTCATTGATGATCTATATCAATAGCACAGGTTTTACTAAGTATACAGATGAAAAGAGGCCTTTTAACTGGGTGAAAGAGGACAGATTATAACAAAACACAGTTCAAAGGTGAAAATAACAGAATGCTTTCAAGGATGAAAACAATAATATTAATTAATTTTAGCTGATTTTGTTGGTATATCATCATTCATATGTAAATTGGTTTTAGAGGTATGTGTGCACACAACAGCTGAGATGAAATCACTTCTGGAGTTGAACATGATGCCTCTTTAATGAAACCTACCAGACTTTTCTTCAAAAAGTGTTTATCAGTGTCATCAAAGAATTACATGGTAACATTTTCTCATGCATGCTTGATAGGAATTTGTTACAGAACATAAAGCAAAAAGAATGGCTCTCAAACTCAGTTCAGTGCTTTGTTTTTGTTTTAAATTGTTGTTCACAGAGCAAATTGATTTGCCCCTTTTTTTTAAGGGTTCAGAGGCTGAAAAAAATATGGAAATTATCAGTATGCAGCCATTATGTTATTCAAGATGGATTTATTTGAAAGTACCAGGGTGTCACTGCAGTTTCAGAGGGAGCTGGCAGAACCTGAAAGTGTGTTATGAAGGATGTCAAGGCGTAAGAAGACAAGAAGACACCAACACTTTTCCAAAGAGGATATATCCATGGAACAGCCCACAAAACTTCAGTAGAGCTTCAGGTAGAGTAGAATACCTGAAGGGAATCAGTAGGATTTTGGATGGAATAGGGATTGGGAGGTGCAGTGAGATTTCAAGGAGGTGGAGACTGTGTTCAGTCCTTCAGACCTCTCCTTACTCTGGTATGAATGCTATTTATTACAGGCGTGAGATGCTGGCCTGCCTTCCTCCTCCTTCTATCCTACAGACCTTACGTCTGCCATGCAGCTGACTACCTCTATCACTGCTAAGAAGAGTCGATTTTCACTTTCTTGAGCCATCTGGACCACTCTTTTCTGACTGATGGTGGAGCCATGGACTTTCTCATACTACTGAAAGAGGGGAGGTGGCAAATGCCACCACTGCAACAAGGAAGAGCTACTTCCGTACTGGTATATTGAACATCCCTTAAATTCTTCAGCAACAGGTATAGAAGGAGGAAAACATCCACCCCTTCATGCAGTGATACACCTACCTTGAAGTCATTCCTGAGAGGAAAAGTGAGACAAAGGCAATGCATATTTTTGTCCCTTATCTGCTTAAAGGAGGAAACCATGAATGAGTACTCAGCACTGGCACCTGTGTATGTCTTGAGACACAAGAAGAGTTCTTACACCTCCTTTTTCGATACTGAACATAAGATACTACAGTCCATGAGTCTTCAGATGTTCCATTGATTCTGAATTAAAGATTTTCTGTCAATATATACTATCTTTTAGAAACTGTTGTCATTTGAGATCACAACATTTATAAGTAAATGTTGATCTGTTAAACAAGATGTAGAAAGCAAAAGTGCAGGAAACCTGTGTAAAACAGTGGATCTGTCTCATAATTACTGTTGTTTCTCAGTGTACTGTAATGCAATCATGTAAGAAACTTGGTGTTGTAAATGTAATGGTATTGTAAACGTGAGCAAGGACATAAGATCAAAAAATACAATCTTTCAAGAAGTACATATGCTGCCAGAATAAACCAAATAAATGCAATAGTTTAATACCCCTAAATGAACAGCAAATGCATTGCAGCTGCTACTATACCACATGCTGCAAAGATCAAGATGAAGTCAGTAAAAATAAGGAAAACAAATATGCATCTTAAAGTGATAAAAGAATTGAAAAGGCAAAAAGAAGTATATATCTTTGCAATAAGCCCAGTGTGAAATTGTACTCTGTGTAATGACAGGGATACTCTTGTCACTTCAATCACAACAGTGATTTTAGCGTTAGGAATCGGGTGGAGATGGTTCTTTAAATACATGTGATATATATTTTTACAGTAATATCAAATGCACATAAAGAAGCTGATGCTTGTTCCCCTCTCTTCACAGTTGAAAAGCTGCAGACATATACTACTTTTCAAAAAGCTGGAAACATCTTGCAGAAAATAAACAATCTTTCTTGTAATAGTAAAGAGGCAAACAACAATAGAGATCAAAAACTCTTTTAGCCTGAAAACTCATTATTTAGCTTGAGCCTTGTATTATTCATGGTTAGTAGCTGGGCTGTTTATTTAAAGTCAGGTGCTGACTTGGTTTCCTGTGCAGCCCTGCCTACCTTACATACACAAAGCTAAATATACTAACCAAGTTAAATCAAAACAAAGACATATAACAAGGGTCAGTCATCACAGCTGTTGGCACCAAGAAACAGAGTATGTATGTTTCTTGGAGCCCTATGTTGAAATGTTTTTTCTTGGAGATGCATTAGGAAAGAAATAGAATATGAAACGTTCTCTTCAATTAACAGCTTTTAAAAAACTGTTCTGGGAACATACCTGGGTTTCAACATCCGTGAGTTTTCTCGTCTGCTCTGCTGTCTGACTGAGGAGGCTGGTCCCTATTTCGAGCATCGTGGCAGTGTGATTCTGCACAGCATTCTGCTGCAGCTGTACCATCTCCGATTTCATGTTTTCCACAATGTAGTTCTCAAGCTGTAAAAGAGAAAGGGTTGTAGCTGTGGTGTTTTTACCTGTTAAGGCATTCTGGTGACATAAGTGTGCATAGCTGGCATTCTTGCCAAAAGGGGAAATTCCAACATTTTCAGAGAGAGACCAGGTCTCAGCTGACCCTGTGACTGTTGGGGCAGGCACCAAACTATCTGGGTAACCCCTTCCAGTTATAGAGTTCTGATGTTTTTCCAAGTATCACAGCCTACTAGCATAAGCTGGAGCAGGCCTTGCTTTCTTCCATCTGTGTCAAGGTTACAGTGAGCATTTGTAGTAGAAATGTCATGGCAGCTCCAAAATGAACCCCTAAAAGAACAAAGCTCACCACAGGAAATGCCAAGTCTTTCTTGTATATCAAAACTCATTTGCGAGTCCTCCCTGGCAGAGATCCTACTATATCGTGCCTACCCTGGATTGCTTCTATCTCATAGTTGTATAGCAATTTGATTTTTTACTGAATTAGATCCCTGCAAAGATTTTCACAACCTCAGCAATGAATACAGCTTAGTTTAGACCAAAAAAAATTAAAGGAATGAAGACATTGTCATGTCAATAAAAGAAGGAAGTTATTGACTGAAAGCATAGAAAGCTGTTTTGCTTCTTTGCTTTTTTTGGCTTGATATTGTTTGGTTTTCATTTGAAGGCTGTTGAACAGAATCTGCATTAGGACCCTCTAAATAAACTGAGCACTCCTGAGAGAGGATCACTTTTTTTTCGGTTTGTTTTAGTTAACATAGGCAGGTTCATTCCCTTCTAGCTATCTGGGTCCTCACCCTGACATAACACAACATAAACCCAGGACTTGTCTGCAATATAATGAGATTGTTTTTCACTTATATAAGCATTATTCTGGAATATTGCTTGATGTGCTCCATAAAATAGGGAATAAAGAAAGATGACCCAGAACATTGATTTCAATACCTTTCACTGAAATCAGCTGGAGTCCAGCCAATTTACACTCATTGAAGATCCAGTCCTTATTTTAATTTTGTGGCTGATCATGTTTTTTATGGTTAGCTGATTCCAGACTTAAGCAATCACTGTTTTACCTAATAACTTTAATCACACTGGACCTGCTTCTGCAGCAGTAAGCATGTTTCATTGTGAAAGGTAAGCTGCACAACTAAATAGTAAGAACCAGATGCAGTTGATTTATTTAAAGATTGAAGAAAGGAGTAGGAGTCAGATATACAGTAAAATTAATAAGAAGGGCTGCTTTTTTCTCATCTGTAAGCATTCTTGTGCTTAGGGGTAACTACTTTTAGATGTTCTGATGAGCGACATCAGCTGAGCTCACAAAAGTTTTATTATGTATTTGAAAATTTATGTGCACCTCCTACTAATTTTAAAAACATTTTAACAGAGAAAAAACACTATCACAATGTAAAACATTTTCTACATAAGGCAGTTTGTGGTTGTTTTTTTTTTTGTTCATTTATTTATTTACCCCAGTTTGTAGAAGTACTTAATACCCATCATGGTCAAAACCAAAGCAAATATCCTACAGCTTCAGACAACAAAATCATTTGCTTGAATTGTCAGGTAACCACTCTGGGCTACAAACCTGCAGAGAGTTTTAAGTAGTGGGGAAAATTTGTTGATGAATATTCTGACAGTGTATTAAATTAAGATTTAACAGCCAAGGAAAACTGTGTATTGTAAAACAATGTCTGCAGTGGATGTTACTATTTCCCTTTCCCAGTGTAAGTTTACTCTGGTTTAGTTTATTACTGTGAGATAAATGTTACAGATATTAAGCTAGTTCAAGGAAGATTTTACTGATCCATCGAATTTCTACGCCTTGATTTTATGTTCAGAAGTTATTTTGCCTGTGTATCTCTTTCACATTAGATAATGTATTTTTAGCCACCTTTGCTTCCTGTTGTTTTCTAACCAGTAATTTTATTTTTCCAAATTATCCCTTCATTGCAAACAATCAATATGAAAGAAGAGCCCCACAAACTGCATGGCTGTGTTTCTCCATGTTCTGCTCCAGATACTGGAACACCTGAAAAAGAAGTTCAGATATCTCCCACAGCTTTTACCTCCTAAAGAAACGCAGCTCTCTTAAGTACAGTGGTACAGTCCATGATAGGGTGCTAACACATTCATTTCCTCACAGCCAATGCTTTTTGTTTCCAGATAAGATCATAGCACATCTGTGGTGTGGCTGTACCTGATTTGTTAGTATGCAACTTTCTGAAACTATCTTTCTGTATACAGGCAATGTGGTGTATGTGTGTAATAGATGTCTGGGAAAATCCATGCAAAAATATGGTGGCTACATTTATTAAAAGTCATAAATCAGAAGTTAGATATTTTCACGCATCAATAAAAAGAAACACAGATAGGAGTACAGAATTTTTTAGATTGGAAAATACCTTTGAGATCATGAAGTCTGATCCTTAACCCAACCCTGCCAAGTTCACTACTAGACCATGTCTTCTAAATTGGCCCTTCTTGTAGGTGAGCATGACATTTTCTAACCTCCAGTCAACTGGAACCTCCCTAATTAGCCAGAACTGCTGATAAATGATGGAAAGTGGCTTGGTGAGCACTTTTGCCAGCTCCCTCAGTACTCTCATCTGGCCCCCTAATTTTGTGTCTGTCTAGGTGGTGCAACAGGCCACTAACCATTTTCTCTTGGATTATGGGGGCTCAATTCTGCAACCGGCCCCTGTCTTTCAGCTCAGGGGGCTGAGTACCTGGAGAACAACTAGTCTTATTATTAAAGGTCAAGGCAAAGAAGATGTTAAGTACCTCAGCCTTTTCCTCATCTTTTGTCACTTTATCCCCACATACAATAAAGGCTGGAGATTCTCCTTAGCTCTTCTCTTGGTGCTAATATATTATAGAAGTATTTTACTGTGTTTACAGCTGTCATTAGATCAGGTTCTAACTGGGCTTTGGCCCTTCTAATTTTCTCCTTGCATGACCTCATAAAATCTTTGTAGTCCTCCTGAAAGGCCCGTCCCTTCTTCCAAAAGTCATAAATTTTCCTTTTTTTCCTGAGTTTAGGCCAAAGCTCTCTTTTCTGCCAGACCTGTTTCATTTCCCACTGACTCATCTTTCAGCACGTGGGGATAGGCTGCTCCTGCATCTTTAAGATTTCCTCTTGAAGAATGTCTGGCCTTCTTGGACGTCTTGCCCTTCAGGACTGCCTCCCAAGTGACTCCAGACCTAAATAGCCTGCCCTCCAGAAGTCCAGGGTGGAAGTTCTGCTGACCCTCCTCCTCACTTCTCCAAGAATTGAAAACTATGACTTCGTGATCACTGTGCCCAATGTGGCCTCCAACCATCACATTACCCACAAGTACTTCTCCATTTGTGAACAAGTCCAATGGGATGTCTTCCCTAGTTGGCTCACTTGCCAGCTGTGTCAGGAAGTTGTCTTCCACACACTCCAGGAACCTTTTGGACAGTTTCCTCTCCACTGTGTTGTATTTTCAGTAGACATCTGGTAGGTTCAAGTCCCCATGAGAACAAGGGTTAGTGATTGTGAGACTTCTATCAGCTGCTTGTAGAAAAAATTATCTGCCTTCTTACCTTGTCTATCCCTTCTGATGGGTTTATAGCCATCCATTGCTGCACTCCAGTTGTGAGAGACATCCCATTATGTTTCTGAAACAACTGTATCATAGCTTTCCTGCTGCACAATAGCTTCCAGCTCCTCATGTTTGTTGCCAATGCTCCATGCATTTGTGTAGAGACACTTCAGCTGGGCTGTCAGGTGAGTCACCTTCTTAGAGGAACACTACTTCATTTGTTTGAGGTCTTTCACTGGTGTTTCCCTCTTGGCTCCTACTATCTCAGTAGCCCCTGACTCACCTCCGTAAGACTTCAGCTGTGCTCCAGTGTACCTAGTATATCTCAGAGATACAGGCTAAGAGCCCTTGATAGCACCCCATTTTTATATAAAATTGAAAGAGAAAATCCTTTTTTTTTTCCCTGTTATTTTACTCGCATTACAGAAAGCATTTGAAAGATCTAACAGCACCTGTGTGAAGCTACAGCAGGTTTTGAGTGGCAGAGCACAAGCATAAATTGAGGAATATTGGGTAACTTGTACTTTTAATTACTGCAGTCTAACACACTCCCTGTGGTGTTCAGTCTTGGGTAATTGCCCTTGGTTACTCACCCGTAAAACAACTTCTGATTGAATCTGAGACCGACTCATTATAACAACAAAACTTATTTTCCTGTTTCCAAATTACTCATTAAATGATTCTGCAAATATTTGGTGTTCTGTACACTGACAAAATAGTTTCTGTGAGCACATCTCAGCAGTATCAAGAGCTATTCACTCATGCAAAGGAGGGTAGAACAAGGACTGAAAGAGTTGTATACATTCTGTTACATTAATTTCCCACCCTTCCCTCACCTGCTTCTTTTAGTTTGTTTGGTAGCTTATTGGTTGTAATAGTGATCCTGCTAAAATCAAAGGCAAGATCCCTATTGACTTCAATAGGTCAAGATTTCACCTATTATTTTTACTGCAGGAAAACAACATTTACAAGATTCATTATAGCCCAACACTGTGTTTTGTCTGAAGCCTCCCCTTCTTTGGAGGTTTTGTGTTAAGTGTACTGAACCTTAGACCAAACTATCTTCATGGTTATTTAAGAGGAATGGCATCTATTTAACAGGTGATAAAAGGATGCTTGCAGGGTGTCCTCACAGAAAATGTAACGTGCAGAAACCTATTTGGACAAGTAAATTCAAGAACATTGAGGGGTTTAAGTAATTTTTTAGAACCCCCTCATCCTATGATTAAGATAAATTGAGCTTGTCTAGAGACTATGTATTAAACAATAAATATATTGCATGATGAAATAGTCTTTTCAGGTGAATCAACTTTCTATTTTTGGATTTTCAAATCTTTATACTACTGTTTTGTCTTATTTCAGTTACTTTTTGTTGCAAAAGTGTAACAGAATTCTTTTCTGCATTCTTTTCCCCTCAACCCAGCCTTTCCACTGTAAGATTGTCTATAGTGCATTGATATCTCTGTTATTAATTCAGCTACATCTGCTTTCGGTAAGACTCATAACATTGCACAGGAGTTTTCAGTAACATAGAATTACCAATGGGATGCATAATAACCTTATAACATTCTCAGAAATAAAACTGTCAGAATGTTCAGTGTTATTGTTTAATAAACATTCCAGAGGATTACGCATTAAAAGTATCTAGCTTTTTCCGGACAATGTTTATTGAATAATCTTCATAGAAACCACCCAAACACTAATAGATCTATTAAAATGGAAATTGTAACTTAGGGCCTAAGTAAATGATAATGGTTTGTGGCAGATGGCTTATAAATAAAATAAAGGCTTTTTCTTTTACTTTGATCAAGTAATACTGGTCCCATGTAATTACATGTAAGGATTGGTATGATATCCAGATGACACTGGGTTTTCGTACAGAGCCGTAAAACAAGAATGCAAGTTAAAGTAAAAATAGACTGGTCCCCCTCTCCGACCATTAACCACATATTGAACATGATTTGGAATAATAGAAAGGTAAGGCATCATTGATATTTTGTAAAAGCTGTTTTGTCTTATTTTGCTTTGCATACCTGAAGATCATAAAATCATAGAATCATAGAATCATAGAATCATAGAATCATAGAATCATAGAATCATAGAATCATAGAATCATAGAATCATAGAATGGTTCGGGTTGGAAGCGACCTTAAAGAACATCTAGGACCAACTTCCCTGCAATGGGCAGGGACATTTCCCACTAGACCAGGATGCTCAAGGCCACCTCCAACCTCCTGAACATTTCCAGGGAGGGAGCATCCACAACTTTGAATTAGTAATACTATGCCACAATAAACAATGAATATCCTTTTCTTTTTTCTTTGTTTTTCTGTCTGAGGGAGTGATATATGTCACTGCACTAAAAAACTGCCTCAGAGAGTCAGATATTAAAGCAACATTTGACGTAATTTACGTTTATAAAATACACAAAGAACCTCAGTGGAACAGGCTGGAAGAAGTTGAAATATACAGAATACCATACAATTGCTTTGACTTCGCAGAAGCTGAAGGAGCTAAGAAGGAGTTTATATCAGCAATAGACTGATTTTATTTGTGTATTGAAAAGATCAGTATTAAATGTGTTTTTAAAAAATAGCATCTTCTACCAACTATGTGCCAATGAGAAAAGACAGATAAACCAAGAAATTTACAATGATGCAGCCTTTTTATAGTACAGTTTCTAGATAGTACAGTTTCTAGGAGTAGAGATCAACCAGAATACGTCCTTCCACTATTTCTGACCATACGTACTCAGTGAGAATCAGGGAAATGAACATGGATGGTGTATAAAGGCAATGAATAATGCCCAAATGTTAACACACTAATCTGCATCTGATTTGGAACAACTTTACCTCAGCTTTAAGCATGTCAAGGAAATTGCACATCAGGAACAAAAAAATTGTACATATACCATCAAATAGACAATGAACTTGACTAGTTTTCCAAATATATCCTCAGTTTCCTTGATTATATTTTGTAGGATTGCAACATATACATTGTACCAAAGGAGACAAGAAGTTTTCTTTTTGAGGAATAAACTTTCTCAGATCTTGGGTAACTGAATGTCTACACTGAGGTGACACAGGATGCCTACTGATAACTCCAGTGAATGTATTAATTCAACCATTGCTGAGCTAAAGTGAAAGCTTTAAATAACTGGTACACAAAATAGACTCACAGAAATGTCTGTTGGGATATGTAGATTGTGAAGTTTTCAGAAATAAACCATTGTTTATGAAATATACATAAGTATCTATGGGTTTTAATTCTAAAAAGAATCAGAAAAGTAATCCAAGAAGTCTCTTCATAGCCAAAGAGCATTTTTGAAGAAAACTGGCTGTAGAAACTCTGTTTTATAATTGGGATTTTTTTGTTAATGCGACATACACAGGCTTCTAGCCTTAAGGCAGCAAGAAAAGCCTATCAGTTTTTCAGTTGCCCCTTAAAGATAGCATTTTTTGCATACTATTTGTGCAAATCATTATTTTGTACTTGTTTCTGCAGTTTCATAGATTTCTGTAATATTGTGACTCATCATTTTGATTTCTTACTTAGATTTTTTTTATCTTAACCCTAAATCACAATATTTTGGTTTTCTAAATTCTATTCCAGACAGAGCAACAAACAATGATTTTAAAGTGTGTGTTTATCTTCCTAAACTGCCTCATATTGAAATGGATATATGCACTGCTGAACTGAAATATTTAGTTGTTTTTTCCAAACAAAATGCGCCAGACACATCAAGGATGCGTTTCTTTAAATACTTGAATGCCTGAATCTTTGGCATTTCATATGTTTACTATCTGACTATAAAGTATAATTGGTAGACGCAATTAAATTTCCATCAGGAAAAATTGCTAGCTGATTGTAGAATCACAGAATCATAGAATCATTAAGGTTTCAAAAGACATTCAAGTTCCTCAAGTCCAACCATTAACCTAAGGACATAAAACTGCAAATAGAAAGAAGAATTTTCTTTCCACACCAATGAATCTGCAGTAAGTGAAGTTTAACTTTTACTTATTGGGGGAGAATTTTTCTTACAGGCTGGTAACAAAATAGTGATAGGGATTCTGTGGGAAAACTGTGAAAACCTCGTCGCTGGGGGCCATGAAAGAATATTTTGGGTAAAGATGAGTTCTTCCTAGTTCTATTTTTTCATATTTATTTTTTTTTACTGTTTTACTTCAGACTTAAGCTCATCGATTCAATATTTGGTGTCCAACTCCATAGTAAAACCTCCTTTGGACTGAGAAGATGTTTTGAAAACATTTCCCAATGAATCTTTTAGAAGGAAGCCAATAAAAAAAGGAGCTTCATGGATTAAAGACACAACAAATCAAAAAAACCTATCCACACATAATGATACAAATAAGAGGAACTGATCTGTATAGAACAAATCAGCAAAATAAGGAAAGTCACTGAGGTTGTTTCTGTATGTATGAGCACACCTCAATAGGGAAGCAGTTTGCACAACCATCTGAGACACTATTGTGCGAATCAGATCTGCAAAATCTGCAACTATGAAATGACAGCACTGTATTGCACTCAAGTTAGGCTGCTTTAGAAATTCAGGCCTTGAAAAAGAATCAATTTGTAGGTACTGCAGCCTGTGTCAAAGGTAATGTGACATGTTTGTATCATGTGTTACACAGTAAAGTACATAACATGTAATAGGCAATTACAGATAATAATGAGGGAGGAATTCACTGTATGGTATCCCACTGGAATTGTGAAACCAGAAGCACAAGTACTTTTATTAAGCCTTGTACTGTAATAAATAACAATAGTCTGTTACACTAGTCAGGAAAAGATCTGGGGAACACTGAATTCTTTGTTGCAAGATGTCAGAAGACTTCTTCCATTAGGTTTACCCAATAGCATAATATTTAATATATGGGCACTTCATGGGAGCAAGAACTTTAAGTTTCACTTCCTCACAAAGTATCTGGCTTATCAAATACCATGTATTGGCTTAGGCCAAGTATTTATTGTGCTGGCCTGATAATTCAGTCTGAGCTTTCTACAAAGGTATTTTCAAGAAGACTTTCCAATTTGTTTTCAAAGTTTTATATCATTCTGGAAGCTTCCCCACTTCTAGACTAAACCCCCAAAATCTATATAAATGACGTTTATTCGTAATTTCAAATGTAATGAATTACAGTTATTATAAAAGCAGACAAAGCACTTTGAGCCAATTTCAATTACTTCTGTATGAATATTAGATCTTTCTCAGTTTTTTAACCTTAAGGCTTAATAAAGTCAATAAGCAGCATGACTGAGAATCAGATCAAATATGATTAAATGGTACCACAAGGAAGCTACTTATAACAAGTAAATCATAACAATACGCTCCTATTTTCTACTGATTAGTAGCATTTCTGGTTCAAAGAATTATATAGTTTAATGTTAATCTTTACAAATTTTATTACAGTATTTTTCTTTCTTGATCTGACTTTCCAAACCACTTAATTCTATAAATGAAATTTATTTATGATTATATTGTTGACTGCAAAAGTGAACTATCCCCAGTATACACTGAAGGGGAAGGCATAATTGTAGAAAAGGCAACATCTGCAAACTTATCCTAAACAAATTAACATCTGGGGGGATTTAAAAAAATATCTTTCTATTTAAGTGTGGAAAAAAATTTAATTTTCTTTGGCAAAGATACTTTTGGTGAGGAGTACTTTTCAGTTTTCTAACAACTTCTGTTTGGAAGAATATTTAGACACCTTATGGCTCATTCCTGAAGATGAACATACAACTTATAACCAAAATTATTTCCACTGAAATATCATCTCACTAAATTACATACAGTCCTAGAAAAATATAATCTTAAACTGCATAAATAGTTCTGGTGGCTATATTGCACTGCCAACTTACAGCTAAACTTTCAGTCAACCTGGGAAGCTGTAATATAATGTGGAGTTTATATTGTGGTTTTTTATTTGTGTTACAGAAGGCAGTGTAATGTTTTAAGATTGTAATACTTAATCTATTTTTAATTCTGCTTTGTTTCTTATATCCATCACTATGATATTTGAGTGTATTGTTGGTATTCTCAGTATGAGAACAAATTGTCAAGAAAGGTTGTGAAATTAAGACTCAATTGCATTATGTTCTAGTCTTTCAGTAGTGCCTTATATAAAGAGGAATCTCTTTATTCAGGTTCTCCCTGACAAAGAAATCACAAATCCTTTTTATTATCATTTGTCTGTCTTTCCTGTGTAGGTTTCATTGCAGATTACCCCACTGCTTTCATCAGTGCCTGACACGAAGTCTCCAAGTGAGATGAAGACTCAGGACATTATGTTATGATGATGACTGCCAATTATTTACAGTCTTAATGTGGGATCTTTTATGAAATCATAAATGGGAAGTTTAGATGCATGGAAATCACTGAAGGTACTTCGATTTCGATACCTATGGTGCTTCAGGAATGCAAGAGGATTGCCTGGGCTACCAAACACCTTCCCCACTGTTCTAGGCAACTACTTATTTTTATCTTTAACCCAGAGACATCCACAAAACATCCAATCCTTAAAACACTGAGAGGAACTCATGATCTGTGCACTGTCATTCACATTCTCCACGTTTGTGCTTCTATCAGAAATAACTTAAGGGTAAGGAAAACCGAAAGTGATCTCATATCCTTTGCTATGTGATAGGGAATAACTCAAGCTCCCTAAAATTTCAGTGTTACCAGAAATGTAAATCTTATTATGTACTCCCTGTCTGTGATGCTTATGATTTTCCACAGGCACCTGGTAAGGACTGAACCATGGTAGGGTTTTGCCTTGTCCAAAAAGAGGTGAAGTGCGTGGCCAGTGATCCTGGTAGCCAGGATGAATGTTCATGTGACTAACTCCCTCAAAACACAGAGAAAAATGGAAGCAGAACATATCTGCAGTGAAAGCATGGTTCATGGTTCGGTCAATGACAGAGCATGCTGTCACCAATTTCTGGTCTGGTGCTCATTGAAGCCTTTGACAAGTTAGTCTACCTGAATAGCCAAGGTGTTTGTAAGCAGATGAGATCCCTCACGTTCACATGCCTTATTTAATGAAAAATATGTAAAAAAAATCTTATCTACTGAATACAGAATGAGAATATTTTAATTAAGTCATGTTCTTTTCTCCTCCTTTCCTTTGCCTAATAATGGCAAATATTTTATTTTGCTTTATGTCTTATGTTCAGCATTTGGCTTCAACACCATGATTCCAGTTTATATTGAAGACTGATGTTCCTGTCCATTGATACTTAATGCAGCAAAAAGAAAAGCCTCTATGTGCTGTAAAATCCATTAAAATCCATTCCCCCTCAGAACACAGGCAGGCAGAGGCCTGAAAACCTGCTTAACTATTTCAGACAATCAGCAATTAATATCTAGACAAGAGTTTATATATTCTCACAGACAGCATCTTTATGCATAGATTTGCATAAGTGTATCTATAATAACTTAAATTACAGGTTATGAATGTAGGTAGACAGCAATATTCATTTGTGTCCTATAAATGTTTCACTATAGTTATGGTTCTTAACTTTTATTACAATAGTGTGGGCACAAGCAGTTTAATGATACATATTCTGGATACATGAAAGTATTTACCTTAGCTTTACTACATACATTAAAAAATGATACTCATACATCTCTGCTGCAGCACTTTATAATTTTAAGGCACAAATAAATGGAATTTCCAGAAATATCTGTAGCAGTAAACTAAGAACTTCAGTTTCCCACAGCACTATAAAAAAGTTAACTACTAGTACAACTCTAACATCTATTCTTTCCATTCTTGAAAATCTATATATGCATCCATTAATCTCTAAGTACCTCCAGACATACCTATAATTCTCTGCTTTGTAATGAACATGTATGTCTGCATACCAGGGAGATGGTCCTGCCAAAATATGTGCAGTCCCACAAAATTTGGCATCTTCCTGTGCTGATAGAACTGATTGCCTGAATATATGTCAAAACAGTGAATTCAAATACCTCAATAAAATTGTTGCTAAAAACTTCCTTTCAGTAATTACTAAAAATGAGAATTATGCATAAAAATCTCAGATTGAAGCTGTCAGAATATATGTACATATGTTTACATATGCACATACATGTATCTATACATAAAATAAGGAGGCATTCCATGAAATAGGTTATCAAAACTCTGTTTTAGAAGCAGTAGTAGAAAGATCTGAAGTTCACTAAACCATATAATGAAATAACAGGTACTCAGATTAGCTTGTGGAAAAGACTATGAAACTTAATAAGAAAAAAAGTGCTTTGGTGTCATGGTTAAGCCCAGCTGGCAACTAAGCACCACACAGCTGCTCTCTCACTTCTTCTCTCCCTAGTGGGATGGGGAGGAGGATGCGAAAAAAATAAAACTTATGGGTTGAGATAAAGACAGTATAACAGGACAGGAAAAGGAATAGACAAAGATAATAATATTAATTATAATAGCATATACAAACCAAGTGATGCACATAACAATTATTCATCACCCAATGACCAATGCCCAGCCCTCCCTGATCAGTGACAACCCCTGCCTCTAGTCAGCTCCCTACTTTATATACTGAACATGACATTATCTGGTAAGGAACATCCCTTTGGCCAGTTTAGGTCGACTGTCCTGGTTGTGTCTCCTTCCATCTTCTTGTGTACCTCTACACTGGCAGGGTATAGGAATCTGAAAGTCCTTGAACTAGCACAAACACTACCTACCAATGACTAAAAACATCAGTGTATTATCAACATTATTGTCATACTAATTGCAAAACACAGCACTGTACCGACTACTAGGAAGAAAATTAACTCTATATCAGCATAAACTAGGACACTTGGGTTATCCGAAATGGCACAGTTCAAGATATATATCCTTTTATTCTTTAATAGTTGCACAGAAAGATAAGATCTTTTTATAGGACATACAAAAGCAGCTGAAGCATGTAAAGACAGTTCTGGTCTTTCTTTTCATTAAATTCCTCTGGGGATTTTAAAAGGCAGCAATCACAGGTTTCTTTAAGGAAATGTCTGCTAATACAATCCTTCATCCCATTTTTGGAGTGAGATTCAGGATATGACTATGAGGATCAATTCTTTTCCCCAATTTACTTCTTCAGTGCTTCAAACTCTGAATGGGAAATGTAGATCTGTTGGTTTCCCTACGAAGTTCAGGTACTGGAAGTAAGTATTATAATTTCCACTAGCTGCTAAAGGAATAAGCAGTTCTGTACTCAGCACTGAGCAAAAACTCAGCAGTAGTGCAAAAAAAATTGGATTGAAAATCTGGCAAATCAACAAATGGCTGCAGAACTGGTGCCACAGCCAGGACCTCAGCTACTTACACCATGGGACTCACTTTGAGAAACCTGATCTACTAGAGGTCGGTGTAGTCCATCTGTCAGAGAAGGGAAGGAGCATCTTCAGCCACAGGTTTGTCATGCTGCTGAAGAGGGCTTTAAAAAAAAATTACAAGGAGAGGGGAATCTTGATACACCTCACTCCTACAAGTTTGATGTCAGTGCCAGCAATAGATGATCAGAGTCTGGAGCTGGGTCATAAGTCGACAGAAGAGAACCTGAACAGTAGCACAAAGGAGTTTCAGCCACTCCAGCCAGTAAGTCATCTTCACTGGGGCCTGACTTAAGTACATCTATGAGAACACATACAGCATGGGGAATAAATAAGAGGAGTTAGAGAAGTGTGCATGCCTACAGGGCTATGATCTTAACAATATCACAGAGATGCAGTGGGGTGGATCCTATGATTGGAGTGTTGGAAGAGAAGACTGGGTAGATGAGGCCCTCTATGGACAGATAGGAGCAGCCTCATTTTTGAAAGCTCTGGTCCTTATGGGGCACTTCAATCACCCTGATATGTGTTGCAGGGACAACACAGCAGGACGTAAGCAATCGAGGAGGTTCCTGAAATGTGTTCATGAGAACTTCCTTCTGAAAGTGATAGAAGAGATATTGAGGAGAGGTGCTATGCTCTACTTTGTTCTCATCAACAAGGAGAGGCTTTTGGGGAATATGAAGCTCAAGGGCCACCTTGGTTGCTGTAACCATGAAGTGGTGAAGTTCAAGATCCTTCGGGCAGTGAGGAGGGCACACAGAAAGCTCACTACCCTGGACTTCATGAGACCAGACCTTGGCCTCTTCAGAGAATTGCTTCATAAAGTACCATGAGATAAAGCCCTGGAGGAAAGAGGGGTCTGAGAAAACTGGCTAATATTCAAAAATCACCTTCCCCAAGCTCAGGAGTGATGCATCCTAAGAAAGACAAAGTCAGGCAAAAGCATCAGGAGGCCTGCATGGATGAAGAAGGAACTCCTGGACAAACTCAAATACAGAAGGGAAGCCTAGAGAGAATGGAAGCAAGGACAGCTTCCATTGGGGGAAGAGTACCGAAAAATTACCTGAGCATCCAAGGGCTCATTTAGGAAAACGAAAGCCCTGAAAGTGTTAATTCTTCCTCTACTCTGCTCTGATGAGACCCTACCTGGAGCACTGTGTTCAGTTCTAGAACCCGCAACATAAGAAGTGTATGGAACTGTTGGAATGGGTCCAGAGGAGGGCCATGAATACAATCAGAGGACTGGAGTACCTCTGCTACGAGAAAAGACTGAGAGAGTTGGGGTTGTTCAGCCTGGAGAAGAGAAGGCTTCCAGTACCTCAAGGGGGCTACAAGAAAGCTGCAGGGGGACAAGGCCGTGTAGTAGTAGAACAAGGGGGAATGGTTTTAAACTGGAAAGGGGAAATTTAGATTAGACATTAGGAAGAAATTATTCTTGCTGAGGGTGGTGAGACACTGGCACATGTTACCCAGGGAAGTTGTGGATGCCCCTTCCCTGGAAGCATTCAAGGAGAATTTGGATGGGGTTTTGAGCAATCTGCTCTAGTAGAAGGTGTACCTGCCCATGGCAGGAGGTTTGGAACTGGATGATCTTTAAGATCACTTCCAACCCAAACCATCCTATGATTCTATGAAAATCTCTCCTTTTAATCTAATTCTGTTGAATAAGAACTGGACAAAACATGCTTAAGTTTAGGGAAAAATCTGAAAATTCAGATCTTTTGGTAATTTTCCTGCCCTTCAGTCACTGTGTATGGGAAGCAAATGAAAAGGAATGATGGAATAGCCTTACTCTTACAGCCTTCACTTAGGAACTGCATTTTCCCCCTGGTTTTGGTTTTGTTTTTTTCTCCAGCACCTGGCAAGAATATTCTCTCCTACTTCAGTCTGTCATAATCACAGCTGTTCCTGGAAGTCAATGTTATTGTGAGGCATTCCTTTGTAAGTAGTAAAATCATGAGCTAAAATGGGGAATATTTCAGCCTTCTATTTCATATCTGCTAATTCATATTCACTGGTTTCTCTTTCTCTGGCTGGCAGACAGTTCCTTTTGTGGCTCACAGATGTAACAAATGATAGATAGAGGAAGAGAAGCATAAATTAGAAATGGACAAAGAGGTTAACATTTTATATGCAGCAATTTGAAAATATACCTGGCTTTACAAGTGAAAACAGAAGCCACCAAACGTATTCACAAATGTTATGCTCAATAACCAAGTTAAAAGCAATTAGACACAAATTGTTTAAGATTCATGCATGCTAAATAAAGACTGAAAGTGAAGTGGAATGGTTTTAATTATTTCTTAATAGTGATAAACTGGATGTATTCTTTTGACAATCTAAACATTAATGTCTTCCCAGTGATCCCAGGCATACTGGCAGCCGTGATTACTCCCTTATTCCCAGCAAGGTGGCAGGGATTCTCTCACTGATTAAGTTTCTTCTTTTGTTTGCAAATTTCCACACAGTGTCCCTGTGCCCAAAGTGATAACAATCACAGGCATTTCCAGTTTTTAATCCAGGAAGGTGTACTGGCCCTTGACTTCAAGGAGCTTCACAGTTCACAAATATAAAGTGACAGTCCTTTTGGCACGATTAATGTAGTGAAAACACAGAGCAATGAGCCAAAGATGAGACACACCAGTTGTTTCAAGTCCATCCTTCACTCAGATCTTATATCAATTCTTAACATTTATTGTTGGGTTTGCCTTCTCAGTCTTCCTTCTACGATACTTTCAGTTTTACAGTAAATCCCAAGTAGGTCATGTATAACAATGAGGCTAATTTTTTCTTGCCAAATAAAACCATATTCAGAAGTGTGGTTTTGTAATAACTCAGAGGCATTTATCATGTAATCAAAAATACATTGAATAAACCCACATATCAGAATAACAAGACTATTAAACAAAAGGAAAATATCACAGGCCTTTAAAACATGCTATTACTCTTCTGAATCAGAGACAACCAGGGCTCAAAACCAAACACAGATATTCCTGAACTTTCAAGTATTCAGATTCAGGATTTTAGTTCAATCTTATTTTCGTAATTATAGCCATGTGGTACAGTTCTTTTCCTTTAGGGGTAAGGAAAAATATCTGTTGTACCGACTTTGTAATTGCTGTACATAAATGCAGACCTTCAGGTCATTACTTTAACCACATACACAGAACACGTAGGAATTAGGATAAAATTTGTCACGCCTACAGCTATTCAACTGAAAGAAGAATCAACATCAATAATACTCATATCTATCACACTTTGTGGCATAAGAGTAGAGAGCAAAGTGCTCATGAATCCTTAGGAAAGTTTAGCAGCTGTTTCACTGAGGTGTATGTCCCAATATACATTTTGTCCATTAACTGTCAATAATGTTCATGCCCTGTTATCAGAACTTTATAGCATGGCAATTTATTCTGTACTGAAAATAGACGAAAAACTTTGATGGGGTCTGAAAGAACACTCGTATCTGTCGCTCCCAGAGTATGCAAGGTAACCACACTGGTTATTGCAAAGCACGACTGAACCTCACTTTCATCTGCAAATCCCTGTGTCCAGAAAACCTAAGTATAAGTCATGCAATAATCAGGAATAAATGTTCCACAATAGATGTTCTCTTTTTCAGGACAGAGGTTTTCCTTTCCTGGTACTAATGATGATGGAAACATCATTAACTCTATGTCGTGCATGAATGGTCTGATCAGGTAGAGCCCTGCAAGAGACCTGTGGAGCAACAGGCCAGGAAACCCCTGACTGCCCTTTGAGACATCCTTGTCTCAGCTGGATCCAATTTTTCTGTTCAGGTAACACTAAGGTTTCATTTCCATGAGGTCAATTAATATGAGGTTGACACATATGGATTTATTTTGGGAAAAAAACCCATATGTTTCCCTACTAGGATGAAACAGGAAGGTTAGATAAACTCTGGAATTCTGATGGATTAATAGCAGTGAACATTTTGCAGTTAACCTCAATTTGACCAGGATTTCACCCCTGAGACTTCACTTTTCTTTTTGACTTTCAGCTTCAGAACAGGTTAAAATATCTTCCCAAAGCGAAAAGGAAAGTTATTACTTGATTAACAATTAGCTGTCTGCAAGTCTAATTCTGCTCTGAACCCAAATATCAGGATTTGTCATCTTACTGTAAACCTATAAATATTCTATCCAAGATTTTTTTTTGTAAAAGTGTGCATTAACATTAGTGCAAGCGTGGATATGAGAATTATTAACCGTTATCACATTTGGACTAAACTGCTAGCTTTTAGACATGAAAAGAAAGCTAAAAGCTAAGTATTTCTTTTCCACTTCAAATAAATTAACATGCTACCACAAATTCCCAGCAGGAAAAGGGAAGAGGAGACAAATTCATGTACAACGTGTAGAATAATGTGTTTCTGAATGATAGCGGTAGAAGTAGTGGCACTGTTCATTTTGTCAGTGTGATGACAAAGTAACAGGAAAGCAATACTTTGCTTCTCTGTTTGCAAGTGGATTGCAAGGCCATCACAAAGGTACTTTTCTTTAAAACAAAGAATGTAGGATTATGTAAAGTGAGCAAAAGCTGCTGAGTTCCAGTTGAGAACTGAACTTCCTGAAAGGTCAGGGTGTTGAAGCTTTGTTTGAAGCTTATCTTTTTGTCTCTCTGCAGTTTCAGTAGCAGATCCTTCACAGCTGGGCAGCAGCAATAGCTCTGCATTCACAGCACTCCAAAGGAGAGTACATTCCAGGCAGACTTGCAGTTCACTGCTGCTACATGAGAGAAGGTCATAGCATGAAAGCGTCTTCTTCAGCATCATCCAAAAGCCTGTGGCATGTGGGACTAGAGACTCAGCTGGAACACTGCACTACCTTGGCTGAATTGAACTTTTCCAGGTAGGATGACTTCTACTTGCCAAAGCAAACTAGATAACCAATCTCAAGTTTCTAAAAACTCTGCTCTTGTTGAAAGTTCTTTATCCATCCTGACAGCTGAGTGTTTAGAAAATGTGATTCTCCCTCCTCTCCTTCAAGAGCTTGTACACATCTGTGTTAGTCTCTGTTACTGAAAGGTTCACTTTTATCTGGATGGTTGCACAGATTTTCACTGACATGCAGGCAAACAAGCCTACTTTCATATTGAAAGGAGATTTTTGCAAGAAATAGAAAGAAATTTCACTGGCTCTACTACCAAAATTCCCTACAGATTTCTTTTTGAACATTACAAAAATGTAAGAGAAAAGTAGTCTACCTTTTTGCAGACTCACCTCCCAGAAACTCAGTGCAGATCAAGGTTCACCCATCCCTATTTGAATGCAATGCTTTCATGATCCTGGTTCTGTTTTTGTTGGGCAGAAGGGATATGAACACTGGATTGCTGGTATTTGGAGCTGATTGTGGTTGAGACTGCTCAATACAAAGGTATAGTTTATTCCCCAGTTTTCTGGTGCTGACAGTGTACTCATGTATGTTAGAGTCAATTCTATAATACTTAGGAAGTAGCTTCTCCTCCCACTCTGCCAGAAAAGATTGTGTTCAACGGATGAGTCAGTGAATTTATCAGGTAAAAAGGAAGCTGACACTGATAATTCATCTGCTGCTAAAATTAAGAATGTGCAGCCCTGCTTAACAGTCATGACTATTAAACTCTTTGAAATACAAGAAGCAGTTAAAGAACAAGTGATGTTTGAACTTACGGCTTCCTGGCTTCTTTGAACTTTCTGCAAGGCTGTTTTAGCTTCTCTGACAAGAAGTCTCTGATATACCTGTGAAATAATAAACTAAAACATGGGCTGTCCCAGTAATTTTCCTTCAAGTGGCAGCTCTAATTTTATTTTGTAAAGATAAGGCAAACACTGCCTTTCTGAAGGTAAGCTCTGTGTAAACTGAGCTGCAATTACATGTCACATAACTGTTGATAGAAAAAAAAGGGTTTCCTATAGAAAAAAAAAATTCCTACCATTTGTTTCTTAATCTAGTACTGGTTTGTGTTGTTTAGTAAATAAATATCCTCATAAACATGAATGAAACTCTTCTATGTGTGACGACATGCTCTAGTTGCCTTCTTTTTACCACAATGCTTCAACTATTAGTGACATTTAGAAGACTGAAGTGACCAGTCACAAATATGAACAAGGGCTCGGTAGTGGATGTGTTTCATTGCAATGTTTAAGAAAGGCAGAAGATCTTGGCACAGAATGCATTGCATATCAGCTGAATAAGTACAAAGAAGAATACTCAAATCCTTTATGCAATAGATCCTCATAATCCTCATCTTTTAACACATGGTTCACAAAGCCAGAGTGGTAAGAATGTTTTTTAATATAAACTGGCTTTCCAACTCCTGAAATGTTAATCAGATTGGTATTTCAATTTATTTCTTTAATACTTAAAGCCTATTCTACTCTTGCATGAACTCTAAGCTTTTACTGAGAAAAGTAAGATGAATGTTAAAAATTAAATACACAGAATACAATTAACTCTGATGGACTTAATAGGTGGAGGGGTAGACTTTAGGAAATAATCCTGAATTTTCAAGTAAGAAAATAGGTGATCAAATACTTTTTTTCACTCTGTACTTCCTAGCACACTTTGGTGCATGAGGAAAAATATTGCTTGGTAATAGATAGGGTGACTTTTAGTTGCTGTATACATCTTTTCAGAATAACTTTATGTCAAATAAAATACAAACATAAGAAGACACAGTTTCATTCTCTCTTACTTGGATTATTTAAATTAATTTTCAACAGTTACAGGTTGTTGAAAAAAAAATCAGTATGGTTCCTGCATAGAAAATTATGTTTGAGAAAACCAAAATGCAGCCCAGACTTTCTGAGAGAAATGGTTTATCTCATTTAAAAGGAAAAGGACATGTAACAGAACATCAGAATTGTTGAAAAACATAGCAGTTGTTCTTCAGTATATTTATGTTAATTTGCAAAATCAGATTAAATTAGTTATTTCAACTGTCCCCTAATTTTGTTTGAAACTGCATTTGCTTCTTAAATTTAGTGAAACCTCAATACAGTTAAAGGATAAGTTATTTAGCTCATTAAATTAAACTTAATTTCATGCAGTTTTTCCAACATAAATAAATAATCCAAATATTTTTGTTCAGACAAATCAAATGTGGTGTTCAGTTAAGGAAACAGAACTTTCTGTAAGTATTTAAATCCACTGGGAGACTTGCAACATTTTTATAAGACAATGCCAACTTGAAATCAACCTTATATTTAGCCCTTTTTTACTTTTTTTTACCTTATTTATATTCTTTTCAAGAAACACCAACAGTGACATGTAAATGTGTGATGAGGGAAAGAAATTCTTTCTGGTAATTTTGTTTGGTTTTCATAGTTAATAACATTTTGCCTCAGTTCAATTTCTACCCATGTAAATGTGCCCAAGAAGAACTACAAATAAAACCAAGACGATAACATCAGTCTACACGAGCCCAACATTTGCTACATCTAGTCAACTTGCACACAAAGACACAAGTTGAAATAATTTATGATGGCATGCCTTTACAGGCATATGTAGACCAATATGATTGAGTGCATATATGGCTGAAACTGTGAGCACCTGTTATTATACAATCTCTTCCCATGGAGATCTCAGTACAGGATCAGGGCCTATGAACTGAACCAAAGCCAGGAAATTATTTCATTAAAGTCCCCTGAAATCTAGTAAATGAAAACCTTTATTGACCTGAGCTGTATTTTACAAGTAAGTGTTTGTGGTGGAATCTCCAGACCATTCATAATTTTCTGATTCATGTAGTTAAATCATAGGGGTCTTTCTTCTTTTTCTTAACTACATAACAGGGCTAATCATGATCTCCTTAAAATCAAGTAGGTTTTTTGCTGTTGTGCTTTTTTTTCCTGTTGATGATCTCCCCTTTTACAAGGTAGTTAATAGATTTTTTTATTGTAGGAATCCACATCAATTAGCTCTTGAAAGAGACCCTCAACTTACTTTAAATCAGCTCCTCAAAGATTTATAATTACTTGAAAAATCCTAGCATTTGTTTAGAAAGAAGTCTTATTTTGGCTGAATTTTCCCTTCTCGTTTTTTTGCTGGACTTATTTCTGCCACTGCAACCCAGTACTAACTTTGTCAGCTTTAGCCACAGAAATGTATCACCTTGAATCCACAGAATTAAGCCCACTGGGCACAGTACTGCAAGGGGCTGAGGCCAACACAGGCCTCATTTTAAAAACAGTGTTTCCACGATTGCTGGGATGATTCATAGGCACACACATATGTACTCAATGTGGGGTATGAGGAGCACAGTGTTCAGAAGTTTGATGGATTCAATTGCTGGGCTTCATCCTACATGTCCCCTTCATTTCAAAATTGGCTTCAGTGTGTTTAGTACTGCGTAGCTTTTCCTTCTTCACATCTTCAGGTTCTTTTCCCAGTTTCATTATACACTTGGAAAACAGAAAGCTAAAGTTTAAAACCTTACTTTAATCTGAGATGTTATAACATAAACAGCAGATGCAAATATTTCTTTGGTGACCACTAATCTGTCTGTAAATCTCCTGTTGAATCAGAGCTGAAAATAGTTACACTCTGTGTTATTTGGCATAATTCATCTCTTCACGTTAATACTGTGGGAAAAGAGAAGAGTGTTGCTGACTTTAAGGAATTTATGATTTTAAGATGACCCATAGCTAGTTCTTTATATACCTTAGTGCCATGGGGGGCATGGAGGAGGGGATCTAAACTCTGTTTTAGTGTATTTATAATGGGTAGAATTTTGATCTTTTTGTTTGCTTTTATCAACAAGGAAAGAGTATGAGTCACTCCGATAACTTTGCCAGGATTAGCCCACTCAGTTCACCTCTTTTACAAGGATATTCGTTTAGATTTGGGAGATGAACATACAGCTTCACTATTTTCTTTTACTTTATCTTTTATCTTTTACTTTTCTTTTACATTATCCTGGATGCTGAAACAGTTCAGCATTAATATCGTCCTTTCACTAACACATCCCAATAGGCAATGGCAGGAGCCATTATATGATTAATGGTTTCAGAGGTTGTTGAAATCCCAAACTACTATTAAAGTAGCCAACTTAAAACAACAAAAAAAATTACTGTTTGGCCAAATGTTGCCAAAAGCATGCACGTTTCACAGTGCCAAACCAAATTGTATACATAGTGTGGACTGGAACATGCCCCTTGTCTTTCTGTCACTTGTATTAGTCGAGTTACAGAAGGTTCACGATCTTGTTCATAAAAGAAACTCCTTTGTAGTATAAAAGCTATTCAGTTTTCCATGAGATTGTATCTCTTATATAAACGAAAAGGAATAGGAACTTTTTTAAGAATAGTCTTTTAGGACAAGAATGTCAAAAATGTTGAAGTTAGGATCTACAGGGAGAGCTTTGGAGCAAAATATATAACTGAATGCATCATGCATTAGAAGTGGGTCATTAAACTCTTAAGAATGTAATTCATATTCACAAACACCGTGAGCAGAAGTTTACTCAACCCAACTAGAAAGTATACCTTGCTGGGATTAGGCTCAGAATATTCCTTTAGCTATTTCCCCCTGGATTAGCTATCAGTTACTTATGTGCAACAAATTGGTTTATCTGGGTTTTTTTCTCTTTAAAACACCATCACATGAGAAAGTAGAAGAGAGGACTTCTATTCCCTTCTCAGTCTGAGAGGTTGCAGGCCTAAAGATTCTCTTCCTGGCAAGACTAGGATGGGTCAAATTTGTGTCCTCTAGCCCTCTGCTGAAACAGGACTGTTAAACCATGAAGAGCACAAGGTTCATAAAGCTAAAGAGAAAATGCTTAAGTTAGGATTGTTATGTGGCAGCACAGTGATACATATGTCAGGTGTTCTAAGGGATGTCTCTTTTCCAAAGACTGTTCATGAATTTTTGCAAGATTCACTGAAAAAAATACAATTTATCTGCTTCTGCCAGCAATTAAGCAATTAAATTATAGAAGGGGTACCACTGTGCTTCATGGTTAGTCTATGATTTCTCATATGCTTTAGGCAGTCTCTAAAGACAGGTTTTATACAGACTAGAGAAAAATTACTGGCCTGAGGTTATTCAGGTTGGGTGATCCCTTGCTAAATCCATCACACATTTGTAAAATTCTTAAATTTAAGGGCCAGAATTTCCACTGTAGGCATCAGACTTTTCTGAATCTGTGGCTTAGGGTCATACTGTGTTTCTGTATCTAATTCCTACAAATTTCTTATTTGGGCACATTTCAAAGTGGGAAGGTACTCAGAAAATCACAATTTTTTTGCATAATTATTTTTTGTCTTGAAATATCGTGGTTCCAGGAATTCTCACACCCGACATATGAAACAGTTGCATAGCATTCAGGTCTGGCAAGCCTGTCTTCCAAAGAAATCAAAATAGACACAAACACAAACTGGACATCGTGCATGTGATTATTTATTTTTAGAGATAGACCTAGCTATCCTTACAAAAAAAGAAAATTTAAGGGAATTTGAACCTCATGTGTTAATTCTTTGAAACCATCTACCTATAATGCAGATATCCATACACAACAACCTAGCATCAGAAATGCTCACCAAAACCACTTAGTATTGAGTCATGGACACATTCAACACTAGAAGAGATCCAGCACCTTATCTATACAAAAGGGGCACTGAAAGGGATAGCAAGACAGAGCCAATACAAACAGGTTTCAAATGAAATGCTTTTAATCAGTCATCACTTAAATGAAATAGAAAATTTTGCTTTCGTTTTTCCAAATAATGTGGTTTCTGATGCAGTGTCTGCTTGAAAGTGATGTTATCAGCTTGTGACTACCTACATGGGTTATGACTGGAAACAAAACTGATGGCAGTCTTGATTTCACAGATAAAAGATTCCCTTACTTTTCAGATAATCCGTTTAGTTCTTTCAAATATTTCCTGGTCATTGTGTAAAAGGTGTAAAAGGGATTTTCTTTACTGTGATTCAGAAAAAGAACATGGGAAATAAAAATACAATATTACATTTCAAGAATGCAATTAAAGCCTTCATCTGCAACAGTGACAGCAGGATTATGGCTGAATATGCTCATTTAAGCAAGTCATTTAAGTATGGCTATTATGAGTTGGTGAGAGAGGACCAAATCCTCAATATAGCATTACTGAGATCTGTGAATTTCCTGTCAAAGATCAGAGGCAGAATTAATAAGTTAGGAAGCTACAGGTGTCAAAAAAGTTCTTAAATGTAACAAGTTCTTCTAACAAACACATAGTTTTCATAGTCTTGGTAATTTATAGATGTCAGATAATCACTTGTCGTTAAAACAGGTATGGAAACTTCCACTCACTTTCCTCACCATTTTGTCTTCTCTCTTCCCTTCCTCTTATTCTCTTCTCTGTTTTCCCTTCCCTTCATGACAAAAACCAAAATTAGACATTTCTTCTGCCTGCTCTTCCTGATGAACATACTCCCAGGATTTACAACTTCTTCCAGCTAACAGATCAGAATGTAAACATATTGGCTGGTCTTTTTTAGTGCAAGTGCAATAATAAAAACAAACAAACAAAGCCACTGTAACACTATTTTTTAGATTGCAAGGGGAAAAAAAATGTTGAAAATTAAGACCAAATCCCTTAATCTGACAGCAACTGGATTGCTGCAAGAATAATTGAGAAACTGGAAAAGTGTCATTATCCTACTCTGTACTGCCATTGTATTTAATGTAAACTTTTATCTATTGACTTCTTAATCTGTGTTTTCATTGTAGAATTTATAGGGTTCGTCTTAATAACTTATTCATTCATTGCATTTTCTTAACGAAGATGTGATCCCAAATACGGTAAATTTCTTCCTTCATCAAAATTTCAGGTTCCTCAGAAGTTTTAAAAGTCAGGAATTGCTATACAGTGTTGGTAATTAGCCTTTTAACTGTTACTTAGCTGGTAGTTAGTCTTTTAAGGGTCTTGGGAGCATTTACAACCCAGCCCTCAGGCTACGAGTGCAAAAGTGCTTACTCATCACTTAGTGGTTTCTAACTGCAGCAGATCCTTGAACACCTAAAACGCTTCAATGCATGTAATATTGACAGACACTGGTTTGAGGCAGTGTGATGCAACAGGACACTCAAGATACTTTCAGTGACTCTTTGTTTGAAAGAGAGGGAAGGCACTGATAAGCTGATGGGCAGGTTGTTTCTCCACTCCTGTTGGCTACCACTACATTTGTCTTAAGAAGTTATGAAGACTGAATTTGCAGGATTAATGCAGCTGTGAAGATTTGCATAAAAATATATATCTAGTCTCGTTGGTTCCAGTGCTATTTTGCAATCTCTCTGACGAAAATAATGCTGCATATTTTGCCTTTTGTTATTTGCAGCATAGAATTTTATTTCCTGCTACATTTCCTTTCTTTTCTTGTCATTCTATTTAAAGTCTTCCTTTTGTCTGTGTCTACATGTTTAAGGAAAAGCATTTAGCACATTCCTTAAGCACCTCATTATCTCTTTTTACATAGGAATCCCCTGTCCCTGTCTTAGCAAAACCAAATTTATTTCCATCAAAACCAGCTTGCTTTAATACCGGGAAGTTGAGACTGAGATTGTATTTAATGGAAGTTTGAATTTAAGTTGAGAAGCTTTTATCAAAATGCATAACCATAGAGTATATAGTCTATTTGCCTCCACCTGTGCATCGACCTCTTCAGTGTAAATATCATTACTGCCACTTGAAACTAAATAGTTAGCATCCATAAATATACACAATTCCTACTGACGTTTGTGGCAACTCTACAGTTGTGTGGAAAGAGGCTAATATAAGTACCTTAAATTCAGGGAGGGAGAGGAGGAGAAGAAGTAAAGAATTCAACTACATCAGAAGAATGAAACTGCAGGCCTGATTCTGCTTCCATTAAAATCCTTTGGCTTTGTTTGACTTTGTCCCAACTTACTTCACAGTTAATTTATTAAGAATTTCTAAGATTAGGAAGGGTACTTAATTTCAAGGGGAAAATATGATCTGTAAAAGTAAACAACTTATGAAGAAGAAACTTTCAAAAAATATTATTTCAGTGCTCAGCCTAAATTTCTTCACATTGTGTTTTTATGACAGTCATTATCTTGTTTTTCTAAAAAACACTTGTTGTATTTTTTATTCAAATTTCAGATCTTGTCCTCACTGATGTGACTCATCTGGAGATGGTGGAGCTGATTTTTGCCAGATAAGGATCTTCACCTTTAACAATAGTTGATAATTCATAAATCTTGTAATCAGTTGCACTCTTGACAACCTCTGCAAACAGATCCGAGATAAGTTCTTGTAGATTCTTGCTGGAATTCAGTTACATAGCTGTAAACTGATTCAATTTATTTTCTTTTTTTTTTAATATTGATTTTTCCAAACAGCAAGGGAGAAATTCTTCTGATTAAACTATTGTGTTCCAAGCTGTATTCTTGTTGCATAGGATTAACGGCTGGTTCAGAAAAATGGCTTCCATCATCTGCCTGTGTAAAGAAATCCACTGTGGACATCTGAAGATAATTTTATGAAACAAATTGACATTTTAGTAACATTTTCTATTGCTTCATTGCCCTGGGAAATAAGTTAGTGGGCTAAAGGAGAAGATAAATAAAAAAACATACTGGGAGACTTTAGCACTGGCAATAATTAAAGTATTTTCTAAAGAAATTAAAAAAGACATGACATGGCTGTACTGATTTATGTCAAAGGTTTATCTTGTTCAGAATGTTATTTCTGACAGTAGTCAATAGTAGAAGCCCTGTAAGAACAGAACACGTATGTTGACAACTTAGGATCTTCCTGAGGTGTGTTTATATGTAGACAATTGTAATTTATAGCCACTTCTGGACCCAATCCTTATGCATTTATCTAGTATCATTTAAAACCCATTTATATTTTTGGCCTCAGCAACATCCTGTGGCAGTGGTTTCCATGATTTTATTAGGCATCATGAGAAAAAGTACTTCCTTTTGTTTGTTTGTCCCTAAGGGAAACAGGGAAAAATGAAAAGGCACTGTATTTACCCAATAATGGGTAATGCTGCTGTGGGAGACACTTGCAGAGCTGCACAAAGAAAGCACTGATTCTGGCCACAATTTTGCATCTGTGAATGTGAGGGGGCAGTTGCAGGATGGTCCAAAGACTGAGCTGTAATTTTGCAGTAGGGGAAAGCAAAGAAGCCCGTGCTCATAAAGTGTCATAGAGTTTCTCTTTTTATCAGTACTCTCTTCTCAGTCCTGGATATCTCTGCATGACAAACCAATGCCAGATGTTTATCCAGTGAGAAATTTAAGTGAGTGAAAAAAGGCTTTATCTCATATATACTCCACGAAAGACCCCCAGCCTGCTATGGAAATACATGAACAGGAAATTGTATGTATCCTAAAGTCAGAACAGAACACAGCCTGCAGTGTGGTGAGCAGCGTGTTTTCATATGCTGTCATTTGTCCTTTTTGAAGGAGTCATGTAATGAGCTGAAAATATCCACATGTTTAGACCGTAAGCATGCATGTAAGACTGCTGGTAGTGAATTTCCACTTTGAAGAGTATGACTTGCTAAATAGACAGCAACAGCTGGACACCTTCACACCTTCATTTTCTAGAAACAAAAAGCAGTAACCCCAACACTATCTCTAAATTATTCTCATGTTTCTTCTATTTACCAAGTACAAAGAAAATGCTCTGTGCTTACTTTTTAAATTCCCAAATGATTAAATCATCACACTACAAAACTGCTAACCATAGAATTTGAAAATTTTTGCTACTTAACTAGAAAATATTCTAGGTGCTTTCAGAGAGAAAACAGGTCTTCACAGCTGAACTCTAAGGAATGAAGGCAGTGACAGCACTTTGAAATATAAATTATGTTCTAGAAGAATTGATTTTCAATAAAAACTACTGGTATTAGCCAAATTACCTAGTGCCTCTGTGGGTCAGACTCTCGAGGCTTTTCTCAGGCTTGAAAAGGAAGCCTACAGTACATGGTACCAGGAAGAAAAATGCTGGTTTACAGCTTTTGGCTGCCTATAAAGCTTCTCATAAGTAAGAGATAAAATACAAGCACTGCAAGTAATTGATGGAGAGAGGGAGATTGAAATGGAAATATAACTCTGACTTCCAATGAATGGCTACTGCTCAGACTCATTTAGGAGGCTGAGTGTCTGGAAAGCATAAAATAATGGTAAATAACTGCAGCTGAAGGTCTCTGGTGCTTAGGAATGTGTGTTAACTAGTTACACAATGCCCTTTTTTTTTTCCTCAGAATGTCGAGAAGTTCAGATCAGGTCTGAATTCCAGTATTCCATCTTCTGTAGGAACAAATATTATCAGAGGTGTCAGCTATTAAATAGCTAGCAGGGGGAAAGGTAAAAAACATACACTTGGTATCATATCTATCTTTGCTTATTCTTAATATTTTATGAACAAGAATGTAATAATGAGAGTCACAAGTAGCATAAACTACTTGCCAAATCGGAGTGAACTCTTCCGTAGTCTGAGCAGCAGAAAGAAATTCAGAGAAGATACAGGGAAGAAACCAAAGTACACTGGAGTTCAGTATGCTTATACTCCAAGACCATGATGGATGATAAAATCTTCCACACTGAAATTTCTTACTCCTAATTCTATAATTCTATGTAGTCTTCAAACAAACTGTTATTATACCATGTGTCTAAATACAAATAAATCTCTCTGTGGACAATAACCCCTGAATTAATTATCATGTATGAAAATGAACATATGATTTTCATCTCACCTATTTCACCAGTTTGGCTGACCAAATACAAGGTCCAAAGGAGGGAAAAAATGTCACATTGAAATATGTCAATGAATCACCACTAAGGAGAAAAAAGGAAAGTTCAGTCCTTACAGATGCAAATGAGATATTTGCTATTAGCCAAGAACAAGTGGTAACACCCAATCAAACAAAAAGACACCTTTATGGAAGTGGAGGAATTCTTTCAGTTGGGTAATTCTTGTAGTCAGAAGGGGAAGAAATTAGTTTGAAGGTGAGGCATCAAAACTTGGATTTCAAATATTTCAAGATGACAATGCTGCAAAGCTAACTTGCATCAACGGGTTACAGTAAATATTCAAAGGATATGGCCCTGAAGGACTGCTCTAATGAAAAGCACTTAGGATTTTACAAGAGTGGCTGGCCCCCAACTGGTATTGCTCCAGGTTATGGCTTCCAGATAAAGACATATCATAATTATAACCTTCCTGGAAACTGAGAGGAAGTTAGCTAGACGCAAGGAGAAATCCCTGACCAATAGAGCCTTAAAACACCCAGGTCAATGTATTTCTTTTTCAGTTCACTTATTGCAAACCTCTATTATTTAAATACCTATATACAAGGCCTTTACTTTAACTGTTACCTTAAGCTGACTTTAATACTATTTTAAGGTAACAGAATAACACAAAACTCTTTATGTTGTGTGGAAAATTTATAAATGGGGGAAAAGTAGGGGAACTTTCCTATCTCTGCAATACTTCCTCTGCTCTATTCAAAGAATAATAGAAGACATCTTATCTTCATGAATCAGTGGCAAGTTATTAACATGCAGCAGGGTATTGCTGTATATGTCTGAACCTAAATGTCAAAAGAAACATGACTGCCTGTCTGCAGAAAGCACAGATCTAGATGGTATTCAGATCATCTGTCCTAGACTTCCCACACTGATGTCTGTAAGAGACTTCTATTGTCTGTAGATCTGCTGGCCTACGTTATTGTTCACGGATCCGTCTTCTCATCACTGCTTGTACAAGGCTTCTGCACTCCCAATATACCGTACGGCTCAAGTGCCTGGAGCTAAACAGGACACACAATATGTTTCCCTTTGCCATTCTGGATGTCCCATCAAATAATAACTGAGTTGAGGTAATTACAGTCTATTTTTGCCTTGCTTTGCTAGCCCCTTTATAATTTTAAATAGATGTGGTTTTAACTAGCTTCTAATTTAAGCTGTTAGAAAATGTGATCATACGGTGTTAACTTTTACATGGGGCTGTCCATGTCAATAGTGCTCACTTCGTGACAGTGTTTGGCACACTGGTCCTTGAAAGGAAACTGAAAAATAGCACATGATTATCTGAGATAAACAAGCATGATAGAAATGCTTATTTTATAATGCCAAGCTGAATAGACACAGAACAAATTAAAACCTCATGTGGTCTAGAGCTTACTGTGCCACTGTCTCCATTTGGCATCTCCATGGCTTAGTTTCCTTTAGGAAAATAAGGGATTAACTCACGTTTACATTTGAATAAAATAAATCCTAAGCTCTAAGTGTTCCCAATAGGTCTTTTTTATTCAACTCTCCTATTTAGGACTGGGAGTACTTTTGTTACAAGCAGAGACAATGGAGTAAGTACCAAGTAGAACAAGTCTGTGAAAAAAACCCCTGTTACAGAAGAACAGCTCTAAGCACCAGAGCTCTCAAAACTCAATAGATCAAGAAAACAAAAATCACTTCTAATCATTAATCACTTCTTGTAAAAAACCCAAACTACATCCGGGAATATTAAGACATTTGTAAAGGTACTGTAAAAAGATCATAGATTATTTTTCAACTTAAAGAAACTACATTTTGCTAACTACTGAAGGCTAGCAAGTAAGATCAACTACTGAGCATATTTTTTATTCAGCTACCTACTTCTTTGTCCTTGTTTTTCTGAAACATTTAATCTATAAAATATACAAATCAGTAATTGAAATTGGTCAGAAGAGTCCTTTCATCTTCCACATTCTCATATAATTAAAGGCAGGTAATAAGATGAATTAACAGTAGATCAGAGAAATCTGTGTGATGTATATATTCTTACTGCAAGATGAATGTCATTTTTTCTCTAACATTTTTTTCCAAAGGGATTTAGCTTAAAAGATAGGGTATCTGTGTTTTACAGTTCTAGTAGATGAGCCTTTGTGTCTGGATTTGCAAAGGCTTGCACCCTAACCTTGACTAAGTGATAGCATCAAATAATTGAAGTGGCTGCTAATTGAAACTAATGTCACCTTAATGTTCCCCTCAGTGCTGCATTTTCAAATCCCTGTGTGTTTCATTCAAAAATTAGACTATTTGAAAACTGCAGTAGGAAGTATGAGTTTAATCCTTACAATGAATATCAGAGTAGTCAGTAAATCATTGAATTGACCGGATTGACTGGATCTAGGCTTTGATGTCATTCAATATTTAAAAAAAATATATGCATACATAAATATGGACAGAGAGTTTTTTATCCTGAATGTGTGTAAATCTATTGTGTTATGTACTGTGAAAATGTTTAATAACAGAAATGGACCTGTGTGTCATTAATGTCAATCAATCAATCAATTAGTTTTATTGCCTGCAGTTTGAGGATCTGCCCTTTCAGTGATCCACTGTGACCAAGTTTTCTGTTTGTCTTTTTGCCAATATTTAAATAAATTGAGTAGGCTGCAACTGGTATTCTTTAGGTTAAAGTCAATGTCATTGGTATGCTCCAGGCACAGTGCTGTATTGATTTCACATGAGGATGCCAGGTTTGACTACCCAGACAAATTCACCTGCAAATAGAAACTGAAATGTTTGTCTTTTCCAAGGTCGTCTGAGCATGGGCAGCAGCACAGCCTTGAGCATCTATGCATGTACCAACCATCAAATACTACTTACTTCCAAGTACCTAAATAGTCTGAGAAAGGAGGAGCAGTGAAAGATTCTATAATGTTTGCATGAATCTATGTGCTTAACTGTTGCTTAAGTTACACTCAAACTGTTGAAATCCAGTTATGGAACTCTCTAAAACTTTTAAGAGTTCAGTTATTCAAAACTCTCTATGGGAAACAATAATCTTGTCGCTGTAGACCACTATACATAAAAATCTGAAGCAAGGTAAATTGTTTATTACTTCCCTTGAATAAAGGTATTGCATTTTGCTAACAAAATATGCAAACTCCCATTGGTTTTGTTTGCATTTATCATGGCAATACAAATAAAGTCCCAAATATGACTAACTTCTAAATATCAGTATATTTCATTATCCAGCTCAGTTGTGTGAAGTTAGTTCTATGTTCTCTTGGAAGATATCTGTACTTAGGAAGTGCTAATTTAGACATCATTGGTAATTTCAAATAAGTTTTAGATCTTAATTTCAAATAGGATTTAAATATTTCTATTTCAGCTACTACAAACTATTTTATAAATACTTGTTGGAAGATGATTGCAAAACATTGTGCAAACTAGACAAAAAAGCAGGTTGCTGGTTCAGTTAAAAATCCTCTTACAATATGCATCAACCATCTAAACCTAAAAGGAATAATTCAAATCTAAAAATAACAACATTCAGTTCACATTTTGGTAATAGCATTATGATTGCTGTTCACTTCTCCTGATAGCATACAAATCATCAGCATCTGGAGGAAAACAATTTAACATGCATAGGATATCACAGAAGTCAAAAGATATCTGCATATGTAAAGGTTTATGGCATGCATCATGTCAAGCTTATTCAATATTTTACATTATTATAATTCATATATACATTTTATATATATATACATGCACAATGATTTTTATAGTTGCTATATACAGTGATCTGTCTCTTAGTTTTGTAAGCTTTAAAAGAAACCACCTATTTGATCCTGTCAATGGAATAATTATGATCCATTTTATCATATTTGTATCTTTTGAAACCCGTATAAAATAAATAGCTGTTATTTTTAGCTTACTGACATAGGTGTCTAATGAAGCATTTTCAGCCAATAATCCATTCTTTATAATAATTCCTATCGTTTCAGTAGACAGCTATTAATATTAATGAAATCTAAAATGCAGTGTTCACTGTAACATTATGCAATCAGGTAAAATGTAAGCAACCCAGTCAAATTCATAGGAGAAAAATTATTTAAACATTAACCTTTTATTGAATAAAATATTTATTGAAAACCATTTCCTACTGCTTGGATTAGAAGGGATTCACACATGAAAGAAAACCCAAATCAATTCAGTTAATTAATTTCTTCTCCACTCCAAATCCTTGTGAATGCAATTTTTCTACCTTTAGACACAGAAAACCCACATTAGAAAAGTATCTCCTTGTTGGAATGTATCAATACCAAAGTCACAAAAAATTATTTGAGTGGGCAAGAACAAAACTGAGACTCCAGAGAGCTGGATCTCATTCCTGTTTTAGATGAAAATTTTTGCTGTGGTAAAACTACCTAATCTATATGGTAACTTAATATTCTTTATTTGAAATAAGGCTTGAAACTGCCTGACAGAAGTTTTGTCAATGGTCCAGAAACACTTAAGCACTAGAGTAGTGAGGGTTGTGGAGATTCTCAAGGTAGATACATCTCTCCTTTTTGTACAAGAATTTTTTTTTCCTTTTTCAGAGGGCATGAATTTTATATCTAGATTACATCACCTGTATGCTTGCTATCTGGTGCAGTAACTCTGATAGCGCCAGTAAAACACCATACGTTTATAAAGAAGAGAAAAAGAGATGCTAATGTAGTGTGCTGAGTGCAACACCCTTCAGCGGCTTGGTCATGCTGAAAGCCTGTGAAAATCATAACCACTTAAAGACCTAATCTGATTAAGCCATCAGATCTATAGCCATGATCCTGAGAACTATTTCTTTCTCTGGCACATTTTGGCCTGGATCTGTTTGTAATTCTCATTCTCATTAGCAGAAAATCATTCCCAGAACAATGTGACAGTATCTCATTTAAGCAGTCACTTCCACAGAAAATGGTGCAGAAATCTGATTTTTAATTTTGAGGGTTCATTCATTTCAGATTGACCCATTTAAAGTTTTGGGGGTATTGGGGTTTTTTGTTTGATTGGTTGGTTGTTCAGGGGAGTTGAGGAGGAACTGTGTGTGGTTTTTGGTTTTTTAGCTCAATAGTGTTTGATAAACATGTATGAAAAATTACTGAAATTAATTTACAGATCTATTTTATATATGCAAGTCAAATAAGATCTATAACTGAAAACAGTGGTTAATTCAAGTATTTTAAAATGCACATATTAACCTCTGATGCTGAAAAAATACATGATTAAGTATGACAAATCAAGACTAAAGTTCTCTAAATAAAAGATGATGAAAAGAGGCTCTGTTTATGAACTGATTCTTTTTTTTGCAAATGCAAAGATATTTATGAGAATATATATAAGAATGTTAAATACACATATGACTCACCAGCTATGTCTGCATATTCAGTCCCTTGGAAGCTTTAAATGTGCACCAGCTTTTTTCTTTCAGTGTATGAGGGTGACACAGTGCTGCCTCGTAATTAGTCTGTCAGGATCAGCACTGATGGGCACTGCAGCAGGTCGGCAGTTCTGGCAGCAGAGCTCATGCAAACCTGGCTGAGCCTTTCAGAATTTGCTCAAATTTCCGAGCTTGTGCTGATGGAGCTGTGTCTGAAGGAGGACATAGAAATCTTTGAGAAATGTAGGAATGTTTACTGAGAAAGGTGAAGATAACTGATGAAAAGTGCTACTTTCTGTTGAACTGCCCTTTGAGGGATGTGGAGGGACTGCTGCAGAGCTTGGCAGGAGGAACAGGAGCCACTGACTTAAAGGCCGTCCTGAACCTACCAAGGAAGCACATGCCTTGCGATTCTCTCCAGTGACATACAGTCCAAGTGAATAGAAAAGGGTTGGGTCACATTGCAGGAGCTTGGGGGAAATCATAAATGCTTCATTTATGCTACTGTGCTGGGGAAAAGATGTAGAAGGGAAAGCCATCTGACTCTCTGCTTTGCATATATATTAAGAAATTGCTAGGGTCAAAAAATTCTGATCTCACTGAATTATAAATATAGATTACACTCTCTCTGCCCTGATTCCTCTCCTGACAAACGCATTTGGTTCCCTATGGATGTATGTGACAAAACTATCAGTTGTTTCAAAAAAAGCAAAATTTACATCCCAGCTAGTCCAACTGAGGGATAAGACATCTGAAGAGCACTCTGAAGAGCACTCTGCAGAGCAGAATCATTGTATGTGTACTTTCCAAAATGGGGGCAGTTTGAGGCTTGGGTGTGAGACACGTGGAGAAAATAAAGAAATTCTGTTATCTGCTCTTCCTCTGAGAAAGGAGAATTCAAGGTGAAAACCTCCAGTGTAAATAAGGATCCCAGTATTACAAAAATCCTTCCTCTCTCTTTCTGTGCATAGTACAAAATACCATCCTGGCAGAGCCCCTCTGGGATCAGGGAGCTGAGATTTCCCACTGAAATACTAATTGTCTAACATGCAAGCCATTTCTTAAGGCCAGGCACTGAGCAGACAACTGGCTCCCAGCAGCACCATCCTTCATTCTTTACTCAGTCAAAACGCCCTTTTGGTTCCATTGGCAATTCTGCCTAGGGACACACACATATATAAGGTCAATTCTGAGCACAATAAATAGCCAGGGGCTCTAGGCACTCTGAGTCACTGTGGCATTCACTTTCATGCATCTTGATGACATAGCAACCTTTCATACAGTGGCCAAAATGTGTCCATTTTTGGCTGAAATAATAACAACCATCTTAAAGTGATCTTTACTTCTTTCCATAACAATATGTCACTGAAGAAAAGGTGGACTGACAAGAAGTATGCAAATTATTTACTTTTCCAGTCCATTGATGTCATTTTGCATATTCTTTCATTCAATACATTAAAAATCTCCTGTTGCCTCTGTACAGTAGTTGGAAAGATAAACACTGAAGTCTTTATTCTTCTGGTAGCTGACAGATTCCCCCTTTAGAGAATGAAAAAATTGTCTTTTTTTCCCTCGTGTCAAATAACAATAGAGGTTGCATTAGTCACAGCAAATATGGAAATCTGCCAGGAAAATAAAGTAAGTACTACCTCTGTAGAAACCTAATAAAAATGTCCATTAGCTTTTGGAAATGGCCCTTAACTACCAGCCAAAGCATAATGAAATTGGCAAAACACAAAAAAAGCAAAGACTCACTTTGCTTTGCAGCTTTCAAATGACCCACAAACCTTCTTAAAAGCGATCAGCAGTGGCAAATATAAACTCTGCCAAAGTTCTCTGGCAACATGTCCCAAAAGTCTGAAAGAGAACAGGTTTATATAGAAGCAACAAGCTTTCTGGTAAGGTTAGCTCCTGTCAACATCTCTCACACGACAAACAGAAAAACTCCTTTTGACTTGTTTTCTTAATGAGTTATCCTGTTGAATTTATTTCATCCACAGTACCTGAGATCAGATCCTTCAGTTCTTTATTCAGATAAAATCCAGATGAAAATAATGAAGGAGATTTCTGCCTGAGAAAGGAGGGCAGGACTGGTATTTCTGGAGCAACTGTTGTATGTTACTTGCAAGGATACGTTTTTTTTAAAGAACAGTGTTGTATGGCATTTACCATTTTATTGTACGCATTAGTGTTCATAAACTATAACTAAGGACAGATTTTACCTTGAATTAAACCAAACAAAAAAGTAATACCAGAATTTAATTATCCACTTCCTGCTAGCTGTTTATGTCTGTGAGAAGGCAGGATCAGGATTTCACCTTAGATTTCCTTCTAGAAAATACAGTCCAACTCAAGTGCAGGCTATGGGTTTGTACAGGAGCTGTTTATATGATGAAGTTCTGGATAACTGGTTTTCTCAGGTCTTAAAATGTGTTAAAACTTAGAAAAAAATTGTATTTTACTGTGAAGTTGAGAGCAAGAAAATTCTACCTTATTTCTTTACAAAGAAATTGCAAATAATATCATACTAAATCATTCTCACATGTTATTTCATATTTTCAATTAAAAAAAAAGAGAACAACACATATGCTCAGCCATACTGAGTCAACAGGGTGAAGAAGGTCTGAATAGATATTTTATGTTTGGACTGGTGGGGGGTTTTTGATAAGTCTGCAGAGCTGATTTTTCTTTCGATAATCCTGGGGACACCATCATGTGATCAAAGTCAACAGGAATACTAGTGAAAGTTTCAAGACTGAACCATCAGGTTACGACAAAGCAATCTCATTTTCCCCAAAACTCTGTGTTTGTACAGACCTTTATTCATTCTGTGTCCTGCGTCCTGCTCTGTTTATGGACCATGACTGCAGAATTTTAATGAACCCCACGCAGAGCTCTTTTCAGAGCCAGCTTTGCAAAGAATCATGTCACACTGGAAAATTCCTGGTTGCCACTGCTTTATTGTTTTGTACGTAAGTTTAAGTCTGTCTTAATCTCACTCCATACACTTTCTTGATTGTACTGTATAGAGCTGATAAATTGTACAATCCAGAAGAAGTTCAGCTTTGCAGTAATTTATTCTCACCCACCCTTCCTGTTTTTCTTTCATGCTGAGGCAGGTAAAATTGCCTTAGAAATCAGCTGCCATACACTATTCAAGGATAGCACTGGAGTTTTAGTATTTCTGTCCTTGTTCAGGACTGAAGTCCTAAACCACAGAAAATATTCATCTATAAAATTCAATCTAAGATCAGCCAGAAGGCAATGGAAATGTCTTTCTCAGTAAAGATTAAAAACCAGCTGTGTTAGTTGTTGACTGCTCTAGACACAAAAGAGGGATGCCAAGTATTTCAGTAGTTTGACTGTTTGTGTTTTCCTTTAGAAATTACATGGTGATACATGTGGTTGAATATAGGGCAGCATAGTGCTTAAAAATAATTGCTGTGTACAAGGTGCCTTTTTCTCTGCACTTTATAGCGCACTGAAAGCTGTGCTCGCCATTATGATTCTAAAACCAACAGGGACTGGGAACTGAAGACTAGGATGGACACAGAAGAGAAAGATGACACAGGTCTAGGTACATATGGTGGTTTGTGTGTCTAATCAAGCATATTGTGGACTTCTGAGACTGCCTGCATCTCCCAAGCCCAACTTCTCAGGTGGTCTTCTCAGGGTACAATAAATTTACATGGTGTTTCCATGGTGTGCAGACCATAAAGGCAGTAAATATTTGGAGTCATGTTCTCATTTCAGGGGAGGGCTTTGGGGCAACCTTAACATGTAACCAACGCACCAGGATAAAATAATCTACTGATAAGCATTACACACTTAATTAATAAAGAAAAAGAAGAAAGCATACACTTGATTTCATTCCAGATTCAGCTTTAACTTTGTACAAATATTCTGGTATTATTCTATCTTTCTTGTTCCCCTGAACTTCCTGCTCAGACTGGAAATGGAAAGGCCAGACATTTCTCCTCTTCTCAAGGGATTTTCAGAGCAATTCTGAAGAAAAGAACATTCATGTTTTCAAAGTTGGTGTTGACATTCCACTATAAATCACAGATCATCAGTATTCTTAACAGTGAGATGGACTGGCCAAAATCCATAAGAACTATCATCAAAGGCAAAAAAATCTTTGTAATCAGCAGAGGGACAATTGAGATCAGGATGTCTGTTTAGGATTTGTATGAGAAATTCCATAACCTTCCATTATTTTCTTTGAACAGGAACATTTGTTAAAAAGAATGGCCTGTTATATCATTGAGTTGAACTCTAAATTCAAAGGACAAGCAAAGGCAAAAAGTGTCTTTTAGAAAAGAACTTTACCAAAGTATAACTTGATTTTATTTTACTGTGATCTGTCTTTGTCTTTTACAGGATTTAACTGCCATTTTATCTGTACTGAATATACTTTTGTTTCAGAATATATTTTTTGCAGTATTTTTAAGATATATTCTGCTGATTTTTCAGTTCATAGTCTTTGTCTAAGGAATTGGTGAAAAGTAGCAAAAAATAGTAAGTTAGTTTCATGTCAGTACACAAAGGTTCTCATCCACTGAAAAACATTGAAAAAATCTGTGCTTTGCAAATCCCAAAATTTTAAGTTCCTGTTAGTTGAGTGAATGAAGAGACTGGATTTACAAATGATTACTCAATTATAAAGTTACTCACCTCAGCTCATTACCAGTTAATTATTAAATATATATTTACAGCCATTCTTTAGCTGAGATATTTGGGAAGCAGATGGCTCCTATCAACAGAGTTAAAAATAAATAAAGACCGTCTTCATAAACATCTGGTACTGGCAACTATCAGAAACAGTGCAAAGTTTCAAAATTCCAATACAGCTGTGGAGTTTGAGTGCTTTTGTCCCTATTTTACGACTGAAAAAACCAAAGAAAATATCTAGCTATGAAATTTGATCTGGAATCAGATTCCAAACTCTTTCTTCAAGGTTTTTGCCCACATTGAGACCAAAGCATTTTTTTTCTTTAGATTTTACCTCCCACAGCTAAATACCAAAGTACAGATAAATCTGTCACTTCACATTTTCTCTTGTGACTGAAATTAAGATGTGTATCTTGGGGATTTTATTATGCTACCATTTAGCAACTACACTTCACAAAAGCTATTTAACATTTGTCAGATTTCCGAGCCTAACCTCTCTGTCTTTCAACCATCTCTCTCACTGCAATTTCATTAAACTTTTCTGATGAGAAAAGAGTATTATTTAACTTGTTGATACTTAAATTAGCCACTAATTCATTTTATGGCAAGGGGCAAAAAAACACCCATCAAAATGCTATTTAGGTGTTTTAGCATTGTCTTTTTCTTTTAATTATATTTACAAAATGACAGTCCATCTTCACCTTAAAATATGTCTGCCTGTCCACCTATGGGTGCAGTCTTCTCTTTCCAAAGGATATCTCCAATTTAAATACTGAATTTCCTGCTGAATCAGAGTATCCACTTTGAAAGTTTATTTTCAAAGAGAACAGATTGGAGACGGATGGATGCAGGGTACATCTGGAAGTGTTCTTGTGCTAAAATATCAGTTAGACAAATGGCCTATATAGGACACAAGTCTTTCGGGAAAGTGAAGCACTAAGGAGGAACTCAAGAGTAGATTTTCCCATTACTGTTATGACTTCGTCCAAAATCTACATTAAGAGCTTGCAACATTGTTATCTGGAGATGCTGTGGAAGAAAATTTCCTAGACAGACAGTTGAATTACAAGATTTATCACACTATGGCATCTGAAATAATAGACTACTTCCACATTTGATGTTAGAAAATTCAATATACTTGTGACAATTCTATACAGGAAAACAAGATATTTCAGCAGTTTCTTTTCAGCTGTTTACAGATTTTAAAATTTAATTGAAACTTTATGCATACTTATCTGTAAATAATTCTAAGAAATTAGGAGGAAGGTCAATTTTCGGTGTTTTGTTTAATTTTAGATTTTTCTTATTATTCTCTACCAAATTCAGGTTGCATTTCTATACTTGTTTCCCTGAAAATATGAGTGACTAGTCAGTTAATTTTGTTCTCACAGGAAAGAATATATTTTTTCACAATATGGTAATTTCAAGAAATTAGGTTTTCTAGGTGAAAAAAAAGGACAAAGAAAAGAAATTTTAGCTCTTAGACTAGAACAAGTTAGACTGGAAAGAGCAATCCTCTACATGCAAATTCTTATCCATTAATTATAAAGACATACTGTGAAATAAAAGATCTCTCCTTGTAATCTGTATTAGAATTTGCTAGCAGAAGAGTGAGTTTACTACTCATTCATCCCAAGCTTTCTGACAATTGGTAAACCACTTCATTTATTTGCAGCATTTCTTAAATTAAAAAACCCAACCTCCTAAACAAAATAACCTCACTATCTCCTTGCTTATTTTAAATACATCTGACATTCATTGTAACAGCAGCAAATCAGCTGTCATGATAATTATGAATATACAATAAATTCCACAGAATGAAACATTAAATCCATAACTGCTCATTTGAAGAGTGTAAGATGGACTAATTGTCTACTGTAAAAGAAACTTTGGACATCCCCTTGTTTTTTTCTCACTTGTCCTCTGTTAACTTGCTGTGTCTGAACTGTCTCTACTTTCTTGTCTCCCCCTTCTCCGGAGTTAATGCGCTAGTCAAGATAACTAGCGATAGTCCATCCTACCCAACTGCCCAGCTGTGGTGAAAGGGTGCAAGGTGTGACACACAGCTTGCAGTCCTTGGTCAGTGCTCTGGTCAGGTGACTCCAGGACTGCCACACTTGTCACTGCTAGAAACCCCACAAGAGAGCCACTGGTCTCTCCTTTGTAACCCAGTCCACAACCGCACTACACAGGCTATTTAAAAAAGTCTTTCAAGTCTTACAGGTTCATTTTTGTTTCCCTTGGTGTGGTCTGTCAATGTCAAGTGCAACTCTGATTAGAGGGTTTGTAACTTTTTTCAAATGTTCTCCTTCTGACACAAAATCGTGCTGACAGCACACCTGAAAGTTGGCACAGCATGCAGTGCTGTCCAATAAGTCCCCTCCTTGCTGTCCCAGCTCACACAAGACAGTCATCTTAACTCATTGAAAAAGTTGGAATGTGCGTTATGACACCAAACCATCAGAGAAAAACAGAAAGGACTATCTTTTCTGCCCACAGAGGAGATGAAGCTATCACAAAATTTTCTGATATGTGGATATTTCATTTCATATTGGCTTTTGATGTAAGATTTTTTCAAAGTTCTGAATATTTCCTTCACCATAGAATAAATCCAAAATAAAAATTTTATGTATGCAATTATCTGTAGAAAGTTGAATAGGAAATTACAAATCTCTAAGTAACCTTCAGTCAATGAACTCAATGACTGTAGTTGTGATGGATTTTCCAAGGTAGCTTTGCCTTGCTCTGTTTCATCATAGTCTGTCATTTTGTACCTAAAAAGCATCCTGGCATATCTCAGATGGTGGGACACACAAGTTCTGGCCTGATACTCTTTGGAAGTTGCATTCTTTAGTCTCTCCAGGTTCCCTGACTACTGGCAGCTTGACTTAGATGAAAAAAAAGTCCTAATTTGCTATCAATTCCTTGATTTTAAAACATTAGATCCTTGGATACACAAATAACACAGCACTGAGTTTGGACTTTCTTTCAAGAAGCGATGTTGGATTTTCAGAATTACAGACTAGATTGATGTAATTGCTGAGGAAGACCTTCAGCCAAGAAGTTTATCACGCTCCAAGGGACTGTTTGAATGAAGCAAAATTGTATCAGTAGCCTGTTGAGGATGTTGATATTTATCCAACTGTTTCCTAAAGCTGAATATTTGAAAAGTGTATAACACCCAATATTTAATCATCCAAATTAGTAACTTATTTTAATATTTTAAAATTATTAGTAGCATGCTGCAGATGTTTCTATACTAAAGAACAAAAATAAAGCAGATAATACAGATTACAGATTGCTGTAATGAGGCCTCAGTCAATTCTGGTGACTCCTATTTAATCTCTTCAGTTTACCTCTCATGACTGCACGGCTGGCTACAGCGACGAGGGGACAGTAGCAGGTACCACATGTCTTCATCTAGCAAGACTTCCAGCCTACCCTCCTAGTACTCATACTGGGGAGGAGGAGACTAGATAGGTAGGCTAGGAGGTGGGTGAAAAACTGGCTTATCTGCTTCAGCTAAAATCTAGCTGTGTCCAGCTCCTCAGGGTCCATACTGGAAGTTGATATTGCTTGATGTCTTATGTATCAACTACTACACAGAAATCAAAAACATCCTTAGCAAATTTTCAGATGACACCAAACTCGGGGAGCAGTCGATGTGCTGTAGGACAGGGCTGCTGTTTAGAGGGACCCCAGCAGGTCAGAGAAATCGGCTGACAGAAACTGAATAAAGTTCAGCACTGGTGGATACAAAGTTATTTGCCATGAGGTGACAGTCAAGAACATTACTGCAGGATGGAGGTCAACTGATTGTGGAGCAGCTCTGCAGAGGCAGCCCTGGAGGTTGTGGTGGAGTTGTGTTTGAGGGTGCCCTTGCAGCAACGAGGCCGAGTCACAAGCACATTAAAAGACCATATTCTGCAGACTGAGAGGCTTCTTCCCTGTTTGGCACTTAACTCTGAGCTCTTTGCAACTCGTGAGGCCAAATCTGGAGTCCTGCACCCCAATTTACGTTATGCAGTGCAAAAAAGCCAAAGACAGACAAACTAGACTAGTCTTCAAGAAAATCCATGGTAGAAGAGAAAAACTACATAACCTGTGACTTTAGAGTAAAAACATTGCAACTCCTATGGGTGAACTATATTTGAATTCAAAATTTCTATTTTTTCTTGAGATATTTTCAGTGTCATAACCTAATTTTTTTCTGTTTCCACAGTTTAGCAACATAATCAATTTTACATAAGTATATTATGGTATGATTTCTAACACATCTTTAGGTGCCTATTTAATGTTATCATATATACCTACAGCATATGATCACATATGCTCACAAAAGAGAGGAGATGAGAAATAAAAGGAAAAAAAAACCAGCTAACACACACACACACACACTCCCCCAAAGAATACAGAAAGAAGAAGGAAAGAGTATCCTGAAATCAGTATTTGGATTCATGTCAGGTAAACATCCAGACTAAGACATTACTTGTTATCTTTGGTTGGATAAGCCTTATTTTTCTTCCCCAGAGCAATTAGCTCTCTTAAAAATAAAACAAAACACTTTCAATACATTCCTTTCACAGAAGGATAGTATTTCCTTCAGAAATCTCCCCTTCTAGATCAGATATTCATTCTCATGTTCGTGAACGATAAATGGTGTGTAATTAAATATATTTTCAATCTGTTATCAAAGTAAATTTATGAACTGAGCTGTTAAGTGAGCTGTTAAGTGATGTGAACCTCTTTGTTACAGTTTCCTTTCTCTGTGATGCAGTCATTTTTTCTGTTGAGTGAATAGCATGGCTGTCTTACTCATTTATTTGGTAGTTGCAATGCTGTGTTGTCCTCAAGTAAATGCACTGTATCATTGTGTGGCTATGAAATTGCAACTTTTAACATGTTTTTTAATTGAAGTAGTCAATTAAAAGCCTCTTCTTTTTTCTTAGGAACGCATTATGTCTTTTTGCTAATGCAATATAACTGTTGTCTGAAAGTATTGTGACACGTTTTCAACAAAATGAATACAGGCTTATGAAATGTGAAAACTCTTCCTGACCTAGTTTGAAGTTTTGTGAATGGTTATTGTATGTTTAAGCAAACCTCAAATTTAGTACTTTGTATATATTAAAGAACATTGTCTAACATAGCAATCTTATTATATGGAACTCAAAACCAGAACACTCTGCTTGCCAATGGCTTAGTCAAACATGTCATGAATATAAGAAGTAGTAATTTCTACGTTAATCTGTATTTTAAATACTTGATTTCTCATTCATACATGTACAGTTATCTTGTATTTTCAATTCAAGTGTAAAGCAGGGGAACTTTTCAAACCTGAAAAGGTTACACAGGTCACAAACCGTCTAGGGACCATCTGGTAAAATGTCTATTAGTTTTTACTTTTTATCATTTGTTAAGCATATGAACAGGCTCTAAATTTCACAGACCCAAACACCTGGTGGAGGGAAAACAGAGAGTTGTGTGAGGTAGAGCAGGCTGTAGACAGAAAAAATGGAACTCATATTTAAGACTAAGCAGTGAATCACTTCAACTATCATTTCTTCAGAACTTACTTCTGCTCTGCTTCTCAGCAATCGGTAGAAAAAAAGATGTCCTCACTCTAGACAATGAGATTGAGAATGAAAGTAGTGATAGAGACTAAACCATGTGAGAAATTTTTAGGGAAAAAAAAGTTCAGCACAGATAACAGATAAATACTGAACATTCTAGCAGATATTCCAGAAGCTCATAGCTATAGCCATTCCATTTATACATGCCCACTTTCCATCACCTTTATGGAACTTTTACAATTTATATATTTTTCTAATATAAATATTTTCATTTTTTTGAAGTGAGATTGACTTTAATTCATAAATTACTCTGCATAAAAGACTTTTTAAAATATTTGTTTATCCTAAATACAATTGAGTATAAAGCTTTTCAGTGATGTGTTTTCAAAACATCCAGTTTTTAATGTCAGTTTTCTGGGGTACAAGAGGTTTCTGTCACCTAATTGTAATAGATTTTGTCTATCTTGAAATAAAACCACAGATGAAAGTCTGCCTTTCCAGTAAAACTAGGAATGGCAAATACATTGGATCCTTTCACATTGTATCCTTAAAAATTTATTGTATTGACAGAAAGAAATTAATATCAATGCACTTGTATGGCTAGTTTGTTGACAAAGCCTGACCACTGCTCATATTCAGGCTCAATTTCTGGTTCTTTGGAACAAATTCTATATATGATACAAATTGGAAAATCAAATAATTGAAAAATGTAAACACCTGCAACTTCTGAATGGTTATATTTTCATGACAACTACAGTAAGTACAGAAAGCTTTTTTTATGGCTGTGCTTAGGACATAGTCAAGTGTTAAATGTGCAAGCAATTATGAACTTGGCACAGTAGCAGTATTTATTTTAAGCTCTACTTGTGCTGCTTTGGTGGAGGATGTTTACTTAACCAGACTCTATTAAACATGCTGAAGACTTTTTACTCTAAAACATTTTTAATTGATGAAACACAGAAGCAATCAATCATCACAAATGGTAAAGAAAGGCAGACAGACACAGGCAAACAGAATAAGATCTGTAGGTGTCTTTTTATCTTTTAAAGAGATTGGGGAGAAAGGCATATTTGTGCCGCTGAATTAAGTGTTTGTGAAATGAGAACACTTGATAGTGGTGGAGACTGAATTCTTCTATTTATTTACAAGTAGAGCATAGTGGTGGGAACTCTTGCATGGTCTCTTGCCTTTCCTATTCAACCTCTGACCTAATGGACCTGATGAGCTTATCCTCTTTCATGACAGGAAAAATCCATGCTGAATATACAACCTGTGGGTCTGACTTACCCAAACAATACTGAAGGGTGATGCTTTTCATGCACCATTTGTAAGCATATGAAAGCCATTGCACTGCCTCACATTCCTGCTCTAGGAAGCAAATTCAATATAATCCTGAGCACCAGTAGATGGGAAGCATTTCTCTACCACCTTACTCTCAAACTGTATCTGTTCTGATGTTCATTTCTAAATTAAGTGCTTCCAGATGTTCATTTCTAAATTAAGTGCTCATAAATGTAGTTTTTAAGTTTAAAACCAATGGATTAATAGAATACAATGTAGAAACAATTTCAGAGCATAGCCTTTCTTTGAAAAGGGAACTATTGACACCTGTTTCTAAAAGGATTGCTTAAACCTGAAATAATAGCTCAGACTAAACTTCTGATTTCTGTGGGAATTTTATCTGAAAGAGAATCGCAGGACTATATCCAGAGTAGAAAAAGATTAAATAAGTTACTTAAATCATACGGAAAGGTATTCCAAAGTGGTTTACACACTTGTGCTTCTCATAACTGTGAAGATGAAAGGAAATATATGTATATTAATGGTATATAAATGTATGTATTTCCTTTCACCTTTGCATGAGTATATTTATATTGACGACAACAAATGCTTCAACTTACTTGCATTAATTCACTCACACATTCATATGTATATCCAAAACAGCTTTCATACGAATGAATATTTGTACCCTAAAAGAAGGAAATATCAGTAATTTTTCTTCAAGTTCAAAATAATTGACAAAGACAGTCTGCTTAAAATGGATGTAGATTTTATTATTTTTTCTGGGAGATTTTGCTTTGTATTAATGTTTTTTGGTTTCTCGTTCACAGTATTTATGTAAATTATAATGCCCTTTTACTGCCTTCCTAGAAAATTAGAATGCCCTCTGCTGTTAAACATTCCTAAAGTCTTGTAAAATGTATTGATATTTGTGTAGGAATAGTGATTTAAATTTCTGTCTTCTGTTCTAAAAGGTGTGATGGTAATTCAGTTCAAAGGTGTATGTGTTATTAAACCTTACCTTTTTCTTTATGACATTGCTGAAATTGTATTTTTGAGCTCTCGATATGTGAAAGCAAGGAGTAATGACATATTTTGTCTCTCTCTTTCTGTTCAAAATTCAAAAACATTATAATTTCATTGCAGTTTTCTCAGATGCAAACAAGATTTTGCCCCGGAAAAAATATACCTTCACCATGGATCACTAATCGAGATAATAACATGAACAGTATTGCTTACTTGTGTTTGGGTCAGCAATGGTACATGAGAGATTTTTGAGAGATTTGTTCTCTTTTATTATGGAAAATACTATCATTGAATAATTAGAGATAGTGAATATGATGTGTAATTTCAACTAAAAATTGTTTAAAGTACTGATTCATACTTCTAATTTTTAATAATGAAATTCATAATATGCCATTCCACTTAAGTTTGGAAATGGCTATGGCCCTATAAGAGTATTTTCAAGGGCAATAGATTTTAGTATACTGGCCAAAATAAAGAATGCAATATAACATTTAACATAAGCAGAGATAACTGAATCAGAGATGTTTCCCATATTAGCATGTAAGCAGATTGTTCTTTTTGGTTGAGAAAGTGTTCAACCACTATACTAGGAAGGTAGCATATACAAGTGTAGTATGAACTATTATGTCCATTTTTCATTAAATTCACGTGAATACTAATCTTAGGGAGCAGTGAGATAGTTAACTCAATGTCTGATATCATTAACAAAATAGTTTTTGAAAATTATCAATATATTTACATTATTCAAGAATTAACCTATATGAAAGCTTGTGGAATTCCTCAGCTGAGAAGAAAAATCAGCCAAGTACATAACTTTGATTATTTCACAACTGAAAGTTAGCATTACTCTAAAAAGCTTTGGGGTTTATATTATTTTAAAAATATAAATTTCCATTTCTTGGCCTAAAACCATACCTTCTTTTTTTAAGGACACTGACAGTGAAAGTGTGATCTGACCTGACTCAATTGATGCATACCAGAATATAGCATGAAATGAATTATTACTTCATATTTCCTTGATATTTTTCATACTTAGAAGGATTAATTTGTTTAGTTTCAATTTTTTTTTCTGAGAATCAGTCACGTAAGAGCCTATGACACTGTTAGTCAAGGGATACTGATGTTGAAATCTCTGTCCTCTAGTCAAAACTACCCCTTTTTTTTTCACAAGCAAATGTTGAACATCTTCAAAACCCATCATCTTTCATAAATCTTGACGTTACCAAACAGAAGGAAAATCCCAGGTCAATGAATCTAGTTGTCTGTATTTACATGTGACAGTGTAATAGTGTGCCACTGCATTATAATATTAATAACATTTATTTCCTATTTTGGCAGAAACAAGCTACTATATTTTCTTTCCTTTTGATTCTGTCAGCCTGCCAGAACAAGTGAATTATTTGAACCATTCTATTTCTTGGATAAACCCATCATCCATGGTTTGTGCCTTTCACTTTTCCTGTGCCATGACAGCATCAATATGAGGAACGTGAAGACACACATTGGATACATCTCTCTTGTGAAGCCTTTGAGCACGTCACCTCTGTCAGGACATAGTACCCTTTGCTCTGCTGTCCTTCCTCTGAGCCTACCTCTGTGTCCTTGTGTCCAACAAGCTCAGGACATGATCAGGAGACTGGGTCTGAGGTGCACATGTAGAGCACATTTATTTAACATAGACACACCCTAGACACAGCCCAGGACTGACTGAGTGGCTTGGTGCTTCACAGAGTGTGTCAGGAGGAGGCAACCCCAGGAATGAATCTACTCCTTAGGCAACTACACCAGAGGCACATGAACAATTGCTTTTCAGGGCAAAGCAATTATAATTTTTTTTTTAATGCGTTGTAAAATAAAACATATTTTTCAAAAATGTGTCTGAATCTGCATAAACATCTGTGATACATGTAGATTAGCTTATGAATGACAAAGAGAATGAACAATTTCAAGAGTGGTTTACAATTGAAAATACTGTGACTCCTTAACTGACAGGTCATGACTGTAAATTAACATGAGCCAATCAGTGTGAGCTACAGTCTAATATTCTTCGATTATACAACTTCAATGTATTTCCTGTCTTTAAATCCTGCAAGAGTGATATAAAATAAATTTTAAATACAGAGTTTTTTAAAAGGACATGTTGGTTTAGTTTTAAAACTCAGTCTTTTAAGAAAAGGGATAGTCATTTATTAACTTTTAAGAAAGAGTCAGCTAGGTCTATTTCATTGGGATAGAATATTTCCCACTGCAATATAAGAGAAAAGGAAATAGATTTTGTCTATGTCATTTTGAAAACCAGATAATTTTATTATTGCTTCCCCCATAATCCTGCATGTATTTTCCTTAGCAATCATATCTGTTCATGGTTACTCATGTCCTTATCTGACTTTGTTGTTTATGTATCATCTGTATTGAATAATCTCAATTCCCATTCATAACAGTAAGATATGAAAATAAAAGCTTATAGAGAATTCTTTCTTTCTGCTGTGGTTAAGACAAAAGTTAGATTTAACTCTCAGACTTTGGTGAATTACTGAACAAAATATATAAAGGAATCTCCTCAAATTATTGTGCTGCCTTTACAGTTTCTTAACATAATACAAAAAATAACTGCAGAGAAACACATATTCTAGCTGTAATTTTAACTGACAGAAAGCAGAGCACAAGATTTGTCAATAATGCAAAGAACTCCTAGCCAGGTCCTCTGAAATTGTAAACTTTTCTAAAGATCAAATTAATAATAATCAAATAGTTTGACATCTATTGATTTAGACATTCAGAACAAAGTAAACTCTCAAGAATATTTGGGATTGTCATTTTGCTTGTATAATATTTTGCTGATTACAAGTTTTGTAACATTCTATAAAGCAGATAGAAGTGAGACCTGAATTGAATAAAATAATATATTTAAAAGGAAAAACAAAAAACCAAAATGTTTTACAAAAAATTTACAAAAATAACATCATTAGTAAGTATTTTAAGTTTTTGTTTTATGCTGTCTTTCATTGCCCTTTTTGTTTTCCACCCAGTATTTGCTGTTTTCTGCTCTAATGTCGCATACTGTTTCTCACAATATTCTACTTGAAAAACTGGCTGCTATTGGCCTACCCAGGCACATCCTCTACTGGATAAAAAGCTATGTGGATGGCCGGGCCCCAGAGTCATCATAAATGGAGTGAAATAAAGTTGGAGGTCAGTCAAAAGTGGTGTTTCCCAGGGGTCTGTGCTGGCTCCAGTTCTGTTCAATAGGGCTGAAACCAACGGGATGAAGTTCAGCAAGACCAAGTGCAAAGTCCTGCACTTGGTGCAGCATTACGGGCTTGAGGAAGACTGGCTGGAGAGCTGCCTGGCAAAGAAGGACCTGGGGGTGTTGGTTGACAGCTGGCTGAATATGAGGCAGCAGTGTGCCTGGGTGGCCAAGAGGACCAATGGCAACTTGGCGTGTATCAGAAACAGCATGGCCAGCAGGACAAGGGAGGTGATTGTGCCCCTGTACTCAGCACTGCTGAGGCTGCACCTCGAGTACTGTGTTCAGTTTTGAGCCCCTCAGTACAAGAAAGACATTGAGGTGTTGGAGCGCATCCAGAGAAGGGTAATGAGACTGGTGAGAGGCTGGAAAACAAGTCTTATGAAAGGTGACTGAGGGACTTGGGATTGTTTTGTCTGGAGAAGAGGAGGCTGAGGGGAAACCTCATCACTGTCTATAGCTACCTGAAAGGAGGATGTAGCAAGGTGGTTGTTGGTCTCTTCTCCAAATGGCAGTTGATAGGATGAGAGGAAATGGCCTCAAGTTGTGCCAGGGGAGGTTTAGATTAGACATCAGGAAAATTTTCTTCACCAAAAGGGTTATCAGACACTGGAACAGGCTGCCCAGTAAGGTGATTGAGTCACCACCCCTGAAGGTATTTAGAAGACAAGTAGATGAAGTGCTCAGGGGTATGGTTGGATTCAATCTCAAAGGTCTTTTCCAAACAAGTAATCCTACGATTCTATGTTTCTATGAATTAGCTCTGCAAACATGAAGTACATTACTTATTTAGATTCACATCTGTTAAGACATTTAGGCGTTTGTATCCTAAATGCCGAAGGTATACGCAGATAACCTTGAGAATAATATTTGAACTCAGAGGCTGAGTCTATGTACTAACACTTGAGATGTTACTTAGTATTTATCAGGAAATAATACAGTATAGCAATATATTTCACTCCTTTGAAATGTTTAGATACTTTGAATCATCAGCTGAAAAAATGTGTCTTATGTACTTAGCATCAGGAACCTAAATAAATTATTTTCACTAAAGACATACAGAAATATTATTAAAAACCTGTTATTAGGCTTTATGTACACAATTTTAAGCCAAAGATGTGTTGACGCCTTTCTGCTGTTTATAAATCAGCCCAATGGATACAACACTGTGACGCAAACTACGAAACCTCAAATACTTTCTCAGCAGGAGATCATTTGGACCCCCATCTTCTATGTCACACTATGTCACACCTTATCAGCATAGACTGAGTAAAGTTCTTAAATAAAATTTTTAAATCATTCCAGAGATTACAAAATCAGTAGATGTTTTTGATCAGTAAATTGTGGCAAAGAAGATGTTATGTCTGTTTAGGAACATTTTTTTTTTAATTAAGAAACTGTCATTCTCTATTGAAGAGAAACCCAGAAGAGCAATAGGAATCTGTTTAAAAGGCAGAGGACCTTAAGACTATAACTGGTCCTTCTATTTACTCTTGTATACAATCCTGAATCTATTACAGTCACTATAGGTTTAGCTGTTGCTTTCAATAATTTGCCCCATTTGTTAATCTGCAGTTTAAGATGTCCTGTAATCAGCTGAATTATTTTAAAGTTAACAACTTATTTCAATTGGTACTTCTTTTAAAGAGAAGATCGTAATGAGTTTAAAGCATATTCTTAATATTAAGCTTTAACTTTCATTCTGCTGAACAGAATAAAACAAAGTATGAAACATAATTATTTCTGCTTTATCTGAGACATATTTTAGCTATTTATAATACCTTCTCTTTAGTGAATATTATTATTTTGATGTTTTGTTTTTATATCCATCTTAGGAATTACATATTGTGACATGAAATTCCGGAAGTCTCTATTCAGCAGCAAAAATATCTCTGTTCCTGGTAATCCAAACATATACTGTACCGCTTGCCTTGACAGATGAAAAAGTCAACCACTTCTCACCTCTTTTTTTTCCCTACCTTCTTTTTTTAAGGGATCGAGTAGGGTCTTTTACTTGGTTTCTGAGCCTCATGACATTTTTAACTGCTTTTCTGCTCACTAGATTTTAATAATATGCCTGAAAACAAACATAGGTGTTCTAAACCATTGTTTCTAAGACTGTTTTTCCACTGCACTGTCCTATCTCAAGAACCATTATTTCAGTTAACAAGGGTTAATTTACACAGTTAAACACAGGGTCTAACAGAGCTCTGTCCCAATGCAGTGCGTGCTTATAAGGTGCAGACCCCGCTGGTCACACAGACCTCCTCTCCAGGAGCTCCCCCTACTTCAAAGAAAATAGCTTGAGAGACAGAGCTATGGCTTTTTTCTCAATTTAGGATTGAGAAAGAGAGCAGCAGAGTGGGATGACAGGCAAGTTTTTCCTATGTAATGGGTGGCAGTGCCAAGATTTGCTGGGAGACCGCCATCATGCTAGGACAGTGATAGGAAGTCAGGAAACACAGTTTATACAAACAGCCACTGCCTGGTTGATTGGAAGACCCGAGTACAAATAGAGCAAACTAAGTAGGACAATATGTAGCCTTTATTAAACTTAATGTTATATCATTTATCAGTGACATGGTGAAATTACTTAGATCAGACTTAGCCGAAGAGTTAGAAAACATTAGCTCAAACCAGAATAATTGGAAAGTCTAGAAAATTCCGCAAAATAACAATAAAAATCTGAGAGAAGGACTGTTTCATAAGCTTCCTGGCTCCTCGGAAAAAAAGTATTAGAAAACTTAAGGCAAAAATGCTTTTCCTGTAAGATTCTTAGCCCAGATTTTATGTGCTAAAGAAGTTAATACAGTTCTTTCTTACCCAATAGCCATTAACATTTTCATTAAGATGCAGTAATCATCCGAATATTTGGAGGCTAATCCAAATTGAACTTGAACTCTGCCCTTGCCACTAAAAGTGACTTTCACCTACATAAAATTCTGGTAATCCTAAATAGAAAGATAACTTTCTGAATCCTTAGCCAGACACTAAAGATGTATTTTATTGTTTTAAGGGGGAAAAAAAATAAATAACCAAACCCAGTAATTATCCACATTGCTGGAACCATAAGAATCTTGTCACTTTTGTTCTGGAATTATTTTTCATTTGAGTTCATGTTCATGTATTACACAAATCACATTCCAGTTCTAAAAAGCAACATGTCTCATAACCATTATGAAAGCTCAACATGCCAAAGAATCTGTTTATTTCTGAGCGAATATCTAATTTGTTTTAACTGAAATCAGTTACCAAACTCCAGCAGATCTTAGCGGAAGTGGAATTATGATCATTGTGGAATTCCAACATAAACACATTGTGGAAAATTAACAAAATGTGTATTCTCCCATACACTAACTGAAATTGTGACATACACACCATACACACACTTGCATATACCTTTAAGTGAAAATAGTATCAGGGTCAACATAAACAAAGGACACATCTTGCTCATGAGGGCAAATCCAGTGCAAGAGTTGAAATCAGACTTTATGGAGCAATTGCAAACTACTCCTAATGCTCTTCTTCCGCGTACCAGTGTTTCTGAGATCAAAACTTCCAGAAACTTGCAGGGCTTAAGACTGCTCCAAAACTGTTCCCCCTTGAAACAATTCCAAATTGTTGTTGTAAGAATGATTCACAAAGGGAGTTAAAAGACAAAGTCGCAAGGCAAATCTGCTTCCAGGCAGGATTTTTCACCTCCAATTCTAGGGTCAATACAAAGACTTTTCCAGGCTTCCAGTTCTGTAACAAGCCACTGAATGCAAGGACCTGTGACCCATAAAGCCCTCGGGCTGTCAGCTGCTAAAGTCCAGGCACCCAGGTCCTCCAAGGTTAGCAAGCTCTTGGCTCAATTTCAGCCTGGACAGACATTAAGCTATGGGGTTTGAAGCTCATGGGAACCATAGCATCCAAGTGCCAAGGTTTCGGGCTCAGTCTTGATTCCTAGGCAATCCAGTTCCTCTACATCCTAGGATCTGAGAGAATCCAGGACCTGTGGCCCAAAGCCATCTCACCAGATTGGCTGTTACTGAGCCAGAATCACATTTCCTTTCAAAGAAAACTATGAATACTAGTTCCTGATCCAACTGAAACTTATTTTTAAATGCAAGAATATTATAGAAAGTACCTGAATAATACAGCGAGAACTGGAAAATTGCCTATAAGGAATGACCAAAGGGGAAAAAAGTATTATGGAGGAAAAAAACCTATGCCATAAACAACAGAGACCCTTGAATACATCATCTAACATCAAGTTATAACAAACAAAAAGAAAACAAGGAAGAAAGAAACAAGACAACTAGGTGGTGAGGAAAATATTGAAAAGTGAAGGTAAATTCTGTATGGCCCTACAACTGAATAAAGTTTTTGCTTGTTTTCTATAAAAATATTTATACGGAGATTAAGGAGGCAATAATATTTAACACCTAGAAATTAAAGTTTCTGTCATCAAATGAAAATAATCATCATGCACTGTAAAAAAGTCAAGTGGTTACAAATATTCCCCATCTAAATTCTGAAGTATTTTTTTACTTTAGTTGTATTTTAAGAAACGTGATTTTTTATACATTTATCAGTCTGGGCTCAGATGGTGACTAGAAAAGTACACGATAAAACTAGACAAGAAGGAGACTAGACAAGTACTAGATAGCAAGCAAAATCCAGTTTGTTGCTAAATACGTTGAACCCAAATTCTCGTTTAGAGCATCCATCAGCTATTTCCAGTATCCCCATTATTAGAAGTTCAGAGACTTCTGGTAAAAAAATAATGATTTTTCTTTATTTCCTTAGGCACTTGCTCTTGGAGACAGAATGCTAAGCTACATATAGCTGTGATGTGACTCCATATAGCTGTTGTCATGTTCTTGTTGTTAAATGAGGGAACTTTTTGAGAAAGATGAAAAATGGTCAAAATAACCTTTGGTTGTTAAATTACTAAAAATCAGAGAAAAACGGAGAGGAAGCATAATATCAGTGATTAAATCAAAGAGACTGTTTTTTTTTTAATTTATCCTCCGTAGCTGTCATTTATCCAAATGGGAAATGCAATAGAAGTTATTTATACTGAGTACCCTAACCTTGTAATATTTCAGCAGATAATGATGATAAAAATACTGATACCAGTACGAATTCAATAATTTGTTAAAGAAGTGAACAAAGACACGAGGCATTGGGTTGAAAGAAGGTGTAAAGGGTTAATAGAGTTCTTAATACGTTAATGTTGAGACCAATCTTATTTAATAACACTGTTAATGTGTTTGTCACACAAACACACACACAAATGTAATGAATTTTACTGTTACTTAAACATTATGATCAAATATAGACAGACAAAATTTTACATTAAAGCTTCTGATGGGAAGAAGTGGATGATGCTGAAATCAGAACTTCAGAGAGGGGCTGAGACATTGATGACATGATGCGTATGCTAGAAAAAGGATGTCTTCTTTATTAGTTGAAATTTTTTAAAGAAATAAAAATGTAAAGCCGGGACTTATTTGTATAATTCTGAATGCTTTTGGAATAAACAATTGCAGAAAGTGCTACTGTGTTGGCTGGAACCATGGAAAAATAAACCAGCAAAAAGTTTTAAAGGATCAGTTTATTTTAGTTAGGGGGAAAAAAAGGCTTGATTGTTTTCTATAAAATGACCTGTCCTTCTTATTTTTTAAATCTTATTTCCTATTCATCTTCTGGTTGTTCAGGATATTCAGCAAAAGTGTTGAAGTTCAGTGAGTATTCGTTGTTTTGTGCTGTGTAAGCTCTTGATATATATGAAGAATAGGAGATTCAAGATTTAAATCAGCCTATTAATTTCCCCAAGTATGGTAGACTGAGAATAGCATTTAATGACAAGAGAAAACTGTGCTAAGATAAACCAAGTGTTACTAAGAGCTGTATCTTCCCCTCAAATAAATAAAGATCAGTATTAGTATGATAGCTTCATACAAAATTGTCAGTGTTTACATCAGAATTATTGTATATCTTAGCTTTCACTATGAACAGGTAAAACATATTTATTTTCTAAAGGACAGTTAAACAGAACACTCTGACACATTATTTTTCAGGTCTTTAATGTTATGTCTTCTTTCAACCAAATCAGGCTATGCTGAATAGAAATTCCTTTTCACATTTGTGATGTAGTTAACTAACATTATTTCTGAAGTCAACTTAAGTGGGTTCCATGACAGTGAATAATAAACAGAATGTGGTAAAAGGATTCTTGCAATATATGTACCCTGTCATTCAAAACTACAGGTGTTGTGAGTCTCATTTAATATATTTCTGCTACAGTATTTGTGAATTCCTAAGTGGGACATGATTTTGCATCTTACTGTTCAAGGTAGTGTGCTCAATTAATATGATTTAGGTATTTGTCTAATCTATCTGTCTTTCTGTCTGTCTGTCTGTCTATCTATCTATCTATCTATCTATCTATCTATCTATCTATCTATCTATCTATCTAAGGTTCTCTTGTACCAAAGGGATACTGTAGTCTGCTGAACTGTCTTTGGATCCTGTGCTGAAAGAGGAAAAACATCGCTTTTTCAGTCTCTCCATGGTACAGTGAGTATCTGAAAGAAAATCTGGCCTAACCAGAAGTTGAACTACCTTCTGATCTGATCTCTCAAAATTTCCTATGCTAGCAGTGATTTTTAATTGAATTTGTATTCACTACCCACAGTCTCACTTATCATCATAGACCCTTGTGCCAGGCAACTTAATCACCTTGAATGACTTCATGCAATGCAGTTTTCTAGGTGTCTTCATTTAAGTCTTTTCGGATGTTGCCCAAAGAAGGAATCTTGCAGCTGGCTATGAGTCTCTTGGGCAACAAACGCAGAATACAAGAGAACGAAAATGAAAAACAAGTATGTGTTGAAGTTACTGACAATTTTAAATCAAGAATATGCTTGGAACAATATTTTCAAAATTATGTGTACATATGCAGTAATATTCCCAAGCTTTGATAGCTTAAAAAAGATATAAAAATACAGATAATCCTACAAGTTCACATAAAATCTTCATTTTCTGTTGCAAGAAGTGTTTGAGATATTGTTTAGTGGTGAAGTCTACAACTTTTCAGACACAGTAGCATTGTACCTTGAATTTTTTTTTCCTTCTTCCTACAGATAATTTGATGTATTTTCTACTCACTATGGAATAATGTCTTTGCTGCTAATGTTCCTTACATTTTTAACGAATTTGTTTGTGCTTACGTATTTTAATAGTTCATTCCCTTATATGCTATGCAACAGACAACAAGCCAGCCTTTCCCAACTAGAAAATATTTGAAAAAATTATAAATAAAGCAAAAGTCTGCTACTCTAAATAATTATATGAACGCAGCTTTTCTAAGACCTGCAGTAGAAAACATGCGGATACATATGAAGAGTGAGCTAAAATTGTGTACAATACAGTAAATGTGATAAATTTGGAAACATACACATAAAAGCAAAATGCAAAACTACACTGCTTTCCTTTTGTACCTGAAAATTTACACAATGTAGGTATAGGTAAATATGTGTCAACATATGATTCACTCATAACAAATCAATTAAATATCTGTATTGTCATATTTATTTTGCCTGGGAACGAAGCCAAAAAATATATGTCAAATAACACAAGAAGAGTGTCGAGGAATTTGATACAAAACTCTGTAGAGACAAATCCCTGCATAAGTGTTTGTGTTTTGTATCCATTTTACAACACACTCATCTCTGCTATTACTACATTGCCTCTGCTAGGGCTATGCTGCCACAAGCTTGTTGCAAAGTGAATCTGTTTGGTGTTTTTTGCACTGAAAATGAGTCCTGTTCATGGGTTCAGTTTCTGCTTTCAGTTGTAAGTGGAAAAGCAGAAGCAGGTCTATTGACAAGCTATGTTCTGTAAGGAAGCAATACACCAACCAGCTCTGCAGTAGACCGACGTCCAGACCTTTCTTCTGACTCTGCTGCAGGTTTGCAAGTCAGCATGGGACATGCAGGTTCTTGGCTTTCTGCAAGCAAATTTATCTCAAAAATAAGGAGACCAGGTACATAGCTGAGGATACATATGTGTGTGAACTGATTTTGTCTTAGGTTCATATAAAGCAGATTCATTCACAATGTCAGAGCTGGTAAACCTTTTAGAGGTCCTGTTGTATGCTTGTATGAGTCCTTAAAAGGCTCATGGAAAGGAGACAAAATAATAAGAAGAATTAAAAAATCTATAAACTCTCTGCCTTTGCAAACTGGAACCTGAATAACAATATGAAATTTTACTGTCATTGCTGACTTAATATTTGTAAGACCGCTCTACATACTGTGAGATCTGTGACTGCTCTCAGTTTGGACAGCTTCAATATTTCTTAATAGGTTTGATTTTCAACAGCTGTTGATCCTGTAGCTCCTAAGAAACACACATTGCAGCTTGTGTACCCTGATTATTAGTCATCTTTGAAAATGTAATCTATGTACAAATTTTAAATGACACTAAAGACCCACTTATCTTGTTGAAGTCAGGAGTAGCTGTCACAGCCCTTGTGAAAGTCAGATTGTACATTTTTCTCCTAATACACTTCTATGTTGTGAATTTACAGGAGCCTTTAGATTTCAAACAACATATGTTAAATGGAAAACAAGCTAAAAATTATTTCAAAACTACTGTTAAACAGTTTTATTCTGTTAAACTGTAATTTTATTGCTGGTGATTAAACAAAGGATTTCAATGTACATTCTTTTTGAGAAATAATAACGGTCTATACATTTCAACAATCAATTCAATAAGTTTCTCCTATGATTTCTAGAACGCCGCAATTTTTCTTTACTTTACCTGTCATCACATTGAACCCCGATGGAGAGTGGTTTTGTTGACAAGAAATCATACACGACATTGTAAGACATTGTCAAAAAATTTCAGATTTTACTTTTCTTTTTACAAATTAGTGCAAATTAGTGCTCTTAGATATTTCCATACTTTTTCTACAGTGATGGGAAGGAGTAGGCTGTAGCATAACAAGATCTCTTCAGTTCAGGAAAGGTCTTGTGAAGAAAAGGAAATGGCTCTGTGATGAATTAATTTCAGAGCACAGATAATAAGACCAGAATTAAACTTCTTGTCCTTCAAAATTCATCACAATTGAATAATGTAAATTAAAGACATCATGCATTGGAGCAGGAACACATGTTCTTAGTACAGGTGAAATGCAATTGCGGTAAACATTTTCAGGATTTTTTGTTTGGAACAAAGTTTTCAGAATTACTGACAAAAGTGAGAATTAATGGCTTAACAACCAGAAACAGGCATTGAATGGTTTGGCTTTTCCATGGGTAGTTCTGAGGATACACTGTTGTATAGCGTCGCCACCTCTTTCCACATCAGGTTGTGTGACCAGGGCAGAGCTCTTAAGAACGAAAAAAAAAAAGTCACTCTGAAACCTGAGTGAGAAAATGAAATAGAGATCTGGATAAGGGATTGAGTGCTCCCTCAGTGAGTTTGCAGATCACACCAAATTGGGTGGGCGTGTCATTCTGCTTGAGAGTAGGGAGGCTCTGCAGAGGGATCTGGACAGGCTGGATTTATGGGACGAGGCCAGCTGTAAGAGGATCAACAAGGCCAAGCCCCAGGTCCTGCACTTAGGTCAACACAACCCCATGCAACACTGCAGGCTTGGGGAAGACTGGTTGGAAAGCTGCTCAGTTGGGGTGTTGGTCAATAGCTGGTTGAATATGAGCTAGCAAGGTGCCCAGGCAGCCAAGAAGGAGGTGGGGGTGAGGCGAGTGTTGGGCTCTTCTCCCAAGTAACAAGCGACAGGATGAGAGGAAATGGCCTAAGGTTTCACCAAAGGAGGTTTATACTGGATATTAGGGAAAAGAGTTCTTTACAGGAAGGGTGGTGAATAATTGGAACAGGCTGGCCAGGGAACTGATTGAGTCACCATCCCTGGAGGTGTTAAAAGATTGTGTAGATGTGACACTTTGGGACATGGTTTAGTAGGCACAGAGGTTGGACTGATGATTAGAATTGATGATCTTAATGGTCTTTTCCAACTGAAATGATTCTATGATGCTTTTCTAATACCAGAAATTAAACCAGTGGGACTTGATATGCATTATAAACTGCTTTGAAATACTTGAATTTCTGCCTTAGACATCACTATAGCTAGGATTTTCTCCTAGATGTTTTATTTTTATCCAAAAAAATAAGCAAAGTGTTGTTCCTGTTTTGAAATATATAACATTTTCTTCTCACTTTTGTCAGTAATTCTGAAAACTTTGTTCCAAGCTAAAAATCCTGGAAATGTTTACCACAATTACATTTCACCCATACTAAGAACGTGTTCACGCTCCAATGCATGATGCCTTTAATTTACATTATTCGATTGTGATGAATTTTGAAGGACAAGAGGTTTATTTCTGATCTTATTATCTGTGCTCTGAAATTATAACAAATTTTGAAAACCTTCATTGATTGCTTCCAGGTAGTAATACTACAGACTAACTTTTACGGTTAAAAATCAGGCAAACTTTCTTCCATATACAAAAGAAATCCCAAAGGAAGGCAATACCAGTCAAATTTTGTTTGAAAAATATAACTTTAATAAACAGTAATTTTTCAGAAAGCGTTATGCACAAGAATAGCAGACAACTGAATTCCCTCATTTGGAAGCAAAGATCACACAAGCTGAAAAATCCTAGTATGTTGAAAATTCAAGCAAACAGAAAGATCATTTATGGGGAGGGAAACTTAAGTTAATCTTACAATTTTTTAAATTTGACCTAATTATCTCCACAGTATGCCTTTTTGTCAGCATGTTGCAGAGTAGAAACACAAAAGTTGAATGTACATGGGCTTGGTGATTCGCTTACAGTATTAAAAGGCACCATCATCAGAAGACGCCAGAGGGATGACATATAGCCCTGTTAGCCAAGTCATGCAGGCTCCATCAAGGTCAGGAAAAAAAAAGCCCTTGGTTTTTAGATCATTTCTGCAACATCCAATTATGCATTTCTAACATATCACTAAACAAAACAGTGAAATATTATCATGAGTTCAGTATGGGTCTACCTTTTTTTTTACATAATAATTGCTATCAGAGCTTTTTCTTAAGCAGTTTGATTTTTTTTTCCTTTAGCATGAACTAAATTAGCCAGCTAAAATATATTTTTCTAAATTAAACCAAAAAACAGGACAGTGGAAGAAAAGTTACAAATAATTCTCTTTGAACTCAGCTGCCTCTTCTTCAGTGGAACAGTTTGCATTATGTTTTCTGCATCAACAACATTTCTCACACATACTCTATCTTTTTCAGGAAAAAAAAGAATGGAACTGCAGAAGTAACTGTTCTTAAATAAACAGGACACTAATGCGGTGCATCTCTTTTCTAGCATCTCCACTGTGCCTGTACATGGCCATTATACTTAGACTTCTCTTTTGTATCCCAAGATAATACTGGAACTTGAGTCTACTTCACTCAAGTCAGCCATAAGGCAGTAACTTTGTAGTAGTCTGCTGATTTTCTCTTTATCAGCAGAAATTTTTTTTCCAGTGACATTTCTTTTGGTTGAAGGAAAGTTTTTTAAAATAAAAGGAAGATTAATTTATAAGTACATAGATAGGTAAGAAAGAGATGGGTGACATTGTTTAAACAAGAAGCTTTTGGCTGAAAAGTACAACATTTTGTTTTGCAGTCATTGCCCTATATCATGTAGCTACATTTACCTGAATTCTCAAGCCCTGGTTTTCTGACTAGGTTATGTTTGCCAAGGAGCAATTCTGTCATAAAAATACCTCATGGAAATGTCCAAAGAATCTGTAGAAAATGACAACAAAAAGGACTCTTCTATTTTAAAACATTTCAGAAAAATAAAAAAAAAACCCATTTCCTGATGGGCTTCATCAAAAGAAACCCCCAAAACACAAACATTCCCTGAAAATACAAGGCAGATAGAATACAAGACCAGGTTTAAATTAAAATACTATGCCTGATGAGTTTGAGTGTTCCTGTTTCAACAGGCATCTCTGTTCTTCTTTGGTGTTCGGAGGGACTGGAAAGAGTCATACTGAAAAAAACTGATAGACAAAGTTGAATTTATGTTCTTTTTGATGAGAATGGAAAAGGAAATACTGAAAATGTCTTTATAAAATTGTTCTCATGAGACGTACATCCCACTTTCAGGCCTGGGGAGCACTGGGAGAAGGCTATGCACATAATAAAAGCTGCTCACAGAATTCTATCTTGAAATGAACAAAAATATCTGAGTTTATCTGCTTCTCACAGACTGGGCTTCAGTCTTCTTTCAGCTGTAGTACGTTGACATTGGCATCACTCCACTAGTGCCATTGACATGATTTCTGACTATTGCTGTTGTTCCCGGCGTTTCTAAAAGTGGTCATTTTTGTATTATAAAACCACACCTGCATGTGGTGTTAGCTGGTAACTTTTTAGGCATGCAAAAGGAAAAAATGGTTGGGGATAAAGACTATAATATCATCTCAATTTTTGATGTGGTACTCCTCAAATTTATGCTGACACAATGCAATGATTTTAGAGTATATTGTGAGGAAGAAGACCATCTGTTTTCTGCCTTTGCTTTTTTATAAATAACAGATTTCAGCCTCCGTGGGTGCCAGGCTAGCATTTTGCAATGCATCCCTCCAGCCCTTTAAAATTCCTCCTGACCATCTGGGAATTTCCTGTTCTGCCAAATAGGTTTTGTCTGAACGCAACTGTCTCTTACTCTTAAGAAACCTCCTTGCATGAGGGCAATGATGCTTTAAAACAGGTAAAACCAGAGGATCAGTGCCAAAAAAGTAGACCTGGAGCTTCTGCCACCCTGAAAGTGCTAGAAGAAGGAGAGGTCGAGGGGTCAAATTCAGCTGGGTGGGCCTGAGGTTGGGAAATGCCCTTTCCTGGACAGGAACTGAGTTCACATTTTTACTGCTGATTCACTGTGAGCAGCATCGGGCCAAGCTCCACAGGAATTCATTAACATCACACTCGGAGTGAGAGTCAAGAGATTTTCTTTTTCAGTTTCTAATCCTCTTGAGACTATTAATGATAATGGTTTGAGTTTATGGAATGTGTTGAAAACCTCCTTTGGGCCCATGTTCCCATAGGAAATTACTGTTTTTTCTAGTCATTCTTTTTCGTAAGAACACCTGGAAAACATCTGATAACAATAACAGGCTAAAAGTCTGACAGAAGCAACCCCAAAATTAACATCCACTTTGACAGAAAATACACTGAGCAATTCTCACTGAGGATGTGAAGCTGTCTCACACTTTAAAGCTTATATTGTATTAGGAATAGTGCTCTAAAATTAATCTTCCTTCAGGTTTCTTATAGCCTTTCTGAAGGATTTTACTACGGAAATTAAAACACGACAGCATTCAAACCCACACTGACATAGCTAATACGGAGGTGTCATCTTGAAACTTAAGAGGAATGACAATGGGAAATTTACCTTAAAACACATTTCCAGTATTCAACCATGGTAAATCATAGCCCAGAGAAAAAAACCAAAGCTAATTCTAGGGCCAAAGACTAAAGAGTTTTGATTGTTATTTCAGGAGCTCTGCATGATTTCAGCACTAAAATAATGAATGAAATTGTAGAAAATTTTAAAAATGTAGTTTTAAAAATGCACAAAAAGTAAAAGGATATCACAGTTGGTTCATATTTTACAAATCACAAATTCATGTCTTACCTTCATGCCCATAAATGTGCAAAAAAAAAAAATTAGTCTTGCTCAATTTTGTTTCTAGGAAATACCCCATGGGGTCAGTGGCCAAATTCCAAACTACTAGATGTTTCCAAGATGTGTATGAGTGTTAAATCCTGGATCAAGGAACTTTTTTTTTTTCCCCTCCATTTCTAGGGTTTATAATTAAGTTTTGTTGTAGGGAGCATTGGGAGGCATTAAGGAAAAAAGTATAAACTGTTGCTTTTTTTACTCACTCTTTTAGCACTAAACAACCAGTAAACTTAGCTTTAAGAACCTGGATTCCACACAAGTTCTTTTATTTCTGTCTGAGTTTAATTTTGTAACTCATTTTATGTTGGTACATCCATCATACTTTAAAGATCAATATGTAAAGGTGTCACATTATCTCTTAAAAACATAATTATTCACTCACTGTATGCATAACAATAATGAAATATTTTTATACTTTTAAGACTTATTGGTGTCCATTAGAGCATGTACAATCCACGTTATAATGCCTTAGCAAAAATAGGTATCTAAGGTCATGTGATCCCCTAGGTGACTTCTGGAAGGAATTATAATTCACCTTTTTGGATACTTTGAATTGTTGTGGCATTGTTCTCTACAGGAAGGCTTCTATAGGAAGTCTCTGAACTTCCCATTCTCATCCACTTATCCAAAAGTATAAAACAGATGTGCACTTATTTGCAGTAACAAAGCAATTCCTGTGACGTCTGCTGAAAACTAGCTACATGCTTATGATAGCGCTCTCCAATGGTGAAATGAAACCAAGTCATTTTATAAGGGTAAATCTTGTAATGTGCCTAATGTTTTCTGAGTACCATCAACTCAAAACAGGACTCGGCACTTTTGAGGTCAAGTCCTTAGACCTTGCAAATTCTAAAGCTAAAAAATATGGGCAAATGCCTTTCAAGTATTTCTGACTTCTATCTCATCACAGACTCTCCATGGTGCTTGCTTGATGTTAGTAAGTTATTTCTTCACTTAATGGTCAAGTATATGCAGGAAACTCAAGTGTTACTATTGAGGTTGTCATTGGCAGCTGCAAGAGCATTCTTGGTAAGGGTGTGAGGTTGCGTTGCTGACGATCTGCGCTGCCACGCATAGCATTCTGGTTCTATCAACATTTCAGCTGAAGGTCATCTGCATTTCAGATACATTAATAACCAGCAAAACTTGGAAACATCATAGTTTCCATAATAAAACATGCTGCTGAACATCTTAATAGCCTTATACTCTCATATTTTTCTTAAATTTAGAAAATTTTTTTCCATTCTGTTTTTTTAAAACGTTTTTTAAGTGAAAACTGTCTTATTTTAAATGAAATATTCCTCAACTATGATGAAGGTTTTTTTCAGCAGACTGTAATACTACTGAAATATATAACATTACAATCTTTATAGGGTCACGCAGCCAGTAGCTACCTTGTTTCAGGGTGTTCTACTGAACATGGTGCTGTACATCACATTAATTTTTCAGATTTTTCTGCTACTGCAAGACAAGTTATCTTACTGTGTGTGCTTTAGCGACATGTTGGTACCTTGGGCAGCACATAAATTTATGGATTACAAAAAAACAACCTTCACCTTCTGTCAGACTTCTAAAGAAAATCCTCTATCAACTTCAAAAAGACATGTCTTGATCTGAAGCACTATCCTTATGTCTCACCTTAAGGAGTTTCCTTACACTTTCTCTGAGATATCCCTTTCCAAGAGGGTTACAAACTCATCTTCACTTTTCTTGGGAGACGTCTGTCCCATAACTATATCATGGAATGTAAAATCATTAAAAAAGCACTTGAAAAAACTACATATATTCTTATTGCGAAGTCATCATCATAGGTATTTCACAAAATTTACCCAAACATTACATTGTGTCTTTAGAGCAATGTACGTAAGAATGCAATGAGGTGCAAGCATTTTGCCAAAGAGGTGAGATGCAGAACCTCAACTAATACCCTGGTTTCAGGGAAGTCGGTACTGTGTGAAACAAAGCCAACTTTCTCAGAAATACTCAGCTACTGAGAATTTGAAATCACTCATTCAACATGATATTTCTTCGTTGCAGATAGAGCTCTATATTATACCTTTGTACAGTGATGGGTACAATGGCTCATCAAGCAGATCAAACTATAAAAATCTATCTTTTACCAATGGTTATTGAATTCATTCTGCTCTAATCATCCTTCACCTTTAATTATAACCCTTCGGTTCCTGGCAAACCTGTCTTGCCTGGTGTGCCTCCTCAAATCGGATGACCCTTGTCATGCTTATGCTTCCCTGCATAAAACTCTGGTGTTGTAATGAGTACAAACAATGCTTAAACAACTGGTTCGAAGGCAGAGGCCATAACAGTTGAGCTGTACAATAACATGGAGGTAAACAATGTCAGAGGAATATACAAAAGAATATTTACTGCATCTGCTAGAATTCTTGGAAAAGCCAAGAGATCAAACTGGATCATTCAAGAAAAATGCGAGGAGTAACAACCTTAATCATCGCCTCTGTAGTTAACAGGCTAAAGTGATAAAGAATTTTGCCATCCGTATCTCCTTCACACAAAAATAGTAACACAGAAAAACTTTCTAGAAGAGCATTGGCGGCCTTTCCCATTAACAGGATAGAAGTGACAGAGGAAAGATAGGTGGCCCTCGACCATTTATCTCTACTGCGGTAAGTCACACACAGAGCGAAGTATGAAGTTTTAGCTAAGGAACAAAGGGGAATAGTTCATTCAGGAAGAGATTAGGTCATCTCTTTGAACAACTTTCCCTCTAAGCATATCCTCAAAATTCCAGGCACAGCACAAAAGGCATCATGGTCTGGGGGCTGCCCATTACTGTGTTGGCTTGCTGATGTGGCCTAGAAGGCCACAGGAATTTCCTGATTAATTAAGATTGCAGAGGGTAGATATTTAACTATAACACAAATAAATATACTTAATACTTAAATGATAAAGTCAGTGAATCGAAATCCTTTTTTCACCTACTTTTATCTATATATGGATGCCTGATTTCCAAAGACTGCAGCAGTCTTCATTGAACCCTTTGGTGTTTGAGACACTTCAAAAAACTAGGTAGTATATAAAGATTTTTTGTGAGATTTGAGAAATATAAAGTCTTTTCTGCACAGGTTTTTCATAGGAAATATTAGGTTTTTAGAAGAATTAGTGATCTGATAGTGATAATGAGATAACCTGAAGATGCCTTCTTAAAGCACAGACATATTATTCAGCAGAGAGAAGAGAAAGACATGTAAATGACCCTCTTATTCACCCTCACTGTTATCTGCATGCTGAGATGATGGGAGAGTTTGAAAAAAATATATTTATTTAATATAGTTATCATTCCTGCAAAAGACTTCTGCATGAAAACTCCAAGAAAGTAATTATTGTTAAATCTACTCAAACTTGAATGTATGAGAGTGAAAATCAGCACATTTAAATACAGCCATAGTTTAATCCAAATTGAAAATTCAGTAAATACAATACTTAGAAAAAAAATTACAAAATCATCATTTAACAACTACATTATTTTTTCCTAAATCTCCACTGTGCAAGTGCATATTTGTGGACAAGAGATTCAGAATCTACCACAACTCTGGAGATAAATTTAAAAGCATCTCTAGAGATTGTACTAGTACTGCTCCTTTGATTTTTGTGTGTATATAAAATGTTTTCTGCAGATTTAGAGCACATCAAAGCTCAAATATTAAAATACATCTCAAAAGAGTAAATTTACACACCGAGAATCAGGTTTTTTTCACCTATATCCAGGAAGTAAGAACTTCACTTTGAAGGCTGGAGCCTTTCATAACACCAGAAAGTTTGATGTAACATTTCAAATAGTGGGCAGGAGCAATCAAGTGATACCAGTGCTTTTATCTTTGAAACCTTGCAAGTTCCCTCTGCAGTTTTAGTCTGGTGTGGTTCATGGATGTGGAAACTAAGTGCCTGGTCTGCTAAACAATGTTATCTGTGTTGCAAAGTTTTGTAACATAGATAATATCTTTCAAGAAAATCCTCTTGCACACAGAAAGCCTTTAAAGGATATTTGGATGTGAAAGAAGGCCACATCAGTCTATAAATGGCATATCAGTGTGCAGCAGAAATGTTTTTTAGATTCAAAATTCATTAGCACCAATCTGACCATCTAATGCTCTAGAGTGAAAGGAGCTGTGTTGTCAAAAAAAAAGACAAATTACCTTCTAAGGTCATCTGCTCATACTCCCAATTTTCTGCCACAGTTCTCTAGTTTTGCCTTAATTTCTTGGCAGGGATGCTCAGAGTTTATCCTATCACTAGGATAATCTCTCAAGCCTATTTGCCTCCTGGTTACAGAAAGAGGAGAAAGAATGCCAGGACCCAAAACCTCAGGAAGAACAGAGTTAGCAGGCAATTCTACTAAATGGAACAAGTGGGTTTTGGTTGTTCTCATACGTTCCTATTGCAGAAGGAATGCTTGGTAAATTATTGGCAACAAGACAACTAGACAAAACTTGACAAATGGCAAGAATTCACTCCAACAAATAAAAATTCCCAGAAGACTTGATGAAAAATTGTAACTAGGTAGGTATACCAAGTCCTATTAAAAAAGCAGATGCCATGCATATAGAAAGAACAATCAGTTTTTTCTTGAAACATTTGCACATATAAAGGTAGAAACATCTATGGGATGGGGAGTACAAAGTTCCAATATTTTTTCCAGAATATATGAAAATTCTTGATTCATATACATTCTGGAAAGGACAAAAGCAAAGGCATGCTTATAATGTATAGTCAACACAATATGGAGACTTGTTTACATAAAACCAATGCACGTACAATACCCAAGGTTTCATCTTGCTACCAGTTCTTTTAGTTTTCTTGAGCCAACAGGTCAAACCCAGGAGAACAATGGACTGACAGCACGTAAGTAGGTATAAAATGAAAGAATGGAGTTAAGACGCAACAGTTAAAATCACTAAACACTCCAAAAAGCTAAATGCATATAGGTCTGTATGAGCACATGTACACGTGTGCACACATTTACACACCAGGGCAAGAAGTCAAAGCTAAAGGAATTCTGCAGATTTCTTGCAGAATTTTTGATCAGCCATTTTTCTCTTTTTTTAAGATAGATTTTCCTATGAAATACAAAACTATTTCACTTTCCTGTTCCTGTTCAAACGTCAGCCCTTTAAAAAGTGAGGAAATCCTTGTGTTACTGGGAAGACTTTTACACCAGGACTGATTGTTCAGACACTTGAGCTGCTAGTGCTGAAGAGGTTCACAGCACAGCTAAAACTATGACACCAGTTCTAGAAGGTCCTCATTTACTAACTCTTCCTTGTCTGCATCTTACTTCAAACACAGAAAAGAGGAGTGAACTAAGCTGTACTGTTAATTGAGATTGTGTGTACAAGCAGGTTGTTCAGTACCTTCATCTTTCTGCATACGCTTGCAATAAACCATATAAGGGAGACTAGTTTAGATAATAATAAGTTTGTGCAAAACTTCTGTTAAACATACATCTGAAAAACTAACCATTACTCACCAGTCTTCCTAAGAATCTGTATAAGACTAAGCTACAGCTATATCATCTTTGATGAATATAACTTGGAACAGCAGCTGCTTGACCGGTTTTTAATAACAGAATGTCAGAATGACTATTTTCACTGTTAGCAGGATGTATATAATCCATTTACTCAACTGCAACTTGCAAAATATACTTAGTATTACAGATTCATATTCATTGTATTTATCACTGTTTTTACAAACTATTTCAGATATTCATTTTAAAATTAATTTCCTTCCAAAAGACTTTTTTGTCTCACATTATTTTCTAGAAATGTTGGAAGTATTATCATACATAAACAGCTAACAGCAAAAAATACCTTCCAGAAGAAAGACTGCAAAAGCAGCACAAAACCCAGCATATTAAGCCGTCCAACAGCCTTTTGAAATTGAGTCATAGTACTATATCTCTTTAAGAAAAGGGAAACATGAATACTTAAAATTTATGATTTCCTTGCAGTCACAAGGGAAGACTATGGACAGAAGTAGAGTTTAAATCCATCCCACTTAACTGAGGCATTTAAATCAGGAAGCGAGCTGCTCAGGATTTCCCTGGAGTCAATGAAGAGAAGCAGAGACTTCCACAGGACAGTTCAGATGTCTGGCTCTTCCCCTGGGCTTGCTACTGTCTCTTGACACAGCACCGAGAGATTCCCCACAGCAAAGAAAAACCTATCTTGGGTATCTCTGGGTTTTGGCCAGAAGTTTGGGTGGGATAATACAGGCCTAAAATACCAAGCTCTATACTTTTCCCACATGGATTTTCTTTTTTTTTTTTTTCCCCCAAGGCACCCAGCACTGTGAAGTAGAGATTGTTTCCAAACCACAGAACAGAATGGGAACAATGAGTTCTCAGCACACTCAAAATGACACACCAATTACTTTATATCAGTTTAATTTAGAAACGCTTTCAGTGTTCCAAAGGAGATCTCCCACCGGACATGTTGGTGGGACAGTTCTGATGACTAATAAATGTAATATTTTATTGTTACCAGAAAGTTCCTAATTATGGTTGTCATCGCTGAAAATAAACATGTTCAGGTTCTACTGCACATTGTGATAAAAACTTCTGTCCAAGTATGGGAAATATTTTTAAAGTGATGTGCTAGTAAATGTGGCAACATGCGAGACTTCCCTTCAGTCTACTTTTCTGAATTGTCTGCTTCTTAAAAAACACATTCCCAAATAGGTTATCCCCCAATAAAGTGAAGCTTTCAGGCATTTCCGCATTTGAAGTCTTGCCTCTTCCTAGTCAGTATATCACAAGGGGCTCAACAATTGATTAATAAAGCTTTGAAATGCAAGCATGTTATTGTCCAAGAGATTTCCTGGAGGTAACTAAGAAATTGTGGGTTTAAGCTCGAACATGAAATTTCTTAGACCCAGTTTGTTTCCATGAACACATTTTTGCTTTCTTGAATTTGACTTTTATGCACACTTACCCTTTGAGTGGTACATACTGTACAAGTAATCTCAATAATTTGAACCCCACCCTTTGTTTCACAGTTTGTTTGTGGAAATTGACACTTCAGATCTCGCCAGGATGAGGCTCTGTTTTAGGTCTGAGAATTCACCCCAAAGCAAAAGAAACACCTAGAACAGCCTCTGCATCTAGCCAAGATATCTAGGTTCAAGCTGGATGCCAAGTAGGAGGCTAGTTGTCAGTTTTGGATGATGTTTTCTCACTGTTTCCTCTTAGTCATGGTGCACCTTGAAAAATGAAAGATTCACTGGAAAGTCACTCCTCACACAGCCCTGTTAGTAACGCTCATACAAACACAATGGTAGATCCCAACTATAATGTACTGCATTTATTTATGAAAAATTTTAACAGGAGTTCATCAGGCATCTCCTGGTTGCATTTAACATTCAAATACTAGGTGGACTTTAAGATCACACGCTACATCACAAAATGCCCAATGAGACAGAACCGTACATAAAATGGAATTTTAATGGTTCTTTTAAAGCTCAACTAGGAGATATTGGTTTCTTAATGTGTGACAGAATTTTACACACACTATGGCCATCTACAACTTTAAATTAATATAAATTTGCCTTATAAATAGGTACTATGGTGGGTCTTTAGATCTGTCCTCTTTGGAGCAGGCTCTGTCATACTTTCACCCAGCTTCACAGCAAGAATGCGATGTAAGGAATTAAAAAATCGAGGTTTGCATTCTGGCTGATCAGAACTGCTGTGGCTAACTTTTAATTAAAACTTGTACATCTGTCTTTGCTTCATATAGTATGCTATTATTAAGGATTAATTTAAAAATTTTATGGTTTACTTCCTAGGTAATTATCAGAAAAAAATAAAGAGTGGATCACCTAAAACTCACTTATTACTGCAATAAAAATTACTACTATTATTTTGGCTAAGGGGTAAGCAAATGAAACACTCATCTATACAGCTCTTCTGAATGTACACTGAGTCAACTGATAGAGTAAGTTCAACAAGCTGAGTAACAGAAAGTTCCGAAACGAGACACAATGATAACATTTCGTGTAACTCCTCTTTGGCAATACTTAGACACTGCAATTAAATACCAAAAAATATCACGTGTGCCAGTCAGTTAATGTAAGAAAGAAAATGTGATTAACTGTTTGTTTTGAACTATCACTATAAATATATTTCAGAACTGAAACCCAAGCTTAAACAATAGAGAAAGTTATCCGATATTAAAATAAACAGTTCTAGGAAAATCTCTAAAAATGTTTACCAAGCCATCTTCTTCAGAGTCATTTCTGCACAGACCATTTTGTCGTGTTGGTGGCTTGCCAACCAATCCCAGTTACACTGAATATAGATATGCAAATGTTATTGGACAAGGCTGGAACTTAATTGCCTGCAATTGGTTTCCCAAGTAAGCACAATTTTATATACAATCAAGCTTGTAGGTCATCAAAAAAGCACTTTTGGGGTTAAGCATAAAAAAATTGCCTTTTCTAAAAAAATAAAATACTTGTTTAGAAAAACATTTCAAAATTAAAATATTGCGGAGTTAGGCAAACAATGATTCTTACAAACCTTCTTAATAAATACTCTTTAAATATTTTAGGCTACTATTTGTACTGAGAAAATATTTCACCCTGCCAAATATTGCCTATGTACAATTTTAATAAAAGTTATATTTATTTCTCAAAGTAATAAACATGTTTCCTTTATGTAAGTCAGAATATATCTAAAATTATTAAACATTATTTCTTATTTTAAATATTCACTTCCAGTTATAGACCTATAAACGTTAATTTTGTTTACTTTGTTCACAGCAGGTGCATTGTAAGATGTGGTTTAGTGTATTAGCAGTCATATCTGGTATTAAAAATCTAGAGGGAAAAATTAGTGCAGAGTGTAAAAATGAAATCTGAGATATCTACATAATACATTAACTGCAATTAGCATTATGCTTGTTTTGAAAGAAAATAAGATATGGCTGAGATGCTTTGTAGCAGCAACAGCAACAAAGCAAATTCAGTATTCAGAGATGTTATAATGGAGCTGCATCAGCCTTATTTGTTCAGAGTAAGTTGCACTTCATCACACAGAGAAACGAGTCCTTTCATTCCAGGGAAAACTGACAAATGGGGATACGTGCACAATCCCACTTTTATGTAAACCCCTGGGAGCAGAGTGTTGGGGGCTGGGAAAGAAAGGAGGAGGGGAATTACTCTACCCTTAGCCAATTTTAAAACTCCTGCAGAAGAAAACAGTCCTCAACTATAAACCTCTTTCTTTGGGTTTCCTACCTGTTTAATCACTTCCCTCTAAAGTGTGAAAGGACTAACCCTAACCCAGACATTCACACTCCAGAGACTCATATTTCTTCAGCTCAGTTCTCAGTGAAACAGTGATCTTAGTTCAGTCTCTAGTGGACAAACATAGAATAAGTAAAGTCTTGCAAGCATGATTCAGCAGGCAACTTGTTCGAATAAAATCATACGTGCACAAACACAGATAACTTTCCTTTATTCAGTGCTTTCTTCAGCCTCTCAAGGTAGAGTAAAATGATTTCTTAAGAAATGCTTTCCTCTACAGAAGCCATTCTGTCATTTCCAAACTTATATCCCCAAAGCAGACCAAGATATTGAAAAAAAGGGGCAACTAGTGTAAAAAAGAAATTCTTAGTTATATTTTGGTTTATAGTTGCAGGGTTACTGAACAGAGTCTTTTCTCTCTTGCCTGAGCCAGCTATGCAAAAAGCACAACTAATTTACCAAGAGATTAGGAAATGTCCTCTAAAGATCTTAGTGGGGTTAGAGGACACAGATAGAAGTATGTACTTTTTAACGTATTTCTGTCTTTTATACTGTCTGGATGAAACAATATTTATAGATGAGATAGGTAACAATAACTATGATAATATGACATTTTAGCTCACCTAGTAAAGTCTTCTCTAGAATTTTATTGATGTTCATTCTTTGTATGAAAGTGTGTTACAGTTAAATCATGTATCTCTCAAATGGGTACATACAACAGTTTTCTTGTGCCATCTAACATAGTTGCATCACTCAATTGCTCAATTTTCTAAGTTTTACCAGGTCAAAATGCCAGTGTGATAATGGGAATATTACAAATAGTTGCATATAGAGACTATTTGTTTATTTTTTTTTACTTGTCCCTTAACCCAAAGCATTTTCATTACTAAGGCATGGACAATATCCTACAAGGTGTGTAATTTTATGCAAGTGAGTAATCCTGTTCACGTAAGTGGGACTGCTCATATGAGTGAAATTATTCACACATTTAAATCTTTTCAGGCCTAAACCTCAGCTAACCAATAAAACACTGAAAAGTTCATTAGAAATTTAGAGATATTGTATAAATTCTTGAAATGTATTACTTCCCTGTGTTACCACAATGCCTTCAAACCCATTTTCCCTGTTGTGAAAGAATGTATATGTACACACAAAAAAAAATAACAGGCTGTTTAAGTCTAGTGTAATCTACATTTTAAAAAGTTTTACTGCAATGTTCTAGGAGTGTGCATGCCTATATACTTTCTCTTTCTTTCCAGCAATTAGCTGGGTAGAATAGTATTACAGAGTCTATTTACAAAGGAACAATAATATTCTTAACCCAGAGGCTTTAAATGTTGATTTTTTTAAATGCTCCCTTTTGCTGTCAGAGTAGCAGGTATCCTACATGGCATTGGATTTGAAGCCATGAACTAAAAGTAGAGCTTATAGGAATGCTTGGTAAATCTTGTTATAGAGTCTCTGGAGGATTTTTGTGTTCTCTGGCTCACAAACATCCCTGGTCTCTGGAGATAAAGCTTTAAAAGTTGCATCTTTCAGTAACATGAAGAAAATTCTGCTCCGAAGAGCAATGTCACTAAGAAGAGTGCACTCTGGCTGAAAGATTTCTCCCTTACATAGCTACCAACTAGATAAATCCTTACTACCCCAGTTCTCATAGGAACTAATGAAAACTTTGAACAGCATAAGCATCACCAAAAAAATCTGCTTAGTGAGAAATGAAAAAAAGAAACATACCTTTTGCAGCCACTGAGTGTAATTTTCCATCACATGTTCCAGATGTTGCAGTTTCTGGGAAGAGAAATCCTGTTCCACGTGAGGAGCATCTCTCTGAAGAGCATTTGTGTTGTATTGGTCTGTCGTGCTTTCACGACAGTTCCCGTCCTGTTCTGGCAGAATGAAAGTGTAGGTGCACTGCCCATGCTGAATCCGGTTAAATCTTCTCCCACTGGTTTCTGGACCCCGACGCTGGTTATTACAGCCTGTATGAGAAAGAATCGCTGCCAGGAAAGCGAAGGAAAGGAAAACTGACATGTTATTATTACTTTCCTTTCCTGCTTTAACAAAAACTTTTTTTTCCTCTTTCTCTAAATTCGTTCGTAATTTCCCTTCAAGTCTTTGAAAAAAGGACTGGAGAAGCACACTTCAGTAAATAAGTTTGGATAAACTGTTATTTTTTTTTTATTTCACTATGAGGATAGCTTCCTTAGTTAAAATTGGGAATATTTATTGCATAGTAGTTAAGATTTATTGTTTCCTCTCTGTTACAGTCCAGCATGTAGCCTGCTTTAGTCAGCTGCATATGCATATCCCGGTCTCTTTCCCCTACACTATCTGCTGCAGAACTGCTATTTTCTCTCAGACTTCAGTGAGTTTTATTAAGGTTGCACTTTCAAGCCAAGCTGGAAGCAAGCAGCCTTTCACAAGATGACTTGACAGGAATGCGTGTATGAGTGCGCCCCTATGCTAAGGATGGCTGGTGGCTCAGTACAGAGGGATCATCTTACAAACTAGCTGGATGTATGACCTCAATCATGCATGGCTTTCCAGCCCCTATTGCACACAACGGCTAGAGGCTTTTTACGAATACACGTTAAGTTTAATAAGGAAGGCAGTCCACCTTAATACACTTCATATGTTCACACTGACCTATTAAAATGTAGATAAAGTGTAGAAGTTTGTTGCAATCCCTCTGTAAATATACAAAGCTCTGAAATTAAAAATACTTTCAGTTCTGCGCTGCTCATTATCTATTAAAGAATTCTAAGTCAGGGGAATGACACTTACGGGAAAAAAATTACATTTAACCCTTAAATGTTTTAGCTACTTTTCAAAGACAACTGTGTTTCTTTAGCAGAGTTTGCAGAGAGTTTTTTTACAGCATAGAATTAAATTAAGGTTGCCAAACAGTAATGGGAAACTTCAGTTGAGAAGGATAATAATTTTCTATGTTTGACATCTAAACTAAGGTCACTAATTATAAAACAGTGAAGGATGGAGGCTAGAACTGTTCCAGGCTGTCTTCTGTACTACTGTGTAGTTATCACATTCAAAACACTTCCAATTTGCAAGTCTGTATGGGCTATAAAGGCATCTCTCATTACATGCAACTTCCTCCAAAAATAGATTATAGTAACTGTTTCAGAAACTATACTTTACTTAAATAGTCTTTAGTGTTTACTAGATACGAATCAAAAAAACACAGATTAGAAGCAAGATCAGAATATTCCTGAAATTCAGAGGAATTTGGATCTGAGTTCCTGCTCTAGTATTTGTTATTGTTACTTAAATATTAATCAACACCTCTGCAGACCAATTTGCATGATTTTTCCCATGAAAAAAAAGCCTTCTAAATAGCAGTAGCACACCACTAATAAAAAACCTGCAAGATTTTTTTACCCAAAAGGAAACCTTCCTGCAAGAATAATAAGTACAGGCATCTTCAGTTTTCATGTAATTGCCACCCGTATCACTACTAAAATTTCCTTTGTAAAGAATTACCAGAAATATTTAGCCAGGTCTCTGACCTGCTCCTGAGGAAGCTATTCCTACTCAAAACAGGGGGGTAAAGCCTTTTCATCTTGCATCTGGAAAGAAACTAATGCACTTGAACTAATAAGAAATATACTGTACAATAATATAGTGTAATGAGAAAGTCTTATCTTGCTTTAAAATATCTATTTCTCAAATGTATGGAGAGGGGAAAAAGAAAGAATATAATGCAAAGTGCAAAGCTTTTAGCAAAATTACAATGTTCTTCCACCTCTGAACTGTTCAGCCCACCTTTGCACTGTATTTACTTTTTCTACCTCTGGAAACCCAGCTTCTTATACCTCACTTCCTTGCTTTCATATAGCATTTCTCAGAATTCTCCACCACCACCAGAACTAGTTCTCCTGTGGTTTATTACACTGTCTTTGTAATTATTGTGAAATGTAATTGCAAGATATTTGCTCACATAAGATCAGAGAGTTTCAGTCGAGGGAAGACTGTAGGATCAAACACTGAGCTGAACTGTTAGCATAAAACCAGCTATTCCCTATGAGGCAAAGCAAAAGTGCCAGAGCACAAATACGTTTATAATATGTGCTTTTTTAAAGTAGAAAGATAATTATATGAATGAGCCTCAAAGCAGCTAAAAGGGAACAGAAAAAGTGGGTGTACAAAGGCTTCCTAGAGTTTTAAGTTCATATTTTAAAACACTGGTTTTTACACAAATGCCTCACTCTCTTTCTGCAGAGTATTTAACAGAATTACTCTCACCAAAAATGGAAAAGTGAGATTGTAAATTTATAGTTGATGTTTTTCAAGGGGGAAAAGTCTTCACAGAAGAGCAGTCTCACTTGGTCGCTATTGCATGGCCACTTCCCCCTGGCTCAAGGTGACTTCTGCTTCCTCTTTTGTCCCAATCTTATCAGGCATCTTTAACATTTGCTCATTATTCTCCAGCTTAGTCGCCTGCCACGACACCTGTTTCTCAGAGTCTGATTCATCTCTGACCCCAGGTCCCAAACTGATAAGTCACGGGCAGCACATAATGACCAGGTGCCACAGTAAGGAGATATGGCAGTCATGCAACAGTCAGAGCAATTCCTTACAGAATACTGCACAATAGGTTCTCCTACTAGAGAAAACCATGTGCTCCACTCACTCAGTGTCCAGATACTGCCCCATATTTTTTGTGGGAGTAGCACATCTGAGACACCTTTAGTGTCTGACCATGTGAGGTCTCACAAAGAAGTGAGGAAGGGACAGCAGGAGCTTTGGGGAAGCCCAGGAGCCATTCTGTCCCGCCATCTGCAGCCTTTCTAATCCAGAAGAAGGTAGCAAAAATGTTTTCATGGATTGTATTGGGATGGACTTAACTCTTTGCAAGGACCCAGAGTGACTGCTGAAATGGCAGCTGCACTGAAACTCATCAAGCTTTAGGCCTGCTCGTGCTGATATCAGGGTCTGAGTGAGCCACTTGGGTCCTTAACAAGGTCAGTTTGTTGTTCCCCCAAACACATGCAGTCATTTTGACAAGAATATTCAAACAGTCAAACCAGCTTCAGTCTACACTCCTCCCTGGCACACTCATAGACCCATGCATACACAGGCAGAAGTGCAGAAGTACAACGTTTCCAGAGCTAATTCCACAGTGCGATTTACTAAGGAATTCCATTTTATCAAAGGAAAACAGGTTCAGGGTTTTTTTTCCTAGAATTCCCTATTCCTTTTAAAATATTTGCTTTTCTACTTCCAAAACCCAAGCAACCAGCCAGCTAACCAAATGAAGAAAATATCTTGCCACAAGTTTCAAGGGTTTCATTTCTTCTACATATTTTGATAAATGTACAGTTTATTATCCCAGTACCACATGACATATGTGACCTGTCACAGCTTTTAAAGACCTGAAAATTTCAGTGACGTGAGGAAAAAAATAGTTCTCAAAGTTCAGTCAAAGTCACTGCAGATGTTTCTGCAGAATCTACATTATGTGCTATAGATACAAGCTAAAGGGTTTGTCCAGGATTGCACAAAAAATCAGTGGCTCAGACAGAAACTGAGTAGAGGCATGGATGTGTTTAAGACTCTTTATTTTCCTTAGACCACTTCCTCCAACACAATAACTAGTTTTGAATTCCCTAAACTCTGTAACAGGGAAGGTATGGATCCAGAGGTTTCCTTCCCAGACCATGCAAAGTCTACACAAAATACTGTAGCCCACTATGTAATCAATCCCGCAAGGGAAAATAAATGTGAATTCCATATCTGGATAAAAGTTACATGCACATGATAACAGTTCCCACATATCTAGCATTAAAATAATTTAATGGCTTTTGTCACAGAATCTTATACATACTCAAAGTTCAAAAGCAAACTGTAGAAAACCAGAATCTATTTCTGTTGCTTTACATTTCTGCTGAAATACGTATTATTGCTGCAGATGAGGTGCAATAAGGTTGCATCATGTCACACACTGTAACTAGAGTTACTCCAACCTAAGTTGCTCAGTGTACAAGGGAAGTCATTGCAGAGTGACTCCTAAGTATAGGTGTAAGAAGCAAGCTTTTATCTCTAAGTAAACAAGTGTTGTACCATAGGCCACAAAATGTTTACTCTTACACACACATTCCAAATAACTTTACTATAAATCACAGAATCATAGAGTCATAGAATGGTTTGGGTTGGAAGGGACCTTAAAGATCATCTAGTTCCAAGCCACCCTCTCACCCCCATCCTCCCACCATAGGCAGGGACACCTTCCACTAGATCAGGTTGTTCAAAACCTCACTCAACTCAGCTTTGAGCACTTCCAGGGATGGGGCATCCATGACTTCTCTGGGTAATCTGTTCCAGTTCCTCACCAGGAAATAACATAAATTCAAGTGAATAAAATGGGATTTGAAGTCCCATAGCCTGACTGGCTATGTGCTAAACTTTCTGCAGTGTCTTCAGCAGAGGTGGTCCCATTTACCATACTGCTGAGATCAGAAGGAGATGCAGGATATTTGTCTGACCCTTCAGAATCCAGAGAGTATTGAGAGAAGATGATGGGGAAGACTCATTCACCACGCAATGACACTTTTTCCTACTACGAGTATGCTTTCTTTTCTTAACCTCTTGGGAACAAGCAAGTAGTCATCTCAGATTAATTACCTCTCAGGACTGGAGTTTGTTTATTTACACATGCATATTTAAGACATGATGCCATCTAGTGTTTCTTGCCAGCTCCTTCCTTCAAAGGAATGTGGTGATGGGCACTGAGTCATGCTGCAGCCCAGTCTGGCTGTCCCAGCATTTGATTTCACACCTGGGAACAAGTAAACAACAGGGAACATTAACAGAGTGGGAAAAAAAGCAGCAGCTCTTAAAAGAAGATGGTGGTTTACCACAGAAACATCTGAGCTACTGGTTTATGCTGAACAATCTGTCTAAATTTTGTCTCACACAGAGACAGTGAGGCTTCTTAAGGCAAAAGCTTTATTGGACTCTTTCCAAAGACACTGGCAGCTAAGAGAGATAGCTGTTTTCTGAAAACTTGTTGCCTTACTGTCAGAAATGTGTGAAAATCATGTTGTTCCTATATTCATAAAGAATTTTTGAGTTTACATGTGTAGAGAAAAAGCACGTAGATTAATTCAGTTAAATTTGCTCTTATTCACAGAGGAAAGGAGGAAATGCCACCAGCATCTGTCTAGGGTAAGTTTTATCCTTAACTTTCACACTTTCAGAGTACCTGACATATTTTTAAAGACCTACTTCCAGCCCTATCCAACAGGAAAAATGCACAATAACTGAACAAATTGGGCATGACATTTCTATTTGAAAATAATAAAAATAGATACCCTAATCTAAAATGACTTATGAGAAGAACTAACAACAGTGATTTTCCACTGTAAAACCTAGCCAAAACCAGATAACTGTCTGGTTTCAAAAGAAAGATATTTCGTATGTTTACAAGCCTTTTAGCCTTATAACATGAATGTGCCTTCTGTCATAAATTACATCAAAAGCGCAATGTTGTGGAAAAGATTCATCTACAATGTTATTTGGTTGAACAGTTTACTTATTCTAGGGACTATCCCCAGGTGTTATTCCTCACCAGGGAAAGGTACAGGAGAGAAACAACAACCCATCAATGCATTACCTTTAGTTTCTGAATTAATTTAACTTGTAGCCCGAAGTAATGTGCACTGTGTGCATCTATTCTTGATGTCACAAAGGCAGGAGCTATGATAGTATGATTTGCCTGGGAAAAAATTGCAGTCCCTCAGTCAACTGTGAAAACAAAAAGGTTCTCCTATATACCGGTAAAAGCTGAATATCTAGAAAAAAATAACAACAAACAAAAAAAACCCAAAAGTTTCTTCAGTCTCTATGGGTTAGGAACTTAGGATCTCCCCTTTGGAGTCTCAGAGATTAAGTGCTGCAAGGCTACAGCCTTCCTACATAATGGAAACCAAAATCCTGAATTAGGTGCTTAAAAAACATATTCATTGGGATCATTAGATACATAATCACCAGAGATAAAAGAGCCACATGTTGGTGACATCAAATCCTTATGCTGTCTGTAGAAGGAAAATGACACCAACACATCACTCCTGAGTACCCTGCTCCAGTGAGCTCCATCTTTCTGTCCCCATCATAAAGTCTGTCCTTTGTCAGCCTTTCTGTGACTTTGTTCTTTTGAATTCTGGTGTAATAGAGAGGGAAGTGATGCCAGTGCCAAGGAGTCAAGGATGGCAAGAGCATTTGGAATTGAGTCCTGAGTTTAAATCCTTCCACTGCCTGATTTGGAGGGAGATTAGGATTAGACACTCAAATTTTTAAGCATATATATTCATAGCAAGGCATGAATGAGCTTTCTGACTTCTTCTGCTTGCTCAGCCACGTCAGCCACATTCTCCATCAACCTGAATCACATCTTAATTAACCAACGCCAGAAGTCTGTCTTGCTTGCTCTCTGGCCTAACTAAAAAGTAGAATGTAAAACATTCTTTATTCTCTCCACATAGAAAAGAACATAAAACCATGTCAGTATTTATGTTTTTCAAGAACTCAAGTAGCTTGCTAAAGTATATGTAGCAAAAATATAGCATTTATGAGTTAACACTGTCCTGCTTCCATAGAGATAGAGTCTTTGATCTAATTACAGATGATTTTCTGAAAAAAAAATATTATTTCATAGTTTGGAGTTAGTTAAAATAATCCACATGAAATAAACTTTTTTGCAGAGAATGCCGTGGTAGAAGCTAAGGACATCAGCTTTTTCTTATCAGTTTTTGTGGTGCTCCAATCAACTTCAATCTACTTTTTGAAAAATATCTGCAAATCAAATGGTCTGGGAAAAACAGCCCAGAAACTTGTAAACTATACACCAATGGATAAAGAAGGAAAGAATCACATAGGTTGCACTTATTCTCTATTTTACAAGCTTCTGTAAAGGATCTGGCATTATCACTTTTCTGGAACAATCATGACACCTCTGCTTTCAGCTAAAAGAACAATGTCTCCTTCAGCTGAACAAGCTAAGAGTTATATGAATGAAATACCTAGATTTTGATCTAGATTTAAACTGGAAAAACATAGGATTAAGGGCTTGAACTACTGTTCTTTTTTGAGTTCACCTTCAAAAAAACACATCTTGATTGCTTTATGTGTCTGGTTAAAAGCTGAATGTGGTAAAGTCTACAATGTTTCAGAAATGTATTTCATTCCAAATCAGAAATAAATTAGAGTCCCAAGAGTGAGTAATCCCAATATTGCGACTTTTCAAATTCTCACCCTTGCCATATTTTTATGAATGGGAACACTCTACTCCATGACTACTCTTAGCATTCACCCAGCTTAGCATAACTTTTTGGCCAGAGCTCGACTCTTGCAGGAGCAGAAGCAGTCAACAATAATGTTGGTATTACCGAACACAAGGATCCTACTCTTACAGCATTCAGGATCACTTTCCTGGTACTTCTTCTGGAAAGGATAAATAGTAAGGAAAGGAGCAGAGATGAGAACATGAATTATATAACTAATTTTTACATTGACCGATAATAAGAGTTATAGCATAGGCAACCTAGCTTGGAAGCTAGAGAATCCCTGGTTGAATAGCAGTACTTTAACGAAATACAATGAATGGAACAAAACCAGAAAAACTGGCACATTCTTCTAGAACCCAGGGAAAACCACCATAATCACAAACATTGCATTTCAATTCAAACTGCAGGCAATACAAACTCACCATGACTATGTGAACATACAATACATCTGATGATACCCAGTTTTTGCCAAAAAAAATCCTTAAATTCTTACTTGTTTTGTCTATGTTTTTTGAGTTTTAAATATCCTAAGCCATAATTTCAAGTGCTTTCTCCAGTATTGCAAAATAGATTATGCATCTATGTAACTACATGTATTTTCAAGAATCGTCAAGCATTAACTGAATACTTCAACAAGACACACATATCGGACTACAGTCTACCTAAAACCTTACAGTCTCTAGAAAAGTGCCACTTTCCTTACACTCAGTTTATATATGTAATCATTACCAGCAGCTAACAGTTAGGTTATGAGTGACAGATATAGCAGAGAAAAGGCAGAAAACAGGCACCAGGGATTTGAAGTATTAGAGACAAGTAAACAGCAGTGTAGCCATAAAAAGGGAGAGGCACAGAGAGTGATAGTCTGGAATTAAGAATTGCAACTATTTGTTATTTAAGAAGATGGCTTATAAATAAAATATCTCTTATATTTTTATAGTGTACTTTTCTCACCACACGTATTATTTATTTTTGCAATCAGCTTCTGCTTTCAAATTCCATATACGGGTATGAAGCAGAGGCTTGTATTTCTGTACTCCATTCTGGCAGCATCCCCATAATACCAAAATTCATGGTTTAACGAACTAGAAATTTCAATCAACTGGTCAAAATTATTTTAAGAGGCCAATCAACTCTGTCTTCAATACTGATAACAGGTTCACCCCCACACACACATTCCCACAAGCCCACAGCCAGAGGACCAATACTGTACAAATGATAAACTCCCAATCAACCCTGAACTTGTGCAGGACTCGCTGCTCCAGCTGGATCCCTACAAGTCAATGGGGCCTGATGGGATTCATCCAAGAATACTTAAAGAGCTGTCTGATGTCATAGCAAGACCTCTCACAATGATTTTTCAACACTCTTGGGAATCTGGAGAGGTACCAACTGGAAGCTGGCAAACATTGTCCCAGTCTTCAAGAAGGGCAGCAGGGATGACCCCAGTAACTACAGGCCTGACAGTCTCACTTCAGTGCCTGGTAAGATTATGGAGAAGACTATTCTGGGAGCTACAGAAAAACACCTGAAAGACATCATGGGTTTATAAAGGGAGAGTCCTGCCTGACAAACTTAATTTCCTTCTATGACAGGGTCACTCACCTGGTCAACCAAGGAAAACCAGTTGATGTAATCTTTCTGGACTTCAGCAAGGCCCTTTATACTATCTATCGTAGTATCCTCATAAACAATATGTCCAGCGTACATCTGGATAAACACATAATGCAGTGAGTGAACAATTGGCTGATGGGTTGGGTCAAAGAGTCATAGTGAATGGAGTTACATCAGTCTGGCTCCCAGTGGGGTTCCATAGGGATCCATCTTCAGGCCAGTACTCTTAATATCTTCATAAACAACCTAGATGCAGGACGTGAGGGTTTACTAACCAAGTTTGCCCATGGCACAAAACTGAGGGGAGCTGTTGACACTCTTGAGGGCAAAGAGGCCCTGCAGAGGGATCTTGATGGATTGGAGAGCTGGACAATCACCAATCACATGAAATTTCACAAGGGCAAGTGCCAGGTTCTGCACCTGGGGCACAGTAACCCTGGTTACACGTACAGACTGGGGTCTGAGAGGCTGGAGAGCAGCCCTGTGGAAAGGGATCTGGGAGTTCTGGTTGATGGCAAGTTGAACATGGCAGGAAGATGTGCCAGGGGAGCTTTTGATTAGATACTAGGAAAAGGTTCTTCTCTCAGAGGGTGGTGGAGAACTGGAACATGCTCCCCAGGGAAGAAGTCATGGCACCAAGCCTAACAATATCCAAGAAACATTTGGACAATACCCTCAGACACATGGTGTGAATGTTGGGATTGTCCTCTGCAGGGATAGGAATTGGACTCAATGAACCTTGTGGGTCCCTTCCAACTCAGGTCATTCTGTGATTCTAAAAACTTCTTCTCAACTGTACATGTCAGTTTTAATTAGAAAAGAAAAACTCAGACAACACAAATAAATTGTAGTGAGGCAAGAGGCTATCTATGGTTTGCAAGCAGTGTCCCATGGAACTGCAGCAGCAAGGCAAAGCAGCTGTGCTGCACTGAATAATCTCACTTCATCCACCTGTTGTACTTCTCAACTGAAGTGTAGGATGCTCTCATCCTATACTTAGACAGCAAGTTGTCAATTTATATGAGAAACATTCATCACAAGCTGGTTCTGACTAATTGGCCTGCTATAATCAAGTCATTAATAGTAGTCAGAGACAGTATTTTCCAACAGTGCTTGAAAATAGAAATAGGAATCCATGTCCTCGGGACTCGTACTGAGGCTCAGGCACTGTGCTACGTAGCTGTGACTATCCCTGCAGCTTAGACATCTCCCCATTGCACTGTAATCACAGTGGAGATATACCATCTTCCCTTCAGAAATTCTGGAATATTTGTACAACTTAATCGCACACAGAGTAAAATGCACTTCACTGCCAGGTTGTGGTTCCCTGTGGAGATATCCCTGCTTGAGACAGGCACCCAGGGCAGGCAGCCAGATTATAGGTCTCAGGCTTCTGATCACACTGAGGATCTCAAAATGCCTAATCAACAAGCAGTAAAACCAGAGATAATCAATGGGATAACAAATATCTTTGGTTTCTTTTAATGCTAGTGGTCCTATAAACACTGTATCCACTGTACTGAATCCAAACAACATGTTTATAAATGTAATGAATTTTGCAGCTGGTTCTTCAGCCACTTCTATGAACACAAGGCAGAGTAGGACCTGTGACACCCTGGCAATACTTCTTCCAAGCATGGTGATATGTTCCATGGAACAACAGCACTGAAATACAACCACCAGAGGCTGGACCATGTCCTTGAGAGTCTGTGTGCTCAGGCACTGGGTCACTGGAGCACCAGTAGCCTGAGAGCATCATTTCCAAATGTAAATAGAACAGAAAAAAGTCTGAAGTACAATATTTAAAAATCTCACACACATTAACCCAGAGTACTCAGATGACCCTGTGCCTCTAGTAGTGTGTAACTCAAAGATTAACTCCTATTTCACTTTAATAATCATAAACCTATCAACAAGGTAGTACATATTTAACTACTGTATGCCAATAAAATTGTTGTTTATACTGTTAACTGCTGATTTAAAGCAGCAATTAATTGCCAAGGTCAATACCTTTGAAATTACTTCCATGGGGCATAGACACATCCTAACCTTGGCTCTTTGAGGAAGTGTTTGACTCATGACCTGGGAAGGGATCAGTCTTGGTAGTCAGAGATTTTATCCTCTGTTCTGCCATTGAGATGTTTTATAATTCTTATGAAAAAAATCATCAAAAACACTACCCTGTTTTTAGCATCCTTGATGTAATCTTCTATAATAATTCAAAATTTGGAGATGAAGTATTTTATAGCTGCAATTTTCTTCACATCTTTCCTATGCAATAATTAAACTCAATCCTTTGGATCAGGTGAAAGTAATCTTGGTATTATGATGAAGTAGTATTACCTGTAAAAATGCACATTCTTCCTTCTAAAAGGACCAGAGTCCCTCTGCTTCTCAAGGACTGTGCTCAGCAGATGTCCACTGAACAGTTATCAGCAGTGCTTTCCCAGGTAGATCCCAGAGCAAGAGCCAAGCTTGTGGCACAGAGTTCATTTGAGCCGTAAAAGCTGTAACAGGAAAGGAGACAGACAAAAAAACACAGAAAGCAAGAAAATAGATAAGTCTGTATCCAAGTATTACTGTTAATAAAGTAATTTACACCTCTTGTATAAAGGGTATAAAATTCACATCTTTATATAAAGTCGTGTATACAGTCAGTGATTTTCAGTCATTTTTAAAACACGATTATTGTAATTCATAAGAAGTACCATCTGGCAAATAATATTTTAATATAGAAAAACACTATTTTAAAACAAGTGGCAAAGCAAAAACATCTTAAACTAACAAAATTCTAAACACAGCTTTGAAGATAAAATCAAGATCCAAGTAAGCCAGACTCTGGAGAGTTTTGCAGTATGATATGATCTTATTCCTTAAATTTTCAAGTGTATAAAAGAAATAGCTTGTAATCAGCTTTTTTTGTCTCCTATCTGTACACACATCTGTGTTTGAAATGCCATGAACTCAGCTTCCCTTCGTTATCCAACATGAAACTATATAAGGGGGGGGACCACATCATGTGGCTGGAAATATTGAGGATTTGTGCAATGACAAATGCCCTCTGAACTATGTATTCATGTCAGAATTTGGAATCATAAAAAAACAGCAGTAACATGACAAGATCAATCACAGTGGTAAGGTTTTGGCAAATGACCCTGAAGGGCTGAAGTGCTAAGTGCAGTGACATCTGATGCGGCTCTCTTTCTTCACCCATAGACTGTCTGCTTCTCCAAGTTCTCTATTGCTCATTGGATATTTTTAAATAAATATTTTGATAAATATGGAACCATCATTCTAAAGAATTCCATAGTCAATAAGCAAACATAAACTCACAGTTCCTAAAATGCACATGAAAGTAGTTGGGAGTGCAATGTAAGGCTGTGCATCTGAGGGCACTCTCTGTTGTAGGAAGCAGGGAGGGTAGCAAGTTTTGTCCAGCACGGTAGAAGCAGGCAGAAAGTTATACAAGGATTAAGCAATGCTGAAGAAGTCGCTATCATATTGTTGTTCTGGCTTTTTGAAATAAATCACACATACTATTTATGTTTTATTGGGGTCTGTCAATACATGAGGTGTGAGCATTAGGAGGTAACAGGTGCAACTTGTTCCACTCTGTTCTGCATATGAAACAAAAAATCATACCAACATTCCACAATTTCACCAGTACTGGATCAAAACAAGAGGGGAAATCAACATTTCTGTAGTAGGCACTAGCAACATTTTTTAAAAGAAGCCTGCTTTGTACCATGTTCTTTTCACACTACCTATGGCAAGAGAGTGGGTTTTTTTAAAAGGCAAAAGAAAATTCCTGAAGACGTGAATAGGAACATGTGCACATATAACATAGAGCAGAAGTGATATTAAATGCTCTAAAGCAAGACAATCACTGTATTAATAAAATGTAAAGGAACGAGTATTATCAGCATAGTTAATATTATCCATTAAAATTTTACTTAAGATTATCCCATTCTTTCTGCTTCCACACAATTTCAATGTTTCATCTTCGTTTCTTCAGCCTTTCCATGTGCATTTTTTACTGTATAACTCACTCCACCAGAATTAGGTCCTACAAAAGTATATCACTGTTACAACTGCAGGACCTCAGAAGACAGGTGGAATCTAAAACCTGAAGAAGCTGAGTAATACGTTCTCACCTGGGTTGTATCATAGAGACAGGGTGCTGAGTTTGGGAGGCACTGATGGAAACCAAATGTCTAATCTGAGAAGTCCCTGCTTTTAAGACTTTATATGCTCAGTCATACAAAAAAGAGATTTGGTTTTAGGAATTTGAAAATGTTTTGTATTGGAAAAGAATGAAATACAAAAAAAAAGATGAGTTGCAGCACTAGATGAGTAGGGAAAAGTGGTTTAATTGTTTTCTTTTCAAGTGTGGCACCCACTTGCTGAAAGCTAAGCAATCCATAGTGCTTACACAGAGCTTTAATGGAAACCATGGACTGAACATTGTCATCTCTCCACCAGTACTCCCCAATGTCAGCACATTCACTCAAGTTCTCAACATCCTAACAATGCCTTGGTCTGTTTGATTACCCAAATACTCGCTGGTCCATGAGAGAGTGACAAACAGCAACTATGATGGTATTACCAAAACAGGCTGTGAATCATTCAGATAGGGAATTTGTCTTCCCTCCTTCAAGCATGCTATTGTTTGACTGACACAGTCAAGATCAAGCCTAGCTACATGATTCCTTAGTACCCTGTATCATACCTCCTATCCCCAAGAAATCTTTAGAGAATCCCCAATAAGGGGAACCAACTCACCTAGCAAAGACAGGTGACTTTTCAGTATCAAGACTAAGATCTGTTAGTAAGACTTGAGGTTGGTTGATAAGACTGGATCAATGAGGAGAGTTGCCATCAGTACCATCAGTCATTTTAAACAACGTAATCATCCCTTGACTTCTCTTTAACCCTAGACACCGATGACTGTGCATTACTAATGTCTCACTTGAGAAGCAGCAGAAGTCCCTAGCTGCTGAACAAGCAGCTAATCTAATGCAAATTGTTTTTGAGGGGAATGCATCCCATCAGAAGAGATAAGAAACATTTCCACTGTTATTTCTTCTCACTCTCAAAAAGAAACAATTCTTCATCTAATGGTTTTTTTAATATGCTTTCGGTTACTACATGGTTGATCCATTCAGCTGGCAGTATCATGAAAAGATGTCGAGATATCACTGTTGAATCCGAGATTAAGCAAAACAAAGAATAGCTGAACCCAGTAGAAAGACAAATCAGTACTTGTAGAAAGAGTTCAGCTGCACAGTGCATTCTCATTTGTTGACAAGTAAAAGACTCAATTCAGGCTGTAATCCTGACATTTTACAGAAAGACAACCATATGGCATCCAGACAGCTAGTGATCTGCTCTTAGTCACTTTTCAGCCAAACCATAGTGATGCAAGGTATTTGAGCAGCAAGTCTGAAGCTCAGTTTACTCAAATGCTGTAGAATGCCTTGGCAACACAGGCTGCTGCAAGCAATCTTTATCTTCCCTTCACACTGACAAAATTTCATGCAAGATTGAAGGTCTCTGTCCATTTGACTAGTGCATTGCATGAACTTTGCCCAAGATATATAACTGATCTTCTAAATCTCATGGATGATAAATGTCTTCCAGTGCAAAGGAGCTCAAAAGAACAAAAGCCTTATTTCCAGGGAAAAATGTTTTTTTGGTTCCTTGTTTTTCAGTTTAGTTGAGGACTTTGAATATAAACTACCTTCACAAGTTTATCATTCCAGATGGAAAGTACATTTCTTTGCAAAGCATTTGAACAAGGCAAATGCATGCATGCATTTTTCTTTTGTTAAAAATTTAGATCTACCTTTTTTTCAAAAGCCCTGTAAAAATGCTGTTTGTATTTGCCAAAGACAGGAGAAAAGTATCATGATTCCCCAATCTAGACAAGACTGTGATGGCATTGTGATGAACATTCCATAAGAAAGGAGAAAGAAACAAATAAGGGAAAGCAAATATAATCACGCTATAGTTTTGCAAAAGATTCAGTTATCATCAGCTGTTAAGATTTCATATACATAACCTGCAGCTCAAATGAGTTGTATCATGATAAAAATACTCCCTCAGATGAACTACAGAAAAGTGTTAGAAAAGTGAAACTGGAGGTCAGGAAACTGCTGGGAAGTGGGAGTGAGATCTATATCTAAATCTCCCGCTGGTGGGGAATTTATGAGTGGAGAAGAGGGCAATCACAAATAGGCTGCCTGTGTAGTATCAGCACACCTATGTGCAGATGGGTCTCATAGTAAAGCAATATTAATTAAGGTTAAATCACTTCTGCCTTTCTTTTTAAAATGGGAAGAAGGGAACTGAAGTGAGAATACAGTGCTTGTGGGAACCTAGGCCTAGAAACCAAGTGTATAAACTTTCTGTAGTATATAAGTGTACCCTAATGCTTCTCTAAGCAACAAACACAGAAGATCTGAGCTACATTGACTATTATAGGCAAATCATTGTCCAAGTCTATACCAAAAAGAGAAATCCAACAACAGAACAGTGTGGTTCATTGTTTAGCACTTCAGCTTCATGCTACTGCTCAACATATAGGCACTGGTCTGATTTAACAAGAAAGATTTTGCTTTGGCAGTAACAAAAGAAAGGAGTAAGGCTTACCCGTGAATTTTTACCTATTATGCAGATCTTGTTACTACTTTAAAAAGTCATTAGTTATGTTGAAAAAAAAATGTAGATAAATTAAATTTAAGCATATACAAAACAGAACAAGTTCGTCATGCAATATCTTTGATGTTCACACAGGACTTGATGCAATGAGGGAACATCTATGTTTTACTCTTGAAAAATAACTTAAATTAAATCTCCTCTAAAATATTCATGCTTGTATGAAGCAAAGAACATTAGTTGAGAGAATTTCAGTTCTCATGCATTTATCAATACAGGCCTTCTGAACTTGTAAAACCAAAGAAGCCCCAATCACTGCAGTATAGCAAAGATCAGATTGCCAGAAGTAAGCTTGATCTCAACAATACTGTCATAATAATCTGTATGTTTTTCACTATATATTTAAAATAAATATGTTTTAAATGCAGGAAAATTATTTTTTATGGTCCAAAGTGATTGCTGCTTTTTTGTTTGTTTGTTTGTCTTTAGTGGTATTAGAAAGACAGTGACAAAACGGTCCTTTGCCACCGAGTAGGTGGCTTCTACTACTGATTAGCTGCTGCTGTCCTTCCGGAGCCAGTCCTTTAACTCTTGTTACGGTGACCTCCCCGCTTGTATGGATGTGGCACCTCGCTGGTACCTTGGGGACAACGGCGGCTGGGGGGCGGCGGGCGCGGTGCGTGCTCGCCCCCTGCCGGCGCTTCTGCGAAGCGCACCCACCGCCGCTCCCGGGGCTGCCCTGCGGCTACCGTGGACAAAGCATCCATTCCAGTCTTCACGAGGAGTAAACACACGCCAGCGGCTACACTAGCGGCAAAAAAAATTTGGAAAATTTACATCGCTAGTGAAGAAAAAAAAGCCCTAGATTTTAAAACAAAAGTAATTCATTAAAATTAAAGTTTTAGTGATAATCTTTTGAGACATTCCATATAATCCAAAGTTCTTGTAGTCATGATAAGCACTTTTTTCTGTCTGTAAATGCAGTTGCTTGGCTGCAACAGTGCAAGAGAAGCAGGAAGCCCAGAGCAGCCTGGGCATGGGGCAAAGAGGTAGAGATGCTGTTCTGTGGTTACCCCTCCTGTAAATAACTGCAGTAAGCATAGCCTGGGTCCGTGAGGCCAGTTTCTGAATATCAGCAGGTATCACTGGTAGACCACTAGTTAAAATAAGACAGTTTTATGTCCTGCACAATACATGAGAAAAGACTCTGCTTCTTTTTCTGCATCTTTTCTCAAATTTCTCTCATTACCTAAACAAAGTTAAAAAGAGATACAGATTTATATTCAGGGTACAAATTGGCTTCCATCCCACTGTCATTTCTGCCAATTTATCTATAATTGACAACTAAGAAATACCATTGTTTGAGCTTTAATTATTAAATTTTATAAAGGGAAGGATTCTACTAAAATCAGTTATTTCCATGCTACTGCATGTTTCATTATCAAAAGTATTTTAGCTACAGTTTTCTCTGTAATGTTCATAGCAGAAAATTGTCTAAAAGATCAACATAATCATTATACTAAAATTTTATTTCACTATTAGAGACCACAATAACAGGCATAATCTCCATAAATGAAAATAAGATCAAATTTTTCTCTAAGTCCAGGCAATGTCATACTTCTGGCTTTAGAAAAGGATTTTGTTTAAAAAACGCCCTGTAAAAATGATATCTCAGCCTCACTGTGGGGGGGAAATCTTGAAATCATTAATGCTAATGAAAATTCTGCCATGGAACCAGGTTTTTACCAAAAAATTCTTATGCTACTTTTCCAGCAACTCCCTGGCTACACAGTCTTACAAAACAATCTACCGCAGTCTCGGTAAAAGGATCTGGGCTTGGACCCAAACCTCAATCCCTTATCAGAGCAACTCAACTTCTTGTTTCAGTCAGCTGTAAACAATTGATACTATCACTGAAAAGTGCAAGAACTCTCTTCTAAATAATATTATCTGTCCTTAGAGAAATGTCATTCTCTCCTTTACACATAGCACTGACCTATACGCAATATTAAACTATATGTAGGAGTATTAGCATTTCACTCCACTCAAAACTCAGAGCCCATACTACTGTGGGGTGTGACAAACACATACACACATGCAGTCATTTCTTTCCTGAAGAAAATGAGTTTTCAAGCTCTAACTCTGCATTGTCATATGTCTTCACTGATCACAACGGAAGAGACAGGAGGTATGGGACATTTGAAAACAAGAAGAAATGGACTAAATGAACTGATTTCTTCAGAATGACTTAAAGTGATTGAATGACAACAGAAATGTTCGTGAGAATTCTTAATGTCTTGTTGATTTTAGAAAGGCAGCATTCATGTAGCATTCATATGTACCAGATTCTGCTGTCACTTATTTATCCTTGCAGCTTGCTTAAATATGCAAAAATCCTTTAATTGCAAAAGCTTATATTTCATATTAGGTGAGAAATACGAGCAAAACAGCCACTGAGAGGAAAAGAAGAATTAGGGTGAAACTAAAAGAAATGCCTGAGTAAACAGTGGTTCTTAGTGTTAGAGTAAATTTACAACACCAAAAATTTCTGAAACACAAGCAGAACTGTTAAGTAAGCACTCAAATGAAGAGTATGATTATGCATAAATCCATGCCAATATGTTCATTTTGCAAAGCATTCCAGGTACCAAAATAGATGTTTCTTACTAGTTTATAGGACCAGGACCTATGACCCATGCAAGAGCCCCTTATCGTTACTTTTGTTGATGGAACAATTTTACTGAAGAGACATTTAGCCATATTTTTTCAATCAAAGGTTAAGCAATCCAACCTGTCCCTCAATACCAGACAGTATTAGTTTCTGTAAAAAAAAAGGGGGGGTTATATTTCTGCATAATTTTTCTCTGCTATGTGCAATGCAGTCTCAATTTCAGTTATGTGCAATATTGCTAAAGAGCAATTGTAAATGTTTTCCCATCCATTTTATATCTGAAAACATTTTAGAAGTTCTCTAATCATTTTCTCCTCACTCACTCACCCTCTTAGTACTTTAGTTAAGTCTAAAGGTTATTATATTAATATATTATTATATTAATATATATTTATATATTTGGTGATGGTCAGACTGCATTAAACATTGACAACATGTTTAACATAATAACATACGTAAGAAGTTAGTTCTTTATTAATGCTATATGAAAATTTTTTATAGGAAAACAAAATTATGGGTACTTAAACTGATAACAAAATTGGGTTTTTTGAAAAAGGAAAGATGATGTTAAGTGTTTGAAGATTTAAAATGTAAATTTCTAGTTTTCATACGCTTTTCTAACAGTTATGACTTTTACATACAACATTCTAGCAGAAGACCACAGAGAAAAATATTTCTTTGAAATAACTCTATCAATTTATAGGGTCACCCCAGGAGACAACTTGACAAAAAAACCCCAAAAATCAGTGATAATTTTACTTTAAATGCCATCCTTATTTTTAAACCAGAAGAATTTTGTATAATGAATGATTTAATTACACTGGAAAAAGCTTTGATTATTTTCATGTGTCTGTAGTTGCTTTGTTTTTTGGTTTGTCTCTTAGGAAAGTAGAAGCGAACACTTGGATCAACCCATAAACGTCTTTATTTGAAAGGAACTGAAGTAAGTTCTGTTTGTATATCTTAAAACATTCAAGAAAAACATCAAAACTGTCTTTTATTGCGTACCTTCAAACACATGTTATCTGGGTATTTACTACTACATGATCTGGTTATGCACAGATCAAATCCTGAATGGTGCTACAGACCCCTTTTGACTCCTACACACAAGTCATTGGATAACATATAGATGGTACATCCCTAATGTGCTAACACACACTTTTGAGCATATGATTCCTTCATTTTCAAACCACTGGCATATAGTTTAGAAATACACCAGGCCTCTGCATAATATCTCACTAAAAACATTTTCTTGTGACACGTTATTATGATCTTCTGGCCACTCTGACTCAACCACTTCCCTGGGCAGCCTGTTCCAGGGCCTGATCACCCTTACAGTGAAGAAATTATTCCTAATATCTAGTGTGAACCTTCCCCTGGCGCAACTTATGGCCATTTCCTCTTGTCCTATCGCCTGTCACTTGGGAGAAGAGATCAACACTCACTCTGCCACAGTCTCCTTTCAGGCAGCCATAGACAGCAATGAGGTCTCCCCTCAGCCTCCTCTTCTCCAAACAAAACAACCTCATTTCCCTCAGCCGTTCCTTGTAGGACTTGTTCTCCAGCCCCTTCACCAGCCTTGTCGCCCTTCTCTGGACAACACTTCTCCAACACTTCAATGTCCTTCTTTTAATGAGGGGCCGAGAACTGAACACAGGACTTGAGGAGTGGCCTCACCAGTGCTGAGTCCAGGGGCACAATAACTTCCCTGGTCCTGCTGGCCACACTGTGTCTGATACAGGCCAAGATGCCATTGGCCTTCTTGGCCACCTGGGCACACTGCTGGCTCATATTCAGCTGGTTGTCAACCAACACCCCCAGGCCCTTCTCTGCCAGGCAGCTCTCCAGTCATTCTTCCCCAAACCTGTAACGCTGCATGCGGTTGTTTTGTCCCAGGTGCAGGACTTGGTATTTGGTCTTGTTAAACCACATCCTGTTGGTCTTAGCCATTGATTCAGCCTGTTCAGATCTCTTTGCAGTGCCTCACTTCCTTCAAGCAGATCAACACTGCCACCCAGCTTGGCGTCATCTGCAAACTTGCTAAGGGTGCACTCGATGCCTTCATCCAGATCATTAATAAAGATATTGATCAGGACTGGACCCAGCACTGAACCCTGGGGAACACCACTTGTGAGCGGCCTCCAATTTGATTTAACTCCATTACCACCCCCCTCTTGGCCCGGCCATCCAGCCAGTTTTTTACCCAGCAGAGGGTGTGCCTATCCAGGCCAATGGCAACCAGCTTCTCAATCAAAATACTGTGAGAAACAGTGTCAAAGGATTTACAGAAGTCCAGGTACACCACATCCACAGCCTTCCCCTCATCTATTAACCGGGTAACCTTGTCATAGAAGGACATCAGATCTGACAGGACCTGCCTTTCATAAACCCATGTTGACTGGGTCTGATCATCTGGCTGTCCTGCATGGGCTGTGTGATAGCACTCAATGTGATCTGATCCATGACTTTCCCCGATACCGAGGTCAAGCTGACAGGCCTGTAATTCCCCAGATCCTCCCTCCGACCCTTCTTGTAAGTGGGAGTTACATTTGCCAGTCTCCAGTCGAGCTGCACTTCCCCAGTCAGCCAGGGCTATTGATAGATGAGGGAAAAGGGTTTGGCAAGGACTTCTGCCAGCTCCCTTAATACCCTTGGGTGTATCCCATCCAACCCCATAGACTTGTGGACATCTAATTGGATGAGCAGGTCTCTAACCAAGCCTTATTGGAATATTGAGGGTTCACCTACACAGTATTCTGGCTCAGGAGGCTTGGAGCCCAGAGAACATCTCACCTTCCTATTAAAGACTGAGGCAAAGAAGGCGTTAAGTACCTCTGCCTTGTCCTCATCCTTTGTTACTACCATTCCCCTTGTATCTCAATTAAGGGGGGAGGGAGATTCTCCTTAGTCCTCCTGTTGTTGTTTTTTCTGTGCAGTGGGTCCAGGCAGAAATGTGGTTTTAAGGAATAGAAGCACTATATCTGCATATATAAAAACTTATCACATTCTTGGTGCCACAAACAATTTAAAATCCAGTGTGGATTTACAGGAATGAGAAGACTTTCACTATTCAAATGTTGATAAACTAGGGAAAGTAATCATAAAGACTCATTGACCTTTATGTATTTATTTGTGTTAGATAACATGACAACAAAGACCCAAATTCTATAGCATGATAATTATCAAATTGCACATTATCTCTCTTTTAAGTATGCTGTTAGGTTCTCATTCCCTAGCCACTCTAAGAAGGCAGTTTACATTGCAAGATAAACCATCTTGAAGCAGTTCTCGCACATGCAGAACAGAAGCGCTTGGGAAGATACTCTCTCCTTTGCCCTGCACACACCCCAAAAATCCTATGTACATCTTCATTTACCTCAACCACAGTTAAAGAACAACTATCCCATGTAAGTGAAAACCATAACTGTCCACGCTGTCCTACAATTTTCTCCAGCCTCTGAGGATGCCCTAAAGAACACATGGACCCAGGACAATATTAGTGAGAGAACCAGCTTAGCAGCACAGCGTGCTTTCTTTTTAATCCTACAACAGATACTTTTTCTTGTGGTTCAATTACAAACTGAATCCTTTCCAGTAGGCTTTTCCCTATGAATTTAGTTCAAAAACTCCCTTAGCGGGGATAAGTTCACTATCATAAGGCTGAAGTTTACCACCTTACCCTCTACTGCTTGCGACTCTCCTTTCAGTCCTAATGTTACAGGTTTTGGCATAACACTGTCTTACACAACTGTGTCCAACTTTTAAATTTAGCTTTCCTTGTGTTTTCAGACTGACAGCCCATTCATCTTATCCTTTAAAATTTCCTTTTTTTTTTTAACATTAAAACCCATATGGAGTGCAACATCTTCAACATTTTGTAATACAAGTTTACAACTAGCTTGCTTTGCCTACAGCAGCTGAGAACCATCAAGATCAAGTGCGTCAGAACTAAGAATTTGTTAGAAATAGTGCAGCTCCTTTCTATCTGCAATATTGAAAACACAAAGAACTGTTTTCTCCACTCATCTGCATTTGTACAGCTTCTGAACAACTCGTGTGGATGAAGCTTCAGTATAACCTGAAGAGCTCATTTTTTTCTTAGATCTTTTACTGCAGTATCAGTTACTGCTCATCGAATAGTCAAAAGCAAGGAAACTAATACATATTTTCTCCAATCAATGTCAGTATTTTAACTGATCAAAGTCACACAGATGTTTCAAATATACAACACCTCGTTCCAATTGTATCACAGCAGGGTGTCTTTGATATTTCCCTCTTCAGGCTCTTCTTCAATTCAGTTCTTTGCTGGTAGAGCCACTCCAACCCATTTACCTCCCATCTTCCAAAAGAACTTTGAGAAAACAAAAAAAGTCACTGCAGCCTCACTTCAGATTATTCCAGAGTTATTACTTTTTTGTAGGGTCCTTGTATTTTATCACAAAAAGTGCCGTCCTTCTGCATTTGATTTTCTGGAGCTCCAGACCAATGCGAACTACAGAAACGAAAACGTATCTAACCCTTCTTCCAGCATAGGTGGGTTTTTTTGTTGTTGTTTGTTTGTCTATCCTCTTCAGAAGAAATAAAAAGAATGTGCACTTATCCTCAGACCATTACATTCTTTTCAGGCTAATATTCATCTGCTTTCACCTAGATTTAAGAGTGAACTAATTTCTGCATGTGTTTCAGGTGCATTCCCCATCTTCTATAAGCTATGTGAGGATGACCGCACTCTTGTAATCACTGTATTGCTATTCCCTCTGGGGAACTCTAGATAAGAAGCTCATTGCAAGATTTCTTTTCTGTTCCATCCTCCTACATTAGAAGGGGAAGAATTTGTTGTTGTTGCAAAGGATGCTCTCAGAGGTTGCCAAAGTAGGTGTACTGAGACCACAGCTTGACCACAGCCTCTTCTCCTCTGCCCAGCTGAAGTTCAAGAATGACACAGATGAACCATAAGATTTGAAGATGCATGACTCCTGATATTCCCAACAGCAGCTGTTACATACAATATTAAATATATATAAAACATATATAAATATGTCATAAATATTAAATATTTAATATTAAGTATTAAAAGTGTCATTTTATGAGTTTAAATCTCCAGTAAATGCAGATAACCATGCAGGCATATTTAAAACTTAAATTTTTATCTTGATATAATTTGCATTATAAGAACGAAAAAAGTTCTCCACTATGTTTAAAACTCTGTTCTGACATGCAGTGTGGGAACTATACACACAAAATAGACCTTTCTTAATGGAAAAACATTATTTAATGCCTTCTTTCTTCAACAGTTGTAATAGTTTTCCTTTCCACACAATCCAGGGAAATCTGTTAAGTACATAACGAGTATTTTCTTAACTCTGATACGAAGTACCATTTATAACTGTCTGTCTCTGTAGTATCGTTCACTAATAGCATTCTCCAGTTCTCTACATTACTAGTGTACTGTCAGATGTGGTAAGGTCTAGGCAATGGAATCCAAAAGAGGTTAGTTACGACACTGTCGTAGTGCCAGATGTAAATATAAATCTCTAATTATAAGTGTTTTAAATATAGAAGGATCAAATGGGTTTATGGTAATTTAAAGCTTAGAAACTCTGTTTAGAAATCTGGGTATAATGTATGGCTTTGTGCCCTCGTTTCTTTTAGGAAGTCAAATGAACAAAGAACAAATATCCTGGTGGAAATGTAGCTATTATGAAGTCTTTAAAATGAACTTATTTTAAAATACATATATATATAACACTCTTCTGAATGGATGCATAGAGGTTTTACTGTGCTTGAGAACATATTTATGATTTCAGACAAGTTCAAGTACAGAAGGAAATTATGTACATTGAGCCACGATTTTTTGTACACACTGTAATTATTAATGTATAAATGTATATATAAGTGTGGATATATCCAACATAATATTAGCAGTGTTACACTACTACCTGAATTCTGAAAACAAAGGACTTATCTTTCCTCTGTATGACCTCATGATGTAAATTATTAATAAACTCCAAGCAAGATGGAGATGAAAAAATAATCAGTGGGTCATTAGAAGAGAGGTGCTACTGGTTTTGAACAAAATTATAGCTGGATTTGCAGCTCTCCTACGCAGCTCAGTAACAACTCAATACAGAGATACTACAAAGCCTACCCCTGACTTTCTTTATAAAGAACATTTCCCAAGAATTTCCCTGTGGAACTTGAGAAAAAAGGATACACAGTCTGAGATGAAGGCACTTACTAAGGTACAGGAAAGAGTGATGGCATTCATTCAGCCCTGAACACTGTTGGAGTTTTGCTTTCCTCTTTTTCTCACAGAACAAAGTTAATTAAGATGCCATCGGCTTTATCTGGAGGCATTGTAGAGCCCAAGGCTGTTCTACCCAGTTTTAATTTCACTGCACTTCACTGAGATTAAACAGCAATCACATTGTCAAAAGGTTTTTTGTATGTATTTATAGGTCTGGGAACAGTTCAGATGTTGACAGGAGGAGTCATACAGAGTGCACCTTAGCATCTCCAACAGTCATAAGTCGTGATCAGGGTGCTAACTGAGAAGACCTTCACACAGTTTATACCTCCCATCCTCGCAGTAAATCCATTTGGGATTTAAAATTTTAGAGGCAACAAGCAGGCACTGTCACTCTCCCAGGTGTTAACACTGATCATCTACAAGTCAATGCAGTAAGGTGAGCATGCCCTGCGTGTCATGGTCCTGCCAAAGCACCCAGGCCCATGACTGGCCTCCGTCTTAAAGCTTTTCGTAACCAGGAATTAAAAATGAACTCAAACACTGCAATCATACAGTTGCCATCTGCAAATTATTCTAAGTGTCTTGGCTCCTGTCACTTTTATCTGACAGTGTAAAGGTTAGATGGAAAATAAATAGTGTCTGATATACACTTAGGGAAAAAGACAGGTTAAGAATGCTTGAACCAGCCAATTCATGTAAACAAAGTCATTTGATGCTTATGTCAATAAACATGCCAATAACTCAATTAATTTTGGTACTGTTTGTGAGGCTATTTCATCCAAAAAACATCAGTGTGCTCCTGAGGATTGACATCACAACGGAAAATACTTGTGAAAAGTTTCATGTATTAGCTCATGGAGACCTGCAAGAGCAGGTGATTTTCATAACTGTTTCTATGACAGGAGAGAGTAAATATTATTTTTACAATGTCTTTTATTTTCATGTAATCAAATCAGAATCAATATTCTCTAATGAAGTTAATAACTCTTGATTCTCTTTCCCTATCTGAAAAAAAAAACAAACTGTTTTCAAATAACTATTTAAAACATTTTGCATGTTACATTATACAACAATGTGGAACAGCATGGATGTTTTTGCATACAACAACATGAAACTAAACCATGAAAAATGCTCCTTTGCAGGTTTACCTTTAGCACATATGTCCTCCTTAAAGAAAGCACATAAAAAATACATGTTTCTCTAAGTCGTCTTTATGATTATACTGATTGTTTTCTCTTTCTTTCCAGATGCACATTAATACATCTGTTACCCCATGCCAAGTCTTTTATTCTGGCTTATTTTTCAGTTATTCAACTAAGTGCTCTTAAATAAACTTACATAGCACAGAAAATACACAGGTTTTCAGGCACACAAACATCTCTTATGTCTGAAGAAAGCAGTCTACCCGAAGATTTACTTACTTTTTCCAACTCTGCCAGCTGGTCTGGCAGTAGACATTATGCCTCTCCCCAAGCTTTGCTTTATTATCTCTTTAAATCATGACAACTGTAACACTAATATCTAATATATCTCCATAAGAGTACCAAAAAACCCAAACAACACACCAAAATCTACTGATTTAAACTATCTAAAAACTTAGTTATCATCTATCTAGTTGCTAGATAGAGAGATGATAACAACTTATTTTTCAAGAAAAGTCTTAACAGATTTTTTCCGGCCAAATCTAGAAATAGTCACCTCAATGAAACTTTCAGTCTTCAGCCTGTATTAAATTGTCATTGATCCTTGCACATTGTGTTATGGATTTTTACCTGTTTTCCCTTACTCTAGTCCTTGAGTTTACATTATTCTTCCTCTACAATATGTTGCTCTATGCTCATTAATTCTGTGCCATCAGCAAATTTCATGTTGTTTTCTGTGTTGTAATTGTAATATGTCATATTATGTCATACACATATATACTCAAATACTTTTGTACTGTATGAATCACTCTTCTATCAAGATCTATTTCTAAATAGATAAAGTCAATCAAAAGGTAAGTAAGTTCCAGATTCTTTCCTGTAGTTGCCTTGAAATAGCTGCTAAATAGAACCAGAATTGTTTCAACACCTGGAAGGTGGTAACCTCCACCATACAAATGTGTCATCTACAAGATGACCAAGTTTGAGACTATAGACTACAAATCCTATGAAGTCAAGAATGGTTTCCAAATAAACTTTCTAAGTCCTTTTTTCTCAGATGTTCTGAACTTGTTCTTGCAACGGAGCTACTTGTAGAGGAATTGTCTAAGATGAAGGGAGGTCAGTCAGTACAAAAGGACTATAGAGATTATAAATTTCTATTTGTTCTTTCTTTACTGAAAACTTATAGTATGATGTGCTCTGTTACTCTTTGGTTTTGTCTATCTTATGCTAGCACCAATCCCAATGACCAGGACCTCCTGTTTCATTCAAGCCAATAACTGCCAACAGACAATTATGCTAATTAGACCTTTATAGTAAATATTCTTTCTAAAACACGTAAATCCATATGGGAGATTCAGTGTAAGAAACGTTTCACATTGAAGCATGTCAGTGAGTCAGCTAACAGCGAAGAGTTCTACCCCAAAGCCTGGACCACTTTGTTTCCCACAGTACCAGTAGTCTAATAGTCCAAGAATATGAAAGAGTCAGTTAACTGACAAACACAACCAAATTATATCGTAATTAAGAAAGGAACAGAAGGAAGCTTGTCTGCAAGGGTTAACATTTTTCACAAAGCAAAAATGCACACAGAATGTGAGATTACTTAAAGATAAATACTGCAGTGTGGGCCTAAATTGGTGAGTTGATAGAACTTCCTGTAAGGAACCTCCTGAAAGCTCCTCTCCCAAACTATGTGCAACAGGTATCCAAGGGCTGGAATTGGCACTTCTCAGAAACAGGAGACACCTGAATAAGGTAGAAACTCTTCTGACATGAATGTAGCATGAGTAGATGAAATTGTTTTTTTCTTTCATTTCTTTGGATACATCTTTATAAACACTATGAACCGATTTGTCTATCTAGAATGTTATGAATACTTGTAATTTCTACTTTAATTTACCTCTTTTGATTTAAGCACTCTCTAAGACATCTTAACAAGAATAAACTGTTGCTTATCTAAAAGAAAGAGAGGATCTATAAAATAGGGAATGACGCAATTTTTCATGCACTTTAGTCTCCAGAATATACTTGAGAGGATTCAGATATCGTCAGAATGGGTCCTCTGCTTAGTTACATGGGCCAGTAATAAAGAAGTGACACTGAAGAAAGGCAGGACAGTAACATTAGCAGCACTGAAGTTTCTCTGGCTTGCCCAAAATTATTGGTGTGAAAAATTAATGTTAAGGATTATAGGGAGCATGTCACAAGATTGCTCACTGTGTTCTGTACTTGTCTTTCCTACTGTGAAGGCTGTATATTTCAACCTCCACTGGGCCATTTACAAAACATTTGTCACAGCATGCTCTGCACTTGATATCCATAGGAATTGTATGTGCTGTGTATAACATCATGCCTTTATAATCACTTGGTATTTTGGATAGTTTTCACTTCTCTGCTCAGTACTTACATTTGCCAGTTTGCTCCCCCATGCTGTAATGACTTTTTTTTCTTCCAGAATTTTTACCATTAAAACATTTACCCATTTTCTTGTTCAGTTACAGCTCTCACTGTCTATCGTTTAGCTGTAGATTAAAACCAGACTCAGCTGGAATAAGAACGCTCCCACCATATGGTGCAGAATGCTGATAAACTTACACTTGAGCCAGTGAAGTAAGTTTATAGTATTCAAAAATGTTGACGAGCTAAATCTGTGACAGCTAACTTTATGCTAAGTCAGGACTGTCTGACCATGCCAAATCTCCCACAGCTAGTGAACCTCCTACAGATAGGCTGTGAGCCTTCTCACAGCCCCTTCCTGCTGCATTTCTGTCTGCTTGCCCACAGACTCGTCGTCCTTGGAAGAAGCCTTGTATCTTTTATATTTAGGCCTATATTTCCCTTTGTCTTTGGTTTCCATCTAAAGCCACGGACTTTGCTGAGGATCTGCCATGCATTGTGTCTATATATTGGCCTATTACCTTAAACTTTGCCACTGTCACATAATTAACTACAACACCATAGTTACCATGATGGGAATAGGAACAGGTTTTGAGCCAGATCAAGGTCATGTGTGTCTCATTTACATTATCCCAGATACCAGAGTGTTTACCTGAAGCCAGAATGAAGGTAGTGAGATCTAAAACAGCTGCCAGGGCTCTAGGGGAAGACTCTTCTACAGGTCTCCTTTTACCAGCACTTGAAAAGATTCTATATGCTACAGTATGGTTATGCATAAAGTTTATTTTGCCTTTGCAAGACTGTAGCATGGCACTGAGGCCTGCCCTGATGTTTAACTTTCAGAACTCTCCTTTGTATAGTTTTGGCCTGATCTCTCCCACAGGTTTGGAAAATACCATTGGCCAGGGACTGGCTTACAGGAACCACAACAAAGGCCATCCTTTTTTCCTGCAGAAAAGGGCAAATGTTAGTCATGTAAACTGCAGTGTTCAGGGCCCTGGGAGAGGCTCTGTCTTTGTTTGATTTATTGGTATGGGATTAAAAGGACCGACTATGTTTGACCAAGGTAAAGACTCTGAAAAAAGGTGAATATGAATTGAGGGCAATATCAGCTGTATAGATGCCAGGAAGACATCCTGCAGGAACTATGAAGAGCTTGGCTACTATCTGACTGCAATGTAGTCGGATGCAAATGTTTAAGATTTTGGGCCTCCTGTTTTCTGCACTCTGAGGAAAAGAAGGGGCATCTGAGGACAAACTCTGGACCATTTTTAAGGCCTTTCAGACCTATTTCTATTTTCTTATCATTTTGTAAGCATTCAGCCAACTCCTAGGCATTTTGCCAATAAAAGGGCCTAGTGTTGCTGGCAGTTCTGTCCTTGTTCTTCTGTCAGTGCCTGGGAGCTGGCCTTACATTACCTAAACCCTTCTCCTCTCAAAATAAGGTATCTGGGTCCAGGATCCAATGCCTGTCACATGTGGAGGCTTTGACTTCATGCTGCACTTGTTTCACCCTGGGAGGTGGTGAATCACCACCTGTTTCTTTCCACAAAATGCCCTCACTGACTTCTTTTACTGGGGTTGCACGGTAGACCATATTAAATTTAAAAGGTGGATACACACATGCACGAATAACAAGAGTAATTAATATTTCCACTCAGACAGAGTACTGAGACAAGGGAGAAGGTTTTGGACTGGTATCCCTCCTGCCCAGTTATCATTATTCTCCTTCCAGCTACTGTGTCAGTGCTTATATAGCTATGCTTCTGTTTGAGATAGATAGAGAGTAGACTCAGATGTTTCCTGGAATATTAGGCATCTCCACTGAGGCCATTTTTTTCTTGCTAATATATTCAGTTTTTTGAACACTGTGTGCTGTATAGGAAGGATATATGCTATTGCAAAAATATTTGTGTATCCCTTTGATTAAATGGCCGATTGTCATCATGAAGCATAAAGAATGGCCTGCCAGAGATAACAGGGGAGGCATCTGCATCTGATGGTCCCCATGACTCATCATGGGTCTGTTGAAGTCTTTGTCCTCCATGTATTGGACCCAGTCATGGAAGAGTCTGTAGAAAGTATGCTGGATCCAGCAGTTACAAGCTCTTCACTCCTCCATTCTCACTGGAACACCAACCAGGCACAGGAGCATGCAGAGAGAACTTACCAGCACTAGAGTGGACATAGACAGAGGACATGGCAGCTGGGATCGTGGCAGCCCAGAGCAAAGGTTGCTTATTTAGCTGGCGTATCTACATTTCTATTTTCGTTTTAAGGAGTTTGGGTATCTGCCTAGGCACGTGAGCATGATATTTGGCCAAGTGGATGTGTAATCTATGAAATTAAAAGTATGGGAGTGCGGAAGAGAGGACTCAAGCAAATATAGTCTGGCCCAGAGGAGGTGTACTGTTCTGTTGTTATCCTGGGCCAGAGCCAAATGACAGCTACAGCTGCACTCAATTACTTTCATAATAGCTCTGAACAGGATAAAAGCCAGAGGATAGCAGAGGTAGGTTATGAGAGACCTAGCACGATGTGTGGGAAGGTCTTTACTGGCATCTGGTTCTTATGCTAACACCTTACACACTGTCAGTATCTAAGTCACCTACTTCACGAACACAGCTTCCCCAGTCCATGCCTCATACACTTTCCTAAGCAAACAGCCCACTTAATTTCCATTAGCTTCCAGAGATCAAAATTCAGTAGAACAAAAAAAGGCTGCAAGCAATGCCTGCTGGGATCAAGTCTTGCTCTGTGATCCTGGGATCTAAACATACTCTAAATTTTGCACAATTTTAGTTATGTACTATTTCCAGCTGGTTTCCAAAATCCGTTTTTTAAAGTCTTTGAGACTTTTCCCTTGACAAACTCTAAGCTGTACTGTTATTTCTGTAGTTAGAATCTCAGACCCTTCAGGCTTGGGATAGAAAGGCCTAAACATCTGGGATTTAAAAGATAGTAAGAACTCTACTGGTGGAATCTACAGGACAAAAGGGACTGTAGGGGAAAGCAACAGAGACAAAAGAATTATGGGAAAAATGAAGTTGTATCATTGTGTCTCATTATTGTAGCTAACTGTTGTAGTGCTGTTTCTATGCCGTGAAACTGAGATGCTACATGAGATTATGCAGATATCTGAAACATAAATCTTGCAAGGGTAAGTTGATAGGGCGTGTAAGGAAGCATACCTGATGTTGTATTTTTCATGTTGTGTGTTGGGATGGATTTCTGAAGTGATTTTTCCTCAGAGCCACATCACAGAGTGCCTACCTAATTCATCCTGTAAGTCCACTCAGGAATGAGCTAGTCTGCACACAGAAAGAATGATCAGCACACGTCCAAATGGGATGTGCACTGGAAGGATATAAGACTCAAGACCAGGACTGAAGCATATGTTCTGCCGCCAAAATTTTTAATAGTTTAATAATAATTTTAATCATCACCACCATTCAGATGGCCAGCACATTTAATACTATGCTGAGCAATAACTGCTGAATCATTGAAGATTTACTGAGAGTGACAGCAGGGAAGTAGCTTATTAACACTTTCCTGAGCTAAAGCAGTATATACAACCATGGTTACCAAGTAACAGGATTGATAAAGGTGACATCACTGATCTTCATTGGCCCAGTACAGACATCTATTGCGCTAAATGTATAGCATTGGTGAAGTCAGAACTGGGAAAAAAAAAAAATCCTGCATTTTTCTGGACCACTGAGAAGAGTAAAGTATCCACGGTAGTATATAACAGCTTGTAGCACAAAACCCCTGACAATGAAGAACAGTACTGGTCAGGGAGGTAGAAGCAATGAGTAAGGGCAGGAAAATGTGAAAGCAGTAGACCAGTTAGGGAAAGTACATTTGGGTAGAACTCATTGTGACCTCCTGTGTCCACCTCATCTGAATGGTCATAATCCTATCGCACATCAGATACTGGTGTATCTGATTGCAATATTGAAGCAATAAGAGAAAAACAGAGTCTGGAGTTTTGACAAACCAGATGAGACATGATTTACAGGGAAAATTCAAGACAAATATGTCTGAACAACACCTCCTCCAACCTGGAGTCTTTAATCCATTGTGGAACCTTATGCATTTGCAAAATATCTTCATCACCAACTACCATTTTTCTCAAAGGCACAGAAAGATGAACATCACAATCATAAATCGCAAGTGTTTGCAATCCAAACTGTATGTGCTTCTTGCTGCTGAATCATGTTTACTTGGATGGCAGTCAAAAGTAGTTAGAGGTTTGAAATATCTTTATTTTTTCCTTCGTATGTCAACATCAAAAATGTGAATAGGACTTTTATCTATAAAAGTGAAGTTTGAATGGAGCATGCTATTAATAACAAGAATAGCTGAGGTTGCAAGGGGCCTCTGGAAGTTATTTGGTCAAGAACTTCACACAGTACTGAAGGAGAGACACATCAATACCCAATACAGTGGGATAAACACCTCTTTTGACTGGCTGGTTATACAGTGTTATATGCACACCAGGATGCGTTTTGCCTTCTTGGCTCCCAGGGCATACTTCTAACTCATATTGAGCCTGCTGTTGATCAACACCCTCAGATCCCTTTCTGTGGAGATGCTCTCCAGCCACTTCTTTCCCGGTTTATACTTGTGGTCATCATTACTCCATACCAAGTGCAGAATCTAGCATTTTTTCTTATTAAATTTTATCCCATTAATGATTACCCAATGCTTCAATCTACCTGCATCCTTCTGCAAGGTCTCTTGAAGTTTATCAAGATGTTCAAGCATGACTTTCTGCTGCCATAGTCCTCACCATCTCTTTTTGATACTTCCTATCCATCACTGATATTTGTTCTCTGCTCTTCTCGGAAGTCTTTTTATATCTCTTGTCTGTTCTTACTGACCACCCCACTTTTCCCATCTTGATTGCCAGTAATAAAGGCTAACAATTTATAAATAAGTAATCTATCCCTCTTTCCATTGGTTTCTACCTGGCCAAGAGTGCAATGTCAAGGCAAATAGATAGTTTTTCTCTCTGCTGCCTAGCAACTCCCTTTCTAAAGAATAACAGAGATGCATAATGAGCTGTGAATATGGTAATGATTGTGATCCCAGCTGTCAGTCCAGCTAGCTTAATAACTACATGTATGCCTGTGTGTATTATTATGATGAGGCAAGAAGATTTTCTGTTGTTTCTCTTTTATCAGTTGCCCAGACAGATGCCTAAGATGTTAATTTAGTCTTGCAAGTAGAAGTGTAAATGCACCCTGGTTCAGCAAGGGCTTCTAATGAGATCATTCCCAAAATGGTACCTGATTTGGCAAATAGAAGCTAAGTTGTCCCAAAGAACTGCTCAAGAACTTACATTGTCCCAAGGATGACATCCTATGACCTATAAAATGCGCAGGTGGATGCACTTCATGCTGTGATCCTAGGGCAGCCAACCCTGATCTCTTATTGGTACAGAATCATTGTTGTGTGGTTCCTAAATGAAATGTATATTGACGTGCCTTCAGTTGGACTATACCTGTGTTCCGCAGTACAGTTATACACACAAAACACATTCTATAAGAAAATACACAATAGCCTCTTCAAGTGAAATTCTCAGCTCTCGTGTGACCCAAAACATACTGTGACACTTTTTAAACAAGGAAATTAAAAAGTTACTGACTTTTGGTTTTTTACAAGCTATCTGCAAGATTTTAAGCTCAATTCAAATTCTTGGTTTCTGTGCTACCTTTTCAGCCTTACCTACTTTGCTTTTCCCCTCATCTTGAAAACAGATCGGTCAATGCTCTTCCGCTGCAAGTTGCCCTTCATCTGCTGCTAGTTCTTCACTACTTCGGCTTCTGAAACATATATCTAGGTCAACCCTACCCTGTCACAGAGGTTTGGCAGCTAACAAACTGTTAACACTGTTGGCAGTTGATTAAAAGCAGAAAGGCTTTTTTTGCCACTCAGCTGGAAGAGATTTTTCCAAGTCACATCAGACAGCCCCAAACAGACTCTGCAGACACAAAATTGCAGCCAAACCACAGCTCTGATAAACTGCAATCAAACAAATCATTACTCAACAGATAAGTAAACAAATTAATTTACTCTCAGGGAGCAAGGATGTATTCCTTCTGCACTAGAGTTACACAAGAAGCTTGGTCTTTCATACTCTCTACATTCTGAATTTGCTGAAAAAAAGGAACTGTGAAATAAAAAAGCCCTAAAGATATTTTTTTCTGCTGCTATCATGAGGGCTTAATTACTCCTTGAAAGAGAAATAGCTTCAGTAGATATCTTCTTTGCTTACAAGTTTCCTGAGCAGCAATAAATTGAAAATTGGCAGGGTATTTCGTGACGTATTACTAGAATTCCTGTCTGAATATCTGCTTTTGGCTTGTATTAGCTACTAAACCAGATGGCCCCAGTGCTGCTGGTATCAGTAAGTCCCAGCAAGACATGAGCCTTCCCTCCCCATCTCATGTACTTGCTAGCTGTAGGATAAAGACTTTGTCCCATGAAACAGGAAATGTGGTTTCAAATCACTTTAGGAAACACATGGACCTGTAGCAAGGTCACCTGATGATAGGTGAATGTTGTTACACAGGGCTATATGGAAACAGTCATCTACAACCTGTTTCCTCCTTCGACTTTGACCACTCCACTCATTCCTTAAGCAAAGGGTCTCAATAGCAGGAATGGTTGTGAAGCATACCTGAAGTGAAAGGTCTGTCTGTGGCAAAGGTAAAATGTTTAAACCTTGACAAGGGCTTATGCATGATATTTCCTGTTGGCTTGCCTAGGCAACTGTCTGGTCAGAGTGCTGACACTTGTCCCTTTCTATGCAATGTGTGGACAGTCTATATCTAATTCATACATTGTGAACTCCCAAAAGATGACAAGAGCCTAAAAAATGTGTGCTACAGTGTCAGGGAACATAAATATTGCATGACACACCACAGTATGTTACAGATCAACAGAAACATGAGAGCTGTGTTAGTGGGATGCTTCACATAGGCTAACTTGCCCATCTCCTCAGCGGCTGGATTGTGCAATGTGCAATACAGACGTATGCTGATCACAAGGTTGCAGTATTCTGTGAATTTAGATCAAAACCCTATAATTTCTGTTTATTGAAACACATACTGGCAACACCTCCAACAGTAAAGTCACATTTTAAATCATTAAATATGAATGTAGACATGTATTATTTAAGTATTATTCTGATAAACTTAATGTTACTAACTCAAAATTGAATAATCCAGATGACTTAGTAAACCAAGGTCTTTCACATTCCCTTCTGGTTTATCACTTTATTTTTTTTTTTTTACTAATACCAGCCATCAGCACACAGGCATGTCCATAGCCCAAACAATTTAATAATGATTGGAACAAAAGAGCGCTCTCTTTAAGAAGAAGAAAGCGGAAAATGAAAGTTTGGCATCATTTTTGTGCCATGCCCATCAGAGGGGTGTTTGATAAAATATTAACTATGAAACAGAAAGGAAGCATAGAAACAAAGTTTTACATTTCAAAATTATATTTCAACAACAATTCATTATAATTTGCTCATCTATAATTCTACAATTGAAAGGTGAAACATTGAATCACAATATTAAAAAAAAAGAATAACAGGTGCTGAAAATAGAACTGGATGCTGTAAGATGTACCACAGAGAAGATCAGTGGTCTAGCAGGTTTAATGATATATATTTGGAGAGCTTTTAAATATTTTTCTTACAGATGTTAATTTCAATTTTAGTAAATAAATGACATTTCAATGTAGTAAGACACATAAAACACCAAAGATATCACAAGATGTCTTACCAGTAGATAATGAGATACCTGGAAATAAGACAAGATTTCTTTTAATCATAGTATCAATTAAAATGTCAGAAAGTATTCTGCATGATTTTAAGTATTTGATTAAAGCTGAACTTTACTGCAGGAATTCTTGCGCTCATAGAAGGAATTGCTAAGACCTTTACACTCTCTTCTGAATTCAAACTCCACTTATTTATATCATTTTATTTGTCCAGAATCTATTTTTGTTATTTCTTTCTATACAGTTCCTAGTTTTAAATAGGTTTTAGTTGTGAAGTAGATGTAATTAATAAATAAACAGCAATTCAATGCTTCAAACAGTAAGCACTACATAGCCAGTAATGACTACTCATAGGGCTACTGTAAAAGTTTTACTGTATTTAGGGCTACTGTAAAATTTTTCCTACTTCTATTCAGTCTGCTGTCAAAAATTATTGCCGATTCTTAAAACCACAAATGTTTCTCTGCATGGTTCTTGCTGCTGCTTCTTGTATTTCTTTCCATATTTCTGAAAACATGCTTTTATTATGACTATTTATTTTATAGTGCAAGTGTTTTGCAGGCATAGCACTCAGGTGAAGAGTCTACAGCCTGGAAAGACAAGTAAGAAACAGAAACATAAAGACATCTAAACTGAAGTAGTTTTACATTGAATGCATATAACTACATGTCAAAATTTTGGGGTGGGGGTTAAAAAAATATTGGCTTTCCTTGGGTCTTAATCATGCTTTTCAAATGAGAATATGTTGACAGATATGACAATTTGGTGTTGACAGGTGCCACATAACCTATACTGAAGAAAAATTTTGAACGAAATACAAGTTACTAAATTAACTATGTCAACTTAGGAGATGAATATATGTGTTCAGGAGGTACCTCTGTGAATGTAGAGGAGAAGTTATACATACAACTGAGGTGATTGATAAAATGTTAATACTGGAGAAAATGCTAAAAGAAGTTATTCTAACTTGGAGAAGTTGGCTGATTTACTTTACCAATAAGGTGTGCTGAACAAGTCACACCATCAACAAGAAGATATTGCAGAAGTGCACAGTTCTGAGAAATACTGAGGACAGGAAAAACTTGTGTGGAGAGAGATAGCAGATTTTGAAGTTGTTTACTTTAGAAAAGAGGCATATAATATGAGACATGATAAATTCATGAAATGGGATTAAAGTAATACAGTTTCTTTCTCATAATACAAAACCAAGAACATCTTTGGAAACTGTCAGCTTTTTGACAAAACTTAAAACTCAGAAAGCTATCAGCTGAAAAAAAAGAAGTATTAGAGATTGGCAGCAAAGGGTTTGGTTTAGGGGTTTTGACAAAATATCAGTTTTTCCATGGAAAACAGAAAATTGTAGTATGAAAATACTTCCTAGAGAATTTAATATTCTGCTAAAACCAAATTTGATAGAGAATATTTGATGGTCTCTAATTTGATTACTTAAAGCCCTAAGAGGATGTGATGCAGCTATTTGGTACGTCTGTTAATCCAGGTTAGCAATTTCATACAATGTATGAAATATTTCACCAGGGTTTTGGAAAAATTATGCTGCCAGCTTTTTCTGTGCAAAGATGTCTCCTTTTTCAGACTGACTTTTCACTGAATTGCAGCTAACTCAGTTCTGTTGACCTGCAAGGAACACTGCAAAATCCTTTTTTCAAGAACTCAATGTTCTTTTAACAATTACTGAGTGAAAATTTTCAATCAACTGTAATTTTACAAATTACTAAATGCTTTATCCGAACATATTGCTGTTTGTTCTGGCTTTTGTCAAAAGGAGAGCTGTAGGTGGTCTCCGGTTTCGTCTTAAAGGAACAAAATTTTGTGATTGCTAAATTTCAGCATAGAAAATGAAGGGATGAGGTAATATCTGTGTTTGTTTCTAGTTTCGAAAATGTAAAAAATGCATATAGAGAATTATGGGTGCTCTCGTATTTACATACACAAAATAAGTGATAATGGATTTGCTTTTAGTGTAATTTGTAATGCTATGTTTGCTGTTAGCCAAAACAGCATTCTGTTCTTCTGCAAGATAAAAACTGCCAGTTCTCACATGGCTCTTTTTCCTTTATTATTTTAAATGTGAAAATGCATGTTTAGATAGCATAACATATACTTTGCACTATAGCCACAGCATAATCGTTTTCACCAAGAAACAAATACTCCATCATTTTTGCAGAATTTTGGCAGTGAGGGGAGTGTCTGCTACTAGTGTTTCCTTGCTTTCTTGGACATTGTGAAACAAATCTTAGACAACAGCTTTGAATCCAGATGTTTCTTTTCCTTTATGTGCTGACGTACTAGGCCGTATTCTCATCTTGCATCTGCTGAGTGTAAATCTGGAATATTTCTACAAAAATCAAAGAAGGAGTCCAACAGAAATTTTTAATATTCAATAAGAGGTAAAATATTTTTTTAAATACCTTACAGAATCAAAAAATGACATGATCATTTAGGTTGGAAAAGACCTTTAAGATCATCCAGTTCAACTGTTAACCTAATATTGCCAAGTCCACCAACAAACCATGTCATTAAGCACCACACCTACACGTCTTTGAAATATCTCCAGGCATGGTGAATCAATCATTTCCCTGGGCAGCCTGTTCTAGTGCTTGACAACCCTTTTGGTGAAGAAATTTTTCCTAATATCTAGTATAAACCTCCTCTGGTGCCACTTGAGGTCTTTGCTTCTTGTTCTACCACTTGTTACTTAGAAGAAGAGATCAACACCTCCTCAATACAATCTCCTTTCAGGCAGTTGTAGGGCACAATAAGATCTACCCTGAAGCTCCTTTTCTCTGAACTAAACAACCTCAATTCTCTCAGCTGCTCCTCATAAGACTTGGTCTCTATACACTTCACAAGTTTTGTTGCTCTTTTTTGGATGCATTCCAGCACCTCAATGTGTTCATAACTGAACACACTATTCGAGGTGCGGCCTCACCAGCATCAAGTACAAGAGGATAATCACTTCCCTAATCCTGCTGGCCACTCTATCCCTGATACAAGCCAGAAAACCAGATCAGATTTATTCCACCTTTTAGAGTATCTTCTAGTTTCATAATGTTGATAGGCACGATTTTACTGTATTAGTAATGCCTCTGTCTGAACCGGAATGAAAGAAGATAAATCCCTGCTTTCTCTTTCTTTTATCATTCTGAAGAGTTTTGAGGAAAAAAAATATAGAGATGTAAGTAGTGACATTCATGTGTCTAGGAATATTCAGAGGGGCTGAGCCTGAGTATTTCTTAATGGAAGTTAGCAAACTCACAGAAGGTTCATTTTTCCCAGTGTTTATGGAAAAAATTTGCTGTCAGCATTTTCTCTTCAAAGATTCCTCCTTTTATTTGACTGATGTTTCTCTTAGTCATATCTAATTATATTCAACTTCACTTAAAGTTAATGAACTAGTCCAGATGAAAATCAACAAATACAAAATTTATTACACTCTCAAGTCTCCTTGTAGTCCAAACCCAGATGAGGTCTGTTTCATGACACTTGGCCTTATTGTAGAACCTCGTTTTAATTTTTCATCTCTAGTGAGAATGGCGATTCAGTATCTCAACAAAATAGCTTCTAAATTTTTAAGCCAGTTTTAACAATATGAGTAAAAAGGCATTGGTATTTTTAAGTGCTATATCATAGAATCATAGAATTATCTGGGTTGGAATAGACCTCCAAGATCATCAAGTCCAACCCTTAATCCAACACTATCATGATTACTAGGTCATGGCACTAAGTGCCACATTCAGTCTTATTTTAAAAACCTCCAGGGATGGTGAATCCACCACCTCTCTGGGCAGGCCATTCCAATGCCTGATTACTCATTCTGTGAAGAACTTTTTTCTGATATCCAGCCTAAACCTTCCCTGGCAGAGTCTAAGCTCATGCCCTCTTGTTCTGTTGCTGGTTGCCTGGAAGAAGAGTCCAGCCCCCGCCTGTCTACAACCTCCTTTCAGATAGTTTTCACCCCTGAGCCTCCTCTTCTCCAGGCTAAACAACCCCAGCTCCCTCAGCCTCTTTTCATAGGGCTTGTGCTCAAGTTCCTTCACCAGTTTTGTTGCTCTTCTCTGGACCCGCTCCAGCACCTCAATATCTTTCTTGAACTGAGGGGCCCAGAACTGAACACAATACCTCACCAACGCCGAGTACAGGAGAAGAATCACTTCCCTCGTCCTGCTGGCCACACTATTCCTGATACAGCCCAGGATGCCATTGGCCTTCTTGGCCACCTGGGCACACTGCTGGCTCATGTTTAGCCTCCTGTCAATCAGTACCCCCAGGTCCCTTTCCACCTGACTGCTCTCCAGCCACTCTGTCCCCAGCCTGTAGCGCTGCATGGGGTTGTTGTGGCCAAAGTGCAGGACTCGGCACTTGGCCTTGTTGGATTTCATCCCGTTGGACTCAGCCAATCTCTCCAGCCTATTAAGGTCCCTCTGCAGAGCCCTCCTGCTTTCTGGCAGGTCGACACTCCCTCCCAACTTGGTGTCATCTGCAAATTTACTTATGATGGACTCAATCCCCTCATCTAAATCATCGATGAAGATGTTAAACAGAACTAGACCCAACATTGATCGCTGAGGGACACCACTGGTGACTGGCTGCCAGCTGGACGGAGCCCCACTCACCAGTACTCTCTGGGCCCAGCCATCCAGCCAGTTCTTAACCCAGCTGAGACTGCACCTGTTCAAGCCATGGGCTACCAGTTTATCCAGGAGTATGCCATGGGAGACAGTGTCGAAGGCTTTGCTCAAGTCCAGATAGACTACATCCACAGGCTTCCCTTCATCCACCAGGCGGGTTACCTGATCATAAAAGGAAATCAGGTTGGTCAGACAGGACCTGCCCCTCACAAAGCCGTGCTGGCTGGGGCAGATCCCATGTCCATCCTGAAGGTGCTGTGTGATTGCACTCAGGATGATCTGTTCCATAACCTTGCCAGGCACTGAGGTCAGGCTGACAGGCCTATAGTTGCCCGGGTCCTCCTTGCAGCCCTTTTTGTGGATTGGCATGACATTTGCCAACTTCCAATCATCTGGAACCTCCCCAGAGAGCCAGGACTGTTGGTAGATGATGGAGAGTGACTCGGCAAGCTCTTCTGCCAAATCCCTCATCACCCTAGGATGGAATCCATCAGGTCCCATTGAGGTGGCTCAGTAATTCATAGACTATTTCCTCCTGGATTACAGGAGAGCCATTTGGTTTCCTGTCTCTATCTGTGAGCTCCGGAGGCCAGTTATCGTGAGGGCCACTTCTCCTACTGGTGAAGACTGAGGCAAAGTATGTGTTGAGTACCTCAGCCTTCTCCTCATCCCTGGTAACTATGTTCCCCCCCAGGTCCAACAAAGAATGGAGGTTTTCCTTGCCCCTCCTTTTGTTATTAATGTATTTATAGAAGGCGCTTTTTGTTATCCTTAACAGAAGCAGCCAAATTAATTTCAAATTGCGCTTTTGTTTCTCTGATTTTCCTTTTGCATGTTCTAACTGTAGTCCTATAGTCTTCCTGAGTAGTCAGCCCTGCCTTCCACAGTTGGTAGGCTCTCTTTTTATCTCTGATTTCCTTCAGTATCTCCCTATTCAACCAAGGTGGTCGTCTTCCCCACCGGCTTGTCTTTTGGCTAATTGGTATAGCCTGTTCTTGTGCACTCAAGACTTCTTCCTTGAAGCACACTCATCCCTCTTGAACGTCCCTGTTTTTGAGGAGTGTGTTCCAGGGTGTGCTCTGGACCAGTCTTCTGAACAGGTCAAAATCTGCCCTCCGGAAGTCCAGCATAGGGGTTTGATTGGTGGTCCTCCTTGCATCCCTGAATATTGAAAACTCTATTATTTCATGGTCACTCTGCCCCAGTTGGCCTCCGACCACTACATCTCCCACCAGTCCCTCTCTGTTTGTAAACAGCAGATCCAGTGGGCCCCCACTCCTGGTAGGTTCGTTATCCTCCATACACTCAAGAATCTCCTAGACTGCCTCTTCTCTGCTGTGTTGAGCTGCCAGCAGATATCCGGCAGGTTGAAGTCGCCCACAAGAACAAGGGCTGGCATTTTTGAGACATCTGCCAGCTGCTTGTAGAATAACTCGTACCCTTCATCATCCTGGTTGGAAGGTCTAGAGCAGACTCCTACCAGGATGTCAGTCTTGTTGTCCTTCCCCTTGATACGGGTCCACAAGCACTCAACACTATCGTTGGTGACCTCAAGTTCTACAGAGTCAAGAGACTCTCTAACATACAGAGCCACCCCTCCTGTTCTTTCTGAAGAGCTTGTAGCCACTTATGACAGCACTCCAGTCATGCGAGTTGTCCCACCACGTTTCTGTAATGGCAACTGCATCATAGCTTTCCTGCTGCATGATAGCTTCCAGCTCCTGTTTATTGCCCAGACTGCGTGCATTAGTGTACATGCACTTCAGCTGGGCTGCTGATTTTACCTTTAATTCAGTCTTATCACCCCTGGGCTGGACTTTGGAGAGCGTGAAATCAATCCCCTCCCCCTTCCTACCTAGTTTAAAGCTCTCCTGTACAATCTATTTGAAACTGTCCATTTCTGTCTATAGGAGGAGTTGGTGTTGATACCTATAGGGTATTAGATATAGCCCACAGGGCAAATTCAACCTTCAGGGGCTAAACAAATGGCCAGTCTTCTACCTAGGAGATATTCTGCAATAGCAACTATGCAAATATGAAGCCTGAGAAACCAGTTCCTGGCCAGCCAACCCTGGTCTAATACAGTCAGAAGAGTAAGGGCAAGGCTCCACCTTGACTTCAGGTCACCATCCCCTCCAAATTTTCCCCCAAAACTCCTTTCTTCTTTCCCCATTGAGGGCTTGTGCTTAGCAGAAGATTCTGCATCCCAAGTGGATAGAGACTCTCACCTTTAACAGAGCTTAGGAGTATTTCCTGTTGCATAGTCTTAAAATTTACTGTTCTTTGCAGGTTGAGTGCCCTAAACAGATGTTTTGAATCTTCTACTCAAATTCCCTTAAGGCATGTTATTACTTCTCTAGACTCACACAATCCAAAACCCAACTCTAAACTTACACTACAATTCTGAGTGTAGCAATACTTCAGCTCATGGAAGTCAAATGTAAAGAAAAAAAGAGATGCATGCTAACAAAAGATCTTAAAATTATACAAATTAAGTCGTCTAACCTTCCATCCCTGAAGCGTGTTAATTACTCCAATTTACCTGCTTTGTTCTAAAGGAAGAATATCAGCATCTTAATATATGGCTCATTATGCTGGTATTTTTCTCCCCCTCTCTGACATTATCAATATTTTTATTCCATTTTATCCTGTGAGATATCCTGAAAAACACAATCTCATGAAACACAGTAAAAAATTCTGTAATTTTTTTCATTGCTCAGGTATATTTATTGCTATGACTGTGACAGGCCTACTTTCTTTACCACACCTCTAGTGCACAAATACTGCAGGAAGTTATAATTGATGTGATTATATTACTGTGCAGTGAGACATGCAATAAGATATTAGGTAAACAAAATTTGGAATTTAACAGACATGACAGGCAGATACTGTATTGACAAACTAATGCAAGAGCTTTTTAATCAGAGGTATCAGAGACACATTTTTGAAAATATACTTACCTGATAATTAATTAGGTTTGAACCCTTTACTGCTCATTGGGCAGCAGCTCTGAAGGTCTCAGGTATTTTGAAACAATGACTCACACATGCTTTTCCTCTCCTACATCTGACTTCCCTGGTATGATAAACACTTCTATTAACAGAGAAGCATAGATGTTTCAGTAAAATGTAAAACACTTATTTCTGTGTTTTTAAAATCTTGTTTCTTAAATGGCCATTTCAGGATGATGAAAGGAAACATGTTTATCAAATATGTAAATCAAGTTTGGCTCGGTTAACATAGTTCCCAAAATCAGGAAAGATCCTATCTTTCATCTCCCTTCTTTCTGCAAAACCACAAGGAATTAGTAAAGTCATCAAATTTCTGTGTTATACACAGGATGAAAGATATTCCATGGGTCATTTTGAAGAAAGTCCTACATGTGAATATATCCACACCCAGTATTTTTTTACTCTATCATATTCCTAACAGAATCAAAACACTGATATTTGAAAACAGCAGGAAAAAAAAGGAAAAGTGTTTACCTGAAGGATTGCTCTTGTTGTTCCCCAGTCAAGTAAAAATGTCCGTGTAGAGATAAACTAAATTGACAAACCAAGAAAGACCCTGAACTGGAAGTAGGAGGAGGCTGGAAGAATTCTAGAGGGAGGTATTTATGTTGTATGTATTTTCTTTTTCCCTGATGTTCACCTACAGTGAACAGTCATTGCCAGAGGCAGAATGCTGGGCTAGATGGAGCTTCCATGAGAACAAGTGTGGCCATTCTTATGTTCTTAAGCAGTTTTAAGGTCTAGTGAAAAGAAATTCTGCCTTCAGCAGACAATAGATTGTCTACTCTGCTTTTCCAAGAAAGAGATTCTTTACAGGCTTACAGACCACAATGATGGCATGTGCAGTCTTCAAAGCACAAATTTTTTACTTAAAAAAAAGATAAAGGAAGATGGAAATGGGATAAAAATGCAATGCTCAAAAAAATGGTAAAACCTCTCTCAAGTATTTATAAACTTTCTAAAAAACATTTATAAAGTCATATAAAAATCACACTTCTTTATATTAAAGTATGACATTTATCAGTAATAAAATAAGGCTTTTATAATAGTCTTATAAGATTTATATTCGGTAAGTTATATTTCATGATTTATGACACTATTTTTATGTGAGTTGCCACAGTGTTTTCAGGCACAGTTCCACAAACATTATTACTGAGCATTTATCTTGATTTTTTTAGCCATAGCTCTATTGCTCTATGCCTTTAATAAGGTAAATCATATGTTTTACATCACTTAGTTTGTAAAAATAGTAGTTGCTTCCATAGTCCCATTAAATTCTAAAAGATTATCTAAGTTATTTACAGAGTTATTTCATTCTATGTCCCTATAAAGAAGTAGAGTTGTTTATCTGTTTCTCTTCTTAAAAGGACTTCTTTTCCCATAGAAGGAAAACAAGAAGACATTTCAAGCTGGATATTTAAGATAGCTCTAATTATCTCTGCTTGTCACAGTGAAAAACATTACTGTGAAAATTTAATAATGTCCTAAACTATAAATGATCCCTACCAAACACGAAGTACTGTTTTCCTCTTCAAAACAAATTATAACTGTGGTGATCGTTTTAAAAATATTCTGCCTGTCCTGCAGCCATGATTTCTGCCAATATAATTTGGCACAGGCTCGCTGAATTAAAGCGAGCTACATGCACATAAAAGAAAATCACTTTTAATTTGACAAAAAACCCTAATGTAATCCTGAAAGTTTGAACAGTTCTTTTAGCATCACAGAATCTTAGAATCATAGAATGGTTTGGGTTGGAAGGGGCCTTAAAGATCATCTCATTCCAACCCCTCCTGCTATAGGCAGGAACACCTCCCACTAGACCAGGCTGCTCAAGGCCCCATCCAACCTGGTCTTGAAGTTAACAGAGAGTTAACAATTTGATCCCACTAATGGTTGTGGCACGTGACAAGACATGACATATTGCAACCTTCCATCAAATTGAGAGAAATAAAAAATTACCTAGAAAGTCCAGTCCGTGTGTTGTTCTTGAGCATTATGAATATCGAACTGTTTCTACACATTTATGAACTCTACCAGTAAGGATAACAAAGGAGCATGGCTGGCTGAGTTAGAGTGTAGCCAAGCCACGTCTAGGAGAAGTGCAAAAAAGGAAAAAAAAAAGGCCTCGTAGGTTATATTTCTATGACCTGTGCCCAAGTGCGTTTTCAGCGGCAGTGACTGGCGCATTTGGGAGCAGCTGTATTGTGCCAGTGTCCTTCAATGAGGACATCAGTGAAAGCTCTAGCTAAGAAAGTTTTCATGGTAGAGACTTGTCTGATAAACCTACTTTAATTAAAAGGTTATGACTAATCACATGCTAGTAAAGACAGCCAGCCAAGACCCTAAGGCCATCTCACCTGGCAGTTTATATGCTTACATTCAAAATCTCTTGCCCCTCAAAACAGAATTGTTGCATTCAAATTTCCCCTAGAATGGTCCCTGGCCTCTGTTAAGGGTGAAAGTGTTTTGAGAAACTGTCACCAGGCCCACGTCCAGGCCAGAAATGTTACAATTGCTAATTGCCAACAACTGAAAAGAATAAGCAATCTCGTCTGTGCCTAGGTGCACACATTGACTGTCTTAATTTTACTAATGGAGAGGGTTCTTGCACAGCCAGCATAGAAAAAATACCTCTTTAAAGAGGAAATTTAAAACTTTTATAGTGCTTCTGTATTATCACAGGAATATTCTGCTATGGTAGGAAGTGCTCCTATCAAATAGTTGCAAGGTTATAGCTCATACTGATTAACAGTATGGACCCATGACGAATTAAATCGACTATCCACTCTGCTTCCAAAACCGTTGCAGGGCCAGTCTCTGCATCCAATATTTTCATTATTACCATGTCCCTTGGCAGCATATCATATAATATTATATGCATTCTTGCAGAATTGAAAACGTCAGCACATGATTTGCTGATGGATGCAGATTAATGAGGAGTATTGTGTTATTGGAATGTAGGTAGAAAAGGACATAGATTTCACTGTCAAAAAGAAAAAAGTTGTCTAAGACATAAGAATAAATTCCTTCTTCATCAGAATATTTCACAAGTATTTTGACTACACGATTTTGGAAGGGTTCATTTATATTTATTCATGGCATGAGAAGGGAGCGTAACCTTTGATCTTCATGAGTTTTCTTGCTGAAAACTCTTGTTAAACATTCGTTTCTGCCTCATGCAAATATTAAAGCAAAGAAGCAGCAGTTATCGCTTTGCAAAATCAGAAGAATAGTATTCAGGAACACTTATGAAAGACTAAAACTTTACTAAAAAGAGAATTTCAATAAAATCATTTGCCTTCTCTTTAATTAAACTTTGTATGGCAAAGTGATAAAACAAGTATTCCAATAGTATCATGTCAGAGTTTCTAGAATGGACTTTGGACAATCAAGTTTCTAATAAAAATATGGAGCTGATTGTCATACTTAAGAATCATAATGTTTTAGAGTAAATCAGCATTTGTGGATCCTAGCAATTGGAATTTCATGCCCTTCTGAAAATTGATCTTTTAGATTTGTGTTTTTTTCCAAGACTACTGAGGCAATAACAAGGCTTCTCTTATAGTGTAAAGATCTCAACTGTCCTAGAGAGTTCTTCACTTCATCAAATGAAATTTCAGAGGAAGAACTGAAATAATATAGACAGGTAGTAAACAATAAGGAAAATCATATTAGAAATGTTGGAACAGATATTAACAAAATTGCTGTCAGAACGGAATTCCAGTGCAAGAGTCAAAAAAAGGCCCTGTGGTCTCAGTGACCTTTAAATGAAAGGCAGTGAAGCCCAAATGTACCTCTAAACGGTGAAGCCAGCAACCTCCATCCAAATCAAAAACATTCAGAGCTCTGATCTGGCTGATACAAATCTTTGAGACTTATGGGTTTTGCTATTAACGACATATGGTCCAGTTACAGTCAACCTGAAATGAGTAGGATTCACATAGATGCTGAATGAGTTGGCTTACGTAAGTCTTTTCTGCATCATTGATGAAATTAATTATGTGTGGAAAAATTGTTAATACCTGTGAAAAGGCTAATGTTTTTTTCAGCTTAAGAAAGTGCAGGCAGAGAACTTGGAACAATATGTCTGCCAGCTTCATCTCTGTTCCTGGAAAGATGTGGGAACAGGCCCCTAGAAATTAAATATCAACATCAATGACAAAGTTGTTAGGACCAGTCAGCATGCAACCACCATGGACAAACCATGTTTGATCAGCATAACTACCTTCTGTGATAAGATGACCATATATGTAAACAGAGGGAATACAGTGAATGCATCACATCTTGAATGTAATATGGTCTTCGATATCAATTCCCCTGTTTGGAAGTTGAGGAATTATGGGCTGGATGGATATACTGCCAGAGATGTTGAAAGCTGTCTGGAACTATTGGGCTCAGAAGATAGCGATTTTGACATACAGTTTGCAGCTGCTCGGTATTACACTATTCCAGAAGCTGATGATACTGAATATCAGCTTAGGCTGATATTGTCCAGTATCTTCATCACTGGGATGAGGAGTTAAAGTGCAGTCTCAGCAATGTTGCAGACTTTATTAAATTAAGGGACAGAATGATATACCAAACAACAGATATTCAATCCAGTGTGTTTTGAGAACAAGACCAATAGAAACTTCATAAAGTTCAAGACACACAAATACAAGATTTTGATACTGACCCTGACCTATGGCCAATGTTCTGCCCCAGCCTTGGCCTGTCCCTAGTCCCCACAGAGGTGCCTGATGCTCAGAGCTGGGGCTGTCCCTGTGCCCCTGGGCTACCCTGCTCGTGACTGGGGTTGGACTGTCCCAGGATCCCAGACTCTACCTTACCAACACTGTAGAACACCCATAGCTCCTGGCCCCAGGGGAGTCTCCAGCCCTTGCAATACCCTGAGAGTTTTGCACTCAGTGTGGGATTAACTCACACATTAGTCCAGGGCTGCAAACCATAGAGTGGCAGCTTCAAACCAGCCGTGCCTGAGCTGCCTCTGTACATTCTGCTTACACACGACATCAGTGCTGGTTCCTCTATTACTGTTACATTTATCACAAGGCTTTTAATAATGCTACTTTTGAATTTATATGAGTGAAATGAGTGTGAAAGTCAGTCCATTTGTTAAAAAACTTCAGGAAAATTATCCAGAAGGTTATTATGTAAAGTCAACTCTTTATTACTACTTTCCTTGTTTGCATTTACCCATTGCAACAGTTATTTGTCTTCCTTCATCATTCACAATTTATCATAAATTGATCCTCACAGACAAGACTTTCCTTTGGTGTTTTATAACCCCTCACATGTTTTTTCCAGTGATGCCCAAAAGTCTAATACTATTTTTAAGGTGAGACATAGGCTTGGCTGTCTACATCTGAATTTATTACTTAACAGATGTTTCTGTAACATTACATACAGGGCTAAAATTTACTACTCTTTTAGTATTCAGCTATATTTATATCTAAATATAAATATATACAAACTTCTGGAATCACCATGATGGTCAATGAAATTAAATAATCTTCCCAACACACCTGTGCCACAGGCAAGTCACTCAGACATAGACAAAGGTGATGTGCAGATCTTCCCATGTGCCACTGTCAAAAAAGAACACAAGTTTTTGATGTACGGTGGAGAGTGATTGAGGAGATAAATCACAGCCCAGCAACCAAGGTGGCAAGAACAGTCTTGGCACCAGCTGCTTGTCTGCACGCTGCCAGCAGAGCAATGCAAGCACAGATTAGGTTTTGTACGTGAAGTGCAGCAGACTGAGCGTGGACGTGCTGTTGACTGCAGGTCAGCATCACAGTAGTCAGGGTGGGCCACCGTAGAGTACCCAGTGTCAGGAATGCCGAGGTCAGACTGCGTTTGCAAATGGGCAGGAAGAGATTAATATTCTGCTTTTCTTACTTTAACATGAAAGTATTTGTCTACCTGCAAGAGGTGAAAGACTCTTGCTTTCTACCATGTGTTGGTGTTACAGACCATTAGAGACTTCTTTCATGACTTGTGAGTAGCAGATGTTGTTAAATGGAAACACTACAAGAAATGCTAGAGAATTCTTAAAAAGCCTCTTTTCTCATTTCACTTTAATTTCAGTGACTTATTCTTAAAAGCTAACCACAGCATATGTAGAGGCTTTGTTGTTCTGGGACACGATCAGAAGAAAGTGATGTTGAAAGGAACAATTAAAGCATCCTGAAAGTCATTTACTTTCATAAAATTATGGGAGGATTTTCATTTTTGGCAAGCGACACAAAGAATTCTGTTACTTTTTATGTATTTTGTCTCAGGATTGACCCTTCTCTGTTTTTTCACATGCTTCTAAGAGATTTTTGCATAGCAATAAGGAGGAGTTGGCAAGCCTGCCTTCAATTGTGAGACAAATACGTCTCACTATTTGCAGAAAGGACTGTCAGAGTCAGGACATTGTAAACTTTTATTATTCTGCTTATTAAGGACTGCAGACTGCCCAGATTATTAATTGCCAGGTGCTACGCATCTCTAGTCTTGTTTCTACCGCTATCAAATCTGAGAACAGGAGATACTTGCAGCTTACAAACCTAAAATAGCTCAAAAGTGTTGGTAAAGATACACTTGCTCTGAAGGTACATAAAGTGCTCTTTGTCAATTTTACCCCACAGTGTTAACTGACATACTGCACGTGGTGCTTGACAGTCCTGTTAAAACTTAATTTAAAAGTACCTAAAAGACTGAATTTGCCTGCTTGTTATGTGGGTGACTTCAGTTTTCGTAATATAAAAAGAAGAGGCTCACAGAGCTGTCAGATCAGACCTCTTCATGACAAAACTGATAAATGCATAGCTCCCATTTTAATTAAATATTCATTTACTCTTTACTGGTGAGAGGGCTGGAATGCTGAGGGATGGAAGAACAAATAAGTTTGGACCAGACCTGTGGAAATAAATATTTTTCACAGGGTAATATCTCACCTGTCAATCTAATAGGAACGGGAAGAACTGTAAAAAAGCCTGAATTATTTCATTTTACATGGAGTAAAAGTTGTGTATTTCCTGTACTGCTCTTGAGGGAATCATTGGAAATTGTTTCTTTAAAAAATATTTGAGTTTTGCCACTGACTTTCATGCAAATAATTTTAGTCCCTTTTGATACTTTTTGGTCTTTCACAATAATCTCTAAGTGCAGATTTTGTACTCAAATTTTGAAAACTTGATTTCATTGACATCAAGGGAGGAATTTCACTAATCATAGTGGAGCCATGGTTTCATCAAGCTCCCTCTGATCTCTTGCCGATTTCTTCTCCCTTGTATTCAGTGATAGGATATGTGGGAATTGTTTAAAGCTGCACCAGGGGAGGTTAGGACTGGACCTTAGGAAGTATTTCTCTGCTGAGATGGTGGTCAAACACTGAAACAGGCTTTCTAGAGAGATGGTTAATGCCCCAAGCCTGCCAGTGTTTAAGAGGCATTTGGACAACACCCATAATAACATGCTTTAACTTTTGTTCAGCCCTGAAATGGTCAGGCAGTTGGACTAGATGACCATTGTATGTCACTTCCAACTGACATTTTCCTTTCTATAATAAAGAAAACAGCACAAAATTTCCCTTGGATTACATCAATCCGGATTATTCATTGTAAAGCATTATGTTTTGTTGTAAATCCTCACTTACTTCTAGATACCTGTTTGAATGTGACGCAACCTTAGAATGGATAAGCTCGGATGTACATCATCAGTATATGATTCATTATTGAAAGCAACAGTACATTATTCTGAGCAACAAGCTTACTTAGAAAAACATGTTTCTGGTAAGCCATTTTATTGTATAATCACTTGAGCAATCTTGCACTGAAGGTGAAAGTCAGCCCAAATTCCTAATTTTTTTTTTGTTTGATCTGCATTATTTCGGGTAGCTTGTATCAGATACTGCATTATTTAACATGAGATGATATAATGCTGAATTCCTGTATACAGGGAAAGCTGAATGTTATTTCAGCTGTCCGGCATATTTTTGGATAGTAAATTTTATAGTAGGTGTTTGTGGAAGAGCAAATTGGGAACAGAAGACAACTACTTGTAGACTGTGTAATGTTATCAGTTTTAGAAAATGTGGTTGTGGATATTCCTATTGCATCAGTAAGACAAAAATTTTGAAAGTACCTGTATTATCTACAGTTGCCAAAAATATAATGGAATGAAAATAAAATACCTTCCTGTTCAAAATAAAATAAAGACAAAGGTACAAGGCAATATTAAGAGATCCCTATATGAATAAAAGGTAAAGTAGTGATAGAAGGAGATGGGAAGGAACAGACATACTCAACTGGAGGAACTGAAGGAACGTAAGAGCCAAAGGTGACATGATTACTCTGTGTGGTCAAAGAGGTTGCTCTTTTATTGAGTTCAGGGAGTATCTAGGGTCTATCTGTGTATGTTCCCTAAAGCAAGGTCTGTTACAGTGGTATACACTCCTGAGGAAGTAAAAGGGATGCTCCTTAATACTCAGATCATTAAAAACTAGATCGTGAACTGCAGGGAAAAAGTTTAGACTAGCAGGGGACAGTAACTTACAATCTAATACTCAGTTTTTAATCTCCAGTTACTCTCACTCTGCTACTGTGTATTTCAGGGGACTCGAAACAAGATACCAGTTCCTTGCATTGAGGGCACTGGAGTTTTGCGTGTGGCATGTTTGCCATTGCTCTGGCAGTAAGGTGTTATTTCAGTAGAGGTGTATTGACTGCAACAAGCTGTAAGTTCAGGTCAAAACACCGTAAAAATCATGTTAAAAGATTAGAAGAGGGAAAAGACGTATGCACATACATGCCCCAGCATCTACTGTTAAATATTAGATGAAGTTTAGTGTATGGGATGGGGTTGGGGAATTCTGAGAATGATTACAAGTTATAGTCCACTTCCTGTTTCTATTGAAGTCAAAGGCAAAACTTCCATTGATCCCATGGGAACACATGCTGTATTTTCCCACTCCATAGCTCTAATATTTTAATGGTTTTCAACATTTTTGCTTAAACAAAGTCACACTCATGCTGACAGTTTAGACACCAAATTTCTTGAAGCCTGATGTAATTTGAAATAACCCAGATGTGAAAAGCTCTACAAACTAGATTTATAAAGGAAACAAAATTTTAACCTTGATGTTGACAACTCTTGTGATACCACTAAAGTCAATGAAGAGAAGAAAAGTTATTTTTTGCTGCTCTGTGGGGACAAAACCGCTCAGCTACTCCCATCTGAAAAAGACTCCCACAAGGACTTCAAAAAGATACTAGTCACAACCTCACATACATGAGGATTCATTAGTGCTCCTCAGTAGTTTTCTCTAAGCTTTCTTTTTATGCAGAGCTGTGAGTTCAGAGGTCACACTGTATTTCATGCACAGCATATCGGGCAGCTTTCAGAAGCGTAAGTATAGTTGAAGAATTATTGTATGTCATATTACATAACTCTGTAACTGTGTGTAAGAAAAGCCATCTGAACTTCACTGCAAAGCAGCCTTACAAAGACCTAAACCATTTGTGTTTTGAAGTAACTGTTACTCAAAGCTCAATTTTCTTTCAACTTTTATTTCATTAAGTTCCTGGGCCCAATTAAACCTCTCTCTGGAAATAAAGTGCTGAAAATATCTATTTCTTGCACTGCACTGAACTAATCAAAGGCCAAAAGTCAGTCTTATCCTGTCACCCTTGGGATGAGAGTCCTGTCTTGGGCTCCTATTTAATAGGCCAAGTAAAAGTCTTTATCACTGGTTTTCATATACTATTCTTTGTTTTTCCACGGTCATTCAAAATTTCCGTTTTGAAATGCCTAATTTTTTCACACATTTGACTTCATTGACAGTGAAATACCAACTAAGTCCAGGAATGAGACGTCCCTATGCACTTTAAACCAAGAAAAAAAGGAGAACCTACCCTGGCAGAGTTGTCTCCATGTTAACCTTGTGGGCTTTCTCAATTAGCGGCTCTATATGAAACCTATAAAAAAAGGCTGCTGAGAAGACACTGAGCTAGTCCTGATAAAATCCAGTCCTTTTGGAGACTCGGAGTGCATAGGAAAGTGAGGAGGAACAGCTTGACTTTCTGTTCCCTCCTCTCAGAAACGACATTTGTCTCTTCATGTGTGTCCTTGATTCAGAAAGTCACTGGGTGAGGAAAATAATAGAAAAGACAATTGTTGCTCTTGATACAGGAATGTTCACTGGATTATTGTTTTATATTTTATTCCCAGTTTCCTTCTGTGATGTCAATAGCCCTCTTGTCTCAGAAAATTCAGTTTCCCGTAATCTTTGTGGCAAAGGTAATCTTCCTTTGTAACATACCTTATTTGAGGAAGAAGAGCAAAGATGTTGATCCATTCTCCCTCATATCCAGTGTTAGGATGCATGAGAATGGTTTAAAGCTGCACCAGTGGAGGCTGGGCCTGGGCATTAGGAAGTATTTGTCTGTCAAGATGGTGCTTAAACACTGGAGTAAGCTTGCTGGAGAAGTGATCAATTCCTTAAGCCTGTCAGTGTTTAAGAGGCATTTGTACAACACCCTTAATAACACGCTTTGACTTTCGTTCACCCCCGAAGGGATTAGGTGATTGGACTAAATGATCGTTGTAGGTGGCTTCCAACGGAAGCGTTCTATTCTCTTCTATTCTATATTATGCTAAGCTACGTTCTGCAATGCTTTGCTGTTCTGTTCTGTATAGTTAATAACTGTCATTCATACATAAAAAAAAAGAACCATAATCACAAGGATAAGTTTATAATATAAGGCATAATTTCAAAACAAGCTTTCGTTGGTATTGGCATAACTTTACCTGTAGGACTCAGGCTCTATCAAACAATTCCTTATATGCATATTAAAGCAATAATAATATAATTATGATGTTATATGTACAAGATAAACATGTAGGAAAAACTGGTGGGAAATTATCAGTTAGGCCCTTATCTAAAAACTTTATTCAAAAAAAAAATCTGACTTTTTAAAAACTCTGCAGGAATTAGATAATTAACTCCCACTGCATTGTAATGATAGCTGAAAAACTAATTCCTTTAGATCTCTTAGAAAATGGCAGTTAGCCATAGGAATAGAAGAAGAGGAAGAGACAGTAATTAAAGCTAACCAAGTGTTTTGGAAGAAGAGAAATTTTGTTGAAGCAGATGTCTTCCAGAAATGTATCACATTCCTCAACATTTTAGCATATCCAAGGCTTTCTGAGTATTCCAGAGAGCGAGAGGGAGAAAGAGCAAGATTAATCCTCACCTTTCATTAGTTCAGCTATTGCGATGTCAAAGATAGTTTCAAATTCCTAGTCCGACTCATATGTTAAAATATATATCCTGGTTCTCAAGAGAGAGAAACAAATATGAAGCCACGGGGAAGTCAAAAGAATCCTGTCAGAAAATTTGTTTCTGGTTTCGACTCAAAACCTAGTATTTCCTTATCATTTTATTTTGTAAAGTTTTCAGTAGGTTTGGTATTTGATCTAAAATAGAATCAAAATTTCAAACTTTGAAACTTACTGTTTGACCTCTTTACATGTAGTATGTATCTACAATTTTCATAGCTATGATGTTCTTCATGTCACACCATGTTACCCTATTTAAAATTCTATTGTTTTGATTTTACTAGACAAGCATGCTTCCAATCTAGCAGAGAATGGAATATGAACTGGTCAGCATGTAACTTTTAACTGTTTCCTGCATGGATATGGTATCCAGGACACCATGTATTTAAAGGTACATAGAGAGCTTTAAGCCCTTAAATAGCCATTGTTTCCCATCATTATCTTCCCTCGTGAAAGCACATATTCCTCACACAGAGTGTATCTGAAATGCTGAACTGATTTTAGCGGGCTACATTGGCACTGTTTCCTTGCAGGGATTCATTCATTGTCCTGTCAGCATAAAACACTTTGCTGTTGCAGCAATAAATGGCAGCAATGAGTGAATGTCGCAGCTGATTCCTATCCCACTTTTGATTTAGAGAAATGTGATAAAGCAGATTCGCAGATTCTTTCCAATATGTTCCCTCATATTCTCCTTCCTGTCCTTCAGGAATTTTGTATTGTATTTTTTAATTTTTCAAATTTGTATTAAACACTTCCATGAGTGAAGATATTGAGGTCTTGTGTTTTCAAAATGGGTAATTCTGCCAAGTGTGTCTCAATCTGTTAAAAACTTAAAGGACTTTTTAAAGTTTCCTTTTTTTTTCTGGTAGAATCAGAAGTTAATACAGATGCTTCAAAAGTAAATAGGCCTGAACAATTACACTGCTGAGTCGTACTATACTTCTCAAGTGCACGTCCACCTTTCCTCACTTTCTTGTCTTCAGGTTTTTCTAAACTTTTGGAAACAACTGTAATGAAAAACGTCACATTTTGGGCATTTTGATACCATACAATCAATCATGTCGCAAAGATCCTGAAACACAGAGACAATGTCTGTTCCCAAAACAGAAGCAGTATAGATGCCTTCGCCCATCACTACATCATAACTCGGAGATCGTTAACTTCGCCTACAGTGCTCTGAATATAAAAGTAGCTTCTGTGCACGGGCTGGATGAAGCAAGTGGGGTAACTGCTAGCTCATGGGTCTTGTCTCCATAACACCAGCGGGCATAGCCACTACCTCCTTCCCTTCTCCCTCACACCTCTAGTCTATATAATTTTAATGAAGTAGTATTGAATATGAATATATACAACTCTCATATAATTTTATAAGATCCACTTATGGATGATTTATTTTCTGTGTTGTTGTGAAAGGCAATTAATAAACAGACAAAGAGCTGAACTAACAATAACTCCATTTTCAAGAAATATTGCAAGATAAGTAGGTTCCAAAAATACTGAGAAATCTAAGCATAATGATTTCCAACAGGAAAGAACAGCAATTCTTATCAAGTAATAAAGCAAAATGGACTAAAATAACGTAACAGTATAAAAAGAATGGGTGAAACATAATCAGCTGTGAGGGAAAGAGCACTTTGCCTGATAAACTGATTTTCAGATAATAAAAGACCACAGAATGTTATGAATGTAGTGTGTTAGTTTTTAATTTTAATAAATATATTTGAGATCCTACATAAAGAAATCTAGCCTGACATTTACATGGGCCAATTTGAATTATTAAAGAAATAAATGTAGATTGAAACTGGCTAAAGAAGCAAATAAAGGATATAATACAGAAGAAATATCACATTGGAAGAGACAGCCAGTGAAACTGGCATTTGGCCTTACTAAATGTCTCCATCTAGAAGGCATACTATAGAGAGTACAGATGAAACTCTGAGACAGCATCTAATTGTAAAAGGTGTTAGCACTAGCTGGAAAGTGAAGGGCTAGGGAAAGGATTTTTTGCTTGAATAACTGTAAATCTCAGGGAGAAAAATAATTTCATGCAGAACAGAGGAAAGAAGATATCTCAGAAAATCAGTGGAACAAATAAAAATTTTTGAGAGAAAAATAGACATATTTGTACAAAATATTATGCACTGCTTCTGAAGCTGAACAAATGATTGAGCAAGCACTCTTTGATTTGTATTTGCGAAGAGGTACCAATGATGAGACAGTATTTCTGTAGACAACTGGTCTGCATATATCTTCTGGAACTTCATGGCAGCTAGCTGTTGCTGAAAGATGAAAAATAAACACGAGCCACATATAAGTTAAAGCAATAGCTCTATATATGCTTATCTTGGACAAGATGCAAGTAGCGATGAAGCCTGGTAACAGTCCACATGTACTTGACAGGTAAGGGCATGAACAGTGAAAAACTGCTTAGGGAGTCTAAAGATAAAACTAAGAATTAAGAATTTAGATTCAGTATCTCAAAGACATCACAGGGAGGCTTATTAGTCTGCAAAGGAGTTAAAGACATTAAATTGAAAGCTTTAAACATTAATGCTAAGACCAAAAACTTAGAAAACGCGTGTTCTAAGTCAGGATCTGAATGCATATATAGCTGATAAATCACATTTATACATTTTTGTGGCAATTATAGGCTGCTTTGACTTCAGTCCAACCATGGACACCTGTTATAGTCCACAAGATAGGCTAACTTGCCAAGACTTACAGGTTATATAATAATAACCACTTAACTATTCATTAGGAGAAGGTAATGGGGGTAAAAGAGAGAAGAGGAAAAGGGGAATGAGAGCACACCAGAGAATAGCAAGAGTCACCACCAGGGTTCTGCCATGTCCTGCTGATTTCACGTACTGTGTCTGTCTCTGGTGGTGATATTGGTGGTCAGTCCTGTAGAAGAGCTGCCAGCCGCTGCAGATTCAGCATCCTTTCATACCATCTCTGCTGCGGGTGCCATCCAATCCGCTCCCAGGTTGAGTTAGATGATCCAGTCCGGGGACAACATAAGGCAATCACACACAGTCTTCATTACACAGGCTGCAAGCTAAAGTCCGCCAAGCTGTCATTTGGTGCCCCAAGCTACCACAAGTGTAGGGGCCACAGTTACACGGACTCTAGCAGTTCAGGATCTTATTTCATCTTTGAGCATTACCAGACACAAAGTTTGATACAAATGTAAAATCCAACAGTCACAAAATTTCACTGAGTTTTCTCATCTATAGCTGCTTCTTCTCTCCCCTTTCCCCACATTCTGCGCGTGAGAAGAGGGTACTAGTATTTCTAGGCCAGAAAATGCTGTCATTGTCCTTTGGTCTCAAGTCTTGAAAAGCTGTAAATGGCACAGAAGAATGTATGCCTGGACAAAGCCCTTACTACAAACTGCTCCATACAGTCAAGGTCACCTGGACTCAAACACACACAGCTGCAATCTTGAGGATAATCCCATTCTCTCGATTGTTTCTAATGTTGGACTTATCACCATTTTCATGGCAGAATTTTTATGGCTTATAATCAAAATCTATCATCTTATTCATCTGCATATTTTTCACATAATAAGGTCAACTGAATGGTTTTGTGAATTTTAAGCAAGTTCATCACTTTGGCAAAGGCTGTCCTAAGTGTTTTATTGGATTGATATTAGAAGAAGGGTTTAAAATCTGAGCAAAGATTGGTGTGTTCTCTCCATTAATTTACCCTTTTACCACATCATTTTCTATCTCTTAGCGCCATTGATGATGTTTTCTCTGCCTTAAACAACAAATATCAGCCACCATCTTGTCATAAAGTGTTCATGCTTACAAAAACTTCTAACATGATATTTTTGCACCCTGTATAAAAGCACGGAATATTTTTTAAATAGTCAAATTATTAATTTTGTCAAAACATTTTTCTTACTTTTCTGACTTAAAAATTGTTGATTTCTGACTTATTATAGACAAGTGTAATCAATCACCCAAACCATGCGTAGTCACAAATGACTGTGGTTTGCAGTGACATCTTGGAAATCTTTACATTTTCTAAAATAATATTTATCTTTAATATCCTGAGCAACGTGTATTTCAAGTGGCAGAAATAAAGTGCCTGGGATATATATAGTAGAAAGAGTTGAGTTTCAGGCAAAGGTAGCTGGAACAGATCAATGAAAACAGTACTTTAGAATTAAGTGCTGAGAGCTGCAGTAATGTGATGCTTCAGTCTTTTTCTCCCCGAGACATAAATTGTAAAGTCTACAATACCCGTGCTCTGGGCTAGAGAGTCTTGTTTTCAGGCCCACACTCTCAGGCCCTTGTCCTAACCTCAGGTAAAGGTGATGTCAGGCCTGGTCTTCTTGGCATACTGGTTTCTACCTACGCACAAACACACACACACACACATATGAAATGGAGTCACAGTCAGTATTAGGATGAGATAAAAAGGTACTTAAAATGACTCATGGACTAGTGGAGAAAGAATTAAAACAGATTTAGTTTTATTTGTCTCACCAAAGTTAAATAAAACACATTCAAGAACCTAAAAAGGAAAAAATAATAAAGAGCTATTACAAAAGTGTAATATTGCATTCTTATATTTTTAGGCAACTATCTCATTTTGGGAAGGAGGGAAGGAAGGATTCTGCAGCTGTGCTTCATCTGTTACTTATTTTATCCTCCTTCCTGCTAAGCCTGAACAGGCACTGCTTGGCTGTTGGAGGGAATGTCTGTCCCAGTGAGTAGCCTTTGCTTTTCTAATGTACATTTTCTAGACCCTTTGTACTACTCAATGAAACAAGTTCTAATCCACCTGGAATATGGCTTTAATTCCCTAAGTGGCTCCTGTTATTTCAGCTATCTTTACCTGAAATGAGAGCACAGCTGCTTCTTGATGGTCACATTAAATGAAGGGCAGCCATTTTGCCACCACATTCAGCCTCCAGTGCAGCACTACCATGTGGCCACCATGCAGATGGTTTCCCAAAATTCTCATAAAATGTATGCAGCTATAGACAGAAATTTTCTTTTCATATCTCATGCTAATAAAGATGCTACATATTGAAAACCTCTTCAGTTTCAAGGCTCCATTTGTCCCCTGTAGAGAGAAATCACTCTGAAATACCTTATGCACGAGGTCTGACATAAAAAACTTCTCCTCCCTGCACCCTCTCCATCCCCCATCTAACAAACTTTATAGCTCGGGAACCAAGAGTGGAAGGGGAGAGACAAAGAGATGGTTATAGAACATATTCTAACCTGTCACAGCAAGACAAATGACAACTTAATTGCTTCACTCAGTGGACGTGTTCAAATATAAATGTTTTCTTATCCTTAGTCTGAAAATGTTGGTGTGCAAGAGTGAAGAGTAGGGTAACATCGAGTTCTTTGTGAAACTGAAGAAAACTGCAACAGAAAATTTTCAGTTATTGACTAAAGCTTATAGTGAAGAGATCCCAAAATGAAGTCAGTGCTCAAATTAACCCATTTTTGTCAGTAAAAGTTGAGATTCTCAACACTGTTTCAGAAAATCATCTGCAGAATTGCTTTGAATGTTGGCAGCTGTGTGTCAACTCAGAAGAGAACTATTTTGAAGGTTATTATAGATTGTTTTCTTAATTTTTTAAACATAAGAACTACAGGCACAGACTATTTTTTTTTTTGTTGGACCTCATACCTTACAATAGGAATAGTGTTTACTTCAAAGCTGAATGAATCCAGAAGTACTTGACATGGGCTAATATAGCATGAGTCATGGAATCATGGCACAGAGGATTCACCATTGCTATTATATACTGCACAACCTACTGTCACCGAAGTATACTCTTGCACAGGTGGTTAACAGCTCCCTAAGTGTCATAATTATTAACAGAACTGTGTGTATGCCTCAATCCATAGGCAATGGAAAATAATCAAAGATCTCCTTTCATAATGTCTTGTGCATTGTAAACTACACAAAACTTTTTAGAGTGCTGAAGACATTAAATGTCACCACCAGCAGGGTGTACATGTTAGCCCGATAAGAAACACATTTGCCTGCAGCCCAGCAAAGTGAACAATGTTGTGAATTTGGCAGGTACCTCTGTACTACTGACAAGGAGCCAATGTCTCCCACAGCAGTTCCCACCAAGCAGTGAAATCAAGAAGAGGAATTGAGCTGAGCCCACCTAGCAATAAAGCCCAGGAGGCTGAGTGGTTTGTTTAGCGTTTCAAGAGCCCAAACGTCTGACAAGCCTGTGGTCTTTGAGCCACCTCTCAGTAATACAGGGTAAGTCTGGCTATTTTTCAGTAAATCTGATAAGAAAAAATTATTCCTAGATACATCTACTTTCAGCCTTAGACACAAATTAAGAGTTAGCACCTCGGTTTGTTCTCTTCAGGCAATCCTACAGAGTTATGCTCTCTCTTCAGTCATAGGCCTCAATGAAGCAGTCTTTCGCAGATGCGTCTTTTGACCAGATGTCTGAATAGACAGTATTTTCCATAGCAAAAGGATGGTTGGGTCAAGTACAGTAATATAAGCTAAGTCAACAACAAATTCCACATCATTTTTTTCCTGCAAGTAGAAGAAAAACCAATTGAGTGTCACCTATGTTATAATAGAATTAGTGACTGATTTAACACTTATCCATAATAAGAAGCAGATTTTCACATATGCTTTCCCAGTGTCTGTGGCTTTCATGTAGCTCCGCTGTTTCATGTTTCCATAAAAATGATATAAATACATGTTCTTTTTCTCAAAGTTGTCAATCTCAGGTTATGCCTATGTGGCCCTACCTTAGAAAGACTGAGCTTCGACTTGAGGATAAGACACTATATCTTTCTTTTCAAACCTCACATTTTATTGCCAATAAGCCTGCTAGTATCCCATACGACAGCCTCAAGTTAATAATCTTCTTCCTTACCCTTTGTGCCTCATTATCTTTTGGAAGTGTAAGTGAACAAAAATAAACAAAAAATAAAATAAGTTGTACATGGATTAATGTGGTAAGAAATCACATGTTGTGCAAAAAAGATTGCTCCTGCTGGCTCTGAGTGATTTCAGTTTATAGAGCTTTTATAAGGAGATAAAGCATTATTTGCAAGCACCTTAAAACAAAGGTTTTAAGAAACTGAAAAACAGTAATTTTTTGACTCATTGCCTTTCAAATAAACAGAATTCAATCAACATTTGAGTTATAGACACTTTTTACCTACCTGTAGTGGTTGTGGACTTGGTGGACTTAGGTCTGAAATTGTGTGTATTTCCATGGGACATGAAGTGAAGCATGAGATTTATGTTGAAAGAGAACTAGATTTTTTTGGCCTTTGTAGACAGAGGACAGATTAAAGTTCTTTTTCTGACTCAGAGGCAAGCTTTGAGTTTTGCACACACGGTAGAGCTTTCGTCTCATAGCACATGGAAAATAAATTGTAACACATTTGTTTTAAAGTACTATCTACTTATTGTTTATACCTAACTATTTTTGAAGTTACTATTTAACATTTTGCCATTGTGATCCATTGTCACATAATCCACAACGAACAAATAACTGAAGACAGAGCTCAGGCACTGGTCTTCTGCAGTGATAAATGCAAGACATCAAACTCAGCCCTCAAAGTATGTAGTTCCTTATGACAGGAAGCTGCATGAAGACCTTTAGCCTGCATTAAAGGAGGCAATAATTTTCTCATCTTGCAGAATGTTGAGGTTTCATAAATGCTTTTCTCTTTGCATTGGGAAGAATGCAAGAAACTTGCAATAGCATTGGAGAGGAAACCAAAAAGCTGCCGAACCCAGGGTTTGTGGTATTTTCCTGTGCGTGTGTGGCAGCTTCAGATACAGGCTCTGAACCGTGATGGCTCAATGCAGCGTGAGCCTGTTCTCAGGCAACCTCATAGGCTGCCCTGCGAGGGAAAACTCCAGCCTCTTTTTGAGCACTCGCTGTCAGAACTGATGTATTTCTTCCCAGAAAGTTTGCTGGTATCTACACACGAACATATTGGAGGAAAAAGGCATGACTTGAAATTCAGCTCTACTCCCTCTCCCGCTTTGGAAAGTAATCAATATCAAGCACTACAATCACAGTGCTGATCAGAGCACCAGTCTAGTGACTGAGGGTAAGGGTTAACAAGACAATTCAGATACAGCCCAGACCTCCATGGGACTTCATGCACACATGAGAAAGGAGTACATGAGTTCGTATATATCTTTTGGCCCTTCAAACCAAAAATAAAGCCCAGCTGCCTATTCTGGATTATATCCATGACTGCCAGCACTTAAAAAAATGTTTTGCAAGTGTTTTTTCAGTTTTCCCACACTGAGAGAAGAGAAATTTTTCAGTCTGGATGACTTATTTCATTAAAAAGGACAACTAACAAACAGACAAATAAAATGCATATGTGTGTATATGTGCTAAGCCAGTGCAAGTGTTTGCACAAGAGAAACAAAACAGATACTTGGCCCCTTTGGGTTTGAATTAGCAGGTGGAGCCGCCAGTTCCTCACAGCTGGGCAGCAGGTAGAGTCATCTGCATTTAGTTTGTGCTCAAAACAACTGCATAGAGAAAGAAAAACACATTGCTTTTTTTGTTTTATCTTACTTTTTGTCTTGTAAGAACTACTGTATAGACCGCGATTTATGATCTTAATTTTTCTTGATTTCTGACATTTTGAGTTGGAAATGCTACTCTCAAAGAAGAATTTGAGTTCTGATTTTTTTTTCAATATATCTTCATATCTTCTTTCCATATTATGCAAAAGGTAAAAGAAGTTATTACAGGATCCCAGGCTCACCAGTATATGTAAAATGTGACCATAATGCGAAGATATTCTTATGCTAGACATGTTCATCTATTTAATACACTTTCTCATCCCTTTCAGAGTGTTTAAACAACATCAACATACACTTTCAAATTTCACTTAGGAATAGTACAAACTAAACAAGATTAAGCAAGGGGACTGTTCTTCCTGTCTTTCCTCTTGTTGATAAAATTCTATCCTGTGCACCTTAATCTTCATAATTTTTTCTTTTCCAGCATATATTAACAAACTTATGCTTTAACAATAGTATAAGACAATGATGACTTTCGTGGAAAATTTTCACGCTTTATGAACTTCCGTTTTCCTGTAGTATATGTTGCTGTTATAAACTCTAATCTTTAAAGCAGGATAACAAAAGCATGCCGTGCATGAAATCTGAAAATATCCTCTTGAAACAAAGCTGCTAAAAACTAAGCTGATGCTGTTCATGCGATTACATTTGCATAATAGCAATTATCATGTTTTTAGAGCTTGTGTTCAAGTAAGAGAAACAGCTGTAGGTTTTAGCTAACTACCAATGTTTCACAGAAAATATCTGAATTACTTTTAACTTAAAATTGGGAGAAACTATTTTAAGAGTGGGCTTTTTGAAATGTGGATGACTCAAATCTGATTCTAGCTGAAAATTTGAATTTCCAGTTGCTTTTGAAAACAAGCCTTCCAAAGGCATTTCAAGCTCGTAAGAGAGCAGAAAAGAAGACAGATGTGATCTGAAAGTTGAGATAATATTTGACCTATGTGACTAAGAGTCTAGTTTGAGCAAAGTCATTTTGCATAGCTTTGGATATAGATGCTGACTGCTGCTTTGAGCAAGGCTGACTTCAATATGATGCCTAGTCTGGTTTTTGGAAGGGTGCTAGATCTTGAGATCTCAGTGTGGTTACAAACTTAAAAAAGGAATTTGCATTGCTGCAGATCTACTGCACTTTCTGGTGAGATTTTCTTTTCTGCAGAACTGTGTATTCTGTGCTTTTTATATGAAAGTAAATCACGTAATTTCCCAATACAATCAGGGAGATGCATCCTTGCTTGTATAAGTAATGCCACTGCAATTGTCTCTCCTGATCCAGGGTTTTGATTACAGTGAATAAAACGCTAATTTAAAAGTTTTGTATTGATCACATTCAAGGTCATCTGAATATTGTTGCAGAAATTTCCCTAATACTATCAGCCAAAGGCACCATAACATCCTGACTTGTATGCTAGATTGGACCAGGAAGCCTGATATGGTACAGGTGGACTCTGTTCAGCGTTAAACTGAGCTGATTCACCTTACAGAGCTCAATTCAGGCTTAGCATAGAAGTGAGGGTTTGTTTCAGTTGATACATTGAAATTCTTTTCAGTTACAACCAAAAGTAATACTTTTTTGCCTTTTTTACTGCAATGCCTATTTTTCTGTGGACAGGTAACAATTTCATTAACTCTTAGTAAGTGAAGAAATAATTTCGAATAAGCAGTAGTCCATACATTTGTGTGTACATGAAGTACAAGATGGAATTTTTTCCTTTCCACTTCATCAGCAGCCACATAATTTTTTATTTAGCACTTACCATCTGCTTTTAATTACCAAAAGCAAATAGTGATTGATAGATCGATGCTGTGTCTGGTAATAGTCACAAGCTGTCAGCTTACAGGTATGGTGAAAATTAAGAAAGAGAAAACAGATTCCCCAATGGGGAGAAAGTTCTTTATAATCTAGTTTACATTACTTTAGACCTCCACTGGATTTGTAGGTTTCTTTTAATTTTTAAAGCTAAAAACAGGATTCTACTTCTCCTGCTTGGAAAGGAAAAAAAATAAAACCCCTAAACTAAGATTAACACTATTAAGAAAAGAATGCTGATTAAAGACAGAGAGCTATAGAAAAGAAGACGGATGAAACTCAGAGCAATGACCTACAATGGAACAAATCAAAGAATTTTGCTGAAAAAGTAGCCAGAACAGCAAAACACTATAAGTTTGAGTATTTTCTTGAGGATATGAAGAGTTATTGATAGGAATGTACCTCTCAGCGCCAAAGAATACACGCAACATTCAAAATTCTGCCACACTTTATGAAAAATCAAATGAGACCTAATTGGCTAATGAGCTTTGAAATAAAAAAGCTATAAAAAAGCCTTGCATGTTATACAAAAGAGAGGGAATTTTCTTAACACTATAATTACAGTGCATATTGTTGCTCTGTAATTATAAGTACAGGTTATATTGGTTCTGTACCTTTCAGGGGAACATTAGAGAAGAAAGTATAAGTAGTCTTTGGCAACAGAGTGGCTGTAGGTTTTAAACTAGACTCTTGCGTTTCATGTCACTTGTCACTCGTCTAATCGATAGTTCTCCACAGATAGGGGCAAGTTTTCAGTTTATTCCTACATTGCTAATTAAATATTTACTAAAAAGGTAAAGAATCCCATTATTTTCAAGAAAGACATAAGGAATTTGTAGATACCCATAAGATAAGTTTTCTTTTATAGATGGACAAAAAATTAAGCCATTCATGATAAATTCATGGCTATGAAATACAGTTTTGCTTTTCACTTGTATGAAAACAAAACTTTTCAAACACTTTAGCAGACATTGAATATGTATGTAAATAATAATTTAAATGCTTTTATTTTTACAGAAAATCTTGGACTGAAAGAAAAATCCCTGTTGAAACTGTCTAAAACTGATACATTCTGTATTTTGAATTCAGTAGCATAGTTCTTTTAATGAAAAACTCTTTCCTACAGATTTTCTAACCAACTCACACTTCCTAAGACCATCTCATTAACAATTACACTAAAATAATGAGACATAGATTCATCTCTATATAGTGGTTTGGGGTTTTTTTCATTGGAACCAGATATGGTACTTGAAGACATTTCTTTTTTGCTGGATGCTCTTTGTCATGGCATGCTAGCAGAGGGAATAAGGCCAGTTTAAGAGGGGGGCAAGATAAGAAAACTTATTTTGTGAATTATATAAAAAAAATATTATCTTTGGGTAATTTGATTACCTCCACCATTTTAATCTGGAAGGAATAAATACTGGTCTGTTCAATCAATATCAAGTTAGTCAAAATAAAATGTAAATAAATTCAAAGGAAACACAGAAGGGTAATCGAGAAATTCTATTAAAATATTTTGTACTGACAATTAAAAATATTTACATTTAACCTTTTAAATATTTCTATTTAAAATCTAATTCTAATTAAACAAAATCAATAAACTATTTTAGTTGCCTTTAGATGTCAAAATCTCAGAATAATTTCTAAATTTTTTTGAAAGGTTTCCTTCTCCGAAGAATCCTGAAAAATCATCCAAATGACATCACCTTTAAGATTTTTGAAATTGCCTTAATACTACCCCAGCTTTGCAGAACTTGAATATAGATGTTTAACTTCAGAGATCAAGAGACAAAGTGAGCCTGAAAATCACTCTGTTTTACCAGCTAGCACACTCCCTCTACCATTATTTATTTCCTTATATTTTAGGCCACCATGATTATGATAAAATAATTCCTGCTCTTTATTTGGGAAGTGAAAATCAGCCCTGAAGTCAGTGGGGCTAGATATGTCAGTAAAATTTGCCATGTATACAGTTCATAAAAAACAATGCCCCAGGGAGTAATGTAAAAAACTGAGGCAAAAATTTCTGAACATATGCAATAGCTGTAGGTGGTAAAATACCTGCTCCTGAATTATGTGAACATGCCTCAAATAGTCTGGGGAGTGGTGGCAATTGTTCAAGGCACCTGTTACTACTGTTAATCCAATTAATGCCACTTTTTTTGCAGCCTACATCAAAATTTGGATCTATTTTCTGCTGGCAGGCCACCATCTTTTTCTTGGCATTGGTGCAAATATCCTCACCACTGTGCTGGGAATGGCAGTTCCCTTTGTGGCAAACATACCCTTGGTTTTGCACGGAGAACTAGTTGCAAAAACAGGTTATGTCATTTAAAGGGTTAACACCAAACTTGTGACAGGTTATGATGAGATCTGGACAGTTCTGACTCATTGATGATATACATCATTATGTGGCCCCTGCCTAGCATGACTTTTGAGTTCTTCTTACATCTCAACAGTTCTTGCAAAAGGGAGGCCTCTGAGAGTTTAAGACTGTCAGCTGTTGAAACTACAAGAGAGACAGTTTTACCCAAATACAACTTTGCACAACCAGCTTTTTTACATCTCTGCCAAAAGCATCACGTACTGATGACAATAGGAGTCCTGTATTTTGGAGAAATCAGGTGAAGCACTGTGACAATTCCCATACAAATCTCACAGTTGTTTCCCCTCCAATATCCAGCACCACAAGAAAGCACACAGATGAACATATAAGCTGAATAATTCAGTTCTTCTGTTTCTCACACTTCTCCATTTCACAGCAATAGGAGTAAGTTGCAAAAAAAAAAAAGCTCTTATTTACATGTTATAACTATGAACACCTTGCTGTAATGAAACCAAATCATCATGCTAAAAAGAGAAAGCAAAGAAGTAGGTTAAAACAAGCCATTCTTTAGAAAGCTTGAATTAGTACAAAAACTTCCTTACGGTGCACAAAAGTCTCTTCTGTAGACATCTATTTTAATGTATTTCCACAACAGCGTATTCCATAAATTTGCCAATGACAAGTAAGAGCAACACAGTTTCACTTAAATTCTGAGACACTTTAATACAGTTCAAATCATGCCTGTGAAACATCATTACAACTTGCCAGTTCGGAGTAAATCCCTCTCTTTGAACACCTTGTTGTGATGAAAGCTGCCTGCCAAGAAAGCTCTCAACAGATGGACTGAAGCTCTGAATAATGTCTTTCTTGACTTAGAGATGTCTTTGACACCACTCTCACAGTAAGACTTGTAAATCCTTTTGTAATTTTGGGGAGGGATAAGCAATGTGTCTCCAAATGCACCTGACCAAAATATAAGCCATTCCAGTGGTATTTCCTTATCTCGCCTTCACGTTTCTCAAAAGATAAAGACTAATTCCTACTTTCTGCCTTAAAGGGTCAGCCACACTGCCCTAAAGCAACGCAACACGGAAAGAAGTATCTGTGTGTATAAGAGGACATATCAGGCGTTGCACAGATACATGTGAAAGCAAATTAACAACTAAGGCTTTTATAATGGCTGAATTATTTTGTCTATCATATAGCAGCAAATCTTAGTTCCTTCCTGCCCTGCAGGCTCACAGTTTTTTTTAAATGAGTGCTTTAACTGTAAAGTAGAGACTTCATAGAGACATGGTACAAAAAGAAGTTTTTCCCTGAATTCTTAAGTGACCCAAATTGGTTCTGGACAAACCTTAAATGGTTTATCTAAACAATAAGGTCCCCCTCAAGCCTGCAAAACTGAGCTGGCAACCTTAAGATATGTCCATCTCACAATATTTCTAGTACTTCCTGCTCCAAAACTGATATACTGCAACAAGGATCTTCTTTGTAACACAAGGTATTTATTTCTATGTCATTCTAGCTGCAAATGGAAGAGCAATGCACTTAAAACTGAAAAAAAAATCCTTGGAAGGATGTGATATTCCAAGAAATCATTTTTAAGCTGGTGTTTTTCACTAGAAAAGCTGGTGGGAGAACATGACAACATGTGCTTTCCTTAAAATATGCTGTTTTGTCAAAACTGAAGTATTTGTATATATTGCATGACTTTGGATAATATTTGATAGAAACATTTCTGAAGTCCAGAGCATATTAGTTTCTTCCAATCAGAATTAGAAAGATAATAAACATTGTATATTTGATGAAAAAGCACATATTCTCCCTAAATTCATATTTTTTTCATAAATGTTGAAAGAATTTTGTTTAAACTCAGGTGCTGATTGTAGATAAAATTAAGAATATAAACACCTTGAGGAACAGACAATGCTTGTCTCCTAATTAATTCTGTTCATGAAGCCTAAGTCATATCTTGCATTTATTTTGTCAAGAAAGAACTGAAAAAATACCAGAAATCAGGCAATTGGGTGGATTTGAATTAAACAAGCTGTTGTACAAGCCAATTAGAAATGCTACTTTCCAATGTGAAAGGAGTTGAAACAACTAAGTGAATCTCCACTTAGTATGCCTCATTGTAAGTATTCCTAATAGCATAATAGAGAGATGCAAAAGTTTAAATTTACAGAGTTCTTTCTCATGGATTTTTTGCAATTATAAATGAATTATGCTTTGTTCGCTTGAGATTAATCAAATAAAACAAATAAACTGGTGCACTGAAATTTCTTTTGTTTCATTCAGCACACTTTAGAAGCTAAAATTTCATTGTACTGCCATTATTCTGAGAATAAAATAATTTTGTAACACCCAAATTTGGCTGAGGAAGATGTCACCACAAGAAACACTACACAGGTGAAGAGAGATAAAGTCTGATTTGAAAGGCTGGGCATATGTTATGCAAATTTCACCTCATTCAGTTCTGGGTTTAATATGTCAAAATACTAAAGGCATCAGAAAAAGAGTCAGTTCTTTAAATGACTTCTTTGTTCAAGTGGTAGGTTCTAAGCAAATCATAAGCAAATTTTCAGTAGTGTCAGGCAACTGAGTGATGGTGGCCTACAATCACTGTAAAAGTGTATAGGTTTTACTGGTGTAAAAAAACCCAAATTCTTTCATCTGAGGACAAAATTACGGTTTATGAGGGAAAAATATTAATAAAACAGTCATAGAATCATAGAATCTCCCTGTAAGAAAAGACCTTTGAGATCATCGAGTCCAACAGCACCCATTACCTGCTAAACCATTGTATTTGATCGTCTTGAGACTGATATTATGCAATTTACTGATACATAAGAAATTGTTTAACACACAAAAAATTACTTTTATTCTTGTATTTCTGAGTGGAATTTTGATATTTTTCCTTGGTTTTTTTTCTTATAAAACTGAAATATTTTGACATATAGAAACCACTGAAGCTCTATAAAATACTTAAAGCCACAAAGTTGTAAAGACAAAGGTTATACCATTTATTCAATGTGACTGTGCAAAAATGCATAAACTTAGCCATGTGTTTAAACTTTTCCAGATTAGTGTCTGAGGGAGAGTGCTTTAACACAAATGAAAGAATCCTCCTGTAGAAAAACATATAGACATCATCTTAATGTAAATATCATGTATCTGGCACAAATGCAACAAAAGATTGCCAGGAGATTCCTATTTTCTCTTCTAACAGAATGTAAAGCCCATACGGATAAGGCAGCCTTAAAAATGAACTCTGTTCACTTGGATTCTGTCAACTACCAAAACCCATATTCCATGGTATCTTATACAGGTTATTCACAAGCGGAAAGCAAAATGTGTCCCAGAGGTTCAAGCAGGCAAGGAGTTTGTAAGACTCATATGGATGCTGGTGACCCAGAAATGTGCTTGAAATTCTGATGAGAGGAAGATGGTTTTTCTTTTGAGTTTTCTAATGCTAGCTCATTTTTCACACAGCCTCACAATATTCAGTTTTCCTACAAATAGTAAGTCATATAGGTAAGACTGTATAGAGGGAGAAAAAAAGTAAAAGGACATTCATGTACATTTCTTTTTAAGATTGGGCTATTTGTTACCGAAAAATAAAAACAATTCTAATTTTACATCAAATCTCCAAGTTGGTAACTGAGCTGAAAAATAATAGCACTTGGAATCATAGAATCATACAATGCCAGGTTGGAAATGACCTCAAGGATCATCCGGTCCAAACTTTTTAGGTGATATATAGTTTAAATGAGACGGCTCAGAACCCTGTCGAGCTGAACCTTAAAAGTGTCTGGTGTAGAGGAAACTAGCACTTCCCTGGGGAGATTATTCCAGTGTTTAACTGTTCTCATGGTGAAAAAAATTTCTTCTGAAATCCACTTGAAATCTCCCGAGGAGCAACTTATACCTATTACTGCTTGTCTTTTCCATGTGACTCCTTGTAATAAAGGAGTCTCCATACTCATCATAGACATCCTTCAAGTACTGGTACATAGTAATAAGATCTTCCTTAAGCCTTTAAACACTGACAGAGAGAATAAGAACAGTTGCAACAACATTGACACTAAACTATCATCATTAAAAATACTTTGAATCAAAGTATTTTTTTGTACAGTGTTTTTGTCTTGACATATCTTGCTTATCACAGATATTCTTAGTTAATATTGTTAATTCTTGGTCTTAGTGACTATAAATTATATCACAATTATTTTGAAATTTTAATATTTATCATTCATTTGGAATAAAATGACATTTACTTTATTTCAGACATGATGCATTAGAAGTCACATATTACTTTTCTTCTAACAAAAGTCAAATATTCATCTTCTATGTTTATAAGTCAATTAAAAATTTGAAATAAATATCACCCTAAATGCTCACCAAAATAAAATGTTTCAAACTTTTGAACAACATTTCAAAGATGACTTGATCTACAGATTCTTCTTGTGGGGAGGGATGCAGTCAAAACCTAGGTAAAGTTACACGTGTCAGCAATGTAACTGTTGCATAATACTGATTTATATTGTAGTATAAAACTTATGAAATCAAATGCTTGAACTCAGTCAAAAAACTGCATTCAGCAAACAGTCAGAAAAATATTCTGAATCATCTTTTATATTGCCAGATTTCTACTTCCATGACAATTTCTCTCATTCCATCTTATTTTCCATTCTGCATAGTAATCCAGTGCACTGAAAAATAATTGCATGAAACACAAGACAGCATATATAAATCAACAGTGTTCTACTAAATTAATTTAGCTTACCTCAGGATTTAGCTCATCAACTCTAAAAGGTATTGACATTCTCTTGGCCAAAAATGTCTCTATAACGATACAGGTGCTTAAGGTCAAAATCTAAAGAAAAGGTTAGATTTGAGGCCACTTAATACTTTGTAGAAACAAGGAACAAAGTATAAAAGAAATGAGAACAAGAGATCAGGCTCCCATCATGCTGCTATTGAAGAAGTGGCACTTTCAAGAACTAACATCAATATGGGATACAGTCCCAACAGAAAGACCTTCTGTTTCTAATGCAGAAATGCAGAGCCCCTACAGGGTGATGAATTCCTTAAAAACAGAAGGTAAACAAATTGGATCTGTTGGATCTGCATTAAGAATTGAAATACTATTTCATATCACAAAGTTGGAACATCAACAGACAGTACGTATGGTTGTTGCCTTTCAAGGAGCTCTAGAATATCAAAGTGAGAGAACCCTGTGATGCCTCTAGTATATTTTTATGCCAAAGGATAAGAACAAGCAGAATATGCAGAAAAAAATGGAGAATATTCTACTTCTTGTGACATTTTAGTGCTTTCTGTGTGGATCTGGTTGATTCAAAACACTGAAAACTGAAAATCTTAAATCTGATTTCTCTAGCGTATATTCTCTTTAGGAGCGTGTATTAATTACTACAGAGAGAATTTCTTTACTTTTGAAACTTTTGCCTCGTTAGGCTTTTCTTCAATCAGGCAATGATACTATAAATAAAATAATGTTTGATTTCTAAGTTTTTATTTATAGCTTATTCAGTTAGTAAAGAGAGAAAATTTATCTTTAAGTAACAGACACAAGGATAGTTCTCCTACCTGTTTGACAATGCTTTGAATTGACTGTCATACCTATCCTGAGATCCAATGCTCAGATGTAAATGCTATAAAATATCTACCTGAAAAATAATAATGAAAAAGAACAAAACAGAAAAAAAAGAAAAGCAAAACAGAAAAGAAATTCACAATATTCTCCTGCCCCATGCCATAGAAATGTATGGACCTGATAAACACCTAGGCCTAATGCACAGGTTGCAGTGCGATTTCTGATGATTAATGCATGTTTTCAAAATCGAGTTTAAATGCTTTCCTAGGTTATGTCTGTTGTGTTCTGTCTTTCTGAGGACTGGACCTCTGAGGAGGAAAAACAAAACCCACAGGATATTTGAAAAACATTAGTAGCAGTCAAATGAGAAAAGGAGAGGACATTTAAACAGAGGCAGATAATATCTCTATTTTATTTAATTATTAATGAATTTTTTTCAGTACAATTACTTATATTACAACTAATGCCAATAGCATTTTCTTTCCTTGTTATGACAAGCATTAGGGAGAAAAAGGAAGTGTATTTAAGTTATTTGTTTGATTGTCCACTTTCATCTGTCCACTACATCTCTAGCAATAATTTTCAAACTTTAAACCATATATATACATTTAATGAATTGACAGGAATATTTTTTAAAAGTTGGAAGAAATTCATTTTTCTGGGTCATTGATTCCTGTTTATAATCACAGGGAATCACAATTTGTAACCCCTGGATATATTTATTCTAGTTCCAACCTGAACGCAGTTACTTTTCTTGCCTCCACTGTTCCTGTGGGGGAGTTACAAGACATTGTTGCTCTGAGGTTTAAGAACTTTTTTCTTATTCCCATCCCAAATTTATCCATATACTAACTTTCAATTCTTCCAGTATTGCCCTTTAGTTTAAAGAGTAGGTTGGATTTCTGAATATAAATTACATTCTCTCTGAACTCATCACTTAAGATCACAGTCACATTTTTTCCATTCTTCATCAGACCAATAATGGCAGTTTTCTGAAGTGCAATTTTTGCTAGAAAAATTCTACCTACTGTGTTTAGGTCAAAAACTGTAACATTTAACATGATTTATCTCAATCTAGTGCTTTAAGAGCTCAACCAAAGTCCCTTTTCAGTATGAGACTTTGAAGTCTGCTTTTTGGTAAGGCAGAACCCAATGTATTAATTTTACACTATTTCTCACTTTCATTGACATAATTAATAATTTTAAATTACATATTAAACTCCATTTTCTGCAGTTTTACTTGTGAAATGACTGATTAAATCAAAAAACATGACTATTACTCTAAAATACATTCCCTTCAAACTGCTTTTCCAGAAAAAGCAGGAAGAATATACCCAAAATTCCAGCCCAATTTTGTAGGCTCCAGAGGATAAGATAATCATCTGAACTTTTAGACACTTGTCTATAGCTTTACCAATTCCAAGTCTTTTGGGGTCACCCATCATTATGAATTTCCTTAGTTTTATGTTTGCCAGACCTTTTAACCCTAAAATTTCAGAGGTTCATAGAATCTAATTGCTCAACTACCCCAAAATCCAGAGGTTGGGTGATTAAATTCCACTTAGTTAGAGTTCACAATTGCTTAATGCATAACCCTGTCTAAAAAATGTCATTAACATACACATCTCACACAACTGTGGAAATTCTAATATCCCCTTAAGGTGAAGTTGCTCTAGTCTTGCTGTGTATACATATGTGACATTTTTTCCTTGTTTGCGAGTGTTTACTAAAAGAAAAACAACACAAAGAAACCAAAACAAAGCAAAATCTTCAGTCTGTTAAAACTCAAGACTTTTAGAAAGTACATGTTCTGTCAAACATCAAAATTTGCCAAAGTCTTTTATTTTTCTCTAATATAATGCATTCTTTAAGAAAACAAAATTTTCAAATATCTATGCTTATGGTTATTTTGTGTGTTGTATTGTTTTACTGTCCTTACAGACTAATAACTATGGTTCTACCAGTCATGTCATACTTACTTATTTTTCATGTTTTAAACAATTTTTTTTCACTCTTAAAATGGAAATCTGTGTATGCGCATATTCACAGAATAGGTAAATGAGGTAGCCATTAAAATTTTATTTTGCATTTGACTGCCTGAAATTAGGAAAATATAATCCTAATAGAGGGTCTAACTTGCTTCATTTTCAGTACCCCATTTCTGTCATCTTGCTCAACACTAAAGAACAAGTAAAACATAAATGTTCACAACACAGACTGTTGGTTGATATTTAAACATTATAGCTGTCTTTCAAATTGAGAGATGAGAAGGTCACTCTGTTAGTGTCTTCAGTGGATTTTCAGAAAAAGAGTAAGAGGAAATCAGAGATGTTCCATCAATATTTTTAATTCATGTTTATGGCACTATCACTTGTAGTATGTACACAACTATTTCTCTTTTCTATTTCTTTATCTTGAACTACAAATGCTTGAGCAAGCAGGGGTGACATACAACAGTTTACATTGCCTTGATAATCAACAGAGTAATAAACCTCTCATAAAGAAAATAAGCTTATTTTACCTATCTTTGTTAGAAGGCTCATTTTATTCATCATTAAGGAGAGTTAGCAAGAGTAGTGCATGTGTCAAAAGAAAGATACAACAGTACCAACACACATTGAAGAGGAAATCAGTACAGAAGACCACGGTAGTCACGATCCTTAAGGAAAACTTGCTCTAGTTCTGAGTGTTGTGTACCAGGATAAGTGCCTTCAAAATCAATGTGACTGATAAATGCAATGCCTCACAGTATGTACATATGAACATGGATATGTGAAAAGCAGACACGAAAAAAAAATCAAGACCATGCCTGTAATTCTTTTTTTTAACAAATTAAGCAAATCAACTATAATCACTTTCAAAATAATTCCTTTCTGAGTTGACACACAGCTGCATATGATGCTGCCAACATTCAAAGTAATTGCACAGATCATCTTCTGAAAGGCTGTTGAGGATCTCCATTGGTTTTGCTAACACATCTTCTACTGACAAAAAATGGGTTCCTTTGAGCACCCATTTGATCTTTGGGAAGGGGTAGAAATTGCAGGGTGCCGGGTCTGGCGAATACGGTGACTGCTTAAGTACAGTGATGTTGTTATTGGCTTAAAGCTGCTTCACAGACAAGGCACAGTGGGTTGGTGCCCACCAATGTATTCTGACCAAGGCTAAGGAAACATCTGTATTTGAACACGTATCCTCTCATATTGAGTGAAGCAATCAAATTGAGCTTTGTCTTACTGTTACAGGTTAGAATGTGTTCTATAACCATTTCTTTGTCTCTCTCCTCCTACATTTGATTCCTGAGTTATAGGATTGGTGTGGGGGCTTTTTTTACTTGTTTTTTTTTTTCTGTTGGACCTGCTAAGTTACAGCAGTTTTGTCTCAATGACAAAAAAGCATTCTGAAAGTGTCAGGTTTCTATAGAAGTATCTTCAGAAACTGAAAGCATAATAAACATTGAGGAAATAAAATAAGTCTGAAGCACTTTTGCAGTAATTTGGGGAGTTCTACTTTTAAAGGCAGAATTCAATGGGAAAAAAAGATTAGTTACAAAATTTTCACAAATGTTTTTTCATTAAAAAATAATTACAGAAATTCTATGAAGTCTGGCTTTTGGACATACGGAGAAATTTAGATATTGAAATAAGTTAATATTGTTTTGTCTTGATCTGCTGAGGTCAGGATGCCAAGACTCTTAAATGAGTTCTAAAAACGTCTTTGGTCTTCTTGCAAATGACTTTCCTGCTCATGTGATTCACCATGTGAAATGGGAAGAATTAAAGTCTAACCCTTCCCCTCAAAAAAACAAAGAGAAAAAAAAAGTGCCAAACTAACACAAAAAGCTCTTTTCTATTCAATGTCTCCATAGTGGTTACCATGAAGTTCTTTCAGAATGTAACATATCCTTTTAAAAGAGAGATATACGTTTGAAAGAAGTAACAGATGTAAGAATTATTCTAGCTCTATTGCTACAACAATTTCATTATAACAGTGACACTATTGTACTTTTCCTCACTGAGAAAGATGTGTTGCTTTCACATAAAAACTTAGTTGCCTTTTCAAGTTTTAAAGCAAATCATAAAATGTTAGTTAGACACTGAAGTACAGCATTTTTCTTTATTCGATAGAAAAACAGGACTGGTTTGATATTGCAATGTGGTATTTGTCCTAATATGACTATTTTTCATTTTATAGTACATTTGTTTGCCAAATAATGATTCCTGTTAGCAAATTAAACCCACAAAATAGTCCTTAGACTTTCATTTTGTGTGAACTCCCCAAACTCCATTAAAAGGCAATATTGACACCCTCAACAAGTTACAATAAAACTTTGTGTCATGGTAACAAAGAGCAGTACATTTGTCTTGTGTTTGAAATTTGCTACAGTCATTTCTACAGTGGCACCTAGTTAAGTTTTTGGCTCTCTCCTGTTTAATATATTTTCTAGGTTTCAGCCATCTTTCTGGAGTTAACTACAATCTCTGTACTTAGGCTAGCAAGGTATAAAAATTAGATTGGTTCTAAAGGGATGTTTAAATTGGGTAATGTGCAAAATCTCTGTCTGTGTGAGACAGCAGAATGATAAATGAACATGCTTTAGAGCGGGAAGTCCTCTGGGTTGTATACCTCAAATCCCCCTGAAGATTGAGAACACATCATTAGTCATCAGTTTTTGACAAAAAAGATTAATGAAGTAAACATTCAGAAGGAAAGACACAATATCAAATAGTTCTGAAATAGTTAAAGTATTAAATGATCTATTTAGAAGTGAATTTGGAAAGAAGAAAATAATTTTCAAAGACACTGATATAGAGGAGAATTGAAATTATACGATTGATTAATCAGGTTTTCTCTTGTTAAAACTTTCTCCAAAGTACAATATATATGACTGAATGTAATCTAGATTTTGATCCCCTGAAGGATCTGTTTCTGTTAGAGTGATAGAAATTCCACTAATATAAACAGAAACCAGTCACTCTGTGCTAGGGATGGTAGAAGGACAGTGTCAGAAAGAAAATGACAATTGCTGTGCTCGTAGTACTTATCTAATATACTTAAGTTGTGGTTCTACTGAGGTCAACGTCAATTCCAAAATATGAACAAAAGAATCAGTAAAGATAATGTTTAGCTGCAGTACAGAAAACACGGGGCCAGCTCCCAAAGCCTTTCCTCATGTTGGATCATACTTAACTACTCTAAAAGGAACCCCACTGATTTCAATGGGATTGTTTCTACTGAGGAACTGCTGGGGTTGAAACACATTGGAATCTGCTCATAATGTGTAAATGGTCTATATCACAGAGCTTCCATAATCTCTGTATAAACACACTGTAAATAGTTTATACACTCTAAGGCGAAACGACCACAGTGCAACATGCAGGTCCAACTTGCAGTACTTGTTACCTCGGTGAAGAGTGGTGGGATTCTCTTCAGCTAACTCTGGGAGTTGAAAGAAAGGTCAACAATAGTTATAAAATAAAGTTCTACCATATGGTGTGTTATCATTTTCATATGCTGTGGAGTATGGAGAGGCAAGAGTGACTTGCAGAGCAAGCCTGAATTTTCTAAAACTAAGCTAAACCCAAATCATGTCAATAATTAAAAGTTGAGCCAAATATTATAAATTTAATTTTATTCTCTTTTCAGGTATCTAGCTTATGATTTTCAGACAGGAATTGTAACAAACTGTGAAGAGAATGTTCTTTCACAAAACCCACTACCTTAGCAATACTCAGGATACTCAAAACGCTAACTTCTACTTCTCTAAACCAAATTTAAGCTTTGCATCAAGGCCTGTATAAAGATACATAACTCAATTCCAAGTGACTCTTCTCATATGTAGAACAGAATCATATAATTGGTGATACTGGATGGGACCACTGGAAGTCATCTGGTCTAACACCCCTGCTTAAGCAAGGTTGCCAAGATGCAGTTCCCCAGGACTACTTCTAGATGGCTTTTGAACATCTGCAAGGAGGAAGACTCCACCACCTCTCTGGGCAACCTGTGCCAGTTCTCGGTCTCCCTCACAGTAAAAAGTGTTTTTTTCCTGACATTCAGAGGGAACCTCCTGTTCTTCAGTTTGTGCCCATTGCCTCTTGTCCTTTCACTGGGCATCACTGAAAATACCTTGACTGCATCCTCTTTATCCCTTCAGGTATTTACACACATTGATACGATCTCCCCTGAGGTTTCTCTTCTCCAGGCTAAAGAGCCCCAGCTTTCTCTGCCTTTCCTCATGGAAGAGATATTCCAGTCCCTTAATCATCCTTGTGGCCCATCACTGGATTCTCTCCAGTATTCTGGGGAACCTATAACTGGAAACTCTGCTCCAGATGTGGCCTCAGTAGTGCTGAAGGAAGGATTGCCTCCCTAAACCAGCTGGCAACACTTCTCGTTATGCAGTTCAGGATACATTTAGCCTTCCTTGCTTTAATGGCACATTGCTGGGCTCATGTTCAACTTAGTGTCTACCAGGCCCCTCAGGTCTTTTTCTGCCAAGCTCTTCTCCAGCCAGTTAGTCCCCAAAGATGTTGTTGCTAAAAATTATTTTTCTTTCCCACTTGAAGAGTCCAGAAATGTAAACAAGTTTGTTAGTTATCACGTAAAAACTGTCGTCTTTTGGTGAATTATTGTAAAATCTGAAAAGAACAAGTGTATGAGACTCCACTTTTACACCTCCAGCTCTATGGGCAAATGACAGCCATTGGAAGAAGATGCCTAATTAACTCTTGCTCAATGTACATGTACATTTTAAAGGATATCTCAAGGAGATATTTTAGCAACCCACCTTAAAATCCTCAGAGCAGCCTAAAAAATGGTAGGCAGGAGTCATTAATGTTTTATATTTGGATGCAAATAAACATATCACAAATCTGCAAAGATTATACAGGGCAGCTATGAGGGACAGCCCAATTTATCCAAGGATGATTCAGCCCTGTGGAAGTGAAAGTAGCAAGGGCAAGCCACCCTGGCAGACTGCAGGGAAATAGCTGGGAAATAAAGAATATGGAAAATCTTATTCCTCACAAGACGTTCTTTGTGCAGTTCAGCTTAGTCCACTTTGGGAAGGAGCCTGTTTAGGCTTGTCCACATGGAGACTTCACATTATTTTGCAACAGCTTTCCTTGGCAACATTTCATATCAATTCAAACAGCCTTCATTGGTATGACAAACAATGCAAGCACTGTCAAAACTGAGAGAGAAAGGGATCCTTATAGGGACCTGTCTGAAAGCAACAGTCAGTTGCTTTCTAAAGAGTTTTCTTTTACTTGCTTCAGTGGCCATAAGATTGCCACAAAAGAAATTCCTTTTTGTTTCTCAGAAACAGATGAGTGGATAACTGAAGATAATGTTAGAACAGGTCTGACTCTAGTGTCCTCATCCAGCTGAAGTGAAAAGATGTATGCTGCTTTTCAGACTATCTCCTCTCTCTTTCTAGTTGAATCTAAATTGGATTAAAAGCTAAAGGACCAGAGAAACAAAAAAAGTTTCTGGCTTAATTAAAAGTCCCATGAGAGTAACTGTAGCTGCAAGATTACCAGTGTGATTTCTCAAAATGGAACAGACCAAACAAGCTTCCAACACACATTCAAAAAGTTTATCCGAATCATTTTCCATAACAGTTTAAAGTCCTCTCTGTCTCAAATCCACGATAGAATTTTAAATTCATACCAGAGATGGAGAAGAATTAATTAATTAAAGAATGTGATATTTCTTTCCACAGTGCTTATCTGTCCAGGGATCACTACTAGCTAATTACAATTTGCCCGTGATAATATCAGTATTTTTCTATTTCTACTAAAATTTCTATAGTTTAGCAGACAACTCACCTGTAAACCCCCTGATTTTACTACTGAAATTGACTCACAGAAGTTGCGTCAACTTGAAAATTGCCAGGTGTAGACAAAGATGCTTCAGCAAATAAAAGTAAAATAGTAATAATTAGGTTAGCTTTCAATGAAACTAGATCTTGGGTTTAGTGTTTTACACAGAATTTCGTTGTTACTCTGCCATCTATGGTGCAGAATGACAGGATTATGTACACAAGAAAGAGATTTTTTCCTACTATGGAGGCAAACCTCCACTGGTATTAAATGGTATATTATACATGGTGGAACAGCATCAGTTCTAGGACCTGGGATTTAGCTTTCTCTTTTTAGCATTTTTCCCTCTCTTCCTGGTCACTGATAGCTATGAAAATATTTTCCAAATGCAAATATTCTCTAACTCTGCCCTTACTGCATGAATGAGCCTGGTTTTCTTTTGGGAGCTCATTACACAGCCTTGCTCCTCTGTTCAAATATACTGCAGATTCCACATACAGTCCCCTGGATTTTGCAGCTGAATTATACAAGCAAAGTACAAATGTATTGTTGAGTCGCATATGAATTTCCAACTCCTGCTTTAATTGGGTCTTAGTCTGCTGCTAGTTTTGAAAAATTAAAGCCTCTAAAACTCACTGCAATATTGGACATGGAGTTAATGGAGAGACTGCTGAGAAGGGAGACCACTCAGTTTTGCATAGACAAGTCTCTGAACTGCTTCCATGCTCACCACCTGAGTGCAGTGATTTATGAGACTTTGTTTTCTTCCACATTCCCACCCCTCAGTTTCCTCTGACAATGCAGTATTATCTCTCTGACAGTAATTAATCTCTCCTACAGCAGAGATGCAAAAATATACCAAGGCCAACTATCAGCTACACAATAATAAAACAGGATGATTATTTGAAAGTATGAAGAAATAGTTTTAACATGACATGAAAAACTCACCTGAGAGCCAAAACCAAATTTTTCTTTCATTAGTAATTTTCAAACATCCCCAAATACAAATTGCTATATGTTCATAGTTTTTTATAAATAAAACTTAATCCCACCAGCTACATGTGTGCAATTAGTCTCAAAACGAGAAACTGTGAAAAAATTAACAAAATTCTTACTGTGAACTGAAAAATACTTTGCATACCTCTTTGTTAAATTATTTCCTAAAAGAAAATATTGTAACATTGAAATTAAGACAAGAAATTTCATACACAAAGACAGAGATTTTTTCAAACATTATAGACCAGCTTGCAGTTCCCAGTATTCTAAATCTTCCAATAGAGGCACTAAACCTCTATTTAAAAAAAAAAACCTTTATATCTCCTTTAAACTTACATTCATAAAAACAAAAAAAAATAAAGATTCAAAGTAGAATAAAGAAGAAGATCCTAAAAACACAAGATTAACATAGAATGTGTCACTAACAGACAGACTTTTAGGATGTTTGGGCAATAACAGCCTGTAGGAATTATGGGTGATGATAAATATTTAGAAAATATTAACAGAAAGTGAACTTAATAAGCATGAGGTCAACAATAGTTGAAGTGAGATGACTAATGACTTCATTTTATATGGAGCTGGAAACTTTGTTTGGAAGATTGCGTACTTTGCTTTACAAACTATGAATGTCTTCTTTGTTCGAGAAAGTTACGTATCTTCTTAAGAAAATTAAAAGATTAATGGGCTTGCCCTTGTTATACAGCTATGAAAATTAAGCCTTTGAAAAGACTCAGATAAATTTATCATATCATGTTACTTTCGTTGTGCTAAGTAAACGTGAAACCCAGTATCATACTAAAAAATACAAATTAAGAGATTATGAAGAAGAACATAGAAAGAGCATACCTATTTGAAATGCCAGTGGAAAACAAAATTCATTTTCATGAATGTAATGCAAATCAGAAGGCAATTGGTTAAATTTCTGCATATGAACTTTTAAACAAGATAGAAAAAGAAAGGCAAACACTATCTTACATTTCAAAACAGGTGTCCACAGAAATGTGGACTGGTTTGAGTTTTTAAAATTTTGATTTTAAAATTTTTTCAGCATGTTTTTGCATAAAAGGCAGTATCAATAGTCCTTTTTATTACACGGTCATATTGTAATTTACTGTTAAATAGAGGAGACATTAAAAATTATCTGTTTCTTCTTTCTTGGACAAACTCACAGATACCTATACAATTCACAGAAGGTTTCTGCATGATCTTTCAAAACTTCAATAAAAGAATCCACAGGTTTTCATCCTAAATCTCATTTGCTACGACTGAATGTCTATATTTTTATTTGCCTAATTTTTGTGACCAAGGAGAACAAATTGATCATTGTTCTTTCTGCAATCTTTTGTCTAATGAAACACATGTTCTCACCCCAATCTTCTGCTTCCTAGATTAAACAAACTCAAGTCTTTCAACCTTTTCTTGCAGTTCATGATTTCTGAACCTATATTCCTGCTTGTTTCTCTCAATTCATTCCTATTGATCTTTATTTTCCCAGAAGTATGGCATGCAGTTGGGCACAGCCATCCAAATGAAACCTTACATTTCCTGAAAAAAACTCCTTACTGGTTGCTTCCTGGATGAAAGACTGGTTACAGTCTGGAATGAGACTTGTTCAGTTCTTGTTGCAGCCTCATAAACTTACATTACATTCAGTTTGTCACCATTTTAATAAGCCTATTTCTGCCATAAGAAATAACTTGATATCTATTACGCTTTGTCTTCACAAGCACTTCACAATTTTTTTACTATATTTTACTTTGCTGATTTCAGACTGTCTCTTCAGCTCTTCACAACCATTTTGAATAGCTGCAAGGAATTACATTATGTTCAGGTCTTGTCATTAGTTTGACTTTTCTGTTATCCTTCCATAAAAAAGATTAATAGGCCCATGAAAACTCATTAGAGTCTCCTACAATAAATAATGCCTTTTATTTCTACCCAGGGAAGTTTAAAAGAGCTATTTTCTCTCTCTTCTTCAAAGTAATAATTGATGACATTGTGGTAATAAAGTCACAAAATCCCAGCCACCTCACCTACACTGTCAGCTCAAATGACTTCAAAAAAATTAATGATCTGAGCAACTTCATGGAATGTGGCCCCAATAGCATACTGACCATTTTTATAAACATTAGTTAGAAATGTGTTTTCATGTGAAGATTGAACTTCACTTGTCAGTTCATGTATGGCCAAAATACAGAAGAACCTCAGGAAACTCTGTTCTGTATGCTTCTTTCATCTCTCCTATTCTAGGGAAAGTTCAACAGACTAAGGAATTAAAAATCTGAACACTGAACTGTGAAACAAGATGAAGTATTTTCATAGATTGGATTCAGACTCTTCTGGCAATGGGATGAACATTGAAAAAACTTTTTTGCATGTAAAATCTGAGTGATGCTTCTTAGATTTCTTCAAAAGACTATTTCATGGTTATAAGCAGATTGTTTTCTTTTTTCTTTTTTTTCTTTATTTTTTTTAAATTCCAGAGCAAACACACCCCAGAACCACACAAAACTCTGGAATAGTTTTCTTTCCTTGATGTCGAACAGTTTTGAAGTTCTCAACATTGCATTCCTAGGATAGCTGTCTAAAGGTACACGCTTATTTAACTGTCTCCTTTAAAGGGACAGAATTTTGCATGGTTTGGAGGGAGGACGGCATATTACCACTGAATATTCTTTTTGTCTGGCCTCTTGATCAAATTCTATTAATTATATTACACAATCTCATTGTGTCTTAAATGCTACACATCTAGAATGCAGCATAAAGGGTTTGTTGTATTGATATCCCATATTTGTTTAAAATAAATTACTGTAGAAAATCTCACTTTTTATTTGAATTGGTCCGAAAACAACTCTGAGTAGGCAGGGATGAGAGGATTTGCTGTTACAAAAATGATACAAGGAGTAATTAAAATACCCAATTGTTTCACTGAGAGTGACTGACAGGAGTATAGCATCACTGATTATTTACAGACCCACTATTTCAGAAAAATTCCCTTAAGTAAAAAGATTTGCCAGTCTTGTATCCCCTGGAAACCTACGTGAGTAGATTTGGCTCTCAATTTTATTAAACAGTGAGAAATAGTTTAGAGGTATTTTTCTTCATGCCCTCTCAATGGGATCTGCAGATATGGCTAAGGGACCTGGGGAAATTCCTTATCTGATTATGGTATTAGTAGTAGATAAAGTTCAGGTTTGCTTTTAGCATACAATAACATGAGACAAAGTCAATATTGTTATTCAGACATGGTGTAGTTCTCCAAATAGAACTGAAGTAATTCACTACGCTTGTTTATATTTTGGCAATCAGGATCAATTATTGTGCTAGGTGATATATGAATACACCTCAGTGTGTCTGCAATTCATTTAGGGCAAGATAAAATTGATGCATAAAATACAAAAGAGGTAGTAAAACTAGGAATATTGTACCAAATAATCAAATTAACCTACTGCATGAATACTGTCCATTCTCTTTTGGCTAGCAACTGCATGTCCATGGTTAAGATGTATCTAGCAGATGCGCCTGTATTCAGAAATATTTGACCTGGCACCAGTGTTAAAGCAAGCTCTTCTTTTTTATTTCTATTTTCTATCTGTAACAATAATTATTTACTGATTTCTAATCAGTGATATACAATATAGGTTCTTCAACATTATAACAGATGCATTTCCAACAGTGTCTGTGTCAGACATTTCAAGTTTCACATCAATATTAAAAAAAAATGAATAAACAGAAGTGAGTTTAGTAGTAGGGACCGTCATAATCACCTAGGCATGATGTTTATCACTTATTCTGAAATTGTGATTTCAAATCCATTAAATCCTTCTAACACAAATGCTTTGTTTCCTTTCTCTACTCTTTCCTTTTCCTATTAGGGGGCTAGTAGCATTCTGTGTAAAAAAGCTTGGCAATGTGGTTTGTAAAATATATTTAATTTCATGCCCCGTAGATTTCTTACACCAAAGTTTCTTTTAAAAGCCAGGAGAAAATAAGCATTCATTGTTTAATTTCTTTTATCTAGCACCACGGCATGCTCTCTACTATGACAAAAAAAATAGCCTTTGAATTTCTCTTGATATAAATATTTTTTGTAGTCACAGATTTCTAAATTTTATCATGCAGTTCCAGTTCACTCTGTGTTTTTCAGACAGAGTGGCCAGTTTTATATAAAGTATTCCAGATAAACATATCAATGAATTTTGTAATGGATATAACAATTTTAAATAAAATTTCCCAGTTCTTGAAAATCCTAGTGGCTTATGTTATCTGTCTCCTATCTAACTCTCTTGAATACAGGTCCTCATTAACATACCTGCAGTGATAGTCAGATCCTTAAATGAGCCGATGTTGTTAATTTTACACTGTTCTAAAGTACTTCAGTTTTTTCCATGTAGTATTGTTTTATATTTATCAGCATTGAAATCTAACAGCAATATCCCTGGCTTCATTTACTCCATTATGTATCTTTGAAATGTTTCACAGTCCTCTGTGAATCTGAGAAGGATTTTACCAAAATTGTATTTCTATCTACCACGTATTTTCTCTTTCCATTTATCACAACATCTGTTCAACTGCCACACAAAATCAATGACAGTAATGAAGAAATCGGTGAATTTTAATATTTCCTCCTTTGGGAAGAAATTACTTCTTGAAATAAGATTCATTTTGGAGAATAAGAGGAAAATGATGGTAAGAAAAACAAAGCAAACCAAAAATTATTGTGTGAGGTTACATGTATTGGAGAAGGTGTCTAGAAAAGGAAAACCGTTAACGGTTTCCTAAGAATGGACAGACATGACACTCACTTCAGAGCCTTATTTTAGCATTGGCTTCTTTGGTAAATAACTCTTGCCCTGAACTTTAACTTTAACTGGGTTATTGTAGAATTTTTTTAAGCCAAGATCAAGATCTTCAAGATCATAATCATAGAATTATAGAATCACTTGGATGGAAAAGGCCTTTGAGATCATCGAGTCCAACTGTACATGTCCACCACTGAACTATATCTCTGAGCACCTCATCTACCCATCTTTTAAATACTTCCATGGATGATGACTCAACCACTTCCATGGGCAGCCTGTTCCTATGTCTTATAACCCTTTCAGTGAAATTTTCCTGATGTCTAATCTGGACCTTCCCAGTGCAGCTTGAGGCCATTTCCCTTCATCCTACCATTTCCTTGAGAGAAAAGACCAACATCCACCTCTCCACAACCCCCTTTCAGGTAGTTGTAGACAGTGATAAGATCTCCACTCAGCTCCTTTTCTCTAGACTAAACAACCCCAGTTTCCTCAGCTGTCTCTCATAAGGCTTGTTCTCCAGTTCTTTCACCAGCTTCGTTGCACTGCTCTGGACATGTTCCAGCACCTCAGTGTGCTTCTTGTAGTGAAGGGCCCAAAACTGAACACAGCATTTGAGGTGGAAAGCAAGAAAGAAGTAGTAGTCCTTAAAGTAGAAAAGAAAATCACTTACCACGTGTCACAGTTTAGCCTTCAGTTTCTAAACCAGAACACCATGATGGACTTCTGCACAAACTTTTTTTCCATGGCCAGAAACAGAAGGAAGTCAGAAAGGTACCTTTTATACCAGATGGAACCTGCTCATGACAGTCACATTCAGTTTCTAAACACACATTTAAAGCAGTCTTTATGGAAGGCAGGAAAAACTTCAGACTACTGCAGTAAAATTCTCATCAGAGAGAAGGGAATTAATTTTTCCCAGCCAGCTGGAGAGACAAAAAATCATTTCTGGAAACTGATGGTACCTGTTCATCCAGTGTCGGCAGGGAGACAAAAAGCTCCCTGAAGCTTTGCACTATTTTAATGAATGACAGCTGTATTTCTTCAATAAAAAGTGGAATAAATTTTTTTTGACCAGATATTCCAAAGGTTTCCCTTTCCTGGTCAATATTACTTCACTCTTCCCTGGGTTGAATTTGAACAGCATTGAACACCTTTTGGCATTCTGACAGTTACAAAAGTAGGGAAATCTGGAAGTCCAAAGGTATCACAGTATCACAGTATCACAAGGTTGGAAAGGACCTCTGAGATCATCAAGTCTAACCTATAACCCAACACAACACCAACCCATCATCTAAACCATGGCACTCAGTGCCTCATCCAGTCTCCCCTTAAACACCTCCAGGGTCGGCGACTCCACCACCTCCCTGGGCAGCACATTCCAATGGCCAATCATCCTTTCAGTGAAGAACTTTTTCCTAAGATCAAGCCTAAACCTCCCCTGACGAAGCTTGAGTCCATGCCCTCTAGTTCTGTCACTGGTCACCTGAGAGAAGAGACCAACCCCTGCCTGACTACAACCTCCTTTTAGATAGTTGTAGAGAGCAATGAGGTCTCCCCTGAGCCTCCTCTTCTTCAGACTAAACAGCCCCAACTCCCTCAGTTGCTCCTCGTAGGGCTTGTGCTCCAGCCCCTTCACCATCTTCGTTGCCCTCCTCTGGACACACTCCAGCATCCTGACATCTTTCCCAAACTGAGGGGCCCAGAACTGTACACAGTATTCAAGGTGAGGCCTGACCAGTGCCGAGTACAGGGGGACGATAACTTCTCTGGTCCTGCTCACCACACTATTCCTGATGCAGGCCAGAACGCCATTGGCCTTCTTGGCCACCTGGGCACACTGCTGGCTCATGTTGAGCTTCCTGTCAACCAGCACTCCCAGGTCCCTTTCTGCCTGACTACTCTCCAGCCACTCTGTCCCCAGTCTATAGCTATGCATGGGATTGTTGTGTTCAAAATGAAGTACCTGACATTTGGTCTTATTAAACATCATCCCATTAGAATCAGCCCATCTCTCCAGTCTGTCCAGGTCCCTCTGTAGGGCCATCGTACCCTCTAAAAGATCAACCCTTCCTCCCAGCTTGGTATTGTCTGCAAACTTGCTGATGATGGACTCAATCCCCTCATCCAGATCATCAATAAAGATATTAAACAGGACCGGACCCATCACCGACCCCTGGGAGACACCACCGGCCGCCAACTGGATGAGACACCATTCAGCACCACTCTCTGGGCTTGGCCATCCAACCAATTCCTAACCCAGCACACAGTGCTCCCGTCTAAGCCACAGGCTGCCACCTTCTCTAGGAGTCTACTGTGGGAGACAGTGTCAAAGGCCTTGCTGAAGACCAGGTATACCACATCCACAGCCTTCCTCTCATCCACCAGGCGAGTCACATGGTCATTAAAGGAGATCAGGTTGGTCAGGCAGGACCTGCCCCTCCTAAACCCATGCTGGCTGGGCCTGATCTCTTGGCCATTCTGCAGGTGCCACATGATTTCACCCAGGATTATCTGCTCCATGATTTTACCTGGGACCGAGGTCAGGCTGACAGGTCTGTAATTACCTGGATCATCCTTACGGCCCTTCTTGTGGATGGGCATCACATTGGCCAACTTCCAGTCTTCCGGGACCTCTCCGGTGAGCCAGGACTGTTGAAAGATGATGGAGAACGGTTTAGCAAGCTCATCCGCCAGCTCTCTTATCACCCTAGGATGGATCCCACCCGGTCCCATAGACTTATGAGGGTCCAAGTGGCTCAGCAGATCTCTAACTTCCTCCTCACGGATTGCAGGAGGTTCATATTGCACCCTTCCCCCATCAACCGCTTCAGAGGACCAACTGTCTAGCGAACAGACATCCTTGCTGTTGAAAACTGAGGCAAAGAAGGCATTAAGTACCTCAGCCTTCTCTGCACCTTTTGTTACTATATTTCCCTCCATATCTAACAAGAAGTGGAAGTCGCTGCTTCCCTTCTTTCTACCATTGATATATTTATAAAAGCTCTTCTTATTATCCTTAACAGAAGTGGCCAATTTGAGCTCCAGCTGGGCTTTTGCTTCTCTGATTTTTTTTCTACACGACTTAACAACATCTTTGAACATGACCTGGCTTACGTCCCCTTCTTTCCAACGGTGATACATCCTCTTTTTCTTACTTAGCTCCTTCAGAAGCTCCTTATCCAGGCCAGCCGTCTGCCCCTATGACTCTTCTTACAGTACATGGGAACAGCCCGCTCCTGCACCTTCAAGATTTCACTCCTGAAGTGCATCCAGCCTTCCTGGACCCCCTTGCCACTAAGAACTATTTCCCAGGGTACTTTCCTGACTAGTTCCTTAAATAATCCGAAATCTGCCTGCCGAAAGTCCAGCATCGATGTCCTGTTCCTGCCTTTTCTTGTTACATTGTTTACAAAAAACTCAATTATCTCATGATCACTACACCCCAGACAGCCTCCGACAACAACATCACCCACCAGCCCTTCTTTGTTTCTAAACAGCAGGTCAAGGAGAGCCTCACCCCTGGTAGGCTCACTCACCAGCTGCGACAGAAAGCAGTCCTCAATACACTCTAAGAACCTCCTGGACTGCCTCCTCTCGGCAGTGTTAAGTTCCCAGCAGATATCTGGAAGATAAAAGTCTCCTATAAGAACAAGGGCTGCTGATCTAGAGGCAGCCTCCAGCTGTTTAAATAATAGAAGACCCATCTCCTCCTCCTGGTCAGGCGGTCTGTAACATACTCCAACCAGGAGGTCAGACTTGACTGCCCCTCTGACCCTTACCCATAGGCACTCAATCTGGTCATCACCGATCTCAACTTCGACAGCATCCAGGGTTTCCTTAGTATAGAGGGCCACCCCTCCACCCCTCCTCTCACGCCTGTCTCTCCTGAAGAGCCTGTAGCCTTCCATGGCAGCACTCCAGTTATGAGAGTTGTTCCACCATGTTTCCGTGATAGCAACTATGTCATAGCTCTCCCGCTGAACCAGGACTTCCAGCACCTCCTGTTTGTTCCCCATACTGCGTGCATTTGTGCACATGCACTTCAGTTGGGTTATTGATGACACCCTTTGAGATGGCTCACCCTCCACAGCAACATCTTTGGTGAGCCTAGTTACTCCCTCCTCCCCCTTCATACCTAGTTTAAAGCCCTCTCTACAAGCCCTGCCAGCTCCTGGGCTAGAATCCTCTTACCCTTTGTAGTTAAACGAGACCCATCTGGGTCAAGCAGGCCAGGTGCCGTAAAGATTTCTCCATGATCTTAGAACCCAAAATTCCTCTGCCGGGACCAGCCCCTAAGCCATTTATTAAGAGCGTAGATTCTCTTGTTCCTTTCAGTATACATCTCTGCCACCGGAGGGACCGAGCAGAACACCACCTGTGCTCCTGCCCTATCCATTGACCAACCCAGCTCCTGGAATTCCTTTTTAACAACCCTTGACCCTCTTTTAGCTAGCTCATCACCAGCAGCCTGGACTACCAGAAGTGGGTAATAATCTGATGGTTTAATTAGGTCCGGGAGTCTCTTAGCAATATCCCCTACCCGGGCTTGGGGAAGGCAGCAGACTTCCCTATGAGTTGGGTCTGGTCTACATATAGGTCCCTCTGTCCCTTTCAGAAGGGAGTCACCCACTACAACTACCCTCCTTTTCTTTTTTTTACTCGAAGTTCTGACCTGTCTGACAGGCAAAGCGAAGTTAATAACCTCCTCAGGTGAGTTCTCTGCAATACTGGCCTCCTCCTGAGTGTCAAATTCCAGCACCCCAAACCTGTTCTGTATGGGCAGCTGGAAAGGTGACATCTGAAAGGGAGGTCTATAACCACCTCGAGAGCAGACCTGCTCCCATTCCTCCTCACCAACCAGATGACTCCCCTTATCCTGTTGGTGAGGAATATGGCATTCCTCTGCCTCCTGGGGAGGATTACTGGGAGGAGAGAGGGTTCTACTCCACCAGTCTATCTCCCTTTCATTCTCACGGATACTCCGCAGCCTCTCTACCTGATCCTTAAGATCTGCAATCGTAAGGAGCAGATCTTAGACCTGTTCACACCTCATGCAGGTGGTTTTTGTATGGTCCTCAGGAACCACAAGCAGGCTGAGACATTTCTTACAGTCCCGGGTCTGGGTGGCTGCATCCCTTAACAGAGGCACGGATTGGATAGCTACACTCCTGGTAGCAGAGGTTTTGCCACACCTGGTCACCATTGCTGCAGGGGAGTGGGAAAAGCCAACCACCTGCCAGAGAGTGCCTGCTTGCCATGCCTGCACGAACTGCCATGCAAACTGCCTCTACTGCAACCCTGTTTGCCCACTACTGTTCGCCGCACTCCCAGAGAGATGTTTTAAATGTCCCGCGGCTTCTTCCGGGACCGCCCCCCTACCACGCGGTCAGCCCACGTGACAGTTGCCGCTTCTGGGGTTCCAGAGCGAGTCACCCTGCCAGGGTACTCTCCTGAGCTTTTGCCTTGCACAGGCAACTCTCCACCCGCCTTGATTGAGCACCCGGCTACAGTTCTTACCATTTCTGCCGCTGATCAGCACCAAATCCACAGCACACATTACCTTGAAATTTTCCTCTCCACTGATTGCTGGTAAAGGTATTCAGTGAGGTTCGTCATAATGTACTTCTCAGTTAGGTGCAATAATGTAAACTGGCCAACTGGTGTCCAGTCTTCTTTATGGAGATTTTAACATGTCACTGCCAGAAGCAAAGGCTTGTGTGTAGCAAATGGGGGGACAGGGAGATTTGGTCTTTTGATATTAGCTCTTAAAAGAGGAAGATGAGATTAGTAGAATTGAAATCTACACTCTAGTCTACTGCTGTATGTACTGGGCTGGCAGGTTTCTTTACAGAAAAGGAAACATCTTTTCTGTGAAAAACAGAAAGACAAAAAAAGGAGAAATTTACAGTATCATTTTTACAATGCCAAACTTCAAAAAAGAAATGTATTATAAGACAGTAAAACAGTATAATGAAACCCCCACGTGATACAACTTGTTTTTATGGAAAATATGCCAAAATATCACCACGTATATCAAATATTTCCATTCCAGTCTTCGGGTGAGATGATCTGTGTTAGGCATTTCTTGAGTAGTTGATTAAAGCAGAAGAGAGATATTTTTATGTAACATTAATGGTAAATAGTCCTACCAGAATTCCAGATTAGGTCAGAAGAAATGTAATTAAAAATAACCTACCTGTACATATGGTCTTCATCAGAATAATACCCTACACTGCCCAACATTAGCATAGCTCTTTTCTGACAAACTAAATAAAAGACATGATCCTAAAAGGTTCTGACAGTAGAAAAACTGAGGGATTTATAGATTCATTGAGGAAAAAGACCAAATGGAGAATGACATGTCAGGCAATATATGTCTTGTTACAGAAGGAATTTCAGTTCAGCCATCTCTGGCTGACCAAAATTCGGCATGAGGGGACTTGAGATCTCTACACTTACACAGTTAAATGCCACAAGTCTATGGAATTCCTTTCCAGATTTGAGGTCAAGTAGCACAGACCACCCTCATATACATCTCCTAGCACTTGTCCCTGTGTCTCCTCTCAATCCTATACCATTTCTGAGTAATATATGTGTTGTTTACCTACTAGAGTGGGGATCTTTTCATAGTATAATATTGCAAGCGTATGTTATACGCTAAGGAGTATATTGGGAAGGTATATGAGTATATTAGAGACAGCAAAGCTGGTTGGAATACAAAAGAAATTATGGGGTAAATGTTCTAGATCCGGCACAGCTTTGACCACGCTGCCCATTGGGGATTGTCCTTGGTGCATGCTATCCACAACCTCATGCCTAGGCTTTGTGTGAGAGAAAATTAGTCACCGTTACTGACTAGATGGTACCTAGAAGCATGATAACAATTAAGGAATAGAGATGGCTGGCAGTTCATCTACCTGTCTTACTGTTATGCGTCTACCAAAACAGAGTTTGGGAGGAATACAGAGGCACTGTCTGAGCATGTAAGAATGAGGAAAGCCTAAGCCTAAATGGAATTTAATATGGCAAGGGATATAAAAGACAGCCAAAAAAGCTGCTAGAAGTATGTAGGTGACAGAAGAAAGACTGGAGAAAATGTGGGCCTGTTGCTGAAGGAGGTGGGGGACTTGGTAACACAGGACATGGTAAAGACTGAGGTATTGAATGCTTTCTTCATCTCAGTCTTCACTGGTAAATCCAGTCTTTAGGAACCCCAGATCCAAGAAATATGAGGGGAAGCCTGGAGCAAGGCAGATGTACCCATAGTGGAAGCGGATCAAGACAGGGAATCCTTAAGCAAATTGAATCTATGTACATGGTCCAACACAAAAAAAAACCGAAACCAAAAAAAGAAAACTTGATCACTTAATACGAGTGGACGTGCGTTCAAACATAAGATGCTTTCTCACTCTTGGTCAGAAAATGATAGTGTGCACCAGTCCACAATGCCTTGTCTGTGAAGCAGCTTTTAGCTAATAACATCACCACTGTGCTTGAGCACCCACCCTGTTTGCCAGAAAATGTTCCATGCAATTACTATCTCTTCCCAAAGAGCATGTTGATGCTCAAATGAAGCCATTTTTTGTCAGCAGAAGATTTGAAAGCAAAAACAATGGAGATCCTCAACAGCCTTTCAGAAAATGATCTGCAGAATTGATTTTAACATTGTCAACTCAGAGGAGGACTATTTTGAAGGTGATTGTAGTTTATTTTCTTAATTCACTAAATAAAAAGAGATGCGGGTACAGTCTCATTCTTTGTGTGTTGGACCTCCTATATCCATGGGTCCTGATAGGATGCACCTACAAGTAATGACAGAGCTAAAATATGTAATTACAAGGTTACTGACAATAACCTTCAAACGATCAGAGTGACAGAGGATTAGAGGAAAGCAAACGTCACTCCTGTCATCAAGCAGGGCAAGAAGGAGGACACAGGGAACTACAGGCTTGTAGAGAAGAATGGACTGGAAGATCAGAGAGTAAGGTAGACTGAAAACTGGCTAAATAGTCAGATGCAGAAGGTGGTGATCAATGGCACAAAGTCTAGTTTGAGACCAGTAACTACTGGTGTATGCAAGAAGTCAATACTGGGTCCAGTCCTGTTTAACACCTTCTTTAATGATCGAGGTGATGAGACAAAGTGTACCCTCAGCAAGTTTTCTGATGACAGAAAACTGGGAAGATGGGCTGATTGCCAGAGGGTCTTACTGCCACCAAAAGTGACCTCAACAGGTTGGAAATATGGGCTGATAAAAATCTCATGAAGCTCAATAAGGGCCACAAAGATGATTAAAAGACTGGAGTATCTCTCCTGTGAGGAAAGGCAGAGAGAGCTGGAATTGTTCAGCATGAAGAGGGCCCAAGTGGGATCTCATCAGTATATCTGAAGGAAGGGTGCAAAGAGAATGGAGCCAGGCCCTTTTCAGTGGTGTTCAGTGGAAGGACAAGAGGCGATGGGCACAAACTGAAGCATGTGAGGCTCATTTTGAATATCAGGAAACACATTTTTAATGTGAGGGAGACTGAGAACTGAATAAAGGTTGCTCAGGGAGGTTGTGGAGTTTCTCCCTCTTGGAGATGTTCTAAAGACATATACACAGAGTTCTAGGCAAGTGTTTCTAGCTGCCCCTGCTTAAGAAGGAGTGCTGGACCAGCTGACCTCCAGAGAGCCCTTCTGACCTAACTCATTCTGTGATTCTATGATTCTGTAAAAGATTGGATCCTCCATATATGGTCCAGGATTGCTACCTTAATAACAGTCTTGAAAATAAGATAAACCAACAAAGATCACGTAGTAACTGTTGAATTCACCTGCAGGGAAAAAAAAATCTCGATTTAATTAGAAAATTAAAGTTTGTTCAGTTCATTTAGCAGATCAATGAGTACCAAATGGAAGTAGAGCACAGGGTAGTAGTTCAATATGGACATGAAAAGATGTGGATGATAGTGATGTGTTTTGAATAGGAAGTAAGAAAATAGTGTTTTCTACAGCCATCAGCTGAAAGTAGGCAGATCTTCAAATGTAGAGGGTTTATGACATTAGTTAGATAGAATCATAGAATGGTTCGGATTGGAAGGGACCTTAAAGATCATCTATTGCCAGCCTCCCTGCCATGGACAGGGACACCATTTCACTAAGTCAGGTTGCTCAAAAACTGATCCAACCTGATTGTGAATACTTCAAATGATGGGGCATCTGCTACATCTCTGGGGAACATGTTCCAGTGCCTCACCACCCTCACAGTAAAAAATTTCTTCCTAATACCAAATCAAAATCTACCTTATTTCATCTTAATGTCATTACTCCTCACCCTATAACTTCACTCCTTGATATCCACCCCCTCCCCCCGTTCCTATTGGCCCCCTTTAAGTACTGGAAGACTGCAATAAGGTCTCCCCAGAGCCTTCTCTAGGCTGAACAAGCCCAGATCTCTCAGGCTGTCCTCATATGGCAGGTGTACCAGCTCTCTAATCATCTCCATGGTCCTCCTCCGGACTCGCTCTTTCCTGTCTCTCCTATGCTGAGGACTCCAGAACTGAACACAGTGCTACAGGTGAGGTCTCACGAGAGTAGAATAGAGGGACAGAATCACTTCCCTCGACCTGCTGGTCACACTTCAATTGATGTAGGTGAGGATACAGTTGCCAACCCATGTTGAGCTTCTCATCAACAATCACCCTGAAGTTTTTCTCTTCAAGGCTACTCTCAATCCATCCTTCGCCCAGCCTGTATTTGTGCTTGGGATTGCCCTGACATAGATGCAGGACCTCACACTTCATCAGGTTAGCACAGGCCCTGTCAGGGTCCCTCTGGATGGAATCCCTTCCCTACAGAGTGTCACATGGTTCAGTGTCGTTGACAAACTTGCTTAGGGTACCCTCAATCCCACTGTCCACATCTGCAACAAAGATGTTAAACAACACCAGTCCCCTAAGGAACTCCATTCATTACCAGTATCCAGTTGCACATTGAGCCTTTGACCACAACTCTTTGGGTGTGATCATTCAGCCATTTCTTTATCCACCAAGTGGTTCATCCATCAAATCCAAATCTCTCAAATTTATTGACCAGAATTTTGTGTGGGACAGTGTAAAATGCTTTCCACAAGTCCAAAAAACAGATGATGTCAGTTGCTTTTCCCTTGTCCACTAATGCTGCTGCCACAATGATGAAGGCCATCAAATTTGTCAGGCATGATTTTCCCTTAGTGAAGCTATGATGGATAAAGTCTTAGAAACTTCATCTGCCAGATCCCTCAGGACTCATGGATACTTTTCATCAGGTCCCATGGACTTGTGCACTTTCAGGTTCTTTAGATGATCTCAAACCTGATCCTCTCTTAAGTGGGCAGTGCTTCACTCTCCCAGTCCCTGCCTTTGCCTTCTGTGACTTGGGTGGCATGGCTTCAGTCCTTACCAGTGGAGACTGAGACGAAAAAGTTGTAAAGCACCTCAGACTTCTCCATATCTCAGGCAATCAGGTCTCCCTTTTCTTTCTGGAGAGGGCTCACATTCTCTCTAGCATTCCTTTCATCACTGACATACCTATAGAAACTTCTCTTGTTATCCTTGACTTCCTTGTCCAGATTTAATTCTATCTGGGATTTAGCCTGGACCCTGGCTGCTTGGACAATTTCTCTGTATTCTTCCCAGGCTACCTGTCCTTATTTCCACCCTAGGACAGGATAGACAACAGCATGTCTCAATATGTTGGCTCAGTGTCCAAGGGAATCCCCTGCCTAGTTGAGGTCAGCTTTACAGTCCTAGTGTAATACATTATAAATAATACACACTGTTTTTTCTAGTCTCATATAGATATGGCATTTTAAAGAACAGCTTTATTTATAGGGACCTAACCTGTCTCATTCACTAATTTTTAATGAAATCGTATTGCTTTCCTCTTGTCATAGCTGAGTTCTGTTGCATTTTATATGACTGTCTTGAGAACTGGCTGACTGTTGGGAAGGAAGTATGTTATACGTTTCCCTGAAGTGTCATAACACAAGATTTTAATGCAGATATTCCTTTGTGATTGCATTGCTCTCTCAACATCTCATTAAAAGCAATTTAGAGATAAAACTTCTTTTTATATGCAATCATTCTTTTCAATTAAGTTACTCTATCCCTCTCCTTCAAATTTTTAGGGACCAACTTTTATTTTGTTCTAAAAATGTCTTGTTTCAGGAGACTATAATCCTAGCCACATCTTGGAGAACCGTCTTTATTTGAAGAGTCAGTGCACCAAGAAATTAGGAATATGAGGCTTTTAGTCCCATTATTTATTATTTTTGTTGCCATATTGATAATTAGTAGTCTGTTATTTGCTAATGCCATGACAAAATTAGTAGTGCATTTTGCCTACAATGACTAAAACTTGGCTATGCATTAATACTGTCTTTATTAAAACACCAAGTGTTCTAAGAGCTAGAAACCACAATAGCTATATTTAGTCGTGGTTAAGTCTTAACAGTCAGGGAACTGAAATTGAAGGTTTTAGTAGTATTTATGTGAAAATTGCAGTGTTGGTTAACACCAAGAATCCTATGTGATTTCTAGATTTGTAATGTTGTACTCCTAACCTAAAGATCTGAACTCCAAAAATCAGCTGTCACTGATCTGCATCTGAAAGGAGAGAGTACAGCAAAACTCCCTTGAAATCACTGGAACTTGAGAGCAATGTATTGAAGCCTGTCATTAAATTTCAGTTGAACTGTATTTTACATTGTGCATCAGAAATCTTAGTTCAGTGATCAACATGGAGCTATTATGGTTTGTGCAAGCAAAAAATTTAGGCTAAGCCTCACAAAGGATCTTATAATTTTTTACAGAAGAATGATAGCATAGCTTCACTCTGGGTAAAATAAATTGGAAACTAGGTTTAAAAGGGAATGCTGCTTTTTAAATCACTTTTGCTGTGATGTGAGCTAGTCAATGGTGTTGACTTCAGTCTTAGCAATGATCCACAGCAATGAGCTGTAAACAGAAAAGCATATTAAATCATAGCATGAGCATGCAGAAGTTATGAGTGATCTTTACACTGAAGTGAGTGGAGAAGCAATTTGTTGTAAGTTATGGCGTGATTAGGCAGCTACCTCCCTAGGAGAGCTGGTTAGGGAAAAAAGAGTACTGAATCGTTAGGAGAATGACATGTACTGAAGGAATGCATCTATTTCAATATCTTCCCATTGGAAATGAGAGAAACACTGTTTCCTGACAGTTTATAGGCCTTCTCTGCAGTTGCCCCAGCTCCTTAACCTGTTGGCCTGCCTAACTTGTAGGAATCATGAGCCACCTCCTTGGGAAACTGGTTGCCACAGGAATACCAACTCCCCAACACAGCTGGGCCTGCACAGTTCACAGCCCTTAATATGCTTCACACTGCTCCAGGAATGAGTTCCTCTGGGTTTCAGCAGTTTCTAAATCACAGCTCCTGACATTTTATATTTTTACATTTTAAAATGTATCTTAAACTTTTTAAATAGAAGCTCTGAACAATATTTTAAATGTTTCATTTTAATTTCTTCTTCAAAGCCTCTTCTCTGCCTTAATAAAGAAGTTTGACACCTTGAACCAACGTACAAAACTGCTCCATTATAACGTCACATAAGGGAAGAAATATTTGGAATGAGGAAGTAAGGTGCTTCACTCAATACAGTTTAGAGTAGCAGCTGTTTTATTGCTGCAGCAAAACGCAACCAGGCTGCCACACAGATATTAAAACCAGGCTTCTATCTACATTGTGCTGAAGGCTTATCTTATTTTCTAGTTCAAAGTTCCAGACTCTTCTATGAAAACTCTAAACTAAAGACACTCTGAAGAGAAAAATTGAAAAAGCTCTGTCAGCAGCAGTTGATCTTGATAAGGTTTTATAAAGTTGAAAAAATTTAAATGAGTAAATAAATATAAAATAAAAAGTAGTATAACAAAATAACAAAATCACACTGTGCACACATAACAAAAATGCAATACTTTTAACATATCTTTAAATCAATATTATAAATTGTATTCTTACAGTGATTCTAAATTTAATTTAACGTTTTTTAAAAAAAATAAATACTGTAGTTAGCTTGAAATTAAATTCATAGTGGATTCTTTTTTCATAGGGTCCTTTGTAAATTTAAGTTTTCATTTCAAATTCAAATAGAAGCAAATGTCAAACCTTCTAGCAATGGATTTCCTGTCTTAGTGCAATTTTGTTTGCAAGCACCAAGGGAATTTTTAGGTTGCACTGTGAGAGTGTATTGTTTTCTTTGGCAGTCTGTGAACCATAACCAAGGAGATATTGTCTTTGTAGATATCAATTTAGATACCTACTTTTTCAGTCTACAGTGTATTTCAGTGTATTTCAAACATATGTCTGCTACAGAGTTGCCAGTTCAATATGTATCATTCTTTGGGGATTTATTGCTATTATTTGCAAAGTACCTTTAGAAGAAGTATGTGAGAAGCAGACTGAATGAGAGTGAAATGAACCAACTCTGGAAAACTGTATAAATCAACTCAAACACAGAGAACTAACTGTAAAATATGAGAATGCCTTACAAACTAAAAGTCTTTTGCAGGAACATTTTGCAAGTTAATTAATTTTTTTGAAAATTCTCATGTAGTTAATTGTGAAGAATTTCTTTTCCATATGAGCATTAAGCATCTGTCATGAAATTTACGTACAGCTGTACAGGTGCAGCTGTACCCAGAAAGTGCAAACTGCCAAGGTCTGACATCCCACCTGTCCTCAGGAATGTTTCCTACTCTGATTAGAAAAATATAAACCCCAGTTCTTCAGAATAAGCATAAATTTAAATATGTTTCTTTAAAATTTAAATAGATGGTGATGCTGATCTAGGTCTGTGTTTAATGGGTGTTTTAAGCCAACAATTTTATGATCTGAATGATTTCTTGGATTACTGAACTTGCTTGTTAAAAAACGGAAATGAAACTTGAAAAAAAATCAAATTACTCTTATTCTTATTTTAAGAATAAAAAATTGCTTATACTTCATTTTAAAATGTAAATTTTAAAAAGCAAAGCATTGTATTATGGGGAAATTGAATTTACAGAAGTTTAAGATTTGGTAACAGTTATATAGTTATTCCAATATTTTGATTTAAAAAAATATAATAACGGTGCAAAAACTTCAGTTGAAACAAGTAAAAAGTTACTTTTCTCTTAAATTAAAATAGTCTTTCATTTGAAACACTTAAACAGGTTTTATTTTCTAGTCATATTTGAGAAAACAGGGTATCTAGAGTCCACTTCCAGAAATCATAGCCACAGTTGTACTTAAACACAGGTGTTGCACTCAAAAATTAATTTTGGCTTAAAGTAGCCTGCTCTGCTATATTTTAAAATGTAGTTGACATGCTGGGATGCATAATTTGTCTCAGGGTTTGAGAATTTCTGGGAAACATATTCTTAGACCCCCATATGCATGCTCAATTGCAGCAGAAAAACTGCACACGGCTATTGCAAGGCTATGGCCACCACAGTGATGGCTTTAAAGGTAAGACTGGCAAGCTGCACCACCTCCCAGCACTTTTTTTTGCCTTTTTACCAATAAAGTCAGAGTGCTATAAGTTCATCCTTTTTTTTCTGTACTCATAAAAATGAGTATCATTTATCTACACAGTCACAGGCCTGACAAGAGCCATTTACAACTAGTGTCTTGAGCTACTCTTTGAACGAAGCCACATTTGCCTCTCTGGCACAATAAACATTGCTGCTAATTGTGTCAGTTCTGAGTGTAGCAGTTTAGAAACAATGTCCTGTTTTCCAGAATCCCTTAGAAAGCCTAGGAAAGAATGATGACTGCTTTACAGGGTAGTGACACTCTTTTCCCCCCTGAGTACTTATTTCCACCTCAGAAGACATTTTTCATGCTCTAAAGTATGCCTTACCATAATTTCCTGGACGCCAGCCACATCTAACAGGTTAAAGCCTTTAAAGATCGTCCAGTGTGCAGGATTTTTTAAAGAGCAGGAATAGCTTAAACATGATGTGGGTCCAAATACAGAGTTTAATACACTAGAGATATCTAAAAATAGCATTTAACAGCAATAGAGAAATGATCCTTCGCCTCCTTAATCTCCAGTTTACCATGGGATAAAAGCTGCCTATGTAGATACCAGACACTGGTGATTTGTGTGCATGAAACAATTGAACAGATATTACAACAGATCTTCGTGGGAAGAAAATACAGATTGTGGAATTCTTTGAACAAGCCAGTAAAAGTACAGCTATCAGACAGCAGCAAATCCTGATCTGTGGGGGAGAGAGATCAGCACAGACATGCTTACAAATCAGGGAGTGCAGAACTATGAAAATACCCTTTCTGTTTCTTTCTGTGTGTTTGTAGAATGTTTTCACACCAGGTCTAAGTTATTATTTAAAGCAACAAAGATTCCACTGCCATCATAGGAACAGACTTTGTGGAGATGACTACGTCTGAATTTACTGCCTCGCAGGCCTTGCCCACTACTTTCAGTTTCTCTTCAGTAACAGGGTTCAACTCTGTTTCTATATTGTGGCATTCCTGGGAGATTTTTAGTCTGCCATTCTTTCCAAACCACAAAAATATGGCTGTACGAATGTCTCTGTCTGCAATGTGAGTTAAGGAGGTTCCACCACTACAGTCATAGAGCAAAAGAGAGAAGCATGCTCCAAGCTTCAGTGCAGCAATTTTGCAAGCTGCCACCACCACCAACCTACCCCACCATCACTCAGTGCTCAACCACTTCAATATTAAATTTATCTAGATATCAATCTAACTAGAAAGACCTCTCAAGACATAATTTTCATTAGCTGTTGCTTATAGCTTCATTTGATGGAAGACATTGACTCAGATTTTCACTAAACCATCTGTTAGATAATAAGGATGAGATATCATGATGTATGGTCTTTTGGTGAATATATTTCCAATATTTAGAGCTATGCAATGAGAAAGAATCCCTTAACATAAAAAAAATCTTTCAAGGAGGTCCTGGGAAAGCCTCCAGACACAGACAGATTCACTGATGTAGTGTCACAGTATATCATATATTTATTTCAGTAAGACAGTTAAACTTTAAGAAATAAAACACAACAGTTTGAAACAACATTTGCTAAGTTCCAGTGATCTCATTGTTCTCTATCTGAAAATAGGTTAATCATGTCCATACATTTCATCCAACCATTACCTACTTCTATTCCAGGAGAGAAGCAGTAGGCAGAAACCATAAACACTGCTAATTGCAGGTTTAGCTTGTGCTGTATATCTTCTTCATTTTGTGCCAGGTTCTAAGCCCCATTCTTTCCTGCCTCTAAGAGTATATGTACAAATACAAGCTGAAAACAAATAACACGCATTTCACACAAAGAAGAAACACATAATTTTATTCTTGTTTTAATATCACTAACACAGTAGAGCTAAAATATATAGATCATTATGTTCTGATAGATAAGAAGCACCTCAGCACTTAGAACGTAAATCTTCATCTCCAGCTTTAAATATTTCAAAAGAACAAAACTGTTTGTGCATCTCATGTTTGTCAGATAATTCTAAATATCTGTAAGGAGTACCATTAAATCCTTCAGAAGCTGTGCAGTAATACATAATTCATCCCTGTCTGTAAAACAAAATAGAATGAATCAACCTCCTATTTCAGAGGATACAACCACATATATTTTCATATGGTCTTTAATAGTAACTAAAACCAAAATCTTATCCTACTGAGTATTGCTGAGGCAGATACGGAGAGACAGTGAAAGGTTGTTTGTAGAAAAAGCAAATTATTTTTCTTTCTCTCAGTAAGTTAACATTTTAATTCTTTTAGTCCTCAAGTTATTTTTGGCGGAACTGATAGAACCAACCATTGTGACAAAGTCTAATCCCACAGCCTTCTATTGTTGTAAAGGATAGCCACAGTTTTAATTTTGCCTAAAAATATTTTTAAAAAAAGCTCTCCCAAAAACCTCATCCCCACTTAGCTATCCCCATTACTATCCAGATGCTGAATTTTCTACACTACTCACTGTCATACTTTGTATGAATAACTAGGAAATTTTAATCATCGTAAAATAATGAAAATGGGGCACTGATTTCTCATCATCCACTGATTAACCATATGCATATGTTTCTCCAGCTCACAGCTGCACTGCTGGAGTCTAGAGAGAAGCGTACCTGTAAGCTCCTTGAAAAGGAGGAAAAAACAATGGAGGGGACATACCATAATCACAGTAAATCAAAACTGAGTATGCCCAGTTTTCTACCAGAAGGTCAGTCACCAGAACCGAATTGGTATATTTGGGCAACTGCCAGAGTCTGCAATTTTTTTGAGTAATAATTGTGAATTTCACAGCAACATGCTTTGTATCTAGAAAAACCTGCTCAGGTCAGCCCCCCTGAGATGCTCATAGAGAGGCAAACAGTCTTATTTACCTCTATCACCTTGCAGCACTAATCAGATTACAAAATGTATCTCTGGGAGTACATATGTGACTCCATATATGGTGACTGGTGTGGTGATGATGTGGAAATGCTTAAATCAAGGCTTCTAAAATTAGCAGATCAGTGTGTTGTTTCAAGACAAGCATAGTTACCAGTGATGGATATCTCTAATGATGCCAAGATCCAGCTGGGACAGGTTCTCAGAAAGTACAGAGAGAAGACATTGTGTTTTCTTCTACTGAAATCGAGTCTCCACCTACATTGCTACAAATGTCAGATCTCTGACATTTCAAAATGTAACAAGACTGTTGATTTTAAGTTGGAATATGTTTTGAAGGGGTTAAGAAACTAAAGAGCACCATACAGACCCTCTTCACAACTGATTACCCTTCTAGTGCCGAGGACCAGAGAGATGAATAAAACATTAGCGAATTGGAATAGAAATACTGGGTAGCTTAGTATATAAACAGAAATGAATTGATAAGAAGAGTATCCTTTTCAGTACAGTAATACAAACACATTACTGTATTTAATGCTGGTTGCTTTTGTTATGCAAGATGAAAGAAGTTTGCTCAGAACAAGTCAAGCGTGTAATTCACAGGAATGCTACTGACATGAGGAAGCACTAGATCACACATTAAAAAACTCTGGCACAATCTCTGAGGTAAATTTTTATCTCTTCTGTTACTAATTTAAAGATGTTTCAACATTCTAACTTAATAAACATTTGAGTCTGCTTGTTACTTTCCTTCCTTTACTTTCCCCTTTAAGAATAGGACAATTCTGTGCTGCATACAAGAATGGAGTACATTACAATCACTGATATGTGACAAGAACGTTTAACCAGGACATGCTAATGCAATGACTACAACCGTAAATGCACAGATAGGAAACAGCAATATAGGAGACACACACAGTAAGAAAAGATCTAATTCTATATGTCTGAAAAAAATCAAACTCTCTTAGAATAGAGAGACTGACATTCAAGCAGATAAAGCATTAACTTGGTTACTTTCTTGCGCACTCAAATTGGTGCCTTTGTTTAAATGTTCTCTATAATCTGAGCTTTAAGAGTATAATTATTTAACTAAAAGACTAGTAGGAGTAAAAATCATAACATTTTGCTTTAAACAGTAGAATACCTATATAAACCAGTGAATTACCTAATTTTGAAGAGTGATCCAGAAAGGATTACATTTACCTCAAAGAGGATTTCCAAAGGCTTGAAATCTTGGCACCTTAGCGCAGAGACCTAAGCGACAGAAACAAAGATGTTTTATTGTTAAACAAAGATATTTTATTCTTAAACACTCTTCCTGTAATGAATTATACACAAATCTCACTCTGCCTAGGAAAAATATTTACATTTCAAAGTCTATTTGAAGTGCACAAAATAATTTAATTGTAGTACCAACGCATCCCAATGCAAACAAAGTGTGTGTGTGTATTGGATGTACCTTCTGTGTTACACTTCTGCAAAGTCATAAAAATGAAATACTCCTAATACTGTAGTGGTAACATAATAGCAGTCAAGAAAGCCATCTCTTGCACTATTCTTCCCCACCACTGTATGAAAAGCTTAGGTTTCAGAACACCGAAATCAATCATTTGGATGAAACTGGCTCTATCTTGTCCATTATCTGCTTTTGACAAAAAACCACCAGCGTCAGATATTTTCAGTGAAACAAATGTGAACCACAGCAAGAAGCACACTCTACCTGTAACATGCTAACTACCAGCTCAGCTAAAAATATGTAGTGTTGTACTGTAAGGCCTTCCATTGATTGAAATAAATGGATAGAATTACATCAATACAGAAATAACTTTATAAATTTATACTTGTAATGTTCATTTCCCCTCTCAAGTGTTGCAAAGCACTTCATAAACACAGAAAGAGAAATAAAACCTCAGTCTAACTTGGTAACAAAAAGTAAAGGAAAAGCATAGAGAGGTTTACTGACGAGTCAAAGATCCTGTGTCAATACTATGACAGCACCAAGAAAAGAACACCAAGTCTCTAGTTTTAAATCCTCAGTTTTAACATTTAACTGTACACATACCTTTAACTATAACTCATCTCTTTGTGTATAAATCAAATTCAAAGCATTCAGTTTGTAGTCTTGCTGATGTGATTATATTCATAACACTGAATGATACCTTCATGAAAAGTGAATCTACCACAACACACTAAATCAGTGTCATGTTGAATTCCTTTATGAGCGTAAGTTTTCAACTCCCCTTCTTATAAGACCATGTGTTTAGCTGGGTCAGACTCGTGGTTTGCCCTTAGTTGGGTCAAATGGAAGTCTGACCCACACACATTGTTTCTGTCCGTGTAAGCATGTTGATCAAGTATGCTTTACCCACAGAAGTACAAACACCCTGGATGGAGAACGAAGTCACTATTGGGATCCATTTTTCAGAATCAGACAGGGGTGTGGTACCACCTTGACAATGCACAACATTTATAAAGCCATAAAGACAGGTCAATGCACGTATTGTTTTCTGTTTAAGAGTTTAAGGTGCTTAGCAGCAATACTCCTGAAAACATGCTTCCATGAAGACACAAGTGTTCTACTGAACTTTCATCCAAAATATGAAAAAGAATTTATACCAATGTTGAAAAGCTGCAATTTTCATTTAAGTTTTAGAAATTAAATGCATAAATATGTACAAGAATTTTTTTCTTATTCAAAGCATGATTTTCTTGTAAGTTTACCAAAAGACTGCAGTCAGCTAGGGAGACAGTCAGATTCTTTAGTGAATCTTGCATCTTTCAAAGGCAATTGTTTTTACATGGTCAAAAATGGTCTATTTACATATGTATCAGCAGGTGATTTTCTTAAGTGTTTTTTGACATGTCTAAGAGTCCAGAATAGCAAAGCCCTGCAACATAGAGTGTAAAAAATAAAACTACACTATTATTCATCAGTCTGAAATATTGAATATTTTGATATTATCTCAGAAGTGCCTATTTTGCTACTGTCAAATGAAATTTTTTTTTTCATAATCTCTGGATTTTGAGATCCATCACCAATCTGTCAAACCATTCTGAGCTGCAGAAAGCAATTTTTTATTTTTTTGATCCAAATAGTTTTTAGCAACTGTTATTTCTGCACCTATTCAGTTCCTTCTCAATTTAAAAGCAAAGGACCAAAGAAAAGTCCTATTTTTTCTGCACATAGTTACTATAAAACAATCCATTACTTTCTTTTCTCCCGAAACATATGCCTTAAATTTTCTTAGCAATATTTGACCACATTTTAATAAGTTTTAAACCTGTTATGTGAGAATTTATAGTCCAGTTATTCTGAATGATTATTGGGTTAGGTTTCTTTGCAAATTAATCACATGAGTTTGCCTTATACATTATGTTTCTTTAGCTTGCATCTGCATCAATGACTAAATTTAATGCTTTGAAGTAAGTGAAAATTTACATATTTAACATATAATAGTCTCTCCTAATTTACATTTCAATCCCAGTCAGGATTGAAGGAGAAGTGATGCTTTCAGTTTAGCCTGAGACGGGCTTCTAAGAATAATTACTGGCTTTTATGTCGTTTTAAAATCAACAATAAAAAAAAACAGAACTTGAATAAATTCTTATTATGAGTCAACATTTTTAATATGTACATAAGGCAGGAATCCCTTCTTAGCATTAATTACCACAAGGATGAACTATCTCTAGTTACAATATTCAGAGAAACTGCACATCACATTCAGTAACTGCATTCTAATAGCTCTCATTTACAAGGCTTTTGTAATGTGGGTTTGAGGGGCTTAAATAGCTTCTGGCTTTGAAAACACAAGGTGTCAGGGAAGCTGTTCAGTAGCTATTTCAACCCAACACTGATTGTTTCAACAGAAATAGGTACAAATTAGAAGTGTTTGCTGAAATTAACTAATTTGCCACCTAGGTTCCCTTCTTCCCTCTTCTAATGAAAGCTATTCACAAACTGAGAGAAACAGCTCACATTTAAGCACATTGAGAAGCCTTGCAACATCCACTTGGAATCAAAACTATGTTTGGACTTGAAAGTACTCCAACTGAGATCTCAGCAGCAGTGCACAATTCATCGTGACACTGACTTTATTGAACTTGTCTTGTACCTCTGTAAAGAAAAGAATGCGTATTTTAGATATTGTACCCCATATAGCGCAAAATTCATTTTAGAACATAAGTGAAGAAAACAGGGAAACGTAGGAGAAGTTGTAGCTGAATTAATTCTATCTCTGGGAAAGAATTTGTACCCAGAAGCATTTCTTTATATATAATTATTTGATAGGTAATGACAAACAACCTAATGATTAGAGAAGTTGTCAGCACCATAGATTTGCCAGCAATAGAAAGCATCTGGAACCATACGTGGAAATAAGCGCCACAAAACCAAATGAAATGTGCCAACCATGCTTACCTCATTACATACATTCTTGTTGCACTTCTGAAATAATCTCACATTTATGTTTTAAAAGATAGGGAAGTGATACAACTCAAGAGCTACCATCCTAAAAAAATGACCATACAGCAGAGTGTGAGAACTTTAACAAGCTACGATAAGTCACTTATAGAAAGTTCTCTAAATAATATCACTCACAAGTGTATTGAAAAATGTGGTAATAATACATGAAAGACAGGAATGTACTTTGTAACTTCAGAACAACTTTATATGTCAGACTGCCAGATAAATATTTACAACACACTCCAACTTAGCTGAACTTATTTGACTTCAATCAAGGGAAACTGCTTCCAGACACGAAGGTCGTGAAATATGTTATCAGCTTTCCAGAGCCTGCCTTCAAAAACACATTGAAAGTGGAGAGCCACACTGCTGTCTAGTGTTATGCAGACTTAGAAACACTGATAGGAAGTTTATGAAACACACCCCCAGGGGGGGAGGGGGGAGGAGGAGGCGGGGAAGATGGTGCTGCTATCATATTATTTAATAGAAACTAAGATTGTTCTTTATATGTGATTCTTATAACCGTGCCTGGGAACACCAAACCATGACATACAAGGTCATGTAGATTGCTGAGACTTTGAATGTGAATGGTAAGAATAAGTCTGACAAGTGAGAACAAATGTGTAGAAAGTCTGTGCAGCAGGCCTCCAAACCAGATCTGCAGTGTCAAATTATCTTCTTTTGAAAGAAATGTTACTAATGCTACACTAGATACACTAGAGAGGAGAGGGAAAGAGTACCATTTAGAAGACTGAATGAAGCCAGAGACCAGCCAAAGTCATCACTTACAGCCACAGTCACAACTGGCAACAAAAAATCATTGAGATTAAATTCTCTCAGCTATTAAAGAAGGACATATGAAGACTTCATGGTGTTTCTAAGAAATGCCACATTCCTTTTGGCATCATTACTATTCCCTTATTAATAGATTAAGTTAACTCATTATATGAAAATATCACACAAAGGACTTTTTACCCTGCTAAACTGAAGACAGATTGATGCAAATTATTCCAGGTATGACAGAACTTTGCAATTCAGGAATTAGCTCATGTACGGTAAATTATTCATATCGCAGTTAAAAGAAGTGCTTTGGTGTCAACTGCTGTTCTGAAGAATCACTAACAAAATTGGGAATTAAAAAAAATTCCCAGTTTACAATCCTTTGTCTAATGAAAATATTTGGATTCTTTTTATTTTCTTTCTGTTTCCTGAACCTTAGGTGCATAAAAATTACTATTTGCTAGGTTTTGTACCTGATGAGAAAAACTAGAAATTACTTTTACTTGATTTGTTTGGATATTTTTTGTTGAAGAAAAGCTAAAATAAAGCACGAAATATTAATTTTTGAGCCTTCCTTCATCATGAATTTATGTTTGTCTGGATAAACAGAGACAAAAGGATTACTTTCTTAATTATTTTTATTGCAACACTGGTTAATTTATTACTTCTTACATATCCAATAGTAGCTATTTCCACTCCTGCTGTACGCTCCAGGACACTGTTGAATACTTCTATTACTAGTGGATAGCAATGTTGCTTCTGAAAGAAGGACTACAAAACTTAATTTAAGTGTAAGAATGTCCAGTATTTTCTTGGCTAATTCTCACAGGAAATGTGAAATACCATTAACACCACTGTATGTATGAATGCATACATGGTTCAACGAGTTTAGGTATATTACTGCCCAAATAACCTGAAATTTGCTTATACAATACAATAATGCAGACTGCTATTATCAAGAAAGTGATTATGTCATTTCTCAGCACATATGGCAGTGCATGCTGCATACATTATGGAAAAAAAGCAAGAAAAATCATACGCATAAAGTATTGTCTCACTTTGGTGCACTTTCTATTTCTAAATTATTTTAAATAAAGCAGAAGAATAGTGTATGTTGTTCACAGCAGCCTTATAAAACCTTTGCTGTATCCAGCCCGTTGATCCAAGGAATACAATATAAAATGACTGTAATTTAGAGTCTGAGCTGAGACTCATACTGAATGCTGAAACATTAGTTATGATGTATAACAACAGAAGAAGCAGGTAGATAGCAGGGAGAAAGGCTAAATGGATAATTTTTTGGAGGTGATGCAGGAAGGATTTTCATCTGTATTAGAGAATCATGAAACACATCCTTGACCTAATGAAAGGATGGGCAAATTGTGCTAATTAACCCATCCATTTAAGCACTTTTCTTGACATTCATGCTTGGCTCTCAAGTTAATTAAATCGATTGTTTTAGCTTAAAAAATTCAAAAGAAAAGGACTGGGAGAGGTATTTCTTATTCAAGGAGAAAGAGTAGAAGTATTTTCCTTTTTCCAAAAGCAGTCCTGGGAGCACAAAGCAAACTCATGTGTAACTCAAATCTCCCGAAAGAGTTCAGTGATTTTCCCTCCTACTGAATTCCATAATCAAAGCTAAATATATTTGTCATGTCATTAACCAGTCTCAGAATCAGTCCATATTGAGTTTACTATAGTCACATCTATACTGGTTTTGTGCCCAACAGCCACACAGATTTGACTGTTTTTTATCATTTGGATTTCTTTTTCCTGTAACCTGTTTTATTTTAACACAAACTGTCAGAAGAACAAGATACTGTGAAACTCCATTGCTGTCTCTTAGTGGTGAGATAATCGATGTTACAGGCCTGTTGCCCTTATCTGTGGGGAGTGTTTAACAGCATGATGGGAGTTCCATTTTGATTTGTGACTGTTTCATCTGGGTGGCCCAAACAAGGTGTGAAGAAACAGACAGCTGCTGCTTTTATAAAGTAAATAGCTTTTTCTGGATCTTTGGTTTTATTTTTGATTGGGATTACAGCAAGTAAGATCTTGGAATCAAACTGGTGCCCACACAAGTGACACTATGTGTTTGCAAGGAGATGCATGGATCCAAAATCACATCAGTCTGGGAGTAGTTCATTCAAGAAATAATACCAAAAAGGATGCAGTAGAAGATGTACTTCCTCTTGTAGCCTGAATAGTGAAATATTTGCAGGATCAAGGGGAATATTCTGGCTACATCTCACAATTTAAAAAAAAAAATTACATTTTCAGACATTAGGCCTCTCTCATATCTCGATTTAAAAAGTTTTCTCTTTCAAGTATGGCATTGTTGCTAATGGCATGATGTGAACGATGCAGTTCAAAGAATACCAGTTTACACAAGCGACCTTAGGTTTCTGAAATGCTTCAGGTCAATGTTATATTTAAATCAGTTCAGACATATTGAAGAAGAGGGCAAGAAAACTACTGTTAGAAAACTCCTGTGGACCTAGGAAGGTGTTGTCTCTGCTGATTTTTAAAAAAATACGCGCAACCAGACAACATTTATTGTTTTCTAATAAAAAGGAAAATATTTTAATAAATTGTGCCTGGCTATGGTTTTGGGGCCATCGTTGAATTAAGTTTATTTCAGTTGAAGGTTTTAAGCTCCAAGATGGTTAGGAAAGTTGATGACCTACAAGAATATGTAGAGTATGCATGGTGCTGAAAGGCAAGAGAGTGAAGTTTGACTCTATTAAGATGGATGTGGAGTGATTGATAACATGTGTGAGAATGTAGATAGGAGTCTTGAACACGGAAGCAGAGGAGACAGGGAGTATATTTTTACTTGTTCTTAAAACTTCTTTTCTAGAGCCAGAAGGCACAAAGTGCAGATTATTTGTACTCTCCTCCAGTTTTCAGTGATAAATACATTTCTTTAAATGTCCATGGATCCAAAACTAAACCTAAAACACTGGAAAGACCGTGACTTGGAAAAATGCTGAAAAAAATCATCAAAAAGTCTTCTTACTTGGTAAATGAATTATGTTCATATTACTAACAACCACAAAAAAAGAAAGCTGTTAACATCCATTAATGATATTACTTTGGAACACACTAACTCATCAGTCCCTTTCTGCTTTTTTACAGAACTATACCTTCATTTTCCTTACTGTTGTATCTACCTTGAGGACTGATGAAGTAAGTTGAGAGAACTTATACATAAGCACATGTGTAAAAAGCAACAGTCTGCCTTCTGCCTCTGAAAGAGCTGCTTAGAACTCATTCTGCAACTATGCGTTAATTGTGAGTTTTTAAAATGTTGGATTTTAGTCTTCTGTCTGTAAATAAGGCACACTATACATGTTTATCCTAAACCCAGTAGTTTTAATTTATTGCAATCAGCAGACTCTTAATCACTAACAATGACAATTTATTTAATTCTTTTAAAATTAGTAAACATTAAAAGTCATATAGAAGAACATAATCTACATAATCTAAGTCAGTCAAACATTTCCAAACTTCTAGTTATTACGACAACCCATTTTCTGGACCTAATCTTTCAATGTACTTTTAAAAGCTTTCATGTGAGTTGCTGCCCCTTTTCCTTGTTATTTTTACTTTGTCAGTAAGATGTCTTATCCAATGAGCATTTCCAAAATTCTTCATTGCGTCTTGAAACAACAGTCTTGTAACCAAGATGGCCTGAAGCTATGGTGACTTCAACATATTTTGACACACAGGTACACTCTCCCTTACAGCTACTTTTCCTGTCCCTCTGCACTCTGACAGGAGTCACACAAGTAGGCTGCACTTACTGCAAGAGGTAAAGAAGATGCAGAAAGAACTGTCTTGCTGAGAGCTATAGAGTGAGTGTTGATATTCAAAAGACTAGAGAAGGCACTGATATCAAGACAGTCATTCCTCCTCTAGTCATCATGATCTTCCACACATTGTTTTCTCTAAAAAAACTTAACTATTTTTCATTACTCAATATATTCCTCTGTGTTATAAACTGTCAGTTAATTAAATATATCAATAAATAGATTTCAGTATTTTTTTTTTATTTCAGACCATAAACAAGAATTTCTGGAAAACATTCTGCAACCATTTGCCGTTCCTTACTTTTGATGGTTCTTAAAGAAGGTTTTAAGGCGTTACCCAGTATTTTCCATTTTATATGTACTGCCCTCACTAAAAATGTATTTTAATCTGGTTTTCACATATTAGAAACATTTCTTTGAAGGCCAATAAATATTATCTCTATTAAAAGTTGAATAAATACAAAGAAAGAAGGATCAAAAATTTTGAGATTATGTGCTATTTTTGCACATCCAACTTCAGGCATGTTATGTAAGTAGAAAGAGCAGTGATCAGTTCATCTGAAACATCAAACCTTTTGGATTTGACATTGAATAACCTGAGTTTTGGGTCACTTTGACTATAAGCTCAAAATTTCCAGGTGGTTTCCATATTATTTTTAGTAGCTTAAATGTAAATCTAGCAGTAAGGAGCTCCACTTGATTTGCTGGCAGACTTGAGGAAATCACTTCAGTTCTTTAAACTTACTTTTCCTTTTTTCATTGAACGTTTTAACTGCTTATCTATCAGTGTGTCTGTTTCGAGGTGAATAGTTTTGGTATTACACGAAAGAGTGGCTTGTTAAGCTCACGCTTGGCACCTCACTGCTACTGCACTTTGTCTCTCACTGTGTGTTGCAAAGCCTTCACTAACCTTCCGTTTCTAGCTTCCTTCAGCAGACTGAAGCAAGCACTATGCATTTCATGATAGAGGCCAGCACACAAGCATTATCCTATGATTGTTTCTGGCTCACTACAGTTAAATTCATCATCACTGGAATATGTTTATTTTTGGTACTTTTTATTCTTCACCTTAATATCACCATTTAATAGTGAAGTTATGCCATGTTTACATTTGCAAAATATTGCCTTGTTACACATGAACAGACTTCTAAATTGTTGCCTTCACCCTAACACATGCAAGTAGATTTACAAAAGCACTTCTTGTTTGTACTTCACAATTTTCCCCCAGATGAACATTCTTTTTATGATTTTTCATCTTTGGCTTAAGTCACACCATATTATGATAAAAAACTTTTAGCTCCACTTCATAACATTGAAGAAAAAGGCTCACAATAAATTAATTTATGATCAGCAAAAAGACTTAACAGAATGTGTGAGCCCTGGCCCTTATTTCAGTGTGCATTTACATGAGGATACATGCATGTATGTGCCTGTGCATGTATTTATATTTTGTGTATATGTGTGTATGACATTACTACAGTGTAGCCAGTGTGCAGGATCCAGCTGTAGTACAGTTTAGCCAAAATACAGATAGTATATAGGTAGATAGAACAATTGACAGAAACACCATTTACAGTATGTGCCTCTTACCTCTGCTAATATATAAATATTTCCTAGGAAAGCTGATGAGCAAGACTGCCTTTCTGATAGGGAGAGGGAAAGAGAAGGAAGGAGGGAGATAGAGAAATAAAGTAAAAGGAAACTGCACAGTATCTCATCTAAGTATATTGCTATAGATCTCTCTACTGATTCATACTTACAGATCTCACTAATTCTTTTAGAGGAGAAAACAGTTGTTAGATTTTTGTCAGGGTGAAATAAACAGAGTGTTATTTTAGGCAAAGAGTACATACATATTTTTAAAACCTCTTGGCATTATGAAGAGCGGGACATCAGGGAAATAGAAGTGTCTGTTTTCTGTAAAATTCCTCTGGTTCCTACAGAGATCCCTTCTGATCAGTAAGGCTTACAAGGGAATATAATGAATTCTCTTGCAAGTGCTTAAGCCTGTAAGACCTGGGGGTTTTTAAAATATGTCCTGATTCTTAGGTACATCTATTTCTTTTTTCTGTCCAGAGGCAGAATAACTTAATTCTTAAAAAATAAAATAAAAAATTGGCTAAAAATAAGTAGAAAGATAGGACTCAGATATTTTACTTTTTTTCCCCAGATGTAGAGTCCAAGTCTATTTGTAGAGTACCTGAATGTTACTATGTTATCCTGTAATTTGCCCTGCTCTGCACGTATAAAATTGTTGAAAAACTGAATTATAACTTTGTTTATTGTATCTTTTGGGTGTGGATTTTACAGCATTTTTCTAACATAAATTTCTTTGTACATTCTACTTAAGCAAGTTCAGTCTTTATCCTTGTCTGTCTATACCCTTCTTTCTTCTGTTTTACCGGTCTCCAAAACCTTTTAGGAGATGACTCACTCTATGTTCAGTTTTACACGTGAGAATGCAAAAAGTTCAAGTGTTGCATTTGATGCTCATTTCTTCCAACAAGCAGAGAATGGTCAAACGTCTGTCTCAAATTCCATTTTTAATTATTTAAAGGAGACAAATCTGATACGCTCCAATCATTGCCAAAAATATGCCTTAGCAATGGCTTTGGTATCCAAATCTAAATATTTATTAGACTCTAGTGCTGAGAACATATAGTGCTCAGACTATATAAAGGTAAACTATTTTTGGCATAGTCAAAAGAACTTGAGGCTCTAGGAGTTGAGCCTGAATTTCAGAAGGTGTAGATAATTTTAGTGCCAGAGCCATTAGCAGATCTTCTGTATTTGCTGCATCTCCAAGGAAGTATTGGCAATCTGAGATGTAGAACCCATTAATGCAGACTAGGTAGAGTTTACTTTCATTACCAAAGCTTGGGCTGAATTTATATGCCTGGAAGTCAGCTCACTAGGAGTTCGCTGTTCTCCTAAGAAAGTTGTGAGAGGCTGGTAAAGCAGGAAAGAGTACGTACGCAGGTCTAAAGCATCATTTTTCATACAGACACACATACACAACCTACACATGTACATGTTAGAGTGGAACTACCCATGAGTAATGTGTAAGTGTATATCCACTAGGTAACTTGAAAACATGTAGATCTACAAAAAAATATTTTAAAATATTCTTTCATTTAAAATAATGTTTGTTCCATTGTTCTGGCTTTTCACATCCCCTTTATAAGTAATAAGTGGATTCTTCCTAAAAACTTTGTGTACGTTTTTCTCAATGAACTATGACCAGGCCTGATGATGAGGACAACTGTACAAACCAACCAAAACCACTAGTAAAATTGGGTCTGTCTGAGATAGGTCTGTTAGGTATTAAATTTGAACAAGCTGATACTTTGGCATCACAAATGTTCTAATAACAACCTTGGCACACCCCCCCACACATCCCTTAAATTAACTTGTCACACTCATCATGAAGTGAATTGCCTGCATTTTATTTTGATTTAGTCTGTAGCATATAGAAAATAAGACTAACTCCATGAAGCTAACAAAAGCAACAGCTCAATCACATCTTCACTTGGATTGAGGCTACAGCCCACACATTTCCCTATCCACTGCTTGCAAGGACATGCAATAAAAACAAAGCAACTCAGGATGACAGAAAAAGCCAGGTAGGATTCTGCTTAAACAATTGTATTTGATCAGGATTAATGCCCAAATAACAAAAAAAGTGGGATGAAATCCTATTAAAATATGGATGATCTACAGTCTTCTGTGTGACTTCTGTAAGCTATATCCACGGAGACCATAAAGATTTTTTCAGTGGCTGAGTACCACCAGGTTTTATTTAGCTTTTATCTTCTGACCGTAACCTCTAGAAATTATTTAACCACATAAAACGGGATTTATCTGACCTGACTTGGGCGTGCATATAATAGGATTTGAAGTGTGACATCTATAGTCTCCCATTACAGTTCATGGATAAAAGTCAGCACTTCTAGCACATCACTTCAATTTGAGATAGGTGTGCCCAAAACAGAGTTTCCTGATCAGCCTAGTGTTTAAGGTTTTAATTCTTGCAACACCTCTGAGAAGTATACATGTGTATTCAGCAGTAGGGCACAAAGATGCTGGAAGGAATGTTCACAAAGGTATTTAGACAACTGTTCCTGATTATTTACCTAATTTCTTCTGAAATTCACAGACAAAGTATGTTTTCCTCAGGTTAAGCTGTAAATCATACCTTGCTTCAGCAGTTTGCATGTGGTCACACAGGAAATTCTTGGCAGAGCAGGAAAGTAACGTGAGTTTTGCAAGTTCAGATCAATATTAAATCTAGCAGGTCATCTCTTCTCTACTTTATCTCTTTATCTTTGTCCAGCTTGTGCACTTCCCTCAATATTTATTCAGTTCGTTTCTATGTCTCCATGTTTTGCTGGACTCACAGATGATGAGAAAATGTCTTTTAGATTTTCCGTAACAAAATCACTCCTACTACAAACAAGTTATCTGAAAAGCAGTACAGATACCCCCCAAAGAGGATTAACAGACCCTCCTTCCAGCAGGCTGACAGGTTCTCCTTTGTTTCCTAGTATTTTCTTCCCTGGCATCATAATCCTCCTTGCTGAATTCAGATACTCCAGATATATCAACACTCATCAACATGATGAGATGTCAACTTGGCAGCTAAAAACCCTGAAACAGAAGGCATTCAGGCAAATTTCAAAGTGAGCCAAAATCATAAATTTAAAAAAAGCACCAAAAACAAACAAAAAAAACCCCAAAAAGCAAAAAGCAAAGAACAAAACTTGTTCAGCTTTAAAGCATATGCAACTTCTAAATGAATTGACCATTCCTAAACACCCCACTTACATCGTGTTATCAGCCCATTATCTGCTCTAAGGAAAGAGCAGGGAATTGAGAACAAACTCATATCATAGCTCTCAGCTCTCTATGCATTCCAAGGTTGATATAAATGGACTCAGCAGATGAGACAGCTTTGATTTAGAAGCTGAGAAGATGTGGTAATACAAAAAAAATACGTCCATCTTCCGACTGGAGCTTGTTAGCTCAAAAATGTGGTGTGATGCTAGCACAGCTATTTGCCTCCTGAAGCAGCTGGCTCATGTCTGACTTGGCATGTAGGTAAAGATTTCCTGTCCTTTCCCACACTTACCAGTAAACACCTTGCCATAGGTTATTCACCTCCTTGTGTCAGTCCAATTGTCTGGTGTCCTGCAGAATTGCAGAGATGTGAGGGTTCAGGTCCAACACACCTGTTGCACTTTCCAAAAACTGAGGAGAAGAGAAACCTCAACCCATCACACTGGGATTCGCAAAGCTAATAGACTGTGAGAGAGACAAAGGATCTCTCACACTGTCCCTCATTCCTCTATGTGGCCAAGTAAAGATTTAGTCACTCAGAAATACATAAATAGCAAGATATAGAGACTGTGAACAATAACATGTAAAGAGACTTAAGGCATATCTGCATACCAAAGGTGAGAAATTTTTGACCTCAAAACATTTTGAACCTTATGGAGCTATTTGGAGTCAAAATGTTACCTTAATGAGTATTTGTTGATACATTTCCTAACCCCAGCTATTTAGAGAAAAATACTTCCTATTTTTCTAAAAGGATTATTGGTTCCATCACAAAGTATCCCAAACAGGTGACTACCCTTCAAACCTGTATGGATGCTTTCCCTGTTCTACAAGAATAACTCTTAGAAATTAGTTATAATAATTATAAAAGCACACAGCGGTGTTTTGTAATTAACTGCTAATAGGTAGCTACATGATTTGAAAAGTATGAATAGATTTAATTAAACTACTTAAACATTTACATTGCTCTAATCAAGTATTAGGAAATGAGCATGATACCTGGTTTATCATTAATTAAGAAAATCTTTTATGAATATAAATAGCCTATGGTTGCAAGCTATGTATTCATTGGTAAGTATAAAAGGTTTATATGTTTGCACGTCTTATTCCTTAGGAAATGGGTGTGGTTTCCTTGACAGATGTTTACAATAAGTGGAAAAGTTCCTGCCTGGCAAGAGTTTTACAGAAACTGTTACTGACAGAGTTAATCCCTCGGATTTCTGTCTTCATTTATCCTCATATTTCTGTGTTAAAGATGAAGGGACAAAACATGGCTGTTTATTTTCCTGTTTTCTGACAGGTTACTGCTTTACTATGTGCAAGCAAATAGTTATTTAACCAAAATAAGTGGCAAATAGTTCAAAATACCAACATTTTGGGTTAAAATTCATTGAATATCATGAATAAAATCACCAATTTTCATTTACATTTCATCTGTTCATGAGAGAAGCAGCTATGTGGAACTTGAAAGTTGATAAAAATAGGTGACAACTGACCAAAAGAAAAGTTCATGGTACAAAGCACAAGTAATATGAGGGATGAGCAAGGTTAGAAATATCATTGGATATTCTTTTGTGAAGATCTGTGTGTCTACAAAAGTAAGGCAAGAAGTCATCAATGAGGGTGGCAGAAAAAGGCATCAGATGCTGTACTTGTATCATGGCCCTGAGGAGCTGCTTCCTGACTTATGAGGTAAACAAAACACCTGCTCACTGCTCCTGTGTCCATAATGGAAAAAAATGTAATCAAAATTACAAAAAGCCCTCAGAATTTTTCTCATCCAAAGTGGCTCAGTCAACAGCATGATGCTGTGGGGCATAAGTTCAGATAGAACTTATGCCATTAACATGGCACTTCCTATGCACCTTCTATCTCAAGAAGATTCCAGCTGCTCATTGCCTGACATATGAAATGGCATAACAAGAATCTCTTTGCAGTACATTGGAAGTAGCATAGTTAGGAAGCAGTGGGGTCGCCCTGTCTGTTTAGGGAGAATTTTGACTGTCTCAAACTTAATGATGGTGAACATAGGGTTTATGGATAAGAATCATGGGAAAGGCAAACAAGGCAGGTGTCATGGTGGAAGTCTGTTATAGACCACCCAACCAGGATGAAGAGGCAGACAAAATATTCTATAAGTAGCTGGGAGAAGTTTCACAATTGCTAACTCTTGTTCTCGTGGGGGACTTCAATTTGCCAGATGTCTGTTGGAAATACAATACAGCAGATGGGAACCAGTCTAGGGGGTTCCTGGAGTGTGTGGAAGACGACTTCCTGACATAGCTAGTAACTGAGTCAGCTAGAGAAGGCGCTCCACTAGACCTGTTGCTCTCAAACAGAGAAGGACTTGTGGGTGATGGTTGGAAGCCATCTTGGGCACAGTGATCATGAAATTAAAGTTTTCAATTTTTGGATAAATGAGAAGAGGCATCAGCAGAACTGCTACCCTGGACTTCTGAAAGGCAGACTGGGCTTGTTTAAAAGATTGGTTGAGAGAGTTCCTTAAGAGGCAGCCTTGAAGGGCAAAAGAGTCCAGCACGGCTATAGCCGATATTCTACAACAAGAAAATATTAAAGCTGCAGGAGCAGACCATCCCCAAGTGTTGAAAAATGAGCCAGTGGGGAAGAAAATCAACCTGTTCTTTGCTGGATCTCAGAGATAAAGAGGAGAATTTATGATTTTTGGAAGAAGGGACAGGCCACTTAGGAGAACTACAAAGATGTTGTGAGGTTATGCAGGGAGAAAATTAGAAGAGCTAAAACTCAACTAGAACTTGATCTGGCTACTGCTGTAAAAGAAAATAAAAAATGTTTCCATAAAATCAAAGAATCATCAAACCATAGAATTACCTGAGTTGGAAGGAACCCAAAAGGATCATAGAGTCCAACTCCTATCCCTACATAGGACACTCCCAACATTCATGTCATGTGACAGAGGGCATTGTCCAAATGCTTCTTGAAATTCTTTATTAGCAACAAAAGGAGGACTAAGGAGAATCTCCATCCTTTATGGGATGACAGGACTGACACATAGGGACAAAGGATGAGGAAAAGGCTAAGGTCCTTAATGTCATCTTCACCTCAGTCTTTAATAGTAAGACCAGTTATTCTCTGGGTACCCAGTCCCCTGAGCTGAAAGACAAGGGCCGGGAGCAGTAATGACTTTGACACTGTTTCCCATGGCATTATCCTGGAGAAACTGGCTGCTCATGACTTGGATGCGTGTATATTTTGCTGGGAAAAAAAATGGCTGAATGGCCAGGCTCAGAGAGTTGTGGTGAACGGAGTTAAATCCAGTCAGCGCCCAGTCACAAGTGGTGTTCCCAAGGACGCAGTGTTGAGGTCAGTTCTGTTTAATATCTTTATCAATGATCTGGATGAGGGGGTCCAGTGCACCCTCAGTAAGTTTGCAGATGTCACCAAGTTGCATGGAAGTGGGGGAAGCTTGAGGGAAGAAAAGCTCTACAGAGGGACCTGGATAGACTGGATCAATGGGTCAAGGCCAAATGTATGAGGTTCAACAAGGCCAAGTGCCAGGTCTTGCACTTGAGTCACAACAACCCCATGCTGTGCTATAGGTTTGGGGAAGAGTTGCTGGAGAGCTGCATGAAAGAAAAGTTCATGAGGGTGTTGGTCAAAAGCTGGCTAAATACGAGCCAGCAACATGCTCAGGCAACCAAGAAGGCCAGCAGCATCCTGGCTTGTATCAGAAATAATGTGGCCAGCAGCACTAGGGAACTTTTACCTTTGTGCTGCTGAGGCTGTACCTTGAATACTGCCTTCAGTTTTGGACTCCTCACTACAAGAAAGATAATGAGGTGTTGGAGCACATCCAAAGAAGAGTAACGAAACTGATGAAGGGTCTAGAGAACAATTCCTGTCAGGAGCGGCTGAGAGAACTGATGTTGCTTAGCCTGGAGAAAAGGAGGCTCTAGAAGACCTTATCACTCTCTACAACTACCTGAAAGGAGCTTGTAGTGAGGGAGGTGTCAGTCTCTTCTCCCAAGTAACAAGCAATAGAATAAGGCATAATGACTTCGACTTGCACCAGGAGAGGTTTAGATTGGACATGACATAAAATTTATTCACCGAATGGGTTGTCAAGGAATGCAACAGGCTGTCCAGAGAAGTAGTTGAGTCACCGTGCCTGGAGGTATTTAAAATATATGTGGACGTAGAGCTTAGGGACATGGTTTAGTAGTGGCCTTGGCAGTGCTAAGGTTGATGACTCAATGATCTTAAAAATGTTTTCCAACTTAAATGATTCTATGGTTCTATGAAGTATTCCACAGTTTTTGAACAATAAAATGATTACAAGGATACCAGTGACATGTAGACTTTCTTTTATAAGGACGTCATACAGATCAACTAGTTTGGGATTGATTTTGGCCTATTGAAAAATAAATAAGGGGATGTAGGTCTTCAGTAGTGAATTTTTTTTTCGCTTTGATTTTGTTAAATTCCTTTGAATCACAGCAAATATCAAAATGAACTGTGAAAGATGCACACACAAAACTCTTTGTATTTAAGTCTCTGTATTGCTGAGTAAACTCTTCAATGTAAAAAGTTTGGAGTTATCTCCAGTTTTTAACTCTATTTCGCTTATATATTTCATTTGTTGATATTATTTTTATGTTTCATACTGTATTAGCACCTGACAAGTGGGTCAAATTATAGTAGGTGATGTTATACGGGTGCACAATGAAACAAGATTCTCCATTCCTGATCCTGCGGAGCTGATGCTTGGCCATGTACCACATCTTCAGGGGCTGACTGAAGAATAATGGGTTTCGTAAACTGAGCTATGACAGAGCAGGACTTATGAAGAATTGATTAGAAAAAAAAAAAGAGGTAAATGCAAAGCTAAAAAATGACTGAACTTCCAGAATCAATCATGTCTTTAGGTAGAACTATGCAGTGTGGGTGGTCTTGGTAGGCTTTGATGGGTTTAGCAGAATTACTGTTAGATGGAGCATATGATGGAGAGATTTCAAATGTGTGCTTAAAGATCAGTACAAGTGAAGAGAAAAAAGTCTTTAAAATTAGATAATGTAATAAAACATTTTATATGGCGAAACCAAGACATATCTATCTGTCAGCTGCTTTGGAACTATATTGTGTTATATTAATGTAAGTATATTTTGTACTGCAGCGCTAAATATAAATCCTGCATCACACAAGCTGTTATGCAAGCATCCCCATTCAGCTTTGCCAGCAAACATCAGCAGTGACCCCACAACACCCCACGCCTAGTGCCTCTCTTACATAGAGAATGCTAATTGTACTGAACTGTGGGAGCACTTATACTGTGGAGAACAGAGGCTAAAACAAGACCCACCAAACTTATTTTCACTTGAGATCAAAGCCAAAATGTGCGTTCAGCTCTCCAGACATCAAAGACCAGTGCAGAAGCCCACTGTGCCACTTCAGCCTCAAATTACCTTTTTTTTTGGTACAGTGGGAAGTTTACAGCTTTTATCTCAAAAATGCAATAAAAGATATTCAGTTAGCTAAAAACATAAAAAAGGTAAATAAAAATAGTAGTAGTAGTCTTCATAATCATCATCTAAACTCGATCAGTAAGAACATTGCTAGCTAATCGTTTCTATTCTGCAAGATATTGAGATTTTGTGTTAAGTAGATCATGAAAATTATTGAGTAGAAAGACCTCATCCACAGACAATGAAATCAGTATAATTTTCTTTTTAATAGAATTTGATGATACTCTAACTCAAGCTTCTCATAGCTTTACTGTGTTTTATATACAGAGACCTCAGAGCTGATTTCTAGTTAAACTTATCTTACTAAACTGAAGATTATACCCCCCTGCAGTTCTGTTTCCATAGCCTTTGAAATCATCAGAAAGGCCACCCACTGTTTCAGGCAAGTGGGGAAGTATAAGATGGATCCATCGATGTGGTTAAGGTTGGCTCTTGTTCAACATTCACATTTTCTTGCAAGTTGAGATTGATATGAATCAGTGTGAATGCCTCACTAGTGCCACCAAGAGAGGTGACTGTTAAATCTGCAATGTTTTATTTTCCATAAATGAAACAGAACAAAGGTGATGCAGGCAGCTAGTTTCTTAAGTTGAAGGAATGTCTACAACATATATGGAAGCAGTCGATGCACACACACAGATGAGGCACTTGCTCGATTTCGTGCATGACTTCAACAATAAACAGCAAAATGTTGATACCACTCTGCTATGTGACAGTAAGAGAAAAGTGCAGAGCATATTCTTTTAGTTACCCCAATGGCATTTAACCATTTTTTCTTTTAATTTGAGACACCACATGAAAAATTTTCAGTAGAGATATGCACACAAGTAGACAATTATTCTACTGACAACAGACTAGTTGTTCCACAGCAAACCTCACAGAGGTAATGAAGTTTGTAGAATACCAAAAATCTGAAAAAAAAAAAATAAAAAAATTAAGCAATACATTTATCTAATCAATTTTTCCATTCAAACACATTCCATGAAATAAAACCAAAGATCCCAGGGGTGAATAGTGGATATCATAAACAGTCATTCACGCATTCAGAATAGATATGCCATATTAGCCTACTTTCTGCTGACATTCAGGTATACCATGAATATGTGATCTTGGTGAAGGACTATCTGAAATTTTTTGTGAATACCATGGCCCATCTCACTGCAGATCCTCCAGTAGATGGTAAAGGTAGGTTGCTACATACAGATGTGACCAGTTAAAAGTTATGAAAGGTATTTCTAGGCTAGATAGCAAACAGACAAGAGTTGTGGACCCTTAAACATCCCTATCAAGGATCTGGTCAGAGAAAATGTTATCTTCTTTCCAACGAACAACATGAGCTTCCTGCTGTGGAAACAAAGGTGAACAGGGTATATGAGTCGTACAGTACATACCTGGGTCCAACAAGAGTGTGGTGCGTGGAAATGCTCCAAGATACTGAGGCTTGGCTCTGGTGATATGTGATTGTCTGTCCCACCTGCAAGGGCTTTTTACTTGTTAAAAGTACAAGGAAGTTTCATAAAATATCAGGCAGAAGTAAATCTAGCGTACCTAGGTTTAGTCTAACCTCAGTTCCTGGAAAAATTATTGAGAAGATTATACTTGGTACAATTGAAAGGCATTTAAATAATGATGCAGTCATCAGGCACAGTCGATGGGCTCGCAAAAGGAAAGTCCTGTTTAACTAATTCAATATCATTCTATGACAAGGTCACCTGCCTAAGTGAACGAAAGGAAGGTAATGGATGTAGTTTTTCTGGATTTTAGTAAGAATTTTGACAGTTTCCTCACAGCATCCTTCTGGAGAAATTGTCCAGCTGTAGGATGAGCAGATTCATGGCTGCACGGCAGGGCTGGTGAGTGATCACCAGTGGCGTTCCTCAGGGCTCAAATTTAGGGCCAGTCTTTTTCATATATTTATCAGCAATCTGGATGCAGAAGTTAAATGCACCATTGGCAAATATTGCTCTCTGCTTTCTGAGAAACCAAAGTGGAGAGGGAGGTGCTAATCTCTTCATCTCTTCTCCCTGGTATCCAGTAATAGAAAATGTGGGAATGGTTGAAAGCTGCACAAGGAGAGGTTTAGACTGGACATTAGGAAGCATTTCTGTATGCACCTAGAGGATATTCAAACACTGGAACAGACTTCCTAGGGAAAGGATAAATGCCCCAAGTTTGTCAGTGTTTAAGAGTGTTTAAGAACACACTAACTTTTGGTCAGCCTTGAGTTGGTCAGGCAGTTGGACTAGATGATGCTTATAGGTCTCTTCCAACTGAAATTATTCTATTCTAGTCTAGTCTAACCTAGTCTATTCTATTCTGTTTTGTTTGTAGCATTTTAGAATAAAGCAGAAACTATACACAATCTGAAATCTTAATCTCGGAAAGCTACGAAACAGAAGATATAATAAATACAAACAAATGTATTTACACTGATTTTTTTTGATCACCATAAATCTGTGCCACAATATGCCAGCTTCTTTCCTGACTTGATACAAAGGCTTAGTTTATGGTTCACTTCCACTCTTGTTGTCTTGTGTTCAACTGGCTGGTTAGTATTGATCGCTTTCTACTGACAACTGACCCTTCTCTCTGCAGGCAGATTTTAACCAAGGCCATAAATCAATGCTGTTAGCTCAAGTGGGTGCCCAATACACTGTGATAAACAGAAGTAGCTAATAAAAGACATAGGAATAAATAAGCATAAAAACTCAATTTCCCTTTAAGCCCATAGAGGTCTAGTCTTCCAAGCTGGTAACTGGTCACCAGTGGTGTTTCAAGGCACATTTGCAAGTAGCAAGCATTAAGCCAGTGATCACATCATGCCCACTCGCTTTGTATCTGGGCCCTGAACGTATTTATATATTTTAAGAAAAAATTATTTGAGCATCTTACTATAAAAATGTATAAAAATAGAAGGAAACAATATATTTATTATATTATAAACTACTAGAATTTCAGTAGGAAATTACTTAACCTCAGTTTTGGCATTGGCTTCTTTCTATTATGGTATTTTATTAAATTCTTATATTGTAAAATTCCCATAAAACTAAATATTTATAAGAAGGTGCCAGTGAATTAAGACTCCACACAGAATTTCATTAAATACATTCATGTTTTTCCTGTCCTGTAAAAATAAACAACCTTTTCTTCGACTGGCCAAAATGCAGTCATTTTGAATAAGAGTACACACATCATACATTGAAGTAGCTCTTTAACAATACCCTTTGTCCCTCTGAGGGACAATTTTTGAGAATTTCCACTCTTAAATGTCTGTAGAACAAAAGGAATGTACTGAAAATACTTTGGCTGTTTCTTCCAAAATATACCTTAAAGAATAATGAGGCAATTTCAAAATAGTTATTTAATAAACAAGGGGTTAAAAATACTAAGCTTGAAGACAGGAGTTTTAGAAGGAAAGGAATAGCTTCAGTGCAAACAGAGCTGTGCTGTTTGAGTAGCCCTAGGCTGCAGGTTGGATCACAAGCTAGCTAGGCTTTGCTACCTTTGGTCATGGTTCCCAGGATTGCAGGTAGGGTAGACCCTAGTCGTGGCAAGGTAGAATCATAGACACGTAAAACAATTTGGGTTGGAAAGGACCTTAAAGATGAACCAGTTCCAACCCCCTGCCATTGGCAGGGACACCTCCCACCAGAGCAGACTGCTTAAGACCCCATCCAACCTGTCCTGGAACACTTCCAGGGAGGAGGCATCCACTGCTGCCCTGGGTAACCTCCTCCAGTGTCTCACCAACCTTATTGTGAAGAATTTCTTCCTAACGTCTAAAGGTAGAGTAACCATGTTTCCTGGGGAAAACGGCAGCCTGTCAGATTCCTGTTGACAGTTTTTTGCAGTGGTGGCAGGGAGCAGAAGCTGATCTTGCAAATAGTTTTTACATAGCATGGTGCTTCTTCCCACCACAAGGAAGGCAGTTGAAGGCAGTCACCATCAAGACATATGGCTGAGAAATAGAGCACGGAAAGGTTTACATGTGTAAAACCAACTCTTGTATCTGCAGCTGATGGCTGGTAAGGTAGAGTGAAGTTAGGCAAATTGTACTAAAGTCAGCTGGACATACCAGCTAGTAATTTCCCATCAGCAAATTGTTTGATGATGGTAATATGCAATGTAGACAATAGTGTCAGAACCTCAACTAGAATAAACACAGTGGCACAACAACAGATTAACTGTCATCAAACAAGACTTGCTGGCTTACAGTAACCTAAAAATCCATGATGCTTTGTAGCTTTATGCCAAAAGAAACCTGGAATAACTAATTTTTAGACATTTTAAAGTGGGTGGAAAATTATTGGTGCACCTTCAACAAACAAAAGCAAGAAGTTATTTTAATCTCTCATGTTAATCCCTCACCCAGTTTTGCTTTCTAGCTAAGTAATATTGTTTTAACAATTGTGCCAATAGAAACCTTGCCAATATTTTCACAGAATGTTCATAGGTTTTGCCAATATATTAAGAAGGACATAGAAGAAATGCAAATGTTTAGTAGACTTTTATGAATAGTGAGGTCTCTGAAGAATCTCATACCAGTGGACAAAATAAAAGAAAACAAACTAAGAACTAGAGTTCTGGAATATATTCATATTTCATACGGCAGAGAGACTCACTCTTTGTCTTGTGAAATAAAGGATATATAATCATCATTTGCATTCAGTTACTCAAATGTGCTCACATAATCTTACGCTATCCTTACAAAGCCCTTACAGTCTAAGTCCTGCAAGAAAATAGCAAAGATAGATGAACATACGGAAAAGGAGAAATAAAAGAAGAAAAAAAAATGGATGATGATACTGAGCTTATGAAACCAGGCCAGCAAACATATCTATTGAGGCCATCACTTTTTTCCTTTCCCTCAGTGTCTTGTAGTCTGCATAACCGTGTACTAATTTAGACCTGGTTGAAATTTAGCATATTAACTACTTTTCCAGAGAAACAGTTACACATAAACAGCTACAGTATCCTCAGAAATGCACAAAGAGAAACAATGCAGATCAACAAAGAAAGATAATGTGGCATAATTCTGACACACAGAAAATCCCAGACTTTCAGTTTCTCCATGAAAAAAAAATGAGGCTTGGACTGTAAACCAGGCTAAATGGCAATGCTTAGGGATATAGATCTCTTGAAATCTTAAAGCTTTAACCTCTGAAGCAAGATAGAGAAATGGAAGGGCTTCATTCAACTCTTGCCCATATTCTCAGAACAGATTAGCTGGGTATAATGCCATGATTTTTAATACTAAGTCAATTCTGATCTAAATTAATTCTGTCATATTGTTCATGCTTTGAAAAAAAACCTGGGAGAAGAGGGGATTAAAATATGACATTTAAGGCTTAATATTTCATCCCAAACTTTCGTTAACATTGACAACGAACTATCCTAAATGGGTAGGTTGTTTCTAATATTTATAGAAAATGGCATAAAAATACTTCTTTGAAAAAATGTGACAATGAGTTGATGAAGGGAAACACTGGCAGAAAAGACGTGAGTTCAGAAGCTTAGCATCATAGAAAAGAAAGTAAGGGTTACAATAAAGTGCCCAGGAACAGAAGACAGGCAGTTTTTGGTTTGTTACCAAGAGAAAGAGAGGCTGTGAAATATGAGGGCATAAAATGTATTAGGGACCAAGTTCTGCAGAAAAGAAGCATCTTAAATGGATGTAAATTGAGTGTTTCAAAGCTGTGATAGTTAAAGCTGAAGAATTTTTTTCCACATGCATGAAAAGGAAAGATTGTTCCCAGAGATGGGACCTGGAGATCTAGAAAGAAAGTCCTTATCTTTCAGGCATCAGACCCAGGAAGGACAGCGGTGATATGAAAGGATAACAAAAAAAACTGAAGGGTGATGATTAAGATTTGTGTTCATGCATTCTGAGCTTGCTTTGGTATTGAGTAGCATTGAGAAGACTGGAAAGAATTTTAATTTAACTTGGAGTGAAGGACTAAGCCTTTGAGTCATTGGCATATGGATGATAGCTAGAGTTGTGTTTGTAAAGAAGATCCACAGGAAGGGAAAATAGAAGTAGAATTAAAGGATGAGTCCAGTGAAACCTCAGAGAAACTTGGAAGGAAGTCATGTAGGCTCTCCAGGGAAACAGTAGGAGAAAATATTCTTTGCACACATTGTTGTAACTTGTGTTTGAAAATCAAAACTTTTGTTTTAAGAAATGCAATGAAACACAGATAAATATAAATAAACTCTATTATATAGTGGCAGGAAGATGATTTACAAAGATCTAAAGGATGACTCAGCAAAAAACTTTGTTCCATTATTTGGCTGTGAGCAACAAGACAATCACTGCTGCCAAGCACTCATGGTACTTCATATTATACAGGTTCTTTGCTCTCAGGGTCTCATTCCATGTCTTCTGGTGTCTCACTGTCTCTGAAGTAGATTCTTAGTTCTTCCACCAAATTTAACGTATCATAATAATACTTCTGGCTAAGTTTAGACAAAGACTGTACAAATCCCTTAAGTTGAGTATGTTGTGTCAAGAACTTTACAATAAAAAGTAGTAAAGAATTTGTATTCAAACCTGTAGAGGCAAAGAGAGAACTATATGGCATGGTCAAGAAATGTCTATAAAATTTACATTATTTTCATGAATAATATTAGTTTTTCCTTGTTTAATTATAGGATATTTCCATGAAACATTATTCTTTCCATGATGCCATTTCCCCATCTATATTTATACATTTCTTCCACCTATTTGTAAAATTTATTTTGCAAATGACAGACAATGTTGAGCATAGAAAAGCTGAGTATTGTGTGACTATTTTATTAAGGTCTCATAGTCAATTGACCTTGAACGAAAAGTTCAGTTTATGCTGAGAAATATAGCAAGTATAGCACATCCACATTCAATATTTGATACTGTAATTATTTAACGTACCAATTTAACGAATCAATAAGCGGCAAAAAATTTTAAAACACCAGATTTACAGAAATAAGTAGAAGCAGTTAGGATATAGTCATTCTCAGGCTGCCCTCTGCTGTTTAAGGTTAGAAAGACAAGGCATATTTTACAGAGCTTTGAAGGAAGGGGCTAATTCTGGAACTAGACTAGGAAAGCGAAGGTTTGCCAGAGGATCCATGTCTTTATAAAAAAATTACTCATTTTAAAAGGTAACATCAGAGAAGCAGAAACTGTCTGAATAGGAGTTCATGATGAAGAAAATGCAGAAAGTTAGGAAATGTAACATTTTTCTAAGAGTCTGCACAACTATTATTTTTTCAGGAGAACCACCAGTTATAGAAACATATTCTACAGTTGTAACTCAATTTCCTATTCAAGCCAATGCCACAAATCTAATTCTTAGAAGCTTGAACACTCAGCTGAAATTCCTGGCTTGGAGAATTTGACCTGGGAATGTGGTAAGAAACACCGACTTTGCTTTTACTTCTATTTTATAGATGAACTGTTATTTGGTATCATATATGTCAATTTTGGAAAATTCAGCTGTGCTTCTCAAATAATTGAACTAAACTGAATCCAGGTGTTTCTTGATCCTCAGAAAAGTTCAGTGCTAAAGCATTTGAAGGGTGGAATGACAAACGTTTCCAGAAATCAAGGGATTTACTGAACTGGGAAGAGGCCCTCCATCCTCAACAAATAAAATCACCACTTTCCTGTCAAAAAAATCAGAGCTTCACAGAGATTTTCTGCTTGCTCTATCAGTCAACTGATCTTTAACTTTGCAAAAATAAGAAAGGCAAATCAAATTTACTTGGGTCAGAATGAAGAAGAGAGGCTGAATGTGCTTGATTTACCTGAAACAGAAGGGTGGATGCATTTATTGGTTGGCAGTGTCTGTCAGGCATGGGTTATGCCCAGTTGTTAGTCCAGTATAGTGAATAGGGGCCTTCAGAAAGTTCTACAGCGCTTGCCTTCTGGACAGGTGAAGAAGGTTCCAAATAAAGGAGGTTTCTTGTTCAGTAACGGTCATGGGAAAATGCAGTGTTGTTTGATTTGAGTGCTTTATGCTCATTTGTTGATTATGTTGTTTGTTCTTCCTTCATGAAAATATAAAACCATTGAAGTATATTTTTTAGAGAGAAGGTAACAAGAGAGGGTCTAGTGTTCACTGGCAATGAAAGTCTAGTGGGAAAACCCCTTGGATGATTTTGGGTGATTCAAATCTGCTATATAGCAGGGGAGTGGGAGGAGGCTTAAATGTCTCTCTTGTGCATTTTCTTCATTAGACTCATTCAAGTTTTTTACACAGCTCTATGTTTGTTGTACTTGTTCTGCATTCCCTTTGGATATCTTTATTATTCCAAATTACAGCTACATCTTGTGACCTTAACTTGAGCTTAGCATAGCTTTTTTGTCTACAATTGTGTATTTAGGGTCACCATCAATTATCTTCAATGTAATATTGAACTCACATAATAAATTCAAGTGAATGTAGTGTGTAGAGAGATCTCATTGCCTTTAGGGAGAAGATTTTCTGCCTATAAACAAAACAATGTGAGCTGACCCAGATGTGCAAGAACAATACTCACAGACTGCATAGAACAGGTTCTGGCGTCCTTTGATCTTAGCCTCCCCATTTCTTTTCTCAACGTCTTCAAAGAGCTGCCTTTCTGAAAAGGGGAGTTCACACATCCTTATTTGCTGACAGACTGAACAGGAAGGGCATGTGGAAACTCTTTTTTATTTTATTGTTTGTTTTATTTATAAAGAAAATGTAAAAGGTCTGACATACGTGACACTGGGATCCAAGGCTCCTCAACACACAGCTCAGTTCTGCATGATGGCAAAGAGAGGGTAGTAAAGAGCCTTATAAAGGCTCTGATTGTTTAAGTGAAAAAAGTGAATTTTTTTCCATTTACACACTACTCTAACACAAGAAAATTCCAACACAATTAAATCCTGTCCACAGTGTCCTTGTCACAAAAATAAGAAATACAAGCAGATCTTCATTGGCTCTCTGGTTCTTACTCAACTAATGGAAAATCTGAAGGAAAAGTTGTAAATAAATGGCTTCTTTAGTATTATTTATAGACTGATTCAGACTTCTCAAACTAAGTCTATCAAGTAGATAAGAAAGCAATGAATTTAGACAGTTTCCCCAAAAATGACAGGGTAGAAATCAGTAGCAAGACTAAAGTATAAAGCAGAGATGAGGACAGAGGAAACCTGTTTCTGAACGTACTTCAGAGATACTAAAAAAACCCAAACCAGATTATAGCCATTTAACTATGTTACTTTCTGATTCTCAGGAAACAGAACAAACACCATTGCAACAGCAACTCTCAGAGATAAGTTTGTGAAAGTTCAGACTTCATAGGAGAGTAAATCTCACTGATTTGTCAAGTTTCTAAATACTAGGACTTCTGAAATGGAGCTTACACACCTAAATACAAACTAAAGCGCACGTCCATATCATCTGTCCAACAGTTGTGAGACCACATCTGGAGTACTACATCTGGTTTTGGGCTCCTCAGTACGAGAAGGATACTGACAAACTGGAGCAGTGAGAGTCACTAAGATAGCCAAAAGGCCAGAGAACGTGATGTGTGAGGTAGGGCTCAGAAAATTGGACCTGTTCAGCTTCAAGAAGAGAAGATTAAGAGAAGACCTCACTGCTGTCTAAAAGTACTTGATTAGAGGACAGATACAATGAAGACAGAGCCAGTCTTCTGCAAACATGCAGTCATAGGAGGAGATGCAAGAGACAAAGTTGGGAGCAGAGAAAATTCTGATTAGATCCTAGAAAATTTGTTTTTCCTTTAAATATCAGAACAGCTTGCCCACAGAGGTAGTAGAATCTCCATCCTTGGAGATGTTCCAGATATAGGCCTGAGCAACCTGGTCTAAGTAGACCTGCTTCGAGCAAGGATTCAGACTGACAGACTTCTGAAGGCCCTTTCTGACATAGACGGTTGTAGGTTTCTATGATTCAGTAGGTGATATTTTTCATCTACTCACATTGTCATTTTCTGAGAACCTAGGCATATTCCTGTGTATTTAATCTTAACAGGCTGGAAAGTATATTGATTTTAAGACTCCCACTTTCTGGCATGATCTCTAATGGCTTTAGTATTACACAGAAGTTAAGAAATACAACCTCTACTGTCTGTTCTTCAACAAATTAAGCACTACTCTGTTCAGTCAAAGACCAAATGCCCATCAACGGTCCTTATAAAAGATTGTGCAAGGTCTAGAAATCAATCATTCATCAAAACTCAAGATTTCTGGACCATCCTTTAGAAGCTCTAAATTCTCCAGTGCCTTGCATGAGGATAATGTTGGTTCTGGACTTAATTTACCACATTTGCTTTCTTTGCCTAAGAGCTGGTATTATGGATGGAAAATTCAACTCTTCACATTGTTTAATTTCTAACAAACCTCCTAGCACGTTTCTTTTTTCATGCCAAAGAGCATTCTTTCAGACAACAGCTGAGAGCAGTCTCAGGATAGCATAGGGAATAGGAGAAAGAACATTCAGCTATATGGACGTAAATGGTGTCATGACACATTCCCTAACAGCCTGTTTTAATTACATGCACAGATGCAAACAAGGATTCTAACCCTTAGACTCAGCTCCTTTCCTGGATACAGCTTGTAGTCATCTAAATTACTTACCCATACAAAGAGGAGTAAAACATAATTGAATAGATTTTGAACTCTTACCTATGGGTTTATCCATACCTCTTCTTTAATCTGGAAAGCAGGACTAGAAGAAACTAGTCAAACTCTCTGAGAATACTATATCAATGTAAAATGCAGGCAGGCTATTTATATCATACAAACATCAGAAAGATACTAGTGCAATACCCACTACAGACAACAGGAATATTCCTACTGATATCACTAGACAGCGGTTTAAGTTCAAAAAAAAAGAGACAGAAGATACAAATTGCTGAATATATACATGAAATTCAAGAAATATAATTGAGGAATAAAGAAAACAGTGATAATATTAGGAGCATGCAGTTAGCTAGGAAGCTTGTCAGAGACACAGGAGTAGAAATTCCTCAACAAAACTTTATATGAGAGCCAAAGAATGTGGATTTATTTCACTAACGATGACAAGTTCAAGGTATCTACACAAAAATAAGATGAGTGCTGAAAGATGAACTGACTCAGACTATGCACTTCATCCAAGGAGTGCAGATGCTGCTCTTACAGGAGGATAGAATCAGAGTTCAAAGTTATTACAGACAGAAAAATGACTGCTGTAATGAAATGATGTGCAACAGGTCAGGCGATACAAAAGCTGTTTCTTTCAGGGGGACACTTAAAGAATTTTTCTGGTTTAGAACTGATAATAAAATTATCTATATGAAGAAAAGGCTGAGAATCCCCAGTCACAGTGTGGTTATGTATTTATCTGTTCCCTTACTGGGGAAGAGGGGAATGCTACAAATAAATACAAGAAGTTCTTCTTGCACAGGTTTATTTCCAACATGATTTAACACTCAACTATTTCCGTCACTGTATATAGATGGTGACCATCATTGTGTATTCACAAACTGTATTAGTTAAGCTCACTAGAGGACTGAAGTGCTTCTAATTGGAAGCATGGGAAATTCCACAAGTTCAAGATAAAGATAAGCACTATTTTGCACTAAATGTCCACTTATAAACTGCTGGATGGCCTCAGCATTCTGTCTGGTCCTCCAAACCAGGGTTCCGCTATGGGATATTTGGACACAGAGACAAGAAAAATTAGTGTTATGTAGGGAGTAGGAAAGAGGTCTACTTGTCAACAAGAGCTTTGGCTTTATTTTGAAGATAAAAACGTAGCTATATCTGGGAACGTTCTTAAGATTTAAACATACTTAGGTAGCTATAATTACTAAAGAACTCTGTAAATCAAAAATACCAGGGAGTAAAACACCTTAATGAAGACTTAGTTCTTACTGGTAAGTTACATTGGTTCAATGAAATGGAGCTTTAAAAGGCAACTATAGTACTATAACTTTTGTTTCTTTCGCTTTATTTTCAGGTCACTCTTAAACCTAAGTTAAACTGATTTCTCATGGAGGCAGGCTTTAATGCTACAAACTCCTAATAAATTTCCAAATTTGAAGAAAAAAAAAAGTGCACCCAAAAACCTACTCATGCATCTTCCATTTTGGTATAATTTTGTTTTTATGCAGAACTTCCAGAGTCCATGATTTCTCTTACCATTTCCACTTAACTCTGTCTCCCAGTACATTTTTGTTTGCATGAGCAAACCCTTAGTGAAATGTGAGAGTTTGGAAGAATACATGGCTTTACTTACTGTGAAGCTTAACTAATATGCTTTGCAAGCAGGTTTTTAATCTATATTTGCTCATGTGAAACATAATCAGAAACAAATGTCAACCACTCACAGCAAATTTTGATGTTCCTCATCTTGTAAAAGAGGGCTCTTTTGTGCTTTCGAAATTCATGCTAGATGGACTATCTCTTCTCAAACTGCTTTATGCCCATATACCTTGGAAAAAAATGGAAAGCAAGAAACTGTAATAGCAAGGCAAAGGATCTTTGGAAGAATCAGTTAAAACTATGAAAATTTCTCCCAAAGAAAAATATCCAACTGATAAGTAAATTACTTCCAGCAGTGCTACTAAATTCACTGCTCATTTTTTCATTTGAATTTGTCCGTAACCATAGAATAACTCATCCCCTCTTCCATACTACTGTGTTAGTGATTAAAAACAAAACAAAACAAACAAACAAAAAAAAACCCTAGAGGGCTAAACTATCAAAAAAAAAGAAACAAAGCTGGATTTATTTACAAGATGGTCTTCAGATATTAGAGTGATAGTTGCAATTACAGTAAAGTATTTTCTCTCAGATTTTTTTTTATTTTGTTCTTCTTTAATTGAATTCTTACCTGTATTCCAATTCTGGAGCCATACACATCTCACCCTTAAAAATATTGTAACTAAATAGTAAAATATGAAAAAAATAACTTTAGTGAAGTGATATACTAATCGCTCGTAGAATTAACTTCTTAGGTAGCTATCTGTAAAGCATGTTTAAGCATCTTTGGAGGAACTACTGGAGAAATACAAAGTATTATTATTATTATATGTTACAACAGATGTCCCCCAACAACGTGCCACAAAAAACAAAAACTTAAATTATTTTATAAAGTTCCCTTGGTGTTTCAAGAGTCTTTGAAGTACAGAATAACATTTTCTAAGTGCTGTGATTTATAGGCACACTGTTTTATTTGGGTTTTTTGTAAATCGTGGGTTTTTTTCTGTTCTTGTAATGTGACAACTTACTTAACTCCTCTCATGTCAGAAAAAAGCTGAAAAATCAATAAACAAAGGGAACTCCCTTAGGACTTGTAATTCACAGAGTGTACATTGACATGATGTATATCAGAAAAAAAACTGTAGGCAATTTCACACTTGCATTCCATTGCAAACTCTAGTGACTGGAATTCTATGCTTTCATTGGAAGTAGGGATCTTACACCTAGTTTACACTAATTTAAATTAAAATTTGCAATGCAATTCCTCTAGATTCCTCTAACTGAATATGATACATCTACATTATACGAATATTTGCCCTAGAAATCATCAGCTGGTCCTGCATTGCCCAAAGGTATTTCCTGGAAAATTAACTGAACTTTTGAGTGGTTTAGTAAGTCTGGGGAGCCAGTCCTCCTGACATCTCTGAATCCAGAAGCAGTAGGGTAAGTTTTCTGAAACGAACCGAGGTACCTCTCAAACATGCTACACCACCCACTCTGAACATGGTTATACTTCTTGAAACAAAGTTATTCTTTTTGATCATTTCCCTGTTGGTAAATTCTAATATGTAACAGCAGTTAGCAGTAGAACTAGATAAGGTTTTAGCAGCACAGATTTCCTGATGCCAACAAGAAAAATAATTGGCATCATGCAGGAAATAAAGTGTTTCAAAAAAGTCATCTATTCTTAATTTTTCAAATAAATACTTTGATCTTTTTCTCAATTCAAAATGGTTTTAACTGCTTAAAATCTCTATGGGTTTGTTTGGGGTTTTTTCCCAAAATACTGATCAATTCTTAGAATTGAACTATGTCAAGTAAGAGTTGGGCACATTGTTTCTCAAAATTGTCATATTTTGTCCCAAACATGATTTTAATCACAGAGATGTAGTCAAAAAGGTCAAACTTGAACAGACACAGTGACTTTTATAATAAATGCACCATTTACTGGAATGAGCAAAATTGGTGGTAAATCTAATGACTTTTCCATTCCCAGTTCCCTTAATTTGTAAAAGAGAAAAATCTAGATGACTAAGCAAAAAAACTAAGTAAAAAAGCTTAGCAATATTTTTACAGAATTACTTGAGAGTTTTCTTAAAATGTATGCATGTGGGCACTCTTTACAGTTTTTTTTCTAAAACGACTGAAACTCATACTGTTTCCTTGTATTGAACAGGTCCCTGTATTGCTCCTGGAAGTGTGGAGCAGCAATTTGCACTCCGAAATTACCAGAGTATTTTGCATTTGAATACTTTTTGTCAAGCATAATTCATGGGGTCTGAAAAGCAGTGACAAATCAAAACCTTGATCTGCTCTTCTGTAGACCCAACATAGCGCACAACACTTTTAATTACTCTCTAGTAAGTCAGTTTAGGTCACAATATTAATACATGTTAGTAGCTAATTAAAGGAACAGAGATACAGAAAAGCCTAAAGATCTGTATTTTCAGAAAGGTTCACATAGCTGTACCAACTTAATCTTATTTAGTCAGGCACCTACAAAGCTAATTATTCCAAAGTTGGGAAGTTGTGAGAGGGAAAAAATCTCTAAGTGCATTTCATGTTTATGTAACTGTTCTGGATTCAGAATATACTAATCTGGAAAAAATGTCTAGAAATCCAAATGGTTGGCTACATTAATGTGCATCTGTCTCTCCATGGAAGTTCATGGACATTATGGAGGAATATAAGACCGGAATGTGCTTAGGTGCTACATCATTCAGCAGCTAGTACAATTTTTAAGGGTGCTCCAATACAGGCTTAAGAAGGGTTGACTTAACTCTTTCAAGATCTATAATGTACCTTGGACAAAACTGTACATTAGGGAATTCCAAGCCAACTGTTGGAAACTCTAAGCCTGGAAATGGAAATTTTGAAGTGATTTTAGTTGATTTTATGAGTAATCATAAAACTGTCACTGTGTTTTACTTAATTCTGCATTTTTATGGCTATTTTAAAAATATACTCAGATGAAAAGCACCACTAATAAACATCTTCCCCTGTGTCAGTCTAAAATGTATTCTGAATTCTTTTCTTCCCCTTTTGAGAGCCAACTACCCTCTAATATATACCTTTCTAATAGTTCTGTATATACTTTAAATAAGTCAATTATATTGCATGTTCCACTTTAATCAGTACATCTGGGATCTCTTTAATCAGTCATTTTCTTATTAGACCATGTGGAGAAATTACAGTCTTGTTCATAAAACTTTGCATTAAAAAATGCATAGTTTTACTTCATGAAGAGGATTAAAAGAGTCTCGAGATACTGGAGCTAACCACATGAGCAGGTTACTTGAGATTTAACATTTTTTGTTCTTCACTGCTGTCAGCGTTGCATGTAAGTGTTATATTCCCTGTTTTCTCCCAACTCTTTGTACTTTTTGTAAGATTAATACTGCTTGAAGAGGTGTAAGACATGCAGCTGGCAATGAAAAATCATCTATGATTAAAGCAGTTTTAAAATGTGTTGGTTATTCTAATCCTTTTAATTCTCCATTTGCATAATATTTTGTCTTCATATCCTAAAGATTTTAATACTGTAATCTAAGAAAAGAAGAGAGAGATTTTTAATTTCCTTCCACTTTAATAGTAGATCTGAGCCTGGAACAATTTGTCCAAGTATTAGCTGGTACACAGGGAGCAAAGAAACTGCTCAAAGAGCTCTCAAACAACTGCTGCCTCAAAATATGGTCTGGACAGGAAGAATTTTTGTTATTTCCCACCCCTGAATATTAGCAGCACATGCTACCAGTCTGTTTCCAAAGACCTAAAGACACAGCAAGGAAAACCAAAGAGATCTGCAGGAGAGACAAGGGCATAATGGAGACTTGAGCACTTTTTCTCACAATACCAGTTTGAGGACAAAAGAGAAACAACAGAAATTTCAGCCAGCTTTCATCAGCAGACTTCTTCCTCCAAATTACAGAATCATAGAATCATTTAGGTTGGAAAAGACCATTAAGATCATGAAGTCCAACTGTAAACCTAACACTGCCAAGTCCAACACTAAACCATGTCCCTAAGCACCATATTTACACACCTTTTAAATACCTCCAGGGACAGTGACTCAATAGCTTCCTTGGGCAACCAGTCTCAATTCTTGATAACCCTTTTGGTGAAAGAATTTTTCCTCATATCTAGTTTAAACCTCTCCTGGGGTAACTTGAGACCATTTCTCCTCTGTCACTTGGGAGAAGAGACAAACACCCACCTTGCTGCATCTTGAGATGGATGGATGGACGGATGGATGGATGGATTTTTTAAACAGAAATCTATAGTAGAAACATCAAGAAGATAGCTCAGTTCTAACTTCATGATAAGCCAAGACGAGAAGAGACAACAGCTTGATTTAACTTGCTCTGTTGTCTGGTCCGAAATTCTGTTAATGTGTTTGAACTGCAGGATAACAAGTTTTGGAACAATATGCTCTTTTCCATTGTTTCATATTATGCTCCAGTAGAACAATGATTTTGCTTTAAAAAAAAAAATTACCCATGCAATGGGAAAGACTGCTTACATCAGAATCATGTTTGAATGCTAGATGTGCTAATGTTTGAGGGGTCTGAAAAGATAGTCTGAAAAAATGATAGTCTGAAGTAATTCACAGAACTCAGGAAAGAAACCCTCTGTAACAAAATAACTGCATATTTTTCTATTTTCTCCTAAAACTAACAAGAAGAAATAGGAGGAAAAATTGTGTAACTGTTCCTTTAACTAGTGTGCAAAAATGTGAAATGCTTTTCATTTAGCATGTGACATTTCCAGATTTTTCCACTGTTAAACAAATTACCTAAGAAAAAAAATTTCCTATGAGTAACATCTCATTAAAGTGAGATGTCCTTGAGAAGTTCTGCTGAGTTTTATAAATGAGTAAAAAAAGAAAGAAAAAAGAATAAGCAAATTACCAGAGTTGAACACAATCCCAAGCCAGAAGAGCCAGACCCCAGTAGACCAGCAAGAGATCTGAGATCTGAAAGTCAACATGTCAACAAGGACTCACAAAAACCCACATGCAGAGCAGACAGAGCTCACCACTGGAAATGCATCATACATCACTTGTGTGAGAGCTGTATTAATTCAACAGAGTTTGCACTTGTACTGGAACATTAGAAATGTCACTTTCTTTCTTTGTTCATTTGGTCTCTGCTCTAAGATCTTTCCAAATATATTATAAGTAAAATATTGTTTATGTAAGAACATTTTTTTCTAAGACATATTTCAAAGTAGAGTAGCACTTCATATCGTGAAGGGCTGTTGAAGAGTACATTTTGTGTTCTTTTCATCTGCCTCCATAAACACAAAAATTGGATTCAGCTGTCAGTTTAGTTGAAATTAAAAGGATGAGTATAATTTCTATGTTACAATTGAAACCATATTACTTTTTAAATAAAGAAAGAAGCATTAAGTTATGCCTTGAAGATTTTGTAGATTTATTGCAAATGCACAAACCAAAATCATTTAATGCAACCACAGCTGAGATGCAGCGTATATTGATTTATTTTTCATACAGCTTATACTAATTATCCCACCCCAAACCAGCACATCTCTTGAATTATCACTTTGTCTTTAAAGGTGATATAAAATCCAGTAATATAACACAATCAAAACCAATTTAAACATACTTCATTATTATTGGGAATTATACAATTTTCTTCAAATTGTGTTTAAAATATAATTCTACCATTCTTACTGATAATTCTGAGATTTTGTTTCTTGTCTTGATTTTTCCCTCAAGAAAAGCCCAATTTAGTAATATTTTGTGACACCAGATGTGTTTTTAAAATGAAAACACAGTAGAATGCAAAGCTCATTGAAGTCAATGAAAACAAAATTAGACAAAATAAATGCAGTGTCTTCTAGGCTAGGATGCTGCCCCGTCTGCATCATTGAGAAAATATTTGCAAGTAAAATCTGTTAATAATAGCAGAGTACATACCAATACTAGCTTCATGCTGCCAATGAGGTAGTCTCAGAACATGTATCTTCAAGCTGTCAACAAGGCCAGGCCTGCAGCAATGTCTTTCTTACTTGGCTTTGTAAAGGCTCTAGCCAGCTAAGATCAAGACCTTTCACGCGTATCTACCGCAATGACCTCCAGTAATCCTACTCTCACAATATAATTTATCTTTCTCCTGGTGACTTCCAGCAGTGTATTGTTCTGTACTTAGCAGGTAGGACTCTTTCTCTAAGTGGCAGTTTGACAACATGCAGCTCTGCCGAAGCAGGACAGTGGGGCTGCTGCCTGCTGTGCAGGAGGTCTTCCCTTGCCCTGCAGTATCTGACACCCTCTGCTGACCAAGGACTATGCAGTGGGGTGGTCCTGATACAGCGGTCTGCAGTGCTACCTAGAGGTGGGGTCTTCAGGGTTTCTGGGATATTTCAGAGAACAAGCTATGTAAGAGAGATGAAACAAGCACAATACTCTACAAACCTCTCAATGATTTTATGGTCAGTTTGCAGGAAAGAGCTCACTTCCTGAATTGTAGGAGCATACTATAATTCTGGTGAATATCAGGAGCTGGGGATCTTTTGTTTCCTTTCTTTGGTGACCTAGGACAAGATTTTAGCCTTTTTTCTACAAAGAGTCTGCAGGACACCTGCCTCCCCTCCTAATTCACCTTTGCCATTTACAAAGTCAGGTTGTGTTTCCCATTGTTATCCTATGAAGTTTGTTCCTTGCATTCCTGACAGCATCACAGGGACAAGGACCCTACCTGACTCTTGTAATGTATGTCTTCCCTCAGGTTCAGTGCTCTGAGACTCTCAGCTGCCAATAACAAATGGAAAACTATCTCTTCAGAGTCTGACCTGTCTCTCGTTTGTCTCAGCCACCCTTCCAGCAGACCTAGGAAGAACTTCTTTTATTAATCTATAAAAATCATAAAACTGGGCAAGGAATAGTCATGACTCTACTTTCTAATGAGGAGATGTGTTAAGGGTTCTGTTTTGACTTAATCCGGTTCCTTGAGGTGATGAAGCTAGCTAGTATATCTACTGACATTTATTTGCTTGGCATGAAACATGGACCAAAATGTGCAGGAAATACACATTCCATCTTTCAAACTGTTTCCTCATGTGCTGAAAACTGGGATTAACAATGTCCTTTGATTTTACATCTTGGTTCTATGCATCAGTCAATTGTTCTGCTCTGGAAACATCTCATCCCATGTACGGTATGGCTGTAAGGATTGCCCAATTTGATTAGTATCCTTTCACCCAAGACACATCTTGTGGGATAGGAGGAATGATATTGTCCCCTCAGCTATATATGAAATTTTGAAAGGGAAAATATGAAAGAAGAATCCTTAAGCAAAGTTTTTTTCATTGTCTGAAGCCGGACTTTTTCCCAGTTGACTTTGTCTTTGACATTGAAAAAGAGAGAGGATATAAAAGGAATTTTTAAACTTTCCTCTGGCTCCTTTCTATTTCCTTACATACATTTATACATGCCTGTCCAAGCAAGAGTGAAACAAACTTGATGAGCGTCAAAAAAAAAAGTCGTATTTCCTGTTATGTACCAGTGCACCACTACATCTCACAGTTATTGTCAGCTACTTCCAAATTTGGCAACAGCCAAATCCCGCTGCTCTGGCCTAAGCTCAGAGAAGAAGTTTATCTAGCATATGTAATATGGGTCCTCTCTGGACTCACCCTGAGTTACTAGTTACTGCAGGTTTTGGCAAAAGCCAAGAGGGAAGAAAGTAAGGAAAAAGCATCAACTTCAGTCTTCTGTAGACATGTCTCAAGATCAGGCTGTCAAGAATAAACTCAGCGCTTCAAAGAGAAAATCAATTTTTTTCTTTTACCTCTGTGTTGGGGTTTTGAATTGGAATTGAGATTCAAGTAAATGCTATGCAAAATAATATAAAAGGTGTTTCCTTCATCCATTATTTATCATGGATGTAATCTTCTTTTGTTTTTTTAATTAAAAAAATACATATAGTAGTCTCATTAGCTTGAACTAATGTAGTTGGACTGTACATGAATGAAATACAGATTGACCAAAAAAAGGAAATATTATTAATCTGGTACCGTATACTTATCCAGTAACTAGCATGAGATCCATTCCAAGTTTGTTTTGTTCCCACAAAGCAGGATCATACAGTGTAATAGAATAGGATCACAGTTTCAGGAGAGCAGATTTTGGCCTCTTCAGGGAAAATCCATGTGATGTTGTCTTGGAGAGAAAAGTGGTCCTGTTGATTTTTAGGTTTTCCTCTTTCAAGCCTAAGAATGACTCAATCTATCTCATGTGCAGGAACTCAAGTAAAGGCAATTTAGAGGAGTCCTGCATGGATGAACAAGAATATCCTGAAAAAACTCAAACACAAAAAGAGATCACACAGGAGACGTAAGGAAGAACGGATATCCAGAAGTAATACAATCTGAGCTTGGAGGGTTGGGAAAGACAAATCCATCTCAATATAAACGTGGTGAGGTATGTGAAGAGCAATAACAAGCAAGGAAGATTTACCCACAGAGGTAGATTAGGTTAGGCAACATTCAAATAAATGGGATGTATACAAGTCCATGACGCCTGATGGAATGCACCAATGGACAAAAATTGGGGGATGTTCCTGAGAACCGTGAGAAAGTACATGTCACTTCTGGAAGAAAGCAAATGCCATTCCTATCTTTAAGAACAGCAAGAAAGAATATCTGAGGAGTTACAGGCTGTTCAGCTTCACCTCAATTACTGGGTAGGTGATGGAGCAAATATCCTGAAAACTGTTGCCAAACCTACTAAGAACATGAAGATAATATAAAGAAGTCAACATGGATTTATGAAGTGGAAATCATGTTTGACTAGCCCGACAGCTAGTGGCTCTATGAATGACGGGAGAGCAGTGGATGTTGTTTATCTTGAGTAAGGGTTTTGATATTGTCCCAGCAGTAGCTTGTTGAACATGAGCAAGTAATGTGCCTTTGCAGCAGAGGCAGCCAACAACATCCTGATCTACCTTAGGAAAAATATCAACAACAGCTTGAGGAAGGTGATCCTGCCCCTCTATCCAGAACTTGTGAGGCACACCCAGAGCACTGGTCTAATCAGCAAAAGAATAAATGAACACACTGGTGTGAGTCCAGTGAAAGACCATGAATATGACTGAAGGACTGGAGCACCTGTTTCACAAGAAGATGCTGAGAGAACTTGAACTGTTTAGTCTGGAGAAGAGAAGGCTCAGGAGGATCTTGGAAATATAAATAAATACCTTATAAGAGGGAATAAAGATCACAAAGCCAGATACAAGTGGTGTGCAGCGAAAAGGCAAGAGGAAATGGAAACAAACTCAAATAAAGAAAATTCCATCTAAACTTAAGAAAAATATTTTTAATGTAAAGGTGATTGAATACTTTGAACACCCGTTCCAACGTAAAAGTTATGAATTCTTAACGCTTGGAGATATTCAAAACCTGGAGCCCTGAGCACTGCAGTAGCAGACCTTGCTTTGGGCAGATAACTGTACTAGAGTGTCTCCACAGATCCCTTCCAAAATCAACTGTTCTGTGGTTCTGTGATTCTGTTTCAAAATCTACCTTCCTTGTTTTGCAAATGAAAAGTTAAATCTTTCAGTCCATTTTCATATTGGGGATTCACTGGAAATAAAAAAAAATTTCTAATACTCACATAATAGCAAAAATGCATGGCCAACTGAAAGTAACAAGTAAGAAACAAGGTACAAGCTCTCACCAGCACTTCTAACTGCTGTACTACACTTCTCTTTTTCAATCAAATATACATACCTTGCAACTGCCAAGTCCTGGATATCCTGGAAGCAGTATCAGCAATATTTCTTCAGGAACACATGATGGTAACTTGCATTAAATCCACATGGTGAAACTGAAAGCAGTCGAAGAAAGTAAGCTACGATAGATATACTTAATTTTCACTCAATTTTTGCATGCATGCTGGGTTTATCTGTAGGGGATTTATTCTCACAATGTAAAGCACACACAAAAAAATAACAGAACTACTTTGAGGCATGACAAAATCCTCTCCCTTCATCTTCTTATAATGAAATATCTCATCATGGGCCTATAGGCAATTATTGATTAAAGGATGGGAAAGATTTGGAGAGAAGGTTTACATTTTTCATTAGACTAATTTGGTCCCCAGAAAAATTATTTTCCCTTCCAAACATTCATATGCATTTCTTTTAACTACTGCACCCACAATTTCTGTGCATATAAAGACCACAGGCAATATTAGCAGGGCAGAAAAAGATCTCAATTTTTATTAAGCTTTGAGACTATAGGACAAAGTCACATCAGAACATCCAAAGATATGAACATTCTAGATAAGATGATGTATCATGTCAGCTCTCATTTGGCTATAGAATTAGGTAGAAGGGAAGTCAAAGTTAGAACTGATAATGGATCTCCCCCCTTGAACCGAGATTAATAAAATATCATATTAAATATCATACTCCTTAACAGCAGGACAGTGTACCTTCTAAACAACATTGAGCTTAGCTCAACCTTTTTTCTATTCTGATCATATTTTAAATTAAAAGAATACATATCAGCAAAAAATTTTTATCACAGTCCTCACAAGATAGGTATTATTAGTATAAGGTATATAGCGAAAAAACGTTTCCCACCCAGAGGAGGATACATGCCCCCATCCAGAGGTAGAAACAAAAAAATATTTCAACTATATAATATTGCACAATGAAAATTCACAAGTACTTTCTGCGGGGCTCTAAAAAAAATACACAAAAGAGTATTGAAAAATATCCTAATGTGAAATATTACTTCCTTTCAGGAATGCATTGTCTCTTCATCTTTTCTTATAGCTGTGTATTGTCAGCTATTTATAATCATTGTTTTGTAGAAATATTTGCACACACATTTTTATATTGTTCAGCTAAGAAAGGAAATATCACTGAGAAACAAGGCTTGGTGTCTAATGAATAGAAAGGAGAGGCACACTTGTAAAAGCAGATTGTGAGGAACCTGCAGTGGATGGTTTGCTTGTTAGTTTGATGCTTCTGCTAAGTTCGGAAATCAAGAGTTTAGAAAACAGGAAGCCACAGTCTTTTTTCTTCTTCTTCTGATTCGAAGTATTTCACACTCCATAAAGAATGATGTAGCTTCTTATGTTGCCTTAAGTTGCTGTAAAGGGTTCTTCGTCCGACCCTGCAGAAATGCTGCTGCATGAGTGGCAGCACTGTTTTCTCCCCTTGCCTAATAAGCTGGAGATAAGTGAAAAGTTTATCACGACCTTTTCACGTTACCCATATAAAGCAAACACTGGGATCATAAGGGAGGAAAAGGCCTCCATAGATCTGTGATGCCCGCAGGGCCCACGGGCAGCGGGAGGGCAGTGGTGAGGCTCCTGCAGCAGCAGCAGCCGGAGCTGCAGCAGCAGAAGCAGCAGCCGGAACAGCAGCAGCGGTGGCGGCAGCAGCAACAGGAGAAGCAGCAGCAGCAACAGGAGGAGGAGCAGCAGCTGCAGCAGCAGCAACAGGAGGAGGAGCAGCAGTTGCAGCAGCAGCAGCAACAGGAGGAGCAGCAGCAGCAGCAGCAGCGCCGTGCGGCGGCCTCGGGGCGGCACTCTCGCTACGCCGCCGGAGGGACGCCGGGAGCACGAGAGCTCCCGAGATGTGCAGCAGGTTTTATTCCTATCCTGCAGGGCCATTTCGCACCAGAGACTAATCCCGTCTTCATATCTGCATGCTTCTTAGAAACATCCTCAGAAAACTAAAGAAAAACAAGAGAGCTATGCAGTATCTATAATATTACCTCTTATGTTTGGCTCTAGCCAAGCAGGAATACTCGAATTCACCTCGAGTACTGTGTTCAGTTCTGGGCCCCTCAGCACAAGGAGGACAGTGAGCTGCTGGAGCATGTGCAGAGAAGGGCAAAGAGGCTGGTGGAGGGGCTGGAGAACAAGTCCTATGAGGAGCAGCTGAGGAAACTGGGGTTGTTTAGCTTGGAGAAGAGGAGGCTGAGGGGAGACCTCATCACTGTCTACAACTACCTGAAAGGAGGTTGTAGCAAGGTGAGTTTTGGTCTCTTCTCCCAAATGATAGGATATAGGACAAGAAGAAATGGCCATAAATTGCACCAAGGGAGGTTCAGACTAGACATTGGGAAAAATTTCTTCACTGAAAGGGTGGTCAGGCACTGGCAGAGGCTGCCCAGGGAAGTGGTTGACTCTCCATCCCTGGAGGTATTTAAAAGATGAGCAGACAAGTTTCTCAGGGATATGGTTTAGTAAGTGAAAAAGTATTATTGGACTCGATGATCTCAAAGGTCTTTTCCAAACAGATGATTCTATGAAGCATCAGGAGAAGGGCTTCTCATAGTAACTCAGCATTTCTGATCCTGCATAAGAATATTAAAATTAACATATGAACACACACATTGCTGTTCTGATTCTGAAGGGTCACACTCCTTTTTAATAAAAATGGTCTTACTCTCATCCACAGCAAAAGAATTTGTAACATATGAATATGCACATTAGTTTCTTGGACAGTTTCTTGTATCGATACAAGTTCCTTAGATAAGATTTCTGGGAAATTTTTTCTCTTTTTTTTCTTTATAAAAATGCTACTCAGACAATAAACCAAAATCTGTTAGGATTTCTTTGCGAACTTTTCTGAGTTTAGTGGATCTGACATTTCCTTTGTAGCATTGCATCAGCGTGAGTTTGGAGATGAGACTTTGTTTTGTTACTGAAAGCTATGACAGCAAAATCTCTCATCTCTATTCCAGCTGCACACCATTTTTCTTCAATTAACTACTTCCTCATTATCCAGGTAATGTTTAATATGAGGGAAGTAGAAACTGTCCTTTGTTTTGTGTATAAATGGAATCTGGATTAGAAAAAATCTAAAGTCTAAACCAGTTTTGGCATATGGCTGCTGTTTTTACAGTATCTTTTATAACATGAAAAACAAAGGAAAAAAGTTTTCCATACTCATTATTGCTTGCATATGAAGGATCTTTTCTGATCTGAAGTTAGGCAGAAAGAAGTACTTTAGATTCTTTATTAATAGGTAGATTTTCATCAAAAAAAAAATCAAACAGTCTTGCTGCCTCTAGAAGATGCCTTTTACCCACAAATCTTCATTTGATTACTTTCAAAGGAAACAGTGGTCAATTTTGACCAACTGTCTTATTTTCAAAAAGAATTTATTTTGATTCTTGTTCCTTGGAGAGGACCCTTTGAAGATTTGTGTGATGTGGGTTCTTTGTGAAATCTAATCTGTTAATCTTCTTCTGATGTAAAACTGTTGAAGCTGTTAGCAAGAAGTCATACATGAACATAATAGTTGTTAGACAATAATGTTATGTTATATTCTGCTAAACAGTGCCAGACCGTTTAGAGATTATAGGTGGGATGAAGATGATAAAGTAATTGATTCCTCTTGGCTAAGTCTGAAATACTAGCAGTAGTGTTTCTCTATACTGTTGATAATTCTGATTTGTTCTTGCGGAAGATAACAGCAAATCAAAACAGTGAGGCTAGAGGTCAATTGATTCACTAAAGTGTATAATGAAAAGTATCTAGAAAAGCAGGGCTGTCAACTGGAAATGAATCTAGTAACATAGTATTTTGAGAGCAACTCAGAGTTGGTGTTAAAGTCCAAAGTCTACACAGCATATACACAAGCCACAGACCAGAAACTTCAGGCAACCTTGATGATATTCCAGGAAAAGAAAGATCAGTAAACTTTGTCCATTGGCAAGAACTCGTGAGTGCATGAATCACAGTGTGTCAAAGACACTTTATCACTGTATCTGCCACCTATGCTTAAATAAACTCACATGTCAAGTAGGTAAGAGGAGTGACCCTGACTAAAAATCCCTCACTATTATATTACAGCAAACAAGCTGACTGCTGATATGGTAATATATGCAGTGTCCTAGATCCTGATGGTGTTCAAAGTTAGATGTGGCCTGAAAATGTGCCTGGCATTACTTTGCCCCCTTGCCAATGTACAGTGTTGATAAAATGTAAGCTTACTGTAACATTGACCCTAAATATTAACATAGCACTCTTCCTGCTCTGGAATACCCAGTTTATGAAGCCTTCTGCTGGAAATCTAGCCAAGGCAGTGGAACACCTTCTCCTTTTCTGCAATGGCAAAAAACCAGCAGAGAATTAATGGATAGATGATAATATCTTGTTAAAAGATATGTTTCTTTTTATGAGCCTTGTATGATAAATGGATACAGTAGTATTTTTCATAGAGCTTGACACTAAAGAAGAAGAAAGCCCATGCAATCAAAAAACTTGAGTGGTTTTATTGCTATCTAAGCAGAGATGGCTATGGGTAGGAACATATTGTATGGAAAACTGCCTGTTCGAACTGGAAAATAGTAGTAAAATATTAAACTTTTCAATTTCTTTCAGTAATGCAATACTGTTAAATTAATACAAAGCCAGCAGGCAGCATATTACATTTGAAATAAAAGTGTGGCAATTATAAAAAAATTGTGGTAAAAATTAAGACCAGAGGAACTGAGGCACAGTCAGATGAAGATGTGTGCATGAAGTCATAGGAAATGAAGTGTTCGAAGAAGTCCCCTTCTCCATCTCTCTGAATGCCATGGAGGAGACCATTTTGGCAACGACTGTTATTGAAAATTCGTATTTTTCCACATTTCTTGGAGATAACTCATTTGTAATGCAAGGAGCTCCAACATAGGTCTTTACTGCCGCACCATATGCATCACATCACTCTCCAGTCACATACTCCACTGAAGTCCCTGGACCTTCTGTGGCCTTCTCCAGGGATGGAGCGGAAGCCTCTGTTTGCTTTTCAGTTTTCTTCGAAGACTTGTGAACCTTTCTCTGAGTGACAGTTCCCACCTTCATATGTGCTGTAGTTCCACGGTTGCTAAGCAAAATGATAAAAAGCCCAAGAACGTGTTTGTCTGCTTTTAGTGTTCATGCTAACAAGGATGAAAGTGTTTCTGCTCAGAGCTTTGGAATGCTGTTATCTTCCTCCTCTGAGGTGGCTTTCCTTTCAAGGGTCTTGTCCAGAAACGCCTGGACAAACTAGAAAGAAATAAAGTGCTGCTATTCACTTGGCAACATTTATTATAGGCATGGAGGGCAAACAACTGTCGGTCAGGCCCTCTGAATGCTGCTTAGACTTCTTATTTACACAATGAAGCAAAACGTCCTCTTTGGATTCTATTCAATTTTATGATATGCAGAAATCTGCATAAAGTTTAATGCCAATTTAAGTATTCACATTGCAGAACTGTGTTCAACAAAACATTCCATACTTCCCTAAAGCTTCATAAAATTGAGCCAACTCTGTGGATTGATTCAAATATTTACCTCTTGAAGGTTCAGCTTTACGTAACATTAAATTTATTAATGAATCTTTGATCTAAAACATCTTTCCTATTGTTTTAGTTACATTTGTGGTATCTTCCACTATCATAAACATTTTTATTGTGCAACGCCTTGTTTTGTGCAGAGAGCTTGAATTAAAGGACGACACAATGTAGGAGGATTTTATGAGCTGACAGCAAGACAGGGAAAATGCATGAAGGCAACAAACAAACTGTAACTGGGGATTTTATGCAGAAACTGAAGATTTTTTAAATTTTATATTCTTCAGGCTTGGCAGTTGCTTCAACATTTGGCATTCATCCTAAGGAAGGATCCCAGTTTTACCAAGTGTTGCAGTAGGTAGCTAATATGCAGAAGAGAGTAATCTTGATGTCTCCTGTGCAGAAGTAAATGTAACAGAGGATTTTCTCTGCAGCATTTCCAGAGCAGCTGAACTCTTTCTTTACACGTGAACAGCTCTGGTGCCCAAGTGGCAGTCTGCTCAAATGTACCTGATTGCTTTGGCAAATCTCATCCTGTCCAGATCTCCAAGCATGAAGGAGAGTGATGGAGATCCAGTTATGGAAAGTACTGTCTGGGACATTTTGATGATCAGCTGCTTCCTTTTCACAAACATGCAAGGATGCACTTCAGTTTATTGTTGTTTATTATTTATTATTTCTCTTTGAAAGGGCATGACAAGACAGTGTTGTTTAGATGTGGGCATTCTCTGTAAATTCTACAGGTAAAGTTGAATGCGTCTCTCCTTCAGAGGCACTAGGTTCAGGATCTCTGAACGGTTCCCAACAGAAGTAGCACAAAACAAGAAAATGATAACACTATTTGTTGTGGGGTATTACTACTTCTTAATATCAAGAAAAGAAACTCCTTTCTGTTCACTATTTTTTTAATCAGAATGATGATATCTAGTCAGTGATCCACGCAGAGGTCAAGTGAGCAATTGGATTAGTGCCCGAGAACAATGCCTGAGTCACATGAATCTTAAGGCCCCTGTCTTTTGCAAAATCTCACCCACAGAGTTGAGGAAGGAAGACAATCATGAAAATCTTGATGTGAAAACCACCTCCCTCATATGTTTCCCTCTAACAACATACCTCTCTCCAAGTGTTTTCTATTGCAGGTTGTTAAATAAAATGCCAGCCCTGTGTAAGCAGGTTTCCTTGCAGAGCACTGTGGCCTCAGCGCTCATCTGAATGACTTTTTCTTGGGAAGAGGATTAACACCGCAATATCCCACAGCTGTGACAAGTTACGGTAATTCCTACTTGTTGAGCCAGAAAAACCTGCAGTATCAGTTCATCTGTGGCGGCTCACTGACTGCAGGAGCACTGATTTAGACTGGCTCCGCTGTTGCATATGCCTCAAGTACAGCATGTTCGGCCAAGGCCCACTTAAAAATCCAGACTTATAGGTTAAATGAATTTGAATTTACTCTTACCTAAGAGACAGAAGGGTAACATCAGAGATCCTGAGAGCATCATTTTTTTTCTAAAGCATCTGTTTCTATTCTAGGTCTCTGTTACTGTTTGCAAAAAAATATTACTAGCTACCACTTGACACAAAGTATGAGGCAATGAAATGGAATTAATAAATGTGTTCCTTGTAAAAACACTTGGATTCTTTTTTTTTTTAGCACTGTTGCTACATTTCCAATCAGATAATTCAACTTATTTGTTTCTGCAGCACTCTTGCCAAATGCATCATTTTAGACAGTAAATTACCTGAAAATATTTGCACAAAAACTCTGGTATACTTTCAAGCAAAGGACTAAAATAAATGTTAAGCTGCCAAGAAACCCAGCACAGTTCATTTCTTTTACTGCCTCCTTATAAGGTAGATTTATAGGGTTTTTTTCAGATTGAAAACAAATTTTGTCTTGTCTGATGTCCTAATCCATTCAGGACCTTTTTATCACTTCTCTAACCTGAATTTTGTGAACAGTTGCCTTAGCTTGCTACTATTTCTCATGCCATACATCTCAAGGTATGGAGAGTTTTTAAAATAAAACTGCAATTCATTTGAAATATGACTAAAACATTCTACCATGATTCTGTCTAAAGCATCACAGTGTGATCTCAACCTGACTTTTTTCTCCTGTTACAGCCTTTTTGATATATATTTCTGCTTCATTAATCCTAAGGAAGAGACCATGCACCAGAGGACCAATCCTGAAATCTCTTTCAGGCTGGCACAACACCACAAGCCAGAGGTTTAATAATCACTCTTTGTGTGATGGACACTAACTTTTCCAAATAGACTGCCTTCAGCCTTTCCCACGAAGACTCAACAAATTTGAAAACCAGTTTTCAGGAATATTGTGAAACAAATGCGTACAAAACCCAGAATTTTGCATATGAAATGGGGACATCAGCACTATCAGCTCTATCAGTTTACTTCAGTCCACATTGTTGTGGGCAAAGCAGTCCATATTCAGAGAATTTTGCTGGAGTGCCGACAAACACAAACCTCTGCTTACCAAGTTTGGTATTGAGAAAAAGAACATATACACACACACAAAGGAAATCCCCTTTACATAAACCCCATATCCTCCTCTGTCTTCAGTCTCCATTTTTCTTCTTTCTGCATTTTTCTTCTTTCTACACTAAATCCATCAAAACTCATCCATTGAGATGGTGTGCCACAGCCCCTTAGGGGGTGTCCCTGCCCTAGCATGGGTCGCTCACAGCCCTGTTAGGATGTGCATGCTCCCTTCAACATGGAGTCTCCTGCTCCAAGAGTACATCTCCAGACCTCAACAATTTCCGTTGTTCCTCTAAAATATTTTTGAGTAGGAGCACTAAGGGCTTCTATGTTCAAGTAAAATTTTGATGGGAGACAGGTTTTCTGATTATTGACAACACTCATTCAGAGTCAGCTGGAAGCAGCTGTGACCATGGCAGGGCAGTTCCTGGCCTCCCCATGCTGGTCACCACTATCCCCTCCCATCACTTAAAACCTGTAACTTATGCCCGCTTGTGCCTGTACGCTAAATATAAATTCAGATATAATTACAGTGTGAAATATAAAATAATCACATGTGACAATGTATTGTGAAAATAGGACTGAAATTCTAATTCCTCAGGTATTTATGTTGCATTCTTGTGCTTCACACTTCCAAATATTTCTCATAAAAAAAAATTGATTTTTATATAAAGTAGGCTTTTAAGTTTGAGGGGTTTGTTTAAAAAGTAGTTTTGCCAATTGGCAGATACCAATCATAATTCTGGCTAGCAACTTGCAATCATGTCCCTTTGAAATGTTTGTGAAAGAAGTCATGGAAGAAATAAGATTTTCTTCTTTTTTTTCAAACAAAAGATCATTTCCTCTAAAAAGCTAAGTAATAATTATGAAGCTCACAGTCTTCTAAACACCAGTTTGCATAGCTGGCATTGAACTGGTATTGAATACGCAAATCATTGGGTCCCTGCCAATGGCTTCCCATGCTGTTGAGTTCATATTTGCACACATGCTTTCTATCTCTCTCATGATCCAGAGATACCAGGTTTGGTTAGAAAAATATTATTGAAAGAAACAAGAGTGTTTTTTTAGAATTTTGAGGGTTTATTAAACTTAAAAATGTTTTTCAGTTGTTGCTATTCCTAATGACGAAAAACTGCCTTTGCAATTATACTTTTCCATGAAGAGCAGAAAAAGGATTTAATGCCTCAGAAGACGACAGGTTTATGTACACACTCTGAACGGGAAGTTGTAAGGAATACAAGGCTAGCTTTTAAAAACTAAATGGAATTTCTGAGTTCTTATTTAGAAAGAAAATATTTGCCTATATGTGCCAAAGGCTACTCATATAGCATGCAGTTTTGAACAATTCTATAGATACAGCTGATCATAGCCTGTGAGATGCTGGATGGCCTCCTTTCCTCTTAAGATCTCAGTGTCCTGTGCAACTAGCATTTTCCAGTTCACAATATTATGTATTTATTACTGTTACTATTAAAAAGTTTTTAAAGATATATGTACAACATACATTTATGACACAATTTACTTTCAAGGTTTGAAGCTGAACAGGTTCTACCCATGAAGAGACTTTACTGACAAGTAGCATTTGTGAATCTGTGCTTCTAATTACGTCTGATGTTAACTTCCAAAATGTTTAAGGGAAGGTTTCCTACCAGTTGAAAATTATACTGTTCTTCAGCTTGGGCATAAATTTTTGTTGGAATGCAAATGGTTTTGTCTTTGTCTGTATCTGACTAAATACCAATATGAATTTCCTGAAAAAAATGGGATGACATTTTACATATCAGTCAAGACTGTGTTTTTACAGATTTGTGCCTCCTCAATCTCACGGTGAGTCACTGGTCTCTTTTGGGTATTCTGGGAGCTTACAAATAAGATGAATGCAGTAGTTTCTGATAGCTTCATCTCAGAAAGATCTATACCTAACAAAGCTTCTGAACCTATATGTCTGTCTCAGTTTCACTCCTAAGATTACTGTGACATAGCAGTATGTTACATGCTTGTTTCTGGGTTGCTGTGACCTTTACACTCATAAACACAGACATATATTCATCTATTTCAATTTAGATAAATACGCATGGCTCTCAACAAGCATAGCTGAGGACAAAGGCTGGTGGTGATGAACTCTGGCAGTCTGTGGAGAAGAGAGCTGGACACTTCAAAGTGGCTGACTACCAGAGTTACATTAAAGAAGGCTTCTTGAGTCAGCCCTCAGCAGTATCGTCTCAGCTGTACAGACACATTTATATAAGAATTAAAAAACAGTTACTGGGCGTATACTGCCCTTCTCTCTGGCCACATGCATGTTCCTTCAGAACAATAAATACATGCAGAGCTGGCATGTATTCCTTTCAGGTAACTAATCTCCCTTTCAAATGGCTTAGCTCACAAGTAGCTGGGTTTCTATGTCCAATGGATGGCAAAAGTGTTGTTAACAGGCTACATCAGATTAAGCAAAGATCTAATAAGTCAGGATTTTATATAGACTGAAGTAGAATTTCCATTAAGTCTCACTTGGACATGAGTTCTTCATTTCATACAGAAGTAACTGTATAATTTTGATAGTTTTAAAACTGCAATTCACTGATTTAGTTGCACTGTGCGTAACAGATGCTATGTGGAAAATATGTAGGTGCCACATTTAAAAGAGTTTGGTTCTGAAAAATTTTCAGTGCAACCCTTTTCTTCAATGAATGCTTTGTGAAAGCATTCTTTGTGTTACAAACAACAGATGGATAGTAAAAATTAGCATAAGAGGACTTTCATATTATTGTGAGAGAAGAGAGATGGAATAACACATGACCAACAGGTCAGAAGATATGTTTTACTTAATGTTGAATATAATTTACCAGTGAGAAAGAATTTCATTAAAATTAACACCACCACAGTCAAAATTCACTCACTCCAGGTTTTTCCACACATTTCAATCTGCCTAATCGATCCACCCTTGCCTAGGTCCCTGGGAGACAGGAAGTACACACAGTACTGTGTACACAAAAGACCTCATTGCTGTTAATCAGCCTCAGTACTGCTGCACTTGGGATCATTAGCTACTCTCAAAACCTTTAAATTATGTACAGAGGATAGGAGTGGCATTACATTTTCGACAGGAAAGGAAAGGGACTTCTGCTTGGCACATGAACCACTGAAAAATGGATAATTTTGCTGCTGGAATAATTAGGTGGGTGAAAGCAGGATGAAGGAAGGTGATCCAACAGGAAGCTTGATGTGGAAAGAGACTCTTTTTAAGGCTGACTCAGATGGAGAAAACATATTTTTGTGAATTATGTTGTATAACCTGCTATATTCCACAGAAGAAATGATGCTTAGGATTCAAAATTGTCCTCTTTTAGGCTTCAAGTCCTACTTTAGATCTTAAGAAATATATGCTGAGCTTCAATATTGGTTTTGAAACAAAGCCTTAGTGATAGAATAGTCCAGGCCGAAATATACACATCATCTTTGTTGTTACTAAAGAGTCCGTTAGCCTTAATTGGCTGGTTTTGCTCAAGAAAACCCCATCTACATTTATGTCTGGTAATTTTAATCGTGAAAAGGTAATTGGGGTTATCGATAAGGTTATTTGTGTCAGCAAGTTCTCAATCTCCTCTCTGTGTTCAGCATAATAACGTTAGCTTTCTGCTTAAAAACACTATTTTTCAGTGCCTGTATAATCAAAGATCTGACTTTTCTAAAAAGTGGTTTTACAAGCTTCCCAGATAATACATCTTCTCTTTTTTTTTACATCACACCTCAAAAAAATGAAACTGACCAGAGAAATCATAAGAATTAATATATCTCTTCAGAATGCGTGCACTACCTACTTTCTCTCTGAATAAATATCTACATTTCCTTCAGAGTAGTTGGCTGTGTAACTGGGAAATACATGCCAAAACATCTGCAAGAAGTCAGCTACATATTGCAAAGCATCTTCAGCTTAGAGGTCTTGGAAATTCCTTAGATTATGGTGAAGGGAGCAAAGGGGAGAAGAAGGGAAGGGGAAGAAAGAGTGGGAAAAAAATTCAAATCCTTGTGTTGTACTGTTTGCATGAAGGAAAAATAATAACAAACGAGAATAAGAATAAAGCATGATTGCCTCATTAAACTACTCAGCATTACAGAGATGCAGCTCATTTATAATCAGAAGAAATACAATTTTGGTCATCTTATTACAGATTTTTTAAATGCTTTCATTCAAGAGTCATGCATCCTTATCCTAACTGCTCACAAAATTCAGACTGAAAGTGTTTCTTCCACATTGGTTCTTACTGTTGCAAGACTATCACCTTGTCATAAACTGGAAAAGTCTTCCTGATCTTAGTTCAAAGTTAAGTATACCTTTAGGTGACAACCTTGCGTCTCCCCTGCCAAAGACTGTCTTTATCAACTGTCCAACTGTCCCAACAGAACTGATCGAAGGCTTTGATTTTGAATAGACTCATTGAACTGGGATTAGACTGATTTGAATTTACAAATTCACAATGAATGCATAATGAAGGAAGAAAACAAAAACAACCTAAAGAGAGGCTCTAATGCATTAAACTAACAGTTCAATATTCTGCTTCCAATAGCGGCAATAGGCAATATTGTGTAAGGTGAGCAAATGAGCCATCATTTGGTCCATTAATGTCATACTCCCTCAGTATTTGAAATCATTGGATCAAAGATGGTCGTTATACTGCCGATATACCTATTCCTGGTTTAGATTATGGATATCGGAGGATACTTACTTGCCTATTCCTCTTATCATGTTTGTAGACTTTTAGTCCATGAATTTCTCTTTAACCCTGTAAAAAGAAAATATCTGAACACAAAATAATTTACTATGATCAGCCCTAGAGTTTGAATCTACACGGCCTAGTCAAGAGAATAAGAAGACTATAAGACAATTGAGGTAGAAGGGGTGTTCACTGCTCCTGGCGAAGCCAGACCACAAGGTAACAACGGTACATGAGGCCAGAAGGTGAGTACAAATCTATGACAGGGAAAACCTGTGGCTGCACTCCATGTCCCTGAGATTTTTTGTGTACATATCACTAGGTAGCAACTATAAAAGAATGAGACAATTCTGGAGCAAAGATCAGGAGACCCTTGCAGCTGAAGGCCTTAACTTCCATACGTGCCAACCACTACCTTCAAGTCCACTCAGAAAGTGAAATGAAACATAATATCTCACCAAAGTTTCTGATAAAAAGCAGACTTCAGGATAAAAAGAAAAAAAAGAAAAGGAGTTCTTATCTTTCCCATAAAGACACCCTAAATCCTGACAGGGAAGCTAAAGTATAGTTGCAAGCCAAGACATGACATATTCTCTAATTGAGACAGTTTGGTCTCTTGAGCTGAATTTCTATTTTGAGAAGTCACTGAGGAAAACCAAATAAGCCTCATTTTCAGTGTTTATTAATTTGTGGTCTACAAACTATTGGTTTCATTGGTATTGTCCAAATAAAATCAACAAGGTTATGTGAGTGTCATTGCAGACACAATTTGAAAACAAGGAGGATAAGGATGCAACTTCATTTTGGTTGAGGACTGCGATGAGTTGACCCTAGCTGTACACCACACACCCAGCAAAGACACTCTATCACTTGCCCTCCTCAATTGGACAGGGGAGAGAAAATACAAAGAAATGCTCATGGTTCGAGATGAGGACGGGGAGAGATCACTCAGCAATTACTGTCAGAGGCAAAACAGACTTGACTTGGTGAAATTAATTTATTACCAATCAAATCAGAGTAGGACAATGAGAAAAATAAAACCAAATCTTATACACACCTTCTCTCCAACTCTCCCATCTTCCCCAGCTTAACTTTACTCCTGATTTTCTCTGCCTACTCCCTGTCAGCAACACAGGGGATAGGGAATGCAGGTTGTGGTCATTTCATCAAACTTTGTTTCTGTCTCTCCTTCCACCTGAGGAGGATGACTCCTAACACTCTTAACTTGCTCCAGCATGGGGTCCCTCCCATGGCAGAAAGTCCTCTGTGAATTTCTCCAATACGACTCCTTCCCACGGGCTGTTAGTTCTTCATGAACTGCTCCAGCATTGGTCCTTTGCATAGGGTGGAGCTCTTTAGGAACAGACTCTTCCTGCATGGGTCCCCCTGGGGTCACAAGTCCTGACAGCAACTCTTCTCCAGCATGGACTCCTCTCTCCATGGGTCCATAGGTCCTGCCAAGAGCCTGCTCCAGAGTGGGTTTCCAGCACGGGGTCCTCCATGTGCTGCAGGTGGTTATCTGCTCCATCGTTAACGTCCATGGGCTGCAAGGAACAGATTTCCTTAACATGTTCTTCACCAGGGGCTACAGAGTAATCTTTGCTCTATCACCTAGAGCACTTCCCCCCTCTTTCACTGCCCTTGGTGTCCGCAGAGTTATTGGTCTCTCTTTAATTGCTGTTGCACAAGGGGGGGTTCCCCTCTTCTTAATTATGTTATCTCAGAAGTGCTACCACCATCACTCATGTGCTCAGCCTTGGCCAGTGGCAAGTCTGTCTTGGAGCCAGGTGGCACTGGCTCTATTGGACATGAGGGAAGCTTCTAGGACCTTCTCACAGGGGTAGCCTCCCCACTACAAAAAATCTTGCCGTGAAAACCCAATACAAGGACATATGTTCATTAGACAGAAACAGAGCTAGTTTGCATGAAAAAAATATCAATTGAAGTTTAGAAGAGCTAGACAATGGGATGAAGGTTGGGCTCACTTAGAATGCTCTTTATGGTCATGCTTTCCTTACAACATTTTTCACTCCTGTAAGGAACTGTACTTCGTACACTGGCCTGCTTTCTGTTAGGTGTCCTGTAGGTCAGCCTGCTCTAATACTTCCTAAAGTTAATGTCCTTTCCTCACTCCTGGACAGAATCTTCTCATGAAAGAAATGATGCCAGGTTCAGCGTAGAGCTTTTGGTAAAGAATTAAACAAAAAGCTGACAGTGGTTTCTGGGTTACACTTTCAGAAGGGTACGTTTTGTTCTTGTTGGTGTTAGTCCAAAATAACGTCAGCCTAAAGTTTACTGGAATTTATGCTGGCTCAAACCATTGGAAGTGAAAGTGCATCAGTGTCAAGACACAAGGATATTTTGTTGATGAAAGGAAAGAGATGCACAGTTTGAATTCAAAAATCTCTCACACCCTCTAGTAAATGGTAGCGTCAGTCATCAGCAGCACCACCCTTTTAAAAAAGCGTGGCACTTCTGCCAGTAGTATCCAGTTAATTTTATTCTATATTCTATTTCTTCAGCATAACAAAGTTGAAGCATGCATTTTGATCTTAATCTGTCTGGAAAAGTCTTCTCAATTTAGATTTCAATCAAGATTGTATCAATATTTTTATTTTAATTTTAAAAATGTTAGCATAGCATTTAATTGATTTTTGTTTCATTTTTGGCTATCTTAAATGAAAATCTACCTTATATTTTTTCTGCTCTGCAGTTTTCAGTACTGTAGGCTCATAAAAGTTACACAAGTATTCACTTTTCTTTCGTAGACATCTTTATGTTAAGCATATAGGTGTAAGAAGAGAACAGTTTCCTAATACTGACATTTGTAATATGGAAGGTTTCCATTGCCATAATGTGAACTGCAACACTTTTTTCCCCAAGGGAATGAGAGACATGAAACAACAATTTCTTACTAGCAAGAACAGCTGAGATGCAGTAATCATCAGCCAGCCACAAAATAATTACTTTAAACTTGCACCTGGGGTTTGGGGGAGGTCTTTCATTGTTTGGGGTTTTTTTGTTAGTTTTTTTTTTTTTAATTTAAAGAGACAGATGCTAGGAGGTCAGGATAAGGTAAGGTATACTGAGTACAAAGAGATCCTAAATGCAGAGTGGGGCTATGCAATTGTCTTTTCTGGGGCAGGTAAATAAGACATAAAGGAATGTATTCCTTAAAAGAAAGGAACTTTTTTGCACAGCATAGTAATGTAACACTTTTTTAAATCAATTATTACAACTCCCTTAAAGTCCAACTCCCTGCTTCTTGTAGGACTACCTAAAACTAAACCATATGACTAAGAGTATCATCCAGATGCTCCTTGAATTCTGACACACTTGGTGCCATGACCACTTCCCTGAGGATCATGTTCCAGTGACTGACCACCCTCTTAGAGAAGAACCTTTTCTTAATGTCCAAGGAATGGTCCTTTCTAACCCCAGGAGAAATCTGATCCTACAAAACTCCCAGTGCTATGAATACATTGATAGGATCCACCACGCAAAGGCAGAATAAACACAGATGTCTATGACAAAGAAGAAATTATATATGAGAACACTTGCTACTTAGAAATGAGATTCTTGCAGCTATACTCAAGGAAACTCTGAATATGAAAGCGACTGGAACAAGAGAAATCAATGTATATCTAATGTATATGGTCTTTTCAAACATGCAAGTATTAACAAAATAGCTGTTTGGAAAAGATCTCCCACTCCACTGGGAGAAAGTCTGCATGTGCACACCTTCTCCAGTTCTTCTATGTTATTCTGAAGGAATAGTTTTTTAATTAAAAAGGACCAAAAATATTTTACTTGAAGCTTCTGACATCATTTTATTGTATTTTTGTAGCATTCTCTCCATGACATGCCTAATACAATATTTGTTACCACTACTAAAAGGATTGCATGAGGGCATTCACTGCACTTACAGCCAAATTTGATAACCAGTAAGCAAACAGGCAGCTACAGTTCTTATCATCCTTTTTTTTTTCTTTTTTCTTAAGTGAGAAAATAATGTCCAAAATAGCAGCCCAGGATGAGAACAATTAATGAAAGATGGTGAAAATATCATGGTTAAGTGGAAGTCCACAGGTGGTTTCATGGAGCATTCATACATGCTCAACTACCGCACATTTTTGTAGCAACACTTGTCCCAGCTAAATATGGATATATTTGTGCTTATAGATGCTTTATTTCCCTAATTTATTTGTACTGTATATAACTCATAAAACTAAAACTGATATTTGTGGGATTTTTCTAAAGTATATGTCAAAATTTGGGTCTGTTTTACCTTCTTGCTTTGTGTAGATCATATGCAAGTTTTGAATAACTTCTCTAAGTGATAGCATAAATGACAGCCATTTTAGTGTGGGCTTTTCGGAATATATACCAAAAAATCTTGAATGCAAGCCAAATAACATTAGATTACCAAATTGCATATCCTGAGCCATTTTAACTTCCTATACAGAAAATTCTCTCCACCTTTGCCCAAAAGAACCTTCAAAACAAACACTAGACACAGATTAAACTTGTTAAATTTCTACAAATAACTGGTAATATAATAATATTGGGACACTGGGTTTCGCTATACTTTTGAATCACTGAATTGATGTAGCCTTCTCCTTTGGTATTTGTTTGCTGTAACTGACTGGATCAGGACTAGCAGAAATAAAAAAATTGTACATTATATTGGGGAAAAAAAACCCTACACATAAAATCTTAGATACCAAGAACTTTCCACATAATTTCTCTCCTGACACTGAAAACATCTATCATCACCGTTCCTCATCTTAAAAAAGTTACACTTCTTTTTCTGAGACAAAATACACCAGGGCTGAGATGGAATAACAGAAAAGACACGCAGTTCACTGGTCTGCCAAGTATACTTCAGAGCTGACACTGCATTGTGAGGGTCAGTACAAGGTAGTTTAGCCATCTGAATGTGCTTTACAAACGAGAAAAAAAATCCAGTTTGTAACTATTGAGAAATATGAGAAGATACTTAAAACATAGTAAAAAGTAAACATTTACTGGATTATTTTAAAGTATATTACTAGAACCAACAGGACATAACATTAAACATGTGTAAAGTATTATACATAAAAATGCATAGATGTACAGTAAATATGTTCATTTATAGGTAGACAGAGTAATATGTACACAGAGGAACTGTTGTGCTTCTGTAAGTCTAAGCAGTAATTTTTGTGGTATATTGTCTTATAGCAGTTTAATTATACAACTGTTTTAATGTAGCAGGTGCTGAGAACAATGTACATCAACACTAAGTAGATAAATCATACCCATTTACTCTTGAAATGTACAAATATAGGAAACAAAGGCCATAAATGCAATAGTACCTACAACTCCAAGACTTCCTTTTTTTTTTATTTAAATATGCACAAGTCCGCCTAACGGTAACACATAGGTTTCTTTCCTGCTTCCCTTTCGTGTCAACACATTGACCAGGCACTCAGGACAAAATCTTTGACGCATTTCAGCACCACTTCCACTGATTCAACTCAGTGTGCTCCTGACCTTGAAGTCTTCAGGTCAAAAATCAGAGGAGAAAATAAAATAAAAATATATAAATAAAACAAACAAGCTTGTGGGATTTTTTCACAAGTTATTTGTCACCAATACTGTCAAAGCAGGTGAATCGTAGTGCATCCAGGGGCAGGAGCACATAGCAGCTTTTGTGCACTTTGCAAAAAAAAATATATTAAGGAAAATCAAGTCTTTACTGGCTTGTTTTATCTGTTGCTAAAAAGATGCTGTGCTGCTTCTGAGCTCTTTCCATCAAATTCTTTTTCTTCTTTTTCTTGTCCTTTGTTTTTGTTGGCCTTCTTCCTGAAAATGAGAAAAACAATATCAATGAGTCAATTAAGTAAAGAATATGGAAGTAATACTAGATTGTTCTCGAAAAAGCAGTGGCACAGAAATTATTGATGGGGACTGCAAAGGTAATGTTGGCTAATGAGCTTTGTTTATCAGTGAAAACAGAGGCTTTCAATGTGGTGCAAGAGGAAGCAGAATCCTTGACTGTCATCACTTGTCCACAAGCAAAATTTTGCTGGTGTGAGTAACCATTTTGATGTAGGTCTCACTTTCATCAGGGTAACTCACGCAAACAATGTTATGCAAGTGCTTGGGGCCCAGAGCCACACAAGTACGCAGATTCCTAATTCACTGAAAGCTGGATACGTGCCTTAGACCCTTGCGTAAATTTCCTTGAGTGAGTAATCCTGTATAAGTCAAGTCCAATATATCCATGATTTCAATGAGAAACTAAGCATTACAGTCTATTAGTTTGGGTTCTGTTCTACATGCTTTGCCAGTGTTGCCTCTGCAAAGAACTGTTGCTATTGCTCATTAGTACACTGTGCCGAATTCTCACAGCATGTTATTGTGCACAAAAAAAAATCATTACACACATCTTACTATTGAAAGTTCACTAAAAAACAACCAAAACCAGAAATCAGGAACAATTCTCAGGCTCCTGGGATGGGAAAGTACTTTTCTCGATCAGCTTTAATAATAAATCAGTGCGCTTTGATTACATCAGCAAAGATACCACAGACTGAAAAAACGCTAGATACAAAGGCCCTCATTCAACAATGCATTGCCTTTTAATTATATGCTTAAATCCTATCAAGTCTAGTAGCATTTAAGGAGATGACCAAATGTTGTCTGGAGCGAGAACTGTCTGGGTTTTCTTGGCAGTATCGTATAAAGAAATATGTGATAAATGGTAAAAAAATAAAGTTATTAATCTTTACAGGTGCCAAATTTGTAACTTTTCAGAAAAACTAAATGAACTTAAGACAGTAAAAGAAAATTCAAGAATCAGATGACAAAAAAATGTGAAAATGCATTTTTCATTTATGTTGTCAGTACATTATTATTTGGGAGAAATGTTTGCCAGTCTGGCTTTGTCTTACTCCTGTATTGTTTCTTAATTAAAAAGGTCCAAACAAGTGTGAAATTGTTTTCTTTATTTGATAATAACACTGAATAAATATCATTCTAAAATTATCAAAATTTACGATTCATTAAAACTTCAGTTTACATATTTGTAATATGCTGTCTAAGCTACTGTTCTATAGAAATTATTGTAATACTTGAATATAAAATAGGACAGGACATCAAGCTAATAAGCACATGAATTTGGTCCATATTGAAATCATAAGGGTCCTTGGAGTTTACTTCTGCTTCTCATTAAAGTCTGGTGTTAATGCTACTATGGCATTTTGCCATTTTTAAATCTAGTTAATCCTACACAGTAAAACCTCGGTCCAACCAATCATTAATCAAATAAGCTTTTAAGTTAAAACTCTTTAGTAACACTGTATGTAATGGCTAGGCACACCTAATGAGGTCAGAGGGAAGGAGTAATTGACACAAAGCTGTATTAGAACAAGATGGCTTGAATTATAGAAAGTTCAATATCAAAATTTTATTACATGTTTATACTAGTTGAGATACTGTAAGGAATCAGAACTTGGATAAAAGTATACTTCAGAACGGTATTCTAACTTGCACGTTAAATATTCTTTTTTTAACCCAAATTTTTGAAATACTTATTAAGGAAGGAGTAGATGAGGGGAAACAATTTAAAACAACTGACCAGTGCTGCTGGTCAATTGATTCTCAGAAGACCAGCAGAAGCCATCAGTGTTTCATTGGAGTTCTGCCATCTTGTTCGCTCAGTAATCTTACTTTCTGAACTTTTTCACTGTACAAACCAAATAGCAAGAGAAATATAAACTCCACTCAGTGCCTCATCTAGTTTTCTCTATAACTTTCTCCAGAGAGATAGGGTAGTTGCTTACTGTAAGTTTAAGGCAGTGAAAGATCTACTGTTTTTCCTCTGAAAACTTTGAAATGCACAGATAAAATGACACACAACCCACCTGATAATCCTGTCTAAGCCTTACAAAGTATCTCCTGTAACTCAAGCATCAAATTAAATTGCCAGCTTCCTCCCCATACAATAGCCTTAAAATAGAAATTAACTGGACTAGATTTCAATGATTTGACATGTCATTATGCAACAAACACATTACAGTGCTTCTCACCACAGAATCATCCCATATCTGCTTTTACCCCACAGAACAACAAAGGTAAATTACCTTCTTTTACATGTGCCATGGAGTAGTGAGCTCCAAGTGTTCTCTTGTACAGAATAAGTTTCATGATTTCCAGGACAATATTAAACCACACAGAGAAAATCTAGATGGCTGGTGATGTTGAGTCCCAGATTCCAACTGTCATGCTAACCAGAAAAATCAACCTAAAAGGTATTTCTTGGCACTATTGGTTCCCACATTGTTACTAGAACACAACTGAGATTAGAGTTTAGCAAGGAAAAAAGTGACTATAACACCAGAGAGCACAAACAAAGCTGAAGTCCCCATGCTCTCGAACTTTTATTAAATTCAGATTTCAATTAGAGTGCTTATTTTCTCAGCAGAAGCCCAGTGAACAGAAGTAATTTCTTAATATCTTGCTATAGATGCTTTTGAAGAGCGCAATGTTTATGATGTGGAAAGTAGATGCCCAAAGAGGATCTGGGAGCCAAACTCCCAGCTGCCCAAGTAGAGAGCAGTGGGGCAAGGACAGTGATGGAGGAAGTGCTCCCCTGGGGCCAGGATGGCAGCGACTTTCTCCACACGGTGCTGTGGGTTGAGTGTGGAGAATCTCATCCGCAGGAACCCATGTACAGTGTCACTTATTCCTCTCCATGCTCACTGCTCCTGAGAGTAAGAGCCATGAACCCAAGTCACTCTCTCCATAGGAAGCAGCAGGGATCTGCCATGCTTGTCTTTGCTGGTGCAGTGGAAAAGGACTGAATATTTAGCAGTAGTATATTATAGTACAGAACTTGCTGTTGCACACAGAAGGCAATTCCTGGATGAAGTAAATGAGGAGGGAGAGCAAAAGGCCTCTTTCACTCTATGGGGATTTTAGTGCTGTCAATAACAGGTTATTGTATTACCGCACAGGACAGAAAGTGACAATATGTGAGATGTTAACTCTGATTCACTAAGCCTATAAACCCCTCATGTTCAGAAAGAGAACCCTAGCAAGAAAATCATACAGGACTCCATATCAGATCTGATCTTCAATCTTTAACTTATGACTGAAGACATTCTATTTTTGAAAGCTGTTGGTGTTACAACAATGAGAGTAAATACACATAATTCAAGCAAAGAGCAGTACATTTGAGTACTGTTCAGGTTACTGTATTCCTACTTTTTATTTTGGTTGCGTTTCTGTTGCATACTTACTAGCTAACTAACTTTTCCTTGAAAAGCATTTTTTATCTCCAACTGTCTCAACAGGGTGTCCTCAGTTTTTATGGTCAGAGTCAGCTATAAACATAATGTAAAGAATTTATTTAATACTCTATAAATTCACGTGTATACATTGAAATGTATACGGCCTAAGAAAGATCTAAAACTCAGCTAGATGCAGTATTGAATTATGCAGCAAATAAAAGCCTTAAAAGCTTATCTGTCACTCTGTATCCCATACTTCCATACAGCTATTTAACAGAAGCAAGATTAGTAAAGTCATTTTTCCAAACACTTTGTAGCAGTTTTGTAAAATTCAGTTTTGCTATTTGCTTTATGAATGACCAATAAGTCCTCATTTTCTAAACAACTTCTCCCAATAGTTAGTTATTGAGATATCAATAGTCAGTGTCTTTACAATGTTAGTCATTAAAATTTGTTTTGGATCACTTGGTTCTGGAAGGTAGATGGGCAACTAATACACTATGCGATGAAGTATTGTTCTTAGCTAACAATGTACCACAACTTCTAATGATACGAAAAAACATAAGCAATGGTACAATAACGTATAGGTAATAATGCAATTCCAGCATGAATTCCAATTTTCCATACACCAGAGAGTAACAGCTTATAAAAGTTCTTATTTAACTTGGCTCCTGCTGGATTATTTTCCTTCCTTGTTGTTTTTGTACCATTTTGTCAGTGTTGCTCCTACAGCTGCTGCACGTTGGTATATTAGAGACTTGTGTTCAGTTCTCTGGTTTGTCTCATAACCTGAGCTGAAAGGTTTGGATATATTCTGTGTTCCTTCTGGATGGAACCAGCTGCTCAATTCAGGACACACATTACCTTCTATCAGCTGCAAAGGCAGCTTTCTCATGGGCAGTAGATTTCTAACACTTGGGGCACTCCTGGTTCTCCAGAACTAAAATGCAGTGAATGTATGCAACAGGGACTCCCAGGCACATTGCTCAAGTTCCTCAGCACAGGGAAACAGCATCAGTTCAGTATTTGAATGTTCATCTGCTGTTTAAATACTGTTGTATGCACTGCTCTTCTAACAAAATCTGTTCATTGCAGTTTCAGCAGAGAAAATGCAGCATACATCCACACGAGGGCAGCAAGGATTTAAATTTAAAACATTTAATTAAGAAAAAAAGAAAGCAACAACTATTTGCAGCTTTACCTCATAGTGTGATTCTCTCACAGACTTTCAGCATTTTCACATACAAATTATTATTTTAGAGATATCAAAATGTGAAATATTCCCTAATTTGTTTAACACATTTTTCTCTTGTATGGAAACTATGGAATACTGGGACTTTAAGATGTCTGTCTGCTTCGCATCCCTGGATTTTCAGATACAGAACTTTCACTACTAGTAATAAAGGCACCATGGTGTCCTGGGATAATGGGAGACCTAGCTAAATATACCTTTTTAACTTTTCATCCCTTTCATTTGTCCTTTTAGGAGCTAAATGTTGTGTACTTGAACATCCTTCACCTGCAGCTGCAATTTTATCATAGATCCCACATGAGGCAGTATCTTCTTTGTGTGATAAGCTGGAAAAGTTATTACACTCAAGTGATATCACTAAAGGATGATGGCAGGCACCAGAGGAACTCATGACAGAGGTGGAAAGATGATAGACAGACTCAATGATTAACCAGTTTAATCAAATCAAGACAAAAGATGGCAGATATGAGCTTCTGGAGAAGCCCTCTCCAGCAGGACAACTTCTGTCCTGCACAAACCCGTGGATGGCTCATCATTTACTCCCCATTTGCAGCGCACACCAAAGGATACATAAACAGTAACTGCAAAAGCCCAACAACCATGCAAACAAGGGATTCAGTCCAGAAAGTATTTTCCAGAGGTTATGTATTTCCCGAGGCTCCTAGTCGGGTTAAAAATTTTGGATATTGAAACTGCCAGAGAAATGCACAAAATGCACATCTTATAAACACACACTCAAATGAAAGAAAAAAATTCCTCTGCTGCTACGAAGTCAATCTCTTCCTAAAGAATGCTTTACAAAACAATACTGATTAGTGCTCTCAGGAAGAGGTGACCCATACAAAGTGCTTTACTCAATGAGTAAACTGCACACTGCAAGCATCACTACCAATGTCACCTGCTACCAAATCCATGACAGCTTTCCTAACGCAGTTGGGTTTTTTTAATACTATCAAATTTAGGCTGAAATTGGCTATGCTAAATGTGTGCTACAAGAAGAAAATGACCTAGCAGAAACCAGCCACACTAATATAGCTGGTTTTGGACAGAGATTGAAGGAGATTGTACTTCGATGGTAACATTTGAAAAAGAAGTGAGAAGACTGAAGAGATGAGACAAAGTGTCAAGCTCCAGAAACCCAGAAACACTGTTTTCCTGTGTGAATCTCTGATGTCATTTGAAGAAATCCTGCACAGACACACTTGCTTCTGAAGACAACAGAAAGAATGATCATATAGGATACATCAGCTGCCCACAAATTGATTTCAAATCCCCAAATATGAGAATTTGTAAAGATAGATTAATTTATATTTGCAAAACATTGAAATACGGTGACACTGGACACCATAGAAAAATCATGAGTTATTTTTTCATTCTTCATTTGCTAGGGTTAAAAAAAAATGTGCAAATGAGGTCTTAGAACAACTACTAAATAAAAATTCAAAGAAGGACTGAACAAAGGCATTTATTCAGCTTTGAAGTACTTGAGTTTGCAAGCTTACTGGTCTTTCGTACTTTTTTTGGCGCAGTACTAATATCTAATGGTATAAATTATATGTATTCCCAGTCTACTGAAATTAATAGAGCCATAACAAATACAGATTAAGAAAATGAGTTCCCTTACGTAAAATGCAGTTTGATGTTTTTCACATATTGTCTACTTGATGTCAGAAATTTCCCTCATGAAAATCAGGGAAATTTCTGACTTGAGTAAACCTTATAATTTCTGCACAAATCATTACAACAGCCACAAATCATTACAACAGCATTGGTAGTGCAGAGTTAACCTGTGTGATCTCTTACTCAGCTTCTGGCGGACAGAATCCTGATGTTTTATTTTCAACTTAATAATTTGACAACTTTGTGCAGCTTTATTATATCCCAACAAATACTTAAAACTACAAGTATTTGGTGTTTTTATAACACCATCAGAAATCAGCTATAGGGATGAAACCTAATTTTAAAAAAAATCACAGAATAATTCCTCAACTGAAAGAAATATCAAATTATTCCAAGGCTCTGTACCTTAATCCTACTAGCTTTACTAGCTTTTCAACACATCCAGTTGGAAATTAATGTTTTTACTATTTAGGGCAAGAATAAGTAAAGTGAGGTACTCTTTTCCTCCCAAAAGTACTCATCTACTTTTCATATGGCCAGAATAAAAACTATTTAAGCAAAACTAAAATCTGATGATTCTTTCCTTCTGGACAATATTGAGTATCATCAGACATTGTCATCTGTTTAAGAAATACTGATTCCTCCACAAAGAATGGAATTTACATGCAACAGCCTACTGAGAGTTCAGTGGATTCTTCCTCAATTTTAAGCCAAATTCAGTGGGAAAAGAGTCATCTTACATTGCTGAAATGCAATGCATTTTCTACAGTGCAGTTTTCCAACGTGTACAGTAGATGGCAGTGTGATATTAACTGAAAACTGGCTTCCACTTCGATCGTTTCAAAGAATATCTATTTTTCTCTGCAGAAGTACCCATATCTCTGCCTGGAATAGAAGCCATTCTATTCACTAACGAATATAAAATGTGCAAAAAATAAAAATTTACACAAGCATATTTAGAGAAGAAAACAAAAGAAAGCAAAGTAAAGGGAAGAGGAAAACCTAACACATTCAAGGTGACACAGGAACTCTCAGAAAACTCTGATAGAAGATCCTTATTTAACTGAATAGTATAGATCCTTAAATGTTGGGTCCAGTCCTCCTTTAAGTCACAGCTATGTAAAAAATGTGGGTCTTCAATGCAGCCAAATATTTATCTAATGTAGATTTAGCTCAGAATTCAAATATGAAATCATTTGCATGCAGGATACTCACTATTCTTATGTTAGCCAACACCATGTCAGATCTGATGTTTTGCAAGCAGAGCCAAGCAAAATATTTCCAATGAAATGTTTGGATTTGTTTGTTATCTTTCCTTTCACAGTGCAATATATAGCAAATCTCAAAATAATAATAAAAAAATATTTATCCACAGTCAAGAGTATGCATACATGTATATATACATTTTAAATCTGTAGGTAACAATTATGCCTAAGAATTAATTGGCTTTGAACTTCTCAAGGTTTGCTTGGGCGCTAATCTGTCTTAAAACTCCCTCTGTCTAGCATTTCAAAATAGATAGTTTATTTTTTTTTCCATTTCTCCATTTTCCAGCCAATTTAATGAATTTCAATTTTATCTAATCATATAGAAAATAGAAGAGAAAGTCTATTGAGACACCATTTATTTGTGGCACCTACAAGGTTTAATTTCATACTGTGAATCACATTTTGTTTAATTAAAGGTTTTTTTGGAGGAAGATCATACTGAAAAGCAGGTTTTTTAAAAACACTTTTTTCTTCTGTGAAATACTATTTAGTTTTGAAGGGTTTGTCTTTTTCAATTCCTTTCAGGGATTCTAGTCAAGAACTGAGGAACCATTTTGTTACAGGACTTTTTCCTTTTTTTCTTTTTTTTTCTTTTTGTCTAACTGAAACAGGTCAAAAAATAGTTCTGATTATCACTTCAGCCTCTCTTCAAGTATCACACAAGTAATCCTACTGAATTTCACTAAGAAAAGAGGCTAAATTAAGGACCTGATGACTGAATAAACTACTATCCAGGAGTAATACTCCTACTAAATAACAACGGAAACCTAGCAGTGAAGATTAATGTATTATTTCAAATAATATGATGTAAAATGAGTCTGCTCCTCAAGAGTGGTCTACCAGACTAACTGTTGCATCTGTATTGCCCAGTGATATTCATCTGGTTTATACTCCAGAAGATACTGAAACAAAGGTATTCATACTGCCTACCTAAATTTGGTCACACTCATCTCTCTCTGTTTATCCATAACTACATTGGTGTGTACTGTGGACACGTTCCCCTTCTCCTCAGACATTTTTCTGGAGCACTGAGATGGAGTATCCACACTTTTTTTCTCCATAGCCCCACAATTAGAACTTCAGTCATTCTAGATTTTACTATCTGTACTAAGGTCATGGATGAGTTTTTGAGGGACGTGGTTTAGCAGATGATGGGTGCAGTTGGACTTGATGATCTCAAAGGTCTTTTCCCACCGGAAGATTCTATGATTCTATGGTGGAGTCGCTTTCTTGGTCTCTTGTTAGGAAACCTGCAGTACTAAATTAAACAATGTTAGAGAATATCCCCAAATACTGTACCTCAATCATCTGTCATGTTTTGACTTGGGGAGTTCCTGCCCTTCCCAGGAAAATAACATAGGCCAGGGCAGCTCCCACAGGCAGGTCCTGGCTCAGGAGATCTGAGAAGAGTAATACAGACATGGACCGATATGCGCTACTCAATTGCAGTGCCAGAAAACACCCCAGAACATTTAATTAACTACTACAGACATAGGCACTATATGAGCTGTGTCCAGTTGGAATTTAAAAGATGTCCTGAATTATATGGCACCAAGTGTATTATAGTAGCTTACTTGCTGGCTTAAACATAAGTACCTTCCCAATGCTGCCTACAAGGATCCAAGCCTCATAAGCATACCAAGCTGATTTATGCTATAACCAGTTAATTCCATATCATATTTCTACAGGAGGTTTATTCACTACCAGAAGCTGGAGAAAGGGCACTTTTCACTCTACATCTTACTTGTTTTCCAATAGTCACACACTAGTTTTTCATGGATATTAAAATTCATACTATACAGTCATTTATAAAAAAAAAAAAGGATACATACAGTAACCAATATGGTACTTTATCTTGCTAAAGTTTATACTTATGTACTAGTATCACCAAACCATCATCACAACTTCAGAAACAGATTTATCACCCATGGCATTTTATCACCCATTTTTTTTTCTTACAATGAAGTAAGGAACATAAAATCACCTGACTGGGCTCTGACCTGGATCAGCTTTGAAAGATGTGATTTTATCTTTGGAACAGCAGTGCATGAGGAGTTTTGCAAGAAAGCAAAAAGGCATCTGGACGTCAGTCCCTCCATAACATGATCTCGCTGCCACTGAGACTGTCTGTTGCTTCCATGGGAAGTTGTAGCACAGCTCTCCCAGGAGCTTGATAATTCTTTTTTCTGCTGCAAACATGCCATGGAGAAAGGAACAGCTGGACTACAGGGTGAATTTCAGCACCGCAGCAAAAAACTTGGTTCCCTCCCTACCCCAAAACTGGTATTCAAACAGGTACACAACTACTGTATGTTCATCAGCACATACAATGTGCATAACTCCTTTGAATTTCAAGCAGACATTCAGACTACAATATCAGACACTGACTGATAGACCTAGCCTGGAATATGAAACAAAGAGAAGTTGTATGATCATCAACTATTGCAGTTATCTATTTTATTTCATAAAGAAGAACCACTAAGCCTATTTTCATTCTCACATACTACATGCCTAGAGCTTTGCTGTACCCCTGGCTCCCAGCCTGTCCATGTTTCTGGCACACAGATAGCGTCTGTAGGGGCCACCTCAAACTCCAGACCATGAAACTATAAAAACATTCATCATTAATTTAAAACTACTGAACCAATTTCCTTCAGAATTCCTCCAGGATTTTCTTGTGAGCACTTGAGCAATGTTTACTCAACTGCTGCATAATATTTGCCACAAAAAAAATGTGTACCCCTATCTCCACAGAAAAAAAACAACAGCCTCTTTAAAGCCCCTACAGTGCTGTGAAGTGTTAACTAAACTTGCACATGAGCTGGCTAATGATAGGAGAAAATATCAGTAAATTAGGATCAAGGAGCTAAGACAACCTGAGCTTAAAAGTATTTCTTGTAAGCTTTTTCCAAAGTAATGTAAAAACAGACCATGGGACCACCTAACTCCTTTTGCCCCTAAGGTTCTAAACTGGTTTATACAACTCATGAAAGTCTTGTGCCCTGCAAAAATAATTTTGCTCAAGGTATTGTGAGCCTTTACAAGTATGACAGTTAATGGGTTGTAGTATATGGGTTGTAAAATATTTAGTACTTTTTTGTGTGTGTGTGTTTCAGATGTTGAGTTATTGAAAGGGTCTCCCCTGGGCAGCTTTTTTTTTCTTTTGTCTTACTCAGAATATAATGTAAAACATCCAAAAGCAGAAAATTCACTCTGATACTCTTGGAGATTTTCACAACTAAAGAGTCACGTTTGAAGGAAATAAATGAGGTGGTTTCCAAAGTTAGGGTTTAACAGAGAAGCACACAGAAAGAAGCAACTTATGTTGTACTTTCCTTACATTATGCTCTACATAATTTTCAAATAAATTCAAGTTCATATGTAATAGCAGCAGATATAATGAATCCTATATTAAATTTTACTGCACATGCACATGGGAACATAATAAGGACAAACCACAAGCCAAATAATCTGTGATTTCTCAAAGGCCAGCTGAACCTGTTCTTATCTGAAGCTCACTGCAACCATATTATCTCAAACCCCCATACCTTTTCAAAGTCTATAGCTTAAATAATAAATATCTAGATAGGAAAATTAAATTATGCATGTCTCTAAGAATGCTTACACTTTCCAATAACAGAACCAAAAATATGTTCTCTTTCTTAAAACTTAAGATGATGCAGTGATTGCATGTGAGAAGTGGGGTCAAGAGAACCTCTGAGATCTCTTATATAAACATGAGAAATCAAACATTATTCTCATATGCTGTTGAGGCTAATAATTTGTTGGGGAAACACATCCAGTCTAGCTCTGAAGACAGAGACTGAGGATCCATCACTTCCTCTAGTAATTGTCTCTGCAGTTAATCATTCCACTGCCAAGAATATTGCCCAGTTACTAATTTAAATTTTAATATCCAGCTATTATTTCTCATTATACCTTTCTTTCCTAGATCAGACTTTTCTTTTTATACATTGTAGATAAATCTCTGTTCATCGTCTTTCTGAGAAGTTAAACATATGGCAGGTTTTGTGTACCCTTCTTTAAAGCTTATTTTGCCGCCCTCAAATAAAGTTTTTGACTCTTATCTGCACAGTTTCCAACTGAATTATCTGTTGAGTTTTCCGGTATCTTCTATAAAATATGCAGCTCAGACTGGAGGTCAGAGTTCTGCTCATACATAGGATAAAATTGATTTATTTTACTGTTTCCTTATTACCAAAGTCATATAGCCAAGAACTGCATTCAAATTTTTCTCTCTGCCTTGTAGTGGACTCATGATTTCTTCTAAGAAACACTGGCTTTTTAGACACCATTCCTCATCCTGCAGGTATGCATTCCTAGTACTGTAACTCTTTGATCTTCCAGAATAACTTCACATTTAACTAAATGAAAATTAATTCTGTTTGAACAGGACCACTTTACAAAGAAACCTGGATTTTTCTTTAGGTCTGCTCTAGAGTATTGTTTACTATTATCCTCAGATTATTTATTTTTTAAAGAATATGTTTATATAATTGACTGAAACAAATAGCAATACTTACAGAACCATACTAAGGCCATCATTTTTTCTTAGACATCAAGCCAGCACATGCTTTAATTTCATTTTGTAGCAAAGATAAGAAAACTTTTACAGAGCTATAAAATTCCCAAGCCTGAACATTTTCAAGTATGATAGTTAGCCCTATCCATTATTTCTGTGACGATTCCATTAGCTCATTTCTACAGCTGCAAATATTAATCCAAAAGAAACTGACTTTGCAGAAGCTTTCCACATATGAATGAATAGGTTTAGTCCTCACACAAAGAAATTTGACTTTGAAAGGAATTCCGTTTGGATAAAATTATCTGCTGATGTTATGACAAAAACAAACAAAATAACCTGGGCTGGACTTAACCATATGCCTTAACAAATTTTACATCTGAAGCTGCAATAAGCAATTAATAAAATGTCATCTGTCAAGGGAGTGCCATAGAACCTGGACTTCATTCATTTTCACCATAAAGCTTATGTCTAGAAAAAGCTATGAAAAGCCTGAACAGAGTGTATTTTCAGAATGAAACCAGTATTACTGCAGTTATGGGGACTACACCTTATCTGGATCCAGCTGGAGCAGCTTAGGACATTTTTGTCCCAGCCGTTCCTCAGTGTCCACCACCTGGCAATTACCACTCACAGCTCCGCAGGCACAAGAGGCTGTATTAACAATTGCTAATCCACCAAAGCACAAAATTGTGCCTGCAGGAAGGCTCAGATCACCTCCCTTGGCGCTGAATGCCAGCCAGCAGACTGCGCGGGCTGGATGAGGAGCATGTGCATGCTTCTTCACCCAGCACAGCTGCAGAAGCATCTACAGTGGGGCAGTGCTGCCTTCAACATCTATAAAGAACTGAACAAAGGCTTATTTTAAAATTATTTTACTAAACTAAAATAAACTCTTGACAATAAATTTATCCATATAAGCTTTTTCCCATGCTTAAAAGACTAAATAATGACTCTGTATTTCAACCCTAAGTGCATCAGCGTTTAAACATGTTGTATTTAAAACCATGAATTTTTCATAGTTAGGATCTACCTGAAAAAGAAAAAAAAAAAAACCTTTTCCTCTCCCAGAGATAAGAGACATTGATTGATTTGCTAGAGGAATGAATGGTCTACACCATCTCTGTTAAGCCAGACTATCGCTGCAGATGCTCTCAGCACCACAGGGGGCTGTCTTCCCTCCTCATATACACAGCAGCTTGGATATAGCCCTAGCATCACGTGCTATAAGGACTGTAATGTGGTGTCTAATAATACACATGGAGAGGACAAATTAAGTTGTCTTCTTATTCTGATATACATCTGCAAAAAAGACACCATTAGTTTAAACAACCAGCCTAAACTAAATTGAAAACTAAAGTTTTTCCTTGCATAAAATGTTTAAAAGTACATAATCACTGATAAAGCTGAAGAAAAATGTGTGAATGCTTTCTTAAGAAGAAAAGGAAAGAGAATATATGAAATAAACACAGCATGTAGCTTAAAGGCTGCTTGCCATAAAAGGCTTTTCCTAACTGGAAGTTACAGATGTACTTACAAAACAGATGTACATCAAAGACTGTTGATTAGAAGCACAGAGAGAAGTAATTATCAGTTAATTTTTTCAAAAAAGAAATTCTTTATTCTAATACCAATAAAACCTTAGTATGTACAGAATGATTCCATGGGTTTAATTAACCATATGACAAATATAAATGTATGTGCTATTCCTGCTCCACATCATCACATTCTTATGACTACTTTGAGTGAGCTTCTGATGGATAGTAGATCTTGGCTTCATTATTTTTGTGACAGTATTAGCTTAAAGACACTGCATAACTAAAATTGTTCAAGATCTATTTATTTTTTGCTTAGAAGCACCTGATGCTAATAATTCTTTGTGGACCAGAGATATTTCCACCAGTAGAAACTGAGGCTGGCAATCACAGACAGTCCATCCTGCAGTGCAGTGGGTACAGCAGTACAAACCACAATCCTTTCTAAACCGGTGGCCAGCTGCAAGGGCCACATCTTACAAATAAAGAGGCAGAGCACAGGTTTGAATGCAGCCCTGAAACACTAGCAGGTTTCCCAGCACATTTCAGACTAGAGCCAATTAGTACTCCTCCCAAGAATGGTACATTCCTGCCTATATATTCTTTGCAGAAGATCAAGACATGATGAAAGAAACCTTTTAGACTTCACTAATTTCAAATTAGCAGCTGTTCTTCAAGCTGAAAAATTTTTACAGTTCTGATTTTAGACGTGTAAGTCCCTGGACTGGAATAAGTGGACCTGAAAACCAGACATACATGTGTATAGCTTTGGCTACATACTCAGACTGTGCTGATACCATTTTTGACACTAGAAGGAAGTATTTACTTGAACCAAGTTCAGCTAAGTGATTATCAGCTTCTCACATTGAAGTACAGTTGATCTCTACTGAATGCTAATTATTTCATCATGTCAGCAAATTCTCTCTTCTTGGCCAGTGCTTGTCTTACAATCTGTTCCATGTGTTGATTTAAACTGGCCTATAAGTTTAACAGTGGGTGGTAACTGGATCATTTAAGGTGTGTCAAACTTATCAAATTAGTTACAAATATCCACTCAACTGTTTATTTTCTCTACTGAGACAATTAATCCACTGTTATAACCACTTTCCTTCTCTCTAACTCAGACTGGAAGGAAATATTTTCTTCTCATTTTCTGGCTTCAGGAGATTACTTTCAAAATTCTGTTTGAATTTATGCTCCTTCCAGTTATGCTTATCATCTTTCAGTGCAGCCGAATAACTACTTACTTCCTAATGTTATCCAGTTATTCTTATTTAAACTTTTTTCCACACATACAGGCTTCGAACATGTGATTTCTGTGCCTGCAAATTTCTGTGTAAATAAACAAGATAATAGCCCTTCCCCCTAAATAGGAAACAAAGTACTGATATGCAGCCAAAAATAAATATTTGTAACACAGAATAAGAATTTCTCTGATTTGCCTGTCTATGCAGACAAATAAAATCTGCGCAATTATATAGATTAGTAATTAGAAATTGCCCATGTTATAGTTCGTCTCTATCAGAACTATGGAAACATCCTTGGTAAGAGTGACAAAGCAGACTGACTCACCTATCTCCATGATGAACATTCACAATGCGCAGTAAGTTATTTGCATGTAAGTAACTGGATGGGAATATCCTGCCACTATAAAATAAGCATGCCATATAAGAAAAAAGTTTTAAAATTCACATTAGGATGTAACAACAACATCACACCATAAGTTAAAGAGTATTTATACAGTTGAATTTTCATTGATACTCAGCTTTTCGAAAGAAAATACCTTTGCCATTTTAATATTTCTAGAATGCTGAAAATAATGTCACCATTTAAAACTACTTACCAGTTCCTGCATGGAACAACCAACAGACAAAACACACAGGAACATTTAAGAGCGATTTGTGAGGTAAGAGCAACAAAGCAATTATTCATTGTCAGGAAATATGTCTATTTAGATTAAGTGATCATAATATTATTTGTTTCCAACGAATACAATTCTATGATCTTTAAACAGCACATTATTTTGAAATATTCCTGACTTAATAAATTAGATGACTGATTTATTTTTGAAAATCTGGATAAACATACAGACAAAATCCTTGTGAATCAAGACTTTCCATGCCAAGTCTCAACTGTGAAGGAATTTTTATGATCAAGTACGAATTCCTGGAAAACACGGTTTATCATAGAAAAACTGGCAACACTTTAACAGTATTTACTCTAACAGGCGCCACTATAATGGGCTGCAGATCTATGAATAGGCCAAGAACAGAAGCTAAAACTATCACTGAACAATACAATATGTTAAAAAATGGGAAAATATTTTTTCTTTCCTAAATCATAATAGATGGGATTGATTTCAATCCTTATTTTACATAATGAAGAACTTAACTGGCCTGAGCTCATTATTTCTCAAAAACATTGTTTTGATAAGTAATTCTGTTCAGAAACTTCATTTGGTAGTGAAAATATGGTCATGTTTGAAGAACTGATTTGTTCTCTTCTTACATGCAAGAATTCCTGCTTGGGAACATAACTACACTTTCAAACAACAGATCAAATATGTTACTATTGCTAGCAGAATTTTTTTCATTCTATGCTGTCCATAAGTCTTGACCCTCAAATGTGCAGGCCTATTTGCATAACGTTAAGGCCTGATATAGTCAGCTGGTAGCATCAAAACACAAAAATATCAGAATACAAAAACATGAAAGCAGTTGCTCTGGGTCAACCAAGAATCCACCAAAACCACATTGTATTGTAACAATAGCCAAACACTAACATGTTGGTAACAGCGTAAGAGTAGGATGTGTACAGGAAGTGACATACGGAGGTACTTACTGCGTAAGGAATTGCAACAGGTTTTTGCTGGGGAATGTATATTCTGTTAGAATCCTTTTAAGTGAAAGCCCCACTGTTCACCCTTTGGCCACTAAGTACCTTCTTTGTCGCTTCATGATCCTAATCTTACAAAGCTAGTTAGCATCATGCAACATTTTGGCTTATACTTTTTCAGCTCATAATAGAATGGACCAAACTTCTTTTGCACAGAAGGGACAGCAAAATTTGCATAACATTGAAAATGCATGAAATCTAGGCTTACCAAGGAAAAAAGACAGGCACTGAACCTGTACATCGCACATGTACTGCCTGAGAGATGAGAGACTAGAAAAAAATAAAGGCAAATCTGATCTGCTGTATGAGAAGAGACTGAGAGAGTGGAAGAAAGAGTAAAGTTATAGCTGACCATAACATCGCTTTCGTGCTAAAATAATGGTGGCCCTGCACATCAGGTTCATTCCTGACATGACAGGACATGAATCTACTTCTTTTGCCATGCAAGCCTCCAGCATCATGTAATCATACGGAAGCTGCCAACTGAAAATCTTGTAGCTCCGTAGTATATAATCCAAAAATGTGTGCATCACTCCACCTCTAATTTAAATGCTTTACAAATCAGACAGATAATGCCTGTATTTCAGTTATCCTAGGTTTGCTACTATAGAAAGTGATTACATCTTTTTGCATACAGCTTCCAGTTACTCACAGTTTTCAAAGACAGACACAGAATTATAGTTAAAAAGATGAAAGCATGTGGAGACACTGATTTCTGATAAAGTGACTGGTTAAGATTTCCTCTTACAAGCTAACTGCATCAGACAACACTCTGAAGTAAGAGATCTATCATCTCTGGGAAAGGAAACACTTGTTTTATTAATGGAAGAACACATAATTAATAACAAAAACATGTACTTTCTAAGTCTTTCTGCTATGGCCAGAGAGCTTTTGAATATCTCCAAGGTGAGAAAATCCACAGCCCCCTGGGAAACCTGTGCCACTGCTTGGTGACCTTCACAGTAAAAAAAATGTTTCCTGATATTCAGAGGGAACCTCCTTTTCTTCAGTTTGTGCCCATTGCCTCTTGTCTTGTCCCTGGGCACCACTGAAAAGAGACTGGCCTTTACCTTATTATCTCTCCCCTCAGATATTTATATACATTAATAAGATCACTGAGCCTTCTCTTTTTCAAGCTAAACAGCCCCCGCTGTCTCCGCTCTTCCTCACAGGATCTCCTTATAGGAGAGATTCTCCAGTCCCTTTAATCACCTTCGTGGCCTTTTGCTGGACTCTCTCCATTATGTCCATGTCTCTCTGGTACTGAGGAGCCCAGAGGAGGACACAATATTCCAAGTGTGGCCTCCCCTGTGTTGAATAGAGAGGAAAAATCTCCCTCACTGCTGGCAACACTCCTACTAATGCAGCCTAGGACACCAGTAGCTGTCTCTACTGTAAAGGCACATTGCTGGCTCAAATATATATAATATATTGAGACTTTTTTATTTTAAGGTTATAAAATATACCCCATTTACTTAGATTACCCATAAAATTCAAAATGGCACCATCACTAAACATCAAAATTATCTGGTAGGCCAATAAAAAGGATATTATCTGTCAAGGTTAATTACATCAATGAATTTACTTCACACAGAATGAAAGAGCTTGCAGAATTTAATGAGTGAATTATAGCATTAACAAGTAAATAGGAGAGGTATACACAGTGGAAACCTCTGGTTGTTAAAATCAATAAAGTGCAAGCAGAGGAAGCAGAAGGAAACCAGGGAAGTGGGGAAGAATATAGTTAAACATGGAGAAATGTGTCAATGACAGAAGGAAGAAGAAACCAGGTAGGAGAGCTGGAGATAGGAAGTAGTTCTGAAATACACTATGAGCCTGATGGTCAGGGCAAAGGGAAAGGGAAGAACGAGAAGTATACATTTTGGTGAATTTATGTTAATTGATGTTTTTGTAATCACTTTCAAAACAAAGTAATTACTTATGTATTATATATTAGTTTTAAAATAAAGTATTGTAACTATTTTATAGGAGGGCAGAAATCTGGTAGCATTATGCATGTCTGCTAAGCTCAGCAACTTTGAAAATTCAGTTTGTGGTAAAGCTACTACAATTTGATGTATACCTGGAGGTGTTATTTTCAGTACACACTATGCAATCACCCTTACAAGAGTGGATCTGTCTTTGTACAAATATCCCGAGTTGCTCCATCAAACAAGAATATCAACTCTTGTCTCAATACAGGACTGAAATTGTGCATAAGATTTGACCGGAGTATTATGAAATACTATCAGACTTTTTTTTTCCCCTCAAGTGACTTAAAAAAAACATATTGATTTTTATTGGCTATGTTGAAGAGCTAGTAGGAATGTCCCAGCAAAAAAGCACAATGTGCACAAAAGCTATGTCTCCTCACCAGACTGCATTATTCCATTGAAACTTATTTATTGTAGTAACCATGAAATTAAGTTTTAAGGTTATTTACTAGCCACATCTTGCCATTTAGGAAAATAGCTCTTTATCAAGTAACACAATTATACATAGTACAATAACAATATAATCATATAAAACAAAACACAAGACGTTTACCACAATTAGAATATTTTCATATGCTTCTACAATTCTTACTTTTAGCCAGTACTGGAAGTTCCAAAAGACTGGAAGAAATATTGTTCTTATGGCATAATTTCAAAGAGAGATTTTGTATCCCTTTATAAGGGTAAGATAAATGAAAAGATGGTCAAGAATTTTTGCAATGATATAGAATGCTAAATATGTTTGTGGTCATTTTTAGGATTCTTGGGTTGTGTGTCAATATACCTACTGTATTCAAAGACATACTGTCCTATCACTAATCCAAAATACTAAGTAATTCACAGATACCTACAATAAAGAAATCTTGACTTCTTACTCTCCTTTCACTATCTCACTCCTTGATTTAGCTCTTGTAAAAATAAGGGTTAAATATTTGAAAATATAATAAATTGGATATATTTTCACTAATACCAGGAAATTCCCAAAAGAGTGCAGAAAGTTTTATTGCCAAAGTGTTTCAAACACAATTTCTAAACCAATGTCATGGAAAGTTCCTTGAGGAGCATTCAGCACATGTAACCACTAGATTATTTTGTCCCATTTAGGTTAATGTTTAACTGCAACATAGCCAGAAGTATTTCATAAATTAGGTCACTGCTTCTGAAATAAAAGAGACTATGGGACTATTTGTAATCTAGCATTTTACAATCTTGAATTTTAGTATGGAGAAAAAATCTCACAGCATGCTGCACAAAGCCGTTATTTTGGGCAGAAGAAGACCAACTTTATGTTGGATATTTTCAAAAACCACCAAGGGATTCAGAACAGCAAGTCCAAACTAGAAGTTAGTAATGCATATTGAGAAAAGCCAGAGGATCCCTTAAAACATATTCATCCCTCTAAAAGGATGAGTCATAAGTGTTCAAAAGTGATCAGCACTTAGTAGGGCCTGCTTATAACAAAACTGTAATTGAACAAATTTTTGAAAGCCTAAACAACAACAGTTGTGTATTAAAAGAAGTACCAATAGCTGAAGATTCAAATTAGTCTAGATCTGAGTATCTTCTGGATTTAGGAAATACTAGCAAGCCTGAAAGCATACAAACACTTTTTATTTCCATGCTTATAAGCATACATGCTAATAGTCATGCTATATATTACAAACAACTATTGTCCTGATCTCTAAGGTGGAGTACTAGGTTTTGGAGATAACATGGTAAGTTTTAGGTATAAAACATGAGACATGTCAAACTTATTTAGGAAAAAATTCAAGCATAGACAAAATCTAAATTTCCATGTCTTCGCCAGTTTTTTGGGGGAGTTATAAAAATCAAAGCAGAATACTAAATGTTGACTCTTCAGCTACAGTAACTTGAACAAAATTTCTGTCAAAATAAAGATAGACTATAAGAAATAGTGTCTGAAGCTTCAAGCACGGAAGATCTAGATCAGATTTTAAAATCTGGCAGAAAATCACTCCAAAACTTCCAAACTAGATAAAGTACCTCTTGCACTTATCTTTGAAAGTGTAAGATCACCATAAGTACATTTTAGCTCCTTTTTAATGAAAAAATGTTTGCTAGCAAAAATGAGATCATGGAGGTTGTTTAGTACTAAGTTCTGCCAAGTGTAAACAATTTTTCTCTGAGTTACTACTGAGTCATATGGTTAACGGCAGTAACTACTATCACTTCATTTTCCATAAAACTACTTAGGTTTGAAACCTCTCACACTTCCTCCTTGTGACTACTGTCCACTGTTAAACAATCAGAAAGTGCTTGCTTTCAAAATCTAATACATGTGGTAACATGGTGGCATCACTACTGTTCAATGGCCTTTTAAAATGTGCATTTTTTATTTTAAATTTGGCCATCTAAAGATCATATTTACATCAACACTATTGTAATAGGATAACTTCAATCAGCTCAACTTCGAAGACCAGAAACAACACGTTTTTTAAAAGTAAGTTACTTTATATTAGCAGAATGTAAACTGGATTTGGAAAAGGATAAAGGCTTTGGAAAGCAAGACTACCTCATAACTGGGTCTAGTGCAATCCCATTGAGGACACACAATTATACATATTCAACTCAAATGAAACTGCTGACAGGAACCAAGGATGCAAATTACCAGCTATTATTTCACTCAGTCACAATGCATTGCATTAGCTCATTTTTTCAGAGCCTAAACTAGAATACGAATTTCTAATCTCCTCAAATTAGCATGCTAGATCATTGCATTGAAGTGCTCCTTTACTAGTAACACTCGATTTTTTGCTGCTGACTAGGTTTTATGTAAATACCCCGAAAGTAAGCTCTTTGGAAATTTTCCAAATCTATAGCCCTACACAAAAACATTATCTTTTTCACAAATAAAATGCTAAATATTTTCATACAGGAATACATGAGGCATTTCACAAGAATACCTAAATGAAACACAGCATTTTATCAAACATTGAAAACTCTAAACCAGCACCTTTAAAAACATTCCTTTTTTTAGGCTGGACATCAGGTACAAGTTTAACAACCACACTGAGTCAGTCACAAGTAAGATTTTAAACCACTACATTTTTTTTAAAAATAATCGATTTCCAGTGCTTTTTATTTAATTTCTGGTGTTGAAATATTCAGGGTATTTGTGTTTTCAGACTTTTGCCTGCAGCTACAAAGACTGGAAAAATAGCTAAAACATAACATAGGTGGTTCCAGAAGCTGAGCTTTAAGAAATGAGGAAACTAGTGACAAGAAAGCAATACTGGGATTCCCCATTAACGTCCACATTACTATGTTATTCTCATCACTTAAAATTGTCTTATGGAGTGATACGGTAAGGCCCTTTTCTAACAATTCCTGCAAGTAATGCATGGTAACTTCCACAGCTCAAAGAGTTCTGCTGAAGGATGTATCTGAGCATTTTTCCAAGTGTAGACAGGGCACGAATACTCTTAAAGATTTCAAGGCATTTGTACCTTTCATTTCATAGCTGATGCATTGCGTTGCAATGCTGGTAGTATCAGTTTCAAATCCTGAAAAAAGTGTCTTTCAAAAATCAGTCATTTTTGATTGAGGGAGAAGCCCAAAGTTCCCCCATCACTCTGTTCTCAGTAAAAAGGCCTTCCCCTATTCTCTTATTTATTATAGTCCTAGAGCAAAACCATTAGAAAAAATAGTATAAGTGGTATAGACAAAACAAAATTGCTAGTGAGCTGATGTGATGTTTTTACTACATTCTGAATACTTCTAGAGAGTTTACCCAGTTAATTGCATAATTAGATGAAATTCTGGTTGACAGCATAAAATAAAACACATCCCTATCAATGTATCCACCCTGTTTTAATAGCTCTGAAAAATGATACAGAGATGCTGACTTGGACAACTATCTGAAAAATAATAAAAATTATGTAGTTCTTTTGCAACGCATTGCTCCCAGCTTTAACTGAGCCAGTTATAACTCCATGTCCAGTAATGCTATTTAAATTCTTATTCTACACTCAACTGGTTTTATATTTTTTTTTCTAAAATCATTTTTATAGGACAACATTCCCCGAATTAGATTCAATTAGGAATTAGGTTCCAAAATTTCTCAATTAAGTGAAAAGGACTGTAGTTAAATTCTGGTTCCTATTTTAAGTTCCCTTTTAAGTTCTGAGATCCCATTACTTTATAGAACAAGTAATAATCACAAAACAGCCAGAACTTGCTTCTTTTTTAAACCAATCAAGCAATGAAAATTTGCTGGCTTTGATGGAACTGCTGGCTTTTGGCAATAATTATTAAGAAGCTCACACTCATCAGCTAGGAAAGATTAATAGGAACTCATATATAGAACAACACTAACATATTCCAGAGAAGTATCTCACCCAAAGACCTATGATGTGAACTCTTTATAAGCTTGAGTTACAGTTTCAGATACTGTAAACCCATGACACTATAATAAAAGGAGGGGGGTAATTAAAGGGGGTGTTCCCCTCCAAAGAACTAGAATTTCTTTTATTATCTCCCGGAAAAAAAAATAATTCAGATGGCTGGAAGAAAATTAAGAGAAAAGTAATACATTATTCTTTCACAACATACTCCAGCCAAAAAAACACTATTCTCAAAAGACGTATGAATCAACTATTTTTTTAAAAGCTTGAAATTTTAAGGACAATGACTCATTTAATAAAAAACTCCATTTGAAAGAAATATTCAGCATGTTATAAAATTTCTTTCAAAACTCTTTGGTCCGTTTTGGGGCTGTCTCTATTACCAAGTCCTGCAGAAATGATAAATCCCTCTTCTCTTTTTCTTTGCCACAGCTGCAAGAGAAAAATGAACCTTATCTCATGAATCTAGGACGCATGATCCACTGGCTTCCCTGTTCTCAAAAGAGGTATTACTACATCCTACGCTCAAGCTGGCATTGAATTGCAGAGCCGATTAGGGAAGTCTGGTGGAAGAATAATCATGTACTGAGTGCTGCAAATTTCAGCTGATAGCATCTATTTATAAGCCCTGCAGAAAACATTTCATCATCTTTAATGCTTATGATCATTACATCAGAACATTGATATTTTGTATTAAAAACTGACGGACTCTAATGATCTTGAAACAAACTTGCTTTTGCTTCAACACTTATCTCCCTATATCCTGCCACAGTACTTTCTTTTAGCTAGAAACCTTCCACCAACTACTCCAGCTGCCTAACCAGAGCAGATTTGAACCAGGATATTCTAAACAGAATGATTTGAAGCCTGACACAGAACTCACTCAGTAGATATTCTTTATCTGGGGAGTTTTTATAACCAATGGCTGAAGAAATTTCTGGGCTAACAGATACAATCTCGTAAATACACTCAGTCCTACTCATATGTCATTCCTAGTACTATATGGCAGAGTCATGAATTAATTTTTAGTGCACCTCTCCCGCATAACCTTTTTCCATTCTAAAAATGTATTCTCTACATTTTGCCAAACTCTGGGTTTTCTTTGCTAGGTCTCAGAAAAGTTTTTTCTTCTAGTTTAGATGTTGTAAGGAACAGATGGTAAATCAGAAGGTAACAAAATACTGTGCTCCACAAAATAAGAGCAAAAATACAAAGCTGAAGTTTAAACATCTTTGCAGTAGTTCAACTAGCTTTGTTTTAGACACCCTTCAGGCATTTGTCATTTCAAGTAGCAAATAAATGTAGCACTTCTTTCAGTAGTGAAAATACTGTAGTATACAGCTAAATAAAATCTAGCTTCAAGACAGTTACGCTGTCTAGCACAATCTTTAAAGTCCCTTCCAACCCAAACATTGTACTAGATTGATCAAAGCTGCCTGGCGCTTGCATCTAGTCAAAAGCTAAGGTGTCCTTGTGCAATTTCAAAAGCAATGAATTAAGCAAAAAAGTTTGACAGTTTTTATTATACTCTTTCTACTGTGATGAACTCTTTGTGTAAGTACAGTTGGCTACTCATTAAAGATGTTCATATTTGTATCTGACAGAAAAGCAAAATAATTTAAGAGGTGGTTCCCATTTTCCTCAGTTCACTATAATATGAGTCACAGTGTTATCATGGATTACTAATGTCATTGGAAATACTTGTGATCTTTACGCTACATGATAGTGCAACTCAAACAGAGGTGCCTGAAAGTCATGCCCCTTGTCTGAACTTCTTAAAGTTCTGAATAAATAGGACATGCTGTAAAGTATCTGGTCTTATCAGTGCCCTACTGCTGCTGCTCTTTGCAACTAGATACCTGCGTGCTTCTCTGCTTTCCAGCAGAGTCGAAGTTGGTACCACGTTTGCAGAAGCCAGACTTAAGTGTCTGATCAGCTAAGAACGTTGAGGAATGCCACAGGAAACCAATAAATTATAATTCAAGTAAAAATATATAAACAGCCAAGCTAATCAGGTTCTACAAGAAGAAAGATCTCAAGGGAATAGTCTTAAAAGATGAGGTGACAGTCTGCTACTGTGTCTGCAATATTCAAATGCGGTAAATAGATGTGCACAACATAAGATTAATATGTCAGACTTGGTGATATGTAAAACTGTATAAACTCAGTCTTTATTTGAACTCAAATAGCCTTCTTCCTGATTCATGCTGTATAAAGAAACAAACTGATAAACTCTCACGCTAAATGGCAAATATTACATAAACTCCTAGTTCAGTGGAGGAAACTTTACATTAGACTTTTGGGGTCCCTTCAGAATCTAAGCTGTGCCAGTTTGGATACACAAATTAAATACATTTAATAGAGGACTTATTGCATAAAGACATAAAGGACTTCCTATGGGAATCAAACACTTTGGTGCAGTATTGTGTCCATCATAATTATTACTGCTTCTACGCTTGAACGTTTGGTGCAGAATGTTATACTGACACAGGTATATTACTGACCATATGGCATTGCAATTTTACACATTACTACTCATTTTAGCCTAATTTGTTCTTACGACTGTGTCCAGAAAACTATTTAAACATACAGATTTTTAATGTGAGGCTATAATACCACGTAAAATAAATGCAGGGATGTCCTGTTCACCATGAGCAGTTCATGCTTTCAACTGCTTTTTTTCTCTGCTTGCATTTGCACTCCATTCCCAAAGATTATCTACAGTCACCTTTGCAGTTCTTCAGAATGAACCTGGAATTCAAATTGTTCAAGAGGAAGTTCTTTTCATTCACCTCTGAGGTGCAAAGCAAAAAGTACTTTGGGAATCAGTGGTGACAAAGCCTTCCAATCTGAGGTAAAATTATCTCAAATTATCTCAAAAAGCTCTTAAAATCATTAAAATGAGCAATACAAATAAACAATTAAAAAAGCAGCAAAACTTTTTCTCCATTTGCCTCCTTCTATGCTGCTTATGAGAGGTAAGGATATAGGTATACTAGAAGCTTTCTATGATTGAATTGCTACAACACATCCTTAAAAATCAGTGCAGTTGACTCCAGACTAGTTCTAACAATGGCAGCAACTTGATCAAGTGAGAGCAGCTGGGGAGACTGTTCCTCCAACTATTCCCTGTTAGCATTCCCCATTGAATCCTGTAGCCAGCTGGTGCAAGTTAATTAAATTAAATCTAGCTTACAGCAGAGTACTGGAAGCTGCTACCTTTATGAATTGAGCAGCATCCATTTCTAGAATTTTTGTGAGCCTTTCTCTGACAGTTATCTGACAGGAATAAACTCCACAAGAGAATAAGTCTCCCAGATTAGCACTCATGAGCTATGCACCTGTACAGCAAATCACAGTTCTTTATCACAAATAGAGAACCTCATGGCCTGAAAACATAACACCTGCACAGCACTGACCCAGATCTAAGAGATTCTGTATCTCAGCAGGCGTAACTAAGTTGTGCACAGCATCATGCTGTCACTTTTAAACTGTTTCCTTTTTTTGAGCTACCTTATGCAGCGCCACCTTCAGAACTTCTGTACTATGTAGACATGCCAGTTGTGTGTCGGATTTTAAAAGGCATTGGAAACCAGTCAATGAAGCAGCATGTGTGGATAGCCCTTTGCACTCAGCTTACAAAGCCATAAATTAGGACTTAAATATTCCTACATTATTTTTCCATCTAAAGAGCCAAAGAACGGGAAGAATCCGTAATTGTCTACTTCTTAGATTCTTTCCTTTCGCCTCCTTTTTTTGCATGATTTTTTACTTTCCAGATTTGCCATGTCTGGCTGTGGGATAGGAGCAAACAATTTCTGCTAAATTCAGCCTGAATCCATGAGGCTCCTGTCTTAGGCTACCTTAGGTTGCCATTAGCTATCATGCAAGCAGACAAGCACTCAAAATTATTCTCCAGAAGAAAGTTACTATAAAGGGTACAGACAGGCCATCACAATCAATCAAGTTACAGCACTGTAATGAGTTTCTAGCTTAACAGCCAAGCAGCTGTAATTAGCTGCATGTACACTACTAGCCTACTGCAAGTTGATGGGTGATGTAATACTTAGATAATTTAGTCTGCATTGTGGAAGGAGTATGCGCCCAGCTTTATCTACTTAATCTGATAATTTAACAGCTGGTAATCACATATACATCCAAAGAATCTAATTTTTGTCACAGTTGGTTAGAGATCATGAAGCCAGCTCTGCAGAGCAAGGCCCAACATTCAGTCACACACGTGTTTTCTTATAGCATCTTATAGCATGATGAGGCAGACAAAATCTAAATATTAAATACGTAAAAATACTGCAAGTTTTCTAAATATTATAGTATGCTGAAGTCTTTCTTCTTCAGCCACAGTAGCCATTATTTATGGAATAACTCCCAATATATAAACACACATTGTTAGTACATGTTCTGCTGGAGCAATAAACTGTACAAAAGATAAGGAGTATCAGAAACACTCAGCCAAAAATACTACCAGGACTATGTCAGGATGCGTCTCTTGTGTCAATGTTGTGAAAACAAACAATACCCGTTTAGCCTAATAGTTTATTGCTTAAGAAGAGACTTCAGTGCAAGGAAAGTCTTAGTGAAGTGCAAGGAAAGTGTGTGAGGCTGTTTGCTCTAGTCCTATCGCACCTGAAGCAGATGGCTCTCCAGACCTACAATACCCAGGCCTGCAATGTGAGCGAGAATACGTACAGAACTGTGCCTTACTAACTGATCCTCAGGGAGAAAAATATAATGTCAGGTAGATGACTGTTTGCTGGTCTCTCTGCTGTGACTGAAATGGCTGACACTACAATGTACAAAACCAGCTTTCTGGTTGAGAATCAGAAAGGAGTAAGTATATAGCTTTTCCTCCTACAGGTAGATTGTAGTTTCAGAATGAGGAAAAGACAAAAAACAACAGGAGTTATTTCATGAGGGCATGTACAATAAAACTTGTGAAGTAACTTTTATGGACAAATTCCATCTGTGCACTTGGATCAGCTACAGCTCTTTTCAGTATTTGTATTTCCATGTGGATTAGCAGCTGGCTCTCCTTCAGCATTTTTAAACAACCCTGAACTGTATAATTGCTATGGGACATTTCTAACTCACATTCTGGTCATTTATAAGGATTTGCACTCTGGTACTTACTCAGTTATTCATTAAAACCAGAAAACTCCCATAGGAGACACTGAATCACATGATATTCGTGCTACTTCTGAAATACTTAAGGAAACATACAAGTTGAAAGTGCTTATCTGGTCTAAGATACAATAATGGCAGTAAATAAATTGCACATACAACATTTCAATGATTGGGAAAACGATATGAAAGTCTCACCAAGAAACTTATTTCTTATTGTTTCTTATTACTTTAACTAAAAAGGAGGATTGAAAGATTATTTATATTCAGAAGGAAGGGAAACATGCGCTTGAGTTAGAGCTCTTGCACTGCCAGCAATTCCCTGATAATTCATTGAAAATAAGTTGAAAATGTATCATGCTGCACTATGATAAAACAATACATAAAATTCCACAGTCTTGGAGTTGTCCTGAATAAGGTATACAGAGCTAAAACCTTCCACTCAGCTATATATAATGCATTCTAAAATATGCTTCAGACAGGGGTACTGAAGAAGGAAAATTAAAACAGAAATTGGATTACAACCCTTTTCCACAGAAATGTTTTGCTAATGTCACGAAACACACCCTCTAAACGTCACTTTAAACAGATTTTATTTCTAGTCCTAAAAAGAAACACGCTTTTTAAAATTCTGCTTAACTCAAGAACTAAGCCTCTTAAAACCTTTAAAAACCTCACCCATCAGTTAAACAAGGAAACAAACCAAAACCACACTTCACTTCGACAGCACTCCAAGAAAATTCAGCCTACTTACATCCAAGCTAAGTTACAAGTTTCAGTATAAGTACTGTATTATTTCACCATATTCGCACAAACCCACAATTTTAATAATTGCAATTGTAATCCATAGTAATATTTATCTAGACTAAAACAGCAAAAGAGTTTTCTAGGAGCGTTATGATGTAGTATCAAGCTGCCCCAACTCCCATGCCAGATCCATCATTCCCATTTCAAGGAAAAAAACAACCCAAATACCGAACAGTTAGTTAAATTCCCTAAAACTAGGAAGGGTTATCTTCAATAAGGGTTGATAATTCAGAGCATTCAACAGCTTAGCTGTTTAATTTAACTGATCTTATTTCAAACACATAGAAACCAGAGGAGGATGAGTCAATAGACATATCTTGTTAATGGAGCTTTGAAAGCCATCTAGATCATCAAGCAATGTGATGTAATTTAATACAGTGAAAAGGAGTCATTCAAAGGAAACCTGGCTGTTGATCCTTGCCTGATAGTACTTGGTTTTAGAATTAAATGTAACTGCTATTCAAACTGATGTTCAAGTCTACACAGTTTATTAAAAATATTTCTAACTAGTTTTCAGATACAAGTCTAATTGAATTGCAATTTCCTTTTAGAAAATAACTAAGGAATGGATTACTTCCAACAACTTAATAGAAAAATAACAGCAATTTTTTAAAAGTCACACTATGTTTATCCTTGAACTCATTTTAATGAATATGAATCAAATGCATATGTAAAAGTTATTAAATCTGTTAGTTCCCATGTGTAGGCATTTTCTTCTCTGCATATATTCAGGGGATTTGTTGCTCTGGTGGGGGATTTTTTTTAAAAAAACAAACAAATTCAGCTGAAACATTTTCTGTGCAAGGGAATTTCCAGAATAGGATTTCACAGATTTATTGAAACATGTATTTCCTCATCCATGTCACCAAATAACACACAAATGACATTGTATGAAAAAATAATATTTATATTAACCTTTCGGTATCTCTGTCCTATAGCTGTGAAAGTCTATATGTCATAAGGGGTTTCCAGGAGCTCACAGATTTGTTATTCACCAGCTTTGAGGAAAGAACATAACCTGCTCATGTGTCATCATTAACACACCTTAGTTTTCCTTACTGCTTTGACACAAAAGTATGGGGAAGAACACTCTTTCACCAACGGATCCCTAGTTTTCCTATTCCTGTTGCAGGAAGGAAGAAAGAGGACAATCACACAAGAAATATTACTTTAGGGGTTTTGTTTCTAAGAAAAAAAATAGACTGTGTTTTAATGCATAAAAGAAAAATCAGAGGTTTTTTTTTTTTACTATATTTAAGTTATTTTAAAGTATCCTATTGGCTGAGCAGTACACTGCCAAACTTTTACCTCCAAATCTAAGAGGCATCAGGTATAGAAGTGCTCCAACACAGGCATATACATGCACGCACACTAACTGTAAATGAATGCAAATGTCATGAAAATGTAATTACAAATTTGCTGTGTATTTCTATAGTTTTCACTTCAAAATAAATAAAAACAACCCCATGTTTTGTGTAATTTATCATCATCTCACAAATAAGCATATGAAGAGGAGCAGAGCTATGACCAAAAAAAAAGGAAAATATTTAATCACTGAGGATTGTCAGAACAATAGCTAATCCTGGTTTTCTCACAGTTGACCTGATTTCAGCTGGACTGGATAATATACTGCATACTTCTGTATTATTACCAGAGGTGACAACCTTTGCGCTCTTTCAGAAGTTGGCACAAACTTATTGACTATTGATAATAGAACTGTACCTCTTGCCTATGTATCTTAATTTAAAATACTTAAAGTTTGGTTGCAGCCATTGTCACTGCAATGAGTGCTATTAAGGGTTTAATTTTCCTTGGGGTTTAGATTGCCTATACTATTAGTTTTCACCTGCAGCAGTCCCTTCTGAATGTGATCAGCTAGAGGGTAGAAAAAAGAAGTTAATACTCTTAGCACAAAATTCTCTGTATGAAGCAGATGTTGACAATCCAGACAAGTAGATTATGCAGCTGACAAAACATTGTTTCCTGAACGAACTTAGCAACAAGCATGCCAGGCTCCAAGGGTTAAGACACACTATAAAACAGTTCTTGTTTTCTGGAAAGCCTCCAAACTATTATACATTCTTCTTGTCCCTTTTCGCTCCCACTTGTTAGCTCCTTCAGAAAATGTGCAGAATGGCCATCAAATAAAATACTCACAAAAGTATTTGCTCATTACTATTACTTTCCCAAACTGCACTGTGCAGAGAAGTGTAATTTACTTTGGTGTAATTTACTTCTTATAAGCTCTCTGATGATACTGAAATGTTTTTTCCTTTCTTCCTTCAGAAGCTTTGAGTCATGTTTTGTAACAGAAAATTGCATGTTATATTTTCAGACAAGCTAAGGAAAAGTCTTTTTGGTCAGAGTGTAATTGGTGCTCACACAATACGTCAAGGAGGCAAGCATGCTTGGTGACACCACTACTCTAGCAGAGCCAGTTCACAGTGGAGCTACACTTAATGCAGTTTCTACCTGTCTGCTGAAGGCAATTAGTTATTCCACCATCACTATCATTTTCATTCTGAAGTTCAAACTGCAACCTGTTATGGTACTTCCACGAAGCACCTCTTTGAAAAACCCTCAGAACCACACCAGGAAAAGCACAGTTTTACAGATCAGAGAGACTGGCTACTTCCATGCTGAGCCTTTCCCTGGAATCTTGCCGAACTAATTGGGACTGCCGAAGTACAGCTGCCTTTCAGGCTTGTTTGGCAGAGCAGAGATAAGATTTCCCCTTCAACTGGGATGAAATAGCTCTTTTTTCAAGTTAGAAACAGGATTTCAGTTAAGGAAAGCTCATAAAGATTTTTGAGGCACGGATTATGCTTACCTCCTGGACAATGCCTCATGGCCATTTTACACCGCCTGGATTCTGCAATGGTTGGGCACGGTATCGTGTCTTTCGCTGGCTTTTTCACAATTTGTCTTGTTCTTGTTTCCAGGCCCCACTTAAATCCACATGTTTTGTTATTTCTGCTGCAAGTTCCCCATTCACTCCACTGACCCACTTCACAGCCTTCTGATAAAGTAGAAGAAAATTGAAATTAGCAATTTTTCCATTTCTACTTTATTTTTTTCTTTTTTTTAATATTAATAAGAACACACTATTAGAAAGCACTACTTAAAAGCTTCACTGGTAACAGGCAAAAAAATTATAAAAAAAAAAATTAATGAACCTGAAAGAATCTGTTGAGCTTACATCACCCTGAGCATAAAATAGTCAGATTATCAATATGGCTATATAGACAAGCCAGTCCCAAATATTCAAAGCACTCATAAAATAATCAGATTGATTTAATTCTTTTTTTATTTGGTTGCCATCTAGATTTATAAAGCTCAAGAGTCCACATTTCTAGGTCCTCTCCATCATGAAATGTAAGGAATACTCTTGAAAGAGAGTCTGTTCTTATACAATTCCTAGACTTTAAGATTGTTCAAGATTGGCACCAAATTGTGAGTCTTGAGAAATATTATGAGAACTGCCAGTGCTGTCTCGCTGTCTCAGAGTTATAAATTAAATTTCTACTAAAAACACTCATTTGGTGGTTTATATTTGTTACTTGCTAATGGAAACCAGGCAAGTCGCAAAAAACCCTAAAAGTGAATTTGAATTCCCTAGAGGAATCCAATCTGCCTTGCCCCTGGATTCTGGCCTCAGTAAAAAGCAAAATGGGCGGGTAGTTTTATGATGGTGAAAAGCCAATGGGTACATCTTTGACTTAAAGGTCCATTGTAAAAACTGGTCTTCACCAAGTCTTAAAAATTCTGAGTTGCAAATCCTCATACAAGGTGACTTACAGACAAGAGGACAGAATGTTCTGATACAGAACACAGTAGCATTCCCAATAATGCAATAAATCAAAGTTTGAAAATTACTTATTATCATTAGTCTTACTACTACTATTTATAAAGAGATCCAGACACAATCCATTAGTGAATATTTCTTGATTAAAAAAAATGTTAAGTATCAATTTAAAAATAGTGTCATAAGCACTTGAACCTGGCGACCTGGCAAAAGAGCTGCTCAAGTAGCACTGTTGTGCTAGAAGACTCACCCACACATTCCATAAGCTCTTCCAAGGCTGCAAATCCAGGGGGACATCCTCGGAAGCAGCGGCCTCTGTGCGAGTAGAAGCCAGTTTTGCATTTGGTACAAAAGTCTCTGCTAAAGCAGGAGTCGCAGTTTTCTATTCTGCATCCTGAATAAAAAGGATCATAAGCAACAATAAGGCAGCTACATTAAGGTAAGACTAAAACCAGAATTGCTGTGATGAGAAATACTGTCATTCTGAAATCTGCTCTGTAAGAGAGATTACAATTGACTGTAATTAATTACCACATTTTCGCCTATATCCTTTTAATTCTATTTTTTAAATTGAAACTGTAGGTAAAACCTCAAATTAAGTGATATTTGAGTTAACTACATTTTTTTTGGAGGACAAACATTCAATGTAAGTTATTCTTGTGTTAATTTTGAGGAAAATAAGATATGACAGATTATTTTGAGAAGTGTACATGTATTATATGTACTGCATCCAGTTTATTATTTGTCACCACAAGCAGATTACAATTTTTTTCCATAAGGTGATACAATAAACAGCTGAATGAATGTTTTCATGTGTTATGTATGATTTCCATAGCTACAAAAATGCATGTATTACTATGCAAAAAACTTCAGTTTTTCTATATATAATTCCTCTCCATTATTAATGAAGTCAATCCATAAAAACCAGGTATCAAAAGTTATATGCACACTTGAAAAGCAGAAATATTTACATGGAGGCTTATGAAAGTGAGTCAGACATACCTACAAAAAATACCAAGGAAAAACGTTCCAAAGATTAAAAGGTAAAAGGCATTGTATGTGGAACATTATTTAGCCTAAGAGTTTATTATGATAAACACTTAGCTTAAATAATATAATCCTTTAGCTAACATACTTAATTATAGGTATCCTGTCTTCAGCAATCTTGAATTTACAACATAAAGCATTTTATGTCATGCAACAATACACCAATTTTTTTGATTACTTATGTCATTTTCTTTTCTAAAGAAAAAAAAGTCACAAACCATACAGAATTCTGAAATAGCTATCAGTAAATAACCCCTAAAACCACTTCAAATTTAGCCAGTCTTTATAGAAAAGATTTTAATATTTATTCTTGAATTTCAGCAGGCCAAAAATAAGGCATACTATAACACTGACACTGGGTGGTGGTGGGAAATTATTCTTTGTTATCTATTAGGGAAATACAAGGCTTTTTAGACCAGATTTCTTGTGGCGTTGGAGAACAAATTAGGCAGACTGCATGAAAAGAAAAAAATATTTCAAAACCTGGTACAATTTTCTTTGGTTAGAAGGAATGTAAAAATCGGTTTGAAGTCTTGCAGTGCCAAAAGTAAACTCTGCAGGCTCTATTTAGACAGAAACAGTCATAACCTGCATTCTCCTGCATCCAGCATCTTTTAAAGGGGCTTTTAGAATTTGTGTTAATATAAGCAGTACAAGATGGGCTTCTTACCCACGGTTTAGTTTATAGGAAATTCCCAAGAACAATAATTTCTCTTTCGTAAGGGTTGAATCAGTCTCCAAAGAACAGGAGATCAATGCCCATACAATGACCTTGCAAAATCACTTCCCCAGATTACTGAGTCTGTAAGGCAAAATGATAAGGTGAGCTGCTGCGGAGATGTAGTGCCACAGTTAAGTGCAAATGTAGTTTGTTACACTCAAGATGTACTGCAACTATTTTATTAATTGCAATGCTCAAATCAAATTTGGGTCCGGTCCTGTTCAATATCTTTGTTAATGATCTGGACAAAGGGATCGAGTGCACCCTTAGCAAGTTTGCAGATGACACCAAGCTGGGTGGCAGTGTTGATCTGCTTAAAGGAAGGGAGGCTCTGCAGAGGGATCTGAACAGGCTGGGTCAATGGGCTGAGACCAATGGGATGAGGTTTAACAAGACCAAATGCCGAGTCCTGCACTTGGGGCACAACAACCCCATGCAGCGTTACAGGCTTGGGGAAGACTGGTTGGAGAGCTGCCTGGCAGAGAAGGACCTTGGGATGTTGATTGACAACTGGCTGAATATGAGCCAGCAGTGTGCCCAGGTGGCCAAGAAGGTCAATGGCATCTTGGCCTGTATCAGAAACTGTGTGGCCAGCAGGACTAGGGAGGTGATTGCGCCCCTGTACTCAGCACTGGTGAGGCCACACCTCGAGTACTGTGTTCACTTCTGGGCCCCTCACTACAAGAAGGACACTGAGGTCTTGAAGCGCGTCCAGAGAAGGGCGACAAGGCTGGTGAAGGGGCTGGAGAACAAGTCCTACGAGGAACGGCTGAGTGAACTGGGGTTGTTTAGCTTGGAGAAGACTGACGGGGAGACCTCATCACTCTCTATGGCTGCCTGAAAGGAGGCCGTGGCAGAGTGAGTGTTGATCTCTTCTCTCAAGTGACAGGTGATAGGACAAGGGGAAATGGCCATAAGTTGCACCAGGGGAGGCTCAGACTGGATATTAGGAAGAATTTCTTTACCAAAAGGGTGGTCAGGCACTGGAACAGGCTGCCGAGGGAGGTTGGTTGAGTCACCATCCCTGGAGGTGTTTAAAAAAAAGGTAGATGAGTTTTTGAAGGACATAGTTTAGCAGAAGATGGGTATGGTTGGACTCTATGATCTCAAAGGTCTTTTCCAGCTGGAAGATTCTATGATTCCATGAAATATCCAGTGTGTTTAAATATTCAGAAAAAGCAGTAGCCTCTTGCCCCCCCCAAGACAGTTTGAAAAGACATCAAGGTTTTTCCAAATCATTTACTCCAATGATGAGGTGCAGAGCAGAACATTAAAAAGAAAAATCAACATCATGTGAAACCTCCCTCACATCCAAGTGATGCCAATATTTTTTTAAATAATATTTTTACTACTGCTTTCAAAACATGTTAAGGAGTAACGTTTAAAGTTTACTCCATTTGCTCTTTTTTGGGTTGAAGAAGAACAAGATTAAAAACTTTTGTTGCAAGTTGCCTTTTGATGTATAAACACACTTAGCAGGCAAAAGCCTCATCTTACATTGGGGATATCTTCCATATAACTATTGCTATTTTACAGTACAATATGTGAATATCCCATATTTAAACATTAAACAAATTAGTTTTCTTTCAGTTTCTTGATCATATTTCAGAATTCCCACCCTATTTATATATTTTTGCTTTGCCTTCTATGCAGTTTTCTTTTCTATTGCAGAAGAGTCCTTGCCATGATAATTATATTTTGGAAGGATTAGTACAGGTTCTTGGGTTAAGTTTGGGTGGAGTTTTCCACCAAGATAATTTATTTTCTATTTTTCCCTATGAAGATAAATTAGTCTTAACACAAAATGCCTATTATTTAATCTGTATCAGATGCAATTTAGGGAAAATACTGAAAAAGTATTAGAAATACTCTAAGAATTCTGAAATGAAAACATTAATTCACCAGAGGGATACTCAGATACTCAGCTTGGTGTTATTGGGTGCTAATTGTAATGAAAATTTCACTCAGTAATAGACCACGTGGTAGCTGGGATTGCCAACTACTCCTTTTTGACATTCTCCATATACTCTGTTCCAAATCATGAAAAGTCTTACAAGGATTTTTTAATAAAATTTATATAAACTAAACTAAAGCATTAAAGAAGAGCCTTACTCCAAGTTAGAAAAGCTAACTTTCTAGAAGTCTATTTCCATTTACAAACTGCCATAGGATCTAGGTTATAAAATAAAGAAATTTTAAAAGAATTTATTATTTTTGGTGCCTAGCTTCATTTTATTATATTCTTTAAATACTACTGGGGTAAATTATCTTTTTTTAAAAAATAAAAGTGCTACTACAGATTATTTTAACTGTGACTGAGGTTAATAAGTTAGAATAAATGATTTCTGTACATTCTTTTGCGTTTACAGCTAAATTTACCAACACTGAGAAAGAACATTTTCAGTTGCACTCCTAAAGAACTTTGGTACTCCATTATTAATATTAAGATATATTGGTTTGGAACTAAATAGAACGTGTCAAATTTTGTGTTTCCTATTGTTAATCAGTATCATTATATATGTACACTTTGTTAAACAGAAATCTTAATGGAAGTATATTGCAGAATTTGATTTTTTTTTTGCATTCCACTATTTAAATAATAAATTGAATAAATGAATAATCTAGTATGACACCTATAGGACAGATGTTTGATATAATAGACAACAATTAAGAAAATCAGCATTTTGAAAAATGAGGTTTGCCTTTACATGAAATAATATAATAACCCCCCCAAAAGTTATGAACCTGCTTTCTTCTGTTTGCCACTGTTTTCAACCTTCAACCTTTCGAACTTCCTGATCTCAGCATCTTATGCCTAACTCTGAAGAAAGAAAGCAAAATCTTTCCTACTTTCAAAACCCTTTTCTAAATCCTTTTAGATTCCTTTTAAATTAACTAGTTAGTTTACTAGAGGGTTTTTTTTTTTAATTTGGAGAAAGTTCTCATCAAAAGCAATTTTATTACTTCATTTTAGTAGCTATATATCCAGCTGCTTTCCTCATCAGTTCAGTGGTTTCGTTTTCCATATGATTTCAGTAGCTAAACCATGCTGCTAGTGTATTCATTTTATTCCACTTAAAAGATTACCTAGAATTTTGCAACACAAAAAAATCCCAAAAGAAACAAGACTGAAACACTTGAGCATAGCTAAGATTTTAGACCCAAGGAGATCTTTAGAGGAAAGAAATAAACATTGCATAACTCACAGTATTCTTCAGAAATGCTTTGAATTCTTTTCTCTAAAAATAAACAGAAAATGGTGCCCACTGGAGGTTTTCAGATAGACACAGGTAACTGCTTGGGAGATTTTAGAAGCAGTAAGAAGAGGGTGTCTAGAAGTGGAAGCTTTGGAAGTACGGGGAAAGGTAAGATTGGTGTCAAGAGGAGAAAGATTTGATGAATTCAGTTGTGCAGAAGAACCCCAAAGAGTAAGCACGTACCTTTGCCAGGTCTACCATACTTGCAAGGCAACAATGACAAGGTTCAAAAACTAATCTTCAGAACCTGAGAGTGAAGAAGGGTGCTTCACTGTTGCTGTTATTTAGCCAGCAACAAGATGTCTGTAGGCTAGGGGCAGACACTTCTGAGTCCCTGCCTCTTCCCTCCCTTATATTCAATTTGCAACATCTCATCAAGCGTCTTCTTCCTACCAGACCTCAAATGCCTTCTATTCCTGCTCAGCATCAGGCTTTCTTATAGCCCACTGCCTCTACTACCCTCTACAGAACCACGACCTCTCAGATTCATTCTAACAATCTTACTGCAGCTCTTCTAGCAAAATCTCCTATTTTCTTTCCACTGTTTCTGTCTTTGGAAAGTCAGAAAGTCAAATATTTGCTTCCATCTTTCCACATGAAAAGTATAAAATACCCTTGAAAGCCACCTCCACATGAAGACCACACATCTTCCTCAGGTACCAGTCTCACATAACTGGACTTCAAAAAGCATTCAGGGAGGCCCAGAGAATTCTGATGGTTTGTCTGATTAGCATAGTCTTTTTCTAAACAGATGACATTTTTAAAAATGTTACACCATACTTGCCCCAAAAGTTGTATGTAAATGCTAAAGGAACAACATTTTGACCTCACTTAAATCCATACCAAAGGTCCTAATAGTTTCAGAAAGGGCAGTTCTAAACTACTAACTTTCTTATCCCATAGACAGATCAGAGCACATTGCAATGGCTTTAAGGGGCAAAAATAATACAAAATACCTAAATAGAAATAATTTTTCACGATAAATATAAAGCGAAAAGTGAAAACTGAAGAAAAGCAGTACTCCAAAAGTTAGACAAGCTAACTTTCTAGAAGCCTATTTTCAATCATAAGCTGCCACAGAAGCAGTTATAAATTCACAGCTCCATGATTTCACCTCCCAGGGGAAAGGGTGGAAGAGAAGTCACTGTTTTGCCTGGTCAAGCTAAACTAGGCTGAAATTAGACAGATATGCTTAGCTCAAGTATCTTCAGTGTTCAGACACAACAAAGTAAAACAAAAACCTATCCCTTCCACAGAGCTCTGAAATGTTGATTTTTTGGACAAGATATTAATACATAACTTCTCCAACAGAAAGGCTATTGGTAACATACATTCTCTTAATTTAGGCTGACAGGAGAGTAAGAACATGAATGACTGACATTTCAGTAGAGCACAAGGGTAGATTTTAATATGTGAAAGTGCCTCCATACTTGAGAGCAGTTACAGAGTATGCTCAAGAACGAAACGTAATTCCATAAGCTAATTCTGTGTCACTCCTCAGTCAACGGCCAGGAAAACTACCAAACTGAAGGACCAAATTGTTTTGTTGTACTGAGAAAAAAAAAGAAAATGGATCATAATTTCTCCCTTTAAAAAATGCCCATTGTCAGAAAATAATCCAAAGACAAAAATTTCAAACATCTTCAACTTCGCTCATTGAAACAGAGTGCCAAAAGATAAGTTATGTACAGGATTTAGGCACCAAATTCCTCTTCTCCTTAATTTCCAGTGACCTCTAACACCCCACCGCACTGCTGAAACAATTTTCTTCTTAAATGTTTTTGCAGACACACTAGATTTTTTTTAAAAAAGTAACAGTTATGAGCCATGTTTCAGTCAAGGTTAAGGCAACCCAGCTAGTCTACAAGAAGTGCATTTAGCTAACCAGCAATAAAACATTTGTATTTAAACTTTGTAATATCATTTATGCTGACGCTCTGCCATTTATTTGAACAACATAAAAAAACCAAATCTGATTGTCATGGATGAAACAATATTTATATAAAATTACACAAATGGTGCATTAAAGATCTCCGGAAGGAGAAAGCCTGGATTACAAATCATGCCCAAATTAGAGATACATTTTAAGCAGATGAATCACAGTGACATTAAAAGATTTTCATGACCTGCTTTGGCTTCCTGACAGTCACAATAAGCCCGCTCCTCATTCTTCTTTTAAAATAAGCATTAAAGAATTGACAGACTTGCATTTTAGAGAAGAAATCAAAAGCCCAAGAGTCCAAACTACAAATTCAGATACCAAATTAATTTTATGCTCAGGTGAATATGCCTCACCAAATATAATGACGTTGAAATTCAGAATAAAGCATAAAATGCTCCTTATTGAGATGAACGTGCTTTCTATTTTAATATATCTTAAATAGAATAATAGTTACTATATTAGTTTCTCATACTAAATGCAATACGATGAATTTTAAGGTCAAATGTCTTATCTCAGCAGTAAAAAGTAGTTATTTGTAAATAATTTTATCAATATGCATAATCTTTACACTAGCTTTATTTTGCCTTTGTGAAAGATCCATTTTCCGCAGCAGTTCCATTGTCACATTGTCCCTTTCTAAACACGATCAATGTGATTGACTATCCATTCATAAATCCCTTCATAGCAAAGATATTTTTAGTACCCCTAGTGGAAAAGACAGCTGGTCAATTCCTATCAATGTTAATAAAGACAGCAATTCACAGCAAGCTCTGCTCCACGTGAAATGCACACACCAGTGAAGAGCAGTATGAGAAAGGGAGATGAGAATAAATGAGGGGATCTGCATAAGTGGAAACCAGCAACCACTAGCAACAGAAAGAGAATTGTACTCCACACCTTTGAGACAGACAGAACATCATATTTTGCAGATGGAAACTGAAGACTGAACCTGGGTAATTAAAGATGACATTCGTAATTTGAAGGGTTTGGTAGTCTTTGCACTGAAATTGGGACCTTGCTTGAGGCATCTCCTTGTGCGTAAGAAGTCAAAGTAATAGATGATGATTCACTACAGTTAGCGCTTCCCTTTTGAAGGTCAAACTTGTCTTTCCATTGAGGCATCACTCAAAAGAAGCCTCTGGGCCCAAAACTTGTGAGGATCATTATCCTGGGAAGTGAAAACAGTGGCTTGGTCCAAAGGGCCTAATACTTTTGTCTTTCACAGTGAGCTCTGACTCACAGCACCCTACGCTTTTTGCTTCAGATCTGTCTGCCTTTTTTGGCCTAGAACTTCCTAACTTCACCTACCCCCTGACCGTCCCTATGCCCATCACACTCAGCCCTTCAAACTCCTGCTCCCACCCTTCTGCTGCTCAGTAGAACTGTATTGGTGCTACAGACTTAACTTCACGTTTCCATCCTGATGTGTCCATTGGCACTCCACACCAATCTGTCACTGACTAGTACCATCTTCTGTGCTAATCCTGTCCAGAATTTCCTGAGCTGAGAGAGACTTTGAAAATACAGACAGACTACACATCTTGTAACTCACCCTGAGGATACAAGGATACAGGGGGAACAAAGACTATGCAAGTGCTAACAAGGGCAGGAGACAGAGGCAAAATGCTGCAGAAAGCTATAATGTGAGCAGTTCTTTTAGTAGATGGAGTATTAATTGAATAGAAAGAGAAGCGAGACCAAAACTTCCAGAAAAGTCACTGAGACAGTAAGGAGAGGAGAAAAATCAAGAGCAAAAGAGCTTTATCGTACAAGGGAATACCTGTAATAGCTATCTATTTGAACTTGTAAGCAGATATGGCTTAGGTAGTTGCAGGTTATTTATTATTATACAGACAAAGGTTTTTAGGATAAAACTTTGGCAGGGGCTAAACATGAGCGCTAGCAAATGATACCCAGTCACTTGACCTTAACAGGCACCAAAGCTTGCCACAGGTTTACTGTTACATGAATAGCAATCTCTGGAATACAACATCCTAATTATAAAATACTACAGCGAGGTTATTTTAAATAAATTCACTTAATACACACTTAGTGATACATTTCCAATATGTTCTAATCTTGATTCACTATCGTAGAGAACTTTTAAATAAATGGCAGACCAAAGTGTTTTCATTTAGTACTTTACAAATCTAAATTGCCTACAGATTTAATAGATTAATTCAAAGCACTATGATGATTTTTGTTGCCAGACAGATGGAACAAAACTCTTTCAAAAAAATAAAGTCAGGCCAAAAATAAAAAAATTCCAAATAAAAAAAATCCAAGTTCATTTAAAGGAGGAAAAGAGTGAAAGAGATGAAAAAAATAAATGCCTATAAAATGATAATAGGTAGACAGTTTTGGCCATTCATTTTCATTTTCAAAGTCTTAAACGCTATATTAAGCTTGTTTATAAAAGATAAAGTCCTATTTGAAGGAAACAAACAAAAAACTAATTAAAACTATTTTTAAAAAATCAGAAAAAATATTTTATTTAAAGCAACTAGTAGTGCCTCTGTGATAAGTGAACCCTCTGACAGACAGTTACAATTGCATTGGCTACAATAGCCTCAGAAGGTATCATGCTCTTCTATACCACATTTGAAATAGTCAGGCCACAAAATATGTTAATGATGTCTTGCTACTTTGTAACAAAGTTAAAAAAACACACATTACCTTTCTTAATACAGTGAATTAACTACATGTTTAAAACATACTCGATTTGTTTAAAAGCTTCTCTTTATCTTGATTTGACTCAAAGCTTATGGAAGGGGAAATTACAATATTAGCAATGTTGGGCCCTCCTGTGAGAAAGAAAGTGAACTTAAACAAATGGAGCAGCCAACCAAAGATGAACAAAGCTGTATTTCTAAGCTCTGAGAGCCTCCTTCCCCTAAAATGATAAAGGTTACTATGGTCACAGAATAAGTTGAAAGGTTCGAGATAGTTTTGATTGACTAATCATATCAGTGTTAAATCTACCACCCAGGTGACAGATTTCATCTTACTCCTTAATTCTGCTTTGCTTTTTCTCGGGAGATTATTTCTTGTTGGAGCAGTTCAATTTGAAGAAATTAATTATAAAAAAGAATTTAAAATTAAAAGTTGTAGTTCTTCTCTTGGGAATACCTCTACAGAAATTTTCCAATTTTGTGTCCAAATGTACTGCATTCTTATATTGCAGTGTTCAGAAGGAAAAATCATGTCCAGCAGGAAACTCTACATCGATTTCAAGAGACAAGCACTCTCAAGATTACATGATTCACTGTTACAAAAAAAATCACTCTAGAACCACTTAGTAAATTCAAGACACACATACTGCATACGTGTAGAAAAGAAAATTCGTCCTGAAATTCAAAATTTCCATTGTTTTAGAGCTGCTGAACTTGGCTGTGGTATTTATTGTGTTACATTTGGCACTTACTATGTTTGGCTTTTAAAATCATGTCAACATTTCCCATCAAAATATGTTCTATAGCTTCTCTAACAAAAATGGGCAAGTGCTTCAATAATACAATGTTAAAGAGCTTTTGTGCCTATAAAGACATTAATAGGGCAAAAATCTTTCAACTTATGTAATTCAATCCCTGTAACTCCCAGAAAGGATTTTAACATAGCTAGAATTTTTATTATTTTTAGCTGAGATAATACTAGTGGAGCAATAGAGTCTGTAAATAAGCATATCTAAAAGTATCTAACATCAAGTAGGAAGAAACCTATTCTATTTTTAAGAGTGTTTATTTTAACTCAACTTCAATCCACAAAACGTCTGTGTGTCCTCAATGCAATGTGTGTGCCATGCAAATGTAAGATCACCAAACCAAGAACAAAAATGAAGATGTGATTTATAAATACACCAGTTGGAAATTACACTAAAATAAAAATATACAATACAAAATTCATTGGATGGGAACCAGGACTGGTCAGTAAATGCAACTGCATCATTATTCTCAGAGTGAGACTGTCAAATACACGGGGGCAAGTTAAACAGCCAGTGCTCAATACATGCCAATATGGGTTGGACACAACTCCCACTTATGCTTTTCAAAACCAATCCCATAATTCAGGGAAAAAGGCCACTTTCTGTAAGTGGTAAAAATGAAAGAAAAGTTGTATTGAATTCACCATCTACCTTTTCCTTTTGCAAACAATTTTATTTTCTTTGCCACAGTACAGATAAATTCATCTATTTTCACAAAAAAAAATGTAGCTATTTTCAAAAACATTATTGCACGGGCAAGTTTTACAGGCAGTTTTAAAAAGGTTTAAAGTGGACGAGTTGCAGAACTCCCGAATGTGTTATGAAAATTAAGGCCGAGATCCTAAATTACTTTATGGAAGGGATACATAAAGCATATACAGGTCTCATTTAACTTTTCATCAAAACCCAGCCACCTGGTATAGATTAGACAGCACTTGGCAATATTACATAGTAGTTGGGAACACAACGTGAAGAACACCATAACCATGGAGTCTGTGCAGGGAACAGGGAAAGAGGTGGGATGTCTTTGTTTGGGCTGAGATGTATCCAAGCATGGCCACAAGTGCCCCTCACCTGCCCAGAATTCCACAGAGTGACCTTACAAGTCTCAAGATTACGTGTGATGCAAAAGCCTGCATCTACTTTCTCACAACGTGGTGCATCCCTGTGACTTGCCATAGTACTAAGGGGGAGAGCGCTGCACATTTAACAGACTCTTGATTTTTCCAAGAAGTGAGGAAACGGTATTTCTCACTTCAGGTTCTGAAGTTTGGTGACCTAATTCTGGTTAACTGTGACACACATACCAAAAACACCCATAAAGATGACAGAGGTATTAACCATGATTAATAATCCATATGGGCATATGGAAAAATGAATATGAATCAGCACAGTTGCCAGACAGGGGTGAAATGATGTGTAGGGATACCAGAGCACTCATTGGTTTTAACAGTTGTGTTTCCGGACACAGACATGCAAACAGGGAATCTTGTTGTACATTAGCAAGTTGTAAATTTCCAAATAAAATGCAGTACTAAAAGTAAGAGATTGTTTGTTTGGTTTTTTTTTAATAGTACCTCTGCTTTATTAAAATAACAACACTTACATATTAAAGCATGTCTGGTGTGAGGTGTCTGGTCACCTGAAATTTGTGTGGTAACAAAAAGTATGACAAGAAGCCCACCCATGTATCAGTGCATATACAGACTCATACCTGCATGAGGCACTGTTAAAGTAATGTTTAATCGGTTTTATTTTCATATAATGGGAATTTGTTTGTTAAAACTAGGGATATCTGCTTAAATCATCATTCTCTCCTAAATTATGCTTCTAACTAAAGTAATAATAAAAATAACAATAATAGGTCAATAGGTCAATACAGCAACTATTTAATCTACTGAATCTTACAAACTTGCAATGATCTGAGATTTCTTTAGGAAATAATTTTTATCATCATCTTGAGACATCTGTGAAAATATCACCATGTTCCACAACGTATCATCTTAAAAACTGAGTGTGAATTATGGCCTTCCTATAAAAGTGAATATAAGTGCTCAAAAAAAACTCACTTGAACATCTGTTCATATCTGGTGTTCGGAGTCCGTAGTACCCTGATGGGCAGGAATGCAAGCATTCACCATATTGTCTCATTCCTTCTCTTCGTAGGAAGAAGAATAATTTGTGTTGGCATCTGATGCACCCATTATCCTTTGAACAAGACAAACAGCCTTTGCAAATTGGATTTGGTCCATAGCTAGCTGCAAAATAAGAAGATAAATTACACTTTAAGATCATTTGGAAATTATTTTGGCTGGAGGTCCTCTTGCCTGTAAAGTTTTACTTATCTACTGCATGATTACAAGTAGTTTTGAAAGGAACGTTCTGAAAGTGCACTCAATCTCATGCATCTGCACGGAAAAGTGAATAAAAAGAAATGCAGTCTCTATATTTTTAATTGTACACAGGGCAGTTTAACGAATTTACACACTTTAAAAATAAAGATATATGCAAGCAGAAAGCAAGCTATGCAGAGTCCACAGGTATAAGTAAAATCCAGGTGCTGAATAAATCCACCTGGAATATTACATCCAACCACACTAATACAATTTCTGACTTGTGAAGAGAGCAATATCAAGAGTAGCAAACACTGCTGAATGGGTATAGCACTAGCAATGGGTGCTGTTCCATAGCTCCCAGTCAGAACAGCTGTCTTCTTGCAGTTTCTTCTTGATCTGTCTAATGAGAACGTCAAGATAGTTATTTCAAAGAAAAGGAGTAGTAGTTTTAATTTTTAAGAGCTTTTTTCTACAAGTTTCTACCCAAAAATGAGTTGAAAATTGTATGCACAGACATTACTGAAGGAAGGCATTTAGACTAGATGACCATTTTCGGTTACCAGCTGCTATGTCTTTTATTCTATTCTCTGTGGGTTGGCTTGTTGTTTTGAGGGGGGGGGTATTCTTTTTTTTCTTTGAAATTACTTGGCTGATACCCATAACACAAACCTTAGCTGCATCACTCTTTGCCCTTACAAGTATTTGCTATGCCACCTTTTGGCAGAGTCGCAGAACTCTCCTCTGTCCCCATAGGCTGTCAACTCCTTTTCAGGTGATGAGTCAGCACAGCAGGTTAGCAGAAGGAAGCTGGCTCAAGACAATTCCTGAAACCAGTCTAAATTAACAGGTCTGTTCTAAATATTAAATTGGCTACAGAGCTTCACAGAGGTTTGCCAGTTCAAACCTGTTTTACTGGAAACAAAAGAAAGCCACTATGCAATAGAAGCAAAGTATTATTGGAGCCTTAAGATCTTTAATATAGGCCACCCCAAGAGCAGCTGGCCAAAAGGGCAAAGACTATGTTTAATTGTTATGTTTTTAAATATGTATAAGTTTTCACACCCTAACACAACACTCAATACTTTTATCTTGTATGGATGTATAAATGACATTGCTCAATGGATGACTTCAGCAGCACAGCCAGGAATTGAAAAAAAAAAAAAGGAAAAGCCCATGACTCTCTGGAACCAGTAGCTGATAAGCTTTACTCTCACCTCCAAACACCTGCACACCATATTCCCATTCCCTCTCTGCTCCTGTCCCCCCCACATGGCTCACCAAGTTCAGCTTGACAGCACTGAATTCCAACCTTGTACAATATAGTCCTAGTGGGTGGCAGACAGGATAAAAAGCCAAGCGATCCAGTACAAAATAGCTCAACCAGTGAGACACCAAGTGTTGGAATCCTCTGGCATCAGGCTCATCTGGCAAGATCCTGTACCCTCTATGGTATATGTATGATTCCTTGGCTTTCTGTGAACGTCTTTGTAATGACACACCCTACCAGACTAACTGCCCTAAGCTCCTAAATTAGTTTCCATATCCTGATGCCCACAAGACCTCAGATATAATTTTTCCTACAGCTCATCTTGCAACTATTCTCATTCACAATCTGCATCTTCAAAGACATACAAGAAGCAAAACAAACAGATGATGAGCTAGGCCTGGATGCATCCCTCATCTCACTGTTGACAGGGATTGCCTATCTGTAACCACATCAAATAATATGTGACCATGTACTCCAAAGCAATTGTTGCTTAACACATGGCAATTCTGTAGACTTTTGAATCTCTTTTAGTTTCCTTGCATGTTACTCCCCGTAAATCTATACTTCCATATTGTCCAAGATTCCTCAGAGAAACCTGTACTTTACCAAAGGTAAAGATACAAGATGCCTGAATCTATTTATTACTGAAAGTGGCTTTTTGGAGTTTGAATCAGTTGATATGTATACCAGCATGTATATGATTATGACTTAGGGCAGGTCAATTGCTGCATAGCATGGATATAGCTAAAGGCTACTGTTCTCAATAGTATGGCTTGGGGAGCAGGGATTAGATTCTAGAGGAGATACATTTGCAGCGTCCATGTAGGTTTCATGTCAACCTTCTCTCATTGACCCCTATTAACATTCAAAGTTCTTGGCCACAAAATGCATCTCAGTTTGTCTCTTCTGCCCAACTTTTCTTTAAGACTATCAACATATTATGTTCCTGAAGTATGTCTTTTTTTCTATTTCTGGTAAGATATTTTTCTTGATACCTTTGTTCTGCAGACAAATTTCATATGTTGACCTCCTTGGGCTTCAGCCATAGCTCTGTCCTAACATACTCTCGAATAAAAAGGAGCAAACAACAGAAAATGATCCTCTAGTTTCCTGCGCTATCCTTTTCATAGAAGATGGACAGCACAGCTTAAAGACAATACAAGATAAATGAGAGTTCAATAATACAGTAATTTTAAGTTATATATTTATTCCAAAGTTTTGTGTGTAGGTTCTCCTTACTACGACATCTAGACTTTCCCTCTTCATCTCCTGAGCAGATTTAACAAAAAAATTGTACTTTCCATTCCTGTGGTTTTTTTCCTGTTTATAGGAACTCTGGGAAATTCAGTTCACCAAAACCTGTAAACTGCTCTTGAAATCCTCAGATGCGAGATTTTATAGATGTGACACGTATTGCTACTTAAAGTAATGACTATTAAATTCACACATTGAATTTTGATAACAGAGTTCAGGATGGTCACATACTGATGACTTTCCCTGCTGCTCTTCTAGTTACTAAGCTAGAATAAAAACTAAAAAAAAAAAAATAAAATAAAAATCACTTAAGAATTACATAATAGTAAGGGGAGATAATATGATTTGTATCCTGGAATATGGAGAGTAAACTTTATGAAAGAATATGAAAGCTTCCCACTGTGCTGCTTAGGCACCAAACTGAATAATTTCCAGGTACTTTGCAGACAGTAAGCTACTTTGAAGTGTATATCACTGAAATGGTTCTTCTGCACTGTTGTTGCTTATATTCTTTTCAGAGCTTTATAGAAAGCACACTGACTTCTGCAACCTTTCTGTCAGTTCAACTTGTCCCAAAGCACGGAAAATCATGATATGCTCTACTACTAAATTACTTGGACACTGAACATACACTTCTATGAATCAAATACCACAGGTACTGGTTTTAGTGTCGCATAGGCATGCCATCTCGAAGATACCAAATTCACTTTCTCTCTTTGCCCCTATGTATACAGGCTATAATTAAATCCTACTAAACTCCCCCGTCCCAAAGTCTTCTCTTTCCATCTTGGTTTCTTAATATAACAAACAGTGAATTCTTATCACATAAAGCTTTTTCAACTCCCATATAATCGTTCTTTGAAGGAGGAAGTGAATGCCTCCGTGTTCAGCAGAAACATTTATACATTTCCTTTTGAATTTTTCATAACCTCTTGGTTTTCCTTCTGTACTGGACTGCAAAAAAAATAACAAGCTTACAAAACATGGTCAATTACATTCCAAGTTACTAATTGCATCATCATGCCATTTTCAGTTCTCACATCTCTATTTTGATCCTGCCTGGAACACCCTCCTCAATTCTGTGTGCCAGGCAGGCAGGTTTCTTTCAGCCAAATCCCTCATGGAAACTTACTCTTTCCACAAGGCCCACAAATGTTAAATGGTGTCAGAGCACTGCTGTCGTCACATCATAAAACAGAAAATGCACACATGCTCTAAGTTAGCACCATTCTCTGCATCTCAAAGCACGTGATTACCCTGGCAGTCCGTTAAGATCGTAAGGTCCTTGCAGCAATGTTTTGTATAGCCATATAAGTATTCACCCAGTGTGAACACAGCACATCAAACCAAACACACACCTTTATACAGATAACACGTTTTCTATTCCTTCTGCTTGCTGTGTCTCCAACTATAGTCTAGAGCATCTCTACATTTAAAGATAAAGCACTCACAGACTTGACTTCCTATGTTGCTTTTAATTTTAAATCTGAGGTTAAATTTTCAAGTTTGAAAAGGTTACTTGAAAACACAAACTAGTACTCAAATACTGAATGAAACACTTCTGAATTCTAAGGTTTGGATCCATATCGAGTAAAATCAAATGTCAGCTAATTAGTTAACTCTTGTCTGGATCACATGTATTTGAGCCATATTGCTGAAGTGGTTTTAATTGAATTGTTATGACTATTTGAAATCACAGGAGAATCAACAGTACAAAATTAGTCTAGTCCGTTCCCCACAAGAATACAAGTTGTTCTGTAAGCAAGAGAACTAAGAGCATTTGATTTCCTATGATCTACTGTTTTGTGGGCCCATACCACAACAGCGGCTACTAATTTGTGTCTTTCTTGTACACCCACTTGTTAGGTGTCACAAACCTCTTCTGAACTAGGTGCTCTAGTTTGCCACAAGAACCTGTTAATTCTACAGTTTTGTAAAAATCAGGCTGAAATGGACAAATGGATAGAAACCAATAGGAGAAAGAGGAGGGTCTGGCAGAGAAACAAGCAGTAGAAAAAGTCTTTACCTATATATGATTTCTTTAGAGGGTCAGGCTAACATGCTCATCATGTTTCTAGCATCACTCACTGCCTGGTCATTGTATCACTGTTTGGCAGGCTTTGATCTTTTGGACTCTCTGAAGTCAGAAACTGGGCTTACTAGTACAATGGCCATCTTAATAGCACTCTTGTCCTGACTGGGATTGCAACTGTACAAATGCTGGTAATTGGATTTTAGTCCAGATCTAGCAGGAATGTCTCTGAGATGCTTATCACCACAAACATGAGGTGTGCAGACGGGACTCAGAAGAAGGAAGCAACTAAAAGACAAGCGGCAATTATTGCAAGTAGAGTAGATTTCATAATCCAGAACTCAATTAAAGCTATAAAGATATTTCATACGTGCCTCAATAAAATCAACTAAAATGCACTCATGCTTGGCATATGTCTTCAGGGTACAAAAGAATGCAACAAAGAATGTAGCCTTACATATACATCAATATTATATTCTATATCAATGTGCTAATGCTGTAAAACTGGAAAGTCATTATAGTTAAACACCTGATGGAACAGGAGGTGGCCAAGCGAAATGTGTATTTTTCATGAGAGCTACGCAAAAGGAAGTTTTGGACAGAAAACTGCAATAACAAAAAAAGAAAAAATTGACTACTTTAACTCTAGTTATTGTCTTAAATTAAAATAATTAAGAGATTCAAGGTCAAAGGGGATTTTTGTGACCAATTAGCCCAATGCGCTGCACAAAGAAGCCACAGAACTTGTGCTTTACTAAAACATATAATTTGAGAAACCATTCAATCTTGATTTTTAAATTGTCAGCGGTAAGGAAACCACCACAACCTTTGTTAAGATATCATAAGGGCTAATCACTCTCACTGTTGAAAATCTGCAGTGGAATTTTTTACTTCAAATAGCAACCACTGGACCTTTTTATATCTTTGCCTGCCAGATTGTTAACAGTTTTTCAATGTTTTTCCCCAATGCAGACACTCTGATCAGGTCAAGTCTTAGCCTTCTCATGGGTAAGATAAACAGAGCAAGATTCCAGAATGTCTCACCGCAAGTCAAAGCATCCAGTTCTTTGATCAATCTCTTACCATTTTATCAACAGGCTTACAGACACCAAAAAAAGAGCTCAGCAATGGAAAAGCAATTGTACCAGTGCCAAACACAGAAAAGATATAACTTCTCTACTATTCCTAGATACCAGTCTCCCAAAACATTCATGTGTTATGTAAGTTCTTCTGACCACAAATGCACTGCTTCCCAAGTACTTCTCAGCTCTGGGTAGGAAGCAGATGTTTTCTGGAGTTAGACAGGAGGATCAGCCAATCCTATCTTTCTCAGGACACTGGTCCTTAAATATTCAGGATCATATTCTTTGAAGTTGTCCACAACTCAGAAGATCCATGTTCCCCACAGACTGACTGTGGGGTGACATTTCACTTCACTGAGTTTGGTGTAAATCTCACCAAATATATGCTCGTAAGTGAAAAATTTTGATTGCTTATAATTTCTTCACTTCCCTTAGAGGTCTTAATTATATTTTTCAATAACATAATTTTATCCTTAAATTACTCTCATTTTATTCTCTTGTTATTAATATAAAGTCCTTCTAGTCATTCTAGTCCAGGCTTTAGAATACCTTTCTTCGTGCCATCTATATTCAAAAGACTATGGGCTTTTATTCTACTTACAAATCAATTTTTTTTTATTTCTATTACGTGGCTATCCAGTTGAACACTTTCAGAATTTCCTGTACTGTTTCCTCCATCACCATGGTAGGGAGAATTAATGTGACAATCAGCTAGGTATTATTCTCCTTCAGCTCCTTGACAAATCTCAAGAAACAGCCTGTATGTTGAAGTATACCTCAATATTTAGTGCCTATATCAGCATTCAATACAGACTACCAAAGTCATAAGTCTATGTATCAATAAATAAACATTTTGTATGTTGGTTTCAGGATGGCCTTGGTTGCTTAGATTTTTTGAGAGCCTTATTGAATTTCTTTCTTTCCAGCTAGGCTGAAGTGCCAGTCACAGAGGTATCTCAGCTGTCCTTCTTCATTCAGCCATCTGGATCTACGACATCTCTCATAGTTGACTTTTTGGATATCTGCTGTCAATTGCAAACATTTAACTGCTTTTCTGTCTGATGTTAGTGGCCTACCATTCCCCACTTGCCTTTCACTCTACTGAATGCTTCTTCTACTTCTGATGTCTTCTACTTCTGATGTCAATCCTCCTCCATAATGTCCTTCTATTCAGTTTCCTGGCGGAGAGTTCCTCTCTCCCTGAAAACAGAGCAGTAATGCTTCCTCAGTCTGGTTGCTCAGACCTTTTCCAAATATTTCTCCAGTAGTCCCCAGTAATAGTATTTGTCCTTCCAGTTTACATTTTATGCACAGGAAGTCCTTTCTGACTACTGGACGGAAAAAAATATGGAGCATTTGTTTTGCAGTTCACAAACACCACTCTATTACCCGCAGTTCTAAAAATCAAGTATAGAAATAGGCACAGAGAGGAAAATGTCCCTCTCCCTGTCCAAATGTCCTGGAAAATTTTAGCTTTTATTTTTGTATGTTGTTTGCTGATTGACCAGTTTTATCCTAGGTCTTCCTGCTGTAAGTAACAGAGAGCAATTCAACAGTCAAACACTGGTTATAAAGGGTCCAAGCATCACAAACACAAAATGCATACAGAGACAAAAAAAAGGTAAAATAAACTAAACCAAGAAAAGCCCTCTTCCCTGTATGTTCATACATACAGGACAGCTACATTGTCTGTTCAGAATAATAAAAAACAACTAGGTTTTATCAACCCACTGGTTCACAAATACCATTCACAGGTCATCTGCCTTGAAGCCCTCCCCCCAATAATTAAAATTGGTGTTCAAAAGTCTTATATGATGGATATTCCCATGCATGTTGCCAGACATTTCTGAGTTTTAATTTACTGGCCAATTCATTTCAGCCACAGTAAGAAATCGCATTACACCAACAAATGGACCAGCCAACACCTTTAACCCATTCAAGTTGCTTATGTAAAGTGGATGCTTCAGTTATCACACTGAGAAGAGTCCCTCCAAGACGATCTCCATTTCTTCTGCGTAAGAGTTGCTTGAATTATGCTTTTTCAGAAACTCCATAGTCCAGAAGTACCAAAACATGGCCAGTACAAGCCCATCTCTGTACTCTTTGCATAGCTGTGGGCAGTTTTGTCTACTCCAGATATCTACATTCTTTATCTTATTGGCATTTTCAGTTTTTATAAAGGTATTCATAACATAAGCTTTAACTAAACTTCCATCAAGCAGTTTTATGATTCAGGATACTTTATAAATCCTAGATAATTTGATTAATTTTGAAGATTTCTAACTTGCCATACTTGAAGGATAACTTGCCTTCCAGTTTCTCTGATTTAGATTTTACATTAATCACACTTAAAACTTTCTACCGGTCTATAAAGCAAAACGTAGAAATCTCTAAAGCCACTACTTAAAAAAGAAGAAAATAATCACATCTAAGATTCTGTGTTGTTTCCCAAATCCCATCACTTCAAGCATGTAACCAATACACCACATACATAACTTTTGGCAACAGCACAGATTAATTAAATCTGATGAAAACTGCATAAATCAGTTGACAGGACAGAGACAAGACTCCCAATCTGCCCTACCCCTAGAATCTATCCCAATGTCTGTCTCTCTCCACCATGCCCTTCCGGCAGTTGTGGGGCTCTGTTGCCTTTGTGTCACACCAGGCCACTACTCTACCACTCACAGCTCTCGAGCAGACAGCACAGGGAGCTCTGCACTTATACAGAGCTGATGTGGTATCATCTATAGCAGCAACTGGGAATTTTCCAAACTGGTTGCTGTGCCCTCCCAAACAGGCTTTTCAAAAATCACACGCCTCAGCTAAAGCTTTATCTCTTTTTCTTTTATATCTCCTATACATCACCTATGTATGAGGCTCAGGAGTTCCTTCTAGGCCTCGTATGTAGGAAGATGGAGGCAGTATGTGACAACCTCCATGTTCTCCAGCTTATTTTGAGCAGGAAGTTTATTTGCCTTCCATTGAAAATAAACTGCATTGAGAAGCATAAGCACAAGTCAGCAGTCCCACTTCTGCTACAGAAAAGATAATCTTATTCCTTCTATGAACTTGATATACCTTGGACCACCTCTTTATGTATGGTGTTAATGTGGAAGCTACAAAGAGAAACAAAACACAAACACTCCTGTACTTTCCTCATAACACCACACATAGGTAGGTAGGTCTGGTCAGTGGGAGTCCACAAGGCAGTGTATTTCTACCTCTCAGCTGGTTAAAAGTCACTTCGACATCAGTCTCAGACCTTTACATTTTGGGGTCCCATGCTATAGTCATCCAGAAATGCCCCAGCTGTAAAAGCCTATTTCTTAATTACAAAATTCCAGAGAAATGCATAGGCATGCATTTTCCCCATATATGTATTCTATCCGATGGTACATTCTACTATCTGATGGTACATTCAACGGCAAACTTCATCCAGTAAATTGTTGCTGCAAATCAACATCTGGGACATAAATCCTATTGGAACAAAGTCCCATACATTTAAAGAAATTCATTTTTTTCCAAGCCTTTTAATATCTAGAATATTTCAGCTAGCTGCTGTGAATAAGATCCATCTCTAGCATGCAGGTGAATAAACAGAGATTTAACTTTTTTCCCTTTTGATGGTGTGTTTACTTTGCCTTCTATTGTAAGTTATAACTTCTCCAAGAACTGAAAACTGCAGGGATCCAACACAGAGGCATTCCAAAAAAAACACAGTACCAAACCCAGATCCACCCAAACCGCTGAAGACAAAACATTATTGGAAGCACTAAAGCCACAGAGGTGAAGATTCAGAACACTCTGCTTAAAATACAAAGTATAATGACATACAAGAAGATTTTATGTATAATGCACAATATTTCACTTTGCCATTTCACACCTTCTAAACAGTTTCTTAAAAGTAGAGAAGATTGAGGAAGTAGAGAAGGAGTCAAGCATTTCTTTTCACTTTCAGAAAGATGAAATTTGGACTCTGAAGATGGTTAATCCATACAACAATTCCTACAGAAATAAACAAAGGCAAAGATTATACGGTTATTTTAATTGTTATATTAGGCAACATTAAAATAATTACTACATGCCTAACTGTTGTTTACTATCACTTTTTTATTGTACAACAGGAACTGGCAAGTAAAGGAAATGCCAAACAAATAAATAGTTGACTGTGATCATAAATCTATAGCAATGAACACACTGCTTAGTGATTCATAAACACCAAACTTCCAAAGTGTTGAAAAGCAAGAAAATGGAGCTTTTCACTTCTTTTAAAAAAAAAGTATGTTAGTAAATTGAAGGGTACATAAAATTGCACCCTTTAAGAATAAGAAATGTAACATTTAGATAGTATGGAAGATTTAATGGCCTCAGGCATAAGAAGCTGAGAAGGAAATTTTAAAATGCACCTAAGCTTTATTCACAGGATCGTATGTTTTGCAGAATATGTCCTTACACTGAGCAAAAGGAAGTTCCATGCAAAGCTTCAGTGGGGGTCTATACAAGCAGATTTTCCAGATGTTGAAGCCTGATGGAGGCAGCCTGGGTTTCAGGTTAGGTAACAGGCTGAGAATGAAGCTTAGACCGACCACACAGAACTAAAATTACTTGCCACAGTTTTCTCAGAGGAGTAGGCTGGTAGTCTCCAGGTAGATATGATAAGTCTGTAGACAAACTCACTTGAGTGCTGTTTAGACACAGAACTGAATCTATGATTTCCTCAGCTGACAGGAGTCGATGATTATGCTTGTGCTAGAAAATCAATAGCATTTACAAGCTTCTAGGTGGGGTGCTTAGGCTGAATCCAGTTCAACTCTGTATTGAAGCACTAGGAAGAGAGTAGATACTGCTCTCCCCTTGCCTATCTTTCATAGGAAGGAAATTCAAAGCCAGAAGGATGCCATGGTTACTCCAGCAACTATCCAGTTTCAGTGAGTCCAGGAGTCCAAGTGGCATCACAGCACTCCTTTACAGGTAAACGATAGGCACAGCCATCTAAAGTCCCAACTGGATAAAGCCCCAACTAACCTGGTCTGGCCTCAGACCTGACCCTGTTTTGAATAGGAGACTGGTAAGGGAGGTCTGATCTCTTCTTTCGGAGGTCTTGTCCAGAATGGCTTATGCTGACTCGCATCTGAAGTGTCAGATTTCACTTCCTGCTTAAAAGAGGCAGCTTGAGCTATATAACTTGCACTGATAGAGGATGAACAGGCAACAAAGCAAAGGAGAATACTAAAGTTTTCTGGCTATCCAGATATATTCCTTTTCACAGGCCATCCCATGCAGGGAAGCAACAAGTATCAATGAAGGAAACAGAAACAAAGCACTTCAGAAATGTGCTGAAATTGCAAATAAGAAAACCAAAAGAATATCTTCACAGCAGAAAGTATTCTTTCCCACACAAAGTGAGCCATCTTAAGAGAAAAAAAGCTCACCAGATGAAATGAACTATAGGTAGTAATGCAGCTCAGCTCAAATGAGATTGAACTCAGGAAAGCACAAGACAACAACCACCATTGGCCAAAACCACATGAAAGTTCCCTCTACAGATACATTTCCTTTAAAAAGGGCAGATATATTCCAGAAGGACAGGTGGCAACTTCCTCCCTCCTGTGAGCAGAGGGGCTCACAAGCACAAGCTACCCAGCCCTACTCTGACACTAGAACAGATGTTCCATTCCTGGAGATTAGACACTGATAAACTGTGATGGGGCAGTATTCTGCATCAGACAAGCCATTACCCTTTTAGTGCCTGATATACACAGAAGTACAGCAACTCCACTGCCTTTAAAGACCACTCACAAGATTAAAATGTTAGTACTGGTGGACTTCCAACCCTGCCAAGGAACCAGGATAAATTTTTCCTTATCCATTAGCTATTAGAACAGAAAAATGTAATTCCAGGATTCTTTGGCATTGGAGGAATCTGATATGTCTGATATAAGCATTTAAAAAAAATTATCTAGACTTTCTTTGATAAGGTGGTGTCTTTTTGTATTTACAAAGAGCACTACCTGAGTGTGCTTATTATGGGACAACTCGAAATTGGATTAACTTTGAAGACAAAAAAAACCCCTGGAAACTGCTGATCAAAAGTCAGTAACTGACAATGTACGAGTGAATTTTGGACTGGCTAAATTTCCATTATACAAACAGTGCACAGCACAAGAAAGAAATGCAATTATTTGAAACTTTGGTCTAATTTGCCAAGCTTAAATTACTTGTTGGCATAACTGGAAACATGACTGGAAACAAAAATTAGACATTGGGAAGAGTTAAAACTAATAATTCTTTAAGGATATTCTACTGGATGTATGACAAGCTATAGTACCATAAACAGCAAAACAATAAAAAAAGTGTAAAGCAAAAAAGACCATTAAAAAATGTGTGGAATTGGTATCAAAGCACAGTTTCAAAAGACAGAAAAAAACCAAGGCATAAATAGCAAATAATTTAAGTTAAAAACGGAGATAATGGACAAATAATCTAAAGATATTTAAAAAAAACAACAAAAAAACACACCCTCTAAGCCCTTAAATCCCTAAACTCAACAGTGAATAGAGACCAGAATAACAAACTGTATTTCTAACACTTAAAATAACAGACAGAGTGAAAGCAAAAGAGCCTAACAGTTATATCTCATGTTCGGAATAAAGCAGGATGTATCCACCCAATGTAATAACATAACTGTAATCAAAAGTTTGCCGTTCATATAATAGGAATCTATGCAAGACCATTTGCCAAGAGAAGAAATAATTGAACAACTACCCCTGCCAGTCATTTGCTACATGTTTTAACTTAATGTTTCTTTTCTTGAATGTTTTTTTAATAAATTCTTGAAGACTAATGAAAGCCCAGCAGCTTGGAGGACAGCCTATGTTCCAAGCAGGGAACTACAGACCAATTCACCTGATATCAATTTCAGGGGGAAAAAAAAAATTAATTTTTAAGGAAGTGTTGCAACATTGAGAAGTAGAGACTAACTATGCATATACATTTTTGATACATAGATGGATAGATAGATAGACAGGTAGATAGACAGCTAGATACAGAGATAGATAGACAGACAGATAGACAGACAGATAGAATAAGCAAAGGTTTAGATCAAAAACTATTTCTATGAGCATGAAAAAAAACGTTGGCGAGTTACACTTTCATTTAAGTCGTCTGACTTAGCACAACATGGCATTTTTATTTTAAAACCCATCTCACTAATTAATCTCTAAACATACATTGTATTACGAAAGAATCAATGCTTACCAAAAAAAGCTTCAAAGAACACATAAAAATCCATGCTGGCACAATCTCCAGATGACAAAAGTTGACGGGGCTGGTGACAAGTGGTCATAAGAAATTATTAGTGGTAACAGAATCCCTCAAGTCTTGACTAAACATTTGCAACCCAAAAAATGAAGTTGAATAACAGTAAATACCAACTATCCAGAGGAAGGCAGGGAGGGCTTCCATCTTGCTGATGATAACTGACAGCTGAAGTTAGACCTGAAATAAGATAGGATGTGTCCAGCATGTAATTAAATACTGGAACGCGTTACTTGTAAGTTGGGGAGGGGGAGAAGGGAATGCAAAGAGGTTTAGACTGTAAACTGACTGAGCTTTGCTCCATCTGCCAGAGCAGTCCTGGACCTGCAATTCCTTCAAATTAACACGAACCACAAAATACACTCCATGTGTTCTCCTAAAATTCTTCAAAAAGTGCTACGCATCCAGTTCACAGAACCAGATAAGAGCTAGTCCAAAGTAAATCCCTGAAATGTATAAAGCATGGGCATCAGGTCCCCAGAACTAGTAGTTTAGTTCTACAAATGCATTTCACTGGAAACTCCTTTCTTGCTACTATAGACATGGCTAGGGAGTCTATCCTGATTCCAGACAGGACACAAATGCTCACATTGCTCTGAGTAGTCTCATGCCTGTTAAGACATTAGTTACTAATCACACACAGTTTCATACTCCAGGGCTCAGCCAGTAACCTGAAAAGGCTACTGAATTTAGCATGCCACTATCACATGTAGTCTGAAGGAAGGGGGGCGGGCGGGGGGGTGGGGAAGGGAGGGAAGGAAGGGAAGGAAGGGAAGGAAGGGAAGGAAGGGAAGGAAGGGAAGGAAGGGAAGGAAGGGAAAGATATGAATTCTATTAAAAAAAATAAAACTTCATTTCTGGAGTATTTCATAAGAAATAAATATTTTCTCCAGAGTTCTCTCCTCAAGTCTCAGAACACTTCATCCTAGAGATCACCACAGGTAAAAACTGCATAAACTACTGAAAACACAGCTTCTGAAAAACACAGAACAGAATTTTCAAATGAGGCATCTGAAACCTGGTGGCTAAGTCCATACTTTGATATTCAAGCAGGTTTTTTATTTTGATATTGCTGTACTTTAACTAAACTCCAATTACTTCAAATATGTCAGTAAGAGCAAGGAATATTCCAATCATAAGTCTCCTGGTAGTTTTCTTAATGATAAATATTTGTTGATAGTTTTCCAGAGGAAGGACTGTGTAGCACAACCTTGGCACAACTATGGTCTGTAACTCAACGTGCTAATTCATATCATGATTACAGCTCTTATTACTAAATTTTTAACTTCAGGGAATTAACTGAAAGAAAGAAAACATATCTTCCCATTGGAAGTAGATGATATGAGATTTCTGTACAGATAGGCAAAAGCTCATTCAGAATTGGACTGTTAGGTAAGCCCGTGGAGGGCCAAAAATCATCATTTAATTAAAGAAAATCGTAGCTATACTGCTACCTGAAAATTAGCAGTACTAAACATGCTATCATAGATATTTGTTCATACTCACATATTACAACTTCAAATAACTATAAAAAGAAGCCTTGGTGTGGAGAGGTCTGGGTTCTAAAATGAGAAATGGAAATGACTGAGAACAAATTTATTTCATTGCATATATGAATGAAAGCACATACACCAAGAAGAATGCATACAAATGATTGCCTTACACACCTGTTTTCTTCACACAGTTTTATTGCAGGAAGAAAGCAAAATATTTTAATGCATCTCTCACATTATAACCCAGATTTACACAAGTTTGTAATTACTTAAGAGGCAAATTTTTAGGAAGCTATGACACTTTTGCCTCTCAAAAAAGCATCATTAAACATATTGATATTTAAACTGATATTTAAACACACAGCTACTCAAACTCAAAACCTTGAGTAATTCATGTAATCTCTGGTATTGGGGTTTTGTTTGCTTTTAACATTTTCTGACATTGTGAAGCATAAAGAAAACAGACTTTCCTAATCTGAAGTACAGAACCATTTTTTTAAAAAATGGAATAAGTGATGCATTTAGAGTATTCTTCTAAGTACAGCTCCTCTCCAAAACATGACTGCACAGCCAACATTGCAGCATTCCACACTTGTGCCTCAAGGACTTCCAGAACAAAGTTTGCTCAAGTTATGAGCTGTACACATGTAAATATGTACATCCACACATATATACACACATATATTCCCTGCCAAAACCAGCCCTACAAAACAACTATTTAAATCATGACATAGAAGGTGCTTGTATCTCCCTCAAATACTTTCTACTCACTGTGATTTCTATTAAACCACTTAAAAAGCATGGCCTTCATAATCAAAAGGAGATGTAAATAAAGGCAAAATTTAGGTTGCCAGCGTAATTTTATTTCCTTACACTTTAAATACACAAACTGGAATCTAAAGCTTTTTTTGTCATAATGCTGGCTTTGAAAAGGTAACAAACAAGCACCTTTTAACTCTGGGACCATCTTGCATACATTCCCTATAATTCTTGCTTCATAGAGAAAAGATTTTTTTTAATTTTCAATAATATTTTATCTATCTTTAATTCAAATGATAATAGTACTACACCGAGACATAGTGATTAACTGTTGATTAAACACTCATTCTCAGCAACTAATACTACAATCATACGGATATAAAATGGTCCTAAACACGAGGCAGTTCCTAATTCTAGTGTCCTTTAATGCCTAGCAAGTAACATGTGTGTCTCCTTACAGTCACGGTCATGGGACACGATAGTCCAATTCATTAAGATCAAGGAGTGGCATCAACCTCCATGAAGTGAAAGGAATGGGAGCACCAAGCCCTGTAGGTACAAGGACTGCCAGTGCCTCCATATGGAGCTGTAAACTCCTGGCTTCTCACGACTGCCGCCTCGCTGGCAGTTTGCAATGGCAGTTCTGTGATTACAGATAAGCCTTTGCAGCAGGCCTGCCCCCAGCTACGCTGCTTTCACCTGAGAAGACTTAGCCGAGGTGACTCTGACCATGAACTCAGTGATGTTAAAGTTGTAGCTGTTTTACTTTAACGAGCTTGTCTTGCATCTGCTGAAACCTAAAGTGAAAGAGTTACGTACCTGATCAAGAGAAAAGAAAAAGTGTATAATTTAGAATCACCGTGGAAAATGCAAGAGAGATAATCATGCACGATTATCAGACTTACATATTTCATTGCAGCCAGAGGAGAGAAATGGATCTTGGAAACAACTTCCCCTCTCTGTAAGCTTTCTTTAGGGATTGTTTGATGATGCAGTGCAGTCAGGTCAGACTAGGATTCTGGCAAAAATACATGAAATATCCTGCAAAGAGGGAATTAAAAGGGGAGAGGAAGAGGGATAGCACCTTCCTATGCCCATTCTCTCCTCCTACTCTCCACATATCACGATTCCCTGTGGAGCTATTAAACTCAGCATACAGCCCCTTACAATTACTATAACCATTTTTATAACCTCCCACTTCAGGCTTTCATTAACCCCAGACTCATTTGATGCCAAGTCTTCCTTCCTGGAGCACCAAGGCTATGTGTGCAGTGCAGCTGGTGAGTCAGGGAGATGTCGTAAATTGGAGGAGTGTGCTGGAGCTACTTAAAGTTGTGGTGAACCAGAGGAAAAGGACCAATTCTACAAAAGATTTAGGAAATTGATATAAGGTGTTAAAATATGCATCAAGAGCATAATTTATGAGCACAAAAACCTAACACTGAAGACATCTATGCAAACCAAAATAATTCCTCCAGACTTGATTATGCACAGTGACGCATAAAAGTAGACCCACCATACACCTATCATGGTACATTTCCTGGCTTCGAGCCAGAAAGCAGATTTCCAGCCCAGCCAGAAAGCAGATTTCCCAGTCTTGTTGATGTTCCTCTAATTTCAAAGCTGCCAGACTTTAACTGCTTTTCAGCAACGACCTCACGTGGCATGCTTTGGCTGGGAACATATTTTTATAGACAGTTATAGCTCCTTCTCTCCAAATGGAAACATTGACAGGTTTCTAACTCCAGAAATATCAGCAGGAACCATAACAACATGAGTCTAGTTGAAAACATAACCTGTGACCCAGAAAGCAATTTTTAATACTTCATCTTTTAACATTTTGTGTGCCTTTTTTTAGGATTGGTTACAAGTGAAAATTAGAAACTGAAAAAGAAATCCCAGGTGCCAAAAATGCACAGATTTCCCTCACTCCCTACTATGGTCCATATTGAACAGCTGCCTCCTCCATCTCCAAAGATGGAGAGAAAAACATAATTGCACTATACACCTGTACAAAACCATTGTGCTATGCTTAGCTCCACTTTGTTGCAAGCACTGTAAAGCATATTCATTTTAATTTAGGTTTTAAAGATTATTTAATTCATATCTGGAGAAACAGAGAAGGATGCACAAACACATCACACTTCCTCTTCACAGATCTGCAGCACCCAGTTTACCTGCAGACAGTTCTAACAGGGGACAGTCAGTTTTAACGAAGCTGACTTAAAGATAAACTCACATACAAAATTATCTGGTTACACAAACTCACTCACTTACAAAACAAACTAGTTAAATGCTAGAGACACAAACTCTGTGTTATCAAAAGTCAAATAAAATCATCACAGACACTTGACTCTTCAAACGACTACTCTGTCAATTCAATAACAATTGTGAAAAAAAGGATGTTGATTAGAAAAATTATTATATAGAAGGGGATTTTATGTCATGCTGTACTTCCAAACCACTAGTTGTATGATGACTTTCCACACAGAGTTTAAGTAATCTGCTCCCTAACTGTAGTGCTTTTCAGCTGAATTTACTTAATAATGCAAATTCTCCTGGTAAAAAATGATCCTTCTCATTTGCAGGAATACACGGAAAATAAAATACCACTTCACAGAAGACCTTGTAGCTCCAAAATCACTTTCATTCCTGTGCAGAATAAATTAGGAATAAATATTGCAAAGATAAGTCAAGTTCTGTGCTGCCCGCCTAATGAGTATTAATCTGTGCTAGGAGCAGGGACACCGGCACCTGGGAACTGGCATGCCCAGGGCTTCCCTGCTACTCCTGACCTTTCACAGCACTGAGCAGGCTAAAGAGAAGCCCCCAGTGATGATCACTGAGTCATGCCAGTCAGCTCTTCCCACAGTGCCTGGGCAAAGTTCTGACAGCACTGGAGCATCATGGTAAAGAGAGCCCCAGAGCACAGGAACTGCAGCAAACACCACTTCCAGCTTCAGCCTCTGCAGCATCTTTCCTGGCTACAAAATACTGCCCCAGGGAAGCATACCAGACTGAAAAGGATTTATAAATATGCTACTGCTTTCTGCAGTGATTCCAACATGGTCCAGACCTGATTGCGCGTAATGACCTGCTGACTGGTAATTCTTCCATGCACCCACATTTATTTTACGATGAACAATCTTCCTGCTATGATTCTATGATTTTATTGTATTCAGTAGTAACAAAGTCTCCCTGACTCACTGGAAACACGCAGGCTACAAAAGAGTGCATGCAACTATGAATACTGTGCAGCACTTTAGAATCAACTTACTTTTTAACCATATCCATTAAATTTGACTTTGTTCTACAGCTCTCTTTCTCAGCAGAAGATATAACCTATAGATTAGAAGAATACTGATTTGCAATCAGGGGAAACTATAACTATTATTAGATAAATCACCTTAGAGCTAAAACAGCACATCGTGAAACATGAATTAAGAAGCTACTTAGGATATACTTTACTGCTTAACTTATTGGTTGAAGACTGGAAAACATACATTTATCAATACATAGAAGTTCAGTGGAAAAAATAATTACCATCTCCTTTTAAAAGCTGTCGGAACTCTCTGCTTCCTTAAGGAAACATAGTCTTGCCAGCCTTAATTATAGTTTCCTCCAACTATAACATTCATAGTTCTTAAATCCTTTACTTAGTTTTATTGCCAGTACTTAAAGTGTATGTTTTCTGTCCAAAAGATGGAAATGTTTTAAAATATTAAGAACTTTGTCAAGAAAATTAAGTACTTCGGTCTTGCTAAATGACCATTTCACTCTCCCCCTCCCCTACTTACCCTCATCCTATTTTGCTGAATTAATTTTGGAACATAGCACATACTGTGCTTGGATTTGTTCCAGACAAACAAACTTGAATTCATTATTTATCATTTACGATGACTTTTCTAAACACATTTGGCAACCAAATCCCAGCCAGACCCCTTTTACCAAGGAGTCTGTTAGAACGAGCAGGGGTTTAGACACCAGGAAAACAATTTCTACCAAGAGTCAAAGTACTAATCCCAAACTTTAAATATATTCCATGAAAGTAAGTGCACTTTCAGTATATAAGTAATAAAATATATGACTAAAAGGTGTGAGTAGTATTTTCATCATTGCTGGCTGAAAACAACATACAGGTGAAACAGCCTTGTGTAGTGGGCACACATACCACAAAACATATGCCTTAGCAATCTTCTGTTAAATTAGGCAACTCATGACACCTTTTGCACTAAGTATCATTGAAGGAACACAAACAGCACACAGCAAAGCAATACTGTAAAACTGGACATAGACTCTGCAATATTATATCACTTATAAAACAAAATCCTTGAACTAGAAACTGTGCTACAGCCACTGCTACCTCAGGAAGCTGCAGTTTGCCTCTTGGAATGCTTCATTCATGTACTATTCTTAGAAACATGGCCATCTAAATAAAATTTTGTAGACATACAAAGTTATCTAAGCGTAAAACAGTTTATCATATTCAGAAACACAAGAGAAAAGGAATACAGAAAAATACATGTTTACTGAGGCAGTCTTTTTGGAGAGTAGGAGAGAAAAAAAGGCTTGTCATAACTCTTTCAGTCCAAGTGTGGTCTTAGAAGTCTGCTGTAACACAAGGCTCAGAACAGGTCTCAGCTAAAGAGATGACAGTTTTGACATCACTTCTTTTCAAAAATGGATTTCTTCTCCATAAATAACTGGTGGAGAAGCAAGAAGTGCCTTGGTTGGAAATGAGTAGGCTGAAGTGGTTTTCTGGGTTCATGCAGCTGATTGTGATCGAGAGAATATCTCCCTTTCCCTTTCTATTTAAACATGAACGTGGTCTTTCTCATAGCTTTTTTCCTACTGAAGGCACAGGTACTGCTAGAGTTTCCTGCAGGGACAAAGACCTCTAAGGCCTTCAACTGGTCCATCAGAAAACTCTGTTTTAACACCATCAAATTATCCTTTTCCTTTCCTCATACTGGAAAGTTCCAGCTAAATGCTCTCTTACCACATCCTCCTGAAGCCCCTGTACAGCCACCTAGCATTGTATGGACCCCTGTAGAAAGACCTACATTGTCTACGGGTGCAGAGAGAATTAGGGATACCTCAGTTAGGAGCTGCGATGTTGAAGTATTTACATGCTCAAGTCTCTATGTAAAGGTGTTCTGCAGCACAGAAGCCAGTCACATCAACTTTTTATCCCACAGGACCATAAGCAAAGCTGGTCTGAGGGCACATAGGAACATTAAGTGCACATAGAAGAAATTCCAACAAATTTGCAAGGAAATTGGTGAACAACACGGTTTTACAGGGGGAGAACGCGTATAGGAGAAGTATAGACAAGAAAAGGTTCAAAAAGGAAAATGAGTCCATCACATTCTCACTATTTTGATGTCAATCCACCTTTTCTATCAGAGGAAAAGGGACCACAAGCAACCTTACTGCAAGGATGTATTTGACTTGAGCTTTCTACCTCAGTTCTTCACTGTATGAGATACATGTTAACAATGAGAAGCAGAGATACAGTAACAAGGGAGCCCAGGTTACAATTCAACAAAGAAATTTACGCTGTGGCTAGGTTCCCCATCTCTACTTTTGATTGATAGTAAATGGCAAGTAGTTTTGAGTAGTAAGATGCTTAAAGCCATATCTGGTAGCTTCTTCCACTATCCAATACCCTTGTTCTTTTTGCACTCCACAGTCCCAGATCAGTTGTCAGAAAGGCTGCAAGTTACAAAATTGGATTCTGTACTGGGACATTCAGCTGATTTAGTCATTTAAGTTATAGGAATTTTGTACACTTTGGGGAGTGTCTTTCTGTTTTTTGCATTTTAGCAATTGTGCCATGTCCACCCCCATCAGCCCTGATGAGCACAGGAAGTCACACTCCTTTTCTAACAATGGGATGTTATGCCCGTGTGTGACTGTGTACGTTTGTCTGTATCCAATGCTAAACCACTTCCTCAGGCTTCAAGAAAAGGTTCTTTAAAAAGGTGGTGTGCAGAGCAGTGAATATAGAACAAAGCTCTTGTGAGAAAGCAAAAGGAAAATAAAACACCAAGGTAAAGCCAGCAAAGAGGTTTACTAATACTCTGCTTGACACTGCTGGCTGACTTCAAGTCCTAGGTATCTTGGTTGCCAATGCAGAACTGACAATTGACTATTGGATAAACTCTGCATACTATAAAATTCCAGTCAATATTTTAAGAAATACTTTAAATTTCTTCTGTTCTCTAACAGTTTGCAGTTCCATGTTTACCTCCCTAGACGTCAACTGCAGGTTCTGCCTGCTGCTGGGACAGACTAACTATTAAATTCCAGCTGGAAGTTAACAAGCTGAATTTGGCCCAGTGCCTTTTCCCTGGAGGAGGCAAACCAGCCAGCATGGCCCAGCCAGCTGCCTCTCACACAGCTGGGCTGGGAGCATCTGACACCCCACAACATCATGGCCTTGGAGAAACCCGAGCACTGCAGTTTCCTTCAAGTGTGGAAGAAAGAAGAGTCAGCAGAACGGCAAGCTGCTGTTTATCAAAGGGAGAAAGGAAAGAGGAGCAGAAGAGGTCAGCCTCTACTGCAGCTCAAGGTTGTCCAAGCTTCGGCTGCTGTTGTCTCCCAAGAAGAAACTGGAAATTGACATCTAGTCCACATGTCCCGTGGTTAAGGCTGGACCATCTTAGCCTAAATAAAAATGTAACCATCAGATCTCCTATTGTGTGTTATCTTTAAAGTCCTCAAAATAGAAGACTAAAAAAAGGTTTTTTGAACCAGACTAGAAAGACTGAAATGGCAGATGTGCTAATCCCAAAACTTTCCTCTTGCTCAGCAGTAGAAATTGTCAGTTTGATGTACACAAAGCAATATTCACACTCAGCTAGGCTCACATAAACCTTGGAGGTTTCTCATCCCTGTTGAAAACATTCCCACAGTGGCACTCAGCCACTCTTCCAGGCACAGAAAGTGTTACTGAATCCTCCAGGGCAGCTGTAATGTTTCTGCCCATTTATAAGTTTTTCCTCAAAAGTTCCTGTGGCTCAGGATATCTTCCTCCAAATGCCTTTTTCTGCATACACTGCCCAGCCAACAGCATTTAACAGGATATGTTGAATTGGGATTTAGAATAGGAAAAATGAAATTAGATATTCTGAAAATCTTTGAAAGGGTCACATTTCATAAAGAGGAGTGATCACCCAGATGATTTGCCTTTTTCAGTAGTTCCCCACCTGCTGGTAGAACATTTCTACACTGCAATGCAAGAGAGTTTGAGGAAAAGTACCTATCCTTAGAAATAGGAATTAATGCAGACTTGTGAAACAATGCCAAGAAAGGAAAGCTATACACACAAACTCTCTCTCTCTCTCAATCTCTGTAGCTGAAGAGCTCCACCATTTGCTACCAAAAAAGTTCTCTTCTCATAACAGACTCAGTATGACTACAGAAAAAAAAAGGCAGAGTTCAGTCCAGACATCAAGTCCTACTGCAGTCTCCCAAAACACTTACCAATTTTTCCCTCTCTCACACAGAGATGATGATTAAATAAAAATGCATTTATTAAAATAGGGAGAGAGTTAAATATATGATTTTAGAAATAAGCAGCTTGGAAATTCTAAAAACAATTACTGTATCAGTTTAGTCTTTGAACTGTCTAAACTAAGGATTAGTTTAATCGCCAGAAGAGCTGCTGCTCTTGCAGACACATGCTAGCTCAAAATATGATGTGCCAAAATAAATTAATAAAAATGCATCCAAAAGTGAAAAAGCTCATTCAATACATATAAGCGTCTTTGGCAATGCTAGGCACAAATACCATGAGAGAACAGACCAGTTTTAGCTCAACTGACACACCAACTTCCCACCATATCCATAAAGTGTGCAAATGTAAGATTCTGGTTTGCAGCTGGGGAAAAAAATAAGTTAATCTTAATAAACCACAAAATAACATCTGCTTACAAATGCAGTGCAGTTTCAGTTATTCTCTTGTGAGATCTTCTATCTTTACATACTTATTGTGCAGAGCATTTTCACAGACTAAAAACCTTTCTGAAGAAGACACTGACACAGGGAAACGAGGCTGAACTCTGCTGAGTTCCCCTTGCAGTGGTAGGAATCCATCACCAGCTTACTCTACCTCACAAAGCAATTCTATGAAAACAGTTGCAACACAGTCAAAATGGAAAGTATTTTGGTACTCCTTACTTAGTATTGATACCAGCCTCGTTTGATAAGATATTTAAAATTAGTTACATCTGTACAAATTTTAATTGAATATGGAAAGTAACTGCCAAAAATGAAGTGACAGGAGAATCTAGACAATACATGGTACCAAACAAGCACGCTTGGGACAATCAGTCAATCAGTCCAGCCATGTCCCAGAGAACAGTGTTATTATTTCATCTGACATCAAATAGTAAGTACTTGTTTTCTCATTCCCAGCTGAAGCAGCACAGTAGAATACCCTAACTCTTCCCTAGTTGCACTGAGTCTGGTCCAACAGTCATAATAGGTTTTTGTGGAACTGGAATAAAAAAAGATACAGAAAACACAAAAAAAAAGGGGCAAGCACAAATGAAATAACAAATCTAATAAGGTGTTAGAAGTTGCAAGACCATATATACCACTCTAAAAATCCTACCTTAACATGCAGGTGCATACAAGTTATGTATTTTCACCTGCATGTTGCCAGTAACTTTACCATGAGAAAAATTACACATTCATTTATAAAGAATCAGAGCATAAAACAGGAATTCTGGGTTTTTTTATGTAAATAAGACAAATACCATAGGAAAACACTATTTTTTGTAGTAGGGACGGGGGGAAAAAAATCTAACACTTGAGAAACTGCATCCAAATTCCTTACAGAAATAAAAATTAATTTGCTGAACATATTTTCAATAAATCCTTCAAACCCATGAAACATGAGTCAGACCAACTCTTAAAGTACTTTTAAAAAGCACTTTACAAACCCCCTTTGATCGACACCGGAGACATAAAACCCACTTACAAGGTCAGCTGTACAGAATATCAAGAAAAGCAGGGGCCACACAGAAGCACTTGCCTACAGAGACAAAACAAATACAATACATATAAGATTTCAACACATTTTCAAGTCCTTTTAGAGTTGACAGAAAATGCATGTTCCCTTGAGTCCCATTGAAACTATAAAGTTTACCCACGTCTCAGCTTTGAAAGTCTGTTGAAATAACTGTGTTTTCCACAATGCATTTTGTGTTGACTACCAATGTTGGAAAAACATACACATACTTCTTATTCTTCAGTTTTTTTCTTTTTCTTTTTTCCTCTCCAAGTCAGTAAATGAACATATGTGACAATAAAAAGAAGAAGAAACTATAGCACACTATGGAAACTTTAGAACAAACACATCCCCACAATTATAAGTATTAGAGATAATCATCAGTAACTGCAATGTAAAGAAAACAATTGTTAGAAATTAAACAGAAGGCAGAAGCCAGTCAAGCATCAGTGCCAAAAAGTAAAACAATTTAAGAGCCAAACCACAGCTCCTTGCACTTCCTCTACCTCCCCCAGGAAAAAAAAAAAAAAAAAAAAAAAGAAAAAAAGGAAAAAAAAAAAACCAAGCCCAGGCTGGTAACTCTGCAGACTCAGAGGAAAAGAATAATATATTTATGTATACAAATACTATGGAGAGTTAGTTTAATATTGTTGTGCAAGTGAACATACCAAGATTAGGAACTTGGCAGAACACCCTAATGTGCTTTCTAGGCAATCCTGAAATTCAAGCTGTGATGTCAAGACTCTCCATGGACACTACTGCTGAATAAGTTTCAACTTTTAATCTACTTTAACAGAATTGGACAGAAGGAGATTTTTTTATTTGGTAAGTATTTCCATCAAGTCATTGACAATTGTGAGAACAGGGATGTCACCCACATGAACTGTGACAGCTCTATGCACGCCAAGATTTGCAGGATGTATTCAATCTACTTTTGTGAAGTCAAGGATTTGAAAATACAGGAATGAAGAATAGAAAGGGACCTTTGAAGGTTGTATAATGTAAATTCTTGTCATAAGGCTTTTAAGTTTCAACTTGAAAGTGTTTTTCTATCATGATTCCTTCTGCTATCATTCCATAATGGAATGGTATTCCAAAAAAATTCCCTGAAACTTCAATTAACAGACTGTACGAGAACTTTCCTGACCTGAGCCCACCTGGGAGGGATTCTGAGTCTTTAAAAAATTATTTCTTTTCACAAATTCACAACTCAAAATGTTGTTTTGCTCAATTGTGTTAAAATAAATGCTCTGCATTACTATGGTTTGCAACATGATTTAACTCCCACCACAGACATCCTAGATCACTCTCAAGTCATAAATACATATGTCCTAGCAACAAGCTACAATGTTCAGCCAGCTAAGGATGGAATTCACCTCATCTAACTTCACCAGCTAAAACCTCAAGGTCTCACTCCTATAGGTCAGCCCCTCGGGATAAGATAAATTACTGTCTGGAGATGCTCATCCTCTTCCACTGGCTATGGAAGAAGATGAAAGCTAAGTGGGCCAAACATCCCTGCTGGGATGCCATTTTCATTTCACTGACTAATGACTAGGCCAGACTGAATCTAATGGTTAAAAAATCAGTGAAATGTGTTCCTCTCTAAATTTTTACCTATAACATTCTCATACTCTGTTTGCTTTAACAGCCTGTGTGATGCAAGGGTGCTATACCTCTCAGGTAGGCAGGCAGATGTTTGCCAGTAGTATCTATTTACTAGGCAGCAGCTCCAACCATATAATTTACATAAACATCTAACAGAAAAAAAAATGAGATGATGCAACAAAATGAAGGGTATTTTGCCTATTATTTCACAAGAGGTTTGAAAATAACTGTGCTTTACATTTGGCTGGAAATGATGAATATTCAGTATACATGAATTCATACCATCTCCTTGAGGTTGCCTCTAGGGATCCCTTTTATCACAGTTTATTTATTACATTTAAAACTCCTTAACCACATAAGAAAATTACTTCTGGCTTACATTTCAGTACAATTACCTTTCGGTGGTTCAGTTTCCAGCTTTGAGATTTAAGAGGATTTTCTGGGGTTTAATGCTTTTTTTGTACATATGTGCATTTAGCATTACTGTACTGTTATGCTATAGGAAATGAGGCACTCATACTTGAAGAACACCAGCTTCTAGTTAAATTCAATCAGCAGACAAACAACTGTCTCTTTGTCACAGAAGCCCAAGTTCAAATGCATAAGGATCAGATAATGAAGGAAAAAAAAAAAAAGAGTCTTGTATGACACAATACGCTTTCACTTTACTTAAGAAGTGAATGCAGAAGTATCTAAATCAGATGCTTTGGAACCAAAGCAGTTTAAATTGGTGCATTTTTAAACCTAATATATGTTTAAGCAGTTGGATGTTATAACGGCATATACCACATCAAAACTATGTCAAAACCAGACTTTTTCTGGTAGTCTTAAATTTAAAAGAGGAAAAAAAAACCCAAAAAAAACCACATACACAAATAAACGGTCCTAATCTCCAGAAATACTTCTAAAATTTGGGGGGAGAAGGGTTAAAAGACCAAAATTCATTTTCAGAAGTAAATCACCATCTCAACATCCTTGTCTTTTATGTTCTGAATATGTAACAGGAAGTGGGAATTGTCAGAGGTATGTATAACTATGCCTAAATTACAGCTGTAAAGCCAGCTAGCCTAATTCTTTGAGAACTATTTAAAACCTACTCAGATTACATGCAGATAATAAAAAGAATTAAGCTAGGAAGCTGAAGGGGTCTTTTTGCCCACACATTATTTAAACATGAATCCAATTACTGAAGTTTTATGGAGCAACTGTCTCACTCAATTCAGTTTTCCCTAAAACAAAGATGATGTATCTGTTTTGCTGTGTTAAACAGTCCTGAATTAATGTAGGCAAAATGAAATCCCTTCTACAACATTATTCTGCTGTGGGAGGGGGCGTGGAGGAATCCCTTTTAGCATAATAAAAATGATGGTGATATAATGAGTAATTACTATGGGATTTTATAGCTGGAAGGCATGGTAGTTATTTCAAAGCTATTTGTAACCAGCAGCCTTATAAAAAGTTAGAATGTATTACATATGTGCAGAAGGTAACTGCAAACATGTATTAAATCCAAACAACTGAAATAACAAATGGATATTTTTTTCTGCAGTAACAACCTCTTTATCAAATGTGGGCTGATGAAGAACTAAATTATCAGCCTTTTAAGAAAACAGAAATGAGGACTTAAAAATAAACTTCCACAAGATGAGAACTCTTCTTTCCTTCTCTGACAGCTACATCTTTCCCTTCCTTACAGCAGCAATCTGGTTTCTGGTGAAATGGTGGATAGACTCTAGTAGATTAATTAGTCCCAGCTGCCATTCAAAGAGCAGAGCCCCCAAAAGGTGGCATTGCTGACACTGAAGATGTGTGAAAATGGCATTCTAAATACCCAGGTCCTGAATTCATTTGATAATTAAAAGAGCAAACAATGGAATTTCCTTCTTCTGATGAAAAAAATTCTGAAAAGGAAAACCAGGAGAAGCTGTGTCTGTCCAAGTCTGCAGCCAGTCTGTAAAACAGCCTTGAAATTCATGAAATACTTTACACACCACAGAGAACTTTTAACTTTTTGCTTTATACACCTTGCTTTACAGAAATATCAGCAATTTGATAAGTTTTGAGGTAACCAGTTTACTACATTATCATAAGGTATTGTTGTGATACCACTCAAGAGTCAAAAAAGTAGCCAGACTTTGAAAGCACCTGTTTTACCACCCTCTTTGAGGTCTCCCCCATAAAGTCACCTTCAGAGCAGTTAGTTCTCCTGCTCAAAGCAACAGACCCACATTCATGTGCATCTCCCACTTTCACAGTCCAGGTGGATATTCATACTTCATCTCATGATTATTGCCTGGGGCTAAATGTGGTGATTTGAACTTGGCTGGCTGCCAGATGCCCACCCAGCTGCTCACTCACATCGCCTTTTCAACAGGACTGAGGGAGAGAATAAGATGAAAAACCTCACAGGTCAAGATAAAGACAGGGAGATCACTTACCAAACTAAATATTCTTTTGCTATATGGGAATAACAGCAGTAGGATCCATTTTAAAGTCCTAGAGAGATGGAGAAAGCATATAGACCATCTGCATATGCCCTTTAATAGAGCCATGACCTTTGGTTTCAACCAAAGCAGGCTTTGTCTCATTAGGGTACACTTATGCAGGTGTCCAGAATTCCTATCTCAGGGTCCCTCAGTAGTTTGCCTCCTCTCTTGCAGATGTCTGTGCCGCTCTGCAGGTTTGATCCAGCCAGGTTTGAATGGGATGCATTCTTTGACACAAGGTTGGTATGTACATTCCTCAATAGCCTGTGCCTAAGGAGTGGAAGGAAGGAGGGATTGCTACAGATTTTTTAACATGCTCCCCTGCACAGGAATGTTGATACAGAATCTAGTGATCTGATTTTCAATAAGAAAGGAGTGGCTAGACCTCGTAGCATGCATGTAGAGTGAGCGGGTTCAGAAATACTCCCAAGTGTAGTAGCTGTTTTGGCAGGAGGAGTGTGGGGGCACTTACATAATGTGGCCCTAAGGTCTACTTAACATTTCTGTATTAAAATTTATCCCTGATGCTAGAAGACCGTATCTTATATCCATATTTTCTTACACGCCTCTACTTTTTATAGTCTTCATTCTTCAAGAGGATAAACTAAGATATGCATTGAAACAGTCGTTTTCAAATGCAAGTGATACACTTGAAAAGCTGATTGTTTTTCAAAATGAGCTTTTCCCCAAGAGTAGGGATACTGCATTTCAGTTGTCAGCAATTTAAAGGGACATTACAACTAACACTGATATCTGCTTATTATAACAATATAAACCATAATATTGCTGGCTTGAATTCCTTAGTGAATTAATCTTTGTTAGAAGAGTGTCTAAAAAGAAGGTTCTTAAAAGACCCCAAAGACATTATAGTACTGATGGTTTACCATTATGTGGTGTAGCAAAGTTTTACTCAACAGTTCTAAAAGCGGACATATGGAATCCATTAAACCCCTCTCTTTTTTGTGGTGTAATTCTGAATGGCTGTATTATGCTGCTTATTTAAAATATGAATTTTAACTTCCACCACCAATTAATAAGAGTTCTACACACTGCAAGCAATTTATAAGATGCATAAACTTTGTCATCAGCACCTAAAACTGAAACAATGTCAAGAACTGTATTTCAGCTAAACATAACAAATAGAAGATTAATATGATGAGAGCCAAGTAACTTTGACACTAATTAAGTCAGGGACACACAATTTAACTGCTGTTAAATTTAATGAAGAGGGGTTTCTCCCATAAATCTCCTGATATTTTAAATGGTTTGTCTTTTTTTTTTTTAAATGTATCCATTAATTCCTATCCTCTGTCACACATGCATAACCATACTCAACCGCAGTATTTCTAAGTAAAGGAATTTACATTTAATGTTATAAATAAATATTTTTAATAAGAAACCCACACACAAAACTCCTCAACTCAGCTGAGCTCCCTTCTGTAATAAATACTGCCTTCTTCACTGTTCCTTCCTCTTGATGCCACATTCTGCTCTCTTACAGCTGCAGCATCTTTTTCCACCTTCCTTTCTTTACTATGCTCTTTTGGACTTTCTGATTAAAGCAAGTAGGCCTTAGTCTTACACATGGTTTCTGAATTCAGTGGAGTTCAGTATGAACCTACAAAATTCCTTACTTCAGGATCAGAGCTACGATAAAAGATCTCAAGAGGCAAGGACCTACCACAACACATGGTCAAGGTTCAAGTCACTATATTCTTGCAAAACATCCCACCCAAATAACAAAAAGCAAGGAATTAAAGCTTAAGAGATATTTAGAAAAATATAGCTGCATTGCACTTGCACATGCACTTATGTATATATAGATTATCAATCAAAAACTTCACAGCAGACTAACTAAACAAAAGCAACACAGGAAAGCTCATTTATCTTTACTTGGACTTCTATCACTGGGAAATGTTAAAATCCAAAAATCACCAGGTTTAGTAAACTTCAAGTAGTTAAGAAGAAAGACTTTTCAAAGCCAGAAATAACAGTAAAGGAATTAACTCTATTTGCTTATTGAAAATTTTAATCTTCAAGTCCACATGACCCTCACATTCAACTTAATAAAATAACTTCTAGCACCTAGAAGTGTGAGCTTTTGCTATGAGATCTAAGGGAATCTGCTAGTCCACAATACAATATCTTGCTTATATGCTGGCCATCAGAAGTAGATACATTGAAGAAAATGGGAGGAAAGAAAAGACAGTACATTTACAACTGTTGTCCTCATATCCAGCCTCCATGCAGTGAAGTGTTACAATGCTAAGAAGATGAGGATGTGCAAGTTTCTTTGTTGAGCAGACCTGTGTCTTACTGAGCTCACCACCAGCTTGGTTCAGCTCAGGAGGAGACCAAGAGGAGGCAATCATATGCTGGAAGATGTTGGTTCTTGATACTTATCGGTACCTGTTAAATATCACAAACAAAGCTGAAGCCAGACTTGGGTGAAGGTAATGTTCCCAGTTAAAGGCTTAATCAAGCAGACGCCATCACCTGCAACTGTACAGCAACTCTATTGAAGCTTTTTCCTTCCTATTGTGGCCTCACTTTATTCTGAATGGGAAAGATCATCTCCACATGACTCCTAGGAAAGGCTTTCCTTTGAAAACCAGCTCTTACACTTCATCTTCTTTCTGTAGATATAAAACCTTGAATACTTCATACAGCCATCATATAACCAGGAATTAATAATCAAATAAAACACACAGCATATGTTCTCAAACGAGTCACTGTACTCTTTATATTCTTGATTTGTTGGGTTCTTTGCTGAGCAACCATCAGCTAATGACTGAGCTAACTATAGAACACCAGAACTGTTACATTTACTTAGATGAGGCCATTGAGGAAAAAAAGATTTCTCATTTCATATTTGAGTCAAAATGAAAGTGCACATAATGATAGTTTTCAAGAGATCTCTTACAACTTTGTTTCAACTATTCACAATTTTTCACATAAATGTCCTTCATGTTTTTAAGAGGACTGCATAGCTATCTGATCTACCCACCACAACCTTACCTTCAGGCTACTCTCCCAAGTCCTGTAATACATTTCAGCAGATTTGGGTTCCTCAGTTCAGTATCTGGAAAGTCTCAATAGATCAGACAACACCACAGAACCAGAAACAAGCCTTCTACAGAATATAGGGTGCAGTTTTTTTCATTGCTTATGACACACACACACAAATGAGCAAGGAATAACATCAAATGCTACTACAAAAGCCAACAAAGTGGACAAGACTGAGTTGCCTTGGAACTCACAATGCATGGTTCATAGCAAGGCCCTCCATATCCAGCAATGTTTCTACAGTGTCCTCCAACACATCAGTAACCTGTTAAAACCATCATCGTGTGAACACAGAAATGCATCTCTCTCTACTGACAGTTTTTCAAATGGCACAGTACTTGCCAAAAAAAAACTGGCTTTTTTTCAAAGAAAACAATGCAACTTGGACAACAGGCAGCCAAGCTGTGACAGCAGCTTTTAAAAGTAGCAGTAAAAAAAAAAGGAAAACTAAACAACTTTTTCTGAGGGATCTCATCTTTTTTTAAGGAACTACAAGAGGAATGTCTACTACTGTTACAGATACAGGTACCACTGCTTCCAATTAATTGTTATAACACAGCTGAGAGTAATTAGACAGTTTACATATGACTGCTAGAAGCCCAGTACACATTATGTGGGCCATCAGGTCCTGCAGCCTAAACACAATTCTTGATTTAATGGGTAAATGAATTTTGTTAAACCACTTCAAATACAGGAGTGTTTTTTGAATCTGTGCACAGGCTGTTGCTAGATTCCTACGAAGTCTCATTCCAAAGAGATCACAACACAGTTTGTCAGACTCAATAAAAATTGCACCCTAAAATCCCATACTAATGAATTGGATACTGTTTCCTATGGCTGATTGTAGGCTTCTACTCTGACATCTTGTTAAGCAATTATTTTTCTTTTTACTAAATTGTACTTTTCAATGAAATTTGTCTGCTTTTCATGAAAAGAGTTGGGGTTTTTTTCCTAATCTCTGCTTAACCTCTCCCAACACCAGAAAAACATTTGTTTTTCTCCACCAAATACATTGGGACCTTTGCTCACAGTGCCAAATTAGAATCTCTGTGCTGTGGAAGCATAGTGATCTCGGCCCTAAAGGAAACAGCTGACACTTAAGAAAGAGACAAAGTAGGCTATAAATTCTCTTTCATTGCATCTTTTATTGTTCAGTTGCCAGTGTCCTAGAACCTGGCTTGTTCTTACAAATGCCATTATTGAAGATCTGAAATTTCTGCTATGCTGTCTTGCAAGAAGAGGAAGGAAATAATATGGCAACACAATAATGTAATTTTGCAGCATTAATATAAGTAAGCAACTAAGCATGAATTAGGTAGTCCTAAAGAATGTCTCCTTCCGCATTTATAAAGGAACTGTTCTTTCACTCACATAAATGTGTTGAAAGTCTGTCAGTATCCTGGAAGCCAACACACTGAAATATCTTCATGGGACTCCATGCGGAATAAAGGCAAACTTCATAAAAAGCATGAAGGCTTTCAACATAAATGATATGAAACTGCAGTACGCAGTGGGTCCATTTCTTGCAATTACAGACCTCAAAAACTTTTGAAACATCACATCTAATGATCAATATTGTGTCCTTCACAAATTTTAAGCAAAAGTCTGGCACCTTGACAATGCTAATGCCAATACAAGAGGAAAAGATTGCATAGGAAATTAAAATTGTATTCAAAGGCCTTCAGGCATCCTTTCCACTACTCCTCATACTCCGCATACTCCTCAAAGATGAGCTACAGATAAGATATATAGGCTATGTGCCAAGAGTATACCTTCCAGTCTGGACCCCAGTGTTTGGAGGTCCATTTTCCCCACTGAATAACACCAGCTAATTTACTGAATGTACAGTTGCTGAGACCATTAGGATCACCACTTCCAAGATTCCAGTAGTACATGCTATAGTATCAATAGGACTTTTTATTCTTTGCTATTTCTTAAGTGATCTAAATAACTCTCAGATTAAACTTAGGAAGGAAAAACAGTCTCTAATGACCATGGTAAAATAAAAGAGCTTGGACTTACTGCTTCATTGACTAGGATTTTTTTATTATAATTATCCCCAATGTAAAATGTAACCATTCTCATAATTGAGAATTATTTTTCTTCTCTAAGACTTACTGAAGAACTCTCCACATTTTTCTTTAAGCTGTCTTGTTTCTGGATTCAATGAAGAACACTGAGCTAAAGGCAATAAAGTCACTGGCCCTATCTATTTAAGCTATGTCCAGCAAGATGTGATAGGAATCAACATATAATTTCAAACAGTTGAAATATTTTAAGGCTTTTTGCTTTTAACCCCAAAATAAACCAAAGCAGATGAATCTATTCAACAATTTGCTAGTTGCTTAGGACACTCTGACTACCATGTTCTAGAATGCACACTATATATCTGGTTGGTATTAAAGTCCATAATGAAGAACATATTTACATCCTGTATTTTTCCAATCTTATCCACTATATTACAGGATTAATGGGCCTACAGTTCATGTCAGGAGCCAAATTGTTCTAATAAAATATGAAACATTTATCAACTGAGTGGCTGGAAAGGGCACAGTTTGTTTATTGTCAAGTCTGAAATAACACTAACAGGAGCATATGCTACTAAATCTCATTCATGCCCATAAGAAATTAGATGCTAAGACTATGCTAAGTAAATGAAATTCAGAAAACTAAAGGAAATCCTATTTTCTTATTTTTTATTGAGCATTAGTAACAAGCGTGGCTCTGTACTGGAAACAGCCTGTTTTCCAGCTCACCTCAGCTATTTCTAAGGTACCTAAGGTCTTATTATAATCTATGTAAGACATGCAAAACACTGGGCAAATAAGCAAAGGAAGGAACGCATTCCTACCAGAACGAAGGAAAAATCACTGGATCAGCAAAGTTAGTTCACAGACATAAGTCAACTGCCACAGCATTTCAGCCGGTCCTTGTGAACCAACTGAATACTTGTGAACATACTTATTCCACTCAAGTCAACAGAAGATGAGCAGATATAACAGTGCTTTGCCATTATTGCACTGTCACAAGTCTATGCCAGGTGTAAAGGTGTGGTCCCATTTTCCAGATGAAAATCGGTAGACACAGGAGGTGGACTAAACAATTTTGCCAAGGTCACACAGGTTGAGATTTGGGAAGTGAAAATAGATCTTCTGTACCCTGAAACAGCTCCGTATTGTTTCAGTCATCCTATTCTAAAACTGAACATTATCAGTACAAAAACGTAATTCATAGAGCTCTTTAAAAAATCAAAATACTAAATTTTAAAAGGTTTCAAAACTTTCTATAAATTTTTCTCCCAAAACAAAAGAAGATGAACAAATCACAGCATTTTCAATAAAGACAGGGGTCTTTTGAGGTTGTATACAGCAAGAAGGTGATACTTCTAATAAATATAGAAGTTTCAGCAATAAGCTTAGAAAGAAAATTAAGGATTTGCAGGCTAAACAAAAGAGTTTATACAAATTTGGAAAAAAACATGATGGAACCATAAATGCTAAAAAGCTATGCTAAAGCTGCATGTAACAGGAGGAGCAGCAAAGTCACCTAATTAGAAATGGGGAAGGTAGAAGAGCAGATTGAGTGTCTTTAAACATCATGGAGAAATGCTAGATTGGAAAAGTGTAACTCTGGAAATATGCATGTATTACCACATATGAATGTATCTGAGTTGCAGAAAAATGTGTGGAAAAGACAATTCAAGCTCTCACTGTTTCCACACCACACAAATGCACAACATAGCTGTATGACGTCACTTTAATTCAATCCAACTGCACTGTGCTTTACATCCTGCATGTACTCAGCACATTCAAAACATTCACCAAATCTTCTGTCATCCTCCCTGTTGTCAGCCCAAGACAGAGTTTAAGATATCAAACAATGATGATGGACCAGACTTAGAAATCTTTAACTAGAACAGATGGAGCTCATTTGCTGTTCAGATATGTATAGCTTTATCTTCTCATCTTGCAGAAACACCATTAAAAACAGAATTAAATGAAGTAGCTTCTGTATTTCAGATCCACTTAAATCACATCAGGCTGGGTCTTATCCAGAAAGAACAACATTTAATGACCATAGGGCTTTTTTTAATGCAAATCAGAATTCACTCAAAGATAAAAAATAAAAGTGTATTAAATTTTCGTGTGGACTCTGGGTGCTTAGCATCAGTACACTTCATGCAGAAATTAAAATCAGTATTTGGCAAGGGGCTACTGAATTTTTTTGTTTGTTTGTTTTTTCTGTGGGAATGCAAATACAGTCTTAAAAACAGACAAGTCATACTTTTATAAAAAAATAAAAGCCACTTGGCTCACATGAAATAGATGAAGTTTGTAATATGAATAATAAGTCTCTAGAATTAAAGGAAAGACACTGGCAGCTCTGAGGAGGTAAAATCAATTATGCTACATGCATGGGGTTTATTCTTAATATAATTTCTTAATTTTGAGAATGCCTAAATTTTTAAAGCTATGCTTGCATTTTCAAATAAGTTAAAGTCAGTAAGGGTTTCAGCTAAGTATTTCTAACTACAGGCCTCTTTGAAACACCTGAATTTTACAGCCCAAGTCTGAAGTCTGAAGTCTTCTGACAATCAAAATCTGATATAATAATCTTATTTTGGTATGAAATAAAATAAAACATGATTCGTTTTTATGAATACATAAATTGTTCTTACAGCAATTAAGTCAGCCTACTGCAAATGACTACTTGCATGTAAGAGCTCCATCCTTTGTATCTGAAAATTAACAAAATGTCACAATAAAACCCATTTAATTACTTTTTCAGGTACATGTCTTGTAATGAAACAATAGCAGTAATTTCTGCCCATTACAGAGCAGTAATGCAGAGTGACAGGTTTTGCTATATCATCTCTGGCAGACATCAGAACACAGAAGACTTCATATCAGATAGAGCCAACACTTCCTAAAGCTCTTAGATCATTGCCAACGATGCAATGTTCTACGTGCAGGTGTTTCCTCAGTCAATAAACTTAGGGAGGCAGGAAACTCACTTATGTGTTTATTATCATTCATAATAACTATGTACATACCTAGAAATTAACACTCCAGGTCCTCTTAGCCATGAAAGTCGCTGATGCACTGTGATAAAACACCACCCTCTGCACCAGAGGAACTGAAGCACAGAAGAGAAAAGAAGCCTTGGAGAGCCTACTTCATCTGTGAATGCTCAACATTTAGTTAAGATAAAAACCTCTTTGCAGACACACATGCAAAAATCCATTATCAGGATGGTGGAGTAGAAGGATCTGGTTTTAAACACACTAAGTAGCCCTGTTGGTAAGAGAGTTGGGCACCTTGGATTCAAATTTCATGCTCTCGCCACTAAACCACAATCCCTGCAGAGCATTTAAGTACAGCTGTAAAATGAAACATCAAACAGCAAATGCAAAGCTCTAGGATGTACTTGAAAACTATCAAGAACATTCAGCTAATCAGATTTCTCCTTGGCTAATCGTATGTAAACCAAAGAAATTATTCCATACAGTAGTACATCATGGGGATCTCTACATGGTTACTGCAAGGAAAAGAGAGAGGGTGTTTCTGTTAAAAACTAAGCATGAATGACAAAAATCAAGAAAAATTAACACAGCAACAAGTAGTGATAAAAAACACGTCAGCTATGTTTGTGGCCAAACAAAATGGTTAATGCTTAGTCACAATTTCATAAGTTAGCAGTATGAGATGTAAATGCAAAAGAAGGATAACACTAAATAGTTCTGATGTTAAATCATTTCAATACAAGTCCCTTGAGAGATATGCTATTCCTCCACAGCACTGTATTTTGGTTTGTGCTTTTTCTCATTACATATCTGCCAGGCTTAATTGTGACTTGAGGTATTTTTAAGAAGAAGGATCAAGCCCAGAAAGGTATATGCTCAAAAATTCTAGAATCAAGTACCATTTTCTGTAGAAACAGAAACTCTGTAATGAAAATTTTGCATGCAAATTGATACACTGACCACTGCTGCAGTGTGCCATAGCTTTAAGGAAAGATATAAGAAACCTCTTGACAGTAAAGGCAAATTGATCTTCAAACTAAGAGTATGCCCAGGCTGTGGTAATCTTATGCTTCTAGGTTTATACTTGAGTAAGTAGTTCATCTGTAAAATTCTAATCTTAGTAAGCATACTTTTTCATTTCCATATAAAACTATTTCCCACTTTACCCTGCAATGACCAAATCCCAGATTTAGCAGAAACAGCTACAGTGGCCTGTCGTGGTGAACATCGACCTAGTTGCAGGTCTTTATAACCCAGGACTCAATTTCTCCACCTACAAGAGATACCCCTCACTTCAGAGGTGCTCAGGAAAGTGTCATGAGCACTCCAAAACACAATCACAAAATAGAAGAACTTGGTGATTTTCAAAGACACCATCACAGTACACACATTATTAAAAATATGAGGCTACTGCATTCATCATGGATTTCCCCATAAGCAGAAAACAAAGACCATGGTGGTTGAAGTACCATTGCTACTAACCATTCCACTAGATCTTCTCCTGGATTATGAAGTGTCAAAACATGTATCTTTTTGAAGCTGTCCACATCTAAGGATACGAACTACATGTGTAGCTGTTTATACTGCTAGAGTGCATACACTTAAGATAACAGCAACAGAATGTAGATGATAAAATATTAAGACTTCAGTAATTAGAAAAATCCAGCTGCAGCTAATAAGGAGAAAGAATATTAAAGTGGATTTTTTTTAAAAAAAAAGAAAACCAAAAACAAACACTTTACTGCAGCTGAGACACAGAAGCCAAAGAAAACACCGGAGTCTTTCACTGCATGACTGCTGGTAGAAAACTGCATGGAAAAAACACTGCAGCTGATGTGGTAGGAACACAAGCCCTAAATGGAGGTCTTCGTTCAGGTCAAGCTTTGCCGAATTCTAATCCTTCTCAGGTGACATTACTTGTATTCGACCACATCCAGTTGATCTCTTCAAATATTTTCCTTTCTCTCCTCCTTAAGCCTTCCAGAGTGCATTTAAGTAGCACAGACTAATGTTATTTTACCCAATGAGCCTCATATTACATGAGGCTCAATATGCAGTAGTTTCACTTAGTGGCTGCTTGGAAAGCTATTAAGAGAAAACAATATGAAAACAAGTCAGTCTTCAGATTCAGGTTTAGTAGAGTCACATTTCAACTCTTTTCCAAAAGCTGGAAAAGCTCTACATATTGATGCCACTGCTAATGTTACAATAACTGAAATAAAAGTTGGAAGCTGCAAGAGTTTTTCCAGGAGTCTGATGGAAAGAACTGAAAGTAATGAAAAAGAGTTTGGGTTCTCAAATACAGTATTAACAAAGTGCAGCTCTTAAAAAAGAAAAGTACTAGACTTTCAGTCTTTCTGTAATATTGCATGAGACAATATACCAGAGCAAGCACCACTTCAGAAATATACACCTCTACCTGAGATAGATTGACATTATACCCAGATTTACAACAAAATGAGTGACAGAGTTAGGTCTAATATATTAATTGTACCATCCACAATGCACCTTTTGGTATTCATAAATATTTGGAAAAAAAATGAAGGAGCAAAGAACACATTATATAAAATGAGTGCGATAGAGAATCTTAATTTTATGATAACTTTAAATGGCTCACCCAGATAAACTTAGTTTTTACTCTTCCCTTTGATTTCACCTCTTACTTTTCATTTCCACTGTGCATCAACATCAGTGCCTTTTGCATGGAAGTGAGCATAGAAGGAAGAAGGTAGAGGTAGAGCAGGTGCTATTGCAATGCTTCCTCTAGACTGGGAGTCCTGTTCAGGGGAAAGCAATAGAGCTGACAAAGCCTGGGTCACCATTGAATACCAGGAATTTCCTCTAGGTTGACCTCAGTACTCCAATAAATTTAAGGTGAGCACAGTTGTACATGATTCAGACCACATATCCCAAGTATTCCTAAAGGGACTGGACTCTCCATGTTTCCTCCGCAGCTGACTATTACTAAACCCAAGCAGGCATAAGCTAGGTATCTGATATTTTTTCAAACCACCTTTTGCAAAACAGTTGAGGTTGGAAGGGACCTCTGGCAGTCATGTCATTCAACATCTCTGCTCAAGACAGTAGACACAGTAGCCCATGACCATGTCAAGATGGCTTTTGAATATCTCCAAGGCAGAAGACTCCACAAGGTCCCTGGGCAACCTGTGCCAGTTCTCATTTACTCTGACAGTGGGAAAAAAAAAAAGTGTTTCTTGATGATCAGAGGGCTTCAGTTTGTGACCATTACCTCTTGTCCCATCACTGAGCAACCACTGAAAATAGCCTGGCTCTGTCTTTTTTGCACCCTCCTTTCAGATTAGATCCCCCTTCAGCCTTCTCCAGGCTGCCTCATCCTTTTGTCATATGAGAGATTGTCCAGTCCCTTATTTATCTTTTTTACCCTTCATTGGACTTTCTCCAGTATGGTCATGTCTCACCGGTACTGAGGAGCTCAGAGATCGGCATATTACTCCAAGTGTGGCCTCACCAGTGCTGAGCAGAAGGGAAGAATCACCTCCCTCCACCTACTGGCAAAAGTCCTTCCAATTCAGCCCAGGATTCCACTGACCTTCTTCATTGTAATGGCACATTCCTGGTTCATGTCCAACTTGGTATCCACGAGGACCCGCGGGTCCTTTTCTGCTAATGTCAGTCCATTTCTCCAACCTGTTGAGGTCCCCTAGATGTCAGGGGAAGCCAGGAAGGGGGCAGGAGAGAGAAGTGTCCAGAATACTGCTGGCATAAGATGAACATAAGACATTTTTAACAAAATAACAGACAATATCCTCTTCTTCCATACCCAAAATTCAGCATAACTACATTCCCTTGGACACAATATAGAAGTCTCCACATTTGGTTACCTAAATTATGTGAAAGAGATGGATAGTGCATACACAGCACAACTTGGGAAGATAACAGGAGGATTATGACTTCTTGCTGAGAGAGATACAGATGAGGCTGAACTCTTATTTCAAATGGAGAAAATACTTTTTTGTGTGCTAATACAAGCCCTCAACACAGAATGGCTGCATAATCCAGTAAATATAGACAAGTCTTAGAATCAAAACTGGAGACCAGATACTCAGCTTTGTATCAAATTGTTAATCACAAGGTTATTCTGTGCTGCCCTTCCTCTCCTACCCTGTGACATGTTTGCTTACTTGAATCCTTCAAAAAAGTATATATTTTTAATACTACATATCTGTACAGCAGTAGAGATACACACTGTGTAGCACTACAAGGCCTGCAAGTTCTATTCACCTAAATATAAGATTTTGCAGAAGATGTGCTTCTCAGTATCACAGAACACAAATTGCATTGAAGCAGTTCATAGTCTGCTTCTACAATAACCTGTATTAAAAATACCCCACAAAATGCAACACAATAAACTGGAATCAAAGTAAGCTTTATAGAAAAAAATATTTACTTTAAACACTACCAAAATATTGGAGACTTTTCTCATTTTACTTTCCAACTACACATACAAATCTGTCCTAAAACTCAATTCAAAAAAAAACCCTTTGAAGGCCAAGTGCCACAGGTGAAGTTCAGCAAAATTTGAGACTGAATAAGAGTTATATAAGCCCTTGTAATTCTGCAGTTTCTTTAGCTAAAGAAGAGAAATGACTCACTGTTGTCCTAGCATCAGTGAGGTCACTGAAGTCCAGCATGCTGCAGCAGTACTGCGAGAAACACAGGTGGAAACCAAAGCACCTGTTGAAAAGCACCATTTCAATTAAATGTTTCCATTATTAGTGCATATACTCCCATAATATTAATATTTCACACTAGAATGCTGTTTAACATTTACATAAAACAGGGATTTATTTTGTATTACCGTTGCCATTGATGCATACATGTATTAACCAAAATTTTTACATGTGAGAAGACTAATAATTAAAGCAATTCCTCTGACTTCCTGAAGGCACACTCTTACCAGCAAGGCAGACTTTCTAGCGCCGAATCATGTCATGTAGACAACACTGACACAAAACCAGCAAGCTGCCCATGTGCAGTCAATATTTGCTGAATATTTTAAAAATCACCAAGAGGTGCATGCAGTCCTGATATATTTTTGATGGCCCAGGCAAGAAGCTTAAATTGAAGAACTGTCTTGTCATCAGCTCTTGCTACAGGAGTAGGTCACAACAGCAAAGGGACACAACAGCTTTACTCCAAAAGACGCTTTCCCTCGAATATCCCTCAGAAAGTCAACTTTCCCTCACAAGTGGCATTTCCATAAAGTAGGGGAGAGAAGACCGACCGTTTTTGAGAGGACAGGAGACTGAACTTTGAGGTAAAAACCACTTCATGAGAATGCTCCTGCTGGAAGAATTAAAACATGTAACTCCACGAGAAAAATAAGTAAATACTCAATAAAACGTTCTTTGGTTTTAGGTCCCTTGCAAGAATGAGGGATCTCAGATAAGGTATCATTTGTAAATATTGTGCAATAATTGGCAATAGCTTTAAACAAACTAGAACCAAGTAGCTGCCCTGTTGTTGTGCTGCAAACACAACCTAATGCACCTTGGATGCATTGCAGTGATCCTGTAGAGTTAGTTAGCGAGTCAAAAACTGAACCCATGTCCACCATATTATTAGCATGTAGTGCATAACATGAGACCTAAACCAGGTATGAACTAGCTATAATAAAAGGCCAAAGAACATTTCTGCTAGCACAGGGAAATTTGGGACAAATTCTGCTCTGGTGAACTTAATTTGGAGGTTATTGTCTAAGCAAAGCCAGGACCTCACCTCAATTTGGATCCCTAAGTACTACCTTAATATAGGCAAAGTGTAAAATGATGAAACTAATTCCCATTTGAAAGAGTCTCAGCTAAATGTTGGTCACTGGGCTCACTAGGCAAATAGGGAGGTTATAATGAAAACATCACATCTACCAAAATTTTTGAGTAATTCAAGAAAGAAGCAAGAGCAACTCAGTAACAACAATCTTTGCCAAGCACATTTGCTGTTTCAATGGTTTCCAATTTGCCCAAGTTTTAGTATGGGCAAGCTTCTATATATGTGCAGATTAATCTGTGCGTGCACAACAGCCATTTGTCTGATGTGGCTAAGTTGGGGGGGGGTGGTTGGTATTTCAAAGGTGGCAACCATACGGCTGAAGAGACCGTACATTAGTGCAGAGCATATACTTCTGTGTAACATATTTCAGCCAGCATTTCAACTCATATATTTTGTCATATCAGGACAATTCTGTAACACAAATACTGTTGTCCGTTTGAGTGTGAATTGATACAAGTTCCTCCAAATATATAAAAGAGCTCAGATGTTGTCTTCACTGCCACGTACATTTTACCTGAGAGCTGGCATTCAGGCAACTGCCCAGTGATTAAAAAAAAGCACCAATTTAGGTAGTACCTAACAGCCAATATCACTGTTTATCTTCTAGGTCTCTTCCTCTGTCTCACTACATCTCTATGTTTGGATCTGGTTTTCATCAAGAAGGAGAAACTCTTGAAAATTCTCAAAAAAAAAAAAAAAGAGACAGAAGTTTCTGCAAGGTGAACTTGAGACTCAATCCCAAAAGCATACACTTAGCATTATTCTTGAATTTTCATTTTTCAAATCTGAGAGAACAAAAATTATTTTTAAAAAAAAAAAAAAGAAAACCATACTAGAATTATTATGATGATATTTGGATCTATATTAACCATACATGAGATTTGGTTTTATTCTCTTTATGAAGGGGTATCACCATTCAATTTAAAGAGTGTTTATTTTGAAATGTAATTACAGAACTGCATACCTCCTATAAATGTTATGCGCAATTATTTCAACTTTCCTTGTTACAGTCATATACCATCACATAAAACCAAACACCATCACATAAAACCAAAACAAAACCAAAAAGAAAGCAGATAGTATAAATTCCATTCCCTCATGAAAGGACAAAGTCTTACAGATACATCATGTACTTGCCTCTACCGAAATTGGTATTTCAAAAAGACACATAAATGATTAACTACTGCATGCCAAGATTTGCAATCTGCCTGCTATCGAAAGACGTTTCTCATATCACAGTGAAACAGAAAGCTTGAGAATTTTTTGCACTGCTCCCCAGATCTTAAGAGACAGGATCTTAAAAGTCTTCCCTTGATAACATAACAAGATACCTAAACTCCCAGTTGCTTCTCTGCTACTAAAAAAAAAAAAAAAAACCAACCCAAGTAAACACTTTCTGCCCCATACTACAATTTCATTCTCATTTTTTTCTGCCCTTTTTCTTTTCACATTCAAGTTCATAAACAAGAGGAAGGTCAGGAAATTTCATCACCAACCTTTTGCATGCTATCACCTTAAAAGGAATTTGAAGCAACAACTTCACATTTAAGCCACAAAAAAATGCAGCAAAATATTAAAGTATAAATTAAATTCACTGGAGTGTTGCATTTAAGAGCATTCAAGCACAAACACAAGGATGAGGCAGTCTTCTGATCTGTCCATGTCCAGAATCTGCTAGCACATGCTCCACGTGCCACGTTTTGATAGATAAAGATCAGAGATGGGCATGGTCTTGAAATAAAAGTGCTAAGAGGGAGCAGTCCCAAACTAGAGACAAACAATTAAGGCTTCAAAGCCTTTTAGTATCAGAGGAAGATCTAGAGAGGAAAGTATTGATGCACCATCATTTTAGGTAAGTTACAGCCATTCTTTCCACTGCAGGTCGTAACATCAACTTTCACATCAGGTATTTTGAAATAGGATTATGTACAAACACCAGTCTCTTGAAATTCTTCCTCACCCCCACCTCCACTGCAGAAAGTGGAAACACAGGAAATAGTACACTGGAGAAGTGACATTAATTAAAATGTTTGTCAGACTCATTCTTTCATTCTTGTCTCTCGTATGCTCAACACAGTGTTGCACCATCACCTGTCTTTTGGGGAACACATGCTGGAGACACCAATCTGATGCCTTCTGACTTCTTTCCTCCTCTGAGTTTTGAAACAGTATTAGTGAAAATAGACAGAACTTTTCACATCATGGTAAACCCTGGGAGAGACAGAACAGCTGGATGTAGAGAAAGTTGGCTGCACCATGTTATTCTCAAATCAGGCTCAAATCTTACCAACCACAGATACACAAAGTTCAACAAGTATAAAAGTAAATCCTGGTCAATAAGCGTCCTTTATGCATGGAGCTGGCTAGACAAAGCTGTGATATAAACAGAAGAAACAGATGTACAACCCAAACTCTGCATCCGTCTGATAGGGCACAGGAAAAAGATCCACTTGAAACTTCACTTCCTTAAAAATATTATCAGAATCAAAGTACCAAAAACTCATACCACAAGTATATTCCATGGTCTACACCAAAAATTTCTTGGGAAAAGATCTACCAAGTTTTAAACAGAACACTACTGCCCCAAAAGTGATAAATTTAGTCTGCAGGCACAGTGATTTTGCATCACTCAACTGACACTTCCCAAAGCACTGCATCTGCTAAACAAGTTTTACAAAAGCAATGAGTATACAAACCATGTAGTCCCTAACTTTGGTGTCTAAAGCAGCCCACAATGAAAGGATCAAGCTGTTACATTTCTGCATTATCAACAGCCAACGTGTATGAAGTCATGCTTTCACTCAGAAAAGGATTAGTAAATACTTGGAAACTAAACAAATATAGAAGGTTCTCCAACTGTGCCTGAACATTGAGATGGAAAGAGAAGGTATGTCTGAGGAATTTAACTTAGTATTAAAAAAATACCTGAAACAAAATAAATCTCTAATACAAGAGAAAATAAAATTCTCAGGGACCATGTCTGTTAAAGTTAAGGTCTGCACCAACACATAATTTTAATACAAGTAAGAAAATTGGACGTGGTGGATCCTTCTCACTTGGGGTTGATATCAGATTACTTCAGGGCTTAACAACGAAGATGTGTACATCTGTACCACACTTCAATTATAGGTAGAGGTAATCAAGAAGTCTTATTCTGTGTTTATTGAGTTCAGGTTATGCTTGATCTGATCAAAGACAGGCAACTACTGTAGGCTGAGCTAAATAGTACCAACAGCTCCACAGACTGTACCAACTACAATAATTATAAAAGAAAAATGTAGACACTCCTATGGCAGATAATTACATAAATCCCAGCCCTGGAGATCAAGGATGGATTTTTGAAAAGGGATATTATGGCTTAGCTATATGCCTCCAAGTCTGATACACAGTGCACTGAGAGAAATTTGCAACCTGGGATGGTCTGCAGGTTTGACTAGGCAGCCCCCTCTAGTCTATGGTTAGCTAAGGTTTTTTAGTACCAAAAACACAGCTAAATGATCAGAAATGAAATACATACCTTTATGTGACAGTAAGTCTTGGCAGAAGTAGCAACAGAAAGAAAAAAGGCAAAGAAACAGCTTTCAGAAAGACTCTGGTTAATTTCTTTAAGTCTTGAATTTTAATAGTGAACACCTCTTCCGCTCCCTAGCTTTTAAATAATGTCATATTTTTCATTAAAAGCAGCTTGTGTAAACACTACCATAGTAAAATACTTCGTCATAGTAATTATGATGGCTTGTACATTGTAAATGATACACTGAAGTAACAAATTGCATTCCTCCAGTTATCATCTGAGCTTCCCTACGTCAGTATACAACCTCACTTTTAGTATTTGACATGCATTTTGAACGGGCCTAGTAACAGGTTTCAGCCAAGCCTTGGGAAATACACAAGCCCTCCTTTCCCCAAAAAAGGGGAAAACATTAAACTAATCCAAGTTTATTGAGCAGACAAACATTAAGTCCTTCATCACAGTGTAAATCTTCCTGTAGGTTTTAATACAAAAGTACGTAAGCATAGACTTCAAGGTCTGACCAGACACTCTCACTCTTTAGTGACCTGTAATGGAATTAAAGGGATAGATACAGGAATGTTGTGCCACTACATGTCGCCAAGTCACTGCCTTGAGATGCCTGAGGGTGTCAGATTTATATGACATGCTCCAGGGTATCCTACCTGGCCTCCAGTTGTTGCATCAGGTCACGTACAGGCCAGGCCCGAAAGGATATGTTTTAAATATCACAAGTACCATTAGAAACCTACTTCAGGAAACTGAATCGAACACCTAAACCTAGGTGCCCATTGTCATGCTGAATTCTGGTCTTGGTGTTTTGAGGATGTCTTCTGCAAATCCTCACATTCCATTTGTTCATCGACTATCATCAGTAACACTGCATCATTAGCTAGTTTGGTATCCTGTCATTCACACAGAAGTTTTGACTCCTGCTGATATTTCAGTTCAAGAAACTCCCTCAGACTTAGCAGATAACAGGGCATAAGTAGTCAAAAGTTTAAAAGTTTTGACTTTTCAATGGTTACAGTGTCACAATACTCCTACTGCTGTAGAAATGATACACTTATAAAGAACATTTAACAACTAGTTATCCTAAACAGTAAGAGGCTGAGGAACAGAAGATACTCTCCTAAGCTTTACTACTTGATCACAGGTAACTGGGAAATTACTCCAGGAAGTGTTAACATGTCTCAGTTATTTTACAGATTCTGTTATAAGCATTAAATGTAACACCTAGGAGCAAAAAAACAAATATATTTCTAAGTGCAGCTTCCTCATAAGATTTTAAGCCTTAACCAGCAGACTAAAAGTAACTGTCCTTCAAATGTAAAACATGTTTCAAGTTTAAATAGAGGAGGATAGACTAGGTAAAATATTTGGATACTGTTGGACAATAAAAAAGTGTTCTTTGTAGTATGTCCTTGGGGGATGGGGAGGAAGGAGGTAGCAAATTATTCTTGTTGGAGTTAGAACAGGCCTTGTAAAAGTAGATATGGTGTTCACCTCAATCATTTTCAACACAGATTCCTTTTCCCTAGTGTTCAAATCATCAGTTTTTGCCCCAAGCCTGACCACACAATCCAACTAAGAAAGGTTCCAAGATTATCCCTTCTCAGGTAAGTACCTAGTCAGGAAAGCCAAATCACACTTCCCAGTATCTGAACAGGTTTATCTTCTAGCCAATAATTTGTATAACAGCTTCCTGTATTAATAACCGGTTTGTGGTTAAGTTACCCATCTTACATAACTGACTTGTTTTTTATTTGAGCTACTATGTTCCTTCGTATATGCCTATACTCCCATAAACACTACACACAACGCTATACTGAGCCACTTCTACACTTGGGGAAATTGCTTCTCCCACGTCCTCCTAGTTCCACCTATGGATATTTTGCCATCACTACAATTGCTTAGTATTCACTTTTTGTCACAGATGCACATAAAGGGGCCGCATCTAATACAAACAGAGTAAGACCACCCAGGAGATGAGTATATACCATAGCCCTTATTGCACTCCTTGCACACGTACTAAATAGAAGGACAAGTTTTCTATACCCACAGTTTTTCTATACCCACAGTTTTTCTTGGAGTCCTTGGATATAGGTAACTTCCAATTTTCCAGTGTGAATGTGAACCCATTCACATGTCTTTATTCCATCGTAGTCTCATCAACTCCAGAGAGCCTCTCTGTGCCACAGTTAATTGTTCCCATCAATGCAGGTACTGCTGTCACATTGCCTTTTCTTTTCCTCAGGGAATTTTGTTAGCATCTAATTTTCAATGGCTGTTTACAATGAAACCTATATTCTTCTCTGGCAATGGTTTTGCAGAATACCATCACTCCACCTAATAAGCGAGCTTTTAATTTCTATATATTCCCCTTTTGACTCGAGGTACGCTTTGGGAAATTTGTTCATCGACATCTCAAAGACAAGGGAAAAAACGCTGGTCTTTCATGCACCCCATGATGTTTAGTGCAATGCTAAGACATGAAGTTGCTCCTTTTATACTGACTGCTAAAGAGAAATCCAGAGGAAAGATTAACGTTGTCATTGAAATGAACAAGTGAGTAGGTATCCCAGAGAAACGAAAAATCAAGTTATATAATTTAACAAGGAAGAGAAAGAAAGGAGGTGCTTCGATATTAGGCTAAGCCAGCTGTGAGATTACATCACTGACCTTTAAGCCACGGAACCTTCAAATATGTTTTAGAATAGCTCCTGCAGGAAAAGCAAGTAATCATATTACCTGTTCAGGACAGAGATTTCCAAAGGGAGAATTTGCTGGAGTGTTTCAATGGAAGGAAGGTTCTAGTCTGAGCCAACTAGGCAAGGCAATATTTTAATGAGGGCAGCACTGGAATTAGCAGAATCTTTGGATTATGATAAATTTACTAAAGAATTTTTAATGAAGTGACATTGTCTACAACCATAAATCAATGTGAGGTAGGAACAATGTTCTAAACTTTAATTTTTCATTCCGCTTCTACTGCAGTGTTTCACATCTTGGTTTGGGAAAGGATTGAAAGTGAAGGGGAATGAAGAAATCTGGGAACGACCCTCCAGATTTACCAGACCTTACTAAAGTTTTCCACACCAGCTACAAATTCACACAAACTCCAATACAAACATATATACTTAAAGCTTACTGTACATCTAGCTGCTTTAAAAAAAACAAACCTACATGATAGTCACCCATAATTCTAGACTGAATGCAACTGATTTCTACCGCACAGGAGACTTAATCTGTGCCAAAAGTTTTATTTCATTAAGAAAACGATATTATGGAGCATCTGAGATCATGTAACAGACAAAACAGAATGCCAGAGAAGTTTTAACTGCCAGTACCCCACAGTGAATGCCTGATTATTTGCAGATGGGATATGGGAAAATTGTGAAATTATTGGAATTTTGGGTCCTGTACGAAACTATTATTTCAGATTGCATGTGTCATGGCAAATGTCTATTATAATTTGGATACATTCTTAGATTTTGCTTTAAGTGCTTAGAACTGGCTATGCTTACTTCTTTACACTTATTAACTGAAAAAGAGTGCATTCTTCAAAGCGCAAAACAAAACCCTTAGGTGATAGCACAAAACAGTGCCAGTAAGTCAACTGTCACTGAGGGTATTTATCCAATAACTAAACTAAAAACTAATTTAAATCAACTTTCTTTGGAAAAGCCAACTGTTCAACAAGCACAACAACTGGTCTAAGATCAATCAGTGAACATGAGATCAATTAAAACCAGCTTAAGTATTTGTAGGAGGACAATTCACACAACTCGAGTTAGATGTCTATTCATTTCAGTACTCCCACAATGCAATCCTTAAGCTCTGTTGTAAAGCAGAAATACCACTATCACCCTCCGCTGTCTAGCCAGCACTTTAAGTAGTTCCACATTTAATTAAAGACACAGTATACCCTTTGTTAGCACAGATAGTCTGGTCACTTTAAAAGACTGCTACTGTTTTAACCACACACACAAAAGTTAAATTCTGGAAACCCTCTGTTGAAAAAAATATCAAAATCAATTTGTTTTACAATTTTATTTTGTACCTACTCTGAAGGCAACATGTGCATGAAACTGTAAGCTATTTTCCTTTCACAATTTTATTACTATCTGCACCAGTTTGTCACTCTAGATATTAGCTCCCTCCCCTTCCAAATAATTGCACTAAAAGTGCAATTATTTCAGAAATAACACATTTCTTTGCAGCTGAGCAACCTGATATTCAGCTAATTTTAGAAACAGGGAGGGGAGACATGGGCGAAGAAATAATAGGAAAAAAAGAGAGAAAATGAGTCCATAATATGTGAATAATAGAAGTATTTTATACTGAAGGTGTAACACACACGAACACACAAAAATAAAGAAAGAGAACCCCCCTGAACCAACCCTGACAGCTGGGAAGAGCTCCAGTAACTGCAGTTACCTTTTCGTCCACATGGGTGCTGTACTGGCACATTTCAGCGCTCCGACTCCAGAACTCTGCTAATCCCGACACCAGCATTTTAGCGAAATAGATTGAACCCTAAGTAGCACCGTTTCTCTCTTTTCCTCAGAGGGCTCTGCAGGCTTTGAGCAGCGAATGCCGGCGGCACAGGGATGGCCGGGCGCTGAGGAAGGTGCGGTTCCCTCCGCCGGCGCGGCTCTCCCCCTCTCCCGCGGGCTTCGCCGCGGTGGGGTCGGGGATGCCCGGCGCCCGCGGGATGGAAGGGGAGAAACCGCCTTTCTGCCTCGGAAAGGGCATCACTCTAAGGATGCTCCACGGAAGACAGCCTCAAAGTGCGCCCCGCGAACACGTGGGCACGGGGTAAGGGCGCATCCCTGCCCGCTGGTTGATGCGCTACGGCAGCGAAACCAGCGAGTTCCGCTGCTTGCTGCGGCCGCGGCGGGCAGCCCCCTGTCACCTCCCGACTCTGTCGGCCCCCAGGGGGGCTCGCACTCACTGCTCGGCGTCCGCGCCAGCCCCACGTGGGTGACGGGGCAGCCGCGCCGTTCCGGCCACCCCTTTCCCATCGGAGCCTAAGCCCGCGCCGCCACTCCCGCTCCCAGCCCGGCCTCCCCGGCAGGATGGCGGCGAGCAGCTCCCTGACGGATCGCCGCGCCGGTGTGGCCCCTGGCCCCACGTGCCCGCCTGAGCCCGCGGACGGAGCAGTCGGGGCGCGCCTCACCTGCCGGAGAGCTGCTCTGCCCCGGCCCAGAGGGCACGGGCACCCGGTGCCCCGGCAGCCCCGCTCCGGCCCCGCCAGCGCCCCTGCTCGGTGTCCCGTACGAGCAGGCGGCGCCGCGCACTCACCTCTCTTGCTGCGTCTCCAGCGGCCGCCTTGGCAGTGGCCGTAATCCATGAAGTTCAGGATGATGAAGGCAAAGGAGAAGAGGCGAAACTGCATCCTGGGCCGCTGGGTGGGCAGCCTCCCGCGGCGGCAGCGAGAGGCGGCGGGGCGGGGGCTGCCTGCGGGGCTGCGAGCGGCCCCGGGTGAGGGGGCAGCGGGCGGAGCGCCGCGGGGACCGGCAGGAGCTCACACGCCTCCTGCTCCGTGTGTCGGGCGCTGCGAACTCACAGCCGCTTCCAGCATCTCCCCTGCGCTGTAGGAAGAGAAAAAGGAAACGCTTGGCTCCTGGCTTTCCCAGTCCACCCCTTCTCCAGCTCTCCCCGAGAAACAAAAAAGAGAAAAATCAATAAACCAAGGCCGGGGCGGGGACACGGAGCAGTCACAAGCAGCCCCAACTTTCTTCCCCCAAGCGACAACAACCAGCGGAAGACTGCTCCGCTCGGCTCCCCGGAGCGCCCCGGGGACGGGCTGTCAGGCGGGCGAAGCCGCTATTTATCGCGGCGTAGGGGCGCTCCACGCCCACAGGCGCTCAGGTCGCGGGCGCGCCGGGACGAAGCCAACCCCCACCCCCCCGCCCCCTACCTTCCGCGGCGCGGTTCCGCGGCCACCCCGCCCCGGTGCCGGCTCCGCGGGGCAGTCCCCCGCGGGAAGCCGCGGGCTCCCGGACACATGCGGGTAGTGTCCGCGCCAGGATCTCGCCGGCCGCTCCTTTTACGCGGCGGGGCGGGGGATGCCAGCCGGGGGCAGCGGAGCTGGAGCGGGGCCGGGCACGCTCCGCGGAGCTGCGCGGAGCCGCGGTGCGGAGGTGGCGCTGTGCTCCGAGCCATCCCGCCGCGGGGCCCTAGCGCCGCCCGCCCCGTGCCCCTCGCGCCGCCGGGCCCTAGCGCCGCCCGTCCCGCGACCCCCGCCCTGGGAGGCGCCGAGTCCTTCGCTCTTCCTCGCCAGGCTGCACTCTCTCCCCGCAAAGACCCTTCGTCGTTTCCCTGCACCGCCTATAGTTTTTGGAAACTTCGTTCTGCTCAATATTCTCTTTTCTTTTCCCCTTTTTTTTCTTTTCTTTCTTCCCGCAGTGTTTGATAATTAACTTTTCTTTCTTTCATCACTGATTTTAAGGCCTTGATCCATTTATTTTCCCTTCCTTTTCCTCTGGCTTCGTAAAATCTGATCACGCACATTTCAAAGCCTCATCTGTGAAGTACCACTTTCCTTGTCCTGGAAAGATGACTCTTGGAGTCCTAACGTATAAATTTAGTAAGTGATTTTTAGCTGTTTCTAGCCTCATCTCTCCTTAGCAAGGGTATTCTAGAGCTGATAGAACAGGAACCCTATAGTACAGATAAAAGGATGAAACAAGGGAGTGCCCAAAATGTTCCAAATTTGTCTCTGATGCCGGACTGTCTGTCAGTTCCTCATAGCATCATACACTGACCTCACAGAGCCATTTGATTTCTCTGCTTCTCACTCACAGCCTGTTCCCCAGCGCCGCAAGTACAGACAGACCATGACTCCTTGGTTGTAGTGCTGAACCTGCTGTGCCTGACCTAATGAGCCCCATGGGACCTGGGGCACTACAGGGCAGAGGCAAAAGCTAGGGAGGCAACATGGGTCTGACAGAGCTAGTACAAAGCCAGGTCTTATAAACGCAGCTGGATCCAGGCTCACTCTGTGCTAGGTGTTCCTGCTCCTTTCCACCCTACATCCCTGAACACTTCTTGTTGTGGGAATGTGGTGCTGAAATACCTGAACTGCCTCGGGATGGAGCCAGCTCTGGAAAGAGCACAACTGCATTCAACTTGGTGCTGTGCCTGAGCTAATCAATCGTGTTAGACCCAAGATGGGGTTTCATCTATGGCCCAGACAATCTGACCACAGATAATCAATCTGACTGTATGGTGTTTACCATGCATCCTGAGACCTCAGAATTTTTGACTGTATTTAGCAGTATACTGTTCCTCAGCAGCAGAGAAGCATCACTATCCTCAGTTTCCAGTCAGAAGACTGAGTTACAAAGACACTAAATAACTTTCCTGAAATCAAAAGGGATGTACACAGCATTGTGAAAACTTGGTCCTGTGTTTCCCAAGTTCTCAGACAGTGCTGTAACCCCTGAGTTGTTATCCTTTACACTTACCTACTGTACAGCAGTGGTGCTATAATAGTTTAACTGCTAGTATGAAATGTAAAGATTTTTTTAAATCACATTACAGTATATAATAATATCTTCTGATGTCAAATCTTTATTTATTATAGCTGTCATTATGGGGTTACAGTTTATGAGATCCCACTGTGCTACACAGAGCACCTGTACTTTCCAGTGTTGTCATAATCTAAGAATTATGGAGATGGGACCTGTCAACTAATTAACACAGACCTAAGAACTAAATCATTCAAGGTCATTCAGTGTCAGTAATCTCCAAGTGGATTTGGAGTCAATTCTATGGAAAAGGCTGCAAAAAATAAGGCAAGCATATATGTGGTTTGTGGTCTTTATTTTCCCCAATATACTTACACAGCGAATTTTTCCAAATGAGATATATATATGTATATAAACTTGTTGCTACAGAAGCCATGATTTATTTTAGTGGAGGATGTTTACTGGCAACTGGAGTTCTCCAAGGCATGTAAGCCCCCATATCCACTCTGACTTCATGTGACAGATTGTATGCCACAGACAGCTGAGACTGAGACTTTTTGTACTAGCAGTATCTTTAGAGTACATGGTTACAATCTTCTGATGCAAAAATAAAATTGTATCATCACCCCACAGATACTCCCAAGCTGCAACCCAAGGGACAGAGAGATCAGACTACAAGAGGAAGGGGAAATCAAAGAGAGTGCTATCAACACCTTTGAGAGAAATCCAGGAACAAATCTCCTTGTCTGTTTTCAGGTCTACAAACCCATAGTCATGAGTCTGTGATCCTGGAGATGAGTTTCGGAGTCCTTTGTGTAAATAGTGATACCAGGACCTTCCTGGTAACACAACTCAATTTCTGGAAGTGTCTGAAACATATAAAAACATAAATGAACTTTCAGAAAGGTGTCCTGCTGACACTGAAGATGACTGAGGTCTCTCAAAGCATAGCACTGGGTTTCAGGGGAAACAGGTCTCACATATTTCCTCAGTTCTTAAGAGAGGATCGCTTCTCACCCTTCTCCAGTCTGGCTTCCTTTGAAAGTTTTCCAGACCTGGAAAATAAATATGAGGAAAGTATCTCCAAGTGAAATTCCTAGCCTTTGAAAGCAGGAGTAGGCCTCAGCACCAAGTTTGTCCTGTATGCAGTGGGGGAGAAGGTAGCCCAGGTGAAATCCAGTTCGAGAGAAGCAGCCTGCAGTCAATGGTTCAGAAGCTGGGTGGGATTTCAACATCCAGTTTGTGCCAGGCAGGCTAGATGACCCACAGGCAGCTCACAAAATACCTGGCGGCAGCACTAGCCCTGGCCTAGCATCCCATCATGCTATGTAAGAACAGGACACAGCTACTTCCTTGGGCTTTATTGAGGTGATTTACCTCAAGAGAGCATCAACAGGAAATTTCTGCAGACAGTGAGACACTGTTGGTCTGTAACAGGCAGGTAGCTGAGCTGGAGTGGCATTTTCAAGACCTTAGCAGGAAATACAGCTGTGATGACTCTACAGGAATATAATTTTTTTAAAGTGTTTATCAAGGGCTATTTCTAAGCATGATGAAATTTAAGGAGACAATATGAAATCACTTGTATGAAAGATCCTGAATTTGAGTGATGGACACCTGTATCCTGGATCAAACAGCAATAAATTAGGCTGGATATCAGAAAAAAGTTCTTCACAGAATGAGTAATCAGGCATTGGAATGGCCTGCCCAAAGAGGTGGTGGATTCACCATCCCTGGAGGTTTTTAAAATAAGAGTGGATGTGGCACTTAGTGCCATTATCTAGTAATCATGATAGTGTTGGATTAAGGGTTGGACTTGATCTTGGAGGTCTCTTCCAACCCAGATATGATATGATTCTATGAAATAAAATCTCCGTATTGCATGAGATGTGAGAGGCAAGAAGTGCTTTCAAAGAGAAGTCAAGCACCTTCTCACCTATTGTGAGAAAGAATCGGTGGAAGTAGGCAAGAAAAAGAGCATTACAAGCAAAGCCAAGAACACAACACTAGGTAGAGAGCGGGCCCAATTTGATTTAAATTCACAGAATACAATGTTGCAAAAAGCCAGATATTTGACAAGAATCTGCATGACAGTTTTAACTCTATGATGAATGGAAAATTCATTTTTTAAATACACTGCATGTAAAGAATCTTCTTACTGGATATAGGCTGGTTGCCAAATCTGCAAGTAAGTCTCAGGTGATAACTAGTTGCCGTTACAGAAATAATATCTGAGTTTGTGTTTTCAGAGAAGAATACCCAGAGACAGAGGGTAGAAGGAGACAAGAAGAGATGCATTGAAGAGAATGGTCAGCCTCTGTCAGGCAGCTGGAAGGTGGATAAGGATCACCAGAATATCCCCTTTGGGTGAGCTTCTGAAGGAATGATAATAAGAAATAAAGGCTGAGGAGAACAAGAAGAACCACAGAGCTAATGGAGCACAGGAATTCAAGCACATAGCTAGCTGTGTATGATGGCTGATAAATCAAGAAGAATGAAGGTAATTTTGAGAAATTATTAAGCAAAAGTCATTAAAGATTTTGTAGAGAGGAGTCAGTGGCTCAGAAGCCAAACCAGAGTCTGCAGAGCCCGGGATGTGTTTAAAGTCAGAGGGAAAAGAGTCAGGAGGCTTGAGAGTTTAAAGAACAGAGGAAGGAAAAATACTGGGATGGGTTCTGGAGGATGCAGTAGACTTTTGTGTTGGTAGTCCCACTGAAATCAATAGGGAGGAATTCACTCCAAGCATGGCACTCTCTGTGTGCAGTGGTGCAGCACTGGGATACTAATGAGCATTGCACGCATTCTACCAGGGACTTTGTCAAGAGTGAAAAACTGGGAAAATTATCTGAGCAATAGTATGTTCAATGAACATGATCATGGAAATAATGCATTAGTCAAGGCCCAAAAAGATGATGTGGCAATGAATGAAATACCAGATGATGAGAGTCTGGGCAACAGCTTTAGCTGTGGGAATAGCTAGGAAGGGGTATATTTTAAATAAATTATTCAAAAGTCTCAGCAGCCAAATTAATGCACTTGAATATTGCTGAGATGAGTCATTATACACTGGTCTGAAATCATATTATTTTATACAACTACGGTTCTGTTCATTGAAAACCTCCACAGAGGTTTCACTAACTGTAAAAGATCTTAGCTTCTACACTTCGGTGGTATTAAAGCCAACACACTGATGCTTTTGGAATATGAAGTAGTTGAACCTCCCCATTCTTTATTGGGCTCCATAGGATGTGATCTGGAAGTATCCTAGCTTCATCATATAGCAGAGAGAGATCTTAAAATGAACAATACCAAAGTTTATTTTAAAAGAAAATGCTCCATGTTCCTATAGTTTGATGATTCATCTCCCCCACACCTAAGTCATGATCTTTCCTAAGACCAGAGCCTCAGCAATAATATGGTAAGTCTACATAGCATTATACTGAAGTAGAGGAGATGTATCTTTATTTTCAGTGAAAGAAATGAGTGATCCTGATGAGCTTTATATCTAAACTTCAAAAATAAATAAATTTATACACAAACCAACTTCCAATTCTTTATTTCCAAGTCGATCTTTGCTTCCTTTAAATTTTTAAAATATCCTGCATCCGTTAATTCTTCAAAATGTGATCTAAAATAATAAAGAACAATACTGGAATGTTATGCCCAATTTGGGGCCTCCCAAAACCAGAGCAAGTCCACTGGAGGACCACCAAGGTGTTTAGGGGGTGGAACACTGGCCCTGCGAGGACAGCTTGAGAGAGCTGGGCTTTTTTTGCCCTGAAAAGGTGGCATTAGCGAGATGTAACAGCTATACCTACAAAGGAGGTTACTGAGCAGGTGGAGCCAGGATCTTTACAGAGGTCATGTACTGAAACAGGAGAGGTTCACACTAGGTATAAAGACAATAATTTTCCCTGTAAGGATGAATAACCACTGGAAGAGTTTTGCCCAGAGAAGCCGTAGACTCACCTTCCTTGGATGAGGCCTTGAACAACGAGGTCTGAACTCTGCTGATCTTGCTTTTAGCATGAGGTTGCACTAGGGACCTCCCAAAGTCCGTGCTAGCTTGGATAATTTGGCAACTTTAAAAAACCATGAGCTCCCAACAAAGGGTGAGAAGACTGCCCTATTCACATTTTATACTCCTATGTAGTTTCCCTTCAAACCCTATCTGGCCACCTTGTATCTCTGCAACATCCACAGTGCACAAAAAAAACCCCAAACTCTCATAAAATTATCTCTGGTTTGAAGGAATGAAATAGTTGAAGCAATCATTCTATTTTTAATTTTAAGATACAATGATTTTATTTTCTCTGTAAAGCCAATAAAGCAAAATGCTCCCACATTCTCCTGTTGGGCTACAGAGATTTCAATATTGTCTGTGGCAAAACTAGGCTAATTTAAAAAAAATGTGTTGTCTCAGCAACCTGTCTTATGGAGGGCAAATGTAGATATTAAGAGTCTGGGATTAGCAGCAAATCCAACTAAATTCTCCTGCACACTGAGAAGGGGACCACAGATTGTCTTCCCTCTGACTCACCTCTCTCTCTGAAACACAGTCTAACTTCTTAATTTTTGATCTGCTTGTGAAGACTTTGCTCATGCAACACTTCCAGCAGTATTCATGAGCATTTTGCCTGAAGAAGAATAAATTCATTAAAGCTGTATGTTTCCAGTAAGTGGTCAGGGAAGCAAATGGAAAGAAGGGGTAACATCTCTAAAATAACTTTTGTAGCTCTCTTGAGTTTAATTTTTCCTGTTCTGTCTGTAAAAAAGAAAAAAAAATGAAAAAAACCCACAAAAAAAGTAATAAGAAAAATATGCTCTAAATGATGTGTATCCTCCTCTCTCAATTTGGACTGGCACAAGGCAACCAATTCCTGCCTGCCAGCGGTGGACACCCTATTTCTTTTGGAGTATGCAAGAACCAGTGTACTGCTGTGTAGATTTTGCATTCTGAAGGTGAGAGTTCAAATGTCAACATTGCAGCTACAGATAATCCACCTCTTTTGGAGAACAGTGATTTCAGTTTGCCAGCATAAAGATCAGAAAATTAATGTATATCAGACTCTGTTTCACAATGATTTTCATCACACTCTAAATATAGAATCATAGAATGATCTGGTTGGAAAAGACCACCTCTGAGATCATTAAGTCCAACCACACCTTAATAAGCCATGTCCCTGAGAAACTCATCTACCCGCCTTTTAAACACCTCCAGTGATGTCAACTCCACCACCACCCTGGGCAGCTGTGCCAGTGCCTGACCACCCTTTCAGTGAAGAAATTTTTCCTGATGTCTAGTCTGAACCTCCCCTGGTGCAACTTGAGACCATTTCCTCTCTTCCTATCACTTGTCACTTGGGAGAAGAGACTAGCACCTGCCTCGCCACAACTTCCTTTCGGTAGTTGTAGACAGTGATGAGGTCTCCCCTCAGCCTCCTGTTCTCCAGGCTAAACAGCCCCAGTTCCCTCAGCCGTTCCTTGTAGGACTTGTTCTCCAGCCCCTTCACCAGCCTCGTTGCTCTTCGCTGGATGCATTCCAACACCTCAATGTCCTTCTTGTACTGAGAGCAGAGGTTTGGAACATGAATATATGTGTTTAAATTTGCTCTAATATGGACTCAGACAAATGGTTTCACAAGGACCTGTGGAACGCAAAGATGAAATGTGAGCTGGTTTTTACATAGTTCTTTACATACTTTTACATAGATTTTACATCTTCTGCCCTAAGCTTTACACAATCACTGCTTTCTCATTCATACACATACAAACCCACTCACACAAGATCACAGAGTAACTGAGTTTGTAAGGGATCTTGGAAGATGATCTGTCTAACCTTTTAACCTAAGCAGAACTAACTTCAGAGTTAGGTCAGGTTGTTGTAGACCTTGTCCACCTGAGTTTTGAAAATGTTCAAGATGGAAGATTCCACAGCCTCTCTGGGTGACCTCTCCCAGTGCTTGTCCATGCTCACAATGAAACTTTTTTCCATATACCCAGAGAGAACAATCCTAATTGCAAGCCATGGCCATTGCCCCTTGGCTTTTCTCTGTGCATCCTATCTTCTTTATGCTCCCTTTAATATCTGAATATATACATATATTTATATGTTTGTTTATATATATATGTTTACATATTGGGTTACATTTATATATTGCTGGTATGTTCTGTTTAAAATTTATGTTTAGGTTTTATTTCTACTTTGCACTTCCCCTGTTTCTTTATCACCTGTACATCAGACAGAAAAAATATTTAAGATCTATTTAAAAAGTTACATCAGTGAGATTTAATCAGCCCTTAGCCCTCAGCGCTATCTCTTCAAGACAACTGCCTTGTTTTCCCACTGTTTCTGTTGATTACAGAAGGAAGAGGAACAAAGCCTGGATACCTGTAAACACAGAACTGTTACCGCTATGAGCACTGATAATCAAAAGTGGATCTCAGAATTATTCTTTATTAAACCTGTAAACACAGAACTGTTACCACTATGAGCACTGATAATCAAAAGTGGATCTCAGAATTATTCTTTATTAAAAGGAAAGTGATATGATGGAAACTTTTAATTGAAATGTCAGAAATCGTATGTTGTTTTCTTGTAACAGAAGCATTGTTCAGCATAGACATATTTTGTATTCAACATCTTGTCTGAATGACCTTCTAATTTAGTAACCAGCTTTGGAGATGTCTTGCAAGTACAATCTAGAGACCTTTACTACCTAATGGTAATAAAGGCTAAGTGTTAAATGTTGTGATATTAAGCACATGCTTTCTCCAGCATACCTGTTTAGAAATAAAGTGACTGCAATTTTTTTTGTGGAATATACAAGAAGCATCTCTGCCAAATGATAACAAAGAAGGGAGTTTTAAAAGAATTTTGGACTGCTAAGAATCCCTAGATAAAATCCTAACAATCTGTGTAGTGTAGTTAATCTACAGTGAGTTTCAGAAGTAAAATTGCCTCCATTAACATAAAAGCATATGTTCAAGACACTTTTATAATCTGCAAAATATTATACTTCTCCACTGTCACATCGTTGACTACTCATGAGCATTATCTCTGAAACACTGTCTTTTAGCACAGCTCAGAAGAAAGTGCAAATGAGTAGATGATCCTACAGCAAAGGAGCAACAGATATTGACACCATAGGAGAGGGGTGCATTATCTCATTGTGCGCAGGATGCCACCCGTTGACATGTTGTTGTGACAGATATCTAAGCACAGAAATTAAGGTTTTCAGTGAAAGAGCAAGAAAGAGCTTACATTCAGTTTTGCCAGAGGATTTGCATAGAAATACCCAAGGACATATTTCCATAATTTGATAGCCACAAAATACAGCTTTTAATTTTAAAAAGTGCATAAGCCACACTAGAATCCTGTTTTGTTTGGGCTCTATACTCAGCTAATCATGATGGGAGCTGAATGCCAGCTTTTACTTCGTTGCAGGTTTTGGAAAGGTGTATTATACTTTTTTTTTGATCAAAATTTGACTCATTTCTGTCCTTAGAGTAAAATAGAGCTAAACCGTAAGGGAGGTAATGGTAACTGAAAATTTAAGGTCATCATTCTACAGAGTAAAATTAAATTAGAAAATAAGACAGAGAAACTGTGATGTCTGCCATTTCAACAATACCCTAAGGGCTGAGAAGGGGACTGTTGGAGCCAAATGCATGAACCACAGTATGTAAGTAGCTGTAGACTTAACTATGCCTATCTTCTGTTGATCAGCAGAAAGCCCATAAATCATGCTCCTTAGGGACTGAAAGGCTTAAAAAAGCATTAAAAGACTCAGTCCTGCACTGGCAGAATATTACATATGATAATCTATAAGATGTTGTCTGCCTTTAATTTCTACATTTTTTTGGACTCTTTTTTTTCTCCGCTGAGCCCTTTAAAGCAGAAGAGCATATGAGGGTATGCCAAATGCAGATGTTTCATTTTGCTTACCCTGAACTCAACACTGAAGTTTTTATCATCACTGCAATTGATACTTTCAGATCGGTTGGACCTCAGTGATGATTTTCATTATTTAATGCCAACTTCTCTTCTTGAGGAAAATAAAAAGTTTGGGTTTTTAGCCAGCATGACAATTAACAAAGGGAATGTTACAAGTCACATGGTTCAGTCTAAAAACAGCTACTGATCATCTGCAGTGCCCTCATGACACTCCCAAACCTTCCTTCAACCCAGTCCTGGTTTGGCCCACAACTGGCAGCTGGCTTGGTGAATACAACTAATAATAACACTGGGCCCAAGTCCACTCCCCACTGTTTAGTACTCCTGGGGAACAGCATCTTGCACTGTAAGAAATTGTTGCGGTATCAAAATCCACATTTTATCTGCTCAGCATGAGGGACACGGAGGGATGCGGCTGGGACAGGCAACGCATTTTTAAAAGTGAATTTATCTTCTGTTAGTGCTGTCCCCTTAGTAAAGTATCACCTTCAGAACTGAAGATATTTTAAATATTAGGAAAAGATAAGATACTTTATATCTTATACTATGTACGTATATATACGGGGTAAAAACTAGGAGCTAAACCCCTGAAAGATCAATCAAGTGGAACATATTTGAATGTCTGCAACTAAGTTTCACCTGAATTGATGCATGTAAATCCAAAATGGAAGTAACAATAATAAACACCGTCTCTTGGCTTGCTCCTCACCCCAGAGGTGTTGAACTCAGTGGTACCATCTAGCTTGATTTCAAAAGTCTTGGAGGAACAGAGCTTTGCTTCTACCTCAAATTAGCAAACATGGAAGGCCGAAACCCTTCTGACACAAGCATTCACAAACCTTAAATGTAAAACAAGAACATAATGTGTATCAGTGTCTTCAGGCTACCCCTCTATCCCTCTCAGTCTGATTCATCAGACACATTCTGAGGAAGTCTCTGGGAATGGTGTCCTCCCAAAAGGTGTCTGCTGTGACTATTTTGTTAAAGACAGCCAATGCCTGTATGCTCATGCACAACAACTGGCTACTTTCCCTCGTTTGCCTGATGATGTCAAAACCTATGTCTGTAATTATATCCTAAGTAATTAGAAAGGGAAGGCAGGGTGGGGAGGAGGTGATCAATATCATCCCTATGGCAGCTGGTTCACTATGCAGGAAGGAAATCAGGATTTATTAGACTATAGAGATAAAGGAGAAAGGAAACCATAGCTCAGGGAAGAGCCATACTCGCGTTTCTGGTTTCTGCTCACCAAAAGTTGTACCTATACATTAACCAGTGACTGCATAAAACGTTACATGCATCAAGCTAAAAAACATGCCAGAATGGAAGGCTGAGAGTCCACAGCTGTACATCTCTTTTGGCGCAACCAGCCCATGAAACATTCTGCTTGCAATCAATAATGACAAAGTTGCTGTGAGTGAAGGAAGCAATGCACCTCTTGCTGGTTTCCAGTTAGGAAAACACATGGATACCAGTATGTGGGAGGCAGGAGATGTGGATGCGAATGAACACCAAGGATAATGATGGGTTTGAGTACCCGTCTCACTCCCTGGCTGAGTGGCCGGTAAATTACTGCACAGAAGAAAACACATGAACTGCCCAGGCTTCTTTTAAAAGAAAATTGGTGAACTTTGATCTGTTCTTTGACAGAATGGTTGTAGGTAAGGGCATGTGGTAACCATATTTGTCAGAAACCTTAGCTGGTGGGGCTGTTATCTTCCTTATGGCTGCTCTTTGGAGAGCAGCACAGACACTGCGCTGCCTCCCTAATACCTTTGATCAGGATATTGTTCACAAGCAACTGTTATCTGCCCCAGGACTCTTTCAACAGTTTCCTGATCAGCTCCATGGAACAAATATAGGTCAGTTTTTGGGCACTTGTGAGGGAAGCAGAGGCTTACAGCTATGTACCATTTCATGACTTTTAAAAGATATCCTTGATGAGTCAAGGATGAGAAAATGGTCAAAAAGAGAACTAGCACTAACAATGTTTGCTGAGCCTCACTCACCCACTCAGATGCACCTCAGGTAGCCCTGAGACTGCAGTGTAACACCCCAGAGCATGAAAATCTCATCACCATCCAAGCTAAAGGATGCCCAGATCAAGATGCTTTGTATTAGTATCAGCTTCTCTAATATCATCTGATACACTGATATGGCAAAATGGTTGCTTGGTGGGTGAGCCAAGGAGGCTGCTGTTCTATGAAATATTAGGTGACCATTGCTTTGCAATCTCAAAATTCACATTTATCACTACAGATGTTCTGTCAGATGTTTGATGCTTAAATTATGATCATCTGTAGGGAAAGGGTGGAAAACAAAGTCAGGAACCAGTCCATAAAACCAATCGAGATGAATAAGTTTTAATATGGTCTTCTTTTTGTAATAAGAAATATTTGCTATGCCTGTGCCTTCGTTTGAATTCTCAAAATTGCCACCATATGCCTGGATGTGATCTACCTGGAGTAAAAAGCAGTGGGCACAGAAAAGGTCTAAGACCAGTATGATAGGATCATAACACATTGCTTTTTCAAGAAAGTCTACTTTTTACCCAAACTGTCCACTCCCTGTTTGGAAGAGGCCTGGAGAAGGGCAAAAGGTGTTGTCTGCAGAGGGGACACAGAGCAGGACTGCAGTTCTGCACTCAGCAGCTGCCAGAAGAAAGGAAAGCCACAACTTACACCTGTAAAATCGAGGTAAAATTTCTGAAGAGCTAATCCTAAACTTACAAGGTGGGAAGGGTGGGAAGGCAGCACATCTTTCTTACCAATGGTATAGAAATAATAGAGTTGCAACATGAAACTCTGCTGGCAAGAATTTGCATATTACTGATGATTTTCTCACTCATTCACTCTCGTCATATGTCATTCTTATAGAACGCTTCCCTCCTGAGAAATGTGAACTGTATTTGAATGGAGATGATTCCTCCAGAATCCCTCCCATTCATGTTCATGCCCAGGGTATGACTGAAATGTTCAGAATAGGAGCAAGATGCTTCTCTGTCTCCAGAGTAAATATCAATGTCCACAAACTTTCTTCCAGACCTTCATCAAAACTCAGCTTTGGCCAGCCCTTTGTCAGAGCCTGGCTATATTCATATTGCAGTTGTTGAGACCAATTTATTTTGGATATTTCCAACTATTGTCCTTGTGTGGATGGTGTGTAATGGTGGAGATATTGGGCCTCTATCCAAGGCAAGAGCGAGCATATTATGCCAATCTTGGAGAACATAATCCTAGCAAGTTCTGGGGCCCAACTTTAGTTCTGGCACAGCTGCACGGCTGTGTCATACCTTTTTTTTATTACATAAGGGCAAGTTTCATTGTTTGGTACTGGCACATTTCCAGGGAGCTGTCTCATGTACGAAGGGGATTGTGAGAAAATCACAGAATGTCTGAGGCTGGCAGGGAACTCTGGAAGTCATCTGCTCCAACTCCCCTGCTGAGCAGCATCACCTAGAGCTAGTTGGCCAAGGCTGGGCCCAAATCCATAGATCCATGGAGGGAAAGTCCACAAATTCTCTGAACAGCCTGTGCCAGTGTTTGATCATCCTCACAGTAAAAAAGTGGGGGTTTGTGTTCGGATTGACTTTAATTTTTTTTTTTTTAACTTGTGCTCGTTGCTTCTCACCCTGTCAATGGGCACCACTGAGAAACCTAGCTCCCTCTTCTTCATTCCCTTCCGTCAGGTATTTATACACATGGATAAAATCCCCCTGAGCCCTCTTTCCTCCAGGTAGAACAGTCCCAGCTCTTTCAACCTCCTTTCATACATGAGATGTTCCAGTTCCTGAAGTTTCTTCGCGACCCTTTGCTGGACTCACTACAATAAGTCCGTGCCTCTCTGAAATTGGTGAAATGAGTGGTGGTTCTTCAAAGTTGGCACAGAAAGGCCAAGCAAGATGGACACAGGCCTGAGACTGCTTAGGAAGCCCAAGGACAAAAGATCTAGGCCTGGTTGCAGACAGTCTAAACAGGCTGATAAGCTGTCATGAACATATAATTCCAGATCCAGCGGAACAGAAGCCACATCAAAGTTACTTGACAAATATTATTTTAACATCTAACCTGGTAGAGTCTGTTTGTACTGGGTCAAAAATTTGGCTGAGGTAGCTGCAATCTGTTTAATTAAATTCCAAATTGTCTGCAACTGTTTTTGCATTTGGCATGGTAATACATACAATATTGACTGAGAAGTTTATTCATTTTTATCATTTGCTTTTTCAATCTTCCAGCAGTCTTCTCTAGAAGCTGAGAGTTTTCATAAAAGCAAACAGTACCTTAACAGATAAAAACTGCCAGAGCAGCTAATGAAAAAAATACAGTATTTTCACTTTACATATGTATAAATATATAAAAACCCCAAACTATTTATGCCATACATGTCCAGCATGAGACTGTGGATATATAAGAAAAATCCTTCAATACTGTGTAAATTGTTCAAACAAATAGTAGAAGAAAGCCACCTTATGAGCCAACCACCTGAAGTCAGCAATTAGCATAGCTATGCTAAGAATGATTCCCATTGCAGATCTATCATATGTCTCCAATATCACTAGCTGATACCTCAGTCAAAATAAATCCACTCTCGCTCTGGTTACGCTGCTCAGGAGTCATGGTTAAACCAAAGTCTTTCCATAAACTGCACTGTTTTGTGTACAAGGTATAGAAAGTATTTGTATTTGGGTTACTGGCTTCTCCATTAATAGTTTCTTTTTCTTAGAGATAGCTGGCTTGCTTTGAATAAAGCACTTAAACATTGATGATAAGGGAATGATTCTCAAAGTTGGGGCAGATTTGCTCCAAAAATCATTTAGGAAGTGTGAAAACAGAAAAAGGAAAAGCCACCATGGTGCTTTCTTGAGAGGTGAGATGTTGTGTTCAAATCCTTGTTCTAAATCAAGAAAAAGACCGACGTAAGCTTGCCACTGAGTGTCTCAGGCATGTGTTCAGGCTACACAGCAGATATACTCCTCTTCATCTTTTTTGTTTGTTTTCCTGTTAGGCCAGGTCTCATGAGTGCATTCAGAGAGTGCCACCATGAAGGATGGATGTCATGTGCACGCCAGGCAAAGGAACACACCATTAGCTGTTGCAAAGCTCAGCCTGCATGCACAAGACTGAGATTTAGCTATGCAGGGAATACTGGAGGTGTCAGGGCTTAGCTTGCAGCTGTGAAAGGTATCACAAGTTTAAATTTTGGATGTGAGGACCTGAAAGTGGAAGGAGGATTTTTTACCACTAATTCATTCTGTGGGGTCACACAGCGACTCCAGTGATAAGAAACGATGTAATGGTTATCGAAGAGATTCCCCAATTATTGTGATCCCTCTGCCTGGCTGAAGAAAGATGGATAAATACTGACTGTTCTTACACATTTCTGTCTGTTAAACTAACACAACCTAGTGTGTTAACTAACACACCTCTTCCTTGTGGTTTCAACAGAGTTACAGTTGAAAACCAAAATTAAAAATAAAAAAAAATTTGTACTCTAAGTCTTAGAGGATTTGTTGCAGGAAACTTCCCAAAGACTTGATGCCAGATATAAAAATATAGCTGGCTACACTGTTCAATTGAAACCCAGACAATTTGGGGAAAACACAGTGTAGCTAGGACAAAATCACTGTAGCAGCCATGGCATGTACTTACTTTTTGATATTTACAGGGCAATCCTGCCATTCCTGTAGTTTGGGAGATTTTTAACATACCGGATTAAATCTGCACCACAAGTGAAATTTCGAAGTGTAAACCAGCAGGCAGGTAGTAGAGGAGTCCCAGTGGTCTGGGCCTCACTATGGGCTGTGCACAATTGCTGAGGACACCAAGATCTTTCAGAGAGTCTTCCTGCAAAATAGCATCCTCATTGCTACTGGCATCTTGGTGACAAACATCTGTGGACAGGGAAAAAGTAATGGACATAATCTATCTAATGGACTTCTGTAAAGCCTTTGACATGGTTCCCCACAACACCCTTTGGTGGATGTTTGAATGGATAAGGAATTGGTTTGATGGACATATCCAGAGAGTAGTGGTCAACAGCTTGATGTCCAGACGGAGATCTTTGACAAGCGGTGTTTTTCAGGAGTCCATACGGGGATGACAGCAGATGACACCAAACTGAGTGGGGCAGTGGTCACACCAGGAGGATGGTCTGTCATCCAGAGGGACCTGGACAAGCTGGAGAAGTGGGCTGGTGTGAACCTCATCGAGGTTCAATAAGGCCAACTGCAAGGTTCTTCACACGGGTCGGGGCCATCTGCAGTATCAGTATAGGATGGAGGATGACGTGATTCAAAGCAGCCCTGCAGAGAAGGACTTAGGGGTGCTGGTTGATGAGAAGCTCGATATGAGCCGGCAATGTGCACTCACAGCCCAGAAGGCCAACCATGTCCTGGGCTACATCAAAAGAAACACTGCCAGCAGGGCAAAGGGAAGATTCTCCCTCTCCACTCTCATGAGAGCCCATCTGGAGAACTGTGGCCAGTTCTGGAATCACCAACGTAAGAAGGATATGGAACTGTTGGAACAGGTCCAGAGGAGGGTTGCAAAAATAATCAGAGGGCTGGACCATCTCTGCTATGAGGACAGGGCTGAGAGAGCTGGGGTTGTTCACCCTTCGAGAAGAGAAGGCACCAGGAGCACCTCATAGCAGCCTTCCAGTACCTGAAAGGGGCCTACAAGAAAGCCGGGGAGGGATTCTTTTACAAGGGTAAGTGGTGCTAGGACGAGGGGGAATGGCTTTAAACTGGAAGGAGGAATATTTAAATTAGATATTAGGAAGAAATTCTTCACGATGAGGGTGGTGAGGAACTGGCACAGGTTGCCCAAGGAAGCTGTGGATGCCCCCTCCCTGTAAGTGTTCAAGGCCAGGTTGGATGGGGCCTTGAGCAACCTGATCTAGAGGGACGTGTCCCTACCCACGGCAGGGGGGTTGGAACTGGATGATCTTTAAGGCCCCTTCCAACCCAACCCATTCTATGATTCTCTGATCTCTAACAAGTAGGTTCAGGCTGGCATGGGTACACCCTCATATGCAAAGGTCGCACCTCTGTTTTGTGGAGTACATTCTTAGCTCAATGAATGTTTTAAATTTTCTAAGCCCTGTTCACACACAGCTAGTTATCAACATTTTTACAGGCAGATCGAGGGATGTAAAATATAGGCTAAAGTCTCTAATTCTTCAGTGAACTTCACCTTCTCTGTTCACCAGTTTGACAGACGCATCTAGAAGGGTGTTTGTGAAAGGATCCTGAAAGCAACTCTGGGGTTGGAAGCTCCTAACACAACAGTTACATTTCTAGTTCCATATTCCAGACTTTGACAGCATCAAGACGCATAAGCCACCTATGGAGCTTGGAACAACTATGCTCTTTAATTTTTTATCCTCATTTTAGATCAATCTAGCAATAATAAAGGGATTCTTACAGTTCCTGGCAGGCTGCCCCAGTATGAGAGGTACTCTCTCCCTTATTTAAATGAAGGATTGTTCAGCTAGACTTCTCCTCTAGCTCTGGGAGATTTGGACTGTGGTGCATTCTTGCTTTCTGCCATCCCTATATTATGTCATTTGTTTGTGGCATTTTGTATAAGAGTTCCTATGCAAATTATAGCTTGGAGCCTTTGTCCAATGGATAGTGAGAGTTGCAGTGTGCTGTTCCCCTAGTGGCAAGCTTGCTCCCGTGTCACTTAATAAATCACTGTTCCAAACACAAGAGAAAAGTATGTTGGAAATTTAAAACTGGATCTTTTCTGTCATTCTTCTCTCTCATCAGAAATAAACCAAAAAGAAAAGAAAGATGCTTGTGGTACTAGAAGCCTTCGGATTGTTATAACTATTAACCAAAACCTCCAATCAGCTGCCAACCAGACTACTTCCCTCAAGCTTATTATTCCATTTCTGTTTCTGCCATTTAAGTGCTCAACTGTAATATTTCCATGCAAACAGCACGGTGTGCCCAAAATATCTTATCTTACATTAGAGAGAAAACAAACTTCTTCAGGGAGGACACTGTATCTCTTTTCCCTATATGGCCACAACATCCAAAACCAAAATAGTTTCTCTCCTGGCAGGCAGGCGGGATTCTTAATGAGCCAACACACAGAAAACAGACAAAATTAAGAGACAAACACCAGAGCCCATTCTATCTTCTTTCTTTTCCCATCGTGCTTTGTCCAGCTCTTACATCCCCACTATTACCACTAACTACAGTTGACAGATATTTAGAAATCATGTTTCAACCAATGTCATTGGCTGATAAGCCCCACTTCTCCCTCATATTCATAGCTATCAAGGATTTTCATTTTGTTTGTATCTCTGCTCAGATTTTCTCCTAATTCTGCCTAGCATGTATACTTCTTATCTGACAGATTTTTTTCTCTTCCTTTTCATAACATGCTTCTTAATGTTTCACACTCCATCTTTGCACTTTCCCCAGGCTTCTCCTCCACTTGTTACATCCTGTTCCTTCAGATATCCTTTTCAAACTCTTCTGCAGTGAAGGCTCCCCCCCATGCCTTCCCTTCACATCTTTTAACTTTACTCCCTTATACAAATCCATAATAATTCCTTAGTTTGAGAATGATACAGCTTGAAAAACCTGCAGGGGGCAAATGCCACATCTCTTATTCCCCACTGTTGATGTATCCTGAAAAAATGAATGGATATTGTTAATTAAATATATGGAACCTGTCAGCTGATAAATATCCTTTTATATTCTATTTAATTTTCTCACAGGTGTAGAGTTAACACACAGGGAGGGTGAAAGGGAGGAGGGCTGTGTTGGCTCCCTCCATGGGATCAACTCAGAACTTGCAGAGCAAATGAAAATAAAAGAGAACATGATGGGGTACTGGAATATGTGGGCTTAAACTAACACAATATATACCACTTTGTGGCTCCCTCTGCCTGGATATTTAACAGTCCCACTGAGTCTGGCTGTACAGAGATGTAAAGCACATCTCTGATAGCCTATAAATAATGTTTAATACATAGTCTTGCTTTTTTCCCCCAGAATTTTTGTTTAGTATTTTATCAGCTTCCAGTTCTGCTGACTTCTAATAAGCCTTTTTGGCAAGTTTTTTTTTCCTGAGCTGGTTTTGGTGGTGAGTAGGAGTGAAGAAAGAAATTCAATAAGCCTGCAGGCAATTGCTGTACTGGCAGTGTGCATCGCTTTTCATTTTGGAATTGGCATGAGGGCCCTCCAAGTAACACAAGCTCTCCTTTTTGACAGAATAGACAGATAAATTATACAACAAGATGCAGTCGGATAGTTTTTTTGGGGGGATGAGGATTAAGTGAAGTCAAAATGGAAAGCTCATTTCACATCAGGGGTATTCCTTCACTGTACTATTAAAATAAAGCATCTTTGATCCAAAAGGCTCTTAGGGCACTTCACAAAATGTAGCCAGGATTTGAAATGACATGGCTGTCTAAATTAGGTTCCTCAATCTATAGTTGAACATCCCAGTAACAACTTGATAATCACAAGTGTTTGACCTCTCATAAATTCTGTTTACTTGGCAGTGACACTACAGATTTTAGTACCTTTAAGCTATGCAAGTAATTTTAGCTGAAACTGTATATTCTTTGAAAACACTGATTGAATTTCTACAAGAAACTAATATCTAACCATGTTGAAGGCCAAAATAAATGAGCATCCTTTTTTCTTTTAACTTAATTTGAACCTCCTGGAGCCCCACAGAAATTCTCTAACATTTCCCAATTCTTAATAAAATTTGCTTTATATTCAAATCATGCAGCACATTGGACTATATTTGTCGTATTAATATTTTCTAATAAATATTTTTGAAGCTTCAGCAGCTGTCTGCCCAAAGTGAGTTTTAGATCCTTCAGGCAGATTTATAAGGTGGTATGAAGTGAGGAATGGAGAAGAAAAGAAGTTGAAATAAGCCTTTTCCTACATACACAGTAAGAAAGGCATGGCACTAAACAAATAGTCCTAGTTAGGTAAAAAATCATTAGGAAAAAAGTTTTTACATCAAGGAAATTATATGACACAAGGTTCATATTAGTGAGAAAGATGAACTGCAGTTTTATGGAGGATCAGTTCTTACTGTCTACATGTCATCACCTTTATGCCTCTTCAAAAAGACATCCATCTAGTAACACAGGAGGAAAAAGGCTCCTTAAAGCAGTAGAAATGGGGGAAAAAAACCCAAAACATTTAAGTATCATCTGAACAACTATTAACAAATAACACACTGCATTTCTGTGGTCCTTACTGGTAAAAGATATGAAAACATACCGGAATAATTAAATTAACATCCCAATACTTCAAAAGGTACTTTAACTTCTAATTCCTAAGTGCAGTCACAAAGATTACATGTTTCTTTTTTGTGAGATTAAACAAGAAATCTGTGTCCAAGCCATGTGTAGAACCTTAATCCTTCCACAACCACCCTCATCATTCAAACACAGGTTCAATATCTCTACAAATTTAATAAAAGGCTCTCTGACACAGCAATTTTTCCTTTAATACCATAACCTCTGTTCACTGAGGGACAAAAATTAAATGTTCCAAACACGGGTATAAAAAGATATTTGTCCTAAATAGTTGCTCCCACATACCCTGCCCAGGGTCATTATTAGAGAAATACAATCTGCATGTTCCCACCTCTTGAAAAACCCACATAGTGCAGCTTCCAGCCTGTGGCCCTTTCAGTCAAGACACCCATAGCTGAGCAACATGGTCAGCACCTCTTGATGCTTCTATTGTAGTTTGCATGAACTCTCACAAGCATCCAATTTTTTTCCATGACAAATTCTTCCATGTATATTGGATGCTCACTGCAACAAGTAGCTCAACCTACTGAAACAAGATTAAACCTTTGTTTTCTTTAAAATGTCTCCTCAGAGCCAACTCAGTATATTCAGGGGTTGCTAGCTCCAGGAAGGCAAACTTCCACATCACAATCACCTAATTCATACATATTTTCAAACTTCTTTAAGCTATGGAATACATTTCTACTGCATTATGATTTTACTTGATACTAAAGTTCAAATTTGTCCAGTAGCCATAATGCATGTATGAATGCAAACCCTCAAAAAGAAGATACTTTGGGACAGTGTAGATGGGTGAGGTGTGTGGTTCCTTGTCCAGTCTGCTACCATATAGCCTACTCTGTGACTAGGGGAGACAGGAATCGTACACAGCCTGAATTCAAAATGCCCTCCTACCACTGTGGATGCACTAAGCAAGAAACAAATACAGCACTTAGGAAGATGTGTGTCGAGTGGAATCAAACAAGATGCTGAGGTGTAGTTTGCACACAAGCTCAGGCTGCTAAGAAACCACAGTCATCTTCTAACTGAACGACTTAATGTAAATATCTTTGATAGTTTTATGCTTTGTAAAGCACTTCCCATCCACATACAACCTGAATATATTAAGAGGCTTGCAGCTTTGCATTTTCTTATACTTAAGTTATAGTTTATTTAATTACGACTGCATAATAAAAGTAAAGAGGAAAGTTACTTTTCAGCTTGCTGCTCAGTCACGGAAATGAATTAGATTTACAACTGCTCCTGTTGCCAGTTGTCATCCTTTTTAAGGATACTGAATTCATGAAGATTCAGTACACAATTGTGTAACTCTCCAGGTGCTCATATGCTTCCATATCCACACTCTATTCTCATTACTAAACACCCTGCAGGACTGTTACCTGCTGGCCTGGGAGATCTTTTGCTTTCCTCTTGGATATTTAAGGTTACACAATTATAAGCTAACTGCAGGGAAGACAGTAGTTCCTCAAATCCATTCTTCCATTTATACATGCTACAAAAAGACCCCATTATCAGAGACAGCACTGCTCTCCTCTTTTAATTAAAAGTCTTTGAATGGCTTTGGCAGGCCTAACTCCTGAGGGCATTTCTTCAGTAAAAATTGAGAAGACATTTATTCAAACTATTAAAAATTTTATTTAAAAAATTACAAATATGACAACACATCTTCTCTAAATGAGATTAGAAATGAAAATTTAAACCCCACAGAATCATAGCTTTACACATTACCCTTTGTTTAAAGAGAAAACTAGTCTTCATTCTCTATACTAGAAACAAAGCGTGACAATATAACATTTTAAATATTCAACAAATTTACTGAAAAAAATAAGCCAACTTTGTTCAGAGTCCAGCAGAAGTACAAAATTTCCCCATCTTCCACCCTTCCTCCCTTCTCCCCTCCCCCTATAAAAGTAAAGCTTAAAATGTTCTTCCTCTCTCCCCTTTCCAAAGGATTCTTTCAGCAGTTATGACAAATGTTTTTGTAAAAACAAAGCCAAAACAAGGGGCACAAAGTGAATCTTATCTTCATATAATTTATGAAGAACAGCTACTCTTTGATGTTTATAAAATATTGCTACTAATGAGATTTCTAAAGCTTAGTCAATGGGAAGTTATGACAAAATTTGCAATTGTCATGCTTGAAGCAAGTTTCATCTCCTGCCAATCTATTGCAACCTCATGCTCTGGCCAGCTTTGTCCTTCCGTTGAGAACATGCTCACCCCTCCCTGTGTAATTCAACCATAAATCAGTTATTTTGTAAAAACCTCCTCGATTCACTGTGCGAGGAAGACAGTGTGTTATCAATTCCAATGGCAACAAGCTCTGCTGAGGACACATTTAGCCATTTGAAAAGCCATGTGGCGAGCATCAGCAGGGCAGAGCACTGTTACAGCATGGTCATGTGCATTCCGTAAGAGAGCTCATATTTTTGAAATTGAAGTTCAACAAAACTTTCCTCTGAATAGCAGTGCTGACACTTATAGAAGAAAATTAGGGGACTAAATTCTCACTGGGTCACTGAAAGCACACAGTAGATTTGCTCCACCAAAGCCACCGGGAACTAAAGCCCTTCATAGCTCACAATATACCAGGATTTTGAATGAGACATTCTCCTTTCACCCATCAAAACCAGGTGAGATTTATGCAATTTAAGAGAATGACTTTAGCAACATTATCCTAACACCAGAAGGGCTTCAGAACACACACACTCCTCTCCAATCACATAACCACCTTTGTGTTTTGTTTTTTATTTTAGAACAAGTAACATGAACCCCTTTGACAACTTCTCTTAGGCAGAGATAATGTCAGGTGACTGACAGATCATTTGTTTGGAAAACTGGAAACATTACTTACAACATACTTGCAGGTATCTGAAATATCACCAGCAAATACAGTTTGCTTCAAATTTTACATAATTGTTATTAATTCTGTTTTAGGGAACTGACTAGTAAATGTCTCTTCTTGAAAGTGATATGTATCCTCATTTTGCACTCCCATCTGTATACTTAAGTCAGTGGCTTCAGTGATCACTGCACCAGGCTTTAAATGCCAGTGCAAATCCAAGATGTTCCTCACCCACCACTCCCCTTCGAAACATGAAAATCAACTCACAAAAGCAGTAGTTCTATATCTACATTAGGTTGAATAAATGTCACACTTTAAGCTTCCTGTAAAGGATCAATAAAGTCACTATCATTCTCTGCATGTGAATGTAGTAGAAGTGTTGGGGTTTTGTGAGATGGACTGAACTCTTTAAGACGCACAGTAGCTGGTTAGTGCAGGAATTCAAATGCAGGGATAACGAAAAATATTTTGATGTACAATATATTTAAAGAAGGTAATAATTTTGAACCACAGTTTTGCTTTAAGGTTTACACATAGAAAGACTTCTCAAGCCTCAATAACTATTCACATAACTGATATTTCACTCAGTATCTGAAACTACCAAGAATTTAAGCAATCATCTGCACGAACCTTTTCTATGCATATGCACCTGACAGATGAAAGGTCAGAAAAAACCAGAACAGAAATCCATAACACAGTATTTTACTCCTGAGATGAGGTGATCTTAAAATTCTAAGTAAATTCTTCCTGTCAAAAGGAAAGTTGCATGTGGGCCATTTCCCTGCTGTTTACAAAAAAACATTCCAGTTTTATCTAATTTAAAAAATCTTTGATTATTACATAACAGAACTTTTGTGATTGTGTTATTAAACAGGGAACGTGGCTATTTCACAATCTGGATTGTTCTACAGTGAACATTTTGGGGATATAGTGATACAGAATGAACCTAGGGTTTGCAATTTAGTCAACCTCTTGAGAGAAAACTTGAGGAACAGTAAGAAACTTGGCTCAGCTTTAGGAAACTCTGCTCTGCAGAAGCAACTTGGTAACTTCAGCTATGATTCAGACTCTTTATCCCCATCACAGGAACCAATCCTACAAATAAAGTGAATCCTTGCACTGCAGAACACTTTTTTGAGCTGATGTATATAGTCCAGTAACCATATACTTTTAACTGCTTATTGCCACCACTTCTTAAATTCCATCTACTACACCAGCACAACTATTTTGACAGTCATAAGACAAGAGACATAATTAAGCAAAATGAACAATGTTTATTATAACTAGACAGTTCTCTGAAGGCACAAGCAGTTGTGCAGCACAAGGGGTTTAGACAAAAGGGGTGTTGCACGATGGCCAAGGTGCATAGGTGCAAAATCAGAGTGCCTACTGAATGTGCTAGTAATCTAAACCTAATGCTTTCTATGAAAAAGCTTTAAAGAAACAATCATTAATTACATACCCATCCTACATATATCCCATATTTTTTTCTTCTACAGTCCTTTATGTAATGGTAGAACACTTCTCATTGCAAATGCCCTGTACACCTACTACTTTCCAAGTTGGTTTTGTGTGTTTTCCCCCTCAGTTTTTACAATTGTTAGAATTACAGGATTAGACTGTAGCACAGTGAGAAGTTACAGTAAATCATCTGCTGGAAACCACTTGCATTATCCTGTTGTATTGAAGTATGTTTTAAAATAAGTTATTATTATGGATATTAATAAATAATAGAATAGAATAAATAATTTAGATTGGAAAGGATCTCTGGAGGTCACCAAGTCAAACTCCCTGCTCAAAGCAGTCCTAAGTGTATCAGGATAGTCAGGTACTTCAGTTGAGTAACTCCAAAGCTGGAGATTCCATAACTTCTCTGTGTGACTCATTCCAGTGCTTGACCATCTTCATGGTAAAACAAACAAACAAAAACTTTTATTGTTAAAACTAATTGGAATTTCCCGCTATTTCAATTTGTGTCCATTGCTACCCATCCTGCCCCCATACAATTTTAGGCCAGTCTTGCAGCCAGTTCTCCCACTGAAGGGCCACAGACAGCAACAAAATCTGGTTATACCCTTCTTTTCTTAAGGCTGAACAGACTCTGCTCTGCTTCTCCTTTTGTGTCACATGCTCTTGCTTCCACCATTTTTACATTCTCCACCAGACTTGCACCAGAGCATCAACATCTGCTTTGTATTAGGCACCCCAAAGTTGGTCAAAGTATTCCAGCAGTGTTTTCAAAGGGGAATAACTATGTTCATAAGCCTGCTGTTTCTGCTTTTTGTGAATAAAGCCAAGACAGGATACTATGGCTCTGCTATAGGCACGTCTTTTTCCACAAGGACTCCTGATTTGTGTTCATCTTGCTGCCCACCATATCCCCAAGTCCTTTCCAGAAAGCTGCTTTCCCTTCAGTCCATGACCCCCATCTGCACTGCTACACATGGTTATTCCATCCCAGGTGCTGAACTTGACACCTGGCTTTGCTGAACATCAAATATGTTCCCATCAGCCAATTCCTCCAGCACACAGACTTCTCACCTGCAGTTTGGTATAGCGCATAGCAGAGGACTAGGGAGAATAATGAAAAGCCTGCCTTGAAAACAATTTAAGAAAGACACCTGCCATATTCATGGATAAATCAGTTCCTGTGTCTGTTTCCCAGCCAACATGTAATTGCAGACAGTAAGCAGGAAGGCTGGCAAATTAAAAGCTTTTCACATGTAGATGAGCCTGGGGCTCAGTGATCATGAGATGATAGAATTCTTAGTTCTGGGAGGAGTAAGGAGGGGAGTCAGCAGAACTGCCACTTTCAACTTCCAGAGGGCACACTTCAAATTGTTTAGAAGGCTGTTTGATAAAGTCCAGTGGGAGATGGTCTTAAATGACAAAGGAGCCCATGAGGGCTGGATACTCCTCAAGAAGGAAATTCTGGCGGCGCAAGAGCAGGGCATCCCCGTGTGCCTTAAAATGAGTTAGTGGGGAAGAACACCAGCTTGGCTTAACAGAGCTCTGTGTTGGTCTCAGGAAAAAGAGGAAAATAGATGTTTTGGAAGAGGGGGCAGGCATCTCAGGAGGACTACAAGGAGCAGGTGAGATGATATAGGCAAAAAATTAGAAGAGCTAAAGCCCAACTGGAACTTCAACTGGCCAGTTCAGTGAAAGACAACAAGAAATATTTCATCAAGTATAATAACAACAGGAGGACCAAGGAGAATCTCTCTCCTTTACTGGATGCAAGGGGACTGATAGTAACAAAGGATGAGGACAAGGCAGAGGTGTCCAGTCCTGTTCAATCTTTATTAATGATCTGGATGAAGGGATCGAGTGCACCCTTAGCAAGTTTGTAGATGACACCAAGCTGGGTGGCAGTGTCAATCTGCTTGAAGGAAGGGAGGCTCTGCAGAGGGATCTGGACAGGCTGAATCGATGGGCTTAGACCAACAGGATGAGGTTTAACAAGACCAAATACCAAATCCCACACCTGGGACACAACAACCTCATGCAGCGTTACAGGCTTGGGGAAGAACGGCTGGAAAGCTGCCTCGCAGAGAAGGACCTGGGGGTATGGATTGACAACTGGTTGAATACAATCCAGCAGTGTGCCCAGGTGGCCAAGAAGGCCAATGGCATCTTGGCCTGTGTCAAAAACAGTGTGGCCAGCAAGACCAGGGAAGTGATTGCACCCCTGTACTCAGCACTGGTGAGGCCACACCTCGAGTACTGTGTTCAGTTCTGGGCCCCTCATTACAAGGACATTGAGGTGTTGGAGCACGTCCAGAGAAGGGGCAACAAGGCTGGTGAAGGGGCTGGAGAACAAGTCCTATGAGGAACAGCTGAGGAAACTGGGGTTGTTTAGCTTGGAGGAGACTGACGGAGAGACCTCATCGCTGTTTATGGCTGTCTGAAAGGAGGCTGTGGCAGAGAGAGTGCTTATCTCTTCTCACAAGTGACAGGATAAGGGGAAATGGCCATAAGTTACACCAGGAGAGGTTCAGACTAGATATCAGGAAGAATTTCTTTACCAAAAGGGTGGTCAGGCACTGGAACGGGCTGCACAGGGAGGTGGTTGAGTCACCATCCCTGGGGGTATTTAAAAAAAACAGGCAGATGATTTTTTGAAGGACATGGTTTAACGGATGATAGGTGCGGTTGGACTCAACAAAGGTCTTTTCCAACCGGAAGATTCTATGAGTTCCAGAACTTTCAGAGCAAAGAGGGAAAAACGTACATAGTTGGAATAAGGTGAAGATGAGTAATTAGGCTTTCTCCTCCTTTTTTTCAAGTGCAAAACCGATCACAGAGATAGCATCTCTTTTGATTTTCAATGTTCATATTCACTGACAGTCACTACACTTGACAGAACCCTAATAAGGGCCTTGGATGTTCTGGATTAGAGATGCTATGATACACAACGAAGCGCAAAGGTGCTAAGGAAACCCAGAAAATTGTGAAACACTGGCTGAAAAAAAACCCAGTAACTTAAACCCCCTTTAAATTGCAACAGCTGAACAACACAGGGGTTTGTTGCTTAAGATTTGCATCACGAATCTTAACTTCAGATTCAAAATGAAAGCTTTAAATGACATCCATCTCATTAGCCAGACTTTTTGAAAGATTTTCTCCCCCCTCCCCCAAAAAGAAGCTCTACTCCAGAAAGTTTGCAACACTGGGCAAAGTTAAAGGTGAGATTTAGAACAGGGAAAGTTCTGGAGCATGAACACACTTGTCTACTCAAATTATTCTGCATGTAGACTACGTCAAGTTTCATAAAAGGTGTAGGCTACACATGCCTTCATGCTACCAAGCTTCTTCTGTGACAAACAAAACCACAGAAGGGCAGAAGATAATTTTGGTTTGGTGAAATGTACCATTTATTTGTATCATTTACTTTTAGGTTTATTTGTGATTTTTGCAATAGATAATAAATAATTTCCTGCTTCCAAACTCCAACAGTATCCTTTGGTACAAACAAATCTAACAGAACTGACATTTTAAGTTTTGCAAACTGTAATCCAAAATGCTCCAGAACACTATTATGCTAAAAAGCCCCTGTAAAATATAAACTATTAGTTAAATCAAATATCTAACTATTGAAGTTAAAGAGATGCAGAGACTGTTAAAATTTGCCAATTTTATTCAAATAATGTTAGATTAAACACAATTACCTTTTCTTGAAAAATTTCTATATTTATGTACTTTTTAGTTAAATGAAAACTGATTTTTCCCCCACTGCAGAAGTATTTCAGTAGAAGCCAGAGTCTTGAGTAGCCCAGTTAGGTGCCTAAAGAATAAATAAATAAGCATCAGTAGAAAATAAATTATTATCTTTTGGTTACTGGTATTTATGAGAAATTATTAAAAACATTTATAATGCTGATACATGGCTAAGAAGTGTGAACGTTGTTAATTAGTGAAGGATACCCTTTAATTTAAAGCAAGTGTTGACACAGCAAAAATTCATGCTGTAATCAAAGTTGTATAGCCTGAGTCCCCCAAGCAAGTAGTTTCAAAAATGAAAAGTTCTAGAAGATTCTAAAATACATATAAAAATAATCTGGCAGCTATATTTTTTAAAGAACATAGTATCACATAAGTTTCATATTACCTCCGTTTAATAGAATATATGGAGGCTGGACTAGATGATCTCCAGAGGTCCGTTCCAACTCTGACCATTCTGTGAATAAACTAATCCATCACTGCTTGTACAACTTCCACCAATATTCCAGCCAAGCAGGGAGAAAGCCCAATAAAACTTCTACATTTTCTAAATTCTTTTAATGTGTGGTTTGTTTATTTTGGTTTTGTTTCAAGTGTGTACAGCCAGGTCCTCAGCGGACCTTAGAGTCATCCCAGCTTACACTGTTCTCCCTTAAAGTTTCCCATATGCAAAGTGGACAGAGGCAAAACCAGACATCTTGCCAACATCCTTATTTTCACTGGTTCTACTTAAATCTTTGGCTGATCTAATTATATTCTGTAGTATTTAAATGGGTTTAACAGTTAGGATTTTGTACAACTCTTCCTTCATGTTCCAGACTTCTCTCATTGCTGTGCATACAGCTACAGATACTTTCAACTACAGCCCACTTGAAAGAAGTAATTCAACCACTTTTGAACTACTACTTTTGAACTACAACTACTTTTGCAACTACTTCAAAACCAGCCCTTTTCAGGTGGAAGAAGACCATGTAAAGGATGTAGAGAATCAAATGATAGAAACACACCTAGTTATGCAACAAAAAGGAATACCTAGTGATAAAGTAAAGAGATGAGGAAAAAAAAAAAATCACTGTTTAATGCTCACTGTAAAAGAAAAAACCTTTTCAATTTAATACCTAGTGTAGAAGTAGAAATAGGTAAATATGATTAATTAAGAAACAGGTTAAGAATTATACTTAAATATGTCTCTCAAAACACAGCAGGAATTCAGGAAAAATAACTTATACCAACCTCAGATCTACCACTCTGATTCAATTTCTTCTCAATGTTCATAGCCAACATTTGACTACGAAAAGACAGGCTTTTGGTCTTTTCAATCACTTGTTGATAAGGTGAGACTGCATTGTTGCCCATGACTACATGGCCCTAAAATACAGAAAGACACAGCAAATTTAACAATCACTCAGAATGCATATGTTTTTCATTTAATGTTTTGCTTTCAAAGTTATTATAAATCACCTTACACAGAGGACATAGAAAAGAGTAATGAAGTCCACTACAGTTTATGGCCAAAGAAAAAACCCGAACCAGCAGGTATTAGAATTCATTGTTCCTGAATAAGGGGAAATTTAAGGAAAAATTCAACAAATACACTTGGATCCATCTACACAGACTTACCAGCTTTGAATCCAATTTGGCATCTAATCGTGCATTTCGAATTAGATTGACAATCCATCTTTCTGCTTCTTCAGGAGTCATATTTAGTTTATCTGCCAACATACTGAAAGATAACAGACTTAATCAAAAGGTGAAACAGAATACCTCTGTTACTGGTGAATTTGATTAGGGACTACGGGATACAAAGTTAAATCAACATAAAATTTGGCAGAGCCCAAGACTTGTATTCGATAAATTCCATGTATCTGGGATGCATGTTTTCATTTGACTGAAAAGACTCTGAAGCTTACACAGATGCACTCCTGCACATTGCCCACCCCCACTGCTTTACACTGGGACATTGTGCGTAAGGAATTCATGTCTTGAAAGTATATACTTAATAATTCTGAACTACATCTTGTCCTTAAATATTTACCTGTGTGATTTCTATATATTCCTATTAAACCTTCCCTACATGAACATTCTTCAGAAAATTGTCAATTAAGTAATTTCACCACAACATAAAACAGCAACCATCACTATTAGGAAAACAACTGAATTGTTTTTGATTCTTATTTAAATCCAGCCAGTAGACAAGAAAATTTACACTAATTAGTCCAGGAAAGTGTCTCTCAGTAGCTCATTTAGCAATATACTCCACCCTGAAGTTTCAGGAACAAGAGCCATGAGAGTTTGGTATAGAAGATGCAACAGATACACAATGCTCAATCCTTAAACCTCCTGCAATTTCAAAGAAGGATGGTGGGGGAGAACACAGAAAGGGAAAAAAATGTTAATGAAATAAGCACTCTTATCTAGGAATAATTCCTTCTGATGGCATTTCCTATGGCTTTCCTGCCAACTCCTTCAGCTTCCTGCTGGCATTTGGCTCATACAGAACATTTGTAACGCTCTTTCTTCCATCAGCTTTCAGACTAAGGTAACAAACATGAGGTAAGGGCTACAGAAATGACCAAAAAGCCAGCTGGCTATGCTGAGTTGCACAAGAGGTCAATTTATCACCACTTTATAGCATCTGGCTTAAACACACTTTTCTCTACCTGAAAAAGCGATTTCTCTCTCATGATGAGTAATGTCAAGTGACTACTTTATACAGTCTTTTGTCCTATACCTTCTTTGCCTCTCACTCTTCCCCCAACTAAAAATAAAATCCATTTTTTGTCACAGATGAACATGAAGTGAGTACCTTAGAAGTACTAGACAACACTGAACTCACTGCACTCAAGGAATGAAACAAACAGGCAACAAAGTATCTGGAGTTGGTAAAGCAAGAGGAAGTAAGATCCAACCACAATTGCCACTGTTGAACTAGAACTGCTAACTCTGTGGTTGAATTAGCAATTATAGAGTGCAGGCAAGACGAGTCAAGAGAAGAGAAAATATTAGGGATGTAAATTTTCGTGAAATTATGTCATGAATGCAGACTAAGATATTTCAAAAGGAAGAAGCTATATATTGTTTCACTACCTTTGAATTGGTGATGTTAAGCACCCGACTTTAAAACTAAAGAAATTTAAAACTGGGGTGTAGCTGTGTTAGAGAAATTCTTGTATTTCTCTCTCAGAAGGATCAATAGGATTCACATAAAATAACTCCAGATAACCACAAGAGTTGCATCTGCCACTACACTGGGGATTAAGTAACTTAATTTGGAGATTAAAGCATGGAATGTCTATCCCTGGAGACATTAAAAAAAAATCAACTGGACAAGTCCTTAAGTAGCAGAATGGCACATTGCTGTGAGTCCTCTTCAAGAGTTGTAATTGGATGTACAGGACCAAATCAGACGACTTCCAGAGGTCCCCTCCAACCTAAAGCACCTAGACTTTGCTTCTTCTTTAATTCAAAGTCCTTTGGTACTTGGAGGGAACGACGGCACACAACTCTAGAGAGTAACCCCAAGCCAGAAATTATGAAGTGCTCTGTATCATCAAGCAGATAATTCTATTTTTTCCTGTTATGTCTAAATTTTACTAACTCAGCTTCTTCAGACGTGGGGTATTTTTCAAATTAAAACATGTTACATGAATGAATATACAGCATATAGGCAGCTACAGGACAGAAATAATACAAGTTCATACAGGTATTTTTCCTGCACATCTATTAAAAAAAACTTACAAATTGTACAATCAAAGTGACAGGGTAAAAAGGGATATAAAAACTATTTTATCTCAACTTCTAGCTTTGAGATTTGGAGGGATTTAAAATTTTAATATAGAATAATCAAAGTTATCAATTAACTATCTTTAAGTGAAGTAAAGATACCTGAAACAAAAGTCTAAATCTTTATGACATCTTTGACACAAAATATGACCTCATTTCACTACTGGTAGCAATCAGTTTCCATTGCAGGCTACACTGAAGCAGTCAGCTACCTGAAGCGCCTGGATACACAGCATAAAGGATGTAGTTGCCTAGTAAAGCAACACATACATCCAAAAAACCCATTCCCCCGCTGCCAGAGCAAATCCACTGAAAATCTATCCCAATTACAACTATGTAACAAACATCCTCCCATTGCACTGTTAAAATAATTACCTGACACTCCTAAGAGATGCAGACTACAGCTTAGCCCTCATATGTGTTTACCATTTTAAGTAACAGTGACACAGATTAACAAACACTTATTAGCACCATTAATACTAAGGAATGGAAGCAAGGAAAGTTGTATTTTAGACATAAAATATTTAGATATTTTAGATAGTGGTAAAAAGATTCCCACTAAAATCCAATAAAAATATTACATCAAAATTATTTATTCTAATAATATACTATTATATTATTAATATAATGAATAATTTTGTTTATTATAATGAAATACTTATTATTTAAATATTACTGTCAACCATTTCAAGTTACAGGTAATTCCAAAGGGCTATTTCCCTATGGCAGCTTCAAAAATAGTTCTTTTGATTATTTCTGTCCCTCTGTTTTGTAAGGGGATTCACTTATTTGGGTCATGCTAGAGCAAATGTTATTTAAGTTTACTGAATTCTACATGCCTATCTGGCACTGTGAACAGAAGAAAAACACAGAAAATAAGAATGAAGTATATTCAGCTCTTGAATAAATAGAGGCATATCAAACAACCAAAACATTCTGAATTAATTTAACCTATTACTCCGTATTAAATGTGATATTTTAAACAGTAAACTGCAGGATGACTTAGGGTGTATACATTTTAAATTACAACTGATAAAGCAAGTACATCCTTTCAAAAAAGTATCAGCTGCCTAACAGATGTAAATAGTTAAAAAGTAACATTAAACAAGCCATCTATTTAACACAAGGAACAGCAGATTTGCCACTAATTGTTTTCAAATTTGTTCTAAATAGTTAAACAGTACTTATCAAGCACTGTGGTATAACCAACTAGTTTTCAGCTTCAGGAATAGTAGTGGAAATCACTTGTGAGAAATGCAAGAACTATAACTCAGTCCAATGTTTAATTAAAAGCACTGATGGGCTAATTTCTCCAAGTCTGAAATGCACTATGAAATATATATCCCACTTAATAAGCCCAAATCTAACGCTTCTTACAGCTCGCATAGAAATTTAAGTGTTATGGCCAACATTTAAAACCACAGACCTACTGCAAAGAATCTCACTACTGATCGTTTCACATGCAATAACCTGAGTTGATGTATGGTATCAACATATATCCACATCAGCCTGAAATACATGCCTCAACTCAAAGTGCATCACTTGCCTCAGAACACATCATAATGGTCATAAAATGATGGCATTGCTACCTATACTTATGAATTACTTACACACAACAAGGAGACCAAACTACAGTATTTTCTCATACTTGAAGCTGAAATATGACATATGGCACGAAAAATATGAGCTGTAAAGTAAGTAATAAACACTACATAAATGATAACCACCTATCATAGGCCTTGATTTGTTAAATAAAGCTTACTATTTTGATGTGATGAATCCATCACCAGTATATTACCCATACATATACCCATAGTTTATCAGTATCTTTCGACTGAGACTTGAAGCATAATTAAGACAGATTCTCTGGACTCTCTGCTCATTAATTAGAGGCAGATCAGAGGAGACTTCTTAGAAAGACACCCAGTCTTTAGTTTAAAAAAGCTTAAATGTCTAGTTTCATTAAAAACTTGATCTTGAACATGTGCAGTATTCACAGTACTAAAAATCTTTTACAGAAAACAGCAAGACACTATGGGGTTTTACGTTCCCAACAGAACTCACCCTTAAGAGACTTTTATTTACATTTTTAGTTACAAATATTTATTCAAAACCCCTTAATTCCTTAATGTGCAATACTCTGCTTACATTTTAGATAAAGTACTTGCCTCCTTATAAAAATTAACAAGAGCGTGGAGCTTTTGTTCATAGCATCTTCAGATTACTGTTAAGACTATGCTTAAAACACAATACACCACAGCTGATTCAAATGCTCTAGTTCACTGTTAGCTTTTTACATTGATCCCGTTGACTATTTTAAGCCCATACAAAGGATAAAAAAATCATTTTCCGAACGCTTTGAAATGTGCCACACAGTAAAATAATTAAAAGCAATAAGAATCTTTCTTCTTTCTCCAACTACACCTATCCATGAAAAAAAGTAACCCTTTTAATAAGCTTGCAAAACTAAGACAATTTGCTCTCAAGTCTTTCTTTTGAAATCAAGCAGCATTAAATTGTTTCCTTACAGGACCAGATGCACACATTTGCTCTGGATGCAAGCTGGTAACAAGATTTCATTGAACTTGATCGATTTAACAGCTTTGGTTTCTGCTGTCTCAAGTATCTCTGCAATGCTCACCACTGAGATTTTTATAGCATTCAGAGTTCTTCACTTTTTAATTTAAGGGATGTGGAAATATGGGGACTGGGGGCAAAGGCCAAGTGGAAAGGGATCTCAAGCATGCATAACAACGTCTTCCTGCTTAGTTTCTACAATAGAGGCATCGGAGCTGATCCATTTGAAAAGTCTGCTTTTACAAAACTAGTCTGAGTAAACAAGAGACATCATTGCTAATAAGAACATCATTTTCTTTCAGCCAGATCACTCAATTTGTGCCAGAAAGAGTAAGATCCATTGTTTTCTATTTAATTAATGAAAAAAGCAACACAATTCTAAAAATTTTCAAAGAACATACAAACTATGTCCATCTTACAGGTATATAACAAATACAAATAAATTTAAGCACCTCCTGTATTTGCAATTTGTATTTATTTAATTTTACTCTATCAATACGTGGAATTTAGCTCCAAATTACAACACCTGGAATTGGGTGACACTGGGTATCATAGTTCCCATTAAATCTACTAGAGATCCACCTTGAAACCACGTGAAAGTTTTAGCTTGAAAGCTCTGTTTGTCTGGGGGAGGTGGGGGATGGTAGAGAAGTTGTATTAAAACTAACCACGAGAATCCAACGTTAACATAGGCTTGCTCTAATTTAAGTATGTCACATTATAGCTATAAAACTAGAAAGACAATGAAATGAGAAAACAGCAACTACCCAATTAAATTAATGATTTTCATTCCCTCTGATAATGGAATATTTTACTACTAAAGTTTATATTGTTTGTCAAACTGTCATCCATGAGTGACTTTTTTGAACTGCTGTACTAAGAAGTTATCTTACCCAATGCTGATACACTGATGGATTCGACAGAAAGTCTCAAATATAAAGAGACGGGCATTTTCAATGAAGTCCTCAAGGCATGCCACTAAGAAAAAATCATTCACAAGCACCTACAAGTGTGAGGAAAAAGGAACACTGAGAAAAACATGAAAGTAGTAATATACTGGTAGAGACCATCACTATGCAAGATCAGTGAACAGCCCATCTAAAATCAGTTCCTGGTGTACTCCAAGATGTGGAGAAAAAGCTACAGATTATGCCAAAATTCTTTGTTCTGCAGTTTGCCAAATTAAAATTGCATGCTAACATTATCACTGAGGTCTGACTCAAGAATAGAACGAAGTCTACTGTTGTAGTAATTCTACTGAAGATCTTTCCAACAAAAATTTAAAATTTACCCACCCCCACATTGGAGAACTCTTCTCTCACCTCGCAATTTGAACAGCATTCCTTTTACCATGCAAACCAGGTAACTTAGTGATGCAAATGTGCCTATAAAATCCAGACTCCAAGACCACCAGACCCATGCAGTGAAGAAAAGTCTTCTGATTCACCCAATTAGGCAACTAATACTAATGAAAGGAATGTCAAAGAGGCTGTAAGAACTGGTACTGCTTTCAGCTATTAGAAATACTTTCAATACTAGTCAACGGAAGTGTTGGGTATCTTTAACTGTTGAGAGTAGACTAACTAAGAATTTTTCAAGGAAATGTATTTGCCTATCCTAATGTTATTTTACATTACTTTTCACCTTTACAGTTCCAGGATGCAGTATCTTTCACAACAAAAGCCAATTCAAGCTTTTCTTCAAGTACTAAAACACTAATGGAAAAGCTAAAGCTCAGCCAACTGCATGATTACCTATTCACTTCTTGTTCTAGAACTGCTTTAATATAATTTTAAAGCTACAGCCTTACTGGTAAACCTCGTTTAAATGTTACAAAATAGTTGTCACAAAAGAAACTCAACTAAAAACCTAACAGACCCCCCTCCCACACACACACGAATTAAAGAAAACATTCGCAATGGAACCAAATACCATTTCAAACAAAGTAGCAGCCCATTGCGAATTTTAGAGATCTTTATGTCAAGGAAGAAAAGTATTAAAATGTTATGAAACCTACTGTTTCACACTCTCTCAGCTTCTTCTGTGCACCATCAAAATCAAAGTTAACATACAAGCATTCCACAAATTCTGTGATAGGGTCCCTGTATGTGTAGGATTCCTGCCAAAAAATTTAGGAACAACATTAGAAATCAAGGCCAGACAACCACTCCAGTGTTTATAATCTTCAAACAAAATTTAATACTGGAAAGTAGTTCGTACAACATCTTAAGTCAAATATTTAAATTTAATTTCCCAATCTTCTTATAAAAGCTGAAAAATGCAATTTTCCCCCTCAGTATGTATTATTAAGCAATCAGAACTCCAGTTTTGCCTTCAGCATTTACTGCTGCAGTCTTTGGTTTAGAAAAACGTCAGCGACTAGAGCTCGTTCTGTATCAAACCAGATTCCTTAAAATATGGTAGAAGAGATATTCTACCTAAATTCTGATTTCAAAGGCTAGTTCAACACTAAATCCTTCATACCTGAAACTGAATGATCATTCAATTCACACTGAAAACACAGTTAACACAAATAATGCTACTTTCTATACACAAAATGCTTGGATTTATTTTGGCATTACAGGAATTACTCAACTTTCTTATTATTCACAATATACATTACTATTAAAAGTGTCTGAGGCATGATGGCTGGTATACAAGTTTGTATGCTGATTCTGGATAAAAATCTTTGCCGTAACCCCCTTGATTGCTATTAGCACAATTCTTTTATTGCTGTTGTCCATTTTCACATCCTCATACAACTGTAAAGGCTGAAGCATTTTCAAAAAAAAGAGCACATGAACACAAAATAATGCACAGTTCAGTGGTTTTGAAATACAACAAAGATCCCTTATTCATGTAACAATTCCTTGTAGGGATGAATGGAAAAGAATCAGTTCCAAAACAATTTCACATATTTCACTGGATGTTCTACACTTAATCACACACGAAGAAACACAAAGTTGAGTGCATATTCTGTTTTACTCATTGTTTACAGACATTAAGAGAAAAATATTCTGCTCTCCCACTGACTGACATGCAACTCACTTCACAGTGAAAAATTAGTTCAGAGAAACTGAACACCAAAATATAAGTGGAAGACCTAAACCAGGCATGTTGTTAGAGGGAAATTATTATGAACTCTCAGTAAAAACGACAGAAAATGTCAGAAATCTCAGTCCTCACCTGTTGAATAACCTTGACTAGATCTTTCAACACTTGTCTACGTTTTCGGACATCTTTATTAGTTATGACTGCAGTAGTCAGATACCTGAGGATATGTGGGCACATTGTCTGAATTGCATTGAGATACCTAGCAAGAAAAAAATCCAGATAAAGCTCAGATAATATAATTTTGCACCAAAACAGTATTCATGACAAATACCATATGCACCTTTCACACAATAAAATACAAGGATTTATTACTGACCATTTATTCAAATACAGAACATTGATTTATTTTTGTTAACCTTATGATCATCTCTTTCAGATAGGGACAGAAGGGAAGGAATCAAGAAGAGAGGGTAGCAATGTACAAGGGAGAAAATTAAAGGGGCTATCACTGAAAAAAAAGAGTCTATACACTCATTTCAAACCAACACTGGCCTAAGCTCTCGGCTACACTAATTTCAGAATAGGGGCTTGCATGGGCACACAGAACCACAGAAAATCCTTTGTCATCCAGCATCCAAGACTGCAACTTTCCCATTCAACTCTCCAATAAATTAGCTCACATTTAAAAGTGGGAAGTATAAATTAAAATTAAAAAACAAACCAATACATACACTATGAAACAAAAAGGAGGCAAAAAAATCCCACTACAAATTACCAAGTCTACTGGGATCATCATTTAAAAAAATTCAACTGCTTTTCTTTAGCACAATTTTCCTATTCTAATCAGTTATATCCAAACAGGTACAAGAAGAAAACTTAACCAACTTTAGTGTTAAGCTGTTCTAGACTCCTAGATCTACTTATAAGAACTCATTCCTTACACAAATGAATACAGTGTTTCAATTTTCATTTTTATTCTCCTCAGATCTTCCTGAAAAATCCTTGTTAAATAGATTTTCTACAATGAAAACAGAACAATAACATTCCCTACAGTCCTAAAAGATGTGGTAGGAGTTGATAATGTAGCAAAAGCAGTTGTTCCATCCCCTCCAAGCACGACAAAAAAAATAGCCACTTCTTCCTACTTCACAAGCCTTTCTCCTTGAGGGGGAAGCACAACCATGCAGAAAAGCAAGTTCTACATTAAAAAAAAAAAAGGTTTGGGGGAAAAGGTATACAAAGTCTTAATATCATTCAAACTTCTGAAACAGCTTTGGGCTGAAAAGTGTTCTACATGCTTGCATATTCACAATCTGCATTCATTATGATTCATATACCCAACACAGCACAACACAACTTACTGTGGTTGATAGAGAAAAAGGTCAATGATATTGTCTCTCCCTTTAGGATGATTAAAAAACACAAACAAAGACCAGTGGATAAGCCATGTTCTTTGCTGAAGAGACTGCAGTGGAGAGCTGACAGACTAAAAGAAAACATAACATCGGCTTAAGTTAAGCAAAACACAGGATGTTTGCAGGAGTATTAATGCATGGAAACCTGTTTGTTCAAAAATTTGTAACTTCTCCCCTGGCTCCTTTTAGCCATTATCACTCTTGAGCTGTGTCTGACCTCCAGCTTTGTAACCTGTCATTTGTTAAAGATAAATCTGCTGAAAGCTAAAACCAAGATAAATTCTCCAATATTATAGTCCAAATTATTTGCTGAAATTTGTATTCTGTTCATGTAAGAGCACAGATTTTGATTCTCCAACTATACTAACGTAAGTTATTACTTCCCTTTTTAATCCTGAATATTGTTTCTTGTATTTCCTCTTCTGATTTAATCTAAGGAACTACTTGGTTTCCTTAGCTTTTCAGTTTTTCTTCCTCTCTAAAGCCTCACAGAACTTTTTGCCATACACTCAGAAAATGATGAAACACCACAATTACTTTCAGCCAACAAATAAGAATGTAACTACCTTCATTTAAACCAGCTGATACTGCACAAATAAGGATTCAGTTCTACAAAGTTGTATTAGCTTCAAATTTCTGCAGCACCTCAAATAGGTTGCAAAGTAACATGTTCAGAAAGAACTGACATAGCAAGTAATAATCACTCCAAAAAGCAGGATAACTACTATAACTGTATGCTAAAAATATCAGATTTTAATAAGTGAAATTTAATAACCTATTATAACTACATAAGCTCATGAAGATGAAAAAATTAGAGAAGAAAATTTGTTAAAATTAGCTGCCTGTCATAGATGAACAATTCTGGACTTAAAAACCCCAAACAAACAAAACCAAACAGCTTTTCAAGACTCTAGTTCAGGAGAGTAAAATACTCTCACATTTCAGATATAACTGTGGAAACCCTATGAGTAGAAAAGAACACAGAGACTATTGCTCACTTGAATTCAGGAGCTGGTGAGGACGCCGAATTGGCTGAAATCTATTTCCAAAAATAATGTCTTGCATTTTCCACTAGAAGTGTTAGACTCACGTGAGTATAGTTTAGTTACGTGCATCCTGTTCTTTACAGAAAAAGAATACTACAGCTACCCAAAATTTAAGCAGCATACAATCTCACACAATGATACCTTGCTCTCAAACTCATTCTTTTGATAAGTTTGGGGTTTTGTGTATTGGAAATATCTTCTCAGCTGTATTTTCAATAGTTGTAAGAGGGAAGCAAGTAATTTGAAAAAGTAAGCTTCACTACTTCTTCACAAGCACTCTTCAATGCTTCCATTATTATTATCTAGTGAAAAGGTGGTAAACTACTCCAAAATAAGCCTGCAAGCGTTTCCCAATAAAACTTGAATACTAACACCTGTAACATCTAATCTTACTAACATAACCGAAATTTTACTTACATTATTATCTATTGTCTCCTTCAGTCTTGTGAGATCTTCCATGGCCGCATCCCAATTCTGCATCAGAATTTCAGATGCCAGTTTTCCCCACAGAGAACTCAAAGCATTTCTGTCTGTTGCTGGAACCTATTTTCAACAATGCAACAACGTCAAAGGGAGGGGGGGTATTGTTATTTACTTTACAAAACAAAAATATTTTCTACCAGTATTTTTAATTTACAAAATATTGTATTTGCATGGTCCTATCTTTCCAAATGAAATACTTTTAACTACTTCAAGTATATTTCAAGTACAGCAATTTATATACAGAAGAAACAGCAACAGTAAAGCTCCTAAAGCAGAAACTCAAAAATCCTGTCAAAGTAAGACAAAGCTCCTTGCTGATTAATTTTAAGCTAAGAAAAAAATTAAATGGCTGAGCACTAGATGACAATTATTTCAAATTTTTTTACACCATTTAAAAATACTTCTAAATTAATAAATCAACATTATTACAAAGCAGGTTCATAAAGAAATGGTGAGACTAGGCAACTACCTTAAAAAAATCTAGTAGTCAAAGTTCTTACTGCTAACGCTGTGCCAAAAAGCATACTTCTTTACAGAAATGTCCAGTCAAACTGCAACTTCGCAGTAGTGGATCTGTTTCCTGGAAGGGCAGTCCTAAGGTCAAGTTGTGTTACTTTTATACACAAATGAATTACACTAGGTCATTCATAATGTCAGCTTCTGTTCTCGTAGTTCCTTCGTAGGTTATGTTTCATCACACAGAACTTCAAACAAATCTTCTCCCACCAGAATTAGTAACAAAAGTCCTGTACCAACCTACTGCCAGCACAAAAGCAGTACCTGACTTTTTGAAATTAGTTATTGGACATAAGAACAAAATGCTAAGCCCAAAATTAAAGCATGAAGAATTAAGGACAGCTGCTCACAAACCTACGTAACTTATTTCCCCTTGCAGCACACGGAACACATATGTAACACTGAAAGCCATACAAAAGAACTTTATTATCAACACCTAGACTAAGGATTCAGCTTATTCCTACTTCAAATCCTGTTTAGATTGAAGATATATTTCCCTATTTTGCTTCCTTAATTATTGTCAATTACAAGAATTATTTTTATTTACTATAGCAGTATTTCAGAAAGTTTAAGATATTTTTAGTGGGACTAGAAATTGGACAGCAAGAAACAATCCTCAACATATGAACCACTTCATATTATCAGCAATCACCCCATATATCCATGAGAGTTACGCAGTTTAAAAGCCATTATCTTCTGGGAAACCAAGGTACCAATTTAGCAGATACTTGTACTTTGAGATTCACACACAGTGCAGGTTCTGAATCACATAATTACAGTTACCTATTCACAATAGCTGCCTTTAGATACTGCATCTGTTCTAGCTACAGTATCTGGATTTTCAAGCAGTTCCCTCAAATTTCCATTTGTTAGTTAAATGGCACTTTCACCGATCAGCAACAAAAAATTAACTGTGTCGAAACTCTTACAAGACACTGAATCTTCTTTCTCAAAATTTACTCCTGTCATTAACACGATACGAATAACACCATGAAAACAGCTGCTTCAGAGATAATGGATCTGATTCTACAATTCTCATTTAAGCTGTTTACTTTTTGTAGGCAGATGACTCACACTCTTAAATTCATCACAAATCTCAAGAGAAGATAGATCAAAGATCAGGTAAGAAGTCTGCAGTTCACCATCACCACCAATTACGTTCAATCCACCTGTAGGCTTTGCACTACTGTTAATAAAATTCATGCACAAAAACAAATATTCATTTTACCAATTATTTTCATTATTTTTTTCAGGATAAAACTCGCAGTGAGGAAAGTAGTATTGTGCAATTAGAAGTTACTACAAGACCTACAAACTTAAAAGGACAGTTCTGAACTCCACCGGCCAATAACAGAATTGCAGGACAATAACTGGTGATGATTATTAAAAGTTATTTTCAACTTTTCTTTGGTGCAAGGTAATTGCCACAAACAAAGCTCAAAATTATTATATTTTAAGAATCAATACAGACAACTTATTGGTCTAAGTATTTAATTGGAAAACAACAAAAAAACCCACAACAAATCACAAAACCACAACACCCAAAGAAACTACAAAAAACCCCAAACCAACAAATACCACAAACTTACCAGAACCCTAAAGAAGTAAAGATATTCTGCAGCTCCTGAGTAATTACCACATTCATACTGGAATTTTGCATATCTGTAGAGCGTATCTAGGTACTCCTGTCTAAACTGAAAACAAATACAAATCAGCTTTCCTTCACTGGAAAAACACTGTCACAAGCCAATTTTAACAGTAAAGTAACTTTTGAAGTCTTTAGGTTCTTTGAAAGGCACACCACGCAGGAAGGACAACAGAGGAGTACTATACTCTTAATCCATGCTATGGAATTAAATATTATACCAATACTGGAAAACAGGTGGAAGTTCTGTATTATAGAAGTTAAGCACATCTTAGTTACAAGGATGCAGCTAACATTAAACTCACAGTTTTATTTTCATTTGTATAAAAAATTTAAAAGGTCAAAGGCATTCCAATAAAATATGTTAGCATTAGGAATTCTGCCTATTATCTGCATTGACATGAGACAGACCAAAATGCTAGTTCATAATTGCTCAGAGCTGTAGGCTGTGAGAGGCTGGACTGAGAAATTTAGAACTGAATTCAAATAGGCAAGAATTAAAAACACTTACGCCATGCTTCTCAGCTAAATAGTCAAACAGCATCCGACCGTCCCTATAATAAAGAGATAAAAACCGCTGTTTTTCCAAAACAAACTGCTACATACATGCTACACAACAGAACCTTCAGCTGTTAAGAGTGAAATACCAGTAATAGTCATCCACTTTTGCAAGAGCAACTGCAGAAACAGTGAGCCAGCTATTCTTAAAGTGTCATGAGGAAGTTTCAAAGTCTTAAAATGAATATAAAATAAATTTTTTAAAATAAAAAATGCTACCTGCAACAATAACTAGACTTAAGAAAAGGTGGGAAGTTGTTTTAAATATGAAGGCATCCTCAGCTTTCAGTATGAAAGTTCAATTATGACTTAGAGCTCTTCCCATTCTCATGTTCTAATTCCACAGTAGTTACCCTAGCCAAACAGTTTGAATGTATCAGGAGACAGGAAAAAAAATGGCAAACACTTAAGTAAAATAGTTAGAAAGGAAATTCATCCCACTTTAGCACTGGGACACACTGGCTAGCAGGAATACCTCTACCACAGGAAACGCCTGCATAATGCACAAGTATAAACAATCATACTTAGTGAATACTAAACATCTAATTCAAATCTGACATTTCTGAAGATTTTTTTTTATTTAATGTGGATAAAAGGACAAGAAATATTATCTAGACCAAAGGAAAGTTCAAATCTCCAGTATGCAAACATGAAATTATCTACCACTAGTAAGTCTCATATTAATAACCACAGATCTTCAGACACCTGCAGTTATTTTTTAACACTAGTTAATGATTTTTTTTCATCTGGCATCTGCAATGGATCTCTATCAGCTCTTATAGGTGAAATATTAGCATATTAGCTTTTCGATGCAATAAAAATTCCACTTGAACTTTACTCCAATCATCTGGCAACAAGAACCACAGCTGAATTCACATTCATAAATAGGAAGTATTTTCAATTTGGAACTTTAATTGTATGGACTGCCTCTCTACAATAAAGAAAGAATTAAGAGATTTTTTTGTTTTCCATCCCTTCACCCCCAGGTATGTTTCTGGGTATGTAGCTACCCTCGAACTTCATCCCTTTTATGGATTCACACTGTGTATTCAATCATGGTAAAGATGACTTGGACAACTCCTGGAACTACCATATTTGATAGAACAGGTAACCAAGATTCAGCTGAAGGGCAACAAGCTATAATTTCCTCTTGGGGGAGACACAGTAAAAGTGTATGCATGGGAAAATTTCCCCATTTACTCAGAAATCAACTGACTGCTGCAAGTCTGAGTAGAACGTATACTATATAATTCTACACGGAAATGGCACATTGTCAAGGTAGCCAGGAACACTTCCTCAAGTATTACTGGGGACTGTCAATGAAATAATCTCATGGGTTTCTTCCAGTGAAACATACTTCAAGGATGAGGAATACTGAATATTCCTCTACAATTCTGAAGTCAATATCCTCCAACAGGTGCATAGGAAAAAAAAGTTAAATGTTTTTGCTTATTCTTGAAAGAACAACTACTTGCAAAATCTCCTTCACGTATCATCCACCATCTCCCAGACTTTGACGCCCCAAACAGCACTGTCATGGATCAAAAGCAGATCTAAAACTTTGATAATATGCAGCTATGAATTTGATACAAACTCAAAATCATCAACAGATATTCACAAAAGACAAAGAATAAAAAGTTGCTTTCAATTACTAAAGCACACTATTCAAGTCTAGACAGATTAACATCTTCAAGCCTGATTCGCTCCATTCCTGTATAACCCCCAACATCTGGATAAGAACTTCCATTGAGCCAATAACCAGAACTAGTATTTTTGAGTTGCAAAGTTCACAGATATTTCAACAACAGAGTGATGTACCAGTTCTTAAACAAAATTTGCCGCAAAGTCGATGCATAAAACTTGTCAACAATAAACCCAAGTACAGGCTTCACCTTCAAATTCAAGTTGAGCCACAGATACTTCATCTGGTGTCAGATGCTCTATTTGAAATTTTTGGGCAAGTAAGGGACAAAGAGATCTTATTAATTTTGCAGAGTTGGTTACACACTTATAACATTAATAACAATGCTTCCGATGTAAAGACAACAAGCAGTAATTTGTTAAGACGAACACCTACCCACCCCTCTGTTGAAGCTGCACAGTTAATTCTTCAATGACTACAGCCAAACTCCTTCCAATGGGGCCCAATTCAGTCTTAACCATAAGAAAACTCCCATAGTCCTTATGCATGATGTGCGGACAAACTTGTTCTACTTTAATTACTCCCACACGCAAAGTGAAAAGGAATTGGATGCATCTTCAAAAGGTTATCACAAGCACTATCTTACACCAATAAGCTGACCAGTTCAAGGGGGAGAGAGGTTAAGGGGGAAAGCACAGGACTCCTGAAAGAAATATGTGTTATGAAGCCAAAAGCATGCATATTCACCAGGCCTCCCAGGTTAAGCAAGACAGCACTCCATAATGCTCTGAGGATGGCAGAAAAAGGAGAGACGGCAGATGGTCTCCTAGAAAAGAGAATCTGAATTGTTTCAGCCCATATTTCCCCTCAACTTCGTATGAAATTATTTTAGAAATTACCTAGTGGACTGCATTTGTCTTGTAGTCTCTGGATCCTCAAACATCTTGACAATAGGTTCAGTTTCAGCTTGAAGCTGTTTCAGTTGTGCAACAACAGTTGTTCTCTTCTCCCGTAAAGCTAAACACACAAAAGAGACTTTAATCTTTTAAGTTTTCACAGAAATCAATCAGTAATTACATGGTGCTGACAGCACATTTGAACATCTTCCCAATTCCTACCTCACTTGTCCTCTCAGTCAAGTCACAAAGCCAGAAGTATCTAACAATCCATTAACTAATAAAAAGCTTCTGACATTTTGTTCCTTTCCTCCTGCGTGGAGTTCTAAATCAAGCCACTAAAGAGAAGGTAATACTCTCTGTATTAGACAGGGCATCTTCAGGCTTCCACCAAGAGAGAAACAACCTTTTAAGTAAGTTCACTTATTACAAATAAACTTGGAGAAAAGTATGCTGTGATACCAGTAAGATGGATTTTCCTCTAACCAACCAGGTTCTGAAAGCACATTTTTAGAATACTTAACTGAAAATTGATGGGAGGAATTTAAAGCAGCTCAGTCTGCAAAATTATGATTTGGAATACTATGCCTGCTTAATTAGAACATTAAACCTTCTACGAAAAATTGTTAGGAAATAGAATTAACAACTTTAGGGTGATTATTTTACACAGATCCAAACTTCCTCACCAAGTGCTACCAGCGCAATAAAATGAACACTTAAATAAAATTCAGGAAAGTCTATATGCTTAAAAAAAAGCTAAAGTAAAAACAGCACCACCCTGAGACTGACTACAGGAGCCAGAAATAGGGAATCAGAGAAGCGAAACCCAAATCCCATAAGAGAAGAATATGCAGGAAACCACCAAAGTGAACCACATACCAGGACACTCAATGTCACAGCAAACCTATTAAACATTCTTTTGTGATTTGACTACGTGTATTCGTAAAGGAGGTCCAAAGTGGGTAACACCATTATAGTGACTCAGCCTATAACTAAGAATGACTTGCCTGATAGGAAGTGTTCCAGTAAGGAGAAATTATCTCCAACTTCAGATGAATCTTGAGATTATAAAAGAGGAAGCGCAAACAGATCAAGGAAAAAAAACATTCAGGTGACTTACTAGGAGCATAAAAATGTTTTCCTGTGACATTTCCTGGCTGTGTAACTATAAGTTGATCTAATGGAATACAAGACAAAAGCACCTACAAGTTGTGCAGACATTTTTAAGTATAATAGTGTAAGTGAACTTTGCTTTAAATATTTAAAACAGCGAGGTCTTAACAAAAGAAAAAAACAGCATATAATTCTAACAAAGTCAGCAATTCCACAAATGAAAAGAACCTGTCTGTACGTACATTCTGGTAAGTGCTGATGCATAAAGATGACACATCACAGAAGGACCTCAAAATAAGCTAAAACTTTTTCACAGAAAGCTCTAGCAGCAAGCATGCTGAACAACTGCCTACGTGCGAAAGTATTACCTCTGCTTATTTAATTTTGTACTGTTGAATAAAAGCCACAGAAAAACAACAGTAAGTCACCACACAGAAAAAAAGCCTGCCAAACTGATGACATCAAATCTTAAAGAGATACTTGAAAAAATATAAGAAAACACTACCAGTATGGAAAAAACAGCAGAAAAATCCCAGAGCCCAAATCCGTTCAACTGACTTGCTATGACCTTACAAAATTACACACTTAGCAACCTGCTTCAGTAAGTGGCTGCAATCAGAACACTGAAGTAATGAGACCAGTTTCTTTGTGAAAGTGCTCTATGATTGCTATTTCTTGTGATGTTTGCCACTTCAGCATTTTACTAGCAACAACAGTAATAGTCTCTTTAACAGTTTAGAAAGGCTGGAGTAAGGAAAGAAAGAAGAGAACCTATTCAGCTTTGAGGTTTTTATGGCCCTGCAATGGTCTGAGTTTTTTAAACAGTAGAACTGAAAAGTAACCTAAAGGTGAAGCTATCGACTGTTTCCAAGACCACAAACGCAAAACCCTCTGGTTCTTTTCTTATTACGCATTATCAGTCCCATGCATCAATGCACCTATATGTATAAACTAGTGCTGGCGTATCAGAGATTGGGTCAAAACATCAAATCCAACTTCCATAAATCTATCAATTGTCCTCATGCATTTTAAAAGAGGCTAACTGCCAACTCTGCCATTTAGAGAGCCTGGAAAGACTAAGACCCATAGGCAGAAGAACAGCTGGATCTTGTACCTCACTATGCAAAAGCGCTAGAGTCTTTTTCCCTCTGAGCTGCAGGCAATACAGACTGTAGTCCCATCAGTTTAGAAAAAGGTAAGGAATTCCACAAAATGAAAAAATACAGAGGAACAGCAAGAAAGTGTATATTCAAAAGACTAGAGTCACGAAGGAAAACCAACCAAAAAAATATCAACCAAGGAAAAAGACACAAAAATTGAAAGAAAACCTAAACCCCATTAAGAGCACAAATTGGAGAAAGCAAGATACTCTAATTTCCTCTCCCTCCCCAAATGCTTCTCAGGAACACAGCCATTTAAGTACTAAACGGGAAAGTTTCCAGTAAGATCAAATTTTGTATTTGTTATGACAGTATTAATTAACATTGATTTTCTTCTTGAGAAACAGCGATTTGTATGTTGACAGAAGTGTGGAAAACATGGATTTACAAACATCTACATCTCCTCAAAGTGTAAAAATCAACTCGGGACAGATGGATTAGTGGAATTACAATAGAAATCTACCCTTATTATACCAGATGCTTTGAAGAAGTAGTTTAGCAACCGTAAATCGTTGTGCAATACTGTTTAACAGATGAAAAACAAGGAGAACTATGTTAGGGTATTCCTTTTAAGTGCTTGAAATGATCAAATCAGTATTGAAATACTTCAGATATCACTCAAACACTATGTTCCCAATAAACCAACAAACTCAAACTTCCCAGGGGATTCTATTTGTTTATTTGTATTATACATCATTTCATTAAGGCCAAAGTTAAACAGTATTCTAGTTTGAGTGCAACAAGGAAATTACCACTAGCTATTTGTTACTTTAGAAAGGGTGTAAAGAAAATTTTACTTCAAAACGAGCTGCTTACCATGCGGAATTTCATCGGAATAAAGATTTTTGTACACATCCATAGCAAAATCCACCATGTTGGTATCACTAAGGAGATCCAGTTTTCCTTGGAGCAGCTCTTTCTCATTGTATATCTGAAACAAGAATTATGAACTCATTTATTTGCATACTATTAAATAGTTTCCAATTCATAGCACGTAGTCACCCTTACGGCAAAGTTTACTTATGCTTTTCATCCAATTAAATAGTTTTAAACACTAATAACCATGGTTGGAGTTGATGATCTTTGAGGTCTTTTCCAATCTTAACGATTCTACAATTCTATGATTCTATGATCAAATCTCACAGCTTTGCAAGATCTCCCGGCTCCGTCGTTCTAGCGTTCTTACTATGAGCCTCTCTACGCTCCCAGTCTTGGCAAGATAACAGCAATTCCCTGCTATTTATGAATGTAGAAACTTCAAAGACTAGTTAGAAGAAAGCAAACATTTTAGATTACTGTTCCTTTAACAGGAATAGTAACTCTTATTAGAATTCATAGAAAACTAACATGAAAAATTATAAATATTTTTATGAATATATATAAAACCACCCGCATACAAGAAGAAATAAAACCTTAATCAGATTTTTCTTTCAAAGTAATGAATACTTTCTAAAAAAATAACACACTGAACAGTGCGGAGTAGTCAAATAATTTAGAGTGGATCTCAGAAGTTATACTCAAGAACAAACTTGTAATTTAATTGTAGCACAGATTAATCCAATATATGTTGTTAGATCCATAACATAAAAGCAAAATCAGTTTAGCTTGTGTAAATGGATGGTGTTCTTTAAAATTTGTCAAATTGCTTTATGAAGTTCCTACCCAATAATTTAGCAATGACTTGTGAACTGCCTTAAAGACGTACGCAGGGGCCTAAACTCGAGTACAAAATACATTTGCTTGAAGGCTATACTGTAATGACTCACCACATTGCATTTACAGACATTTCAGATACAGAATTTGCAAAGTTTGGCTCTGAACATCACGTTGTTCAAGATTAACAGTATAAAAATAACTGTTTTATTAAGGCAATTTAAAAATGCCAAAATACTAAAAAAAGCCCCTAAGATGACAGAGATCAAGCAAAGCTAGACATGAAAACAGGTTAGGTCAAGTCAACTCAATATGTGTACTTAATAGGTTCACTTCTGGAGCCTAAATTAGCATCTATTTTAAATTCAAAGCTTACATAGCTTTATACACTTTGTTTCCACTTTAAAATAGATGAGTGCTTCAGACAGTTTAGTTTGATTAATTGTCTAAAGTACGCCCAGTATTTCTTCGTAGTAATAGAACGTGAAAAGACGAACAGTAGAATGGGCTTACACTTGGTTTAAACACAAGTTCGTGGTGACAACGTTTAAAGTTGATCATCAAGCCTACCGATACTGGTGCCACCTCCCGCACCGCCCTGCAGCTCCACGGCTGAGGGGCAAGACGAGTGACGGAGGACGCGGGCCACGCACAAGCCCGGCGGAGGGCTGGACCGGCGAGGGCCGTCTCACGCGGTCGGGAAGAGGGCATGAAACGAATCGTGGCTCAGGAAGAGCTTTTACTTTTCCCTGCCCCGATTTAGGGGGAGGGAAAGAAGCCGCGACAAATGCGAGGAAGGGGAAGGAGAGGTTCCCCTCCGCCTCGCAAGTGAACGGCCCAGAGCGCCGCGCGGTGGGAGGAGCGACTGCCCTAGACCTCTCCCCGGCCCGCGGCCCTGCTCTTCCTCCCTTCGCACGGGGAAGGCCCTCACGCCCCTTCCTCACCCGCTCCCCACGCGGTGCAGCAGCCCCGAACCCGCCCCTCAGGCGGAGAGCTCCGACCCGCCCTACGCGCCGGGGCCCGGGCCGCGCGAAGCCCCAGGCCCACGAGAGGTGCTGGGAGGACCGCCCGCCTCGCTCCGCCGCTCCCCCAGCCTCCGGGTCAACCGCGTACCTCCTTGACAGAGAGGAACTCCAGCAGCGGGAAGACCAAATGCCGGTCCAAGAAGTGCGCGATGCGGGTGGTCAAGTCGTACTCCGCCATATTGGCCACGGGCGGGAGCGCAAAGAGGGGCGGGGCCCAGCAGAGCGCGTGGAGGCAGCGGCGGCTCTTACGGGGTCTGTGCGCGTGCGCGGCGCTGGCGCGGCCCCACCCCCCGTGGCCGGAGGGGTTGGGGATGTGAGCGGGAGGTGTGGCTGTGCTGTGCTCTGTGGGCTGGAGTGGACGCCGATCGCGGGCCTCCTGATAGGGGGACGCGAGCGGGGGTGTAGCCAAGGGACTTCAGGAGCGGCTAAAGTCACGTGGTCTGTTCAGCCTGGAGAAGAGAAGCCTGAGGGGCGGTGTAGTAGCAGTGCACTACGTCCTCACAGGAGGAGGAAGAAGAGCAGGTGTTGATCTCTTCTCTCTGATGACCAGTGATAGGACCCCAAGGAATGGCAGGAAGATGTGCCAGGGGAGGGTTAAGTTGGATATTGGGAAAAGGTTCTTCACTCATAGGGTGGTGGACCAGTGGAACAGGCTCCCCAGCGAAGCAGTAACAGTACCAAGCCTGACAGTATTCCAGAAGCATTTGTGCAATGCCCTCAGACACATGGTGTGGGTGATGGGACTGTCCTACACAAGGACAGGAGTTGGACTCGATGGGCCTTGTGGGTCCCCTCCAACTCAGGTCATTCCATGATTTTGTGGTTTTGTTTACTGGTGGTGTGGAGGGATGGTTGGGAAGGATCCTGGGGTGGTTCCTGCTTCTTCGCCTGTGGGGCAAGGGCACGGCCAGAACCATCCAGGGCCTCAGGTGGGGTGGAGACACCCGCAGTGCTCAGAAAGGGCTCAAGGAGAGATCGTCTCTCATGGTGGTGTCAACAGAGCCTGGTTTCTGATGCGGTGAACTTCTCCTAAAAGTGTTCTAGAGTAGGTTTGAGGTACGAGTCCAGCACCAGCAATTTGTACTTTGTGTAGGAGCCTGGCTTGATTTGATCTGCTAAAAAGGAACTGGAGAGGGCCTTAAGCTGTCTTTGACACCAAGTGAAGGAGTTAGTTTTTAAGTGTCGATCTCTGTTGCCTGTCCTTCTGAAATCTTAGTGACAAGGCATGACAGATGAGATGGAATAAGGAGGCTGGAGAGCTGGTGGACAGTGGCTTACACAGTGAAATCCAAGCAAGTGTGGAAATGTATTGTGGAGTTTAGGAAAAAAACCAGAGGAATCGCTAATATTGTTGATAACTGAGGTATTTCTAATAGCCAGAGTAAGGACAATAGCAAGTTCACCATGATGTTAACTTACTAGAACACTGAAAGCTATAAAAGTTACTATTTACTTTTATAGTTTGTCAGTTTTCTATTGACTTTTGTCAGGACATACAGTTGATTCTGGTGAGTCAAGCTTCAGCTCTTCTCAGAAAGCATGACTCAAGCCTTTGTCACAATGAAACTTTTCCTTCCCTGAACAGAGGCATAAATCATTTGCTTAGTGAATCATGTAACTACAGACGAAGTCTATGACAGCAACAGGAGCTGTTTATGCTGAATAGTGAGTCTATATACTTGTATTACAGATTAGTTTTAGAGTTGGTTGGTTTTAAGTGTAAATGGGGAATGAGAAATAAGGAGTTAGTATGTTTACTAAGCCATTCTTGAGGCTGCCAGTGGTGTTCTCCCTACCTTAATGGAAATATGTAGAGGCTATGGAATTCAGGATGTGACAGGCTGGTTTTTAGAGGTATGTCAGAGCAGCAAAATGATTACAATGGTAGAAGGTGTCCTGTAAAGAAAAAAAGTATTTTTGCAGGATAAATTAAGTCAGCTCTTCAAATGACCCTGAGTTATTAGCACTTTTATATAAATCTGTTGTGTGTGTGTGGTTTTGGATATAGTAGCACTCTTCTCAGAACATCACCCATGGCAAAGAATCTCTTATATTTTTTCATAGTAATTGTAGATATCTTTTGCTTTAAATAGTACCTGTATGATACCTATGAATCGCTGATGGCATGCATCATCTCTAATGGTGAAAGCTATCCCCCATAATACTTTTCCCATGGTAACCAGGGGCCGTTTAAACTCTCTATTGGTTGTTACTCCACAAGGCAGTTAGGTTACAGCGCTGCCAGTGGTAAGCCCTCAACAGTACAAAAGGCTGGAACATCAAGGTCACTGTACAGTGCTCGATTCTATTTGGTGACTATCTGCAAGAAACAAGTACAGTAATGAGTGAAACAATGGAAAGAACTTGCTGGGGAGAACTGTTTAGCAGAAACCATTACAACAATACTGTGCCAAGAGGAACTGTCAAGACAACTCTTTGTTGTAAATTCCCAAAATGGAATATGTGTTGGGGACTGTTGTCCCGAGGAAAGAAAAGCACATCTAACTACTATAGCCATATCATTTAGTGAAACAGCTAAATTCATCTTTGTGAAAATCGTTCTAAAATACATTTAAATTTTCATTCCAGAACAGTCTTCGGCAGTCTTAACTGAACAACTGGAAATTTGAGTTTATTTTGAACTCTTGCACAAACACCTGACTGAGAATTATATGAAGTGTAGCAACCCCTAGGTCAAATGTTGCTTTTGATATACACCAGACATGAGGCCTAAGTGCTTTAACACAGTGGAGCACTTCCCTCCTGGAAACTCGGTACACTGTACTTAAGACTGTTAATAGCCAGTGTGCTTAAGATTGCTAGTTTTGTTCATTAAATAAAAGCCATTTGGCTAGAATTATCTAGAAAAATATCTTAAGAAAATCAATAGGAATGTATTTTGCTTGGCCTGGTTCTTTTGATTTCATAGCTCTTAAATAGTGAGGAACTTTTGCTTAAAGGATTTCTTTTACATAATTGGTTGTCATTTATCTTGATGTTAACACAAAAGTGTAATCCAACATTCTTTGAATTGTTAGTATTCCCTTATCAAAGGGAAATTGATCCTCTTGACTTCTTCCACATCCTTTGACATAGAAGGTAGACTGTATGATTAAAATCTTACATGACTTATTATTTTTTCATTTTGGTGTTTATAATTCAAAATCGAGATTTCTGTCTTTTAGCTTTGTCTATATCTGAAAAAAAGAGATTTCTATTCCTGCATTCCATAAATATTTTTATACTTCTTAAAAATATTCCAAAAATCAAGAATGTGACATCTAGAAGTATTCACTGCTGTCAACTATTTCTGGATAGCAATCAAATTAGCTCTAAGAGTATGTGCCAGTACAGCTGAGTCATCATAAAATAGGAGATGACTATGTTGATGTGCTATTTAAAGTATTTAGAAAAAAAATAAATGAGGAAACAAGAAATGGAAATACCGTTATTCAATGCACTTTTTCTGGTGCAAGGATATTAGTAAAGAACTCGTCTAATGAAACTCCACAAAATGTCCAGAATACAGCTGGATAAACACAAAATACAATGGGTGCGCGATTGGCTGATGGTTGGGCTCAAAGAGTCATAGTGAATGGAGTTACATCAGACTGGTCCTCAGTCACTAGTGGGGTCCCCAGGGATCCATCCCGGGTTCAGTGCTCTTCAATATCTTCATAAATGACCTGGATGAAGGACTTGAAGGTTTATTGGCAAAGTTTGCTGATGACACAAAGCTGAGGGGAGCTGTTGACACTCTTGGGGGCAAAGAGGCCCTGCAGAGGGATCTTGACAGATTGGAGAGCTGTACAATCACCGACGGTGTGAAATTTCACAAGGGCAAGTGCCAGGTTCTGCACCTGGTTCACAACAACCCAAGATACATGTACAGACTGGGGTCTGAGAGGCTGGAGAGCAGCCCTGCAGAGAGGGACCTGCGGGTTCTGGTTGATGACAAGTTGAACATGAGCTAACAGTGTGCCCTGGCAACCAAGAGGGCCAGCCATATCCTGGGGTGCCTCAAGCATGGCATTGCCAGCCAGTCAAGGGAGGTGATGGTCCTCTCTACTCTGCACTGGTGCAGCCCCACCTCGAGTACTGTGTGCAGTTTTGGGTGCCACAGTATAAAAAGGACATAAAACTACTGGAGAGTGTCCAGAGGAGAGCCACAAGGTTGGTGAAGGGTCTAGAGGGGAAGTCATACGAGGAGCAGCTGAAGTCACTTGGTCTGTTCAACCTGGAGAAGAGGAGATTGAGAGGGGATCTCATAGCTGTTTACTGCCTTCTCGCAAGGGAAGGAGGAGGAACAGGTGCTGATCTCTCTTGCCACCTATGATAGGACTAGCGGTGATGGCAGGAAGATATGCTGGGAAGGTTTAGCTTGGATATTAGGAAGAGGTTCTTCACCCAGTGGGTGGTGGAGCACTGGAACAGCTCCCCAGGGAAGTAGCCATGGCACTGAGTCTTCCAGCATTCAAGAAGCATTTGGACAATGCCCTCAGTCACATGGTATGAATGTTGGGAGGGTCCTGTGTAGGGATAGGAGTTGGTCTTGATGATCCTTTTGGGTCCTTTCCAAATTGCGGGATTCTAAGATTCAGTGTGACATTTTCTGTCTTTTTGGAAATATTTCTCATAAAAACTCCAAATAATTTATGGACATAGTGTTGCAAGGTTTAATCTGAATCAAGTAAACATTTGAATAGAAGACAGTCAGTTGGAGTACATTCTCTCTCAAGGGTTTCAACCCAATGTAGGTTTTTGTAAAAGAGGTAAATATAATACTTCCACCCCTTCCAGAGATGATGAAGAGTAGAGGAAGAAGGGAGACAATTATTCCATAATGAAAGGGATTTTATGTGTACATTCAACTTGTGGGGAAAAATATTCCCTTTCTTGTAGCTTACAAATATAGGATATTAGTCAGAATAGAGTCTTAAGAGTTGAATCTCTTATAAATGTAGAAATCTCTGCTTACTGACATCTTAAAGGATACATCGTGTATTTTGATATACTGGAACATGATAGGATTAAAATTACCATTTCAGGGAAACCTGTACAATTTGTGCTTTGAGCCTGTTCTTAGTCTATTGCTTTACTTTATATAGAGAATGCAGTGTATCAAAAGAGTGGAGGGGGGAACATTTTTCACAGAAATAGTCCTTATCTTTCCACCCCTGTGGTACAATTCTGATTTTATTTATCAAGTTAACAAGAAAAGGTAGGAGAAAGTATAATTTGATTTGCATCTTCAGTGTTATCAGCTTGTTCGGTTCTGTCCTTTCAAGATAGATTTGAAAGGCCTATTGAAAGGCAAAACTAGATCTGGGAATTACAGAAGACTTCAGTGAGCTTAGTTGGATTGCTTAGGAATAAATGAGTTTGGCTCCGTAAGTATGACATAGTGTAGTTTATATATACAAAAAAAAAGGCAAAGGAAATTGTAAGTAAAGCTTTTTATCCCAAAGTATTGGAATCAGTGAAGAAGGGTATAATTTAATCTCAGATCTTTATTATTGGTGATGGTGGATGAGCATGAAAGAAACCAGCTTTGCTTTCTGATCCCAAGTTTTTTTGCAGGAGAGAGGTTTGGAGAAAAGCTGTTGGAGTTGAAGTGTACTTGGACTGGAGAACAGAGAAACAAATGAGGTTTTTCTTGACATGAGTGTTCTAAAGTTATTTTTCTGAATAGCATTGTAGGTTAAGGAGTACACTAAATCATGGGTTAAGTGAAATTCAATAGGAAGACTGTTGCTCCATTTTTTTTTTTTAAGGCAGGAGGGGATTTTTCCGTTGTGAATTATTTTTAAATACTTTAGGAAACATAATAAGTTATTATGATAACATTCCAGTAAAATCAGTGTACAGCAACTTGTAGTGAATATTATTTTATGAGTTTATATATGGAAAGAACTCTACAGCTGATGAACAGCAAACAATTCTTATTGTTATCTTCTTCCTTTGTCCTTGACTATTCAATCAGTTTAGGTTCATTTATGAAAAGTTAAACATGTTTGGAATGGTGGTACATGAAAATCCGAGTTGAAGGTGGTACAGATACTTATATCACCAGTTTTCTTAACATTATTTGAAACCCATCTGAATTTGAAACAAAACTGATTGTAGCCAGAAGTTTAATGACCTCTGTTCCTTTTATATGATTTTTTTATCTCGGATTATATTTTTTGACTGTGACTTTAAAAATTTGCGCCTCTCTTCATTCAGGAAATAGGGATTGAAACTATTTTAGCTTAAGATGTTTACCTCCAAGTTTTAATGTTTTAAAATGTTTTTTAAATCTTTTTAATATACAGGAAATTGAGAGGGTGTTGGCTTCATGAGAACTTGAGTACAAGGCTTGAAAACTATAAGCCTTATATTGCAACTGTGTGCATTTCTTGAAAAGGAAGGGGGTTTTTAGCTATTTCAAAGTAAGGGAGGGTAAAACCGTTCCTTGGCACATTCATCTGTGTTAGGTAGTGCCTACAGAAGTTTATCAGCCTGTGATATTTTGGTGGTGTTTTCTTCTTTTTGGTATATTGTAGATGTTTTCTTACTGCTTTATTTAGTACTGTATTAGTTTCTTTATTTAGTTACTGCATTATTTAAATCCAACTTTGATGAAACTGGTAATCTTCCTTTCAGTAATTACAGCAAATTATGGATACCATATTGCTCTAATAAGGGCTGCAAATGTGTAACATTCACAACCCTAAATTTGACTCCAAAAGTAGCACCCAGATTTAAACACTGTGCATTCCCTGCTTGCTGGCTAGATTTATCAGGAACCAGTCAGCTCTGATCCAGAGATCTACAGCTCTTAAACTAAACATTCCATAACTTTCTTGAAAGCCCTACTAACTAGAGCACAAATACACATATCAGTCCCACAATAAATCAATACTCAAATAAGCTGCCCCAAGAGTTCAAGGGTGAAAAAACAGGAGAAAAGAGATGTATAATGCTTGATATATGTTCCATCTTTTTTAGGTTCAGAATCTGTAACTTTGTAACCAGGTGGGCTGGGCCAAAAACTTAAAACACATTAGAAAAGAGTTTGGAATCAGAACCAAGCAGAAAGGAGCTATATCTGTTCTACTCCTCATTATTTTCCTATCTACAAATTTTTCATAAACCCGCCCCCCGTGACCTCTGGGTTGCCCAACATCTCATTTTGCCTCCCAGAATGGTGGAGTATTACTGTCAGCAAGAGGGAGTTTAAAGAGAAGAGAGTCCTGGGATTGTTATCTGGGCAAGTGAGCAAGGCAGGTGCGGCAAATAAATTGAGAATGTTCCTCTATCCAAACCATAAATGTTGCTGTCAGAAAGTGTCCTGGACATTGGTTTCAGGTGCCTTGGGAAGCGCTTACAATTAAAAACAGACACTTTTCAGATAGATGGTTCCATGTCAGCTGCATGTTTGCCTGCATTTACTGAAGAAATAATTTGTCATTAATCACTCTGCTGTTATCCTGCTCTGTAATTGGGGTAATATGAGGGATGGTGTGTCAGAGATCCCAGCCCTGTACCCATTCTCCTGGCAAGCCTAGTCCCACCTGCTTGCAGTAGCTGCACAAAAATGGGTAGCTTGGGAAAGGGTGGTGGTGAAAACTTGCATGTAATGCTACGTGCCTTTGCTGTGGGAGCCCTGTAGGGTATATAGCTTGGATTTATGGCCAGTCAGGAGACATCGTATGAGCATGCCGTATTCATACAGGTAGGATATTTCACCTTTGGATGCCTTTATTATACCTAGCCTCAGGAGTGACGTAGATACAGCTGCAGTGATAATGGTCACAACTCACCATGGCAAATCCTGTGAAAAACTTGTATTCGAATTAGTCTAATACATCCATATCCTTGTGCCATGGACATCAGTGTCAAACAACATTTTTTTCATAACTCCACTGCAGGCTGCAGGATACTCGATTGTCATGTTTATGGCAGAATAACCAACAGCCCATAGTGGATCTGGGTACCTGGATTTATTCCAGATTCAAAAAGATTAGAGCTTTTACCCTACTAGATTATCTCACACACACTCACTCCCCTCCAGCATTATGTTCAGTAGTCCTTGGCAAAGTCATGATGGACTGTGGTGTGCTGCTGCTTGCAGTTACTGGCCTCAGGCATTACAGACAAAGGTCCCTGAGCACCCCCTGGCAGCTGTTTCCACACACACTGCCTCATCTCTTAGATCTTTCCTCCAGCTGCGATTTTCACCACGTTCTTTCCAGGCCAGTCTTCTTTCCAAAGCTCTGTCTTCTTTTCAGGGCCTTATTTGAGGCTCCTAGCCTCTTGTTTTCTCAAGTAGTCTATGTGGAGAAACACAATACATGATCAGCCTCCTATTTGAGGTTCTATATATTAATTGGAGGGGTTGGGATGTGCAATTCTTTAGTCCTGATTTCATCAAAAATTATAGCCAGTAGGAAGCAGCAGTCTTTCTGAGAGTTCAAAAGTTTAGTTGCAGACTTTCACACAGGTATAGACTCAGTTATCAGCTGTCTGCTAGTGTTTACACTTCTTTTTTCCTACACCAGTAATGTGCTAGAGATGGCTGAAAATACAAAAAGAAAGCATCACTGCTCTCGGGCTTTGTCCATGGGAAGTGGACTGAGTCACCATGCTAACTACAAGAAAAACATTCCAGTCTTACAGTGCTCCCTGTACTCATCTCGAATTAACTTCTCCAGGAAGGATAACATTTTAGGCGCATTTGTTGAGGAGGAAAATTGAAGCAGGGAGATGATAAAGACTTACTCAGAGCTAGCACAATAGATTGGTGGCAGAACCAAGGAAAGAGGGAAAGATCTGACCTCAGTCTGGTCTCTTGCAGTCCTTAATTGTTGTAGGGGCCTCCAGTCGGTAATGAGTCTAAGACAGTGGAAAGCAGTATTTCTCACGGGGGCGGGGGTTGTGGTGAAGATGTTCATTTTTCTTCTTTTGTTTGAGAGCTGTCTTTGAAGGCATTGTTCTTCCACAGCTGCAGTAGCCGCCATTCATTGTGATAATTATGGGACAATATGCAGAATGGATGATTGATACATGAGATAAAGTTGTGTAAGAATATTGCTAGAAGATCATATGGATATAATAAATTATGCAAAGGCAGCTCAAAGAAATAAACTGAAGACCATTTTTGTGGGGTACAATGTGGGAGATGATACAGCAGATCTAAATAGGGATTAAAGTGGGTAAGAGAAACAGCAACTAAAACATTCGCTGGAACAAATCACATAGCAGGACATGAATTGAAGTATTACAGATAGGTAAGGCAGAAAAAATACTGTAAGTTGCTTATGGATAAAAAGCGAACAAAAAATTGAAGAGCCCTATAATTCCTGTACACCCTGTCATCTTTTTTTCTATATCAGAAGGAGAGCTAAGTGCTCTTTTTTCTTTTCCTTGGGTACGAAATCCAGATGTACGGGCAGGGTCTGGATATTTGGGAGGCTGGGACTGAGGTTGCAGAGCAGTTTATACACATCCAAATAGTCAGAAAGATGCAACAAGGAGAGAGATTGCTGCCTTTCCAAATGTGAGATGAGTCCGATGCATTTGAAGCAGAGCACACGTGGGTAGGAGGTACTCTGCTACACTTCTGAAGGGTGTAGGGTATAGACAGCTGTGAGCAGGCAAATTTTGCTTGAGGTTTGATTTTTTGGTTTGTTTTTGAGACACCCTTTATAGATTTGTTACCAGCTCTGTGCTAAGTTTTTTGAGAGCCAGGTAGTCTAACATTTTCAACTCTTCTTTCTATTAATCAGTTGTACTCTATGGCCTGGATGGTTTCAGCTGTCAGAGAATTTAGTTGTATGAGCATCTTGAAAGATTTTATAACAAGAAAGTTAAAGAAGTGGATAAAAAAAAGAAGGAAGGCATAGCCTGCAGTGAGGAAAATTTGTTATTGCTAAAGGAGTATCTGAAGTGAAGATATTAACTTGTTATTAACATCCATCTGCTGAGTCCACTGCTTAACTAAGGCTTTATGGCAGATACTGTAATAAACGAAGACTCAGCTATCTGCTTTAGGAATAAGCAGTGGAAGAAGGAATAGTATAGGCACTCCTGTCAAATTATCAAATTCACCCTGTGGTCACAGGCTGCTCTCGCCTTTGATAATAAAGGGAGATTAACTACTAAATTGCTGAGATTATCTTTCCCAGTACAAACTAGCTCAGAATCCCTATTCTAAATGCAGTCTCAGCAAGAAAGGTGAAGGGAAAGCTGACTTTCCTTTCTCACTGTTGTACACATAATACAATATTGATCTGCACAATTTATATTACCATTTTTCAGTCAACAGAATATGATATTTTAGATCTCAATAATTATTCCCTAACAAAACATAACAAAACTGGTATTTCTGAATGTCCATTGTCATAGGCTAGTCTCTCGTGATATAATCTTGAGGAGTCTGATCCAAACCCATTGAAGGCAGTGGGAAGGATCAGTCAATTTCAGTGAGTTTTAGAGGATCAGAAACAGTTACAAGATTTGGATCAGAGTATTAGCATAACAGATAATATTACTGCCTGCAGCAGCACAGCATTCTCCCCACTATGCTAAATCACCTTAAGATTTTTAAAGAAATATGAGGTCCAATTTTCTTTTTACCTCCCGAAACACTGAAAACATTTCAGTTGTCTATGCTAATTTTTTACAACATTGTGTTTCAGAAATACAGGCATCACGAGCTACATACAGGCACATACAGAACGTTATACAGAATGATATGAAACTGTGATATGTTTTCAGTTGTTGAAGAAACTTCCACTCTTGGTGTTATGTGTTGAGTTTCACCCCCTATGAAGGGATGTGTGAGGTTTTTTTATTTGTTTTTTTTGAGTAGTTGGTTTTTTTCAAGCTGAGTTATTAGGCCCTGAAAAATGGAATTGCTGATATAATCTGAAGTAGTATTTCCGGAAAGGCCATGTTAGGAGTCTAATAAGCCCCACTGTGAGAGTCATTTGTCATTTTATCCCTACAGGCAAGTTTGTAAAGGTTAGTGAAGGCTATTTGTCAAAGTTAAATGCTGTTTAAAAAATTTGTTTCTAAAATACTAGGCGTTTGTAAATGGTACTCTTTGTCCTTTTCAGATTATTTTGGTAGTGATAGTTTCGGATAGGATAGATCGGGAAAACAGTATCTGAAGTGAAATGGTTTATAAACTTGCTTAATTATGAAGAACTCCTTTCCTATATAAATAGTTTCAAGCTGAGCCTGCAGAATTTCAGTCAGAAATGGTGTATGTGAAAAAACTCCCTGTGCCAATAGCCAATACTTGGAAAAATGCAGACATTTTACATCCAATTGGTTTAAGAGGGCAAACTAGTGTATTGGTGGCTAAAACTATATGAATTATTCTTCTGTTTGTTCTTCTTTAAATGTAAACGATGCGTTGGAAACCCAAAATGTCATTGTCAGAATATATTCCAAATGGTTATACTTGTATGTAAAAATGAAACTTCCAGTTTAATAAAGTTTCCATATAAAGTATTTGTAATACTAGGAAAAAAGGCTGGTACAAGAACCTTTCCTTTACAATAGCAAAATGAGTTGTGATTGTTGCATTTAACATGTTCTTTAAAGCATGACTGTATGAAAATTCTACAGCTGAATATCATATTCCACTTAACTATGGCATTAGGATTTTACAGGGAGTTGGGTAAGAATCTTCGTTTAAATTAGTGGTATTAGGATGTATTTTTCATCAAGTCGCTAGTAAATTTCTGACAGTCAGAAATGGAGAGTTTCGATAGTTGAATTCACAGAAAACTTGTAGGCTTATAGAGTCTAATTTAAAGTAGCTCTTAAATAGGTGATAGTCTTTCCACGTAGCTTGATAGCCAGTCACCCCAATTCATAAAACAAATACTGAAACAAAAAAGGGAGTGCTTGTTTTTCTGAACTTTTTAATCAGCAAACTCCTCCCCGAAGATGGATCAAATCCTCTTTCTAATTTATTCAGCATAAATGAATTAAATTGAAACCTGATTAGCTCACAGTTGGGAGAATCTCTCTGTAATGACTTGGAACACTTGCTAGGGATTAACCTCAAATTCCAGGCCCTGTATTCTTCTGTGCTGCCTTTTCTAGTGACATAATTTTCTCCCAGTAAGAGACTTCAGAGCCCTTCTTTTGGAGGTTGCTGGCAGACTTATGTGCCTTTCACCTGTGTTTTAAAATGCTTATATATTAGTATAAGACTCAACTATTCCTCAGTAAGAGGATCAGTTAGTGAATCAGTATTTATGAAGTTGTGAGTATGAGTACACAAAAGTATTATTTTATTCTAAGCGGTAGAAGAATTGCGGCGATTGTAAATAACAATTCCATTAGCTTGATGTCAAAGCTATGCCTGCTTCTTTTCTGCTAAAGACAAAAGCCCTTGTGAAAGTGCTAATACTATGCAGCTAACCGTGAAAAGTTTTACATCAACAATATCTTAGTGATAATAAGTATAACCTTAGCTTGTTGACATATGGAATTCTTCAGAATACTCATTGTATGTCGAATGTCTTTAGAAGTTTTAGACAAGTCTCATTTTTAAGTCCAAATCATAGCCAAAAGGTGGCAGTATTCTATTCAATATTCATTTGTAAAATAGTGTAAAAATGCATGTATTTATTGACAATTTGCTTCTAATATCAGATCGAACTGGTTGATTGTATCCTGAACATAAAGTCGGTTTATTAAAAGGACCTATTTAGAATGAAATTTGAAATGAAATTTCTTGCTTATACCTGAAAACTTGCAGAAAAATAATCTAGTACATAGATATTAAATATTAGTTGTGTAGAGTTTCACATGATATCTATATTGTCACTAAAAGATAACTTTGAGGTTTGGGTGTTTTTATGGAGTACTTAAGAACATCAGAACTTTTTCTGTAAGTGTTGACAGAGTTAACTTTTACCTTCAAAAAGAGGGAAATTAATCTCCACATGCTTTTAATATGAGCCAAAGCTGCTGCATTACAAGCAATTTGTTTTATGTACCCTAGAGATGCTGTAATATTTTTCATAAAATGATTATGGGCTTTTTTGTGCTGAGACAACAATAAGTTGAAGAATTGTTGAAATATTGATTTTCCTGACTGCCAAGTTTTTTAAATATATATCAGTGGTGTGTCTCAGAATACTTTGAGATAAAAGTTTAAACATTAGTGGGAGAGAATACTTGGAAGTGCAATTCTGTTCAAGCAAATGTTTCTATGAAAATTTTGATCCAGATGTAAATAGGAAATTATTGATACTGCCTTTTAATATGCTTCCATGCTGATCTCCAGTAGAGTATAATTCACACCTATCTATCTATTGTAATGTCAAGCGAAACACAGTACAATTCTGAAGCGACCTTGAATTAATAGGCCTTGCAATTCATCACTGACTTCTCTCTCTTTTGCCATGTTATTTTCTGGAATAGCCCACTTGCTACATCTTTTAAGGGCTGTTCCTTCAAAAAAGGGCAAAGACGCATTCTTGTTCAAGAATCATTTTGGTGTTCTCACATTGACAAGAAGGTGAAGTTAAATTTAATTTTTTATTTAATAATCAAATTAAGCAGAGCATTGTCTCACTAGCACAAATTCAGGAAGCATCATGAAGGTAATCAGGATGAAGATATCAGAGAAATATAGTTGGATGCCTCAGATAGAGACTCTTCAGAAGACCAAAATGGATGTTAGTTTCTCACTGATAACTTATAACTCTTCAGTAAAAGAAAAAGTCCTAGTGTCTAAGTGCTGACATTGCTAATAATCTGTTTCCTGCTGGGCTCCAATGTTTGTGATCCATCTTCTTCTAGAGTCTATTCCCAAAGAGTATTTTAGAAAAGCTTACTTGTACAGAAAGGCCTAGAAATTTCCTGAAATTATTCTGGGAAAGCATCCAGAGGACAGTGAAAACTCTGGGGCACGTACTTGTGTATGGATATTGAAAAGAACTGTTGCTTGGGGCAGTATGTTCCCAGGATACTTAATATATCCCTGGAGACGCAGGGAAAGTATTCTTAGTGTATGTATCACATTTTAAGGAAATTTGGTCAGGAAGTATAGCACAACTGTAGCACTGGTATATTTAGATTATGTTTCAAATACTCTGAGGATATCTGAATCTAAAAGCAACAACATACACTTTGTACAAAATGTAATTTTCATAGCTGTCATCGAGTAGGTTAAAGATATTTTATGCATAGATGGTTATATAGGAGAGCAAATGATGCTGGGAGTAGTCTTCCTAGTAATTAAACTATGGGGAGTTTACGCATTCAGGTAATACTCTTAAAAGCAAACTTCTTTATGGTCATATATAAGTAGAGGTTTAGGTTGAAGTTTTGTTTTCTAAGAGGAGGATAGCTCCCCGGACAAAACAGAACAAATAAGGGAAGGATTTGGAAGGTTCTCATATTCATGTGTGGAACGAGGTTTGCATCTGCTGGATGTATGTGGGCTCTGTACCATGTGTTTGCTGCTGTGGATGGTCTGTGCCTATGCACTTGTTTCTAGAGGCTGTTGGAGAGGCTGTGGTTTTCTCTTGAACTTCTGCTTTTGCCGACTCCCTCTGTAGTATCTTGATGCCAAATGCAGCAGTTGGTGGAATGGGGGAGGCTGTGCATATGTCTGGCCATTCTTGAAGTACGTGCTGCATCACGTATTGCTCATTGGGTGAGACTACACTCCTGTAGCCCTAGTGAGTTATCCCTTTGTCGTGCTGATACTTCAATAAAAGTAGAATTGACTTGCCAATTTTGTCCTCTGTGTTCCTCCGAGAAAAGCTTGTGATGTGCAATAGATCAGCACTTATTACTTACATGCTACAATGTTGGTTTTGACCTGTCCATATTAATTGTGGAAATTAATGGGACATTTTCTCTTTCCCACTTGATGTAAATTTCTTTTTTTGATGATGTTTCTGTAGTAGACCTTTTAATAGTTAGCTTCCAAGCAGTGTTTCCAAGCTTTAGTTTTGTTTGAGCAGACATGTTTTGCTTTAAAAAAAAAAAAGTTGATAAACATCTAACTGATGGGCAAAACTTGCCAAAAACTAGTTCATGACATTTATGTGTCTTTACTCAGGATTATATTTAGGGAATAAAGGCAAGGCAGAACATACTTTCTAGTAAATTTTGTGTCCCTTAGGTGTTTTGGTATATATTTGGGTGTAAATGCAAATGAGTTTACAAGGGAAAAATAATTTATGTGAAACTGCCCAGCTCTCTTGGATGTCATAGGGAGACTTTCCGGGAACCAAAATGAAGGTATGTAGGCCAGTGTCTCCTTTGAAGGTATTGTTAATGCTGACATTGCTAAGGAACATAAAGACAGCAGGACTGATCCTCTGCTGTCTGCGTGCTCTGAAGTTACTGTTAAAAATTAGAAACTGCAACTTTTTCCTTACATTTATTTGTGGCTCTCATAGTTAGTGTGCATGGATCTTAGACGGAACAAACAAGAGCACAGCATTGGTTTTACAAGAAAGTGTTTTTTCTATTGCAAGTTTTTGGGAGATAATTATTCTAGATTCTGTAGCACTTTGAATGTCATCATGCACTTAATATATATTTTTCTCTAGATGCTCTGGGGAATTTGTTTTAAGGGCTGCTTATCATTATGTGGTATGCATTATTATAAGTTTTTAACTTTTCTTTTTTTACCTAAAATTTAGAACATTTTCAGAACAATTTTATATTTTAGGAGAAATACCGAATTTACGTATTTCAGTAACACTGTACAAGGAATAAACATTTTGCTCTATTCATCCCATTCTTCTGTCAGGTATGAATAGGAGGGACTTGAAGAAAGATTTTTAGATGTATAAGGTTATTCCTTGCCAGAGATTTCGTCTGACATCCTATTGTGGAGCCCTTTGCAGTGGGATTCACTGGCTTTATAGGATTTGACGTAGTAGAAATTGTTAGGTAGAGAGATAGGTGGATAATTAAAACTTAGAGCCACCTCATTTTGCCTCCTGTGAATGGGAGCTATTAAAACCTTAGTTTAACTGTTCAGATGAATAGTTATTCTCGCATTCAACAGCCATTATTTCACGTGCAGTAATTTCTGAGATCAGGTGCAAGTCAGTTTTTAACCCACTTCACTGAGGAAGGCAGGCTTCTACACCCATGCCACAGGTACCTCTGTTAGTCCCTTTGTTACAGTTGTTTAACCTACAGGGTTGTTGGGTCAAGTTTAAAAGTAAGATAGAGACCCCAGAAGGGAAATTCTTCAGCAGTAGTTCCAGGAACTGAACACAGCCCCTGAACCTATTTGTTCATCTGCCAGAAGATGAAAGACTTGATTTTCAGCTGAATTTCCTGGCAGCCAAGTGGATCAACATTTACATCTTAGTAAGCCTGTCAGGCATGTATCTAGTTGCAAGATGTAGAGTGTTGTCTCTCTTGTCCAACAGAAAACAAATATAAAAAGGTAAGGAAAACCTGAAAATATGTTTGCAAAATATGAGTGTGTGTGGAGGGGCAGGAGGGGGCGGGCTGTTGATGTTATGGTTCAGCCATGAAGCAGGGAGACAAAAACGGCTTTTTCAAGAAGTATTTGGTTGCAGCTATTCATGTGTTCAACAAACCTTAAACTCTCTTTTATTAATAATTACTATCTCATGTATCTACAGTTGAAAATATAAACACAAAATTTAGAGAAATTTGATATCAAAGAACTTGGTGATTTTGGATAAGTACTGTCAGTTTTGTGGACTTCTGTGCTGAGTCTCACAGTCATCTTAAATATATCTGAAATTATTATAAATTTACTTGATATAGCAGAACCTTAAAATTATGGAAGTCCTCAGGGAAAAATATATCCTCTAAAAAGACAATGGGCATCCATATGGTTGATGAAGTTTAAAATATCTTATTTGATCTTTCTGGCAAGCAGCCTGTGACCAGTCTGTAACAAGACCTTTCTGTTATCAGACACTGGAAACTGCTGAAATCATGAGAAATGTAAAAGCAGAAATGAACTTGTTCATACTTCTTTTCCCATAGTGGTGAAGTATAGATCTAATACATGACTGAGGGGAAAGGTGTGGGAAGTGCTGCTTGAAATGAAGACCCTAAGGGCCTTACTCTCTGGGTCTTAAGTCAAGATTGTAGCAAAAATGGGGTTCTCTGCTCCCTTAAAAGGATGTGTGTGTTGCTAATGCAGCCCCTTGGAGGCATGACTAGTTACTCAGAGGAAAATACTTGTCCTCCCACTGGCGAAGTGTGTGTAGGAATCACAGCTGTTGATACAAATACTGAAAATGTCTTCGATAGCTGTATACTCTTAGCTCAAATAAAAACTGACTTGCTCTAGCTATTGTTGTCCTAGAAGTTAAGATTTCTTTTCATCTATGTATTGCTCTACCCTGCCTGAGGATAACGGGATGCAGATTTTGAAACATTCAACCGTATATGTCTGTATGAAATTTAATTATGTCCCTTATTGAAAATGTTCAAGCTGATATACACAATGTTGACATAAATAGAGGGAGTATGTTTGTCACAGAGAAGCCAATACGATGACTGGCTGCCTGTCTCGATACCAGAAACTCATAAGAAACAGCCCAAAGGAGAACTTTTTGCAGATATAAGGGTTGCACGGTCTATGATGCATTTTAGTTTGCAAACTGCAAAACACCAATAGGCCACATTACAAGGTGTCTTCATATTTACACACATATTACTAGCTATTCCATCCATTCATAATTTAGTATACTTATAAGGTTTGCCAACAGAACTGTAATTTAATGCTACTTGGGCTGCTCCTAAAACTGATGGCTTGGCAATAAGGGATGATTCAACATGCTGCCTTATAAACAACAACATGCCACCTCAGTTCACTAAAATGGAGTTCGCTTCTTCAGCTTTTAATCTTACAGAGTCCAAATTGGTTTGGAAGACAGTTCAATGTGTTTTTATTTCAGATTTCACTGCTCATAACACAGAATATTTTACATTAGTTATACCAAGATTGAGATAGAGACATTTTTTAGGTGATGAATTGAGACATTGCTGCAACTGTACCTGATTAATTCATTTTAATGGACCTGCTCAAGTGAACAAGACTGATTAATGCATACTTAAATCCATGAGTTCAGGTGTGAGAGTTTTCATGGATTAAAAAATATATCCCGAGGAAAATCCTTCTGGTTCTGCAGATCTTTATAACAGTGTTGCAAAAAGGAATAACTAATTTTGGGGTATGTTAATTTAGGATTAAATTGTTCCCGATGTATTTCAAATCATGTGGAAAAGGGAATTGTCTGATAGGTTGAGAGAAGAGAGCATACAACAAAAAATTCCTTCAAGAAGTACTTTTTTACCCACTAGTATTTTACATTTTTTGTGTCGACTGCACGTATGTGTAAACAACTCTGAGCGTGCTAGAAGGCTTAACTATACAAACAAATTTCTGCAAGAATTTTTCATCTTATATGTCATTAATTGATCAGCTTTTGCTTTTATCATTTTCATATATGATTTTGCCATGGAAGGCAAACATACTAAATAGGAATGTGGTATGAAAACTGCAGATTTATTCCAACAATCCAAACTCATAATTTAGAAATTCAAAGTTCTCCTTGTAGAAAAGCAGAAATATTTGCATAGGAAGCACTTGCTAGTATTTCACAAAACCTTTTAGAGTTCAGAATTAACACTGTATAGCCAACACGTTGTAAAACACTGCATTTTATAAACATCTCATCTCCTAGAGGATACCAGCCCTTTAATATAGGGCTTAGAGCAGGCATCTACAGAGTCTACCCAAAGCGTAATAGGAAGAAGAGTCCTCTTACAGGTTCAGTTTCTCTCTAATTTTGAAAGCTCTTCATCTTTTCTTGTCATGCATGTTTAGAGGTGGCATATTTCTTATTTTCAGGCCAGTCTATACCCTGGCATAGGTTGACTTTTTCCAAAGCAGCATTAATACCTGCCCTCTCCTCAGTGACTCTGAGATGGTGATTTTGAACAGGGTGAATTTTGAATTTAGGATGAAATAACTCTTATGTGTTTCAAATACTGCTAAGATGCAACTTACACAGAGAAATGTAAGAGAGTAATCCTGGATAAGGTTTTTTCTTGCCCATCCTGTCTGAGTTTTGAGTGCTTTAATTACCTTACCCATTATCAAGGTTCTTGGCATGATCACCATGATGTTTTTAGCAGTGAAAGAACACCAAATGACTGAATTCCAAGGAAGCCTCAGAACTTGAACTTGAGAAGTAGTGCCCAGGATCTGAAACCCAGTTTGATACTGTAAGTCTAACTTCTCTCAAAAGAGAGAGGTTTTTACGCATGCTTTTTCTGATGCACTGAGCCAGGACGAGAAAAATTTCACTCCAGCCGTATTTGTATTAAAGCAATTTTCACTGTTGCTTCAGTAAACCTTTCAGTAGGACAAGAAGTCAAATGACTGATCAGCTGCCTCCATCCACTAATCCTTCAGATCTTTCTTGTCATCAATAAGAATTTTTCCTTTAAACTGAAGGAACAAGTTCTTAACATCTTACATTTAGAGTTATTCATGATACATAATGGTAAAAATTCTGTAAATAAATAGTAGGTGGAGTATCTTAATTCACTGAAGTGCAGAGAATGCAGATAACCAATACCAAGGCTACATACAGGATAGCTGGCTGAAATGGCAGCTTTCAGTTCACTTTGCAAGTAAAATTACCTCATTTTCCCCTTTGTTTTAATGGATGTTTCATTTTAAATCTTATTGTTCCAAGGAGGCATCATTAGTCTTTCCAGTTACTCTGCTATCATCTCTGTGTCCCCTGGGGCTTGACTTAACTCTTCTGAAAGTTCCTGGTGTCAGTATATCTGTGCAGGATTGTGACCAGAAGGAGAAATAGCTGTGAAAATGCTATGGGCTGGCCCGAAGAGAAAAGTTGGCAAACCCAAGCACTTCTCTATGGGGCTGCAAGTCCTATGAAACAGTTTATCAGTGAAAAGTTTGGTGAGTTTTCATCAGCTGCACTGACAAAAGAAATTGGTTTTAATGGTCCAGTAGGTAACATGGATAGGAGGATTCATTACAATGTACTGTATCTACATCTCTGTATCCTCTAAACTTTTCTTTACAGGGGTAATTAAACGTTGTTGTCAGAAGTCTGACATAGTTCACAAGCAGGATTCCTTCTGTCGTCCACTCAGTTGCTTGTTCTTAAGAGGTGCTGCCAGGAGAGAAGGAAATTACTTGTAGTCTGTACAAAAGCATGTTGGCCCTGGTGCCTGGCCCATGCAGGCAGATGTGGGAGAAGTGTGCTGTACAGGGGGATGGAGTTGCTTGGATAGAGCTCCTCTGTCCTCTTTTCAATTACAGTTCGGTGTTTTCATGCAGCTTTCTCAGGCTTTGAAATCGTAAAAAATTTTGGAGTTGAGAGCTTGCCCAACCCAGAAGGATATGACTCCTGTAACTTCTGAAGCCTCTTTTAAAATCTGCCAGTTAAGTCTTAACCATGTTGCAATTGATGGGCAAGTTTGAATACAGGAGATTCCCATTGACTTGGGCAGTATTAGACTTTTGCCCTATGGGCCTATACTTGGCTCATAATTGAAAGTTTCCAGTTCTTCCTAAAGATGCTGAAATTGTTCAGTGCCCATTGACTTCTGTAGGACATCGACTGGAAGTTCATATTTCAGAGCATAATCTTTTTTATCTGCTAACTTAGATATGAATTTAATAATTTTAGACTTTTAAACTTGATTTTTCAGCTACTCCATTAATTTAAGGAAAGCAGTAATACCTGTAGCTACTACTAAGATGAGCACATAGAAATCCCACAGCATTGCATAGCCATCTAAAAATTTCCTGAAAGTCCAAATGTTCTCTCTTGCTTACCAGTAGGCAGTCAGCTGGGGTTTCCTTTTGTGAGGGCCATATTATTCCCTGCTTTCTCTTTTTGCCCTTGCTGTTAATCAAAAGCTGAATATAAAACTAAAATGTAGTGAAAATCAGAACTGATGCATGAATATGGCATTCAAGAATTTTTTGCTTTTTTTTAAAACGGAGGTAATATTTTTTTAATATAACCCATATGTATTATGACTCTGTTAGTCTACATACCGGTGAATGTTTCTGAGTCTTTAGCAATAAACTACATGATCATACTGTCAGCTTTTGTGATCCCAGAATCTTAACGCCACCTCCCAGCCAGTGACCCTGTAATGAATGTTGCATTTACATTACAAAATCTCATCACCATATATCCATGTGCGCTGTGAGTCTCAGAGCAGTTGAAAACTGCTGTAGTTAGGTCTGTGAAATAAAAAGAAGCACAGTTTCAAATGTTAGGTGAGGACTTTTGGCAAAGATTATGTTTAACAATAAAGATGCTGAGGAGAAATTAGTTTGAACAGGGTTCTTCATAAGGAAATTAGTTTGCTTTATATTGACAGAGCGATTGAGTAAAAGATATTATTTTTTTCTAAATGTATACACAGTGAACATTTGCAGATAGCTGTGGAAGTAGGGAGATTTTATTAACTGCCAGAGTGCTTTCTTTTCAATAAAACCTTCCATATGTTCTTCGAAGAGATAGTTGAGATTGCTTTTCCTCAGAATGATTAATGACAGAGGACATATAGTCAGATAGTCAGGTTGACTTTGAGAATGACTCATTCAGTTATAAATGTTAAGTAAAATCAATTATTTTCATTGTACCTCTTTGAAATGATGGTTTAGTAAATGGCCCAACAGGGACGAATTTTTTGTCTAACACCTATAGAGTCCTTTTTAAGCCTTATGGGTTTCCATTCTGATATACTGGCATTTTTTCAATATCTTAAGAAGACTTACTGAGGGAGATTTTCATTTAGAAACTGTTTCATACCTTGATAAACTTTTATATACATGTATGCATGTATATTTGCTCACATGAAGAGAGATACAACAAAGAACTATCTCTGTAGGTAGTCTACCAATTCTACTGAAAATACTTGATTAGTCACTATAAAAATGCCTTGACTACAGGGTAGTTTATTATCGTGTATTCCTAGATGCTTTCTCAAGTGACGTTTGAAAGATTTCAAGGGATGACGTTTCCACTACCTTCTTTGGAAGACTCTTGATTATCAAATAGGAACATCAGTAGGAACCTTTTCCTTGATTCACAACATATTTTCAATGTGCCCCTTTTCTTTTAAACTGTTTTTACAAGGAGAAAGAAATTACTTGATTATATTGCTGTTCTGCCCCTCCGTCTATCCAGCTGCTTGTCTAGCAATCCTCTAGTAATTTCTGGACCTGGTAGACAATTCCAACCAAATTTGACTGAGGATTAGAGGTCTCCGAACTATTAAGGTTTAACACATTTTGTGAAAATTGATACTAAAGGAGAGAGACTCAAGTCAGTGCCCCGCTGAGTAAAGCTCAGTCACAGCTTGCCACAGGGAATTGACTTAACTGATTGCAAGTTCGCACTAGTGAAGTGAAACAAATGTAAGTACTGGCTAGCTAAAGCCTGAATTTTGTAGTGAACAACAAAGTTATTTTTTAAAGTTTTTGAAAAAAAAAAAAGGTTTTCTTTTTTGGCCTTCCCTTTTCATTTTGGCAACTGAATTTTTTGCTTCTTCGGCCAGAAGCTGCAAAGACATTTTAAAAACTGCACTAGAACAGACATTTTTGAAGTAACAATCTATATATTAAGCTTACAGTTTGGGGGTAACTAGCAGATCGTGTTCTGTTAGTAGTTATGACTTAGTTCACTTTCATTTTAGATTGAACATTAAAACGTTTATTGGATTACTGACATTATTTGTTGCAGAGGGAGTTAACTAAATCCCTCCTAGTATTGTGATAAAGTAATTAAGGTTTGTAATTGTGGTAATATGTATTGCTTTAAGTATTTTCAGTGGGGTTTGATTTCATTTTTTGTGTCAAAGAATGCTCTTATTTTCACAGCAGCTGCCGTTTCTTTCTGTAAATGTGTGTGGTAGTGTAGCTTGGAGTCCATCCTTACTCAGGCAAAAGTCCCACTCATTTCAGGATCAAACTTTTATTATTAATTATAATGATTTTAACCTCAGTTAGTCCTCAGTGGGTATACAGATATAAACATTTGAATAAATATCTTTATTAAACCATTTGTGCTGTTAGAGTTGAAACAGCTAACGTGTTCGCACCCAAAAGGTACCAGTGAGTGTGACAGATGAATGCGTCCCACCTGCTGTGGGAAAGCAATATTCCTCACTCTCTATTCACAGGCTTCCAGGCTTGTACCCTGGTACCAGAGATGACAATTTATAGCTGCCTGGCACCCAAATCACTGCCCTGCCATCTAGCTTTGCTTGCTAGACTTTGGCATATCACTGCATGGTTGATGTTCCTCTCCGCAGGAGGCTGCTATACAGGAGACCTCTATGGTCATTCCTCTCTATAGTAGCTCAGGTTCAAGGGGCTACGTGCGTGGTCCATTGGCACTGTGCTATTGCTCTCCAGGAAGCTGCGCTAACTTTTCTGGAAGTGGCTCAGCTGTTTCTCCTTCACACTGCTGTGCCTGGTGAAATACCTTCCACTTTCCTCCACAGAGATTAGAGATCCAAAAAGGGACTTAATCTGTCTAGCTCTCCTCAGAAAACTTCTCAGGTATCCAGGAGTTTTCTGTTAAGCAAGTAAGATGCTCTTAGTGCGTTTATACTGTTGAGTGTATGTGCTGTAGACTGCGATGCCTGGCCCGTAAACCACCTGGTGCTGGATGGTCTCATCCATGTTTTTCAGAACTACTGCTCTCTGAAACAGACTGGTCTTGTCCATAGTGTTTGACTTTTCTAAGCCTTATATGGTGACTCTACAGGTTGCTATTTTTAACGTGTTTTGCCAGTCAAAGTGTAACACATGAGTTTTACTTCAGTCTGCTGGAGTCATGATTTCATTATATGAATCTTAAGGTATGTGCTGCAGGCTCTAGGGTATGTCAGAGAGGAATGGGGGTTATTTGCAATAATGTTGGAGGGCTGAACTAACCAGGACCCATACAAAGTGTAGTCTAGTACATGCTGTCTTTTGGGAATACCTGCTAGTCAGCTATCCACAGAGCTGCCCTTGGGTTTTGATTTGAAGGGAGCTCACTGATTTTCTCTAAAGGAAAGCTGGAGCGTAAGATAGACAGGTGACCACTACCTGGTAGTTTGTCAAGGAGCTAAACACAATGTAGATATGTCCACTGAGGTCCCATGTGATGTAGTTCATCTGCTGGAAGATATGATTTCATACTGGAGTATTGCATGATATGAAGCAGAATACCCAGCTCCTGGGGCAGATTTCTGGAGTGGTTAGTTCTTCCACTATAAATCACCAGATTTCATCAAATCTGGAAGTTAAGACCTTTGCTGTTTTCACGGCCTTGATCCTGAGCCTACCTGTAAAGAAAATACTACGTGATATAAAGCAGGACAAGAAAGTTAATGGACATTTTCCTTAGCTTGATATAACTTTTTTTTTTTAATAACATCTCTTTGCTTATGGTTGTCACTTTGGGTACTTTTCACACATTTTCACTTTTGTGATTTGTAATGTACTGAATTGCCTTCACTATTGATTTAAAACAAAACCCATTTCATTTTTCTCACCATTGTTGAATGAAACTATTGTTTCAGTTAGTAAAAAGAAGATCCATTTGGCATTTGGATGCTTCTGGACACTAAAACGTTTTCTGTCATCACTCTCTAAGCACAGGACTCATGACTAAGCCTCATACCAAGGCCTGAATAATAAAGGACTATAGGTAATGTCTGAATTCATAGGCGCTTCCTTGGAATCATTGCCACGATTCTGTCTTGAAGCTTTTCCAGCTGTAGTTGCATTAATCTGCCCACACCAAGGGAGAAGTGGGAACTGGGTGCTTTTTCTAAGGTTTATTCTTCTACTTTGAGAAAAATGTAGAAGGCATAGTTCATCAGCTTAAATCATCTTTCCTTTCTTTCACAGTGTGTTCCTGTGTTAACATTTTAGTGCAAATTATGAATGCACTTTTGAAACAAAATTCCCAGTTGTTCCTACTGACTGTGCTTTGTTTCTCATTGTAGGAGCTTATGGGCTAAATAGTTTTGGATGAAGCTAAATTGGAGTGTAGACTTCCAGAGCACACCCAATGCACTCCAGCCACAATAGGGCATTTAGTCTATGGGACCAGTCTAGAGTTAGTCCAGAGTTCTCTAAAACAACCAAACAAAAAAACAAGATAAAAAAAAAATCCTTAAAATGTGTGTACTGTGAATGTTAAGTCTTCTGAGTGAGTGTTCGGCTCCACCAATTCTGCCCTTGTAGTCTTCTATTGATGTAGAAACTACAGCCCACAATGCAGATGTTTCATGCTCTTGAAGACGAGAATATCTAGGAGGTGTGAGAAACTTCTCCTACATTTTTTTTTCATCTCTTTGGAAATTTTTTTAGCTTCCTGATCTCCTTACAGAGCAAGAATGTATGGGCCTTTTACCATCTTGTGTGAGGTATCTGGTTAACCATGGAGGCACTGAACTTTGTCTAGACATATAGTTGCAATGTATCTTGCACTTCACACAGAATAAAAATCAGCAGCTTTTTTTTTGTGTAGAGTGAGAATGGGGAAAGCAGAGAGGTTTTTGGATGTGTATCAGTTTGTTCTTCCATTGATTTTACATTTGTTTCAGAGGAGTAATTCTAGAGCTGCATTGATTTAAACAGCAAGGAAAATTAAGGGCTATGGCTTGCTGTCCCCGTTTTATTTATGTGCCCCAAAATACCTTGGAGGTTATTCAAACGAATGCACTCCATTCCGTTTACTTGATTGTCTGATGGCTTAATCATGCAAATAAATGTGTGGATGATATTTATTAGACTGTCTGTCATGTGGTCTCTTTGACTGTATGGTAAAGCATACTTTCTTTTTCCCCAAAGAAAAAATTAAATTAATGCAAAATAACCCCATGTTGTAATGCTACAGTTGAGATTTTAAACACACAAAAGTCAGGACATTCAGAGTTATGAGTCTCTAGAGGTTGTAGCTGAGCTGTATTGTACATGTGGTGTAGATTAAAGCAGTGATTTACTCTCCTTTCTGTTCTCTTTTCTCTTCTGGGTATTTTCCTCTTTTTATTTTAGCTCTTTTATACTCTCTGTGCTGGAGCTTCTCTGTGGGATGGGTGATCCTGTAAAGGCCCTGCTTGAAAGGCATGGGAGCAGATCCTGTGCACATCAGTCTGTGGTAGTGTAGGCAAGGAAAAGAGGGAGGCTGGGGACCGGTTCCAGGAGAACCCAGCAGCTCCCTGCATGGCACATGTGGGGCTGGTCCTGTCTCAGCTTTGAACTCATCTTACACTATCTGTTCCTTGCTGTCCATATCGTAGCATTTTTTTTAATATGTTTATTTATCATGCATGCATCTTTTCCTTGAATGCTGTTCATGTTCTGTAGAGGAGGTAGTAACTTAACAACAAACCTGTAGGTTCTCATTCAGCAGATATTCTGTGAATATCCCAGATACTCTAAACAAGAGAAACAGACAATGCAGTAACATTTCTCAGGGAGCCAGATGTAGCCTAACTTGACTGACAATGAAGAATGGATGCTTCTCAGCATTCCTGTTGATAAGAATTATCTGAAAAGAATATGTGAGTTCCCACAACATCTTTATTGCTTGGGTATTGCTCTTTTTCCCTGTTACTTTTTATATTCTGTATTTCTACATAACCTGAATAAAGTATTATAATGCTCTTTTATGTCATTGCTGTTTCTTTGCTGGTCTTGTAAATAACTTGCAGTGTTTTCTGACTTGGCATAGTAAAACTCCCTAAGTTCCTCAACAATATAAATTTGTGGAGACCAATAGGTGTAAATTGCCCTGAAGAGAATGGTCGTTTGTTTACATTCCTCTAGACCAAATCCTGTAATGGGAGAGCTTGCCTGTCCAACTGCTTTCTTTTCCACAAGTGCATGTCATTGTACCAGTCTCTGGATTTTGCAAAGAAAAAATAACAGTATTTGAGTTTGTCATTATTAGTAGCTAAAAGTTCCTGCTTTTTCAATTCTGTAAACATTGGGATAGTTAAAATATTATTCTAAATCCTTTTGAAATAATCGTTTTGGTTTAGCTATTGCTTGTTAAGCACTTATTGTTGTAAAAATAAACACCTTTCTATTTCAACTTATGCAAGCAGGATATTATTTCCAGGTTCCTCAAGACAGGGATTGTAGTTGTCCTTGTATCTGCAAATTATTTATTGGAAGTGGAGCCCTATTCTCCATACAGCCTCAACATTAATATTAAGTGAAGATCTTCATATGGAAATTATTGAATCTGAATCCTCGGAATTTTGTAAATGCCAGCAACCTATTGTGCAGTCCTGACAGCACTTTTCTTTTTCAACTGCTCATATTTCTCCCCTTGGTTCTTCTACATCTCTGTGTTTAATTGACTAGAAGAGAACAAAGCAGAAAAGTGAGACTCTAAAGTTAATATCTGAAATGCAGTTGCTCTGAAAAAGAATTTTCTGGGTTTCTACCAGGATTTATGTCCAAGTATGGCAAGCGTAATGAGTACATGCATTTCTTTTTTAAGGAGAAATTCTGTCTTGAGTCTAAATCTTCGCACTGTTTCATGGACTAATCTGCGTTCTGTGCCAGTAATGTTCACCCCTTTTCTCTTGTCTGGTGCCATGGGACTGCTATGCTTGTGACAAACATGGAGCTGGCGTTCAGCTGCCTTTATTCAGCTAGCCATGTGTATGAAGGCCCGTCATAGTCAGCTCTGAAGCTGGTACACCTCTTTCTCATGGGTTCAGGTTACCAGGTCATACTTCTGTTCAATTTTACCTGCTTTCTAAAGATACCTCTTTCCTGAGACACATAAAAAAACATTCATCAATTGACTCCATAACATGCTTCATCTTCCTTTGATGTTGTGACGCCATTAGTAATAGACTAGCTACTAGTTAGCAATACTAGTCCAATAATAACTGTGAAAGTAAACTGCCTGCATTTGTTTTTACACAGTGATTCATGTATGCATTGTGTTAAGATGCTTTGCATGACAGCGCGCTCAGGGAGAACCTCATCATGCCCATGTTTATGTCTCATACAGTACCTTTGGAGTCTTCCTGGTGAACTCTGTCTATTCTTACAGGTTGATGGCTTTATCCCTTGAAAAACTCTTGCTTATTTGGTATGTGGAGCTGAAATCTGAGCAAGGTTGAAGAAGTCCAAGAAATAAAAGCAGATGTAAAGAAACCGGTGTGAATATGTGGTTTTACTCAGTGTTGCTCATTCGGTTGCTATATTACAACAAGCTTCAACAATGGGTAAATGTATTTTTAGAAAAAGAAAATACTTGCTAGTGCAGAAAAAAGTGTATTCCAAGATTTAGTGGGAATTATACTACCTTTTCGTCTTTGGTCTGAAGAAAGAAATAAACCAAACTGATTCAGGCCTGGTTTTGATAAAATAAAAGGAGAAATTCAGGGCAATCACAAAATGGGAGAAAGTAACAGACGTAAGAAAATATTGGATGGAGCAGCAGTCATTGCCAGCAGTATATTATAATTGAATGCACTAGGTTATTGGTTTTATTTTTAATGAAATGGTGTATAGAGATCTGTAAAAGACAGTACGTTTTATCCCTGCTTAAATATTTACAAATGATATTTGGAATTGGATATCACCGTTAGTTTAAAAGATCCTTCTATTTTGTAACTTCTACAATTGCATAAACCCTATTGGTTCATGTTTAATAGGATTTGCTATCAAGAGAGCACCAAATGGTTTCACTCTGTAACATTTCCCACTTTTTCAGGTTTTTAGGGGTTACATGTTGGAGTAGATTTATTTAACTCAAATAAAGAATTATGGAAACAGATTTCTTGCATATTTTGTGTCACTGACAAGCCTCTAGTTCAGCTTTACAATATGGTGTTTCATTGTGAACAGCTAAAATGAGACATTCCACAGGAACAGAAAATGTGCCGTTTTTGTTATCACCACAAGCATATGATACCTGCCATTAACAGTAGGGAAACTTTCCATTTAAATAAATTATAGAGAAAGAAATATTTCAAAACACTTTTAAAGTAAGTCCCAGTAGGTGTATATTGCAAGAGTACACACTAGTTTAACTCGGGATTATATTGATTTTCATTTTATCATTCACTGTGGAAAGTCTATCTTAGATCATTTGTTGAAATACATTCACATATTTAAAAGAAACCGCTTCAGTTATGCACAACGTGGTTGCCATTAAAAGTTGCACTTTGGATTTGTACTTGCTTGTTAAAAATAAATTAAAAAGCAACAGGTTTCAACCTGCAAAGTGTTGTCAAATATGCATTTTACAAAGGGCTCCCCACTGACTCATTCTTTATGGACTATTATTATAAATCTGGGGCTCTTCTGTCCCACAGCAGAAACCTGTCTAGAAAGCCAGGTTATTTTCAAAAGCAATGAAGGACATGCCTAATAAGAAAAATTACTTCATAGTTCATTATGTCCTTCATACTCCTAATGAAATGTTGTTCAATACGGCATATTTTGCATTATTTGCCCCGCCCACTTTTTAATAACTCATATTATATGATTCTCTATATTTTCTTGATTAAGTCCACTCTTGGGTACATCTAGTTATTGCAGTCTCTTGTGTGAATTATACCCTTTTTCCAATGGTAAGGACTTCGAGTGCTTGTCACTGTCGTGACATAAGAAGAATTTACATTCTTCTAATCTACCTAAGAGGAACTGGTCTTTCAAAGGATTCATAGGATCCAACTGGAACCACTTAGACCTTTTAGAGCCTCATTTTTGCACCTAGGTCAGATCAGCTGGGGAAACGAGAAGTTTGTTCCCATATTCCCTTTCATTAGCCCAGGGCAGCATATTTGAGATGTAACTAACAAAGCAAAAATAATTGAATATGTATTTATGCACAAATCCTTCAACATAAGGCTGTAAGATCTCAGTTTATTCTTAGCAGTTGTAAAATGCATGCTCTCCTGTCTTGCACACCTGATGGTTTGCTGCTAATCTGAGGATTCTGGAAGTGACCAAAACCAGAAGCTGTGAGTGGGATTTGTATCTAAATGTGATACCACTTCAGATCCTCCTCTACGTCTCAATCCAGGATACAGAATCCAAGGACACAGGTTATTTTACATCAGTATGAGTGGTCTGGCTAGACAGGTCAGCAGCACAGCATGTCAGACTCCAAAAGAAAGACTAGCAACCACAATATTGCTAACTACTTTTTCCTTACATCTTTCCTTCTTATGATTTCTTTAAACATTATTGATGGGGCTATGAGATAATCAGAAGAGTCTGGAAGAATTCATTGCTGTCTTTACAGATTACTGTTCATTAATTAGAAAAGAAATCTACATTTTAGTTTGGACAAGTTGTTGATACTTGTAATACTGGAATGTCGTTACTTTGTATTGTCGGTGTGCACGTTTATACAGTTGGCTCTCAGGGACGGGGTTTACAGCAATAATGTATGGAACAGCAGAAGTGTATATCTGTATCTTACATTGCATGGCTGACCTGGACATCCATTGTGGCATGAATTCCTTCCAGTACATTTCTTTAGCTATCCTTGTCCTGTAGAGGTAGACTGTAAGGCTACAGACTATAGGATAATGCCCATGGCTAGACTATAAAGTAATGTGATTTAGAGGTGATGGTAAGTGGTGTCAAGACTCAATACAAGAGCCACCACAGGTGGTAAGTTTCCAAATCTATCCAATCTACTTACTCATTGTCTTCAACCTACTGACCAAGAATTAATGTGAACATCCATTCAGCCTTGTGGGTGGCATGAAGATTTAAGAACAACCAGAATGCAGGGGCAGCTGTCTTCCTTGTCTTTCACTGGCTTGAAAACTGATAATCCTAATATATGTTAACCAAAGGTCTGCTCAGTGCTCTGGGATGGTAGGAGGTTGCTATTCTGTATGTTTGAGAATGTGCCAGTGTGAACATTTCTTGGAAGGTGGAGAGACTCAGAAGGTTTGCTCCTTCTGCCCCTGCAGCTGAGCCTGAAAAACACGTGCTCCAGCAGAGGGAAGCCTCTGGAGGACTGTTGGGTCAGGTCAGGTCATTCCCCTCCTTTGGCATGGAAATGTGCAGAGGCACATGCTGCATCAGAGTGTTAAGTGAGAGCTTTGCTCCGTAGGGAAACATCTCTGAATTAAAACATACTTGTTCCCGCCTGTGAGAAATTGTCTTTTTTTCCTAATGGAGGTTGTTCTAACTCCCTGTGTAATCCTTGGTCAGTCCCTCTTTGTGCTGAGGGGAGGGCAGAGATGAAAGACATTCTGCTGTAGGCAGCACTGAAGAAAATTGCCTGTGTAGCTGAAAGTAACAGTGGTGTCAGCTCTGGAGACATTGGTTCAAAACTGAGATCATAACAGTGACTCACACATCCTCATGTGAGAAGTTTACCATCGTTGAGAGAGGCTGTGGAGGAGCTCATGCAGCCACTGAGAAGTGTCAGGAGGACCCTCCCTGCAGCCTAAGCAGCATGAGGTGAACACACTGTTGAAGCATCAGGGCTTCTCAGAGCCTTGAACAGCAGGTGAGATAAGGTTAAAAGAGTTTTACATCCCATTTTTAGTCTAGAAGATTTTCCTACTAGTTATGGAGTTTCTACTGAGAAACAGCAGGTTTGGGTGTCCCTGGAATGCCTGCTGCCAGCCAAGGAGCCGCTGTCTGACTGGAGCTGGACCTCAGGCTTATCTGTCTGCTGAAGTAATTAAAAGCTATCGTTTCACTTCGGCATGATGGAGTGGGGTTTTGTAACGAAAGTGATTCTGATTGTTCATTTGGCTTAAGTTCCCTGTTTCTAACTTTTCCATCTCTTCTTTTCACAGTTACGTTGCAATCTGAATCAAAGCTTATGTAGTAATGTTTAAATTAAGTTGTTCCAAAGCCAATTAAAATTAAGAGTTTTCTATTGATTTTCGTAATTCCTCTTATTGTGTAGGAACGCCTTGCCAGCAGCTCAGATCGAAGTGGCAGATTGGAGAAAATAAATTTACTGTTTTTTCTGAAGTCTTGGAGGAGGCCAGTATGTCGGTACTGAGTATTTGAACCTCTTGCAGCATAAAATCCCTTCCTGTCTCTTCAAATTAACTGTGCTTTCAGTCAGTCTTGCTTTAGGTTTTTAGAAGTACATGGGCTTGGGACTCAAAGAAAGAGTGGAAGGACCAAACCTTAACATGATAGATATTTCTTTTGCAAATGGAAAGTGGACTTCCTATCCTTTTCTAAAAACCTCTCATCAGACTGCACAATCTCATGAAACAAAAATCAGATTAAGTGTCTATCAATATGCATAATTGCTACTTAGGAAGAATAACTTATAGAAACATAGTTCAACTGTGGTTGTTAAGCAGATAATCTCTTGTATCAGTACGTTTCCCAGACTAATTACCAGATCTGTGAAGTAGTTCTCCTTCTGCATACAAATTTAACTTCTTAAAATTTCATGGAGATAAAAAGAAAGATGCAGAACAGCAGCTAAATTCTGTCCTTCTACAGACCCAAAGGGGGGTGATGCTGTAACAGTAGGAGTCTGAAAAATCTGTAGTAGTTTTATGCTATTTAACTTCAGGAGAAATGAAAGTTTCCAGAAAATATATTTTTTAGCAAAACAAAAGTTTTGAATGAGAAGTGTTATCAGTAGTTGCTTCTGTGTCAAAAAAGGTAATTTATTATAGAATAGAGAGTAATAGTTTCTCTATCACATGTAACACTATTAAAGTTATGAAATAAATTGTTAAAGATGACTTCCCTTGGTTATGTTTCAACCATTCTCCTTCATCTCTGTTTCTGTCTGGTATACTTTGTGGCATGTAGGATTTCCAGTTCTGCAGTTATCAATACTTGATATTAGAAACAAATCAATATGACAATGTTATGTAATTTTTATCAGGACCTAAAGAAATCAGAAAGAACTGCTAAGAAAATTGTTGAAGTTTTCTGTTGTTTACCCAACAAATATGACATGAAGAAACAGAAGTCATGTATTTCTGCAAATGTGGTTTTTCTGTTTTAGAATATGATAGACTTCAAAATGAGAGAAGGCTTTTAGGTTACCAAATGGTTTGAGTTATTCCTGTCAATCGACCTACCTAATCCATTAAAATCTCTTGAATTTAAAAGAGTAGAAATCGGATTTAGCTTGCTGTGGCCAGCCACTTCTCATTAGAAAAGAAATGGTCTCTTCAAAGCAAAATTTTCCGATAGGATACAACTGTCTAGGATCCAGATCAGGACAGTGTGGCTCATCTCTACCCAGAAGGGATTCAAAACTGTCTGTTTGAGTTTGCTCACAATACAACAAGTGAAGTGGGAACTTACAAGTCTGCATTGAATCTGGATCCAGCTCTGGATCGCAGCACACGCAAAACATGGTCTCATTTTGATGGTTTGTTCTCATGGGTTAATTGAGAGATGGCAGCATAGGGTGTGTATTGCTCTGAAAAAGGCTCTGATTATTGTGGTATCAGGAGTTGGGGGTTTTATGGAGTATTTCCTGACTCTGAAAAAGTTAACTTTTTCTTTGTTTCCTTCTTTCTCTTTACCTTTTTTCGAGGGGATTCTCTTCCCCCCACCCCCCAGGTATCTGAAGAAAAAGTGATGATTACAATAAGAGAAATTGCAAGACATTTTCCATTTCTAGGGACAGTGGTGACATCCCCATAAATCATGGGTAACCCTAACACAATCTTAAAGAGGCTTAGTTGTCATAAGCATACATACACAGGTGGGACCATTCCCATCATATTTATCGTCACTCCACATCTTAAAGAAACCAAATTTCTGTCATCGGCAATTACTAATTATCCATTTACTCTGCCGAGACATCTAATAAAGCATCAAGTATAGAATTTGAAAAGAGAGAGAAGGAAAGAAAATGTAATCCAAATTTTCAAAAGTAAAGGGAAAAAAAATCACATGTAACATCTGCAAACCACATGTTCATAAATTACAGTGGGCCTGTGAACATTTATTCTCTCATCTGTATGTCATGCAGGTTTAATAGTTTGTAATTTTACAAAAACAACAGTATTATGGACTGTGCTTAAAAGGAGGTGTGATCAGTCCTCCAGCAGCACTGCTGCAAGCTGCTTTCCACTGAGGGTGAGCTGGTGGCCATTTAGCGTCTTGTGCTGTCTAGTCTTTCCACGCAAGGCTCATTCTTCATGGCAGGACTGAGGGAAGTACTGCTTAACTGCACCACAGGAGGCCAAAGTGTGATAACCTTTGACTTTCCAAGAAAATTAAGTTTTATGCTTAGATCACCAAAAATTGTTGTTGGAATGTGGGGGCTCACTAAGAAATGCAGTACTTGACAGAGAACACAGCCTTTTCATCAGCAGTTACAGAGCAGAGTTGTTTAGCTTGAATGAAAAAATGAACAAATGAAGTGTTAACACAGTTGGCATGTTTTACAAGTTTTCTATCCACTACTAAATTTCAGGTGTCAATCTACATATATGTGCTTCCATCTACTGAACTGAGACAGACCAATAGTGTACACAGGTAACTGGGTTTGGTCTTGTCTTTTATTTCTGGTGAAATTTACCCATCTCTGCATAAACTCTGTGCAAAGCTTTAAAACTAGGTCTAGGGCCGACTCTGAATGTCCATAAGGAAAATCTGTGTTGTATCTATCTCGTAAACATTTACTCCAAGACGTGGAAGAAAGAGGTGATTTTGATGCAGAGCTGGGAGTGGAAGAGTGAGGGCGAGAGACAAGTTGGGTGAAAGGAAATTGGGCTTTTATATTATCTCCCGTTCATAAAATAACCCTCTTCCCCACCGAAATGATGACATCTTAAAGAAGAGATAAAGCTTATAAACTTATAAAAGTTTTTCCTACATTGATATGGTTAATGATACAAAAAAAGAGGGGGGGAAGGCAAAATCTGCAGGAAACATACTTGAAATAAAGAAATTGGAGACTACAAGGTTTCCAGGAGTAGTGTGCTAAGCACAGTGGCAGCATTTAGACTCCTTGCAGTCTAAAACATTTAACTTAACTTTACTTGTAATATACAAATTTAGAATCTTGTTCAAGAAAATCTGGCTTGTAAACAATTTCCTGCAGAAGAAATTTCAACCATTTCTCATTCTGCAAATAATAGTTCTGATCTAGGAAATGATGCAAAAGATGTAGGGGCCTGCAAACCCAATTTGAAGTGTTTCAGATTGTTATCCCAAAGGAGCACACAGATACTGTCTTCCTCTGCTTAAGTCTTCATTTAACAAAGTGCTTAAGCACAAGCTTACGTAAAGGTTCTGTCAAATTTGGTTAGAAATTTTGTTGTTGCTATCAAATCTTAGGGGTTGATGTCCAAGTAATCAAATGACTTTGTTAAATGAAAGCCTCATATTTCTCTTCTGAACACTTGAAACAGCTGCTGAATTTTACAAAAGGCCATTAAGTGCCATGCAGAGCAGGCAGTGCCCTGCTGACAGGAAAGCTGACTTTCCCCAGCTGATTTCTCCAAAGGAGGTCTGAAACTGCTATGGAGTTTTACTGGGTTCTGCAAGCAACGAACTATCAAAGCAAGCAAAATCCATAGATCTGCATGGGGGCCGCCAGCTGATGGGGTAACTCCCTCAAACCATTAAGGTAAAATTAAGAGTCAGGCATTAGATCCAACTTCCTGGAAATTGCCTTTGCCTGCAGCTGCACAGTGAGCTAATCCCAGTTTATGCAAGTGTCATTCATTTTTTAATAGTAATTAAGAAAAATTGTAAAGCCAGAATGCCTCAGCATCCCAATTTCCAGGCTAACTATCAGATCAGATAATAACATTTTTGATTCACTTTTTTTTTTTCAAAGATAGAAAAGACAGTGGCCATTTTTCCATAATGGGCAAAGAGAGATTGTAGCATTTCTGTGTTCATAGCAGGAGCAGTTTTTCCTGACTTTCCCTTTTCCCTGTACTCTTGACAAGTGCACTGGGTTCTGTTGTCTTACAGACCTGCTGTCTCCTCATGCTCCAAAGGCTCAATTCCAGTAGATGTCCTGTGAGTCTGGGAAGATAAACCAATATTTTTTATTCTGGGAAAATGGAAAGTAGAAATCAGCTCTGCAGTGAGCATAATGAACTTCTGACTGATACTTAATTTTACCTAATCTAAAGCTTATTGATTTTAGGAGAATTCTACTGGGTTCCTTTTGACTTCCCTTCCAGACGATGGTTTGGAATGAAGTTATGTTGCATCCATGAGAACTTCATGTCGTTTCAGTTTTCATTCATTTTCATTGAAATCTTTGTTTATCAACATAGGATGACATGTTCCTAAAACAGTAAACCGCTTGTCTTCATTGAAAGTATCCTTTTGGATTTGAACTGTAAGACATTTCAGGAAAACTTTTTTAAACTACCATTACTATTAAGTAAAAATATTTCCCAAGGAAAAAAAATTGTCTAAAAACTTTGCAAGATTTTAATTAAAATGGAATCATGGTATGAACAGACAACTAGGAAATACAACTTGCAAAATTCAATGCAAAATTCAGTTTAATTCTTTTTGTTATTTGATTCCAGAAGATTCTTTGAGTTGTCAAACAGGACATGAGCATACTTTTCCTTATGGGGAAGCTGTTTGCTAGGCAATGGAAGCAACTACAGACAGCAGCTGCAAAAAAGGCTCAGAAAATATGGATGCTCCTGGTACAGATATTTTTTTTCCCAAGGAGCAGAGCATACTGGAGCATAACTCTGTGTTCAGGGAACTGACTTCCAATAGAAAACAGAAGCTTATTGATATGAGGATGCTGTAGATACAACAGGGTGGGAAAATATTTGTGTTCCTGGACATAGCTTTATTTCCACCATAACTCTGGCTGTAAAAAGGGATTTGGATTTCGCTTGATTTTTGCAGTTTGTAACTGACTGCAGCCCAGACAGTTTATGCTGCTACTGGACAACCCATCCCTCTTGTCAGCATCATGAGAAGGATGTGGCCAAATGGATTTACCGTAGAGGAGAAAATGTGTATGAAGAAAAACTAGCAGCAGCTGAACTGCACGTCTGATTTTGTTGGTGGGGACCTGCAACGATTCATCTTGCTTGAATAATAAGGTGTAAGGTACTTGGGGCAGAAAAACTGGAGCAGAGCCTGTATGAAGCAAGTACTCCCTCTGACTGTGTGAGCTGCCTGTAAAATGGAGTTCTGAATGTCATTTCAAATACCACTCACATTATAACTCTAGAGAAACTCATACCTATTGGTACTTATGTCTCACAAGGTGGCTTTTGCTTAAAAGCATTCTGAAGTGCTTTGCGGGCTGCATAGTCCAATCAGGAGAACATGCCATCTCCTAGGTCATGCTGTGCTGGGAAGGCTATGGGAGATCAAAGATTACAGACGTAATCACAAGTGGCTAGATCAAAAAACAAGGTGAGAGAAGCATTTAGTCCAGTCCTTTAAAAGGATAAAATGTTTCTCTGCAGCCATGGAAATGAAAACAAGAATCAAATTAAAACCTGAGCATTTGCATCCTAAGCTAAAATGCCTACATAAATCAATGTTTCATTGAACCTATGCAAAATGAGACAGGGAGCTGAGTGGTCAGCGTTGAGATCCCGTTTTCTTGGTGGAGTGGAAAGCAAAGATCCATCAAATGAAAGTTAGAACTTTAATTTTCCAGCAGTGGAAGCCAGCATTTTGGCATCTCAGTGGAATTTTGAGCTTGTCATTGTATCCCAAACAGCTTAAAGGATTTTCCCAGAAGAAATATAACAAAAATTGTCCACATTTCTGTATCTCTCACAAACCCCAGAAATTCCAAATTAAATGGTTCAGGAAGAGAAGATATTTCCTTCAGTTTCATCTTATATTTTTCGTTTTTATATATTTTATAATTTTATACTAGACATTAGAAATTTTTCATAAAATAATTTTTATGAAACTGTTGCTTTGGATTATACTGAAATTTACATTGAAGATAATGTAAAATTTAATGTAAATTTTAAAATAATTTTTGCATTGTATTGCATTAATTTTTTTTCTATTATTTTTACTTTTGCTTCGTTCAGGTTTAGTAATGCTCAAGTATATTACACACATGCAGTATCCTTATGTCCAGCTAGTTCGTTATCAAGCACAAAATCTTTTGGCTTAGGAAGGAAATAAAAGAAGTTTCAGTGAAAATTATGCATGAGCTTAATGATGATATCTTTAAGGACTGTGAAAAATGTAAAGAAACTCTTCTGCTGTTAACAAGTCGTAATAAAATACTATAAAATACCAAATGCAACATCAGAAATACACTATCTTGAAAGCCTCTAAGTAACAGCTTTCTAGCATGAAAGTAATTGATTTTGAATTAGTGGTTATGTAGAATTTTTGTTGAGTTTTTCCCAGATATACCAGTTTCAACAAAACAGCATTTAGATCTGTGTGGGCTTTAGCAGACAAACTTATTTCTGAAATTCAAAATAGAAAGAAAAAAACCTATTTTTTCCTCAGTCTTTTTAGGTAGTTTAGAAAAAAAATTACCTCTTGTGAAATAACTGCTTGATCTTCCTATTGAAGCAACTGCAGCACTGCCAAATTTGACAGTGCTGCAGATCCGATGAGGATTTGGGATTTAGTAGAATCACTACAGGGGGATGGGTGCTCATGCTGGCAGGGCTCAGCACACGGCACTAGGACGAATGCATTTTTCCAGAAAACAAAACATTCAAATAAAACAAAACTCAGGTTTTTGAACATTTTTCATCCAGGACGTCATCTGACTTTACTGTTCATCCTATATATTTTTTTTTACTTTTTTTTTCTGATCTGCCATTGATTTTAACAAAATGAAGTTTACAACTTATAAACATATCTACCCTGGCTTGCAACAGTGTCCCAATTGGTGTAATTGTATGTTTTTAAGAGATACATGTGATTGAGGTGTGTGATGAGAGTTCAAGGGGAGTGACAGAGGTGCCTGGAGTCTTGAATCTTGCAATTTAGTGAACATGTGTTAAATAAAGGAATGGAGAGAAATAAAAGTGATTCGTATATCGGTCATGTGTGTGTTAGTTTTTAACGTCTGTGTCAGTACTTGCCAGGTAGATCTTTGGGATCAGGGTTGTGGGCGATGCCCAGTGGCAGCAGACACAAGTCAAAGAAAGCAACCATTGAGTTTTAGCTGCTACTTCTTGCTGGTGGTACCCGCCATGCATAGTTGTCCACTTTTCCTCCCATGGACACAGGGTGTGACACTCACCAAAGGAGATGAGTTTCCTCATGTGTGTTTTGTGTGCAAGCACATGCTGAAAGCGGGAGGAGTGTTTTGCTGAGATGAGAGATGCGTATGTACAGATTATTTCTATTCTTGTATCTAACTCTTTCCTGGAAAATTATAGTGGTGAGTAGTGGTAACTGGAGAAAACAAAAAGTAGAAACCAACCTAATGGAAACAGTGAGGGTGATAGATAAACTCAATTTTGTATAATAATTGGCTGCAAGAACCTTATGAAATTCAACAAAGACAAATGTAAGGTCTCGCACCTCGGAAAACATAATCCAGGAATTCAGTACAGGCTGGGATCTACCCAGCTATGGACCAGCTCTGTGGAAATGGGCGTGGAGGTCCTGGTGGACAAGAAGCTCAGTGTGAGCTGCTGTGTGGTGGGCTGCTGCATCAAAGAAAGCCAACAAGATGGTGAGTTGCATCAGCAAAGATAAAGGAGTCATTATCCTACTCTACTCAGTGCTTGCCAGGACACACCTGGATACTGTGCTCAGTTTTGGTCCCAAGATACAAATAAGTTGTGGACAGACTGGAGAGGGTCCAGAGAAGGGCCACAAAGATGATCAGAGGACTGAGAAACCTGCCATATGAAGAAAGACTGAGAAAAGAAGGCTTAGGGGAGATCTTACCATGATATTCTGCAGGAGAACGCTTTCTTCCATTACTTTTTGCAGCAAGTAAAGGAGTTGAAGAACATAGAAATGCTAAGTAGAAGACATACGGTCATGGTGCCAGCACAGAAAACAAGCTATAAGATTGTTGTGATTTTTCCTTAATTTTTAGGTTTGTCCTGAGGCTTAGTTAGCTAAAGAAAAGCGGGAAGAGACCACACTGAACATCACAGAGTAAGGCTTCTTTATCATTAATATTTAAAGTTGGATGCTCAAATCTTTGTTCCAGGCTTTGACTCTATGGCAAATAACCATATCAAGGGAAGAAAGATTTATGTGACTATAAAGTGCAGGCAAAACTGTGAATATCTGATGCAAAGAAAGGATTCTGGATTTTGAGGTCTCCTAAATCAGTTGGGTTTTATTGCAGTATGGTTTTTCGATTCATTTGTTCAGGAAAAGAGCATTTATTAAATATGAAGACCATATCTATAGGAAAATAATTATTTTATTAGTTAAGAAAGCAGGAAAAATATGTATTGCCCTAGTATTCCTTTAATCTACTTATCCAGAGCCATTGTAATACATCTTTCTTCTTTAACCACACTTCTGAATGAATGGAAGTCCCAGTAAATTAATGAGACCCTTCTGCCCACTTTATAAAGGCTAAGTTATCCAACAAAGACTAAAAATAATGATAGCTGACTCAGATGGACAATGAAATTCTTAATTTCAAATATTAAATTACTCCTCTCATTCATGTAAATTGTTCCACAAACAGACTGTTTAATCTTAAGACAAAAATGAATTCAAAACAAATTTATAGCATTTGCTCTGTAGAAAACTTGAACTCAGGGAAAGGACTGAGTTTATTGAAGTAATAATATACCCATCATCCTTAATATATAATACATTGATGAAAGGTATCTTCATATTGATTTACTGCCACCAAACAATCATGATGGTGTAATTTTTCTTCTGTAAACAATAGGATTTTAAAATATCAGCCGATGTTATTTTTCTTTATTGCAGGACTGGGTTGGACTGTGCTTACTATGTGTGGACATTAAATATTCAGTTTACATACACTGAAAAGTGCTGTAAGAGCCTTCCAGATTTCCCAGCTTTCAAAAATTCCTATGTTTCTTTAAGGATGTGCTAAATCACACCTTTAATGAACAGCCCTGAGTGATTTTATTTGTCACATCAAGATATTCATAGAAAAATTAATTAGAAGAAGCTTCAGAGAAACTTTTCAGTAATTTATATTTTTTACATTTAACATTTTACATTTAACATGTAAATTTGGTGTTGATCAGCCGTTCTGTCCCATACTGCCTGAATGCTTTTCAGCTGCATCTTACTTCCTATTGCAGTATAGCTACTGGACACCAAACTGTGGAGCTTACCAGATGCTGTGTAACCAGTCTAGGAAAGGTGCACTGGTTCCCATGGTTATCTTAAAAAGATCTTTGGAGAGACTTTCAGACCCAACATGAACAAAGGCAGGCTTCCCTAGGTCCTTCTCATGACTACAGAAATGATCTGGAGATGTTTCCATGCAGGAATTCATAGTCAGGAGCAGACCATTTCAGAGTTTTGTTGTAAGACATTGCCAGCCAGGCTCCCGAGCCTGAGTCTGCTAAAAGTGGCAGTTGAGGTGTGAAACACTTGTTTCAAGCACTGTCATGCGTTGGCACGTTCATACCCCTCAGAGCGTGCCTGGTTGTGGAGGAGGACTGTGGGAGGAAGCACCTGCTCATCCGTTTGAGCTGTGTTCTGTGCCAAGCCACGTGAAGCTGTCAGTGGCTTTGTAATGTGTTTGATCAATGCTGTGTACTCACAGGTACTGCTGCTGTCTGTGCTGGGCTTAAGACTGGGGGGATTGAAAGAAAGTATCTTTGGAAGGATTGTACGAGGAGAAGACACATAAACCTTTCTTCCTGACTGAACTTTGTTATTTTCACAAAAGTGGAACACATTTTTTCTGGCATCCCATTTGATTTTTTTACTGGTTTTGTGTTCCGTATTTGCAGAGGTTTTCCAGACACGGATATTTCTCTCATCTGGCCTGGCTCTGTTTTCTGCACAGAAACCCTAGTATAGGTGGGTGGAGTACACATCCAGGGCGTTTGGGTGGGCCGTGAAGGGAAACGTAGTGAATTTTGGAATTCACTTTTGGAATAACCTGGGCTGTACTTTCAGCCTTGCGCACAATTCAAGGTGTATAAATTAAGGGATTTGTTTCGGAAATGATGTTAGGTAACATGAGCTATCAGCCTTTACCTTGGTGGCATGAAGCTCGCTCTTTACGTGATCCACCCATGGATGGTGGAGTATTACAGCACTGACTGTTACAAATTATTCTGTCTGTGTGCTTTGGAAAGTATGTAACATGGCTTGTTTTCAAATATCACTTTTGCTATAAAAGCGGTGGCTCCTACAGTGACCTTGAACTAGTCAGGTGGAACATAAATGGGCAAAGAATTTTGTAGATGACTGATTTATTATTTCATTGTGGTATGTGTAAGTAATTCTGTGTTTCAAAACAGCGTTTTCCCTTTGCATTCTAGATAATATTATTATCAGCTTTTTATACAACCATAATTTTTAATTTAGTTGAGGTGTATTTCAGTCAATTCAAACTGAAAGAAGGAACAAAACCATTTTCTCAGCCCAGGCTTTTTCCAGCCAGAGCTGGAATGGAGCATCTCTGGAGTCTTCCTTCTAACCACCATCTCAGCTGGTCTTGCCCTTTTCCAATATGCTGAATATTTAAGTAACTGCTAGCTCTACTGCCCTTGCCACTTGGCCTATCTGCCAGAATATTGGGAGATCTAAAAAGCGTATTTTTTTTCCTGTGTATACCCTGAGTCTTAGTGTGTAGACCCTGTCATACTGTAGTCTTTCAGAAATGCATTGACTTCACTTAAACACCTCTGTAATAGCCCAGAAGAAGCCAATTTTCCCCAGAAGCAGTTGCCTAGCATGCATCATTCTTGGCAGTATCTGCAAATAAACTTCTTGTAATTGATTTAATAATTTTCAAATAAAAAAATTATGATAGCTGTGGACAGCTATAAATAATAGAAATGAAACACATTAGTTGCACTGTGCCTTCACATGCACTTGTTTAGCTCTTTTTGCTGTTAAGTTAAAACATCTGTTTCTATGGAGGTGGAGCATTCCACACAACAAACACAGCACTGGAAGTGACCCACATATTAAATGACAACATTTGACAAATTCTAGCAGTTGATTACTGGGGAGGAGTAGACTGTGGTTATAATCAGAGTAAACTGAAAAAATGTGTACCATCATAAACCTAGAGTTTAAATGAAACATCTGTACTAAATCATGTTTGTAGAACAGCACTGTAGCCAACTACCAGACCATATGATAATGGGGTGTTTTGAACAATCCTTGTTTCCATTGCCATCCACCAAATCAGTTCCAGACTGTGCCCACTGGCATGAATTCTGCTGGAAACCAACTGAGACAGTGTCAGGCTACAGTGGATGCTGCCAGTTTAGATAGAGATACTCATAAAAAGTTAGTGATTCCAACACCTCATAGAGATTATAGAAACTCAGGTGAATATAAGGGTGCTTTGAAGGCTACAGTCTTTTTCAGGCATGTTTTCCCTGAGGCTTACTCCCTGGAGAAAGAGGATACGCTGCAGAGACTGTGAAATGTTATTGTTAAGGAAATGTGACTGTATAGCAAGAAAGCACATATCAGAATGACAGCAGCAGGTCAGCTGGTGATAAACCGAGAGTGCTCAGGCTGGCACTAAACCAAGGTCTGGCACCTCAATGAACGTAATTCTTTGGGTCCATGATATAACACTGTGTGCTCGCAGCCCAGGCCAATGGTATGAAAAGAATGGTATTGTCAGCAGGTCAAGGGAGGGGATTCTGCCACTCTGCTTGGCTCTGGTGAGAGCTCACCTGGAATACTGTGTCCAATTATGGAATTCCTAACAAAAAAAAAGGATATGGAACTGTTGGAATGGGTCCAGAGGAGGGCAATGAAGATGATCAGAGCACTGGAGTACTATGAGTGCTGAGAGAGTTGAGATTGTTCAGCTTGGAGAAAAGAGGGCTCCAGGGAGATGTTATAGCAACCTCCAGTATTTAAAGGAGGCCTATAGGAAAGATGAGGACAGACTTTTTTTATTTGAAACAGGACAAGGAGTGATGGTTTTAAACTAAGGGAAGGTGGGTTTAGACTGCACTGCAAACGGTTGCCCAGGGAGGTAGGGGAGGCCCCATCCATGGAAACATTCAAAGTCATGTTGGACAACACTCTGAGCCTTGTCCTAGCTGAAGATGCCCCTGCTCCTGCAGGAGGGTTGGACTAGATGACCTGTAAAATTCCCTTCTGACCCAGAGCATTCTTTGATTCTAAGATTTCATATTGTCCAGTCAAGTAAGTACAGTTTTCTTGGAAAGCTTCCTGTTGCTGAGTGAATACAAAGCAGAAGAAAACTAGTTTAGTCTGTCTCTTTACATAGGTTCTTAAACTGATATGCGTTATCAGCACCTGAACATACAAATATTCTTGTTACTGTGGAATATTTACTGAATGAATTTAAAAAATTAAACAAATGCCCAAGCTTTTTATTAGCTTTACATAGTCACTGCAATCTTTCAAAAAAAGAAAAAAAACCAAACCCATCCTGCAACTACATTGCTAGTATTAGGTGGCCTGTAATAAAAAAAATTGCCACTATATTAGGAAAATCTGTTCAGAATTCCTTGAACAACATGAATTATAATTAAATATGGAAAGCATGAAATATTCCTTGAGAGACACTAAAGAAATAGTAATTAATTGGCACATGAAAAATTCTCATTCTGAACAAGCAGATGAGTGCCGAATGACAGAAATAAAGGGACAGGCTACATTAAGAAGGAATGAAAAATATAGTGATTTGTGGTGTCTAAATTTACATTTATTGGTTAGCAGAACTTACCTAAAATACTATATTAATAAAAATCTCTCATTACTTAGAGCTAACCTGGGATGGCATTATGTACATGAAGAGTTGATGGCATTCTTATTGAAGAACATGGGACAAGTTTTAAGATAACATGCAAGTTGTACAATGAGGAGGTAGAGAAAAACTGCACAGAGTTTATTTATAATATAATTTTGATGGATTTTGGTGATGCATTACATTGCTTTAAACATTCTATTTAAGTTTACAAATAGTGTATAAGAAACTTAAATACACAGCCATAGTAGAAATTGTGACTGGTAGGTTACTGAATTCAAGAATAACAGGAAACTGGACAACCAGTGCAAGCAGTGTGCTTAAACATGCAAGAAAATCTGAAATAAAAAGCTGAATTGCTTTGAGATAAACACAAAATGGGGGGGCAGGGAAGACTTAGAAATACAAGATCATCTTTAGTCTTTTATTAAAACTTTTTCATACATTTATTAATGTTATTGTCATGAGGGACTATTAGATCATCCGGCCTGATTCAATCTTTTATAAAAGCAATGCCTGGAGAGTCCTCTGAGAGGGCTCTTCCTCAATTTATTTGATATTGTATAACTAATAACATATAGTGCTATTACAGAAAATGAAATATTTTTTTGCTATTTAATGAAGTAATCCCAAAATATATTTCTTGAATAGCTATTTTTATGATGGTGTTTATTTAACAATCCAATGCAAGACTTAATTCAGAGTGTTTACCTGAGTTTCAGTTCAGGTTGTTTGCTACTGGTGTCATAGCATCTGACAAAACCACTTGATCAGGACCACCTATATTTTCCTTATTCTTTGACCTCTTTCAGTGTCAGGCCATCAGTATATATTTCTGATGTATATTACTTTTGGAGTAATTTATAATGGCACAGATGACTGTTGTACAAAGTTGAAAAAAATCTCTCTCAATTTGCCAACATCAGTGATTAGTTTCTTAAGACTAACTCTTTGGTTTGGAAGAGTTTTATGATGGTTGTATGTCTGACTAATGAAAGTTGTCAGCTTAATCTGCCTCACCAAATACACTACTAACTAAAATGGTACTTATAGTTAGGAAGAGTGTTAGTAATTGATGAGATAATTCCAAATTCTATATAAAGACAATTTCAGAGGGGTTTTATACACCACAATGTGAAGGCCAAAAGTTACACATTATGCCTCATCACTCATGAACAGAAGAGCTTTATATGCACAGTAAATAACAGTTAAAATTATATGGAACGGGTATTTTGAACAAGTTAACAACCCAGATAAATTTTGGGACATGTCTCTTACAATACTTTAGGCAGGTAGTGTTACTCTCTTCTCTCAGCAAATGCAGCTGCAACTTTATCTCATGATTTAGTATTAAAGTCACTCCAGCAGAGGTATTTTGAATTTTGTAAAGACAGTGAGCATGACTGCTACCATTTTGTAACTGTATTGCATTTTTTTCTCATAACATGTACAGTTATTTAATTCTATTTTGCCATTTGTATGTCATGTGGCATCCTGCCTGTATGGCATGACAGCTGAAAGTCTGGTACACATTTTTGACAGCTTTTTTGAAATGAAGGCTGCGATGTGTGCTACATCTGGAGGTGCTAAGGTTTGAGTGCAGACAGTGGAAAGGTCCAGTTTCTCTTTAGGGAGGACTGGGATAGATTCACAATATCTAAGATGTCATTCAGGAAGGGGACTCCATAAGGATCTATTCAGGCAAATGCCATGGCAAAATCAAAGCCAAAGACTCTATGGTGCATTTTGTGATACGATAACATAAGTCAAATAAAAACAACTCAAATATTTGGTTAGAGGATACATGAATGTTGCCTATACTATCCTGAAATAACAGCCAAAAAGTATAGGGTTTCTGTCTGATTTTCTTTTAATTTTTCAGGCATGTTTTTGTTTACTTATTGTATATCAGTGTAAAGTTGGACCTGGATTTCATAGCAGACTTTATGGATGACTGGAGAATTGCTAAAATGGAATTAATAGCAATCTCCAAAAATTCAGACCTAATTAATGAAGGTGTAGTCTGTCTTAAAGAGGTGGAGTGGAAGGGAAGGGTGTTGGCAAGTTATTTTTTTTAAACTTGTTCTATTGAAATTTTTGTTCTGGAAAAAGGATGATCCTTTTAGCAATGATTTCATATCCTGTCCAGTCAAAAACTCTTAATTCACACATTTGTGTCACACAAACCCAATACATTTTTATAGTTTGTTCTAGTTTTGTCTGGTATAGCATTAATTTTCTGTCTAGTGTTATGTTTTGGACTTGGGATGAAAATACGAAAATAATGTTGATAGCACGCTGAGGTTTTCAATTGTTCTAAGCAGTCACTTTTCAGCTTCTCGAGCTGACCTGCCAGTGAGAAGGTGAGGGGGCACAGCCTGGACAGCTGACCCAAACTGGCCAGAGGGATATTTCACACCATAAAATGTCATACTCAGCATAGAAAGTGGAAGAGTTGGTGATAGGCCAGAGGTCACTGCCTGGGCATGGGATAGGTATTGGTCATTCGGTGGTGAACAATTGTACTTTGCATCTCTTGTTTTGTATATTCTATTATTAATATTATTACTACTATTCTACCCTTTTGCTGTCCTGTTAAACCATCTTTATCTCAGCTCATAAGTTTTACTTTTTTTTCATTCTCCTCCCCGTCGTAGTGCTGGAGGGAGAGGTGAGCAAGCAGCTGCATGGTGCTTAGCTGCTGGCTGGGGTTAAACTACAATAAGTTACCAGAAACCCTCAATTTTTAATGCAATTAAAAATACAATTGGTTTTGCTCTATTTCAGAGCAAAATAGATCTTCACTTTGTACATTTACATATTTAGAAAACAGAGCTAGCCAAGGTCTTCTATACACTGTAGCATTGAAGGAATAATACATTCTTAGAACTGTAGGCCTTCCTTCTGCAACACTTATTCCTGAGAGTAGTACTTTCCAGATATTTCAAGTTTCTATTTATCAATCCAGAATGTTCCTCCTAAAAGAAACATGTTCTGGGTATTTTATAATGCATAATGATATGGCAGGATTGGCTGTGAAGGTGACTGGTTTTGTTATTAGCATTTTCTTGATTTTTTTTCCTAAGTAATTTCATCCTTCTGTCCTTTGGAGACACAGTGCTTCCAAAGAACTGAGTGCCAGCCGTGAATACTGGATACATTCCTGAAGCAAAGGTGAGGCAGGTTAAGAGCTGAAGATCTCATGTCCACACCACATGCCTCTTCAAAGCTATGTTGTGCCACTTAACAATAGTTTGGCCTCACTGTACCGCATCGTTTGAGACCTGGATGGAGCATTCCTCACCTCTGCCCAGTTCCACAAATCCCATTTGCAGCAGAGGAGCTGGCAAGGTGTCTAGATGTCCCCTTTTTCCCCAGCACTGGTACTCATTTCCCAGGACAGTGATACTTCACAGGGTCTGGAAACAAGAAGAGAGCATTTTATAAAACCAATTGAGGATGCACTTGGAATGCACTAAGATGCTTTGGTGATGCTTATTACAGAAAATACAGACTTGTTTTCACCTTTGTTCTTAAAATGGTTATTCCTACTGCGTGCTTCATCGTGGCTGCACCAGAGTGTATGTTTGTTCTAGCATGGTCTGGTACTCGTTCTTGCCAAATCCTTGCCGAAGTACAAAATGTGTCAGATTTTTGGGATGAAATTCTATCCAAATTATTCCAGTACACAGAAATCTGCAGCCTCAACAGAAAGACTTTCTCCATCTGAAATAAAACATTAGCATTGCTATTGATGGGCTCACTTTCCCCAAGCAAGCTTCATCATCAGATGGTTATAATTAGGTTCTGACACTCAATCTAGTCAATCTATATTAAAGAAATAGGAAGAGAACTTGACTTTAGTTTTGGGAAAATTACATATTTAAAGGATTAGAGTATCAGCCACAGAGTGATTTTATATTAAGTAAAAGCTGCTGTTAGGAAAAGAAAATAAAGAAAATCTCAAAGCTACTCAGTCAGCTCCATTGACTGCATGTTTTAAGAAGGGAAACCTTATGGATCATAAATAAGATACTATTTGTTTAATGAGAGATCTGTATATTCCTGATTGATATGTTATTTTTAAGAAACTTTGCTTCTAATTCACATAAATATCACGTAAACATCCACATAAAATTCAAATTACTATTTTACCTCTATGAAATGTTAATTTTCTGTTCTTCCCCATCGAGAATAGATTTAAAAGGCTGCGTAGTACTTCAGACTTCTAGAAGCTGTGAGGTTTTACTTGCAGAACCAATGACCAAAGGATGGTTGGGTGGTCTAATGTTTACCCCACACCCAGATGTTTTATGTTTTCGAGAACTTCCGTGGTTGAATTTGAATATTTCATTTTTTTATTCTGCATACTAAATAATTAATGCATGTTATTCAAGGAGTAATGGAAAACTGTTAGCTTCAGCGTGGTTAAATAGTATAATGAAAGCCTGAATTATAATATCTTTGACATTTTAAATGAAACTGTGTTCATATATATTATTTATATATTATCCATTCATAAATATATACACTCATTTGTGGCAATCAGATGGTTTTAAAATTACTTGTTATTCATCATGGATGTACACATGAACCTCCTGCATCCCCACAGAAAAGTAAGTCTTTTGTCCTCTACTGTTTTCCATCAATGGACTCTTTCAGTGTTTTTTCATTTCTTTGTTTTTAAGAATATCTTTACAGCTTTATTTTATTGTGCATCATAGCTTTGTGTTGCCTAATTTTATCCATCTATATGAAAATTTAAAATGATGAAATGCAGATTAAAAAGAAAAAGCTAAATATTTATGTTCATATTATTTCTAAACTAAACTGCAAGTTCTCTTTTGTTGCAAATTTGGAGCTCCAGGAAACCTCAAGGGAAACTCCAGTGCCAAAATGTAACGCCAGTTTTTCTTGTCATCCTAGACCTAGTTGTCTAATGGTCTACTCTGAGTCTAAACACACCTAGTAAGACAACCCTTATGTTCTGACAGACAGTTTGCTTTGTCAAAGCACAGCAAAAAAAGGCCATTTTTACATATATTAGTTGGCCAGTTGGGATGCCTGTCGTGAAAGTAGGATTCCTAAGGGCAGGTCCATCCCTTGTCTGTTGAAGACATGTCTACATCTCACATCTCCAAGGATTCCCTGTGTTAGGTTGGAAAGGATTAAGCTTTTCTTCTCTTCTCGTGGTAAAGATGGACTATCGTGCAGTAAACTGCAAAATAGAGGCTCTGAGAATTTGGTAGACAAAGGGTAAATTGAACCCGAAACAGACAGCATTTTTCTGAAGATTACACCTCTGGGTCAGGGATGGGTTTGAAACACACTGTTCCCAGTAGGTGCTGTTATTATCTTCTATAGGTATTTCTCAGTTTTGTCTTGAGACTTCTTTTCTGGGAGGGAACAAGTCAATATTATTTGATTTTTTTTGCATTGTTGATGTACTCATTTGCTTACTCATGAAACCCAATGACTGGAACATATTTGAAAAAAAATTCCCTAGTTCTTTCCTAAAGCACTTTCAGCTCTCTCAGCTGCTCTTATGGTCCTATGTGTGTCAAAACTAAGCGTTGAGAAAAGTGTTGAGTCTGCCATTTTAACCTTAATTTGAAAGGAGAGTTTGTATCTGAATTAACAGGTGGCCTTATAATATTTCAAGCTCCTCATGAGATTCCCTTAAGTACTGAGGGCACTATCTTCTGAATGCTGAGTACCCATCTATTTTGAAGTTCTTAGATCTGAATGATCATCCTGAATCAGTTTAGGAACTCAGAGTACCCTCACTATCTCTGACTCTCCTATTCCACAGTGTAACACCTCCATCTCTGTTTGGAAAAAATTAAAGGCAAAAGGAAACGTATGCTTTCACAGTCTCAATGTCAGTCTCTTCTGTTGCTAGTGTAGTCTTTCTGTCTAAAGACAACTTTTCTTTTGGTACAACAACAGGACTAGAAGAGCTGATTAGTGCAGACATCCAGATCACCCACATCTACACACATACACACACCAAAGTCAACTGTGAAAAATAGTCAGGTATGGAGGTAAGCAGAAGTAACACTGCTCACCTGGCTGTTATGCTCAAAACTTTCTAAAGCATATTATTTGTGATTTCACTCTCTTTTACTTGGTACTGTCTCGAAAATTAGCCCAACGCCAACAATCCTTTGATTATTCATTACAGCTTCCAGGAGGCCGGCTGCCACTTCTGCCACTGAGTCATAGGTATTAGACTTCATTAAGCTTGAGTACACGTGATGCCTTTCTTGGCATCATCACATCTGTGTCATGGAAATGAACAAAAAAATACTTTTAGGTCATTTATTAGTTCACTGATTTAACTCATTCACTCATTTAAGTATCTCTCTTCTTTGACATTCCATGTCGTTCTTCCTAGTTACAATGAACAAACCAGCTTCTTAGAAATACTCAAATCATTGTTTGGCTCTGATTCTACATGAGTGTCTCTATGGGTAGGTGTCCTGCTTTTGTCTGGGATAGAGTTAATTTTCTTAGTAGCTAGCTGGAGTTAAGTTTTGGATTTGTGCTGAAACCAGTGTAGGTAATAGAGAGATGTCTTAATTATCACTTAGCAGTTCTTGCATAGAGTCAAGGTCTTTTCTGCCTCTCACACCATCCCACCAGTGAGTGGGCTGGGGATGTACAAGAAGTTGGGAGGGGACACGACTGGGACGGCTGACCCCAACTGACCAAAGGGATATTCTATACCATATGACACCACACTCAGCAGTAAAAAGCTGGAGGAAGAAGAAGGAATGGGGGACATTCGGGGTTATGGCATTTGACTTCTCAAGTAACTGTAATGTGTGATGGAGCCCAGCTTTCCTGGAGATGGCTGAGCACCTGCCCGCCAATAGGAAGCAGTGAATGAATTCCTTGTTTTGCTTAGCTTGTGTGTATGGCTTTTGCTTTAACCATTAAATTGTCTTTATCTCAGCCCAGACTTTTCTCAATTTTAGTCTCACAGTTCGCTTTCCCATCAGCACTCAGTAGCTCTTTAGAGTCCCTTTAGAGAATAAGGGCCTCAGATACTTTAAACCCTTCTCAGCAGTACCAAGAGAGAAACTGCACTTTCCCACTGTACTTTTCCACTCCACTCTCACCAGATATAGCACACATCATATTCGTACTTTCAGAACAGTGGTCAACAATGTGTGCCCGAATCTCAGTTGCCTTGGCATTGAAATAGTATTTCACATGGCATACAAGTGGCAACATCAAATTAAAGGAATAATAGCACACTGTACTACAGAAATAACTAATGAATTGATGGAACAGTAAACCAGATTGCAGGCATCTTCAGCAGTACTCTTCTCCATTTGCCAATTCAGCTGAAGTACTTCTGTATAGAACTGTCTTTCCCATAGATTTCTACCTCCTCTCTTTTTAGAATTTTGGTATTGGTATATACTCCTTTTCTCTCGGTGCTGGTATCAGATCATGTTTATTCCTTCAATTCCTGCTGCAGAAATCTTATCCAAGGTTGGATTATTTCTTCAGTCATCTATTGAAATCAGCTTCTTCCTGCCTTCCCAGAAACTCATCACATTGGTGAGAACATTAACATTGAGATAACATAACTTGTTTGTTAACTATCTCCAAGAAGATATTTACCATCAGCCATGTGAAGTTCCAGAATAGCCTCCCAGCAGAACTGGAAGAAATAAAACATATCAGGTCTAATGTAGGTTTTTCTACTGAGCAGGAGTTACTTCCGGCACAAAGAGATAGGAGGCTTGTTTGATGTCTGTTCACTGTGTTTCTATGTTATTCCTACATGTATAGAAGCAGAATATGTCATCATGAAAGAGTTTATTTCTGTTAAGTTTGTGGGTATGGACTAGATCATCCAATGTGGAGCTGAGTAGCCCAATTTACCAGCGTCTATATTGAAGAGCTGCACTTTGGTCATATCTATACAGATGCTGTAGAATGGGCCCTGGGACATATTACAAGTCCTGCATTATGTAAATTGAAAATTTTTGGTAGCCTCAGGTCATGGAACATGAACCAAAACTCTGGTGGTGGTCATGCTAGTGTTTAAAGTACTCGAGAGAGCAGCCCCTCATATAGCTCTCTTTGGTGCTTCTGCTTGATGATTCTTATGTGTTGCGGACACTTTGCTTTCTGTCAATTGTCCTTTCCCCCCTCATCACTCTTTTGATGTCAACCAGAAGCCATCTGACTGGTCTATTCTGCTTCAGTTTAATATTACTTTGGAGAGTACCAGATAACAGGGTACTCCCTCCAAGAGGCACAGGGACTACCTTCCTCCAGTCAGGCTTAAGAGCCCTGCCAAAAAGTTCAAAGAACATCTTGTTTTACAACCACGGAAAGAAATACAAAAGAAATTCTTGCCCTTCACATGCTAGAGTTGATACTTTTATCTCCAAGGTCTGTAAGACATGGTACAGCCATCTCCCTTTTGTCTTCGCCCCTTGGATTTCTGCTGTGTGCACACCATGCAGAGTAAAGTTTGTACAGCTCTGTGCAATACCATTTTAAAGTACTTTAGTTCAACTAAATGCTCCATGAGGCAGAGACTGAGGCCAGGAATTGAGATTTGGCAAGGTTGCCCTGGTATCACTGTTTGGGGAGTCAGGCCCTAAACTGGAGGTGCAGGAGCTGCTTGTATTTCTGAGCAGTTCACCATGGCCCTAGTTGACAGAGGCTAGCAGAGTGATGGCTTCACAGTGAAACTTAGGAAAAAAAGAAAATGCTATTCTCAACAGAAGGATCAAGCATCTTGTCAGGGAATTCAAGAGTAGTCTAAGAGCAAATGATAAGCCATATTCACAAAGAACGAATGAAGATGTCTTGAATGATGCATCCCAGCTTTTCCACTAGATGCTCTTTTCTCCAGCAACCTTCTCATAGTTGCATCAGCAACAGGTTCACACTAACTCACTGACCATATTGCTTAACATGATCTTGACCACTATATGGCCTAGTACAGTTCAATGTGGCTGTAGTGCCTGGAAAAGTCTGATCCTTAACCACTCAATATTTGATTCCAAGATCCAATATAGAATATAAGACTGTTGTGTTACAGCTGCATATCAGGGCTGGTTTTTTATGATTATCGGTTTACTTACTTTGAGAAAAGTATTTTAAGAAGACAAATGTCTAAGATAGTTGCACTGCAGCTGATGCATGTTTTATGTGGCTTTTGAGAAGAGAGAAAGGGCCATTCTTAGCCAAGAGCTGTGGGTGAGAAAACTCCTCATCCCCAAACAAGGATGAACAGCAATGGCAGCTTAAATGAGTGCTTTAAAACACTTTCTGCAATGACCTCTTTTCTCAGGCCTACTGTGAAAAATTTAGATTTCTTCTCCTTTCTGCCCCCTGAGAAAAGCTTTATGCAGGTTTTCGGCAGTGATAAATAGTATGGTTGTCATAATGCCTTAGTCTTGATTGATTGCTATGTGTATTTTACGTGGTATGTTATACGCTTTTTTCCTGACACTGGTTTCCTGTCATTAGTCAAACGTAATTTCATCTGATACAATGGCTGAATTTCCAGATGAAAGGTAAGGGCTCTGATAAAACCACAGTGGTGAAATTCAGGGGAAAATTAATTTCAGTATAGTTGTTCTGCATTTACAACAGTGTCATTCAAAGTAGAATGTAATGCTGCACACATTTTTAATTAGAAATAGTTGTTTAAATACAATGCTTCTTTCCATATATAGTGACTGTCATATACACAGAAATGTGATTTTCCTTGCTTGAAGGACACTAGGGATGGCAGGGAAAGACTCATTTTACCTTCGCATCTGACACAGGTTAAATGCATATCTCTGCTAAGCCCAGATCTACCCTGTCTGTGACAGTAACACCTTTCCTCTGAGCAGACTGTCAGTGGTTGTGGTATCACAGTCGCATTCCAGTGCACAAGAGCAAACTGTTCACAGAAGTCATAGGAGAAAAGAAGTATGAGAGGATTGTGTCTGATTTGACTGTAGGGATTTCTTTGTATTTGGTTGATTTTTATCCTATTTTAAAAATTTCTGTGTTATAGAAAAGATGTTGAAAAGCAGAATAATAAATCAGATTCTGTTCACGAACTGTTTACTGGAGAGAATGAAAACACTCATGCTGGGATTACCTGTTACAACAAATAGAGAGAGATACTGCAGTAAGCCTTTTCAAAGATTGCCTGAGCACAGGCATCTCAGGGAGCATGGCAACATGTGCATTCAGTAAGGATTAATATAGCTTGACACAGCTAGAATAGTAATTAAAGAAGACATTGCAGGTTATGGCTCCTGATGAGTTAGTTAGTCCTTTTCTGGGGTGTACTGGAAGTCACAAGGCCAAAGGCCAGGTGACTTCATGCTTCTCAGAAGACGCCATGACATACATCCTGGAACAGCAAAGGGATATTTCAGAAACATCTTACACGGACAGAGGCCTCCTACAAACACCAGTGTGAGCCCCAGGACATTTTTCAATTGTGACTGTTAATTTAATAAACTGGCACATCTATGAACAATTAGGAGCAGATATTCAGCTACTGCTTGTAGATTACCCCAATGCAATCACATAGTTCCATGCTTCTCTTTCTACGGCCTTTTGAGATCACAAATACAGGCTTTTTTACCTGTTTAGAGAATTCTAAGTGCCAGCCTGTAGAAGCTCAGTCTGATTCTTGATAACCTTGATAAATATGTACATCTCTCTTACATGAAGGAGGATCCTTTCTTAGAACTGATGTATTAAGAATTAAGTCACAGAAAAACTGCAGTGCACATGGGCAGCACAAAGTAAGTAAAACAGAACACAGCCCAAAGTGTAATAACATCACAAGAGGAATAATTTGAAAGGAGGTGGCTTGTTACAAAGTGCAACCTATGTGGAACAGAAGTCCAATCCAATGTCTTTCTCCCCAGCCTTGGAAGGGTTGAGGCCTGATTAGTTATGCTCTGTACAATGCTGTGAGATTGTGAGATCCTCAGGTAGTGCTCTGTAAAACAGCAACTTTATTTCATTTTCTGTTAGAAAATGGTACAGTAATGCTTGTCTGAAGCATAGAAACAAGGAGCCAATGGCAAAAGTGAGAAGGACATCTAGGAGCCTGGATATCAGTTAAGGTCAACAAGCAATTGATGTATAATTGTATCTTCTATAACATACCTCCACTTTCAATGAGAATAAGGTATTGTAGCAAATCATTAACACTAGCGGAGTTATGCCACTTTGTAATGTAATTTAGATACATATATACGTGAGCACTGAGAAAATAAAAAAAAAAATAAAGTGGAAGTGTACAAGGATCCATCAAGTTCCACGAGGATCTTCATCATAATAACTATTAGCCTTGGAAAGCACTGCAGTCTATGCAAGCGAAAAGGTCTCTGCTGGCTAAGTTGCTGCAATTTTTTTTCAAAATTTTATAAACAAGATACAACCTAAATTCTCTTCTGATTAGTAGTCACCTAATGACTGGTTTGAGCTGTTCTGCCAGTGCCAAGCGTGCTCATTCACTGGTGAGTGCCCTGAAGCTACAGTCCACAGTTCTCAAGGAGGCTCCCCTTTTGGAGGACAGGCAGCTTCAAAGTGGGAGAAATCTCTGTGAAGGTTCACTTGAAAGTTCAGAGACCCTCTGGAAAGAGTTTCATCCATTTGGGACTCAGCATTGGGGTGCATCGCAGCAGGGAGCCAGACACCAGCTGTGTGGGACAGTAGAATTGTTTTCCTAGCTGAACGGTACAAGGAAATCAAACTCTCACTAGGAAAGTATTTCTTAGCTCTGGAGAGCTCGCTTTTTGTTTATTTAGCTGGTTTTATATTACATTCTTCAGAAATGTAATCACATCTAAGCAGAATGAGCATGATGTCTTCTTGTGTTATACAGATTTTGATGCCGTATGAGACTTGTGATAAGATGGGAAAACAGGGTCGGAAAATTACCTGCAAGTATTTGCTTATCTAGAAGAAAAGTATTGGCAATGCTTCCAGAAGGCATTTGTTTTGCCTTGCTACTGGAGCAGGAGCACAGGAGTGGAGAGCTAAGGAGAATCCTCAACCACTGTAAGCTCTTATGCTTCAGTGCCTTCAGTATCAATATAAGGCAGCTGAGGGTTTCCTGGGTGGGTCCCTGCTCCCTGCTCTGCTACTGACTTACTATACTGACAGTCTCAATTTACTGATTCACGAAGAAGTGGCTGCAGCAGTGATGACCAACTTGCCATGCTTTTTTCATGATTAATCAGCAGATTGCAAAATATTTGAACATTGTACTGGAATAAAGCACTAACAGTTTAGAGCAGTTTTTATGGGGTATGAAAATGCTTCTGTTTCAGATCAGCCTTTGAGTTAAAATGAAAAGAATGTGTACTACCATCCTTCCTCTTAGGACAGTCAAGTGTATTCACCTCTACTTAGAGAAAAAAACAGTGAAATAGCCATAAATTGCTTCAGCAAATTACAGTCTAGACTTGCTGATTTGTTTTAACAACATGAGATATCAAACCCATATGCAAGCATTATTGTAAACTGCTGTTCCTAAATGCCTGTAAACGCATTGTCCTGTAGACTAAGTATCACTGCAGCCAAGTAATTACTTAGACTTAATGTGGAATTTGTAACAGCAAAGGAGTATTCACTGTGTTACTTGTAGTAGTCTGTTTTTTCTCTCCCATTGACATCGTTAGACAGAGTGGCTGGGTCATCATTGTCATTTGACAGCAATGCAGCTTGCAGAAGATGAGAAGGCTATTTGTGGTTAGGTAGCACTGACACAGACAGTGAGCTGTGTACCTCTGAAAGGAAAATGAAATAAGAGTCAGGCTGCATTTAATTTTTAATGTTTTTTTGTGGTTGTTCAAGTTTGTCTTTATAATTCATAGTGCCCACAAGATGTACTCATTTCCTTCAGAACTACAGCTGTGGAACGCTTGGAGGATTACCTTTGTGGTTTCCCCACAACAGAACTTTGTCCCCTTCTAGAAGATCATGAAAGCTGCTGTTGACCACAGTAGTCTCCTTTCCTCTGATAGGCTGTGGTATTCAGCCAAGCGCATACACATCAAGTATAGGGCAGTCACAAATTCATAATTATTCCCAATGAAAATAAAATATGTACGAAACCTTTTCTTTTCATCTGCCATAGGTTTTTGCAAACTATTCATTATAAAACAGCTATTCAAGATTTTCAAACACAGGAATCTAAAACTGAGGACAGAGTCATCTGTATTGTACCTTTGACGGTGGCTTCTTGGGCTGACTTACTGGTTGCACAACTGGCTAGTTAATTTTGGAAATTGGAACTATTAAATACACAGAATAATTGATATACGGAATTTCTGTAGTAAATTAGTGGCCTTTGGATTTCAAAATGAAACAAAACATCTCACAAATCAAAAAAATTGAGTAAATCTGCTCCCTAGAAGTGAAATAGTGCAGAATTGCATTGTAAACATGGAGCCACTCAAACTGAAAAAAAACAAATTACAACTCTCCCTCCACTACAGTGTTCATTTTGTGGTATGCATTCATTCCCTTGTGTTCTGCACACACTGCTCTCACAACATACATAGGCAGAAGGAGGAGGCCAAGGTGATACTGTATCCATACTCTAACCTTTTAAAATCTTCACTGTGTAGTGCAGCATCTGACTAACCACATTTAGCTCCTGCAGGATTTTCCAACCTCTCGCTCAGAATAGGGCTACAATCTGGGGGAATTTGTTCGGAACATAGCAATGAGGCATTTGCAGTCTTCTTTATACAATTGCTTTTTCGCTTTCAGCTTTATCAAACTCAGCAGATATAAATAATATAAGGCCTTCCCATTTCCTATGTGAGATCATGAGTAAGGGGGTGCTTCTTGACAGATGTCCAGTGAGTATTTTCAGAAGTGATTTTTCAGTCAAATGTAACCTTTATAGCTGTCTAGTCAATTTAGCAGTGGCATCTCAGTTTTCAAACTTCAGCCAAGTTTTCTCATAGCTGTGACTAAAGCAGCTCAGTAGAACTTCCAAACAGGACAACACAGCTCTTTTTCTGCTTAAAATTATTTAAACACTTTTTTTTTTTTCCTTCAGAAAACTAAAAGGCAATGTCTCTCAACCAAGGAAGGAAAAAAATCTTCATAGTCTGAAGAATGCAAAATTTAAGTAACTATGGCACATATCCTAAGGTCTTTGCATAGAACTATTACAGACGTTTAGATACAACTTCTTTTGTCACCCATGGGATGTTAGAACACTTTTGGCTCTCCAAAGGATTTTGGGCAGATCCTCTCCTACAGAAACAAAAGGCATTTGTGTTGTGGAATAAAGATGGGAAATCAGAACAGTAAAATGACATTGGTAAAATATCAATACATAGTGAGATTGACCTAGATTAATAAAATTTCAGTTATGCTTGCTAAGAACTCATATAATTGACTGTATGTAAAAATAAAAGCAGTAAAACCACACAAATTACAAACTAAGAGATGCAAGCAGCTCTTATACTCTCTCTAGCACCTTAAGCTGTAATTTATTTTAGAATTGATTTAAATGTAGAATTTGATTTTTGCAATTAGGAAAGTACGAATTTTCTTGTTTACTAGCAGGAAGTACTGAATTCTTAAAACACATTCTGTCTGAAAATTGTCCACTTTAATACAGGTTGGACCCTTTGGTATAAACTCCCAGTAAATGCTTAAACATACCATTCCACCATTTTATTAGTACATAAACTGTTCTTGATGCATAAGGATCACAGCAGAAAAAAGTGTGACCCGTAGGATGACCTGAGAAACTATTTGTGCTGATAAAATACCATGTTCTCTCTTCATAACAAAAATGTGAAACACAAATTGTCAGAGAGGTAAAAAGTGCACACTATACAGCTCTAGAAGACTTAACACTAACACGTTGGGTGTATTAACATATTGCTTCTGATTTACTGGAAAATATTTTGCAGTATATTACAAACAATGTCATTTAGAGAAATAGAAATTAAATTTATTGAGTTGGACCAAGTCCAGTAAGTTCAGGACCAAATAAATCCCATAGATTATCCATGGATCTCTTCAATACACTGGTGAACAACAATTATTTAATGAGATCATGCTTACTAGTTTGTCATCAGATTGTAAAATGTTTTACCTGAACTTTCATTAAGTGCAAACTAAAATAAATATTAAAATGGAAGATGAGATGATAGTGAAGCTAATGAGAAATTCCTTTCATCAGTAAAGACTTTTTCTTCCACTATGATTTTTGAGGAACAGCCTGAACTACTTAGCTGAGAAGTGATCCAGTGACAACACTTTATGTATAGTGAGGTTCACAATAGCTACTTTTTTGACAACTTTTGCGCATTTTTACTTCAGAAATAGTTTGTGGTTCTTGTATTGGAATAAGTTCTTTTTCCTTTCCACTTATAACCCTGGGGTTTCTAGCAGTGATACCTTTGAGAAGAATGTTGTGGTTGAAACTTTCAATTGCTGTACTAATCCATCTCTGGTACTCATTGTAGAACTACTGTGCAATTGAGAGGAAGAGAGCAACAACTATTATTTTTAGCAGTCATCTATTTGCCAGGCAAAGTGCTGATGACTAAATAATTTGTTACACATGTACTGGTCCAGATTCTGCTTGTCTTTTGCAATCAAAGCTCTCCTTGATGAGTCTAGGAGAACTGAGAATGCAAGCATAGCCAATTCATTCCCCTAAGTGAAAAATTTTCCTTTACATTTTTAACGTGCTTGTATCTGCAGAAATATTAAAATAAATTATTAAAACTATAAAAAAAACCCAAAACACCAAACCTATTGACAATCCATATTATCATCTAAAACCAAGGATATCACAAAACCATTGCCACTCATCAGTCAGCATCTGAGCTCAGTAACTGTCATTCCTTTGATGCCCACCATATCTCTAAGTTTACATGTGTCTGTGGTCTCATTCACTCTTTTAAATGGTATCCGATGGCTACATCTAGGTTAGTAAATCAAACAGTGTTCCCAGGAGCAGGACATCAACTACTTCCGCTATTAAATTGCCACGTAATTCCTGGGATGGCTGTGTCCAAGGCCAGCTAGTGATGTCCCATCTAATTCCTGGGCACATAGGCCAGAGACCATTATGGTTTGCATGTGGCCACCATGTTTTGGAGGACAACAGAGTTTAGCAGTTGAGATGTTGACCAGTCAATGAGAGTTTCCTTCAGCACTAAAGAATGGTCCTGTGCACATGGATTTACTTGTATGGGCATAACCAGTGAGTACAATATCAGAAAACAGCCTCTGATAACTCACCTGTGGTAAATTCAGTTCTTTCACCAATAATTTCAGGATGCAGAATATGACAGTCCAGATATCATCACGAACAACCACGAGGTTTTTTGCATTACCAGAGAAGTACATGAAGTTTCAAAAATTCTCATTATAAGTTTTTGCACCCCAATATCTAGGTTTGCGTTCAGGTCCTGTGATTCATTCACTAGAAGCAATTCCATTGTAAGAGTACCATAGAGATTTTCTCTCCTATCCTCCAGATGGTTGTTATTACAATTAGGGGTGATCATCCATCAGCTCTCAGTTCTGTTTCTATGATGTCAGTTCTTCAAGAGACGTTATGAATATAAATGACAACACACTATGGTTTCTCACGCTTGAGAGGGGCTGTTAAAATGTATATATTCACCACTTTTTTTCTTCTTGCTTGTGGAATGAGGCTAAAGACATATGCACAATTTCTTTGGGTTTCCACAATGAGCAATTTCAGCACATAAGCTGTGTTCCTCCCTGGCCAAAATTTCCATCTGCACCTTACTTTCAGAAGCTGGAAGACAAGCAGTTGTTTGCAAGGAAGGGCTGATGACGTCAAAGCTATGTTTGATGCAGATCTGGAGTGCAGCTTGAGATTATAACTTCCTTTATACTTTGGTCCTTTCAAGAAAAGTTGTAGTTAGACAAAAGGCAGTTGATTATTTTATGTGGTTATAGAAGTTTCTGGGTGCCCTAGTAAGTCTGGATGCATAGCTGCTCACAATCATCTGGAGATATTAAAATTTAAGATCTGGACATGAGTGAAACAGAATTAAAAAAAAACCCTACCACACGCGATTCATTTTGGTGTCATTCAAAGATGTTATTTTTTACGTATCCTGCACCAGCATTCTACTTACCCATCTCTAAAGACACATCATGCAATTTTATGTTCACTGCTGCTTTTTCAAAAAAATTGCAGTTTCATAGAACATCAAAAGAGTAATAAAAAAGAAATGCATATTCATTTCAGAGAAGACAATAGAATTCATCATTGGACTTAAAGAAAAAATAATGCATTTTTAACTCATACTTCCAGTGCAATCTTACTAGAACCTGGTAGGTCTTGGTTGTATATTTGCTTGATCTCACAATGGTATTGATGTACTTCATTTTTTATTTTTTAGGATACAAAACAAAAGTAGCAGGTGTGTGAAAATATCTGGTCAGAGGCTATGCCCTTGAATTGCCAAGAAAGTTGGACGTCTGCTTACACAGTTTTGGAAAGGCATAATATTCATTCAACTCTGTGCTACTGGCCTTTACAAAAACTAGTGAGATGTGACAAAAGACCAAAGAGGTGCCTTTAGATATGTTAGAGCATAAAAAGTAGCTTACTAAGGAATTTAAGAAATACTTCCTCATGCTTATCAACTGTTTATGTGAAATAAAATAATATACATCTATTTGTACAGTAGCTTGCAAAGAAAGTGCATTATATCATCACCTCATACAATTTGTTATCATTGCAATTGGGCTGTCAAAAAGCTGGAGCTACTTAAGCATGGTGTGAAGTATAAATAGGGCATATACCACTCTGATTTCTGGTTGTGCACACATATTAAGCAATGCAGAAGGTAATCAGGCCACATTTAGGAAGCATATAGGATCTTCTCCACTAGTGAATAGAGGATTCATCAACTGCCCTCGGTATTTAATGCAGGCAGATTCTCTGCTGGACACTTGATTTGACTTTGATAGAAGGAAGTTTCTTCCTTGTAATAACAGGGCTTCATCATAGAACACACAGGAAATTCCAGTGGCCCATTTTCATCGTCAGCTGGTGTGTTTATCACTGTTAATGTTTTTGTGGAAGGAAAAGCTCTGAAACTTTTGTATTTGCCATTGTCAAATGTTTTATTTCCAAAGTGGAACATTTATTTTGAATCAAGGGCACTTAAAATTCAGTGTGTCAATACCCAAGTCCTTTAACTAAGTACAACAGCAGACAGACAGTAAGAAGGGAAAGATTTTTTTTTTTTTAATTGGAGATATGGAGAAGACTGTAGCTGCTAGAGAAGTGGAAGAGATCTAGAAAAATTCCAACGATATTGAAGATTATCTCCACATAACTGTTGTGGGTTGGATGTTGCCATTGAGCATTCAACAGGAGTTTGTGCCACATCAGGTAATAGGCTACGCAGAAGAGAAGATCCAGAAATGTTTCTGGAGTCCATAGTGAAGTCCAGAGAGACACAAAATGAAAAAGGAGGAGATTAAAAATAAGATTTACAGACATGTATTGATGAGACGACCTGAAAAATTCATCTGTGAGTGGTAACAGTAACCCATCATATGATATGACAAGGAGGACAATATAGAAGTAGAATTATTAGCATATTTCTTGCATGGTATAATGAAAAAAAGAAACAAAAGATTGGATAGAAAGGAGATTCTGTATCAAGAAGTAGAGAAGAAATATGGTGGACACAGTCAATGGTGAAGCAGAAATCATCATGATATTTAGAAGATTATCAGAAAGAACAAAAGGCAGAATGGTACTCAGAAAGGTGGAAGCAAGTTAAAAATGGAACCTAAGATCCATACTAAGAAAAGGCCGGTCTGCCTCACAGAGGACCACTTGATAAAGATTAATAGATGTGCAATGGTAGAGAGCAGAAGGGTAGAACTTAAAGGTGAGTGCAGTGTAAGTTTCAAGTCTTGAAAGACCAGGCCGCCAGGCAAAAGGATCCTCGTGGCACCAGAAAAAGTGCATAACCCATATGTCGTTTCAAGAGTGCCTTGTAAAAGTTCCTGTTCAATAGATGTGAAATGATTGTATCATCTTAAAAAAAATATTCACAAAAGTGATGTAAATGAAAGGACAAAACCTAGTCATGTGGTATTGAAGCAACAACCACACATCCATCAGAAGAATTTCCTAGAATGTGAACCAAATGTTTGTGATACAGGCGGATGGTCAAAGCGAAACCAAATTACTTCGGTGAATTTTCCAATATGTTCAAGGTCAGAAGATCTGTAACACAGTGACAAAATGTGAAAGATTTGGAAAATCCATTGCCCCACATGATCTTCTAACAGTAAACCTACAAATTCTACCCATCACGCTACCACTGAAGCACACAAAATAGAGGACTTGTACCAGCAGATGATCATGATCTGAAAGACAATCAAGACTACCACTTGTATCTGAAAAACCCTTGCATGTATTAGTACAGACTTGTGATGCTGTGTTAAAAGCTTTTAATCTCAGAGTGATAAACACTGGAGGATGGCTTTCAGAGAGCAGAACTTATGAAATCATTATTTGCCCTTTCCCAAAGAAGTCATGAATAAGTGAAATACAAGAGGTTATTTAAGAGCCCTGAGGACCAGGGAGCAAACTTACAAGTACCAGCCTGGGAGGCATTGTCAAGATATACCACATCTGTGTTTGAGCAGATAAGACACACAGACCCTTGGACAAGCTGAGATCTTTATTCTCTCCCACTAATAACATTCTCAATAGGGTGCAGGTGCCTCCTGTTATTTTGAGGAATTCCATCTAGCTTCTCCTGCCAGCTCCTAAGAAGCCAAATATACACAAAGTACATCCACCCAGTGCATACTATTACAGTCTATAAACATTGCAGAATGATGGCGGATTATTCACTGGGAAGACTGGAAGCAAGAAGACATGGTTTCCAAAGTCACTTGAATGCCAATACTATAAATACTACACATATGACAATAACCCGCTTTACCTTTTCGCAACATATGGGACACTGGAGGTAATTTTTTTTCCATTATTGGAATAATACCTGGATACTGGTGAACTCATTAGCTGATCTGAAAATCTGGAAAGGGCTCCCAAAGGCAATGCAGGTCCTAGTTTAAGAGACTAGGGAAATAAGGAAAAATCATACTGGAAATTTAGTATAAAATAATTACAATTTTTTCCGGATTTCTTTGTGGTCAATAGAATTTTTATAGCACCTTTTGTTATTGAAATTCTTCAAATTTTTTTCCTGCTTACTTTTTCTGCCTTCACAGAGAAGCATGAGGACAAAAAGTGTTTTTCAAAAAAGCAACAACACCTGTTTTATTATATGAAATGTAACACATATACTTCTTTCTCTTGTGCATATATACACCAAATAAATAGAGTCCATATGGCTTTCTGAGTATGTATGTGTTCACATTCACGCCACACATAGTTATCCTTTCAAGAAGTCACCTGCTAACTCATGTGCTATTCTGCAGAGCAGGACTGCTCCTACTGTTGCAATACTGCACTGAAGAAGATGCTGATCTGTAGGGCAGATGTTATTCCCGATAAATTCAAAGTCTGGTAGTGTTTAAAACATTGCTTTTTTTTCCTACTGAATTAAATATTGATTTAATTGAAGCTTTTTCTGCCTGCAATTTTGAGATCATGGAACCTTGTTTCTGAGGCTTGTACATATTGCTTCATGGTTTGTAATATATCAGTAATGTCTTGGGGCTTTCTGTTTCATTGCAATTGCATTTACAGTAATAAATTGTTCAACAAACACTGAATTTTATTAAACTGGCAAAATATGTGATAAAGCTAAACAAGCCCACAGCCAGCTGTGCCAAAAGCAAACAAGTATTTTCTTTTAAATGCTAAAATAGTGTGCAAATGAGGCTTGGCAAAACTAAAATGCAGAATAATTCCAAAAGTGAAGTGTGTATAAAATTAAAGTTCAAGAGAAGAACAGTCACATCATCCAGCTGCAGCTCCACTACAGGAGGAATTCATCATTCCACATGTAAGGAAATCCTCAGCCATTTTTTCCTATCCTTGGCCACATTGTATTGCTTCTTTCATACAGTTAACTGAGACACTAGATCCCTGTTCCTGAGCTGGAGCAAATGATGCTCCTTCTTTAAAGTTCTTTTTGGGTTAATTTTCACCTGCCTATATTTACGGGTCAAGAACCAGCAAACACTTGCACAAATGAGGACACACTGCATTCTCAGGGATGAGACAATAGGTCTGGACAAAACAGGCAACTCTTTACATCAGCCATGCTGCCTGATCTTGCATACGGCATAAGTCTGAGAACCCCTAGAAGTGATGCCCTCTACCACCTCTTCCCTTTGCTTTCTACTTTCCCTTCCCATCTTTCCTCCTGTGAATGAGTGTGAAAGAAGAGGGACAGCCTTGGCCTCGCAATTCCTGAGCTTCTTGAGAACCAATGAAATGACCATAAGGGTTCATCCTCTGGTCACCTGCAGCAGCAGTGCCATATTCATGCTGACTGGCAGGCACCTCACCCCTAAAAACCCTATGTGTTTTCAGTGTGAAATAAAAATAGTTCATTCAGTGTTTTGGTTTAAATTAAATACATACAGTTTCTTCTCCTTTTCTCTTGTATCCTGTCTTGAGTATTACAAAACAACAGTTTGCATTTTATGGTTTTATCATGCCTACACATATCCAAGATCATCGGTAATTCAGAGGTGAACACTGCAAGACAAGGCAACTGCACACAATCAAAAGAGGGCATAAATATTTCCTTAGTTCACCAATTAGTAGAGGTAAAAAGACTTGCAAGTGTCACTTCACAATGATGAAAGAATGGAAGAATATCATTCAGACAAAGAAAGAATATTTTCAGGAGCTTTGTGTTGAGAACTTTAATGACTCATTCCCTAAGAGCGAGAGATTTACTAAAAGCATTTTTTCTCTTTCCCATTTTCAGTGGCCGTAGCAAGGCTCCAGCAAGGACAGGAGATACTCCTCTATTGAGAATTCATCTAACTAAACACAGACCTTGTCAATGAAGACATCTGCAGCTGCGCTAAACCTCTCGATTCCCTTTACAGTTAATAGAAAGAAAAAGTTGCTTATAGTGTGTGATTTAGCTTATGCCTTGGACACCTACTTTAGGATGAGGTATACCCTACGAATGCATAGTTTGCTCCACTGACAATAAATTGAACCTGAGATAAATAGCTTGTAAATAGACAACTAGACTGTATGCATTTGAAGTGAAGTAAGATGAACCCTTCTGCTGCTGACTTTAAATATGAAGTTTCCATGGAAGGAAATATTATTTGCAGCAAAATCACAGCCTTGTTTTGATTAAATTTTTTTCTGAAGCTGCAATCCATTAACACTCACTCATGCAGATTGTAATGATGTATTGTATACTCTTGTTAAGTCTTATGTAATAGCTCTAGTGTGTAACAATGTCATGGTAATTAGAATCACAGTTTAAATTATTATGAGGCATTTTCTGTGTGCCTTGTGCTTTTAAAATATGACTTCTCTCATTTGGCAGCCATACTGCCAAGGATGTGGCAAGGCACCCACTAAAGCTTCTATTCCAAATCAAAGCTATTGACACCCAAGGAAAGTCAGAATCCTCTTTAATTCTGTTTTCATTATCAATCCATAAGAAAACTTCTGTCCCTGTTTGAAATTTTTATTTGAAAATCAAGCAAAGAGAGCAAAATTGAGACTGACTTATAACTCAGGGTGCAACTGAGGCTGCACTACCAAAGGCATCTGCAGAGATCCTCCCCAGGCCACCTCGTGAGGCAGATTCAGAGCACATTGCTCCACGCTTCTATTGAAGTGTCTATATTCTGCCATTGCTCTTCTACAGTCTGCTTCTGCTCCAAAAAGAAGCCTGAGGCTGAAGAAGAACTGAATAAAACAATCAATAGTTTTGCATTCGGAGAAACAGCAAGTATGTGATTCAGGTTTTTGTAGCAGGGTGTGTAGTCAAGGCATTCTTGGCCCTTTAAGTAATTTCTTTTGATTCCCAGCTATCTGTTTCATATATTTGGTGTGCTTGTGGCTCTGGTAAAATAAAAATGCAGGCAGCTGAGGAAGCTGCTGCCAATACTGATGTGTGTTACTACTGCTATGGTAGTGTTCATTGTAGCTACTCCAGACATGCTCCATCCTTTGGGTACAGATTCTACTTCTAACCAGTGATTTGGTTGGATTGGTAAAACAGCAGTCAGCTGGCAGTGGGGAAACTCATAAAGGATGGCATAGCACCTGGAACAGTTTGTAAGGAAAATGAAAAGGGTCCTGGAAGATATGATAATAAGTCCCTATTTCCACTCCTGTTTAGCATCTTTTAAAGTACAGAAACACAAATCACTGTATTTACGAATAAAACACACTGCCCTACAAAGAGATCATTTCCCCTCCAAGTCCAGTGATTGTCTTGACAAAAGCATCTCACAAACATCACGAAAATAATGAGGTGTAGCTGAACACCAGAAAGAACCTGGAAAAAGGAACAAAGTTAATAAATAAGGATTGGGGGAATGCACAGGAGAATTCTTTGTGATACAGACTTGTGGTTTAGAAATGAGAAGATTTTTAAATGATCAGGATGTCAGGAGTGTTAAATAAGCATTCTGAGCTGGGAGAGCACTATAATTCCCTTAACTTCAGTACAATTTATTTCAAATCAGTCAAAAAAGACCCCAAATGTATATGACACACTATGCAGCTATGAGGAGATGAGTAACTGGGCTGGGAGCTGGAGAGGGGAATGCAGGAGGGAAGATCCAAATCCCTTTCGGTCACAGGTCTACAGGCATGCAGCCGCCTGTTGTGTCCTCCACCACCTTTGGAGGAAGCCTGTGGGACCCGCTCAGCTGCGAGCCTTCCCATCTCTCTTCCCCATCTTCTTCACCTACAGCTAATGGATTGGCAGTGTTGGCATGTCTGATGCTTCTTGTTCTCGTTTCTTGTGCAAGACAGAAGGACTCATCCTGGCAGGCAAGATATTTCTTCTGCTCTGCCATTAGAGGGGTCTTGCTGCTTGCTACAAGCAAGCACGAGACTGCCAAGCCCTGTAGGCCTGCTTAAGGAGAGCAGTGCTTTCACACTGCCCAGCGAGCAGAGGAGAAATGGGATGAAAACTGTGACATTAGGTCAACCTGTAATTTGCACGCATGGCTCCCTCCCACGCCCAGCACTGCTGCTGAGGCCTCTGCCTGTCTCCCAGCAGGGCTGGCCCTGTTCTTGGCGTCTGCCTGGAGAAGGAGGCCAGCAGGCAGTGGGATGCCTGTGCCAGCCCCAGGCTGTGCCCAGTCTGCCGCCTTAGCTCCCTATCTGCACCCCAAAGGCTGTTCTGTACTGCGAATCTGTTCACTTCAGCTGTAGGAAGCAACAGCTTCCAGTACCAAATTTAAGACCCTGCAACATATTACTATTAATGTTTGAACTATTAATATGACTATGAACTATTACATGTTCACATTTAGTTAATGCTCACAGGATCTAGTCAAGATTCTACAAAAATTCTTAATTAAGCAAACAGAGAGCTGTCTTTGAGGTAGCGATTCCAAGCTTTTAAACACTCAGCTAGTAAATGCTAAAACTGAAGCCTGCACTACCTTATCATATGAACTCAGAAACTTGGATCCGTGATGTTTGTTCAGTCCACTGCCATTTAAAAATCAATCTCAGGTGGCTTTTGGGATACAGTTTAGAGTATCAAGCTGTAGAGGAAGTGCTGTTCAACTTGCTTAAGGATTGTCAATATTGTCAATTCATCAAGTTGATTTACATTTCTTGTTTTCCCCAGCTTTCCAAAAGTGTCTCCTCTTTGCCTTTTTTCATGGCACGCTGAATGATGTAATTCTGGCAGTGTTCTCCATTCATGAGTGTCAATAGCCAGGGAGATTTATACCTTAAGGACAAAAACCTCCTCTGGCTATGGTCTCTTCTTGGCCTTTCGTTTGGGAGTCAAGAATGGAGAACTCATTTTAAATTGACTGTAAATACTAATGCTGACTTAGAAATTAAAAATGTTACTGCTTTACTATGTATCTTATGCTGTGTTTCTGCTTGTCAAAATGATAAGGAAAAGACCTCCACACTTTTAAAGATCACTTACAGAATTTTTACTTGGAATTTCTTATTTGTGGTGATGCCATAATAAACTTAAAAGCATGTTGATATACTCCTCTCTATATATTACCCCACACTAATTTCCTTAAAACAAATTTACTCATTTATTTTCTTATTTTCTTTCATGTTGGGAAATTTCAAACCTGATATAAGAAAATATCTGAAATTCCGACATTAATAAATTAATGCTAAGTAGGATCAAGCTCAAAGGCATTAAAGCACAGAGTCCTCAAGTTGTGTGATTCAAATTTCTTGAATTTCTTGTAATTTTCATCCTCTGATTTATCTTCTGGGACTAACCTTTACCATCGCTACACAAGTTAATTGCATCTGTAAATGCTCCATACATAAAATGAAGTTTGTCCATACCCTTGCACAGTGGGAAAGTGCATCTTAATAAGAAAATGAATCATTTGGTTCATGCAGAAGACAAATTATCACTTTGTTCATTCACAGCATGTACGGATCCTACATGTGTACATTCTTGCTTGTGCCACGGCTGCCTTGGAGTTGTTTACTCCTATGTCCTACCTACTTGAAGGATCCCAAGTTATATTACTAAACTAATTCCCCAAAATTACAACTCATACACAGGTCACAGACTTGCATGGTTTGCTGAGTTGGTAGACTCTAAGTTAAATTACTATGTTCTTCTTCCTTGGTAGGTATTACTTCTCCGAACTGTACCTCTCACCGAATTATTATTGAACTGACTGATGGGTTTCATAGTAAAAGAGAAAGGTCTTTTAATAAAAAGCCGAGGAAAACAGGACATTTTGAGTTTGCTTTTTTGTGGGTTTTTTAAATTATTTTTTCATTTTAATTTAGTGATACGTAGAACTAGCTGTGCTACCTACAAAAAGCTTATGGTGAGTTTTCTGCACTTTTAAACTCTCCCCTCAAAACTCTTTGCATTTACCATTATTATGTGAGATCTGGATCACTACCTTTTTGATTGATTACTGCAAAATTGCACCACAACAGAACATGACAGAATGAGAAAAGAAATTTTGCATAACTATTCCCTTCTTAGAGATTTTAAGCTTTATTAGCAAAACACTTTAAACACTGGATTAAGTGATGGAGCTCCTTGGCATTAGAAAACAGCTTTCAAAACCACTGTTTTAGTTTGCAAGAAGAAAAAGCTTAATATCAAAAACATTTCTGTTTCCAATTATAACAGTATCTGGCATAATGGGACATTGTAACAATAATACCAGACTCTTGGTGAGTGTGGATGCTTTTCTGCTCCACAGAAAGAGAGTAGAGGAATGCAGTGGAAGCGTCAGTTTTGAGCTTAGCAGAACAGGGCGTACGCAATTTCAGGCAAGTCATTCAAGACTATGTCCAAAAAAGGCAGCAGTGCATAGCTTCAGGATCCAGTCTCCTCCTACAGTGCAGGTGGAGGGCTGTAGGCCTTAGGAAGCAATCCAGCATAGCTGGGGAGTTGTCTAAATCTAGTTAGGAGAGCCATCAGGGTTATCACTGAGAACAGTAACTAGACAGAGCGCCTGTGAGTTAATGGCTCCTGCCTCCTGCTGAGACTCAGTTGTGGGCAGGTGCAGAAGCAGAATGCTAGATGTCCAGGGAACTGAAAGTCTGAACCCCTCCCAAAAACTTCAAATGCACATTTCTCAAATTTCAGTTCCTGTAGCATTAGGTGGCAGCTGACAAGGCTTTTCAAAACATCAACATTTTGGATTTATATGCTTAAAAGTCTTATGCCTGTGTCCCACATTAGGCACTACAGCTAGCTCAGCAATTCAGCAGCACTGAACTCTACAAGAAAACTTCTCATTTTACCTCAGCTATTTCATTTCTGCAATGTGCAGAGCAGGTGTGTGCTAAATCCTTTATGGATCTGACACATAACCAAACTGCATTCATTCCTTTAGTTGCAAAACAGGAGTAATAGTCCCTACTCATAGGAGTAGCATAAGAAGTGTTCAAATACAGACACTGGCATTGTAAAATCACTGGGAAGTGCAGCTGTGCTATACAAAGTCTAAACAATTCAGTGACTTAGAAGGTCAAACCCCACTTTTGAAAGAGGAAAAATCAGGCATGTATGGTCTTTCTAGATCACTATCTGAATTCCAGTTTAGCCTTTTTAGCTGCTGACGTTATTACATGTAATGACACTGTAGATTGTACTAACCCATCACCGCTTTTTTAACATTATCAATGGATATACATTTATTTTTCAACTACACAGGACTGAAATCAGGAGCCTTCTTTACTAAGAAACCCTTCATCTCCATGCCTGGTGGCAAGCAGAAGCCACAGTGCCAGAAAATAACTGGCAGAGTGCAAACAGAGGTGGGCACGGGCGGCAGCGGGCCCCTGGCTTCTCTGACTCATTGCCAGAAATCTGTCGCTGTGGTGGTTCACTGCACATGGAGTGGCTGAAGCAAACACAGAGAAATGGATAGTTCATCCTTGATCGTTCATCCTTGCCTCCAGGAGCCCAGGGCTGTGAATTCACTGGCAATTCACAAGCTGAAAATAAACCAAAGTGGGCACCTCCTCATGCAGCACATAGTCAACGTGCAAAACTGCACCATGCAAACTGGAGGAGGAATGTTTTTGTGGATTACATATAAAACAGAAGAAATTAATCTGCAGCCCTTAGTGGCACCTCTGGTTTAGGCTCTGTACCTTTTAGTTCAGCTAAGCCAGGCCTCTCCATCTACAGGCAGGACAAGCACAGGGTACCACGGAAAGGGGATGACAGATTCTGCTCATCACTGCACTCTCCAAGCAAACACAGATTAAACAAACCCAGAACCTTCGAGTGAACTTGTGCCGCTTTTTGGCCCTCTGTCCCTGTCATCCCTGGAGGAGTCCAGAGGGTTTAGACTGTGTCCTGTGGTGGCCCTGGTGGGACAAAGCAAGCGGGTGGGTGTCAAGTGGGCATCGCGCCAGGGGGACAGGGGGATTCCGGGACTGGGGGTCAGCGGAACCGGGAGTCAGGGGGCGGGCGTCAGAGGTGCTGGGCATCAAATGGGCCAGATGTAAGGCAGAGCAGGTGTCATGTGGGGCAGGACCAAGAGTCAGGGGGACTGGGGTGCCGGGTGTCAGCGGTGCTGGGTGTTAGGGGTGCCGGGCATCAAACGGGCAGCGGGGCAGCGGCCCGGGGTCAGGGGGATGGTGCCAGGTGGGCTGGGGGGCAGGCGGGCCGGCCGTCAAACAGGGTGGGTGTCAGAGGGACCCGGATTCAGGGAGCTGGAGCGTCAGGGCCGTGGGGTCAGGAAGAGCGGGTGTTGGAGGGGCCGAGAGTCAGGCGGGCGGTGCGTCAGGGGCTGGGTGTCAGGGAGGGCACCACGTCAGGGGGAGCGGGCGTCAGGCAGGGTGGGAGTCAAACAGGGCAGGTGTCAGGCAGAGAGGGTGTTGGTGGGACCTGGCGTCAGGAGGGCAGCGCGTCAGGCGGGGTGGGCCTCAGGGGAGCTGGGCATCAAACGGGCGAGGCGTCAGGGCGGGCGTCAGGCGGGGCCAGGCGTCACGGGCACCGGGCCTCAAGACTCGGCGGTGTCGGAGGGGCCGGGCGTCCGTGTGCCAAGCGGGTAAGAGCCAGAGGGCCGGGTGTCAGGCGGGGCGGGCGCCGGGGGCGCGGGGTCAGGGAGTCGGCGCGTCAGCGGGGCCGCGCTCCCGGCGCCCGCCCGCTCTCCACCGCCAATGCCGGGCGGTGACGTCACGGCGCGCGTCACGCCGGTGCCGCCAAGATGGCGAAGGTGTCCGAGATGTACGACGTGACCTGGGAAGGTAAAGCCGCGGCGTCCCGCCGGGGCCTGGCGCGAGGCGGGGCTGGCGGGGCGCTCCCCAGGCGGTCACAGCGAATGGGTGGCGGCGGCTGCTGCGTTCCCCGGGCCGCGCGGGGCCGGCACCAGCGGAGCGGCCCTGCTGGGGAAGTCGAGTTGGCGGCTTCTGCTTGGCCCTCGGCGGGAGCGGCGCCCATCGAGCCCCGCCGGCGGCTGGGAGAGGGTGGAGCGCTCCCGCGTTAGCCCGGTGTGCGGCGGAGCTGGCGGCCCGGCTGGGGCCTTTCCGGCCGCTGTGGGACGGAGCACCGTGCCCCGCTGTTCGCTCCCTGTCCCCCGTACTCCCCCGCTCCCAGCCCCCGAGGCCCCGCACAGCGCTGTAAGAGCTCACGGCCGTTCGGCTGGGTCAGCAGTGCCTGCTCATCTTCCGGAGCGCCTGAAAATTACACGATCGCTGTCTAAAACCTGGTCATTTGTGTGTGTGAGCTCCCAGGAGCACTGAAGGGACATAAAAGTTTTAGGAAGTCCTGCTCCCCAGTTCTTTGTAGCATTCATACCGGGGAGTACTGTGTCCAGTTCTGGAGTGTCCAGTTCTGGAGTCCACAACATAAGAAGGATATAGAGCTGTTGGATCAGGTTCAGAGGAGGGCCACGAAGATGATCAGAGGACTGGAGCACCTCTGTTATGAGAACAGCTGAGAGAGTTGGCATTGTTTAGCCTGGAGAAGAGAAGGCTTTGGGGAGACCTTATAGCAGCCTTCCAGTACCTGAAGGGCCTACGAGAATCCTGAGAAGGGACCTTTATAGGGGCATGTTGTGATAGGACTAGAGGGAATGCTTTAAAGTGGAAGGGGGAAGATTTAGATTAGACATTAGGAAGAAATTCTCTGTGATGAGGGTGGTGGCACACTGGAACAGATTTCCCAGGGAAGTTGTGGATGCTCCCTCCCTGGAAGTGTTCGAGGCCAGGCTGAATGGGGCCTTGAGCAGCCTGGTCTAGTGGGAGGTGTCCCTGCCCATGCTGGGAGGTTGGAACTGGATGATCTTTAAAGTCCCTTCCAACCCAAACCATTATCTGATTCTATCATCATTGACTTTTCTTATAGCAAAACTTTTTGAGGTTTACCTGACATTCTAAATGCTTTCTTGCAGTACGTGACCAAATGTGATTTCATACAGCACTCAAGCCCATGACTGTCTCTTGTCAGGAATAAGTTAATGCCTCTCTGTTATTTTGGTCACAAAGTGGGAGCCTGTAGCTATGTGGTCCAAGCCGTTGCAAGCATTGTACAGTAGAGAAGATCATGCAGAGAGAAGCTGTTTGATCTTTGGCCTTTTTTTATTTCTTTACTGCTAATCTGTGGAGAAATAATTCAGCAACCAAATAATTCCCCAAGCCTAGTTTATTGTTTTGTTTGGTTCTATAGGCCGGAGATAAGAATGTTGCACAGGATGTATTTTGGCAGATGTCAGTAACTTCCCCATCAGAAATAGTGCTCATGCTGTCTTCCTGGCACTTTTTTCTAGAGGACTCCAAAGCAAAACAAAGTGGAATTTGAGATACGCTGTTTTCAACTCAAGTAGCACTAATCTCAGAAAATATTTTGACTGGTGTTGAACAAACAGTAGTGCTGTAACTGAGTGATGAAGGAAGAGAAAGACAGCATCCTTGCTAGCATGTGTGGTTGCTGGTTTATAGGTGATTTTGCTCTGACACTTGATTGCATCACTGTGATGTTGTTAGGCTAATTTAGCAGTTTGGGAAAAGCTTGATTGCCTGTTCTTTTACATCTCTTGTGAGAAGGTGTGGCAGTTGTAAAGCTCAGCTTGGATAGAGAGCAGATAGGTGACTGCCCCACAGGGAAGTTGTATGGAGCATTGCTAGTGTTATTGTTGCTCTAAAACAAACTTGTGTAAAGAAATTTTCCAGTTTTTATTTTGCCTGAACATAAAATGTTACAAACCCCAGAGATTTAGATTTTTTTCTTTCCCTCTCCTATTCTCAGGTGTCAGAGATTGGAAAGAGAACTGACATTTTTCACAGGATAGGTGTGGGTGTGCTCTCTCTGCATTTAGCTCTATATTGTTTTGGCTGAAGGTATTGCGTTCAGAGTTGGTGTCTTTATCCTCTAATGATAAGGTCAGGTGTAGGATGCTCAAGTTTCCTGCTTTTGGATTTTGCTAATTAACAATGAGGTGAGCATCCTACTCTTGGAAATAACCTCCATGTTCTCTCTTCAAGAGTGTTGATTGACATTTGTGGCATTGTGCTACGTGCGTGGTTTTCCATATGGCTATGCTGTATAGAAGATTTTTAGGGAATAGCTGGGGAGTTTTCTCATGTCAGCTTCTGAGTTGATATCTTCCAGTTTATGTCCACGTGAAAACCTTAAAGATCTGCATTGGTACAAGCACTTCTCTGTGCTTTAGGATTTGAAAAATGAGGTATTTCTTTCTCCTATTTTCAGAGATGCAAAATGAAGTAAAAATGAACAGATTCCTGGAACAGACCATGCAAAGGCTCTTCTCAGAGAAGGTGGCTCATCTCTCTTCTCACTAGTTTCCTGGTTCCATGAGGCTTTTCATGAGCATTGTGACCTAGTCCTTAACAAAGAACTTGAACACAGCCCTAGGAGTTGAATACAGTCCAATGAATTTGTCTGAAATGCTTAGTTTCTATGAAACCAGGTGTATGGTTGGTATTTGTCTGAAAAATGATCTTTGTGTAGTCATTCTTTTCTAAACGAGAAAGTTTTTACTTACATATTGATGAAAGATGAAATTGTGATTGAAAGTTAGGAAAGAAGAATAACGTGAGGCAGATGAAATACAGTTTGTACCTTGCTTCACTTTTCGGTCAGGTTCTTTGGGATGAAGGTGAGAGTTTAACAGTGATCAACTTGAATGTCAGGTAAATGCATTGCACAGGTGCTTAGGAAAAAGAACAAAAGAGTAGCTCTGATTTCTGTCTGTAACAGAAGAGCAATATACAAATGAAATCTACAAATATTAGGGTTATGGGGTCCCTGAGTGACTGCCGCCTGCAGTAGTTGTTATATGTCAAGCTAACCTTTTGGAGTATGCAACATATGTTACTACTAATAGGAGTAACTTCTTCATTTCATCAGGTGATTGTAGATATTGAGGACTTGAAAACTATGATCCAACTGAACAACTGAAGTATAAGTAATTATAGGATTGTTTCATATCTTGTTGCTCAGACCAAATTAACTGATGGCTGAACAGACATAAAAATAGATTATTTCTTTTGGCTTCCTGTAGACTGCTCACGTTGTGGCAAGTGCATCTGCTCCTTTGAACTTAAAATGTTTTGATTTGTGTGTGCGAAGCTTGCTAATTTAAGAGATCCGAAGACTTAAAGAAGTGTTTCAGTGGCTTGGGACCGGGCCATATATATGACAGGAGTGATTGTAGTTAAAGCTAGGCATTTTGTTAACTTTTTTTTTCCTAAACTCCCCAGTTGCTGCTGCCCAACATTGCATTAGGTAATGTTTGTATTTTTGCCTCCAAGGCTTAAATTATTATTGGCTGACTCTTTTGATAGCTTATTATAAAGTCTAACAACATTGTAAAAAGCCTTGTGTAATTTTCACTGCAGTTTTTAGCTTTTCTAAAACTAACGAGCCTCTCAATAGGCTCACATGAATCAGAACTTTTCTTTTTCCTTTATTTTTTTCATATGTCAGCTGATTTACTGTTCTCTGTGTTGCAGGTTTTTTTTTCCATCACTGTAAATGCTGTACTTGGGGGATGAATAGTAGATGTGCCTTCTCTTATACATAATTCAGACATTATTCCATTTGGAGTCATACTGGAATGGAGGCATTGATAATTTTCAAGTAAATTAGTAGGTAGAAATCAGACAGCTTATTTTTTTTGTGGGTTTAGTTTGTCAGTTTTTGTGAATGTTTGTGTTCTTTCACATTCTTGCTGTCTGACTTTGAATTTCCAGGGACCATCATGTGTCTAGAACCATTTAACTTTACCCATGCGTATGAAATGCAGCCCTGTAGTGGTTTTGGTTGAATTTCAAAATAAAAAATGTAGCACAATAACAGACTTATGAGCAATCCGAGATCAGCTCAGGTACATGGAAGAAAGTTCAAAGGTTAATTTTTACTGTCAGTTACATTAACTATGTGTTCTGAACTGAAAGAAAAACTGACAGTGTTTAGTTATATAGTTGTGTTTGGTTTTCCAGCTGCTGTGAAGTTTAAAAAAGATATTGGCAACAGTTTTCCTCGTACCTTTGTGTTAGTAAAGCCACTATCTAGTAATGAAAACTGTTTTCCTTAAGTTTTCTCAAATTTCTTATATATGGAACATCCATATGTATGTAAATGTGTATGTGTATATAAAAGCATGTTCTTAGCAATTTCATGATCCAGAGAATAAATAAAAGCTAGGATAGGTAGAGCTCCCTAGTTGACATGAGTATCTCTGCCCTCTTGGAGATGAATAGTAAATATACTCTTCAAACAAAAATCCTACTGCTAAAATAAACAATCTTTTCTTTAGGAGTGTGTAGATTCTTTTTAGAGTGGAACTTCACAGCGTTTTGCTTACAATCATAAATGTGAGCAGTGATTGAGTTCTTAGTTTTTTCTGATACTTCAAGTGAAAATTTGTTCACCTGGAGCAGAAATGCAGCTTTAGTATTGTTTGGAAATACAAGTGTGAAACTACTTGGGAGTGGTGTGTCGTAGGTTATTTTTCCTAACTGTCGGTGATGTCCATTAAATCTTATTATTGATTGGATAACTAGGTTTAAGGGTTTTTTCACTGCATATGTTACTCATGTGAGAGAGTGCAAACTTAGAAGTAAAATTGATTATATTAGAGCACGAGCATGGTTTGTGTGATATGATTGCATAGGTCTGATACACCTATCTGTTCTTTAGTAATTTTAGTAGAAGTCACTTTTTTAGAACTATTGCATTTTCATACACGTATTTTCCAGAAATAAAATACAAATTCCATTACTATCTGGAAATCTCAGTGTTTTATTTTTTTTCTTCTTTATGTCCCAAGATATGCGTGATAAAATGAGGAAATGGAGGGAAGAAAACTACCGGAACAGTGAACAGATAGTGGATGTTGGAGAAGAATTAATTAATGAATATGCATCTAAACTTGGAGATGATAGTAAGTAAACAATAACTATTTTTAGAGCTTTCATTGCCTGGTTTTGTTTCTCTTTTCAGCTTCTCTTTTGTATGTCTGTGTTGCCTTTCTGTATTTGTTGATGAAATATACATTACTTTCTTAGTCTAATAGGCTGCCCATATTGCTAAATTTTATTTCTTTCCCACATATAGGCTGCAGTGAAAACAAATGGAAAAATTACCTACTAGAATTTTTAGTTTCCTATATTAGTAGGTAGACCGTTAGGTGAAAATATAGCATGAAATTGTTATCTAACTGTCATTGGATTGACTTTCTCTTCTTCAACATTGCAGCAAAAACCGAGAAGTATCTTGTTGTGACAGAGAAACTTCTTCAATACTGCAGCAAAAACTGAGAAGTATCTTGTTGTGACAGAGAAACTGTTCCCTAATCAAACTATACATACTGCAGGAATTAATATTAAGGCTGTTTTTACTATAGCATTACATTTGTGGTATTGTAGTTGGAGTTAAATCTAAGTTTCCACCATTCATGAAATTACTGGGTTTGGGGGATTTGAACTACCTCGTGCTATTTTTAGTAGCCAGAAGCTTGGCTATAACTTTGCTTACTAAAAGAGAATTGTTTAGAAACGTGTCATGATACAATACCACTCTTTAAGCATAAATTTAACAAAGTATAAAAGTATACCAAACTGCTATTAAGATTGTGTAGGTTTGCTTACTAATCTCACACAGGTTTTTATTTTAGTGCTCATTCTTCTTTCTTTTTCCCTTTTTTATAAGTCAGGCAATTTAATATAGACATTCTTTAATATAGTTCTCTTGTAGTTCTTTCATTTTATTAACTGCTTTTATATAGTCACATAGATTTAACAGCCACAGTAGTGCATTTTATTTACTAATAAAGGTTACAGTATTCCATATAATTAACTTTGTTCAGCTTTAGTAAGTTAATTTCAAATACCTAACTTCATTCAGTGTTTCAGGAATTAAAATCCACGTAGACATTTCAGAAAGATGTTTTGCCCTCCCTTTCTTGTCAGATGAGGAATGTACTGGCTTTGGGGTACTGCAGATGGGATTTGTTTCATATCTGTGCTTGGCTCTGGTTCTGTCTTGCACCCTCCAAGTTCTAATTCTGTTCTGGAGGCCTTTCCATTGTAAGGAGCTTGGTCACTGCAAGTGCTGTACTTTTTTGGATGTAAATACATGGATGTTTTACCCAGAGTATCACGTATTGAAGATATCTCTATGCATAGGAGTGAGTCTTGAAGTGTGTTTGGAGAATCAGTGCCTGAAGAAGAGACTGCACTGTGAGAGGGACTTGCACTGAACTGTGAGGAATGTGCTTCTTGGTAGACTGCAAGAGTAGGCTTAATACACCCATCAGCAGGAGAGTTGTAGGTTCCCTCTGCTTTAGAAGAACTTTTGAGAGGTAACCTTGGTTTTGCTTTCTTCTCACCATGTTCCTAGTGATTTATGAGAATTTTAGTAAGAAATTGTTAAGGAGGTTAATATTCCTCTCAGATCTTTGTAGACCTAGAATTCTTTCTTGCATAGCCACAAAATGTGAATGAGTTGTCTGTGATGAATGTTAGTCTCGTTGCTTCATATATTTTCAGAAAATGCATATAAATTCAGAATGCATATAGAAGGGAAAATAATAAATGCAATGGGGTATGTTATTTGAGTATCTCTGGAACATCCCTCCTCAAGCAGAAGACATCTGATGTAATTGAGGGGAAAAGAAGATTTTATCATTATTAGAGTTTTTGAAATGAAATAACTTACTGAATAGTTGGTTTAAAGTGTGGGGATACTACTATCTACATCATAATTTTAGTGACAATTTGGAATTTACTTATGGACAGTCAGTAGTCCAAAGCTATACAGTTGGAATTCAGAGTAGAGGAATAAGACTGGGGGTTTTTTTGGTTGGTTTTTTAAGCTGGAACAAGGAAGCCCTAGTACAGATTAGAAGAACACATCACTGTGGACTGGTTACTTGGTTCTCTTCAAGTGTTTGGTTTAGGTTTTTGTGGCAAGGTTTTGGTAGCAGGTGGGCTGCAGGAGTGGCTTCTAAGAGAAGCTGCTAGAAGCTTCCTGTAGAGCCAGTGCCAGCCTCGTCTAAGATGCTCCGCTGCCAGCCAAAGCCGAGTCTATCAATGATGGTGGTAGCATCCAGCTCTGCCAGCAGCAGCCAGAAGAGAGGAGTGAGACTATGTGACAGAAGCAACTCTGCAGACACCAAGGTCAGTGAAGAAGAAGGGGGAGGAGGTGCTCCAGGCACCAGAGCAGAGATTCCCCTGCAGCCGATGGTGAAGACCATGGTGAGTGAGGCATGTTGTATCCCTGCAGCCCATGGAGGTTAATGGTAGTGCAGATATCCACCTGTGGCCCATAGGGGACCCTATACCAGAGCAGGCAGATGCCTGAAGGAGGCTGTGACCCCGTGGAAAGCCTGTGCTGGAGCAGGCTTCTGGCAGGACCTATGGACCTGCAGAAAGAGGAGCCCAGGCTGCAGCAGGCTTACTGGCAGGACTTGTTAACCCATGGGGGACCCACACTGTAGCAGGCTGTTCCTGAACGACTGTATCCCAGGGAAAGGACCTATACTGGAGCAGCTCGTGAAGAACTGCAGCCTTCAGGAGGGACTCAAATTGGAGAAGTTCATGGAGGACTGTCTCCCGTGGGAGGGACTCCACACTGGAGCAGGGGAAGAGTGAAGAGGCTGCCCACTGAGGAGGAAGGAGGAACAGAGAGACAACGTGTGATGAACTGACCACACTTCAATTCTCCATTCCCCCTGCAACCACTAAGGGGCAGGCATAAGGAATTTGGGAGTGAAGTTAAACTGAGGAAGGAGGCATGGGTGGGGAGGAGGTGTTTTAAGATTTGGTTTTATTTTCTCATTATGCTACTCTGATTTGATCAATAATAAATTAAACTAATTGCCCCAAGTCAAGACTTCTCACTTGTGACAGTAATTACCGATCTCCATGTCTTTATCTCAACCTACAAGCATTTCATTGTATTTTCTCTCCCCTGTCCAGCTGAGGAGGAGAAGTAACACAGCAGAGGAGGAGAAGTAACACAGCAGCTTTGTTGAGCACCTGGCATTCAGCCAAGGGCAGCCCACCACAGGGTTCTTTTGCCTAATATCTGACACTAACCTGTATCAAAGTAAATGTTTGATAGAATGGGGAGAGCCATTCCATAAACTATAAAAGTTTCTTATTCTTGTGTTTAGAATTTGTTAAAAAACTTGATATATTTCATGGGTATGTTAGCTATATTTTATTTTTACATTCATTGAAAAAAATATACATTACATAATAAAAATCAAATATTTATATATATATATTTCTCACGGGTAGTTCCAATGGGGAAAAGGAATTACAGGCAAATTACTACTTGATTCTCTTCTTTTGTGTACTTAGCAAGAAGTAGTGTAGTTTTTTTAAAAGTACTGCAAATTCTTATCGTAGAAACTATTTATAAAAATGAGAGGGTCTCTTTATTTTAATTTTATTTTTTATTTTGTATTTTTGGAAGACATTTGCTTCTGTTTCAATTCTGTGAAGTATTGGCTGCACCTGACTGGATTTACATGAGTTCAAAATGCCTAGTACTTATAGTACATTGTTTGTTTCCCTATACCATAACCTCTCTTTTCTGCAGTTTGTGTAGCTACACTAAGCTATTTTTGTTCAGTATCTTGGTAGGCCTAGAACATAAATAAATATGTAATTGGTTTAAAGAAATTATTCCAATCCAGGAAGAAGACAACATTTGTAGGATTTTCAGCAGTGAAACAGCTAAGGGAAATTTGTTTTCTTTCTAGCCCAAATGTCTGTTCTCCAGGTCTGGTCAGAGAGCATGTCCTAATGGGGATCTATTTACAACATTGCAGCTATAATGTTAGGAAGAGGAGAGAATTAGAGCTTTTTTGCCTTTCAGGATGTCAAAAGGTTCTTTGTTACCAAAAGCAATAAAATTCTTAAATTCTTTTTAGGTAATTACAGCAGTTTCTTAAAATGTCCCCATTTCAGTAGTAGTCCACAGGAGCAGAAGGGAAAGAATATACAGACAGAATTGATTAGTCTTATTTACATTATAGGTATTTCCGATTATCTTAAAAAAATCAGTAATCTGCATTTAATGTCTCTTTTTTTTCCAGTTTGGATAATATATGAACAGGTGATGATTGCTGCCCTGGACTGCAGTCGAGATGATTTGGCATTGGTAAGTTTTTAAGTTAACTTTTCCCTCAAACCTTAATCCTCTTCCTATCTTCCAGATAGTTCTTGGAACAGTTACAGGATATTGTGAACTCCATAGCTTGGACTTGTAGAATATCGAGAAATACACTGCTGAGAAGAAACCACCTCCACCCACCTTCTCTAATGTGTAACTTCTGTTTAGACAGATCATATCTCTTCAATAGCCACGAAAATATTTACAGCTACTCTGGTATGGGCTAAATGTCAAGAATAATATAAAAGTTGCCATATTGTACAGAGAGTGTTTGTTTATTGAAAATTATATTGTTTTTTTTGAATATTTTGAGGTAAAATGTCCTGTCATGCATATCATATTATATGTCATGTTGGCTATTATCAAAGAACGTCTTTGACACATTGGAGCAAGTCTTCAAGATGAGTAAGGAGCTGGACTGCATAATGTATAAGGAAAGGCTGAGAAATCTGTGTAAAGTCCTGAGAAAGGACTGAGAAATCTGTGTAAAGTCCTGAGAAAGCTAAGAAGGGATTTTATTCCTATCTTTGAATATGTACTGGGAAGGTATAAAGAAGGTGGTGACAGATTTTTGTAGATGTATAGCAGAAGACAAATCTGAGAGATGTAAGCTGCAAAAAAGGAAATTCCGGTCAGATATTAGGAGAGAGTTTTTAACAATGGAGTTGGTGAACGCTTAGAGGCGATTGGCTCAGAGAAGCTGTGGAGATGCTCAGAAAGGGGTTGACCCTGCATTCATGTGGAAGCTGACTGTTATGATTTGGGGATTTGAAACAGGTGAACTCCAAAGGTCCCTTGCAATCCAATTTATTTAGTGATTTTTGATAAAAATATTGTTAATAGGTATTTGTGTTCAGTCAATTTGTATGCAAGTTTATTTGAACTATACAATTAACAATTTAGATAAAATTAATTTGTTTAGAACCCATTCACTAGATTAGAAATAAAAAACCCACTGTCAAAAAACCCAACCAAGCTTTGCTAATACTTTGTAGACAGCAACTGAAGTAGGCAAAAGTGTGTTTTACAGACAAATAGTAAAAATCTTTTCATCCTGCATTCACAAAACACTGGGAAGAAAACATAAACTTGCCTTGTGCCCTGAAAGCCAGCAAGCTTGAACTTATTCTATGTAAAAAAGAAAGATATTTTCAGGACTTCAGGTCTTTCTTGAGTAGTATTTTTCCAGTCTCTTGTTTTCTGTCAGATGGCAAAATACCCCATAGAGTCTTAGTTTTATGTGATGTCATTTGGGTTAAACTTAATGGTCTGTGATATACAAGGGGCCAGACTGGAGGATGTAGTTGGGAGAAAGGCAATTTGAAGGTAGGCAGAAGTAGACAAGTTTACCTGGCATCCCATACGTATATGGTAAAATGGAGTCCTCTGGAAAATGCAGCACAACACACTGAACTTGTCGTGAACCCACTGAACTTCCCTTTGTTTTGTTCCTCAGAAGAACATGCTGTTGTAGTATAGCTGTCTATTTAAACAAAACCAAATAGACTTACTGTTTAAATAAATACATTTCTTTGTTCTGATTTATATCTAAAACAGTTTTGGGCTTTATTTTCAGGGTTTTTTTAGGAAGTTTCTCACAAAATTGTTGAAGGAGACAGTGTTGAAAGATCAGCTGTGAAACGCTATTTATTTTTACTAACACTGGCAGGGATTTTAAATTTGAGTTTCTGTGCTCTCTAAGGAATATTGTTTGAGATGAGGGCGTGCAATATTGTATATACAGCTCAGAAGGAGGTTAAAAGCTTAGAGTGAAACTTAGTTGTTTTGGGTTTTTTTAAATTTGATTGATTTATAATAAAGAAGTAGTTAGTTTAAGCAAGTCAACAACATATGTGGCTTTTTGCTACAGCTGTAGTCCCAAAGTAGACAAACAGCTTTGGAACTTGTGTTTTTAAGCAGTGACTTTTGACAGTTGTGATGCATTTTGCTTAGAGGAGTAGATCTCATCTGCTCCAGATGAGAAGACTGAGATGTTTTTCAGTCATTTATCTGACTTTTGCTCTTACTTTTTCTTATCTCTTATTTTCACTCTTGTCCTCTCTGTCCTGCACAAAATGACTGCATAATGTGTACCTCTGCTGCAGTCAGCCCGTTCTTCCAAGCGCATGTTTTGGTGAGTGTCCAGTTGTTGGCAGACACTTGCACTACCAGTTTTTTAAAAACTGTTGTGATTTAAAAAAATCAGAAAGCAAATTAAAGTTTTACATAGAAGAGTCATTTGCCGTGGTAACTGCTAAGTTTCTGAGAGAGTGTTAAATGTAGATTATTGACGTAGTGCAGAATGAGTACTCAGTAATATCAGTGATTATAGGGACTGCAAGTTAATATTTTTTAAAAAGAGGATATTCAGTACTGCTGATTCCAGAACATTTTGAAGATCTAGCTAGTGTAGTTTATTCAGGCATTTTTGTTTTCAAAAGTGTTGCAGTGAGTTGTTTGTGACTGTCTCACAACGTTTCATATCACTTCATTGTCTGATGACTTAATCTGTAGGTATTTACATTGGCCTTGTGGCTGCTGTATTCGGTTGAACAGTGATTGTGTAGTCAGATCTCATGTGAACAATTCTCGTTCTGTAGTACTCCTGCACTTGAGTGCTACTTTATCAAATTTTTTTATATTGTCGGGGGGTTGGTGTTCTAGATGTAGAAGCCCATCTGCAGATTGTGGACTTCCAATATTATTGCAAATGTTAAAATCTCTGACATTTCAAAATTTTGTTGGAGAAAAGCAGTGTATGTGTCTATACTGAAAATCATTGCCCTTCAGGATTCTCAGATCATAGAATCATAGGTGGATTTTTTTGTCTGCAAAAGTCCTTTTTAAAATCTAGATGTTTAGATTGTAAAAAACTGAAGTAAAACTACTTTTATGGAGTTTGATATAAGTTTTCCTGTCTCTTAAGACGGTTCACAGTTAGTTCGGACGTCATGTAACGCACTGCTAATATGTGTAGGTTTTTGTGACAGTTTGTTGTGCTGAGCAGAAGCAGTTCGCCTAACCATCACTCAAGTGCCAGTAAACTGTATCTGTACTAAACCTGATCCTCACTATGTGAAATTGCATTGTTGAGATCTTGCTTCACTGGCAGTTAAGATGATCATGATGAAAATACTCTGTGCTTACTTCAGGCTAAGCATTGCTTCTTTTGGTTACTATTTCCTTTCTCTCTTCCTTATCTACTTCTTTGCATCCGGGAGAGATATATTTCTCTTTGTTGTGCTGTAACAACCCATTCATCTATAGAAACAGAGAGGGAACTAATTTTTACTGATTTCCTTCAGTATTTTTCTGTTGACCAGTGTATGTGATGAGGTGGAGCAGATTATGCAGATAGGCCTCTGTTAGGGCCTTAAGTCTGAAGAACAAGTTTATTAGCTGGGTTGTATAAATAAACTGGAAAAGGAGGGTTCTTTGTGAAGCTTTTAATGTGATTCAAACCACTGGTCTTTTTGAGAGCCTGTGGACTCTCCTGCCTCCCATTGCAGTGAATCAGCTATAAACTTTGCAGTGCTATCTAGCCTCATTCATGATATGGTTACTTTGCTCTGGGGAAGTTGTGACTCACTCCCTCTACCAAACATCCTTTTTCGCTAATCCAGAAGAATTTGCCTCTGATGAATTCCTGTTATCCAACCCAGGTGTCTCATTGATTTCAGGAGTCAAAAGCTATGCCTCTTCTGCCAGCAAGTTCAACCCAAGCCAGTGACAAACATTTTCTTTGGATTTCAAAGTTTTATTTTAAAAATAAACACAGAGCATAATATTAACATAGTTTTTTTCCATTGTGAGGTACCCATAAGCTCTTACCGTCTTTATTTTTTTACTGTCTTATGTTGTCGTGAGGCAACTGAGTAGGCCTCAGGTTTTAATAGGAGCAGAACTGTTTTAGTAGGTAAGTTTAATTTTCTTTGCAAATAACTATTTCCAAGGCCTGGTGATCTAACAACCCACAGGGAAGATATTTCTTAGAGTGAGTCTTCTAACAGGCAAAAGTTTCAGTTTCTGAGCTTTATCAATACATTTTATTGCTTCTTTGAAAAATTGATGTTTGTTTTTACTGAGAAGTGTTTTTACTTTTTACTCAGAAGTGCTGTTTCAGATTGTTGACGTGTCAGCCAAGGGCTTTTTGTTTTTCTTCTGGCTTCTGCATAGATAATTATTTTCATAATAGTATTTTTGGTTTTATTTGTCTAGTTTTGTCTTCAGGAACTAAGGCGGCAGTTTCCTGGAAGCCACAGAGTTAAACGATTAACTGGAATACGATTTGAAGCTATGGAAAGGTAAAACCTGAATTTAGAAAAAATGTACTTTCTATCTGGAAAGGTGCTTGCTATTTCTTAAAAATGCATTTGGGCACTATAAAAACATGGCAAAGTAATGCTGGGCAGTTTCTTTATCAAAAATATCGGTGTGCGTGATCACACTATAATGTTTTGACATTTTTATTCCATTTTTGCATGTATATGCAATGCTAAATTTTTGTAATCTTTCCTTCGTAGATGAAAATGATCTCTTACTGAACAGTGTAAGTCATTATACACTAAAACACTAGGCACTTTTTTGGCAAAGCCTGTGAAGTATAGATTTTGTCTCACAGAGCTAGAGCAATACATAAAAATAGGTGCCAGAGCTTTTTTGCCTTCATTGTTCTCTTGTGCTCCTAATTACCACAGGATGTTGCTCTTTTCCCTTGTTTTCTGAGTGTGGATAAATCCAGTAGAACTTAATAAGTAAATCTATAGACAAAATCTGTATTTGTTATAGAAATTACTCAAAGCCATATGGAGTAGAATGTCAGAACTTCAGTCAGAATAACGTTTTTGAAATATCCTGTAGAAGGATTATAGCGTATGAAGTTGAACAGAACTTATTAAAATAATGTACAGCTTAAAACTTTACAGGCTTCCAAGATGAATGACCTCAGGGCTTGAGGCTGACCTTTGTTGTCCACCTTTCTCCTTGAATGCATCTTTGATGTCACCATTCTTTTCTGAAGCACTTGTCTTGGGTGTTTAGGACCCTCAGCTTCCATTGCCTTTGAATGATAACAAATCTGTCCCATGCTAGGTTTTGCATACAGAGTTGGTGAAATGTGGAGCTTTTGGGCTGTCTTGTTACGAAGGAATTAGAACTCAAACCCTAAATACTTTAATAATTTTTTTAGCAAATGTATTTCATCCATTCTATTCTTGCAGATTTAATTTTGAAAAGGTTATTTGATATTAGCCACCAATGAGTGTCCATTCCTTGGACTGAAAAGAGTTGATGACTGGACTCGACAGCCACAGGAGCAGTCTCAAAGCAACTAGATGTTCACACTCACTTTATATCAAATATACATTCATGAAGAATTTTCGTTAAACTTCACTCTCTTTCTGTCTTCATTTGACATTAGTTAGAAAGATAGCAAGGGAATGGCAGCAGATTTCCCCCTTCCTGAAAACTGTGCAGAAGCGCAAAAGATCATAATTCTGTTCAGGCTTATGCGACTACATTGTAGATATTCCTGCATGGGAACAGATCTCTGTGAGAGATAACATCTACACAAACTTTGTGTGCTGTTTCATCAGTGATGTGCTATTGAGCCACGGTTTTCTGAAAGTGCTCATTAAAAATTCTTGGTAAAATGTCTCTGCCGAGTTAGACCGTTGAGATTGGAGTATCGGGGAGCAAAGGCATTAACGAAAGCTGAGGTTTCATCTTCGTAGATTTTCTTCAGAAGTCAGATAAGAAAGAGGCTTCAGCTCTGATTTGTCTTGAACAGGAACACATGTGCATGTGCACTAAGCCAGACCCTGGAAAGGCCTGGCTTTCTCAGCTGACTGTAAATGAAACCCAGGAAGACCTTGTCTGGAGGAATCACATTTTCGGTGTGAATTCTAGGATCTAGGTAGGATCCTGCCTTCCCCAGCAGGAAGAGGAAACAGTGAAGAGCGTTTGTGTAGACTGAGACATCCCTGTAGTCACTTGCTAATCAAAAGAACAGTATTCTGGAACCTCACCCTGTGAAGTTGGGATATGGCCATAATGTTCAGTCTTGTAAAATATATTTGATAAAGTAGTAACTAACAGAGAGCATGAATACAGCATTTTACAACACACCTACTGAAGTCCGTAGCAGTCACTTTCGACTTGTTTCTGATTCCTTTCACATTTGTTCTCATACATTATGGTAACTGGACTGGACAGCTGAGCTATATTAATGTCATCGGTGCTTAGGGAGCAGTGAGAGTACGTATATGGATGTTCAAGATGAGAAGGGGATGTGCAACGACAAAAGCAGTGAGCAGTGCCTCTGAAAAACTACTTGACAAACAATACATGAAGACACAAAGTATGCCCTAGTTATGTGGTCATGGTGTATCAGCTGTGTAGTCATATGTATTTTGAGTTGAATTATTTCATTGTCCAGTTTGGGTCATGTACGCAGCTGGCTGAACGAAATAATCTATTTCCCAGAAAGTTTAAAGTGTATAGCAGATGGAGTAACCACTTTTGAGCAAACTTCAAATAGCAGAATTAATTAATAAAACCTTTTTATTGATGGTGGAAAACATTTTCTTTCAAGATTTATGATATAGTCTAGAGGTGGACTTGTGTGAAGCCCTCCAGTTTACTGTATGTGGCTGCTTATGCTTTATAAAAATCATAATGGAAAGTAACATGAAGTTTAAAGTTACAACAATGAAGTGAAATGCCATTATTTTGGATGTTCTTTCAAGTTTGGGGGTTTTTATTTCTTGGGAGAGGTGAAAGGGAGGGTTAGGATATGGTGATTGGACCTATTAGTTACAGAAAAGGAGAGAACAGACAGAAGAATGAGAAATTTGGTCTAAAATATACATTGCTGCTGAAACAGTATTTCGTGAAGCAATTATGATCTATTTTTTTAACTTGGTGACATAAAATACTGCTGTTCATGTTTAGCACTCAGACAATTTTGTATGAATATAGCTTAAATATATTCAGTATAAAAAGTGCAGGTGGTTATTAACTATTGCAAGGACAGTTTTGACTGTCAGGAGTTCTCTCTTAGCAGAAATAAATGCAAATGATTTTTTTGAACAGGTATGATGATGCTATCCAGTTATATGATAGAATTTTACAAGAAGATTCAACTAACACAGTAAGTTTAAAAGATTTTTCTTAACTGCAGTGGTTTGTTGTTTGAACTTGTGATTACATTTTGTGGGTTTCACTGTGGAAAAATGCGGATCTGTATTACTGTATTTGTTTCTTTTAGTTTCCTAGTGTAATTGCATATGTGACCTTCATTACAAAAAAGAGATTTACTTCATGATAAGAAGGTGTGATGTAGTACAAGCTTAAACAGTGAATTCAGGAGACAGGTTTATAACTAGCAACCTTTTCAGCAGTCTTAGTAGGGTTTAGATTTGGCCTTATAACTTTTCCATTTTCCCTGAATATTCAATATTTGAAAGACCAATGTAGTCTGCCCTGTGTCTTCTGTCTTCCTAATGCTTAATCTTACTTAAAGTATGAATACACTCTGGTAGTGCCTGAATAGCAGTTATTTAGATTTATTGTCTGGGACACTTTACTAGCTTTTGAATCAAAATTATGTAAGGTTTGCCAGTCATAGAGAAAAAAATCTGAGACAGACTGTGCTTTTCTTTTAAACCTTTTTTGAATAATGGCTGTGTAAGCCACTTTAGCTATTAGATGCCAAAATGAAATTCTAGAGAAACTTGTAGCAGTATATTTTCATGTAGTTTTTTCCACAAGGGTAAAACTAGAAATATGAAGAAACTATGGAGTTTCAAATATTTATATCACATTTTGCAAAGTCAGTTAATTATTATTAATTGTTGTCTGAGGGTATATGTTTGTGTTACTTGGTTTTAAGGAGCTGGTTCTCTTTATTGGGTAAACTTCTATGTAAATGTAATAGTCGCTATTGCAGATGTTTTGGCATCCTCATCTAAAACTTCCTTTGTGCATTTTTGAACCTTTCTTTAGTCAGCTTATGTGATGTGATCTGCAATTTGGGAGGGGAGAACCCACAGAAACATGGATAACTGGGGTTAACTAGGGTATACCAGAGCTGGGTATAGATGAAGTGCCAACTTTTAAACTAAGTAAACCATTAAAACCCCCCCGACAAAACAGATTAAAAGAAAAAAAAAATGAAACCCACCAACAATCACAAAACACCCCAAACTACCAAACCAGAAAATTATGTTCAAGGCAACACGTCTGAAAACGTTAATACAAGTTGAGCACTGACAACAGGTATATATTAAAGTCTGTGTCTTTTAGGAGCGATAGAACTAATATTTTTTTTGTGCAAAGCTAAAAAGAACCATTTCCATTCTTCTCTTATTATTTGCTCTGCTTAGAGCAGAGTACTACTTGAACTATATTCTGCCAGACAAATGTAGGTGATCTGCAGTTTTCCTGTGAAAGTCTATAGTGTTTTTGAGTAGAAGTTTGAGCACAAGTTGTGTAGCTGTATGCAGTAAATGTTGGTGGATTTTGTCAGTGTATGGCCCAGAAAGTTTCAGAGACTCTAAGTCTTCAGAGCCATGTTAAAACAAGATGGAACCCATCTACAGTGAAGGCACAAGAGCAGGTCATCAAGATGTACATTTTAAAAACTTTACTGAATCCAGTGGAAAACGAAGCACCACATTACAGTGACTCTTGTGGGCCACAGATCTTTAACTGTGCATTTTTGGCAGTTTTCTCTTCAGCTGTCTCAACATGGCTAATGTCATCTGAAGGGTTTGTTGGATGGTTTTATAAAGCAAAATGATACATTTAAATAAGTAATATTGCATGACTATTGCCTAATTTGGATTTTATCCTTAACAAAATCATAAAGCTCTATAAAATTGTGATATTTAGGACCACAAGATGTAAATATCAGAACAGCTGCATGATCTACTGGATTTCTTAAGATCTGAAAATAGAAGTGGAGAGTGTTAAATGCAAAGCAAAGGCTCCTGTAACTGTAGAATAGGTTGATTAGGGCTTGCATATGAAGAGTGAAAGTTAAAGTTTTGATAAATTGTCATGTGCAGACTTCTCTGTGTCTTTTACCTGTTAATTATTTCCATACACACATGTGGCTGCTGTAGGAAAATGTATGTTTCAAGATTTTAAAAAAGAAACTGTTGCTGAGTTTATCTTGGCACTCACCTTACTGTATAGCAATTTCTTCTGGTCTGCTGACACATGGAGTTGCTTATATACATTAAACATTTTGGCAAGGGCTCTGAGTGAAACATAGACGTTTGTTCACACAAATTGTGTAAAAATCATATGTTGCATCGACTGACAGATTCAACTAGAAGCATGGAAAAATCTTTTTCAAAAAATTATTTATTTTAGAAACCTAAAGAGAGAAGTGAATTTTGAACTGAAATTATGTAATAGACACTTATACTTTTGGATGAGGTTTTGTTGCATGCAAAATGCTGAAATTAAGATAGGAGTAATTATTTTATTTCATTGCTTAGGATAGAATTCAAATTAGTCCTTGTTTTTAAAAGACCATCTCTCATCTCACTCTGAGCTTACTTGCTGAATAGGTGGCTCATTTGACAATGAAGCAGTGTTAATGTTGTCACTTCAGAGGTTGTGTTTCATTTGTCAAAGCATATAGGCTTTAAATAAGAGCCTGTCCCTTCTCCAAAGTGTTTAATGTTAATGAATGAAGTGTGACTACTGTGAAAATCACAAGTTGCATGCATTTAATAGGATAAGAATGGGAACCTTTTCCACACTCATCCATTTTGGTTGACATGAGGGCGTGTTAGACTTGTAGCTTGCATATTACTATGTTATTAAGGCTGCATAACATTTTTCCATTGTCAGGGCTTTTTTTATTAATTAAAGTTTAATGCAGTATCCAATTGAAGATGTTTATACTGATCCTGAACAGCTGCTCAGTTGTTTGTAGTTCTCCGGATAAAATGCTTGATCTGTTTCTCAGAACAAAATAAGAGGGGCATTGTTTTTTAAGAAGGTTTGGTAGAAAGGACTTTTTTGTTTGTTTTTACTGTTAATGTATTTCACTGAGAAATCCTCATATTGCTCCACTTTGGAGGAATGCTTTGGATACCAACAGGAAAAGAGCTCTTGATAGAATGCAGCTTTTATTATACTATAAGAAAAACACCAAACTGGCTACGTTGCAGTCATTTGAAAATCTTCACTATATGTTCTCAGTAGAGACTGCTAGAATTTTTATTAAGTACATCTTAAAATCCTGTTTGTATTCAGCATGATCTATCCCAGGCTGCAGAGACTAAGCTGGACTTGTGCATGGCTGTAGGGCTATGGGAAAGGGGCAGAAGTAGGGAGATTCCTTTCTTTTGAGCTGCACCCAAGTAATGAGCAGGAGAAGGAAAAAACATCCAGAAGGAACTGAGTCAAAAGAGAAGGTGGCAGAATGGTGAGGACCAAAAGAGAGAGGGACAGGTGATGGAAGGTTAGCTGGTTAGTTAACAGGAGAAGGCGGGTCAGATGTAGGGGAACGGATCAGATGGCTTGAAGGCTGGGGAGGAGATCAGAACGGAGGGATTTGTATTAACATTGAAGTCTTGGGCAATTTTTTTTCATTCCCGAAAAAACCTAAAATCATGTTTTGCCTTGAGGCATTTCTTTCTTCTGTCAGTTTTGAGACCTACTGGTAAAATCTCTCTTATTCCCTGTAGTACCTGCTGTGAATTAGTTCTGTCAGTAGCTGTTCTAGCTCTGATAGTGAAGGCAGATTCCTTTTGAATGGTGCAAGTAACCAAACCTGTGGTTCTGCAAGATGGAATTTCTGTACTTTCTCCAAGGAAAACTCATGTACACTTCATACCTGCTGGAGATAAGGCTGAAATCCACGTGTGCTACTTAAAAAATGCCAGAGTCTGCTAGCTCTTAAATGGCTTATAGTATGTTGTAGTAAGTAATTATTGTTTAGTGATAGTCTTTGTAATTTCAGATAATGCAATGACTAAATTTTGTTCTGATTTTGTAATATGAAATGTAGTACCGCATTCAAACTCCAGCCATTTTTAAATAGCGAGTTGATTTCACACTTTTTTCGGTATCTTTATTACTGATCTGGATACTACATTGGGGTTTATATTTTGATGTATTGTTTGTGAATAATAAAATTTGGTAGGAGATTTGCATGAAAAGAATATATCCATATTTCCTATTTGATACGCAAGTCCTCTTTTCTGGGAATAGGGCTCTTAACATAAGAAACTCAAAAATGCAAGTGGTATCTTGTTTGTTTTTTTGCTCTCATTTGTCCCGTAATAGCCATGTGAGATGAAACGGTACTGATATTTTACAAATGAGGAGCAGATGAAAGCCCAGCTCTTGAAAATTATTTAGGTTCAGTTCCTAAGCAAGCAGTTAGCTCTCTGGTTTTGCTACTGATTTCATTTCTGTAATCAATATTAAATGAAGAATTTTTAAACTATGTGTATGTATCTGAATCAGATTAAGTGAATGCCTTTTTATGTTATTTTACCCTGGCAAAGATTCTAGTTCTGGGGAGCAGTTTGAGTGTAGACCCATCTATTTTAATTACATAGGTGAGTATTAGTCAAGCCCTTCTCAAGGTGGCCTGTCCAGGACTGCAGGGAAGACTGATGATGACAAAGAAAAATGAGCTCATGTTTTCAATACTTAGGTTGGTGTTTAACCCACTCCACTGTCATCCTAGTGCCTCTTCAGTTTCTCCTGATTTTTTCAACTCAACCATCAAGAAGATTGCAGAGCGCTTGATCAATACCAGGGGAAAGTGAGATAAGGCACAAAGTTCTGCCTTAATTCTAATCTACAGAAAATCTGATGTCTCTATTGAGATCGTTCTTCTGCTATTTTTCTTGCCACTTTTTCAACAAAGCTTTTGATAAAACAAGACACTGTATGTGCTTGCTTAGCTCTGGGCATGTGGATAATCTCATTAACTTAATGGGTCTAGTAACATAATCGTGTGAATGAGGAATTAAAAATAGAATTTTCAGAACAAGATAGTTTTCTTGGTGAGGCTTTTGCCTTTCAAGGTTCACAGAACACTTCACTAACAACTCTCTTGCTTATGGGAATGGGCAGGATTGAGTGGACCAGGTCAACAGCATGGTCATATGAAGTTACGCTTTTCCTGTGTAATTGAGATTTTTCTAGCCAAGTTGGATGTATTTCAGAGAAGTCACAGGACGTGGTTGAAGTCATATGGGAATCCAGATACCGGAAAGATTCAGAGCAAAATTGTAGTACTTCCTATCTTGTAGATAGACAGTGATTATTTGTCATGAGTATCTGAGTTCATTCTTCCTAGTATCTCCGTCTGTCGTTGTGCATTACTACCATCTTGACAGTATAGCTAACTTTTATTCCTCCAGTTCCTTGTATCTGTCGAATAAGAGGAGAATAATGAGTGCTAAGTCTGAACATCGGGTATCTGTTTATTATCTGAACAGTGATAATTCTTTAAAACTCCTGCAGCAGCTGTGCATTCCTTTTGAACAGACAGGAGACCTCCTCTGAACTTCTTGCAGATTTGTACATTTATCTACCATTTCAAAAAGGAAAATTTCTCATGAAATGAAGTACCTGCTAACAGGGGGAATTTTCTGAGATTATGTGTCTCTGTTTCATTAAATATGTTGCTAGCACTGCCAGGAAAGACACAACTAGTTCTAAAGCTAAATTTGTGTGGTCATAGTTTGAAAGGGAATGAAAAAAATAGAGCTTGGCACTGTGTCTGATATGGTATGGAGCTGGTGAGAGGTATGAAGAGCTGCAGCTGCTGCTTCAGATGTGAGGAGAATTGGGTGATCAAGTCAGGGATTCAATAAATGGATCCTAAAATATTTTTTCTTTTGACAATTACTACATCATTTACCTTTGCTAGGTTGTTTTTGCTTCTTGTTGACTCCTAATTGGTGAAGTGAGAGAGCAGAGTGTGTTCCAGCATTTTTCCAGTGTTTTGCTTTTGTGAGTGTAGCAATTTTAAATGTTAGGAGAGATTTTATCCCTTGAAATTATTTGAGAACATAAGAACAGTTATACTGGAGTCGTGCCAGAAGTCCATTTTCCTTGTCCTGTTTCTGACAGTGACCAATAGCAGATACCGGGAAACATGTATAAGAACAAGACAATTGTAGAGTATGCTCTGGACTTGTCTGGCAGTTTCTATTCATCTTCATGTTATGGTTTCCCTTTGCCAAAAGCAGTGTTTTTAATAGCTCTTAATGAAGTTTCTCCATTGATATTTTTTAACTGCTTTTTGAACTTGTCTAAGTTTGGTTTTGTACATCTACAATGTTTCAGAAATGAAATTTCATCATTTATTCATGGATTGGGTAAATCTTTCCTCCTTTTTTTTCCCAAACCTCCAATCTTACAATTTTATGTGATGCCTGCATTTAATCTGCTACAGTCAGCAGTTGTTTTCTGTTCACTTTGTTAATGCTCATGAATTTAAGGGTCTTTTACATTTTTCTTCCCTCTAAGCTGAGAAGTCCTAATCTGTCTAGCAGTTCTTGTTGCCACTCTTTGTCGTGAAACTCTGCTTTCAGGTTTTTTTCCTGTATTTGAATGAGAACTGCAGAACTGCAGTCAGTATTAAAAATGCAAGAGGATTATGGAGTTACACAGTGGCAAAGTGATGCCACTGATGTGTTCTGTTTTGTATTCTCTACTGGAATTCCAGCATCACTGTGTTATTGGTTTTCGTCTGAGCATTGAACTGTTGTTTTATGGAACTGTTTATTTCAACTCCAGCCTATCCTTCCTAACTGGGCAAATACAGAGAACTTTGCTGTGTACATTAAATTAGTATTGTTTTACGCTATGTGCAGCCTTTTATCTAGATTAACTTTCAGAGGCTGTTTTATCATGCTGACATTCACTTTTGTGAGTGCTGTTGTTTGCAGTTAACTCACATTTTTTTATGCTTAAATAACTCATTATCGTCAGTTACCTTTAGCACGTCACTGTTAATTCTCTCACTTAGATTAGTTATGAAGATGCTGAACAGTAGTTTTTAGTACAGATGACTGGTATTCTCAGTGTAGAGAACTCACTGTTAAACTTGAATTCTCCTTTTTATGTGTTTTGGCTGACTTACTTATCCACGTGAAGACCTTCCCTGCTTACCCTGTGGCATTTTAGTTTCCTTCAGAGCTTTCAGCTTAAGGGTGAGAGATCTTTTTGAAATTATTTTTAAAGTTGGAATTGACTTTTAAATAGATCTTTGTTCATCCACACTCTTAGTGACTTCTTCGAAGAACTCCAGTATATCTGGGAAACCTTACTTGCCTCTGAGTAAACTATGCTTACTCTTCTTTGGTATATAGCATTTTCATGTTTTCTGATTCCAGACTTTAGCTTTTTAGCATGTATAACTTCTACCAATTTGCTGTATCCTGGTGTCAGACTTTATTGGCTATGTTTTATTGGATTTCCTCTAGAACCATGTAAAAAGTTACGTTCACCATTGCTACTTATGCTTTGACATTGTCCCTAAAGGAGCAGCTTCAACTCAGCAACTCTGTGCCTGCAGAGATTAATTTGCAAGATTTGGCCTGATTTAACCATGTTCCATGGTTGACTATAAAAAGCTCTAGATCTGGTAAGAGTACATGCATTATTGTGGTTGTATTCAGATTACGTGGTATTTTATTGATATCTGTGTAATTCTTTCCCTTTGTCTTTTTTTTTGTAGTTGTTTATGCTTCTGGTTTCAATTGCATATTGCAACGTGTCAAATTCTTAGACCAAATGCACATTTTCTAAATATTAATCCTTGATGAAAATAAATTTTAAAAGTTGAAGGATTTAACTTTAAGATGCAAAATATAATTTGTTTAATGCTGCAGCAGTTATACAGATATGAAATTGTTCCTTTTGAAATGTATCAGTCACAGAAAATTCTTCTACTAATACTTTTCTTTGCAGAACAATCTTAGACTTTCTCTTGCTATGTTTTAATAATTGAATGCAGGAGTTGATAAATGTTCAAATCCTCACTTCACTTTGAGTCTATTTAGTGTTAATTAAAAAGAATCATGACAAATGGAGGACTGGTTCTTGTGCCAGATTGGGGATTATTAGGCTTTGAAACAAACAGCTTGGAAAGTTTCACTGTTTAATAAATATGTGACATACTGAAGTACCTTAGTCCGTATGATACTGATTACAGTTTAAGTGTTTCTTTAAGATGGCATATATCTTTCCATTAAGAATGCTGGATTTACAAAATCTGCCAATAGCAATCACAGCGTTTTTTTTAAACTCTGGAAAATTGATTGGGGGAATTCTGTGTTGTATATTCTGCATGGTTAAACACTGCAGATCTTGTTGCAGCACTAAAATTTTTGTCTTTTCCTTTTGATTTAAAGTGGAAGGAGAAAGGAGATTGAGTTCACTTTTGTATCAGACTTGTTCTTAAAAATCTTACTGTTGTGATTCAAAGAGCTGAAATGTAACTCTTGAACATTACTTTCCTATCTTTGTTAATCGAATTATTATAACTATTTTAGTAGGCTTCATAGCTTTCAAAATGCTCTCAAATCTTGTAGTTAAAAATAGTTTTCTGATGACTACTGTTATTGGACTTGAAATTTATGATTGAAGAGATCAGTACTTTGCACTCTGCAGTTTTTTAGTATCTTGCAATTGGTCCCTTAAAAATGAGCTTATATTTTGAAATGTGGGATTTTTACTAAACAAAGCCCTGAAACATAATAAAACAGATTAAGTGGCCTGTTTTTATTACATCAGCTGATGCTGAGGCAGGTAATAAATAGAATATATGAAATAAATGCTAGTAGAAGTTTCTCTAGAATTGATGGGAGTCTGCCTTTCCGTATAAAATCACTAGATTTTGTCTTGTAAAGTCGTTGGTTGTGTTGGCAGTGGTTCTTTGCAGTAATTTTTTTTTTTTTTAATTTGATGGAAGTAAAGAAAAATTGATGCTATGTGTGTGAATTGTAGGTAATTATGCTGCTTTCCTCAGGAGGCTCGGTAAGAATGCTGAGTGTGATCTCCAGCTCACTGAGGAGGAAGCTGATACCCACAGGGAGCTAAGTAGGGGCTTAGGGACAATATAAATCAGAATAAGAATTAGAAGTTTACAGCACACAAAATGGCCCATGTCCTGGCTTTAGTGCAGGTCTTTTTGTGTGCTTTTCTTAAAGCATCAACTCGTGGAGTCATATTGAATTTCGCGTTTTATTTTGAAAAAACAAACCTAATTGATAACCTTCATAATTCAAAGCAAAGCTAGAAAGTCGGATGGGACAGTGGTCTGTGAATACAGACAAAAACAGTAGCATTTTATTTTAATTTATTTATTTTTAGTCTGTATTAACACTCATAGGAATCACAGATTTGCATACTTCAGATCTACTGAACATCTAGGCAGTGCCTCTTGGCAATGTTTTCACAATATGTTTGTTATGATTTTATTTCTGTGATTGAAAAAATGTTAGTAATGACTTAAAAAAAACCAAAACAAAGCCCACCTACTTCCTCATGGACTTCTGCCCAGTGCTTTTAAGGCGACTTTCAAAATTCTGTGCTGTATAATGTTTTGTTCATCCTTTGAATGTCGGCACTATTCTGAGTGTCTGAGCCTCTTTTGTAAACTGAGTTCTCTGTAAGTAAACTGACTTTTTAAGTTTTAATTGAGGATGAAGAGAATGCAGATTTCAAGCTCAGATACTGCTTTATTTTTAGTGGTAAGGAAGGTGGATAAAAAAGAAAGTTTTAAATTCTGCTTTTCTCAAATAAGAAACAAAAAGTATAATTTTGAAGTAATGTGCGATTTGGTGCAGCCTAGTAGCAAGTAAATCTCATTAGATGTATATGTAATTTATTTTACTCCTAAGTGCTACCATTGGAACCTGTTAATTATGTCTGATCCTTTTATCCCTATTATTTGATTGCATTAAATGATGTGCTTGCTTTAGGTAAACATCAGCTTGTATTTGTGACTAGAAATAGTTACTTTTCATGAATTCTTGAGGTTACATTGATTTACATTATTTGGAAGTGCTGTGGTTAAGAAATAAAGCAACCATGGAGAAAATCTGTTTCCAGACTCTTTTGAAGCATGCGCTTGAAGGAGTTGCATTAGAAATTAAAAAGGAGAGTGGCTTATGTAGAGTGTTCCTGTTTGCCCTTTTAAATAAAGTTGTCAGAGGCATTGATTGATTTCATATAGTAAACAGATTATTTCAGTTCTCAAACAGTTTATTTTTAAACAGTTTGGTCTCTTGATTGTTGTTTTTCTTTAAATTTTGAAAACGACAACTGGATTTTTAATCCAGAAGTTAGATTTTAAAGTAGATAGTCTGTCACCTGCAAAAAACTTCTTTCTTCTCAAGCCGTAATTGCATGATACACTCCTTTGGCTGTCCACACTGTTATCCACATTTCTCTTCTTTCAGTTTTCTGGCTCAATGAGCAGGTCACTGGCTGTGTATAATATCAGCCTTGGATAGTGAGTGTAACACTGCCCTGGTGTTCCCACCATAGCAAGGGTGGTGACCTGCTTTATGAAAGGCTTTGAGACCTCTTCATAAAATGTGATAGAGAGCAATGGCATTGTTTCTTTGTTTTTTCTTTTATTATTTATTTGATGATAGTAGCAGTATGACAAACATGTCTTTAATATTTTTCTTTAAATAATTACAGTATCATCTTTATCTTAAGAACTCAAAAATAAAATAAACAGAGTGTATTATTGTTAAAGAGATAAATGCAGTGAACTGTTAAAATTTCCAGAGTTAGTTATGGCTTTTAGCCAAATGTCTCCCGGTAAAAGCAGAAGGGTGTATGTAATTTCACAGGTTGCAGTTTGACAAAGCAGCAGGAGAAAACAAAATAACTGTGGGTAAACCCACCCTGCTGCCTGTGTCCTAGTTTCTCTCTTGATTGTTCTGATGAATTTTCTCTCTGCCTGTGCCATGTGTTTAAGCTGAAGAGTGAAATATTTTTTCCTTGCTTGAAACTTTTTCATTGAATTTTAATTTATTATATGTTTGTGTGGGAGGTGAAGGGTACAAACTCCAAGAAAAGAGTAAACCTACTTTTAGCGTTAAAAGCCTTTTTAGCGATGCTGTTTTGGTAGCTTGAACTCATTTACTTAAATGCTACACTCTCCTTTTCTTGCAGAGGAAGGTATATCGTGAAGAAACTAATTTCAGAACTGTGTTAAATTAAAATTGCTTAAGGATTTGTAAGAGTTGTCTGTTCCTGTGCTGTCAAGGCTTCTGTAAGATGATACCCAACTGTGTAAATTCATTATAAGACATGAAATGGAATGATACCAATGAGGGGAATAAGCAGTGGGACTTCGCTACTGGAAGAGTGTGCTTTACTATCCCCCACCCCCATTACTATTAGCTCATGGAGAAGTATGTGCAGACACATCACGCACAGCAGACCATCTGTCTTCTTGTGTCTGATCACCCAGGAGAACTGGAGTTGTAGGCAAGGCAGGAGACTGGTGGTGTTCATTCTTTGAGACATGTTTTGCTGGAATTTGGCTTTTGTTTCACTCTGTCAGATCCCAATCTGATGACTTTCAGACTGGCCAAGGTTTGGTGCTGTTTGCTCCAAACTCTGTCAGACTGCTGGGAAGATGTCCATTATTTTGAGTTACACCTCAAGTGTATCTTGATTCACAACTCCTAGAGGTCTGAAAAATGCTTTTAGAGAACTGTAACCAACATACTTCAGGAACTGGAATACTGGATTGAAGTACAGAATAATCAACCATTAAAATTCTGTGTATCTTTTCTCCTGGTGGTCTCTTAACAACTTATACGGAGTTCAGAATTTAAATACATTATAATTCTTATGGGTTCTTTCATGCTGTTTGTCTTGAAATATGTTTTCCATCCACATTTTGAGGTGCTGTTCAGTTTTACCATTGAAGTGACTATTTTGTATTCCCTATGCATTGAAGAGCCTACTTTGTGCTCCAAGAACCATGAGAAACTTGTTTATGAAATTGGTGTGTATTCAACATTAATTAAAGCTGGCATTCAGCACTTCAACAAGAATCTTTACAAAGGGCTGAAAGCCATATTTATACAGTGGCAACCAAGATACATCTGTGGGATCGTCTAAAACTCAGTCACCGTCTCTCCTCTGTGGTCATGGATCTTGTGAATGGCAAGGTGGGGGTCTTTGGAATGGCCGAAGATTAGCGTCCCCTGCTGTTTTGTAATTATGGGTATCTGGACAGTCATTTATTTGAATGCAATAATGCGTACAGTTTGTGCCTCCAAAGAAAAGCATACATAATGTGATTGTAAGAAGAGGTTTTCAGTCTCTCAGTGGGATGTCATAGGGTATGTTTATAAACGTCAACCTAGCAGTTGTTCTGCAGTGGAATTCCGCTGGTGTTGAGATAATAATTTGCACAGTCAAATTGCTTTCTTTACAAAAACCCGGGGAATTATGAGACCCTAATCCTTTATTAATGTCAACCCATAGGCAGCAAGAAAGCGTAAGATTGCCATTCGAAAAGCCCAGGGGAAAAATCTTGAGGCCATCCGAGAGCTGAATGAGTATCTGGAACAGTGAGTGTCTTACAAGAATACAGACTGTGTTTTGCTATTCTGATAAATCTTTTTAATTAAAATGGAATTTGCATTTGATTTACCCTTTTGCTTACATGCTGGTCATTTACAGAATCCCTTGCACATTCTTTCTTTTTTTCCTTTTTTCCTTTCTTGCCTTCTCTATACAGATTTGTTGGAGACCAAGAAGCTTGGCATGAACTTGCAGAACTTTACATCAATGAGCATGAGTAAGTTGTTTGCTAAGTCCACATAAAAACTGTTAAATTGAAATCTACCTTTTGTAAGTCAAAGACCTTAGTGATTTTTTTGGAAGGACTACTGTTAGAAAGTATGCTGTCTCATTTCCAATATAACAAACATCAACAGGAAATAATTACCAACCTTGTTTGACTACCAGATGCTTTAAGAAAGCATTTGATTTTAAAACATGAACAGTTTACTTAATTACCTGTATGCTTCAGTCATTTTTTTAAATCTGATATTTTAAAGGAAGTGGTTTGAGTATAACACTTGAGTGTAGCACTTAATTCCCATAGTTTTTCATTTAAATGATGTTTTTTGCTACTTGTAGATTTTAAATTCTCTACTTTTAAAATCAGTTGTCAGCAACTGATAATTGATTTTCTTTGAGGCTACCTCTGCCAGAACTTTTAGTAACCTTTATAAACAAAACAAAACATGGATGCAGAGTTAGAGGCATGTGGTCGCCTGGGTACAAAATCCAATGCCATCAAGAATGCTGAATGTTGTAGTAACTTGCTTATTGGATATTTAATGTTTTTGTTAGCTTTTTTTTATTGCTGTGGTGACAGGAGGAAATCCCAGTGTGAGAGGATTAACTCCAAGCCTTAGTGCAAGTTTTCTAATATCGTAGCATTAATTCTAACCTCCACCCAAAGGCGTATCTTTTTCCCCCCTTCCTTAGTTCTTCAGCTCAGCCTGAATTATATCACATTGTTCCCTTCCTTCCTTTCTAGAGAGTAGTAAAAGAATCAAATTCTCAAGGAAGAAATAGCCATTCTCACTGTGATGAAAAATTGTTCCCCATGACCTCTCCTTCCACCTCATTCTCAAGGAAAATAAATATTAAACTCTTTCAAATGCTGACTGAAGGAATAATCTAGAATTTTGATATCCAGTTTTCTATTTTGGGGGGGAAATTCACCAGTCACTTTTCTAAGAAAAGAGCTGGTTTTTTTGAAAAAAAAAAGGTTAGAAAGATATTTAAGCTTGTCAAATCTGTCAGTACCAGAGTGAATTACAGAGTAGTGCAAACATAAGTCTTCCATTACTGGAGGTTTTTTTCCCTAATCTTTAATATAAACTTGTGCAATAAAAACTGAGAAAGATACTGCTTTTGCTTGTATTTGTCTTGGTCTGCTATTCCAATAAAGAGTAATATGTACAACTTTCTGCATTTTGTTGAAAAAAATGTGCACGTTATACTCTTATGAGCATCATTATTTTGACGATGCAGTGGGGAGAAAAATAGAATCTTGACTAAAAAGCAACTAAAAGTTAATTTTAAAAAAAGGAAACAATTCATCAGCGTATTTTTCAGTGTCACAAATTTAGTCTTGCTTGTGAAATCACCGTTCTGTTACCATTGCTTATAAACACACATAGCTATACAAGCTTTTAATAGTCCTCAGTTCTACACTGTGTTCCGCTATGAGGACTATGGCTTCTGCTTTCGGAGAATGAGGTGTCTATGCCTCCAAATAAAACCTCCAAATTAATATTTGAAATACATATACGACTATCATAATGTTCACAGGAGAAAAACACAATATATTCACTTTAAGAAATAAAGTTTTACAGGTTATATGGTTTAATATTATCTCATAATAGCTAAATTGCTTTTACTCTGATATTTTTTATCTACCCACACTCGTTATAAACATTATGTCTCTGAATTTTGTAATCCTGCCATGTAAACTCTGAAACAGTGCTATCACATATCTGTAGAAGATGCAATTCTGCAGGAAATTACTAGTTGAAAGATTATGAAGCTAAGAAATTTATAATTAAATAAACCTACATTTTGAGTTTGACTTCTTAATTCTTTCTGAAAACTTTCATTTAAAGAACAGTGACTAACCTTTTCGCAGTGGTAAGTTATTGCCCGTTTGGACTGGTGTGGTCCTATTTTCATATGTAGATTGGAAATGATTGATTTTTGGAACTGTTCTTAGTATCATTTTTCGTTCTCAGTTCTGTCGCTGACTGTGAGCAGATAAAGTTAACTGGCTGTGTAAGTGTTCTGGTGTCTAGCTTAGTTTGTGAATCCTCAGGTAGCTGAATTGTTTGTAGAAAAAAATTAACTCTTGTAGTCTGAGTTAAATGTCTTACAAAACCTGTAACGTGCCTGTTTCTACTGAGTGCTTTTATTGATAAGAAATGGCACTTATTAATAAGAAATGGATATATCAGATGTTTTTCATGAGCTGTTCCATGTATACCTAGACCATTGAATGTTATGTATTTTTCACTATCTGTGATAAAAAAATAGTAACATGAGATTTCAAACATCACTTAAAAATAAAACATTTTTCTTAATTGTGGATCACATGAAGTTACGGGAGTAAAAGTAAGACTTCTTTTATTGTGCTGCAAGGAACTAAAGCAAAGAGCTATATACTCTGTTTCATTTTCTCACTGTTTTTTATATTCCTTAGCTATGCAAAGGCAGCCTTTTGCTTAGAGGAGCTTATGATGACTAATCCGCACAACCACTTGTATTGTCAGCAATATGCTGAAGTAAGTATTTTCAGAAAAATCAATTATATTTGAATACATAGTCTGTTTTTACGTTACTGAAGTGATGAAAATGGAATAAAAATTGTTTCTTTATTTTTTCCCTAGGAGATTTAAGAGAGTGCACAGAGAATGTGATCTTACAGTACTTAACATGTTAAAAAAATGATGTTTTGTTGCTCAGTGTAACTAAGCTAAATATAAGAGTAAGGGCAGGAATTACTGAAGATAAAAATACATTTTAAATGCTATTCTTGTTGAAGTGTTTATGCACTTTTCAAATTCAGTGGATGAGAAGTTAAACTTTTCCACAACAATGTTGTCTAGGAGGTTTTGATATATTGCTTGTTGTTGCGGAGCCAAATCTTGGAATTTGCATAGGAAATTTTGCCTTAAAGAGCACTGAGGATAGAGATGACCCTCACAATTTTTAGCTCAAGGTTTTTAACCATTTGCACTCTTTTTTTTCCAATTTTTTTTCCTAAATTATACTGTTAATTACTTAGAATGGATTTAATTTGTTTTATTAATTTTAATGAAATTAGATTAACATTAAAACTTGAAAGTCTAAATTGCTTTGTGGTAGAAAGACTGTGAAGCATGTCTTACTAGTATTTATCCCTCTTTTACTCATCTAATAAGAGGCAAAATGAATAAAAAATCAATTAGTAATCTAATTACTTTCTGCACTATTTTGCATTTGGACAGATCATGAAAGACATTGTGTTGTTTCATATACTGTTGTTATACTGTACTGAAATAATATAGTTAGTATGGATTTATAACAGTCAGAATTTAGCATTAGGTTTAAAGTGTTTGCTATTTTTCATAAGAGATGATCCCGAGATTGTTAAGATGTATAGGTGCAAAATACTACTTTTATTCTTATAGCCATAAATTAATTAAATTAATGCTGGCTTTATTTCTCCTGTTGTTAAATATTTTAAACTTGCTATGTTGGAAATAGCTCAGAATTCGCTCAAGCCAGCATTTGGCCTTTGGTAGGACTTGCCTCATTTGAAATGTCATGTGAAACAAACCTGAAGTGCAATTTCATAGTGTCTTTCCTTCTAAGAGTAAACGCCTGAGGTATGGATGACATGCAGATTTCAGGAGCTTATAATTTTTACAGGTTAAATACACTCAAGGGGGGCTTGAAAATCTTGAGCTATCAAGAAAGTATTTTGCACAAGCACTGAAGCTTAACAACAGAAATATGAGAGCTTTGTTTGGACTTTACATGGTAAGCATGATTGTATATTTTCTGTGCTATCACTTTGAGTATGGCTTTATGCATATATATAATACTTTCCCTTTTGCTATTTTTTTGTTTATTTTTTCAATTTTGATTTAACTTCATAGCTCAGATTATTAACACTGTTCTTAAATACTGAGTTTGGGCGATTTTATACTTATAAGTACTCCTTACATGAAGTGCTCTTAACCTTTAAGTCTTGCCTGTGTTTTCCAAAGAATTATAATTATAATTATTAGCACATGAAGGTAAGTTCTTGAAAATGTACATCCTTTCTGCAGGATACTGAACTGCTGAAGAATACCAGCGCAGTATGATGGCGGCTTATTTTTTTTCCTTTTTATTTCTTAAACCATCCTGGTTTTTTTTTTCTTTTTTTTTTCTCACTCCAATTTCTAAATATCACTTTCTACTTTCAATTTCAAAATAAGTCTTTAGCTTGCACAGCATTATCTGCTTGAACGTGGTCATGACTACAGGAACTACAGGTAGCACCAGTTCTTCAGTTTCTCTGAAGACACTGAGGCCTCTACTGAAGATCTTCCTTTAGATCTTAGATTTTTAAAAGATCTCTTCAGATCTGGAAAAAAATGAAAAAAAAATTCTAGGCCACCCTCCTGTCTCTTGGCTGGAGGGCAGTTTACAGAGACACATCAGGCAGATAACTTTGAGGCTTCCTATGAATACCAGACAATAGGAGCTTCCTTTCAAGGACTTGTTAGACATCGCCTTTAAGCCTCAAAGAGACTTGGATCTAATCTTCGCCCATCTACTGAGATTCTTGGACTGGTGATTATACATTCAAGAAGAAGAAACTGGCTTCTTGCTATTCCTTAGGTCATTTAGCATTTTTAGAGGCAGTTTTGTAGAGAATCTGTTTATTGACCTAAACTGATGTTTAAGGTGTATATACACCAGACTTCTGCACAGGTTCTGGAACAGCCTTTGATGTTTATTATGACTAATCTTTGCTTGTCTTCTGTCAGATCTTACATCCTGCCTGTTATTTTCAATCTGTAAAGTAGAGTTAGAGCCTGTTATCTATGATGACCTGGCTGGCAACTGTGAGCTAACATGACCCAAACATTTGAGAAGCTTTCAGTTTTGACATTGTCTGAAAGTCATACACAAAGCCCAATTTGGATTATGCAAATTCACTAATGCAAAAAATGCATGTATGCTCTGCTTCTGTTCTTTGGTGGTGTTCGGCTGGCTGCTGTCATAGTTCCCTAGGTGGTTTTTTGAAAGCACAGCTGGCCGTCACTGCCTCTGTATCTTCTCTTTGGCTCCTAATGTCTTTGTAATGCTGTTTCCAGGCTTTAGGATCTGTTTTTGCTGTGGCTGCTCTTTCTGTACTTGTCAGACGTGCCCAACGTTTGTAGTCCCCAGAGAATGTCCTTAGCCCTGGTAAATTTCCACAAAAGCTTTCAGACATATCTGCTGAGGAAACTGGTCAGTACTTCATCAAATTCAGGAAACCAGAGAGCGTCATGCTTGTATATATTATATGTATGTGTATATATTATATATATATGTATATATTATATTTAAATATATTTTATAGTTACGCTGGTTTTATTTTTGTATTCCTAGTCTGCCAGCCATATTGCTTCCAATCCAAAAGCAAGTGCAAAAATGAAAAAAGATAATATGAAATATGCCAGCTGGGCAGCTAATCAAATAAACAGAGCATATCAGGTTAGTACATCATTGGTTTATGATACTCTTAACAAGCTCTAAAGTTCTTTTTTGCACTTTTATCAATTACTGTTCAAAAGGTTGGATGTGTAAATTATATTTTCCTTGGATTTTTTGCATTCTACTTGTATTTCCTGGAAGCCTTAATTAATGTAAAGTTGATATTTTTCACAGATTTTATTTATTAGCTTTAAACAGATATTTTTCTACTAACATTAACTAAATGTACACTAGTGTAATATTGAGCTCCAAGACTCAGTTTTACAACTAGAGTATTTTAGTAAAACTTGTTTTGTCTTAATTCTTAGAGTGTCTTGGTTGTCTGCTTTAATTTTACTAGAAAACAAATGAAAATTCTAGAATTTTATTTTCCTTCAGTTTATTCTGGGCTTTCAAACTCATATTTAATGGTGTTTCTAGTAATTACCTTAGTAATTGTGACTGAAGATGATTTTGTGTAGTTCTATAAAAAATGCCTATTGAATTGTGAAATTATAGGTTTTGCAGGCCACAATCAAAGCTTGCTGAAGTCATGAGGAGTCTTTTCAGCTATTAGAAATGTTAGGCATAAACATCTATATTTGCTTTTGTATTATAACCCTCTGTATTTTTTCTATAACTATGAATGAAACAGGTTTTAGCTCATAGGTTCCATTGTGTGTGCATCCCAAACGTTAATATGTCTATTTGACTCCTTTACAGCTATTCTTCATGATATGGGAATTAAAGTTTATGTATAGGTAATTCTGAACATCAACATCATACTGCCCAGTTCTCCTGAGAACTTCTTTGAGCAAAAATGTTGATGTTAAATGCAAGACTTTATATACATGTAATGCTCCTTTCTCTCTGTGTAATATTTTGGTATCAGAATCAAATATTTAATTTTTCTCTTGCTGCTACTGTTTCACAGTTAATACTACCAAATGGCCTTTTGACCAGCTCCATCTGTTATGGAATTAAGGATTTTCTTTTATGACCAATCAATTTTCTTAGTATATTGTAGGTTAATTCATTGCCAAGGCTGCAGCCTCTTGTGACTACCGTGTTTTTGATGTATTACAACTTTGAAGTATGTTCCGTTTCCCCTGATTAGCTCTTTAGTTTCTGACCGAACTTTACAGTGAAGAGTGTAGTATCTTTGAGAACATAATTAAGCATTTTATACTTATGTACCTAAAGCTTATTTCTATTTTTTGCTTTTTAAGTGACTCCCTGCTTTACATTAGTAAACCGTTTTCCTGCACATGATGGTAAGGTGTATATGAATTACCAACTTCATATGATTTCCCATAAATGAGCAGGACTTCTTTTTGACTTCAGTATGTCTGGCAGTTCTGTAAACCCAGTATTCATGGAAGACCCTAATATTGCAGGATTTGAAAAAAACCCCAAACAAATAACCAAACAAACCCTCTTCCCCAAAATGCTTTTAAGAGCAGAATACACAGTGAGAAAAAAAGAGGTTTTAAAAGGTACGTGAATTTTGAGTGAAAACTATTATTACATGTTTTTTCATCTTAATAAAATGAACTGCTTGAATTAGAGGGGTTTTGAATATCTTGTAACTAGTATTAGAAGTTTGGAGTTGAGAGCACCAGTAGAGAGACCTGTTAGCACTTCTGGGAAACAACCCCTTTCATGATGCATCAGGATGGAAACGTAAAGCCACTGTTGGCTGTGGAATGGTGGCATAACCAAGGTTAATATTTAGAAACAGGCATCTCCTGGTTCTAAATAGAGTGCAAGTTTGATTATGACAGTCCATAGTTACTTAACTGACAGGCACATATGCTTGCCTTTTTTCTTTTTTTTTTTTTCTGCTTCGCATGGCTTTGTGTTAACTTCGCAATGGCTCTGACAAAATATGACTTGTATTGGGGTTGGTGGTGATGTTGATGTTTCACTGTTTCTGTGATCCTACGTTAAGCATTTTTGGTTGATGCTTACCAGAACAGGTCGTGTTAACACAACTAACATATTTAAAACACGTGTAGTAACTTCTTTGTGACTTCATACTTTTGTGATATGTTGCTGCTTTTAGCTGCTGTTTTTAGCTGGTTTGGACAGAAAGTGATAAACGCTGTATCTGACTGGAATCACCGGGGGGGGGGGGGCGGGGGGGCATAGCTATACAGAACACTTAAGTGCCTGAGCTGGGATTTGGCAAGCAAATGGCGTAAACACCCCCTTCCTCTTCACAGAAGTACCACGAGAAGCTCTAGTGACTACAGCTGGATGGGACTGCCCTAGCCCAACCCTGCTGCGAAAGGGTTTAGCCACTACAGTGTGTATGTTAGAGACTTACAACATCCAGCTGGATGGTGTTTGGTGATGTAGTAGGTGTAGTAGTTTCCCCTACGAGTCAGTATTGATTTGTTACTCCTTTAGTGTGTTGAGAGGTTGGAAATGGTCATCTTTTGGACCTAAGGATGAAACCCTGGTCTCTTGTGCCATTGGAAGCCCTTAACAGCATTACTCCATTAGTGGATGGTTGTCCAGATAGGTTTTAAGCTGGATACTTACCTCTATAAATCCTTCTCATTTTCCTTATATTATCCAAAGCACTTTGTAAAGTGTAGTAAGCCTTAAGAGCTTGCAGAGTTTGGCATTGCCTTATTTTATTAGCTGGACCTTCTTATACCATTAAATGCAATTTTTCCTGTAGTCATGATCTAGAGAATAAGATACATTTAGAATCGTGACTTGGGTGCCTAGACAAATTATATTAATTTGTGACTTTAATATATAGAGTTATTAATTCAAAAAGTTACTTTTAGCAGCAGAGAAATGTTTCCCTATTTTCAGTCTGGATTTGAACTTGAATTACCAGCACTTTGCTCTGTAATTCTGGAAAACTGCCTGTATTTTTTCAAATTCAGCATGGGCTGTCATTGCTTTTTTTTATGCAATTTACTTGAAATATTTTTACTGGTCCACTCCTTTCAATTTATTCTCTCATACAGGGAGTTTGCTTTGGCACTTGATTTTTGCCTTTCCTGTGCATTCCTGGGTGAAATCACAGGAACTTTTTAGTTTATTGTTATTTGAAGAAAACAGTCTTTGGGTGTAAAAAGAAAACCTCACTTTCACCAATGTTGGTTGTACTGTACAGCAGTTTCTTTACAGGAAAATATGGTGATAAAGAATAGTTGAATTAAATAATTTTCTGAAAAGTACAGATACTTGGTATTCCATATGGTTCCAATTATTTATTTTGGTGTTAAACATATAACCCTCTGTGCTCAGTAGTACTTCTCATCTGTGCTTTATCTTTGAGAAACATAAACTTTCAAGGGAAGACAGAAAGGTTGTCTAGCTAGGGCTGCTGCATGGAGCTGGAATTTCTGGCTGCCAACATACACTCAGAAGAAAAAAAGACATTATTCTTTACACCACTTAAATAGATGGAAAAAAAATAAATAAAATTTAATCTCATTCTTTTATTTCAGATGTTAGAGAAGGACTCATTATTCAAGTGATTATTTTAAATTTATTTTTATTATAAACTTGGTTTTGCCTTATCACTGGGGAAGTGGATTAATTTCTCTGTGCAGACCCTGTGAAGAACGTGCATCTGTTCTGACTGAGGACATGAGTCACGGTTACTTTAATATCGAAACAAAATATGGCTACCTAGCACTCTTCAATTAGGTAATTCGTTTAGCATGTTATCTGGAAGAAGCTTTTCAGCAGAGGCAGGCAAGTTTGATTAATGCTAACAAAGATCTTTAATGTGATCCTACTCGTAGTAATTTTCCAGATACATGCTTCTTGGGTACATTGCTAAATTCCTCTGTGTTAGCCATCCACACATTATTTATGGTTGAAGAGAGGTGATTTTGTTACAGACCATTTGGGTAACAGAAAATTAAATCATGATTTTAAGAAATGGATTCCGGCTCAATCAGTCAAATTGCTGTGTAATGGCAAAATAGACAAAATAATTATTCGTCAGGGCAAATTTGAAGTGATTACATTTCCAAGTATACTTCTGTTTGTTATGACGCAGAGTTTGATTTTATTTGTTCGGCTTAAAGTACACGTCAGTATCATGAAGGCAACTACTCTTGAAATTAGCAAGTAACATTTTTTAAACTAATGATTTCTGTCAGTTTTGCATTCAGTGTCCCTGAAGACAAGTAAAATAAGTAAAATTTTGAAGCTTTCCTCTATGTGCTTTCTGTGTGTCTTGCCAAGCGTGCCTTTTGACTGCAGTATATTAAGGTTTCTGTGCTTTTTGTTAAAAATCTCTGAATGCTTTGAATTTGAAACAATTTTTCAGTTGAGTATTTTGAGATCTGGGTTTTTTATTTGCTTGATTTTATGAGAAGATTTGGACTCCCCAAGTATCTGCTTGGGACTAATCTTGTTTAGTGTGAACAAAAAAAAGGATATTGTATGAAGTCAGATCCAAGCAAACATTACTTCTGTCATCTGGGAGATTGTTAAGAAATCTTTGGTTTTCCTCAGAAGCTGACTGCTGCAGGCCACTGAGGAAACTGCACAGCCTGAAGAATGGGTTTATACATACTACCAGAGTCAAAGCATGACACATCAGTTCATCATCTGGAAATATGAAATAGGCAAATACGGTGTTTTCAGTATGTCTTTTAACTATAAACTGTTGTCACAATAACATTTCATTCTCCTAACTATTTAATTTGAAGTAGCTTTTCGTTTACTGTGCCCAAACTGGTTTTTTTTTTAGGAACTCAATAGTAATTTGGAATCCCAATGCTAGGTTATAGCCTGGGGGTCAAAAGTGGGTTAACAGGTCCTGCAGCTTATTGCTCGTGTGATATTACCTGGGTTTGATGACTTAATCTTTCTTAACAGGTCATGAAGAGTTTGCTAAATTAAGTTAATTACAAGAGAGAAAGGACACATTATAAATCAGGCGCTAAGTATGGAAGACACCAGTGGTATTTGAAATAAAAAACATTAAACTGAAAATTTATTGAGTGTTTAGATGTTAACGTTTAGGTAGAGAATAAGCTATTACTAGCAGCAGGTTATAGTTAATTTCTTTACCACCCCTCCCAACCCTGAATGCAAAACTTTTTTAATGCAAGGGTATTTAAAGTGGTTGAGAGTTTCATTTGCCTGAAGATCAATCTAGTTGATGAATCCACTGTGTTAGATATGGCTGATGAGTGACGGGAATCATCAGAACAGTTAGAAAAATCCTTTTGAGGTCAGTGGGGGGTGATTGACATCTACTTTTTATCCAACTTACTTTAGCAAACTTGACTGCATATGTCTTAGGGTATCTCAAGCTGTAGGTAGTATTTATTAAGCTATATCTTTCTTTTCTGTTGATACAGACTTTATTTCAAATGCTCTCTGAACATGCTGTTGCAATTGTAGATTACAATCAAATACAAAGCCATTACAGTTATTTTGAGACATAAAATATAATTGTATGGTGACTGGATTATTTTATAGTAGATTTTCTGTCTTGATGTAACAAAAATAGAAGATAAATTAGTTTGAATAACAAATCTGAGTCTTGCTGCTATTTAAATTACAAATATAATCTAATATGGATCACATAAAAAATGCAAATCTGAAATAAAAATTATGTTAAACTTTACAGAGTAAACAAAACAACAGGAAGATCTATTTTCAGATAAATGATAAATTTCCAAGTGGCACATTTGTTGGTGCTGGATATTCAGATTCAGAGCAAATGAGTGAAATGAAGGAGTTCTGTTGTGGTTTTTGTAACTTATTAGAGAGGGTGTTATAGCTAATATTCTAGTAAAAATGCTAGGTTTTAGTGAAACAATAAAGAGGCTGTGCTTTTAGAGAGTTAATTTTTGGTAATGGATGTTTAGAACTGTTATTTTCACAGGATCTATGCACAGAATTTCCAATATATGACAAATAACAATCATTTTTTGTTATTTAGTTTGCAGGTCGCAGTAAAAAAGAAAGTAAATACTCTTTGAAGGCAGTGGAAGACATGTTGGAGACCCTGCAAATCACTCAGTCTTAGGTTGGCACAGAGTTCCAATATTACATTTTCCAGTTCTATGATCAACCTGTAATGACCCATGGGTTATGTTACTCTAGCGCTGATAAAATTTTGTACTGATTAACATGCTAAACGAAAAGTAAAATTCCTATTTATTGCTGCTATGAGAAATGTGATAAATACCACTGAAATGAATAACTTATCCACGAAGACTACATAAAGAAATTACATGCTGCACATCAGTCTCTTTAGATGTTTTGTATCTACAGTACCTGCTTTTAAGCCATAATTTGTAGAAATAAATTTGTTAAATGATCAATAAATCACTGTATTTTTTTTAGACTTGCAAATGGAAACTATGAATTTGTATATGTAAATTAATAACATATGATAGAAAATTTCTATCTTATTTGCATATTTAAGAGTAAAAGCATGCTACGGATGTAGACTTTCTGGTAAATATTTCCCATACAGCAAGGAGTGAAGTTTTATTAATGAGTTGATAACCAGCACTGTAGAAATGGAGAAAACCTTTTTGTGTTATTTGCACCAGAGGGGCTTTTCTACTGATTTAAGGCCAAAGACATTCTTCTGTGTAGCTTAATGTTTTCTTATCCACATAGTTTTCCAATCAGTATATGTGTAGACACTGTTTTATTCCTCCGTGTGTCCTTTGTCGTACATGTGTTCCACATCATGAATTTCAAAACCATTTGAATACAGGGCTGTGTGCTGATCTGCACTAATTTTGTACTATGGTATGGATACCCCTTCACTGTGGTGTACGCTTGTGGCATGGTAGCTTCTCCACAGTAACCAAGTGTCACGGGGCTGTGAGGACGAGACAGCTTGTGGCGCTACCCTTTACTTACTGGAGGATCCAAGTGTTTTTACATGAAGTATCTAGCACACTGTAAATCTATATCATATTTGGGGTTTAGGTGCTTGTTTATTTGCTCAGATAATTAGTCAAACACCCTAATTAATTAATTTTATAGTTCTGATCATTCTGCATGTTGTTCATATGTGTGCTGTGGCTATTCACTTGCACAGCTATCATTTTATTTGCTACGGCTTCAGTAAGATTGTGTAAGGGAAGAAACATACCCTTGGTAAATTCTAATCTAAATAGTGGTGTCATTTTCATGACTGTTGCCACCATCCAAACTGATTAAATTTTCAGGTTTTACACTACCTGCTGTACATAGATGGGTAGGTTAATGTCCTTTTATGATCCTAGACTTGATCTAGTAAAACAAAGGAGTTGTACTCGATGATCCTTTTGGGTCCCTTCCAGCTTGGGTGACTCTATGATCATAGAATCATAGAATCATCTGTTTGGAAAAAACATTTGAGATCATCGAGTCCAACCGTACCTGTCCCTTTACTAAACCATGTCCCTAAGAAACTCATCTACCCACCTTTTAAACAGCTCCAGGAATGGCAACTCAGCCACCTCCCTGGGCAGTCTGTTCTAATGCCTGACCACTCTTTCAGTGAAAAAATTTTTCCTGATGTCTAATCTGAACCTCCCCTGGTGCAACTTGAGGCCATTTCCTCTCATCCTATCACTTGTCACTTGTGAGAAGAGACCAGCACCCACCTCGCTTCAGCGTCCTTTCAGGTAGTTGTAGACAGTGATGAGGTCTCCCCTCAGCATTCTCTAAGCTAAACAGCCCAAGTTCCCTCAGCCTCTCCTCATAGGACTTGTTCTCCAGCCCCCTCACCAGCCTGATAAAGCAGAGCTCCTGCTTAAAAACAAAGCAGCAGCGAAAACATACCCTGTGAGTTCAAAGCTTGAAAATGTGTTTACCTGAACTGGTTGATGCATGAGACTGTGCCTTTAAGAAACACGTAAGATCTCATCCCCGTTTTCCATGAAGTAGGTTGTGAGTACAATAGTGTGACAGGAGGGATGCCATACCATGAGAATTAATTGTATTTGGTATCTTAAATTAACTTAATTAATTTCATTTGAAATAAAAACCTGCAAATACTACATGATATTATATTAAATCACCCAACTCTAACTTGGGGAAATAGTGCAGATCATTTTATGATAGTAATTCGCAAACTGGCCTCAGAACAGTATTTGCAGGTAGATTATGTTTCAGGTGGAAAACATAGGTGAGCCTATGTATTTCTGTTCAGATTTATAGTCTTTAACTGTATGAGTATGCCATCTAGAGTTTTAAACCTTCATTAATCTTTTTTATTTTACCTACATCTTAAATAACTTGGCTGCATTCCAAAACTTAAAGCGTTGGGAAGTTGTACTGTAGACTAAAATCACTTAGTGGTGCATAATGTTTTACCTCCAAGGTATTAAAAACTAGCGGTGCAGTATTCTTGTGCAGCAGGCTCCTGTCTCTGTGCTGCTGGAAATTGTTATTTTAACATAGCAATGTTGAATCTAGGCTTAGAGTATATCAGTTTCTCTGTAAGAAATATTGTTCTATTTCTTGTTTTTAGTAATTTGATGACAAATTTCTCCTCATTTGGCTGCTTGGAACCTTCTAGATTTCACTACTGCTTAGCATCTTTTTGAAATTACTGTTCAGGACTTTGGTTTGTGCTTGTATTTTGGCATAATTCCTGCATAGTAAAGGTTACAAATTGACTTAGCAAATACTTCTGACAAATTTCTGTTTCCTTGAAAGAAAAAATAAATTATTTGTATGAAGATGCATGTGTAGGCTATGATAGAACTGTTGAATTGCAGCAATGGAAATTCAGAGGGTTTTTTGTATTCAAATGAAAAAAAAATTAAATCCTGTGTCTGCAGGGAAAGTAACTGTATGAAATGCCCTGCAATCTGAGCAAGTAAAGGGTGCATGTGATATGATGTGATCTTTGTAAAGTAATTTTCCAGTTCTAGAAAATGGTTCTGTAATATGTCACTGACGCTGTCTTGCATTTAAGAATAGGTTTTCAAAGGATGGGTTACTTAGTTAACAAATGATCTTCATTATGTTTTGTATTGTGCTATGACAGTGACAAAAGCTACACAAAAATATTACTAGCAAGCGTCCAGTCTCCTCTTTCCAAAATAAAAGGCTATGTTTTCATATTGTTTCTGTCAACAGCAAAAACTTGAGACATTTGCAATGCCAAACTGTAATGGTGACTTGTGTCTTTATTTTTTTTTGCAGTCATACTTTGGTAATAAGCTTGATGGGGAGAGATTAGTGTTGTCTGTGGATGTAAAGGTCATGGAAGAGCCAGCAAAATCTCTGCTTCTGCCTTTGTAATACAAGTTACTGATGGATTCTTAAAAACCTTTTGTCCAAATGTTATACAATTCATATTGTGTAGCTGCAAAAAGCACATTTTGTTTAGAATATGTCCCTAAATCTCTTCAGTTCAGTGCCCAGAATATCTTGCAGTTGCTATTGGAAACTCTGTTAGTCAACGGAGGACTTCCTTTTGGCAGCGCTGTATTTGTGATGGCATCCATGTTTGCTGGTCACTGCATTTACAGTGGAACTTGCATTTCAGCCAGCTTTAGAGGGAAGGGGAAAAGGAAAGCAAATTAAACTTGACTTACTGGCACGAATTTATTAGCTTCTTGTTACTTGCACCCTCATCTTCCAAGAACACCAACTATAGCTGTAGTCAGGTTTGCAATAATAATTCTGCTTGTAACTCGAGAGGTTCCATAGGTTCAGCTCTAAAACCAACACTTCATTAAAACCCAAACTATAGATTCCAGTGAAACAGTGCTATGCAATGTGCACGTACCCCAGTGTGCAGGGAAAGGAAATATTATTACTTGCATTATTTAGTGCATGAATGCAATTTTAGGACTAACTGTTGCTTAACTGTAGATGCTTCAGTCTGCATGCAGAATAAAGTCATTAGTCTTCGTTGCAGATCTGTATCCTCTTGATAGGCTGGAAGTTGGATTCAGCCCAACTGAATCATGAGACTAGTTTTCAGAAATAAGTGGGCACTAATCTACCTGCCTCTTAAAAAAACCAGCCAGACAACAACAAAAAAAACCCCAAGTGACAAACCTTCAAACGAAATCAACCCCAAAAAAAAAACCCAACATGAACCCACCTCTAAAAACCCCAACCATCACCCCACAAAAACAACCAAACCAAACAAACAAAAAAACAACCCCCACAGACCACCTCTGGTAGAGGAAGTTGTCTTTTAGCAGGATGTGAAATGGAAAACTCACTTCATGGGTGAATTTATTTTGTTCTGTGATGTGGAAAGTCCCCTGTATAAAGCAGTGCAATGCTTTTAATGCTTGTGTAGAAGGAAGAGATGTTGGAGAGCAGGACAAAGGCCTGTTTGACACATAAATCATAGTAGGACTTCCTACAGCAGGTCACAAAGGAAATGCTGTTGTTCTGCATTTGGGATTGCACAGGTGAGCATTCCTGGTGAGCAGGTGCCATTGCAACTGAAGTGGGACCAGCACAGCCCAGAGCCTACAGAGTCAGTACTCAGATGCATGTGCCAAGAGAAGTCTCCACCCAGCACATCAGCTTAAATCTGCCTGCAGGTTTCTGCCCTTACTAGCGGCTGTCGCCTGGATTTTAGTTTTCTCCCCTTGGCCTCTGCATAGCAGGGAGTCTTGCAGAAGATTGGTGCCAGTGTGGTACCCTACCAGTTTCACTGGGATAGGCGGGGGGTGAAGGTACAGGTGGATCAGTTTGCTGGATTGATCCTGAATCTCTGGAGTTTTTGCGTATTCTTAGCTACAGTGCACTCATTTACCAGTGCATACTTGAAGGTCAGGCTGTAAGTTTTTGCCTTGGACTGAAAGGCCATCAGACAGCAGACCTGTCCTTATTAAAATCTGCAGTCTGCTTAGCTTGTTTGGGGGTGCTTGACAAGGAATGTAAGAGGGTGGATTTTATCTGTGCTGAATGACATGCAAACATATGTAAAGATCTGCTACTGAAGGTGTCCCGGTGACTGCAGTTCTCGCGATCACTGGACCTCTCTCTGTGTGGTAGAAAGGACATGGAGTGAAAAACATAGGAAAACCACTTCCAGATGGGAGGTCCTTTATTCAAGGTCAAAGGAATGGCTGGAGGGAGGAAAAGCCACCTTTTGAGCTTGCCTGAGTCAGCATAGATCCATAGAAGATGACAAATTATGCTGCGTAAATAATGAGAGGTGTAAGGCTGTGTTGAAAAAATAATTGAAATTGTCGTGCAAAGAACTTTCTTCTCTCCTCACTGTGTATTTTAACTTCTTTCAGTGTGACCTTATTGGTGTTGGGATTCATTCACACCATTTGGCTAGTGTGTAGGCATCTGCCTTACGGCTGCCAGTGGAGAAAGACACATTTAGAGTGACTGCTCGGATGGGAAAAGCTCCTGATGGGCTTCCATCATGGCAGGTCACGACCTGTTTGCTCCGGCAATAGAAGCACTACTTGTCCCACAGATGGTGATTGCTTAAATAAGGTTCCTCTTAGGATCAAGGTTAATTTTCCCCAAAGAATGAAGGATATTTCCCTAAATGTATACTTTTTTCAATAGAAACCTGTTAGGTTTTGGACATGGTGTTTGGAAGTGAAACTTTAAACCAGGCAGCTGTAATCCTCCTGGGAAGAAACTGCAAAAATCAACTCTGAAGCAGTTTCAAAAAAGTGAACAACAAATAAAATTAACCATTACTTCTGTTTATTTAGGTAATTGAGCTTGACACAGTGGTGTGTCTGACAACTTGGTTTGTGTTTTTTATTCCATTAAATGCAGATACGACACTCAAAGCTGTCGCTGGCCATCTGAGAACATTTATTTTAGTTTAGGCTTTGGAAATCTTGTAAATGTGGATGGATCAAGATGTGGGTAGCGGTGTAAGAAATCTACGTAGTAAACCAGTATGTCTTCCCTGGACAGCTGTTGCACTCTGTTCTCTTTAACTTAGGATCAAGAATGAAAACCATGAAAAATTATTAATAGGTCTACTAAAATTCAATAGCTTCTGCGTGCATTTAATTCTATAATCAGTGTTGTTATCCCTTTAGGTTTTTTATCGGATGTTTATTGTCTGGACTACTTGGGCATTATTAGTAGAGATTCAAACCTATAAATATCTAGGTCTTTCTGACTGCAATTGAGATAAATTGTATATAAAATGAGCACAGAATTTCTGTTTTAAACATATCAATAACTTTCAGTGACATGAACAATATTATAATTGTAGCCATGCCAAGCTTTTTGATCAAAACTTCCCAGAAATGTGATGTCTGTGTGGAGCCAAAAGCTCTCAAAAGCTTTTAAGTAAACTTTGATTTAGTTAAGTGTGGGCACCGCCCAGACTGAGAAAGAAGCCTTTGCTAATACAGATAATTAACTCCTCTTGGGAAGCTGCTGTATTGAGGTACGAACCGTCTTCTAAGTGAAGCAGAGATGTAGAGGCAGCCATTTGGGACCAAACTTTGAGAGCAAATCAATACGTGATACCCTCACTTTGGGAGAGAAATTGGATGAAAAAGCCTAGCAAGAGATTTATGTCTGTTTTTCCTTAGGCCTATTTTTTACGTAAAGTTTTTTGAAGAAAAGCGTCAAAGAAAGTTTATTTAGATTGGCTGATATCTGTGTTTCAGCCGTCTAACTAGATAACAGATAGTGAATTTTTAGGGGTAGGTTCCTAACAGGCTGGTTGGTGGCTGAGGTTGATACAAGGAGCAGTGTCTTGCGTGGGTCCAGCTTGAGAGCACCTGGACCTCCTCTGCCCATCTTACTCAACTATTCCTCTTTGGGGCAAGAACCATCTTTCTCATGTCCTTTCAATGGACAACTGTTGAGTTCAATCTTCTGAATGTGTAATGTGAATAGTGCTTTTTTAAAAATGCCAGTAATTTGCCAGTTCAGAAGGGATCAGTGGTCCATTTTATTCCCTCCAAATCCAGCCAGCATGTGTACAAATATTTTTTTAAAAATGAGCTTCTGGGCCCTGTTCCTGGATTGGTATTTAGGCAACAAAATAAGAGGTGGAATTCTCCAAGTCATCAGCTCATATTTGGCCTTGCTGGTAATTTTTTTGATTCCAAATCTTTTTAAAAATCAGGCCACATATTTAAGTGCTTAAGTGCTTAGGCGTGGATTTGATTCTTAAATTTAGGCATCAAACTTTTTCCTTTTTTTTTGTTTTTAGTCTTTTGTTTGCCAGACTCTTAAGTGGAAGCAGAATAAATAGTTGTCTTAGTCACCCTGGCTGCATATTTGTAAACAATTGAAAAATGCCTTTTCCTATATGGCCATCTATGTGTAAAAACATAAGAAAGCAACAGAAGTGGCTGCTAACTTGTGCAGTAAGAACAACGTTTGAAATTAAATTAAAGCAAGAAAGGCTGCAGAGGCCGGACATGGTAGCAGTTAGTGAGGTAGAAGGTCAAGTTGAAATAGAGAAGACACAAGAAAGCTTTGCTGGGCTTTGGAGCCATGTGGTCTTTTTTCTTCATGCTCTGTCCATTCCTGCAGTCCCTTGTCTGTGGATTCCCACCAGTTATGTCTTTTGTGGTGTTTGGGGGCAGGGTTTCTGCCCTTTTGCTGTGGCCAACCATGACATGCATGAGAACTGAGGGATGACGTCTGGTCACGCCAGAGTGGTGTTTTTTCTGTTTTCTCCTGTTTCCTTTTTGGTGGTGGGTGAGATCTGAGGGTGTATTCTTTGGCACTGAGCAAAAAACTTCAGAAGGCTGCCAGATACTGGCTATGTTAAATTTCTGATCACTTCAGGTAAATGAAACAGAAGAGCAGAAGGTGTCAGGAGGATGTCTGTCTGCTGTCAAGTCCCCAGTGATACAAAGAGAGCTGTGGAACCAACCCTTCAGTACCACTTGGGATGGGAGGAAGGGGAGTACAAACACCCTCGATGAAGAAGACTGTTCAAATGGGAAGCGAGAGTATGGAGGACTGGCCAGAATGCAAGAATTTTGTTTTACAATAAAATTGAGGTTTGACTTCTGTTTTTATTCCATATTTGAAAAGAAGCAGAAGCCTTTTCACAGCTGAAGCAGCCATACCCACAAGGCTGAATACACTGGACTACCAGTAACCTAATGACTGAGTCATTTCCCTGAGTTGTAGGAGATCGAGGTTTAAGTTGTCTACCTGATTAAGAGAGAAACTTTGAACTCGAGTTTCCTCATATTCCCGGCAAGTGACTTAACTGTCATGTTGCTGAGCCAGTCTCTGGCCCGAGGACAGTTGGAATATGAGAGAACTCAATAGGAGAGACTGGCTGATTAGCTTTGATGAGGTGGATTTCTCTCTCAATAATACTCCCTAAAATAAACCAAACCCTGAAAACACTCCAGTGAAATAAATGCTTTTCTATGGAAAGCATGTGGGTTTCACAGGTCCTAATGACAATGCTATTAATTGTGATCTCTCACAACAGGACATGGACTTTGGCATTTATTTAATGTACAGTGGCTTAGAGGCATTAAAAATAATTAAGTAACTTCTGTCTATTTTAGCTAACAAATCTAAAACTTTACAGAGGAAGGAAAACAAGAATCTGCTCTCAGTGCTTGCTCCCTTTCTTTACTTGCTAATGCAATTTGCATTGAATGGAAGTAAATGGTTTCTCTGAGCTTGGAGGCAGCTCAGGATAGCAGACGATGCAGGCAACTGCGCAGAATAGGCAACTTTATGGAACTTTGCCTTTGTCTGAAAAGGCAAACGTGGGCTCTTTTACTCTGAGCAGTCTGTCTACCTTCACTGTGCACAGCTTTCCATTCCAACAGAATCTAGTGAGGGAGAGGTCAGGGTTCATGTGGATTTGGGCAGCTCTGTTCCCCGTAGCCTTCCCCATTCTTCTTTCTAGCTCACTGTAAGAGCAGCACCCAGCTGCTTGTCCTTGCCATCTTTTCCTCTCTGGAGGAAGAGACACTGCTTGAGTTGTGGCTGCTCTTGGGAGGAGGCATGAGGGGAAGCATCACTTCTTTTTCAGAGTGCAGTCAAGGTGGAGGCAGGAGGCAGTGTCGCTTTTGAGAGAAGTTCATACACACCTGATTCTATCCTAAAGAGTGAGTGAAGCAGAGAGCCCTGTGTGAAAATCTGCAAAAATGCAGTACAGACTGAGCTACCTACAGGGACAAAAATCATCCTGGTTTCCTCAAATTTAGATAAACCAGGTGAAGATACTTCTGTAATCCTTGCTGTCTCTGCAGAGCCCGGTTCTCAGCTTTATCCACTGATAAAGAAAGTCATTGCATATGCGTGTATTTGCAGGGGCAGGCTGCTACTCAGGTAATATCCACGAAAACAGGGAGAAGCCAGGAAATATGTTGACCTGACAGAGATTTCATTATAAGGAGGAACAACATAGACAGAAAATAAAAAATTATGTTGATGCTTCTGGTAATTTAAATTAATTTCTGTATTTTGTAAACAATATATGGAAAATTACTTCTAAAGAATATTAAGGAAGAGCAAGATGAGAAGAGAGATCCCTACCTCTGTACTGGTCAGTCGTTGCTGGAGACATGGGTCAGCCTAATAAGTCTTCCTTCTGTTGACAGTTTGAAAGGAGGAGAAACATTGCGTAGACACTTCGCCTTTCTGTTATGGAGAGTTGGATATATCAGGAAATACTGGAGTGATAACTGAGCTTGAATAAACTGCATTATCTTTCAGGCATATGAACACATATTCACTTCTTCACAATCGATTAATTTAGCACCTTCTAGTATTGTCACTTGTCTCAGAGGGCAATGCATGTAGCTTGTGCTGGTAAGGCAGATGCAAGTCATTTCAGCAACAATGGAACTTAAGACTTTTGTTTATTTTTCTTACCTGCTTAAGGTTTGTGGATTTGGGTTTTTGTGTGTGACTGTAGATGACCTGAGTTTTCCTTATTATTCTGATATTTGTGTTGTTAGAATGTGTCTTATTTCCGAAGCCATTTAGTCTGTAGGGTTATTACGTCCCCCCTCCAAGTAGTTTAAAATCTTTCTGATGAAATATGTATGCAGGAAATAGGTAAGTTTGCTGGAAATTATCGTTGATTAATTATTTTTCCCATTGTGGATTGGAAGGGGAATTGTTCAATCTTTTACAGTGAGCGATATCTTGTTAAAATGTGGGCTGTGATACAGTTTTGTGACTAGCGTGAAGCACCCTGCCACTTTGTGAGTTCTGTTATTGACTTGGCTCTGCAACATGATGCAATTCAGTAATTTAGACTTCTTCTGCTTCAGATTTCTCCAGCATGAAGTAGGATCAGTGGAATCTGTTGTGCCCCCCAAAATCACTGCTCATAGGTGTCGCCATGAAGTTAATACAGCGCTTATCAATTTTATCCTGCTTAGCTTCTTAAATATTGCATTACTAGTTGGCTGATTGACCAGCCACATCTGTCTGATGAAAGAAATCATCAGTGTCCAGTCATTTCTCACAGGTAACAAAAAATTTATGTCATGTGGGTCACCCCAATCAGTGCTTCAGGTGACAGAAAAGTGTAGGGTAAATTTGGCAGAATTCATGTACATTTTATACAGGCTCCAGATGTTTTAAGCATTCTGTGCATTTGTTTAAAAAATCATCCTTTACTATTTGAGGTGGTCATTATTTTTTTTTCTCAAACCGTTATGAATAGTTGATTGATGTGTTATAGTAATGAATATTGTTATAAATAGTTAATGGTTATAAGTTAGCATGTCTTGCTAACCTAAAATTTTCATTAGTTATTCATGATTTATTTTCTATACATGTCAAGGGCTTTTGATCCTGTAGTCTTCACTGAGTTTATGAAAGATAATTGGCTATCTAGACTAAGAAAAGAATTGTAATTTAATATTTTGCAAGCAGAATTTTTATAGTTAAAACTGCAAAATGATAGATTGCACAGTAGAGGAATTTGAAATGAAGTATAAGAAATGCTTAAAGGAAAAATGGAGCAGTGTTTCTGAATGTTGGAAGGGTCACAGCTAATCCTGAGATGGATTATTCTGCATACTGGGAGTTGGATTCTGCTCTGATTTAACTAAACAGGAGGTTTTATTTTGAGCTAAACGTGAACTTGATGTTTTGAATTTTAGGTCAATGATTATATTCCATTTAAATATTGATTTGTATTTTATAAATCTCCTATAGACCGTTTTCGTTTATAATCATAGTTTTATATATATTAAAAGTGCTGTATTGTAACTACCTTGCAATGAATCAGACACATAATGAGTCAAGTGTTCAAAGTGCAAGGCAAAATAAGAAAGTGATTTAAAATTTTCTCTTATTTTTAAACTATTTTTCCATCACAAGTCTGGAAAGTAAGTGGCTGATTTTTTTTAATTATCATTACACAGCTCTGGGATAATTTATGTTAAGAGGTTTTGGCCTGTTTATGTGTGCTGGAATTTGCCAAAATTAGTAATGTGATAGTCTATCTTTAGCAAGCCTATAGAGCAATAAATAATGACACATGACTGTATGTGAGCGTTGTTAGTTTAATTTTTTTTTGTGGTGTTCATGAAATGCAACTGTCTTCCAACCCAAATTCTGCAGTATTAGGCAGCAAGTTGTACTCTGAACTAAACCAGATGCTGATCAGCTCTGTTCCTATTATCGACTTGGGGCCGAGATGGTAACCAGACCTTATTTGCAATGTTAACATTTGGAACAGATTAACAGCAGTTAGGCTGAAATGAGAAACCTGCACTTTACTGAAAAAGTTCAAAACATGTAATGCCGTAAAAAATCAGGACGTCTGCAGTTAGATAGGAATAAATAAGTTAACTGTAGGACACACTTTCCTCTTTTCAGGATGTGTTGTTTCCAGTTTGTGAGTTACTCTTTGAAAGGACATGTGAGGTTTCAGTCCTGATAAACCATTTACTTGATGAGGTATAGTATATCTGAACTGGCTGTGCTTCTTTTTTTGTGAGAGAGCCCTCCCCAGAGCCAAGCTGTACAGAAGATTTTTGTCTGGGAGACAAATCCCACATGTGCTCCTGAAGCTGGAGGCCCGGGATGGTTTTGAATGCCATCCTTCTTCTATGTTTGAAAGCAAACCCAATGAGGAGCATGTCCCAGAGGTGCCCAACAGAGTACCTGGGGAGCGTGGTGATCAGTACGCTGCACACTGGGCCGGAGATGTTTCTCTGTGCCTGCTCATGGTGTCCTCAGAGGATTCACTAGGAACTGGAAGGGTTCAATAGGAATGTAAGCAAAGGCTTAACGCTTTTTCATCGAAGGATGGGATAAGCCTTATGACCTATTTGTGAGGGTTGTAGGGTTATGGCTGCAACCATACACTTCTACAACGTGTTTTTTGTGGTGCTATATTACCTTCCTCCTCGTATGCTGTGCTTTTTTATTGGGAATATTGCCACAGCAAGAATTCAATAGCAGGCTTCAGGTCAACGGAGAGAGTCTTTCTTCAAAAGTCAGAGATGTTGTTTGGTTCTCATTATGTCACCTGCTGTGTGTTTTTTCTATGGGACTAGTTTGAAAGCGTGGCTTTTGAGTTTGCAGAGAGTGAAAGCTTTTTGAAAACTGACATGCAAGTAAATGTAGTCAAGTAAACTCACATCTATGTAAATGTAGTCAACCATTGTATGGATCGATGTGGAGAGAGACAAAGCTAGGATGTTAACTACCCTGATAATCCGGTCAAATTGTTCATATAGGAGCCAGGTCAGCCAAGGAAATTACCAGCCTTTGTTATGCACATAAAGAACTACACTGGGAAAAGAACCTTCGTTCATAGATGGAGGCTGTCGTGGTGGTGCTGAGCGCTCGCCGCAATAAGCTAAATAGGAAGTTAAACCTAGTCCTTTATAATTACATTGGGTAAACTATTGAATGGATTTCAGTTCAGTTTATGTTGAATTGAAACAGGTTTGGTTAAGCATATAGGGTGGCTGCTTGTGTGACCTGGAGCAGTAGCTGTGGTTTGGTTACGATGAATTGTTACGCATGAGTGCAACTTTACAGGTGAAAGTTACAGTCCTTGTAGGGAGTAGCAAAGGCCACCCTTGTCTTTTGGGAAGGGACAAATTTGTAATGATGTACTGCTCTGGCCAAGTGAGCACCCAGGAGGGATGCATTTTACCTTCTCCTCTGTAGGAAGGTGAGAGGAGCAAATGTGTGGCCAGGCAGAGAAAGGGCACCACGGGGGTGAGAAACAATGTCAGGAAGGTAGCTAGACATGGAAGCATTTACTCTATGCAAGCTTGTTAGAGATACTATCTAAAGAATCTTTAACCGCAGACAGCAAATGAAGGGATCATGGAAGCACAGGGTGACTGCCTGTCTGTAATGCTGTGTCCACACGGGGCAGGTATATGCTGGTCTATGTGTTGACTCACACCACCAAGAGCCCAGGCTTTTCACTCCTGACGTTCAGTCACAAAAAAGAGTTGCCTTCTCTCTTTGAGAAAAGACTTGCTTGTGTCCAGCTGGTGTGGATGTGAGACAAGTTCTGGTTTGTGACTGCCTTTGGGCATGCCTTGAACTTAATTCTGTAGAAGGAGGCTTTGCATTTTTTCCCTCCAGTAGCTCACAGCTGCACCTTGCAGCTCCTGAGAGAACCCGCTTATAGGTTACCTCAGGATGTGTTTTTATGTTGTTGTTTTTACTCTTTCCCAAATTTATTATAGCAAGTGTGTTTGCTTTTGACTTTCTAGGTATTCGAGCCTTATGAAAATTGATCAAGCTTTACTTGAATTATAGGTCAGTGTGAAGCCACCCCTAACCGTGGTTTAAATTGGAAGCTTGTCTGAATTTCAAGTTGTGCTCTTTCATGCTCTTTATATTTCAAATCAGGAAGAATATTTTCAGATGGAAAAGAAAAGCTGTGAATACTTTGTGAGTAATAGTATTTTCTATGTAAAAGTAAAAAGGTAGTGAAATAATAAGCTGTTAGTATTTTAAAGCATGACCTCCTTTCAGATGGTGTACATAGAGAGCTCAAAGGAGGGATGAACAGGTAAGATCCCATTGCAGAGGAGGCTTAGAGGGAAGTAGCTCACGGCACTGGCACCACAGAAACAGGCAGGTGGTCACCCTTAAGGCATGGTGGCTATAGCTGTCTCTACTTAAGGAGGATTTTGATCTGTGACTGAATTTAGAGTATTCAGTGTAAGTACACAGTGCAAGATAGTGAAGCAAAAGTATAATATTAGCAAATAATCTGTTTTAATATTTCCTTTACTGAAATGGATGCAATGATTTTTAAAGCAGGAACATTTTTTTCAAGCAAGGGATGCAGAGTTTTGAAGAGAAAACCTGCAGTGATATTGTTGCGTCAAAAGTTTTCTGGGCCCAGCTTTTCACCTTTTCAGTCCTTCACCTCTCTGCATTTCTTCATCTTCGAGACAGACAGTGGGTGTAAGGCATCTGCCAGGGCTGTTACCCAGTCTCATTTCTTGATAGTGACATTTTGATCAACCTTTACCTTGGTCAGTTGAAAAGCTGGCACGTTTCCATAGGCAATTTTCTGCTCTGAGGACAAAATCATACTATTTCAAGCTACTGCATTTTAACTTCTCCTTGCTTTACCTTTGCAGTGAGCATTCCTCTTGTAAAGAGTTCCTTAACCCTCTTAAAGCCCTTTTTTAATATAAACCATTGCTGTTAAAGGTCCATTTTGCCTGTTGTAAGGAATCTACCATACTGGAATTAGTGACTTTAAATATGGAGTTGATAACACTGTAAAATCTCAGTCACAGTTTGCAATAGATTTAGATTTAAAAACAACAAAAATGTAATTGCAGGATAAAAATTGGTGATGTTTGCAGCCTAGAATTATGTTTCAGACTTTGGAAAGAAAATGGTTTGGCTTATTTTTTTCCACTTTCAGGAACACTATTATTTGCTGACTTAATGGTTTCAAACACTGTTAAATGAAAAATATATTTCTGGAGTAAGTGTTTGGTGCAGGTGCTTTGTCATGGAGTATCTCTTGGAACTGTGCAGTATGACTGTTTGTGAAAGCAACAGATCACAAACCTTCCTAAAAATGGCTTCCAGCCAGGCAGGAGTGAGCAGCCGTGGTTGCTGGGGTACACGTTGTGCAGCTGCCCTTCGGGGGAGTCACCAGCCTGCCCAGCGGCGCCTTTGGAAAGATTATGTTGTACTTCATGCAAAGCAGAAGGAAAATGACTCAGCTCTTGCAGTCTCAAGGACAAATGACTCAACATGTTGCATGTGTACAGCCCAGTCTTAACTGAAGTATTGACTGGGTTATCTACTACCCTGAACTTAACTGGGTACTCAAACCAGTGTTTAGATGGGAGGTTTTTGTGCTCAGCAGCAGCCCATGGGTCTCTTAGGTGATGAGTAAGAGAATGTTTTACATACCGTATGATTTTTTTTTTAAAAAAAGTTGTTACTGCCTCAGACATTTTTAGTTTTTATGTAAGTAACACAGTATATTATTGTTACTGTCTCAGAGATACATTTAGGTCAGCTATGAGCTTGATTGAAAAGAAAAAGCATCCTTTTCATGGTGATTCTAATTAAGAGGAGGCTTCTCCTTCCCTTTACCTTCTCTCTATAAAGGAAGAGGCAGAGTTGTCAGTGTGAACTATGCTGAAAATAATTGAAACACAGAAATGTGATGGAGTGAGAGTTCCTCCCTCAGAGACCACCGATGAGTTTCCTGTCACTCCACTCCCTCTTGGTATGGACAAGGCAAGTTTTATTTGCCTTTGGTTAATACACATTTCAACTCCCTTTATAGAAAAACCCCAGAACCTTCCACTTGGTCGTGTGCTCTGAAGTATCAGAACATGTAGCTGTGAAGTGGAAGCTATCTTGGGAAGCTGAAGTCTGGGCTATCCCATAACACTGCCTACTTCTTGTACTCACTCCCAGAACCACTGACTCTCCTTAAGGAATTGCAAAACTGACCATACATGCACCTGAAGTGACCCAAGTAAATAACTTCTTTAAAAGACATGTTTACATTTCTATCGGTTATTTGTTTAGGAAAAGATAAGACAAGTTTTTATTCAAGATGCATTTTTTTTCCCGCCCAGATCTTTTTTTTCTCAACATTTTTTTTCTTCACCAGAAATTTGCATTCCAAACAATAGAAAACTATTTTTGATGTCTTTGCTGAAATCATGAAAATGTCATTTAAGATTTTTCAAAAAAAGTTCTGAATTGCACTCAAATAAATTAGCTCTTTAATGTTTTTAGATGCATCTTTTTTCTTCCCTCCACCTCTTTCTAAATGGAGAAAACTTTTCAGGGAGTTTTCCTTGTACCAAGTCAGATACTCTTTCATGCCTACATGGTAAAGGACAGAGGTACCGAGTTGCAAAGGTGCTCTGTGAACACAGGAGATATGACACAAAAATATATGACACTGTGCCTGTAACTGTTTTTATTTAACAAATGAAGAAAATCAAATGATCACCTTCAAAATGTCAACACCTGAGTTGACACACAGCTGCATACGATGCTTCCAATGTTCAAAGCAATTCTGCAGATCATTTTCTGAAAGACTGTTGAGGATATCAGTTGTTTTTGCTTTCACATCTTCTGCTGACAAAAAAATGTGTTCTTTGAGCACCAACTTGATCTTTGGGAAGAAGGAGAAATCACAGGGAGCCAGGTCTGGTGAATAGAGTGGGTGCTCAAGCACAGTGGTGTTGCTATTAGATAAAAACAGCTTCACAGACAAAGTGTTGTGGAGTGGCTCATTGCCTTGATGTTAACTCGCTGTTCAGTCTTGCACACTGACATTTTCCAATCAAGGGTAAGAAAACTTCTATGTTTCAACTTGTGTCCGCTCGTACCGAGTGAAGCAATCGAACTGAACCTTTCTCTCACTGTGACAAGTTAGAACATGTTTTATAACCATCTCTTTATCTCTCCCCTCCCGCTCTTGCTTCCCGGGCTATAAGATAAGTCTCATTTTTTTTGTGTTGGACCTCATATGTCTTGATACATGACGTGTCCCAGGGACATTTCTAATTAAGACAGCATGCCACAGGGAATGCAACAAATGTTTGGAGTGAGGAAAGGAGAGCACATTGACAAGTGGGCATTGGCTGTTGTCTCCAAGAGTGATCATGATCACTTAGGAAGTGTTTTGCTTTTGTTTTTAGAAAATGTACAAATATGCATTTTGACCACGGAGTTGGCCAGAAACAGATGTTGTATGAACACTAGTATGGAGAAAAGTACAAACACAAATTCTGGCTTGTACTTTATAATTTACAGAAGAGTCTTTCTTATCTGAAAACTTTAAATAAAAAATATAACTGTTTAAGTTTAGCAATGAACAGATTGATATAGACCAGCACTTTATACCGTGTTGACAGTTTCTGAAGTCATCTATATATTGTCTGTGTTGGTAACTGCTGGGGCTGAACCAAGGTCTTAGAATTGATTTGGGGTTTGTTTTTTTTTTTTCAACTTGTTCAATGTGAAAGAGAGGCAGGAGAAATGCTACTCAAAGAAAGATGAATGTTTTACAAGTATTTCTCATTCCCTTGGTGTAAAATAAATTCTTTACAGCATAACCAGAATGTCTTTGCACATATTCCAGGATGGTTGTACCCAGCTATAAGATGAGAAGAGTGCCTTTCCAAATACATACAATTAACTTGCTGCCAACTTTACGTATAGCCTTTAGTCAGAGATGTATGTCATTTCTATTTTGCAGCTGTCCAGACACACTTTTAAAAAACCTAAGCCCTATACACCAGATGTTACTTAGTCCGGTGTGGTCTACCTTGGACCCGTTCCAAACCTGCCTGCATATAATTTTCAAGTCCCAACAGCCCTGCAGTGCTAGAAGATAAAAGCTGACTATAACTATACCCTTTCATATTACTCAGAGCTCAGTTTAATTATCTGAAACACTACCAGATAAATAGTTCAGTCAGAACTATTCCACCTTAACATTAACTACTACCACATCCTATTTTTTTTTTAATTTAAGGTAGATTTTGGATTACTAGCTCTGAAGTCTGCAAAGTCCAATCAACGACTGATATAACTATCTAGAGAGGGGTTTTTTCCTTAAATTCTGAATAATGGATTATGTTTATATGGCTTTATTGGGCAACGTATTCCATGAATTTATTTGATTTAGTTTTATTTATAGATGGGTGGGGTATGTGTGTATGATTTGGACTTGATATTTTAAAGTTTCATGCCTTTAATATTAAATAGAGTCACCTTCAGGAAAAGTATGATTTAGAGAGCTGCTAAGCAACCAGTATTGCTGATGGTACCTTCTCAAGAAAACATATTTTTTCCATCAACAGCAATTAAGCATTTGCTTACAGTTAGATGCTTCCCTAAGAAGGTGTCAGTAACCCAAAGATGTTTTTTAAATCAATACATTCAATGCCTCTAAAGTCTGTTTCAAAAGACCCAGTTCTGACTGTAGCCTGCCTCTGAAGAGGTATTTCAGTTTCTAGCCTTCCTTGTATGATTTGTAAGCTTGAGCCCTTACCCTGAAAGCGTAAAAATTAGGAATACTCTGAAGTTATGTGAAGCCCCTCACTTGATGTAAACAGCATTTTCAATGTGTCCATTTTTATCTCATATTACATCTGTGGTTTAGTATAGAAATATTAGAAAAACAGTTTAATACTTTGTTTATGTTTTAGTCATTGCTGATTTTCTTACTATTTGTCTTTATTGGTATATAAGTTTTCTGCATATATTGGCAGTGGTAAGTTTGTCTCACTTTGGTGAAATGTTTTATATGCATTATAAATCCATTCCTTTGGTTTTGGAGCAGGAAAGGGTTCAGATAAACAGCAAACCAAGGAAAATACTAGTTAGCATTTGTAAGAAGCAATAACTGATGCTGAAAATGTGTAATCAATGGAAGCAGAAACCACTTGGTTATGTATTAATTTTATCAGCCCACAGAAGCAAGTTTAAGACGTGATATATTATAATGAAAAAACAAGTTTGATTTTGGATATTAACCACATTCCTTTTATGAGCAGTCTAAGTGTTGGCTGTTATTTCCCTGAATGATGCATTACATTTTAAATGGTGGTATTGCAGGGTAAACCTAAATCAGATAAAACTGTTAATGGAGGAAATAGATATTTCTGGCTCACTCTGGGAATAGCTGTTTTCCTTTACCTTTTTTTTAATAAAAATAACAGAAGTAATAAATATTTCTAGCTAATTCATTCTGTTTTATACATTTCTTTTAGCTTTGCTTCACAGGTTTCTCCTTTTTGATTTAGATTATCTTCTGTTTCAGCTTTCATTTGAACTTTCAATTTAGTGATCTCCTTCATGGGTCAGAACTACAGAATATTGCAGATTTTTGCCGCTTTTTGCCTTGTATTTTAAGAATACTTTCAGTTGCCAAACTACCTCCACATTTGTGGCTACAGCTCCCTGCTCTATTTTCTCAGTGCTCCATTTGAGCTCCTGCTAAAACCGAAAGCTTTGAGGGAAATAAATCTAAGATGTCAGTGACTTAAAGCCCAGTGCTGTAAGTTTAAGATGTTTGCCTAATATCACATCACCGAAATGGAACAGATAAAGATGAAGTGTAAAGTATATGTAACGTGGCTTGCAGTTAAGTGCAGTAATTGGAGAATGCAGGGAGCAGATCTGGGAAGGTGATAAGGTAAGCAAAGGCTTCTTGGGAAAGGTAAACTGTCTGAAGAGCTGACAGTGATATGCACTGACTGGAAGGTACCCAAAATTGTTTTAGCCTTTAAGCATCCAACAGACATTGGAGTAATTGAGTAATCATACGCTCTGGGTCCAGTATTCCTGTCACTGATACCCCATGCATCTCAGTTATTGGTGTAATTTAAATCCGATAGCCACATAATGGACCAGATTCTCTTCTCTACTTTTCATAAGTCACCCTGTTGGATTCAATATGAAGAATGTTTGCTTAAGTGCGGTGAACAAGATTTGTGTCATGAGGCCCTTTTTCTTTCTCAAAAATGGTATCCTCAGCTGTATGTACTATACAGTGTCATAGAAGACAGAATAGTTATTCAAAAGGAAAATACCCTGAAGCACTATAGATTAGTTTAAATTCTTGAAAAAGGTGTAAACTTTTCAGTTTCTTCCAGTGTTTAGGCATTTTCCTTAACGCTTATGCCAAAAATTGTCCCCAAGTCTCTCTTACTTTTGATGCCAGTGCTTTGAAAGTGTGTCAGGTTCTGCATCGTAAAAGATGACGCCTTCTCCTAAGGATTTCTCAGAACAACAGCTTCTACCTTTCAAGGGTCATTTAGGTCAGAAATTTTCATTAAAAAATATTTGAGTACATGCCACATACCTTGTCTGTTTATTCAATCTTAATATTCAACAAAACATTTCAATATTGCTAAGCAGCCAGATCAGAATAAGCTCATTGGAGCATGAGAACAACTTTTTTTGTTCTGATTTTGTATATAGCACCTCATACATTGAGGCTTGGGGTGCACAGGCTGTGGGGCAGATAATAAATACTAACAATCAGGAAAGCTTTAAGGTGTGACTTTTGCAGTGAGCTTACAGTTTCATGAAACAATCTGGCTATATTTTCCTGGTAAAACAGGGTTGGTGGGCTTGCTTGCATCTCCCTGGTGCTGAAGTGATTGATTAATATGTATGGAGTGCTATATCACTGATAAAACGGATCTGATCAGCCCTACAGCCTGCAGTGTGTGCAAAGCCAGGCCCACATCTTAATGCAGAATATTGCCCCTTGCAGAATTTCTCCAACTAGTATTAAATATGCAGTGGAGAGGCTTTTGGTAATGCTGGTTCTTGAGATGATGGGAGTTGTTCAGAAGGTTTCTTTTGCAAACTCCCTCCGGCGTTCTGCTCCCCTCAGCAATAGAGATGTTTCAGGTTGGCTCTAGTAAAGTAACACTGGTCTAATAAACTAAATTAGTCTTTACAACTTCAGGTAAACTAAACAAGACACTGACAAATGAAATGGCACTGCTGTACAGTCAGTTGTATGGCATAACTGATAGCACGCCATCTGGCATGGTTTGGACTGAGACAACCATCGTTTCTCCATGGAAGGATACCCATGGAAAGGGCATTCTCAACATTCTAAGGATAAGGATGGCCAAGGGACTGTTCCAAGAGCCTTCTTGGAGGTAAGAGAGAGAGGGTACAGCTGCATGAACATGAGCTGTGCTGTGCAAAGCCAGAACACAATCTGGCACACTTTATGTAATAAAATAGCGACAGCTATGTGTGCATCTGGTGAAGGGGGCCAAAAATATTGTTCTCTGGTTGTAACCTCGTTCTGTTCACTGAGGGTCCCTACGTAGCTGAGATAGCTTGCTTTTTTTATACTAGGAAGTGGCATACCAGACGCCCAGCCTCTCACCCTGCCCTCCATCATCCTTACTGGAGATAGCAGCACCATGTGTCTGTCACTCCACCTTTCCACAACTTTCAAATTTTTCAAATATGGAAAGATGTGTGAGGTTGCAGGGAGAAATAAGGGCTGAAGTCTGCTTAGTATCTCTAAGATCTGGCTTTTCCTATCTAATTGCACAGCTAAAGCTTACCCTATGGCTTTCATCGGCTCATATCTTGATTTCTCTACAGACATTTTATAGTTTTGATAAATGTAGTGTTGCCCTTCGCTTCCATCAAGCATATTGCTGCTTGGGTAATATTTCTGCCTTGTTGCTTTGGCCATGACACTTCTCTTTGTAATCTTTCCCTGGCTCCCTCTTTATCATTTCAAAAATGAGCTCATTTGTCTCTGTTCATAAACCTGTCAAATCTTTATCTTCATCCTGCCCATCATTCAGTATAAGGGCTTGACTGCAGCTTCTGTTACCCACTTGGTAGATTTTCAGACAGAAGTTGCCAAGCTCTCGGTGTCCTTCAGTGTGGGCAGAACCTCCATCCACAACTCCTCCCTCCTTAAAGACATAGGCAGACCGTCCAGTAGAAAATAAGACAAATAAGAATATTAATTTATACTCTCTTGCCAGTCAGTAACTATCCATTACCGTTTGTTTTAAATTTGATTGAAAAGCCAAGCTTTGCAAAAATGATTAGGAACCTCACACCTTGAATTGTAATAGGCCATATGAAGCTCAGTATTTTTTGTGAATTTGGGTTTATAGTCTTCTGAGGGAGGGATCATATATTTTTTAAACACAATAAATCTGGGTGTTATTGTAGTATGGATTATTTTTTAAAAATAATAGTACTTGGAAAAATGCCTGACCCTACTTCTTTCTGCAGGAAATATGCCCTAGCTTCTGCTGCCTCATAGTGTTTGTCTCTTTACATATGTACTGTTGCACTTTTACTGGGCTAGAATAGCAGCTCCTGACAACTATTTCTGATTTCAAAGTAAGTGTGGATTCTAGCAGTTTCTCAAGATGGCTTTTTTTGAGTTAAAATTGAAACAGGATCTGGTTCAAGGGCATGACTGAGGGGATATGGGACGTATTTACCCTGCTTAATTCTAAATGCTGCTAGAAAAAAAAATAAAACCAGTCTCTTCCTAAACGTTTCTTCTAGGAGGTCACCTGAAAAGAAATGAAAAATCAAGGTGAATTTCTGTGGCAAACAGTTTTATTGCTGCTTTCTTCCTTCTTTTAAAAACACACAATTAATTCCTTCAATGCAAATAATAAACCACAAATCATACAATATGTATGATTTATTCTAAAAAGGGATCCAGCTGCCTTAGAGATTTGAAATGTTGGAATAATATATGAGATTGTCTTTCTCAGTGCCCCATAAAGGTTAGATTTTTCCATTGAGACATGTCAGCTAAGGTGATTATGCTGTAAGCAGACTAAGCCTTGGGATTTCACAGCAGATCTCAAATGTATTTAGTAGGACTAATTATCTCATTTAAAACAGGAATTTGCTATTTTATTAAAATAAGAATACATTTATATTCTTTATAGTGTTTCTATAGACTAGTTAAAGGTAATTAAATGAAAAAAACAATATAATAAATTCTTGGAAACAATCCCCTATAAATATTGCTTTATCATTTGGCATTCTTCTCTCATTTCCACCGGATACCAGTGGGATTTGTATATCCGCTTCCTTTATGTTTCTAATTAAGAAACCACGTCAGATTTGTGGAAAACCTACACAATCTGTCACTTTGACTGCTGACAAATGGGCACGCTTCTCTGACCCCTATCCCCATCCATCTGAATAGATCCAATTTCATTGATTTATATCAAATAGAATTTCATTGATGGCTACTGCGTAAATCCATGGTGACTTTCACATTTTGTTTCACCTAAACGACGATCGGGTGGAATGTCTGTTTAAAAGTGACCTTGCTCCAATTTTTGAACTTTGACTTATAACAGGGGGAAAAAGGGTTTAGTCATTTTTGTTCCCAAAGAGTCATAAAAGTTATCACTGTGTTTTGCAAGGTATTTCATGTAAACTTTCCCCCCCGAAGTCTGACCTTCTATCATGCTTAAAATGCAATTTATTCAGAAAGTGGCTTTAATATATTTAAGATGACTAATTAGGATAGGGTTATTGCTATATTTTTAAATAATGTTTCTTTGTAAAAACATATCTCCTGCCAGCACTACACAAATAACAAAGCCAAGCTGAAGTGCATTGAAGAGTTGAAGACATTTTGTTTGCTTCTTTTTAAATGCTGAGTTGAGTATTTTCTCTTCTTCCAGCAGGACTTGTAAGAGGCCTGGGGACCAGAAGCAGGAGGTTTATGGGGCTGTAACACTCCCTCTTTCTCTAACAGTGCCCAACACATGACAATCACATCCTCACGATGGGCTTGCATCCTTGGCTGCCCCCCTCCCGCCCCCTTAAACAGCCTGAGGGCAGGCACCATGTCCTGGTATGTGTCCATGTAACTCAGCTCTGTTCATTCCCCTAGCCTACTAGAAAAGGTCCTTGGAACCGTGCTGCTCCTGCAGTGCACCCAGGCGCTACCTGGGGTGAGAGTAGCCTAATAACTAAACCACATGGAACATCGCCTGGTGATTAAGCCTTGTTCCTGGCCCTGTCTGATTTCCTCTTATAGCTGTTACTGCATTGGGTCTCAACCAGAAACAGGGCACAGAACTGAGGAGGAAGCAGGGGGATGATGCACCTCCCTTCTGCTGCTCCTTGGCTAGCCCTATGTTTTCTGACACACAGGTTTTTAAATGACACTTTGCATCCCTTACTCATATTAATTACAGTTATTGGTTTAGGTGAAGCACACTGGCACCCAGCTGTTGTGTGATGCTGAGTCCTGATGTGATGCTGGCTTAAATCCTGCTTTCATTTTCCCCCATGCCAGATACATCTGAAAGGAAGCTGATAAGTGAAGAAGCATGGTTTGACTGCTCAGCACTCAGTGCCTGCGAGCATGCCACCATTGCCTGAGAAAGCAGTGCACTGTATTTTTGGAGCAGCATAATATGTGCGCAATTATCTCTATGTGAGTAAACTAGGCAGTAGGTTACTGTCTCGGGAAATTTTGGAGGATATCTTTAGTTGGCACAGGATTTGTCACAAACACGGATGTAGCCTGTGTTGTTTGGGATGAAGGTGTAGAAGTTCGATGGTGCAGGTGGGACTGTCCAGCACCCTCTGGCCTTTTAGAGAGCACACCTGGGCACATTTACATCATTAGCCATCACATCATATAGAGTCTTCACAGACAGCAAAAGCATCTAATGAGCTCTGTGTTTGTACCTTAGAGTTTTATCCACTACTTGCATCACCTGAGGAATACATTTATCATCTGCAGAGTAAATTCAGGTTCCTCTTCCAGTTTCAGGACAGAATCCCACTACTGTTTTACTCCAACTCACCCTCTGTTTGCAGAAGATGTTGGGATGTCTGCCCACTCAGTAACAGGTCACTGCGTAGAAACCCCCCTGAACACCAAGACCAGTCAAATCCAACCATGGCTCAGTTTAACTTAACAAGAATTGACTCTCCTCTGCGTGAATTTGGATCACACAGTCAAAGCCACCTATCTATCAGGCATTTCTAATGAAGTCTTCCAAAGCACCTCTTTTTGCATCTAGAAGAGAATATTTAGGTCAATATTTGGTACTTCTGAAGATCACTTTTTTCCTTGGTGATTGATTCAAGTACTATTTTTTTGCATACTCAAATTCTTTCCTTTTTTGTCATTGTAGTGCTATTTCCCATTCCAAAGCACTAAGAAGTGTGGTTTTTGCTAATGCATGGTGCGCTGCAGGAAGAATTTTTGTAGTACAAGATTTAATTACAAGTATCTGGAAAAGTTTCCCTGCCAGAGGTTAGTTAGCTAGTATTTAGCATGCTATCACTCTCCTTTATTACAGGTACTACAAAATTCCTCAACTAGATGAGCATATTACGTGTAATTAGTTTCAGTTCTGGAGTACATAATAAAAAAATTTTACTCCAAGTATGTGAATTACATCTTCAGAAACTAAACTATCACGTAATTTTAATGTTTACCTTTCTTTAACTCTGATAGTTTTCTTAGTGTCTGTCTACACTGAGAAGACATACTACATAGCTTCTCTAAGTCTTGTGTTGCTTTGCAAGCATACACATTATTGAATTTTGACCAGCAACAAGTGTGGCCTCACCAGCGCCGAGTACAGGGGAAGGATCACTTCCCTCGTCCTGCTGGCCACACTATTCCTGATACAGCCCAGGATGCCATTGACTTTCTTGGCCACCTGGGCACACTGCTGGCTCATGTTTAGCCTCCTGTCAATCAGTACTCCCAGGTCCCTTTCCACCTGACTGCTCTCCAGCCACTCTGTCCCCAGCCTGTAGTGCTGCATGGGGTTGTTGTGGCCAAAGTGCAGGACCCGGTACTTGGCCTTGTTGAACTTCATCCTATTGGACTCAGCCCATCTCTCCAGCCCATCAAGGTCCCTCTGCAGAGCCCTCCTGCCTTCCAGCAGGTCAACACTCATTCCTGACTTGGTGTCATCCGCAAATTTACTTATGATGGACTCAATCCCCTCATCTAAATCATCGATGAAGATGTTAAAAAGAACTGGACCCAACACTGATCCCTGAGGGACACCACTGGTGACTGGCTGCCAGTTGGACGCAGCCCCATTCACCAGAACTCTCTGGGCCCAGCCATCCAGCCAGTTCTTAACCCAGCTGAGACTGCACCTGTCCAAGCCATGGGCTATCAGTTTATCCAGGAGTATGCCATGGGGGACAGTGTCAAAGGCTTTGCTCAAGTCCAGATAGACTACATACAGAAATGTGCAAACACGGAAGAGAAACAGGTTGATGGAAATGGGTTCTGAAGGAAGCACAGATGAACAGTGGTGCACAGAGTTTAGGCCAAAATGTATTGCTGGATTTGTTGCCGTACACCACTGCTTACATATCCTTGCCTTGGCACCTCCTACCATGGCTTGGTCTCACCTGGGAACCATGGGCAAGCCAGCAGTGCAACTTCTCCACAATTTAGGGCCACCCTGCCCTGCCCTCCTGCTTGAGTGATATGTCACAGGCCTGGGGGAAGACATGGAGAGGGAACATGCCCTCCTTCAAGGGACTGTGGGGTGTAGGTATCCCCTGGACTGTTACCCGCTCCTTGGTCCCAACTGTGGGGACACCTTTCAGGTTGAAGTTTGCAAACATCTGGAGGGAGATACAAGGAAAGCCCTGTAAAGACATTGATCCTAGTTCTCTGCCATTTTAGCTGCAGATGTGGCTTTAGTTAGTGTCTTGGGACTGTATGCTGGGGGCTGTGAAGATTTACTCCTTGTTTGCTGACAGAGCTCTGCAATATTTGGATAAGAACAGAGATTATTTTTATCAAGCTGAGAAGTCCAAGGCTGTATAATATGTTCATCCTCTTGAGACTGAGGAGTTATCTGACATTTCAGAGAGGAAGAAATATTATATGCAAGACAGTGCAAATGTTATGCTGGAGAGGTATTTAAATATGTGCAGTAGTGATAAAATAACAAAATCTGTGTAAGGAATACAAAAATTATGTTTGCATAGTCTCTGTTTAAAACAGGGAGAAAGTTCTTCAGCAGTGGCCAGAGGTGATTATGCCAAGGGCGAAAAAATGTCATGACATTGCACATGAAAAACACCACACCTCTGCTTTGCACTGTATGGAGAATAGCAACAGTTAACCTCGGAACTGAACTCTTTCCAGCCTTTATAGTTATGTGGTGAGTTGAGCCGGGCTGGATGTCAGGTGCCCATGAAAGCAGCTCTATCACTCACCTCTCCCCCTTCAGCTGGACAGGGGAGAGAAAATATAACAAAAGGCTTTGTGGGTTGAGATAAGGACAGGGAGAGATCACTCACTGATTACTGTCACTGATGAAATAGACTTGTTTTGAGGAAATTATTTTAATTTATTACCAATAAAATCAGAGTAAGATGATGAGAAATAAAGTCTTAAAATGCCTTTCCCTTCCTCCCTTCTGTTCTTCCTGGACTCATCTTCAGTCCTGATTTCTCTTACTCCTCCCCGCCAGAAGCACAGGGGGATGGAGAATGGGGGTAGTGACCAGTTTTGTCTCTGCTGGTCTGTCCTCTTCAGGGAGACGACTCCTCATACTCTTCTCCCACTGCAACATGGGGTCCATCCCATGGGAGACAATCCTCCATGAACTTCTCCAACATAGGTCCCTCCCAAGGGCTGCAGTTCTCCAAGAGCTGCTTCAGCGTGGTTCCTCTCCACAAAGTGCAGTTCTTCAGGAACTCCAAATGCTCCAGCATGGGTTCCCCACAGGGCCACAAGTCCTGCCAGCAAATCTGTTCCAACCTGTGCTCCTCTTTCTATGGATTCAGAGGTACTGCCAGAGGCCTGCTCTAGCGTGGGCTTCCCATGGGGTCACAGCCTCCTTTGGACATCCAGCTGCCCAGATGTGGGGTCCTCTGGCTGCAGGTGGATATCTGCTCCACACTTAACCCCCATGGGCTGCAGGGGTACAACCTGCCTCACCACGGTCTTCACCGCAGGGTACAGTCTGGAGCACCTCCTCCCCCTCCTTCACTGACCTTGGATCATTCAGGGTTTTTTCTCTCACATATTCTCACTCTTCTGCCTGCTATTGTGCAAAGGGGGTGGTTCCCCCTCTTAAATATGTTATCCCAAAGGTGATATGGGGCATGGGGGGAAACTTCTAGTAGCTTCTTACAGAAGCCAACCCTAGAGGCCCCTGACCACCAAAAGCTTTCAATGCAAACCCAGTAGAGTTTATCAAAAAAACCCAGCATACTGCAGTCAGAAAACGTTGATTCTGGTCATAAACTTTACCATAAAACCAACAAGATGCAAACTGATGCCTGTAATGTCTCTGGTTGCCACAGGGTAACCTAAGACAGGACAGCAAATGTTGGCAGCGATGGTTCATTGCCTGCCTGGCTGTGCCCCTGGTGCAGCCCAAGGCCAGCAGTGCTGGGCAGCTGGCACTGGGTGGTCCAGCTTGAGCAGGGGGCTTGGGCAGGGGAACATGTGGAGGCCCCTTCCTACCTCAGCTGCTATGCAAAGGAGTGGGCTGTGTAGGGTATGGAGTGTGCCGAGGAGTGGACTGTGCAGGGTGCTGGGTACAGGGTGTGTGGGCAGTGAGCAGGGCACGAGGGGAACACACATGGGAGGGGAGAGTGAGCTCAACAAGGCCTTTGTGAGCCACTGTAGCACAAACAACTCATAACTTAGTTCTGCAGTTTCCTGTAAATTACAGATGGCAATGACACATGAAAAACACGTATTATATATGCTACTTTATCTCTCAATTAATAGAGGCCGGGTAGACATCTGAGGCGAGCACGCAGTGGTGCACGGAGGTTCGCTCGTCATATGGGTTAGATGAGGCCCTGCATGCTCCTGCTGAAACCAAGGGGTAAGGCAGCCTGTGGATCAAGGCAGGAGCTGACGGTGGCCACCACTGCCGCTGCTGCTACACTGGGATTTTCTCCTTCTCTGAAGCTTTTGTGCTGGCTCCTCTCTTCCTTTGGAGGAAATCTTCCTTCTTGCTAACAGTGTAGTGGAAGACTTCAGTGTGCCTCTTGATAGTACATTGGGTTAAATATTTCACAAGGATTTTTGAGGAGAATGACAAATTTCTTTCCTTAAAAGTGTTTTGATTGCATGTTTTTCAGTAAAGAGCAACTGAGACATATTAAGCTTTACTAGATCTAATTACAGATGTTGAGCTTTTGCCAAATAATTTCTTCTCAATTATCTCTTGTTCCAGGGCATTCATGTATTATAAAAACACCCAAATAATGTCAGCATTTCAGAGAAAGGACCAGAGAGAGACTTTGCACGGAATGCAACAGCAAATAAGAATTAGTCCATTACACTACGAAAAAAACATTAACGTGTTTTAATACAAGTTTATTCTCCTGCTACCCCTGTCATCCTGGCAGACTGCATGTGATGAGCCTAATAAGATGAGTCCTGGCCATGGATGCATACAAGTCCTGCATCATCTTAAAATTCAACTCAGGACAATTATTCTCTTGAGATTGTGCTACCCAAATTGTGAGAGAACTTTCTAAAAGGATTTTAGCAAATTTGTGTAAATAACCTACAACACTCACTGGGGCTGCTTTAGGATTGTAGTATATTTTGCTCCAAGGGTTGGCAAAGGTTTCACCTTTATGTCTCATTTTCCTTATACGTAATCACTCACTCTACTTTTATGTATTATTTGCTCAATTTCCCTTTGACTCCTGTGGATAGCTCTTGAATATTTAAATTTGTGTCACTTTGTTATCATTGACTGTCAAATGTGAAGGCTCCATTTTACAGCTGTTCGTTAAGCATTAGTTAAAATTTTGTTTTCCAGCTGTATTCCTCCATTTGATTTAGAAATGTTGTCCCTGCTAATTTGGTGAGTTAAGCCGGTCAAAACTTTTTGATTTGATGTTTTCTACAAACAGCTTTCCCCAAAGAGTATTTGAACATATTTTGATGATTTCCCTAACAAAATTGCTACTGAATGAAAAGTGAAATGTAAAATCACTGGAAAACAGACTATTAATAGAAAATTCTTCTCTCATGGCCTTCTGTAGAACTGAAGAATGCAACATCTAGTATTATTTTATTATTTTATTAATCTGCTTTAGATATCCATCCTTAATTTGAAGGATATATAATCCCTGCTTTGAGCATGTTTGGACAAGGTGACTGTCACAGGACCTTCCAACCTTTTTTATATGAGACTGAATTGTAATCAGTAGCTGTGAAATGTAGAAAAAAGATTTTATTATTTCTTTAATTAAATGACTTTTTTATATATATATATTTTTAATGTGTATATACATACCTACCAAGAAGTGCATCTACCTCTGCTTCCTGTTTTTCTTGACCGATCCCGAGTATATAAACCAAGGTGGGACAGATTTTTAATTGCTATGCTCTGTTTAGCAGTTTTTCCCACATTTCTTGCTTCAGCCACTGAGCTCTTGTTAGAGACATAGAGACTAACACCTTCCCATCCTTGTTCCCACTCATATGAATAAAGGCAGCATATGTATTTTTTTGAGTATCTAAAGGACTCTTTGGCATTTGGGAAAGGAAGGCTGAAGATGACCTGTTTGTCAGGAAAACTGCTGTTCGTGATTTTCTTGAGAGATGTGGGGTCTGTGGCCATATGGCAGCTTAGGGGGTTCAACAGGTCATAGAATCATAGAATCATAGAATTACCCGAGCTGGAAGGGACCCGAAAGGATCACTGAGTGCAACTCCTATCGCTACATAGGACACTGCCAACATTCACGCCATGTGTCTGAGGGCATTGTCCAAATGCTTCTTGAATGCTGGCAGACTCAGTGCCATGACTGCTTCCCTGGGGAGCAGCTCCAGTGCTCCTCCACCCACTGGGTGAAGAACCTCTTCCTAATATCCAATCTAAATGTCCCCATCATATCTTCCTGCCGTTACCTCTAGTCCTATCATAGGTGGCAAGAGAGAAGAGATCAGCACCTGCTCCTCCTCCCTCCCTTGTGAGAACGTAGTAAACAGCTATGAGATCCCATCTCAGTCTCCTCTTCTCCAGGCTGAACAGACCAAGTGTCTTCAGCGACTCCTCATATGACTTCCCCTCTAGACCCTTCACTGGCCTTTTGGCCACCTCTGGGCACTCTCCTGTATTTTTATGTCCTGTGCGCACAAAACTGCACACAGTTCTTGAGGTGGGGCTGCACCAGTGCAGAGGAGAGCAGGACAATCTGGTGATGCCATGCTTGATACACCCCAGACATGACTGGCCCTCTTCGCTGCCAGGGTATGCTACTGGCTCATGTTCAACTTGCCACCAACCAGAACCCCCGGGTCCCTCTCCGCAGGTTCTCATCATCTGCACAACTGAACATCCCTCCTGAAGTTAATTTTTCTGCTGTCTCTATGTGCAGAGTTGCAAAGGGTTCAGGGAGTCCCAGAGGTATCTCAACCTCACCCAGTCAGTATTATGGAAAACTGAGCAGGCCCAACACTTGGTGTGTGCTCATGGCCAAGGAATCGGGACAGATGCATGGAATGTGGCTCATCCACATGGCTCTCTGCTATAGCTTCATCCTGCAACTGACAGGCTACCAGCTGACCCCAGCCTCAGGTCTGAAGGGAGGTCAGCAGGATCTGCTGTTCCTGAAGTCACTATTTGTCGTGCAGCCTACCCCAGCCTACAATTTTGTGTCTTGAGGAGAAAAAACCCATGCTTACCTGGAAAATAAAATGGGATTTGCAGGTCTAGGTCCACGTATGCATTCTGGCACCATCTAAGACCCTTATCAGGGTAAGACTCAAGCATGTGCCTGCACCTCCTGCACCAACTCTGCTGGAAAGAAAGAGAGCTGTGGTCTGGGAAGGAGATACAGTGTATCTGGACCCTCCTTGGGCTGAGACCCCAAAGTGGGCTGTGCAGAGTTCAGCCCTCAATGAAACCCATCTGTTTGAGCTGTCCTGGAGCTCAGAACTGTTCAGCTATCCAAGACCTGCAAAGCGAAGTTATGAAGATGGTCATACCTGGTCCTGCAAGGTCAGGAACACTGTTCAGATCTGCTAGGGTGCAACAGTTCAATCCTAGACTGATGAAGGACTTGAGCTAGTGGTTCATCTCACGAACCAGGCAAGTGGAGAAGCAATAATTATAAGAAGAGTGTTACTTAGACTGAGGATTTGGATGTCAGTGCAGGGGGCACAGTGCCCCAGGCAGGCAGAGCATAGAACAGACGACACCTCACAGTGTTGCTGCTTTGCAAGAGGCCCAAATAATTTTAAATGTCTTTGAATCTTTGGATGAGATCTTGGCAATATCTGGTGATCATTACAGAGATTAAAATGATGATGCTGAAAAAACCCCAAGAACCTGTGTTGTGTTTATGAAGTTCACAAAGAGAAAAATTACCTCTTCTTTTACTTGTCAGCTTTGGCTCTGTGTCTCTGCACACGGTATTGCAGCAGAGCCTGTCATTACAGCATCCTTCAGCACAAATTCTGCCATTAGGCAGCTGAAAGTGTTAGTAATGAAAACAAAAGCCACTCAATTTTCAATAATTAAAACCCCAGCAGTTAGGCTTGAGTATTTATATAAAATAGGGAGCCTAATATTTGCTTGCAAATCTTTTCATCTAACATTATTTATTAACCACAGATACTAAATTTTTGCTGTCAGCCCATAAGCTTGATTACTGTTCACTCTTTACTCCTTAAACAGCCTTGTAACTTTCCAAAATATTTTTTTTAATAAGGGTTTTCTTAAAAGAATTCTCTTAAGAAATATTGTACCAATCCAAGCCCACAGCTGACGCAAATTGCTTCAGGTACATTTACTTCATCAGAGCTATGATGATTTGCACCAGATGGCCCACCATGTTTGCTATTATTACATTAAGGTATTAGCATATGTATAATTTGCTTTATACTTTTCTTTATCAGTAGGATTTCCTTTCTGTCAACTTCAGTGGACTTTTGCAGCCTTTACTCAGGGGAGTAAAAGTCATTCTATGTGAATAATTATGTTCTGTGAAGGACAAATATCAAACTATTACCCACTAATGCAGATAAAACTTAATTGGTGAAGGGTTTTTTAGACTTAAGCCATAATTTAAGCAGATTTGTTGTAACAGGGATCTGTGACCATGACTGCAGTATTATTTATATAAGAATATTATATTTTACTGTTTTACAAAAAATGTCTTATTTGAAATGGACAGTTCTATAGTAAATGCCCACTATGTAAAATCATACATTTCTCCTACTTTTCCTCTAGGGTATGAGACTTTTTTTTCATTAATAAATATAAAATCATATCTAGGTTTTCTTAGACTACAGATAAAATATTCTGTCTGCTATAGTAAAAAGAAAACTGTTAAAGTACCGTCATAAATAGCCTATAGCTTTCCAAAGTTGGGTTTTTGGTTTGGCATATTGACTTCGCATTTATGAGACAAATGTAAGAGAACATCTGGTTTGTTTTATCATTAATTCTGGGAATGTCCATTAATAATGCATTTTTGGGAATTGTTTTTGTTATTCCTGGAGAGCACTGTAATGAACAATTCTATGCTTGTTCTGCTGGGAGACACACTTCAGCTTAGAGATTGTTTTGCAGACTTAATTATATTAGTTGCTATCTCCTTTTTATTGCCAGAAAGTGTATACTATTAAAATAAATTGCTGAGAAAGCTGCCAGTGGCCATTGTGGAAAACTAAACTTCCTAATAGTTTAGAGAAGAGGCATGATGCCTTTTTTTTATTTTCCCAAAATTAAATTCAGTGAATTTTTCTCTGTGATTCTGGCCTGTATTCATACAACCTTAGGAAAAACACAGTATTAGTAACACACACCTTTTTCATTCCCAGTTATCAGTCTAGCTATGAAATGGTTATGAGTGGATATATTGTTCTTGCTGTTGGCAGGAAAATGAGACATCAAACACCTCAATGTTCTTCTAGAATTCCTATTTCTAGTGTAGCCAGATCACATAACTCCATAAACTGAAGCAAGATTTTCCCAGGTCAGTTAGGCAAACAGTGGTACATCTTGGGTTGTGATTGAAGGCCCCACCTATGGCAACTTGGCATGGCTGAGCAAAATCTGGAGCTCCCATCGAATCCTTAGGTGAAGAAGCTATGGGATTCAGCACTGGAAAAACTGTATTTTCTGGTGATTAGGTGTAGAGTCAGGAAACATAGAGTCTATTCCCAGTTTTGGTCTGATATTTGATCCATGCAAAGTGTGTCTACTTTATTTGCAACATTGCGATAATGAATCTAGTGTGAAGCTAATTAAAATAGCATGAGATTCTTTCCCTTAACTTCTTGGGCATCAGATCAGACACACACAAATACCTGAGGATACCTACCTCATGTCTCTTGGGGAGTAAACACTAAACCTTCATCTTCTTTCCTTTCTCTCTTCACTCGGTTTATTTACCTGAGAAAGAGTCTTTTGTAGATACCAACTGAGCCGCAAGGGGCAGGCAGCAGTGGTGCAGTGGTGACATTGACAGTAGCAGACAAGATCTGCGAGCACCCCTGGAAAACAACACAACGTGCATCTGAACTCCCATGAGTCACGCTTGGGCTCAGAAATAACAAGAAAGACCAGATCCAGAGAGTTCAAGCATCAATTTTTTAAAGAACTATGGATTTTTTTTTTAAAAGAATGCACTGTTTTTTTAAACCCAGACTCAGATCAGCAGCCTTCTCTTTAGTTCATTTTTCCTAGAAAACCGCTGACATTTCTTCAATTGCTTATACATTCTACTAGCCCAGCAATGTATATGGCATCACTTACTGTACTGATTTTATATTTTTCCAGAACAAGTATAGCAGTATAGCAGCCTCTGAAGAGATCAGCAGCTGGGCAGCATTTTGGATATCCAAATTCTTAATGACCCCAGAGTAGTATTCCCAAACCTCTTGGCAGTTCCAAATTTCATTCCAAAAGTTGCAGGCATCTGTCTTACATTTTGAACATTTGTCATCAATATTCTTTTTTAATTTAAACATCCGCTTGGGGGGGGGTCATGTATTCTCAGTGAATAAAATTAGCTGCATGTAACCAATCTGTGAATTTGAGTTTAATCACAGAGCTCCGGTCTGGTTACAGATGTCTTTGTCCAAGGACTGTAGTTTACTACCGAATACCTTCCCCATTAGCTTTGGGATTATCAAGCAAGGATTTATACTGTGTAGAAACCTTTTTCCTTTCTAAATACCTAGCTGAATGCTCTCACTGGGGAGATTATATTCAGGCTCTCTGCAGGACCTACAGCTGGTTATCTCCTTTAGCACTGACTTTGCAATCCACGCTAAGGTGAGAGGCAGGGCATCGTCTCACTGCCTCGGGAACATAGCTGAGATCATATTGCCAGTGAAAGTCACAATTCAGTTCCTGCTCCCTGTTATTCCTGGAGGGAAGAACAAGGTTGCCACTGACTATTTCTCTAGGTCAGTTTATTACCTGTTCCTACCCTCTCAGCTGCGTTAGCTGAAGCTTTGGGGATGCCACGTCGAAGCTCCACTGTCTCTTACTCCTTCGTGTCTGCCTCTGCTGCTCCCTTTGCTTGTGGTGCCCGCTCACTGCCTTGTGCAGGTGCAAGAAGGAGGTGTGCAGCTGAGCCTGTGGAAAATGACAAAGTTGCCTCTCTCTTAAATGTCATTGTTAGGACGTGATGATTTTTCCCAAATTCCTCAAATCTTTCTCTGTATCATAAACATTCTGCACAGATGTGATTTCCAATTCTTCATATAGCAGAAGTTATTTAATTCATCACTGTGGTTCATTTTGTCAGAATTATAGCTTGATGTGACAGTAATAGTATTTAATTAATGTTATTTTTATCATATCAACATTCCCAAGGAAAAGGCAGAAACAAGACCTGATATTCAGCCTATAGAATGACCTGAATGGGAAGGAACTCACAAGGATCATCGAGTCCAACTCCTATCGCTGCATAGGGCAATCCCAACATTCACTACCCTTGGAACTGAAGAGTTTGATTGTGGATCCCACATCTCCGGAGTCCAGGAATATGTCCATTGAATTACGCACAGGACTGACTGATTTTGATGTAGTAAGAAGGATGAAATGACTCTCAGGTCTCTTTGCTGCAATGATATGATATATATAGGTTTTCTTTCTCTGAAAAACATTGGATTCTTCAGTCAATACTAAGTTTCTCCATGGAGCAGCATAGTCTTATTCCTGTTTAAGTATTAGGAGGGACTATGGTCTCAGATAGGTCTGAGTTGTGCTGTGAATACCCGATGTACCACCTGAGTCCAAATGACAGGGTGAACACTTACTGTGTATTTTTCCTGAACCTTTTATATTTAAAAACAATACAAAACTTTCAAAACTCTTTGAAATACTGAAAAGATGCAAATAAGTGAATGTCTGTTCTAGAGGATTGCTCTGGATAAATCCTGGAATTAAGTATTCTGTTGCGATAATAATTTCATACAAAAAGTAGAAATCAAGGTTCATGAAAATTGCTTTATTAAGGGATCCATGAGTAGCCAAATGATTGATATGCATGAGCTATGGAATGAACTAATCCTCCTTCAGGTAATCTTGAGGTGTCTTCCAACATAGATACTCTTCAGCCATTCACTAATGTCATCAGACCAAATTCTTGAAGTGTTTTTGCTTGTTATGGTGGATTTAATTCAATTCTGGCTTTTGCAGTCTTTTTATTAAAGACCTCTCAGGAACTGAACCAAGGTTACATAATGCAGCACACAGACACTTTGAGGCCAGAGGAATACACAGTATATTTATCTTCCTCAGTTGTCATTGCCTGACAGAAGAGCATAGAGTTGTAATGTGAGATATGGGATATAAGCCTCCACTGACACTCCAACACTCAGCTGGGCTGACAGGGAGTGGTTTTCTCTTACGCATCTTTTCACAGAAACCCTTCCGAGATGATCCACGCTACAGCTGGAGATGGTACCTTTGCACACCCTTATGGTTAGAGTACAGTCCACAGTGGCTGCTTCAGACCCAAAAGGCAAAATTCACTTTCTCAAAATCCCATTTGGGAGCTATTTGAACTCATATTGCTAGCAACACCTGGTAGGTGTCTGATGTTTTGCACCAGGTATGTGCTGATTTGGGCTATGTGACACTGGTCATATCCTAAACTGGGCATTTCCTTTCCCCTCCATGTTTCCTGTTGCCAACTCAGGCTGTCTGAGCACACCTAATTCACTCCCTCCCATGAAGTCTTTACATCTTGTCTCAGCTATTGCAGTACATGGACATCCCTTCTCCTGGAACATGGTGTGCTGGCACAGAAATCTGCGCCTGTTTGACTGGACATAGTCCAGACTTCCCTATCACACCTGATACGCTCAGGTTCCTGTTTCTCTGTGTTTCCTGTCCATGTTGTTACACTTTCTATCAGTTTACTAAATAGTCATTAGCATAAAGCCTGATCCCTGATTACTTTTATATTGCACTGTAAGTTTCCTTGCTGAGATCAAAGCAAGTTCTGCTTCTTTTTTTCTCCTTTACCTCCTCCAGCTTCACCTGACTATGACTAATAGAAATAAGACCAGAAGATGGGTTTGATTTTCTCTCTTGATTTCAGGGTGAGAACACCAGAGCTCTATATTGCATATAATAGGTACAGAGCTCCTCTCTTTCCTTGTTATTTTCTTAGTAGAAGAAAGGAAATATCTCAAGACTTTTTCTTCATGCTGTGGCTCCCCAGAAGACGTGGGTGTCACCCAGTAATTTTGCTGAGGGATGAGTGTTAGTCTATACCCTTTTTGACTGCTTTTTCCATTTTATTAAGTACAAGTTGAAGATGGGATTTGAGGCTTAGTGCTGAGGAACTTTATTTCTTCCCATTTGCTGATGAATGTAGTGTGGACCATAGCCCAGAGAGGGGATTTAACTGTCAGGCAGAAGCCACTAGCAACCCCTCTGTGCCTGCTGCCCCTGGTGCTCTATCTGCCTTGGAAGCTGTGATGGTGCACAGGGTACCAGGAGAAAAGTAAAAGTGACCAGGGTCTGCAGGTAGAAGGAGTACCAATCACTATGTTTTACCATCTCCTCATCAGTACTACCTATGTGGTTGCCAGAAGATCTGTAATGAGAGCAGCCAGTGAGGGCTTGTGCCCACTTTCACCCTCCCGAGCTATTTTACATGTTTGCAAGCTGCTTAGACAAGAAGCAGAAACTAGCAAAGCAGAGAGAGCTAAACTCTCATCCACATCATCCCACTTCAGCCCTCAATCAGGAGGGAGCAAGGTGAGAGGTCTCCTAATGTGGGAGCGGACATCAGCCACTGTTATGTAATGCCAGCCACACCACTGGGGCAGATGACCAGGACATGAGATAGGGCTCTCTGCTGCTCGCTGCCTCCAGAGATCTGCTGGAATGGGTGCACAGGAGGCCTGCAGCTGGGGACTAGAGGCTCAGAGAGGGGTACTGAGTACACCTGCAATAAAGTAAGGTCCCAGGGGCTTCTGAACTAAAGGATCCATAAGCATCAGTAGGGACGGCATGAGCCAACACAGCTCAGGAAAATTCTGAGGGGCAGGACTGGACAAAATGTCCCATCCTGCAAGGACAGAGAGCTTTGCTTTAAAACTTTACTCTATCAGTCTCATCCAGACATTCCAAGTTTTCTCCTATTTACTGAATGTAATATTTGGTTCGTTATTTTGTTCTATAATAAAAAATGCTTTAGGAATTGGAGGTCTTCTAGTATGATGGCTTCACAAACAGTCTGGAGCAGCTTCACTTCAAACCTCTCGCCAGTTCAAGTCCCATCACAGCATTGAGCAGGGAGTTGGAGAGCTGGATAAGTTTCTCCTGTCTCTATGCTTAGCTCAATATCTAGATTTATGTCAGCTCAGAAAAGCTGGGATAATTTAAAAAGCTGGAAAATAATGTCAGCTGTTTTAAAAGAGTCCAGTGGACCTGGGAATTGGTACATGTGGGACTTGTGGTCTGGACAGGGTCTGTATCTGCTCTCTTTAATGTCATTCTCATGGTTGCTAGGACAGCATCAAACTTCCACAGACTTTTTCAGGCAACCTCAGTAGTTTTCCCATTCCTGCCAAAAACTAGTCTCAGAATTAATATCTTCTGTCTCTCAGCTGTCAACTTTCTTTTTAGAGCTCCTAGACCAAAAACATATCCATTTTTGTTAGCTGTAATAGTGACTTGAACAAGAAACTCTAAGTACAATTTGGGTGCCCCTGGCTAAGGAAGGTATTTGGTTCTGCATGGATTCTGTGATCCTTTTGAATTTAATTACTTTTGCTCTAATCTCCACTGAAGACCTCATAGTCACAGAACTATAATAGAATCTCCAAAGCATAATAACATCCCCAAAGCATAATAACATCCCCAAATCAAATCCCTAGGTTCTCCTCTGAAGTATGGAATGAGGACAGGTATCCATGAAGCTGACAGCATTGCCTTGAGCAGACCACTCTCCCTGAGAGCGGGGAATACACTCAGGGAAAGGATATATCCTGGATCACTTGCTTCACCCTGCAGTGTGAAGACTAATCTCTTTCCTGCACAGGGCCTTCAACTCAGTGCCAACAAGTCATTTGAAAATCAGCCTGTGCACCGTTCCCTTCTTTAAAAATATAGCTACTCGTTTCACTGGCTCCAGTTCATGTTTAAAGGAAGAAGTGGTGCTCTATTCTCCTCCTGGCAGAGGGAGCACTTTCTCTGGTTGGTGGGACTAGAGAATGAAACAAGCAGGGCGAAGGGTGGCAGGGAGGCTACAGGCATGGCTGGTCCTGGTCTGCAGGTCTTACTACACCCTGACCTGTCCAAGGGGCCTGGCTGCAGCTCAGCAGGACTGTGCAGCCACCTCTCAGCAAATCCTTAGCCCTGTGAAAACTGAAGCACTTATAAAATGTCAGTGCCTCCCAGGACATGCAGTAGTTGAAGGAATGTGTTGTGAATTTCAGCTTTGGTTTTAGGTATTTAGCTTGGGATTAAAGCACTATTTGTCCTCTCTGTGGTATGACTCTCTGTAAGATCAATTTGAACTCCTCAAGTTGCCTTTTTTGTCTTGTCTTTTCTGAAACCAGTAACCAAAACTAGTTCTCGAGTTGTCTGATCTGTAGGAACTTTGTATGTATGAAATGCAAGTGTGATATTATGCCTGCAGTAGTAGATGTGTTTTACATACAAAGGGTGAAGTGCCTGTACATACTATGAAGTGATGTAATTTTTAAATTGGGATCTCTTTTACAAGACATGACATGAATTTCCATGACGCATTAAATTATTAGTAGATAAACTAATGCATTAAGCACAGGGAAATAGTCAAGTGTAGGAGAGGACCAGGGAATACCTGGTATATGTAGCAAAGGGTTGTGTGATTTGTCTTTCTACTCCTCATATATTATTTAGCTACAAGCACTTTTGTTGCTCATTTGAAGCTACTTGAGAATAAATTTTGAGGAGAAGCTCAGATGAGGTATGAACAAGGGGAGATGACTTACCGTCAGACAGAGAGCTGCTCTGCAGCACTCTTATTTAGGAGCAGGCAGCCAGGAAGGAATCTGCCTTGGAGGATTTCTCTCTGTGTAAGGATAGAGAGTTCTACCAAAGGTATGTATGGAAGAGGTGAATATTAGGAGAAAAGGCTTGTGGTCAGCTATGTGAGGGTTTCAGTTAAATTGAAGAAGATAAAGTGAGAGGGTAAGGTCAGAGATCTCGCTGAGTCAGGTCATTACAGACAGCTGTGAGTGTGGTGTTGGGGGCAGCAAGGGCAGGCATTGCACTTAGGGCAGTTTACAATAAAACTGGGAAAAAACACCAGACAGTTGCTGCAAACAGAGCTGCTGGTGCTCTCTGAGAGGAAAAGGTGATGAGGGGATAATTTCCCGATCAAGCGAAGTCAAAGTTTTTTTCTTCAAAAGCAGAGAGCTTAGCTCTCACTTTATTTTGAAGGGAGAGAAGCAAATGAAAAAGACAAAGAAAAAAATACCCATATTTTGTCTGTTTTAAAGGAAGGCTACAGTACGGCATTAAAATCTCCTCCTGAGCTGCTGTTTTGTCCTCATGGTTCAGCTTTCTGCCATGGGCTGGTTTAAGTCTGGCAAAGCCTCACAGCTCCTGGTTGCACTCAGCTTTTGTAGGGTGACTCACTGGAAACTCTGCTGCAGCTACTTCTGGTGTTTTTCCTTACAGTGGAAGAGCTCCTTACAAATTAAAAGGCTTCTGCTGAAGACCTAATTCTGATGCATCTCAGTCTCCTCTGAATGAAATCTGTTTTTATGTATTATCAATATCATATCAATTATATGTCTTTTCCAAGGCTGGTTGGTGACTAATCTAGAGAGATGATTGTCAGGCCATCCACATATTTTCTTTTAGATCAAATCCTTGCTTATAAAGCAACAGTTAATATCTCTTATTATCTACAGAAGTTCTCATATGATTTTATTTAGTCACATCAATCAATGATTATTTCAAGTTGTCAAGACTTTTCTCCAGACAGCTAGAAAATTTTTTTTTAAAAATATCCTGCTATTAGGTTTTCATTAGGAGAGTAAGCCTGTAAAAAGCAGATCTTTCTTAATGGATAATTGGTGGAGGTTTAAGAAAGCATTCCAAGTGGATTTTATGATCAGGTGCTTCTTTACAGCCTTTATACTCACTGAGGGTAACCAATTCAGTCTGAAGGGGGATGTGAAGGTCACTGCAATGTTGAACCACTCTGGAATGAAAGATTGACATAAAGTTTCATCTGTAAAATGGTATCTACAACTTACTGAAATTCCTTTAGGCAGCATAGTTTACTAAGAGCTGTGAATGAAAGTGTATATCCATTGCTTGACAAGGCTAGAGGCTATGTCCTAAGGATGGGTTTTGAAAGGTAACTGATTTTTCTTCATACAATCATAGAATTGTTCGGGTTGGAAGGGACGTTAAAGATCATCAAGTTCCAATCCCCACCTACCATGGGCAGGGACGCCACCCATTAGACCAGGCTGCTCAAGACCTCATCCACTTGGCTTTAAACACTTCTAGGGAGGGGGCATCCACAGCTTCCCTGGGCAACCTGTGCCAGTGTCTCACTACCCTCAGTGGGAAGAATTTCTTCCTAATGTCTAATCTAAATCTTCCTCCTTCCAGTTTAAAGCCATTCCCCCTCGTCCTATTACTACAAGTCTGGACAGGCTGGATCGATGGGCTGAGACCAATGGGATGAGGTTCAACAAGGGCAAGTGCAGAATCCTGCACTTGGGACACAACAACCCCATGCAGCATTACATGCTTGCGGAAGAATGGCTGGAGAGCTGCCTGGCGGAGAAGGACCTTGGAGTACTGGTTGACAACTGGCTGAGTATGAGCCAGCAGTGTGCCCAGGTGGCCAAGAAGGCATCTTGGCCTGTATCAGAAACAGTGTGGCCAGAAGAACCAGGGCAGTGATTGTGCCCCTGTACTCAGCACTGGTGAGGCCACTCCTCGAGTACTGTGTTCAGTTTTGGGCCCCTCACTACAAGAAAGACATTGAGGTGCTGGAGCACATCCAGAGAACGGTAACAAGACTGGTGAGGGTTCTGGAGAACAAGTCCTATGAGGAGAGGCTGAGGGAGCTGGAGTTGTTTGGCCTAGAGAAGAGGAGGCTGAGGAGAGACCTCATCACTGTCTACAACTACCGGAAAGGAGGTTGTGGCGAGGGGGGTGCTGGTCTCTTCTCGCAAGTGACAAGCGATAGGACGAGAGGAAATGGCTGTAAGTTACACCAGATTAGACATCAGAAAAGGTTGCTTCTCTGAAAGGGTGGGTCAGCTGCCTGGGGAGGTGGTTGAGTCACCATCTCTGAAAGTGTTTAAAAGGCAGGTAGATGAGTTTCTTAGGGACATGGTTTAGTAAGGGGACCGCTACAGCTGGACTTGATGATCTTAGAGGTCTTTTACAACCAGATGATTCTATGATTCATATCTTGATCCTTGGTTTTTTTTACTATTTAGTATATCAGAAGCAGAACTGCAGCACTTAATATGGGCAAAGGGTAGATCTGGACAGGGTGAGAAGTTGGTTTCAGCACAAAAAGAGGAACATCAAGTTCAGTAATTTTTCTTACGTACTCTTGGAGCTAAATCTATGCACCTGAAGAGAAGAGCTACTTCATTAGCTGGGAACTGGACAGTGAAATGGGAGGTGCCTGACTAAATGTGGGGGGTGCTTCATAATTTCTGAGGTACAGGATGAGCCAGAGCCCAGGGGTTAACTACAATGAGAATCACACCCTACACAGGAAAGTTTCTCTCCTGACTCCTCAAGCATCTGATTTTGCAATTTGTGTTTTGCTCAGGTCTCAGTACTGCATCCATCACTGCTACCTGTTTAAGACGACATTTGTCTCCACCTGATAAAATGTCTTCTGCTTAGAAACAGTGTCTGCTCTGACCATCACCCTGCAGGGACCGTGGTAGCATTTGAAGTTTTGTAGCAAGACTGTAGGGGTTTTAACGGGCAGCAGTAGAAATGTCCACGCTCTACTCAGACTATGCCTGTGAAGGAAATCTCAACAAGGATAGCTCATTAATGGATTTGCTTTTACTGAATTTGATATCCATGAAATTTAACTGGTTAGAAATGTACTTACATGCCAACTCACTGATTGTTTGAAACCAGAAACAAATAATTCTACATGCTGCATATAGCAATTAATAGTCTTTTAATAGTCTTCAGTGATGGTTTGCAGGAAATAATGTCATACTATTAACATTCCTGTAAAACCGTTAGTCCTAAATTCATGTAATTGATGGCAGTACTAATGTTTGTAAAATGAAATGAGGCTGATTTATAAGTCTGATAATAAAATAGTTCAGTAAAGGGCTTTGATCTAATAGCTGTGAGAACAATACACACACCTTAATGATTATCCTTGCAGATATCTGCCCTCCTTTCAACTTTTACTGGCTTCAGACGTGATGATTTGGAAGGGAAAAATCCCAGCTAAATACATTTTGATGGAGATGACCATTGATCAGTTGCACTCTGTTCTCCTTCCAGATGTGAACATCCAGCAGTACACTGACTCCTTGGACCATTTTCATTGATATTGACTGCGATTAAAGCAAATAAACACCTTACCTGTTTTCTTAACTAATACAACTGGTCAAAGATCTTCCCTACCCTGCATGTACTGAAGTCTAGCAAATTGGCTCAGCCAACATGAACTTTCTCCTGCAAAAGAAATACTTTTTTCCTACAATATTATCCATCGTAAATTACCACTTGCTTTGGTCCATTGGATACATTCAGTTCACCAGTTTTCCTTTCCTTTTCCTGCTTCCTTATAGAAATTGCAATTTAAAAATAAAAATAACTCAATATTCACTCAGCTTTTCTGTAGTATTGAAACAGTTCATTTTGCTCACTAAGTAAATACTTTCACATAATTTAATAAACTTAATAAACTCAAAAGATCACATTCATAAAGCTAATGAGAGGTAATATTCTTCTAATATATGGCACGCTATTTACTGTGCTTAGATAAGAGTCTCTCCTCTGTTGTCTAGGTCTAGGACTTGATAGTACACCACAAAAATTTATGGGCTGGTGGTCTTTATCCTTATAGATGAAGACATTGTCCTTTGCACAAATAATTCTACATTTTTGTAGTTCAGTACGTTGACTGTCTTGGCTTCCTTCTCAGCCACTACCTAGCACAGCTTTTTCTTCCTCATTCAGGCATGTGTAAGCACTTTAGAGTGGAAAAAAGTTGAGAGGAGTAGCTCCTCCTCTGTGCTCTTCCTAGTGTAGCAGGTAGGACACCCACATGGCAAGTGGGAGACCTCGCATCAACCTCCTGTGCTGAATTAGGCAGCAGGAGGACAGGAACTTGGATCTCTCAAAACCCATGTGCATGTTATTAACTACTAGGCTGGAGAGGACAAGTAGGGGAAAGGGAGAAGCTGGCAGTGCTGCATGCTTCTTCTGCTGCTGTGTATTCAGCCTCTGAGATCAACATAGCTGATTTGGAAAAGTTGATGTCAACAGGTTTCTTTCCTTCCCCTTCCCCTTCCCCTTCCCCTTCCCCTTCCCCTTCCCCTTCCCCTTCCCCTTCCCCTTCCCCTTCCCCTTCCCCTTCCCCTTCCCCTTCCCCTTCCCCTTCCCCTTCCCCTTCCCCTTCCCCTTCCCCTTCCCCTTCCCCTTCCCCTTCCCCTTCCCCTTCCCTTCTTGTATGTAATTTAAATTTAAAATCTACTCAAACCAACAAAACAGTGGTGGCTTCTTTTTCAGCCAATGACCAATTATAAACAAAAAAATGCTAATTGTGCTTCTATGTGGACAATTTTATACAGATTAGTAACTTTACTGACAAGCTATAAGTTAGACCTGTATCCTCCTTGAATCAGTTCTTGAAAAAATGGAATAGAATTTCTTGATTTTAATAACATACCTTGAAATGTATGTAGTGTGGAATCAATCCTCAGAATTCATGTGGGTAACAGGCATGTATCACATTGCAGGTTGTATTTACTTCTGATTGCTTTCTTCTGCTCTGAATGAAAGTATTTCTAACAAGAATCCAAATCTCTTTCCCTGCACAATGAAACTGTGATTCTCTATGCACAAATACACTAAAATTGCCTCCAAAAAAAACTTTTGGATTTTTCATCACTCTTTAAGTGATGGTACCGGGAAGAACACTTCATGGTCGAGGTGACTTCAGCCAGGAGGAGGGCTGAGTAAACTCTGTGGGCCACTTGCAAGCTGGATGTTCGCTCCACACATGGCTCCACAGTCATTAATAACATAACTGTGCACGGCCGACTAACCCACCCGTATAAATCTGCTGTGGACTAGGCCTGCATTTTTGTCAAATTAGGCAGAGCAGGGCTTACAGTGTTTATGCAGGCTGCCTGCCGGCTCCTGGCTTTCCGCCAGCCATGGGAAGACAAGGCAGAGCTGGAGCTGGCACCAGCTCCCAGCAGCCCCAGCACGCAGTATCTGATCTGGCGTGAGGTCTGCTGAGACGAATTTACCCTGTCAGAATTTTTTTTAATGTATCTGACCATGCAAAATGAGTTTATATTGGTTGAACAGTTGGACTCACATGCCCTCAATGGTTTTAGTCACATCAGAGGGCCCCAGGAGCTGGGTTTGCCATGGAGGTGCAGCACTGCCCTGCAGTGCACAAGGCAGGGTCATGGTGCTGGGGCAGAAGCACAAACCTGGGCTTAGGTCCTGAGACTGTGCCTATAATGAGGCATACAATTCCCTCCCAGCTTTTTCTACTCCCTTTCCTGCTGTGGGGGCTGAACTGTTACTCTAAGTTGTATAAAGATAAATTCATGATATCAGGAAGAGCTTTGAATCTTGAGTTGCATAGAATGCAATATTGCAAAAATATTAAAAAATGTAAATATATGGTTAAAAACTTGAAGTTAAATAAAGAGCAAGAAGCTATGCTTCTGAAGAAAAATCTAATAAGTTTCAACTTCATATCAGTGACCTTGCCAGTGACAGGGAAAAGCAAACTGCATAGTGCTTCTTCATGAAGCATTTTAATTTTCTCTTCATTAGTTACTTCAGTAGGGAAGGGCCACTGCTCCCAAGATTTACTTTTGCTTAAATCAGAGCAGTAAAATTCAACATTTTCTGCTGGAACCGTTCTATATACAACCTGTCCATTAGTCACCTAATACATTTTTTATCACTTCATAGTTCATTTTCTTCCTTTGACCTTTGAGGATTCCCAAGGAATTCTAAAACCCATTAGTATCTATGAACACTCACAGTAAATCCATAAATGATTGCTTAATGGTCATTGCTAATCAGAATTAAGCAATCTTGGCACAGCTAAATCTTTTGTATGCTATTATTTTTTTTCTGTGGTATACACATTTTTTTCTTTATTTATTTGAAATAGTTGTTTTAAGTATCAGATGATAAAATAAATGTGTATTTCTCAGAAAAAGCCAATAAAATACTGTAGGCATCAAGTGTTGAAGTCATAAACACATTTAATGAGGGATTGCATCTTTACAAATGACAACGGGACTGTTTATGGGCATCGCAGGAAGCTTACATAATTCTGATAGGGTTGGATGCAGGATTTCAAAGCAACAGATAATATTAGTTAGAGAAAGGGATAGATGAGCTTCAAAAGTTTCGACTTCATGTAGACAAACATCACAGCGTTCGGATGTTTATCTGAAGCTTATCTAGCTGGATGTTTTAGTGCTGTTGGAAGTCTTAGAGTTCACGAAGTCCCTGGTACCTCTGCTTCCAGGTAGGCTAGAAATGAAGTGAGAATACACACACTTTTTAGATGCTTTTGCTTTTATTGCCTGCTACAGCCTCGAAGTTAGTGCAAATTGAAAGTATTGGACCAAACACAGCCCCATTGCATCTCCTCTGTGCTGGACACTACATAAACATAAAGGCACACTGCATTGCGTGCCTCAGTGAATTTACCACATACAAAGGAAATGACGGAGGGCTGCATTGTGCAGAGTGGAAGGGTGTTGATTCACAAATGTTTTGTAAATTCTGCAGTTCTCTAGTAAAGTGAAAAAAATATTTATTCTTTTTGATTAAATTAGAAATATTGTATATAAGCAGAAGGTATGAATGATGTAAAGCTTTGAGACACAGTGAAAGATTCCAGATGATTTCAACAGACACTTCATTATCACATCTCTGGATGACAGCAAAATTACATATCTGAAACGCATATGCTGAAGCACCAAAACAGCGTTGCTGTTTCACTGCAACCTGTTTCTAATATGAGAATCTATGCTTGATACCTGTTTAACCTGTCTGCGTGGAGTAGTGGAAACACAATCCAGTCTTGTGAATTTATTGCTGGACTCAGAGATGTTGGTTCCTCCTTTAAAGCCCCATCCCTTAACACTAAAGGAAACCCTCAGCTATATTTTAAAGATGTAATTTTCCAGTTCTGATGACTGTAGAAGTATGAATGCCAAAATATAGAGAAATTAATAAAAAAATCCAACTTTTATTATTTTAGAAAGTCTGAGTTCTTAAAGTCAAATGCTTGTTTTCAAAGTTTGATTCATAATTTTGAATGTCTGACACTGAAGGCATTGGCCTTGTTGTTCATGATTCACAGGGAAATTATAAAGCTGTAAATAGATTTTCCTTAGTTTTGATTTTTAAGTAGTTGCATTTCTATTGTGAGACAAATAATCACTGCTTGTATTTAAGATAAACGGTATTAGAAATGGGAACCGATAAATTGAGGTTATCTGCTGTTGGGTGTCTTAGAGAAAAGGCAACTGAATTCAACACAAGAATTCCTTCAGCCAGAAGCAGATGTCACGCTCTAAACATCTGAGGTTCAGGATTTTTTGGCTGCCTCATTCTGTGCCTTTGTCACACGTTGTGCTCCAGTCTCGCTTTACAGGGAGCAACAAGGGAGCACCAGGGCTGTCTGAAGTTGTTTTGTGTTGTCATCTTCCACCATCGTTTATGACCAGGTTCCTCATCCAAAGCGCAGCGAGGTCCAGCAAGAGCCTTCCTCCAGCCTCTGTGGTGTCAGAGCAGTCCCTACATGCACAGTACCTCCTATTTGCCTGAGGCTGAGTTCTGCTCTGCTTAGCCCTTATATGGAAAATAATTGCTTTTCTTTCTTCTAAAGAATATAGCTTTAAAACAGAAATTTCCAAATATTTTAATGTACTTTTAATTTAACATTTCAAAAGAAGCAAGCTGTGAGATGAGAATCTACTTTTCTAAGCAAATCCATTATCTAACTGTATACTTAAGATGAATTGCCTCATCACTTGCTGTATCTGTTCTGTATTTCTCCTTGGTTGATGTGATGAAAAAGGACTCTTGTTTTCCATTTTGTTTCTTATTGGTTTTCTTTCCTGATTATCGTGCATTGCTGTGCTGTTGAGCATGATGTGGGGACACAGGATGACTATGAACAAATCAGTGACATCCCCTGGAAAGCAGTAATGTAGCACGCAGGAAAAAGACCTCATTTAAGGTCATGGTCTCCAAGGTGCAAACTGGCTCAAGAAATACAGCACCTTAAAGGCTTGGGCCCTTCACAAGCAGCAGCAGGGGAAAATATTTTATTGGTACTTTAGTGGACTGATTTTTTTTCAAGAGACCATAGCAGAAACAAACAGAATAATTCAGGAAATTACAATAATAAACCCTTTTCTGAAATGGTATTTAACTACTGACAACTGATGAAATGAATCCAGAAACATGCATAAAACAAGACAGGAAGAAAAAGAAAAACATGATCTTGTTCATGAACATTGAGCAACTTGGCCCAGACCAGTCTCCATTTGGCTTTATTACAGCAAGAAATTTTTTGGTAAATCTTAAATTCTTTCCCAAAATATACAATGCACTAGTTTAAAACCAATCAATCATTCATTAGAAACTGAGGACAAGTTTGTAGAGCCGGCTGTCTCATTTTCAAGTAGCTCATCAGAGATACAAGTGGGACTCCTGCCTGCAGAGAGGACTCAGTCTGCACTTTTGGGGCTGGGCAGAGAAGCTGGGGAGGAGGAGGCCAACGGGCTGGAGTGGCAGTCACTGGCTGACTGGGGCTGCCAGCTCAGTGCCAGGAGCCCCTCGCCTTGCCTCTGGGCTCATAGCCTGGCTGTGGACCCTCTCTTCCCCAGCCCCTGTAGGTGTAACTGCATTTCGTATGTCTAATGTAGGCAAGGAGCTTGCAGCAACTGGGATTAGGTCCAAGCATGCAGATAACACCTTGTAGAGCACCCACAGACGCACGTGGAAAATTTCAGTCAGGTCAATGTAATTGCTTCCAGGCACAAAGATTACAAGATTTTAGAGCAGGGCTGGAAGGAGGTGGCTGATGTGGCAAAGGGTGGTAGAGGACGGCCTGGAGAATCACTCATGATGTCTTCACAGGTTCTGGAAGAACATGTACTTTATGTAACTGTTATTCCCTAGTGCAAAGGCAGCTGCTAGTCTGTGCGCTACTTCAAATTACAAAATTGTTCTCCATCTTTCCCACCCTTCCGCTTTTTAAGAAACCTTTACATTTGTTTTTTTCTATGTTGTTTTTTTGCATCTGATAATTGTGCGTGGTTAAGGATGAATGCTTTGATCTTCATATACAGCAAACTTTGTTGTAACTCTAATGACAAGGGTAGAACCAGAAAATAAAAAACTCAATATAACTTGGAAAAGTGAGACAGCAAAAGTAAAGAAGTAAAAAAGACAGTCCTTTAAAAATAGAAGAAATTTTAAAACTTCCTATTTACTAAAAGGATACACTGCTTCAAGCATATGCCCACAAAGATCAAACAGAATTCTTACATCAATATTATTGAAAAAGGAGACCTCTTTTCTATTTTTTTCTGATGTTAAGGTTTTTGAATCACAGCCTAGAAGGTTTTGGAGTTACTTTGGATCTTCACCAGTCTAACAAGATCAGAATCTTGTCTTGTTTAACTAAATGATTTAAAACGATATTCCCCAATGGCTCAGCCTCCACTAGATACTGCTGTTGAAAGGCTAGTCCCTTTGTTTGTTTGCCAGAAATATGACTATGTGCATGTGCTTTCTTTTTGAAGTCTTACTATTAGTGGACATGAGTCTGCTTGTCCTGTCAGGTCCTCAGCCAATACTGAACTAAAAGTTTTCTCTTCTGTTTAAAAATCTGGTGAAAACTCTCCATTTTGTCTAGATATGCCTCCTGGCCTAGCAAGGGTATTCTCTCTATCTGCAGCCATTATCTTGCTCCAGCCCTAGCATAAGTGAGTTTTTTATCATTTCTCAAAGAGTTGTGGAAGGAGATTTCTGGGTTTTTTTTTCTCTACTTTTTCTCCTTTCAGACTGGGTAGTCAAGGTGCTTCCCCATCCCAGGTGGGAGACTGTGCTGCAGCATCTGCGGTAGTAACACTTGCAGTTGCAGACACAACAGTTGGTCATGGGACTGTTCCCAAAGCATTCCCAGATACCTTGAATTGAACGTTTTTGTACTAGTGCCCAGGGATCCTAGTTGAACTGGATGGACGTTTTAATAGCACCTAATGGATCTACCTGCACATAATTTGAAATACTGGCCTTTTCCAGAAAAGCTATATGAATTCCGTGGTGATAGTTTCTTGCTTTTCTACATTAAGAAGATCTCGTAAGGAATTTTATAGTAATTGGTTCAGTGAAAAATTATGTGTGTATTGCACTAACATGGAATTGCAGTACAATATTTTCAATGCATTCATAGGGAAGATTTATTAATAATTATTAATAAAAGTATCAGTATCTTACTAACTGATTTTGAGTAGTTGTTCTCTGAAACTGCAATTATATCTGATTATAATCTCTTCTGCAGTGATATAAAGTCCGTGAGACTTTTCCCCTACAGGCAAATAAACTTGTATGTGTGGAGATTCCCAAGCCAAAGACTTAACTTAGAGACATGCAAGTTTTCTGGGTAACACTGGGTGAATGAAGACAGTACAAATGATCACAACAATCCCATTTTGTTCAAGACTGACTTATTTAGGTACTGTATTTTTCCCATTAAATGATGTCTTCTGTAGCAAAAGCAGTAAGAAACGGTTGAAAGATGTAGTTTTCAATATAGTGCAGCAGCTATGCAATTTTCTGAGTACAAATAATTTTGTAGGACTAGAGAAGACTGTACATCCTCAGGCTACATTGCGCAATTCTTTAATGTCAAAGACAGCGTCTATTCTGAACTGCTGAATCTGAAAATTAAAAGCAGGTAAGTTTTGTTCCCAGGCTTCCTAATAGCACTTGAATCAGAATTTCATTCCTCTGATGGTCAAAAAAGTACTTTTCATTTTCTTCAGAATGTATTCACGAGTTGACTTTTCTAGTTTTAATGTGAGTGTGGTCTAGTATCCAAAATATTTTTTCTCTTCCTGTCCTTTCCTCTCTTAAAGATCTTCTAGACAATAATCATATCTTCATAAATAAGCCATATTATTTTGGCTTTGTGCCCAAGTGGCTAAGGTGGCCAATGGCATCGTGGCCAGCAGGACCAGGGAAGTGATTGTGTTTAAGAGACGGATTGATGAGCTTGTTAGGGACGTGGTTTAGTAGTGGATAGGTATGGTTGGACTCTATGATCTCAAAGGTCATTTCCAACCAGATGAATCTATGATTCTATGATTTATTCTGCTAAAGTAAATCTGTATTTTTTTTTTGGAAGGTAGATATGTCATTTTCCTTACTAACCCATATGTCCTAGGTAATTCATTTTCTGCTACAGCTTGGATTGATCTTTTCTGAACAGGGAGAATAGAATATGGCTCATTATTCTGGTGAAGGTCTCACCTAGGTATAACAGCACTGATGATTTTCTGTTCCTTTTGGATGCTATACATCCTGCAGTCATACCTGTTGTTTTCTGGGTTGCACATGGTTAATGCTCATAGTCATCCCTTGTCAATTATCACTACACAAAGTTATTTTTTACATTTCTGGCTTTTTTTTAAATATTAGTAAAAATCAACCTAAATTTTCAAATTTTGGGATATCAGATTTTGTTATTGGAAGCCTTTCAATGAATTGGATGGAAAATCAAGTACAGGAAGTTTTGTGGATTTTTTCCCAACTATTTTTTTCAATTTATTTTTAATAATTTTAATTTGAATTCATATTTTAAAAACTTCAGGAAACAATGCTACTTGAAATAGTTAAAAGTTCACAAATATGATGAACATGGAGAATATTCTTGTACAGCAGTATCTATAATGGGAATTAGCAACTTCCAAGTGTCTGCATTGGTTCAGAATATTGAAAAACTAGATCACAGGTCACATATTAAAAATCAAGGTCACTCTTTTCTGGGGATAATCTTTGTGATTCCACAGAATATGGATGATTTATTAGTCAAAATATGTTATAAAATATGAATTTTTTACATACCTTTTTGCTGAGGAAGAGAAAAATCGGTGCCTGTGAATCATATACTAAATCTAATATATTCAGCAGTGTTCCAGCCTGCCAAATTGGCTTGCAAATTTCCTGTGATGTGCATGACAGATTTAAAGCCTCCACAAATATCGATGTGCTTGAAAGTATCCAAAGAGATCACAGAGCAGTCAGCTTTTTGTGTGAACTAGAGCAGCTGTTAGAATGAGGGAATATTTGGGTTCATTATAAGCAACTCTTGTATTTTTTCTGATATGTAGCAGACACTGCTTTTAATTTACTACCATTTTTATTAAAATAAAAATTACACTTTGATAAACTAGGCATTATCCCAGCTATAATTTATTTCTTGCTCATTGCTGGCACTTCAAATTTTGCCACAAAACAGGACATAGCTGACTACAGAATAAGTTATGGAAGGTCTTCAAGGTTGTGATGAGTGAGAAGGTTGCCCAATTATTAGTGTTACCTAGAGATAAAAAAAATTGGTACGAATTTTTTCATGACCAAGAAGTGTTTATCACAAGATTTATAGTAAAAGGTGCCAAGCAACTTTTTCTTCCACCTCCTTAAGCTTGATTTATCCAGCAGATTGTTACTATTGAAACTTTTCATTGTTTTGATTTTTCTAACTTTTAAATAATTTCTTACAGTGAAAGGTTTCAAAGCACAACAGCACCCTACTGAGCAACACTGAACTGGGTAGCTTTTACTGAATTCCTGAAGGAATTTTCAGATTATAGAATCATTGAGAATGGAAAAGATCATCAAATCCAACCATCAGCCCAACACCATCATGTCTACTAACCCATGTCCTGAATTGCCGCTTCTACACATTTTTTTGAACACCTCCAGGTCTGGTGACTCCACTACTTCCCTGGGAATCCAGATCCAATGCTTCACCACTTTTTCAGTAAAGATATTTCCCTAATGTCCAGTCTAAGCCTCCACTAATGCAACTCGAGGCCATTTCCTCTTGTCCTACCACTACTTACTTGGGAGAAGATTATTATTGCTTAAAGTAGTATTAGTAGTTTAATAATAGTTTAAAAGAGGTAAAATAGTTGTTAAAAGAAGTTCTACAAACAGAAGGAAGATGCTTACAGGAAAAATAATGCTGAAGTCAACTCTTGTTTACAGAATATTGAGGTCCATATTGTAGACTGGATATAGTCCAGCTACTGTGCTTTAATAGAAGGCCGCAGACTGATTAGGAAAAGGGACATCACATGCACAGTGTGGGAGGCTACATGTGGGAAATATGTTTTGCAAAGTGGTCCTGCAAGGACATTTACTCTATGTTCTCAGTGTGTCCCTGTCACAGAGAGAGATAATGTAATGCTTGGATGAATCTGTAGCAAACAGAACTAGGAAAGGGAGATTATTCTGTAGGTATTAAGAAACACAACCAGACTCTAAATGAAATTGTGGTAGATTTGACCTTGGCTGGCTGCCAGACACCCACCTAGTTGCTGTTTCACTCCCCCTCCTCAACAGGACAAGAGGAGAAAATAAAATCGAAAGCTCGTCGGCTGAGATAAAGACAGGGACATCACATACCAGTTACTCTCTGAGGTAAAAGAGTCTCCACCTGGCAAAAATTAATTTAATTTATGGCCAACTAAAAATAGAGCAGGATGATGAAAAAGCAGAGGAAAACCTAAAAACGCTTTTCCCCGCTTTCCATTCTTCCCAGGCTCAACTTCATTCTGGACTCTTCTACCTCCTCTCTGCAAGAGACACAGAGGAATGGGAAATGAGGATTGTGTTTAGTTTGTAACATTTCATCTCTGTCACTCCTTCCTCCTCAGGCTGCTCCCCTGCTCCAGGACCAGTGGACAGAAGAGCCCACACTGGAGTAGGTTTTCTGGCAGGACTTGTAACTCCATAGGCGACCCACGCTGAAGCACTTCATGAACAACTGTAGCCTATGGGCAGGACCTGAATTGGAGAAGTTCATGGAGGACTGTCTTCTGTGGGAGGGACCCCATGTTGGAGCAGGGGAAGACTTTGAGGAGTCCTCTCCCTGAGGAGGAAGGAGCAGTAGAAACAATATTTGATGAAGAGACCGCAATCTTCATTCTTTGTCTGCCTGCACAGCTCAGAGAGAGAAAGTAGAGAAACCAAGAGTGAAGTTAAGCCCAGGAAGAAGGGGAGGATGCAAGGAATGTGTTTCAAGACTTGGATTTATTTCTTATTATCTCACTACCCCAATACAGATACTTTGTGCACTGTTTCAGCATTCACTCTTCAGAAATGGCACTAAAGAAACAGAAATGGATTAAGAACTGCACAGAGGACATTGGGCTAAAAAAAAAAAAAAATTAAATTGGATCCATAAAAGAGTTACACATATTTAACTTACTAAGAAAGAAATTCAGGAACAGTCAAATGAATTTTTTACAAATAATCTTTTTGGTGGAAATTTCTGGTAGAAGATGGAGCTTTTCACAGGACAGCACCAGGAAGCTGAAGTGAACAGAGTGCAAGCAGGTAGTAAGGACATATTAACGATGAGGATTTTAATCCTAGAAAGAGTTTACACAAATTTGTAATAAATTATTTGCAACCTGAAGTATTTAAATGAGCCACATTTCCTTTTGTGGCAGGGCTGGTACTGTTCATATGATCAAGATCCAGGTGTTCTGCATTGCGCTGTCACTATGTCCAGCCATGTGGAGGATGTGTGTGCCAGGCAGGTGAAGGCTACTCACGTTTCACCTTATGGAGGACTTTCATCTGCTGTATAACTGAAAAAATCAATATTCGCCCACAGTTTAGGAGGCCAGAGAACTCTATTCATCAAATTTAATTTGAAAGTGCTTTTGACAGAAGACAAAACATCTAACAGAAAAGGAACTACCAGATCTGTTAAAAGAAGGCGACAGACAGTGAAGCATGAGCTGCCCTGGGCTCATAACTACACCTGAAGGGACACAAGAAGGCTGTAAACAGGAATCAGATGATTAGATAAAAAAATCCAGCAAACTTGAGTAGGTCCATGCTGACCATCCCTTCTCAAGGAAACCATTTATCTGGACTCAAGAATTAATGTATATTTTTGTATGGTGGAAGGATTAGATGATTATAGTGGCCTAGCTTGTTTGAACTGTCTATACAAATATACAAAATATTAAATATATGTGAAAAATACTTTTTTAAAAAAATTGGCAATTAACATGACTGAAAAAAATTTTAATAAAAGGGAGAGATTAAAATACTGATCTATTTTTAAAAATTAATTTAGACACAAAAAAATAACAACTTCCATACAATTTCAATGCTCTTTTAAATTTTAGTCTATTTAATTTAGTATTTAGATTTAACAAGGGAATAGTCAGTAGCACATATGTTGGAGAGCAAACCATCTATGGGTTAATATGCAAGGAATTTCTCAGCTCACATCAGTAAGTGAGCTTTACTGTGATGGCTGAGATATTTCTTTTTGTTTTTAATTTAATGTAACTTCCAGCCTGTTGTTTATTCTATATGGCTGTTGAGAAGAGACTGAGTGTAGATTCCTAAGCCTAGTCGGGTGTCTTTTCTAGTTTTATTTATTATTCAAAGCACAATATTTTAAACTGATTATTTTGTCTTCTACTCTGATGAAGCAACTTTGGATAGTGTGTTATATTAATATATATTTGATTGGTTGCTGGTTTTATCTTATTTTCAGCATTGCCGAATAAATTTTGTTTGAGATTAATTGGAGAACATATAATATCAGAAAAGGAAAGATGTTGCTAATATTTAATTTAAGTTTCCTCTTTGGCTTGATTATGCCTGTTGGCAGTGAATTCCACTGTTTTATGCACTGTGGGAAGATGTTGTATCTCTTCACAGTGTGAATCTTGCTCTTTGGTTTTGTTGAAAGTCCCCTGTAGGATGTGAAAGGACCTGGAATGTTGGTGTCCCTTCACGTTTATTACTTTGACGGTCCTCTCTCCTAAAATGGCTTTTCCTTTTAATAGCTCTTGTCACTCATTTCTAGATTTCTCTGAATATATTTATATTTATGTTGTATGGCACAAGAATTTTTTTTTTCCCAATAACTACCTAGAAGGTAACGTCTAGTTCAATACAGTCATCTAGGACTGATATGCAGAGAGAATCTCGCTGCATATTAAGGTGAGTGTTTGAAATAGTTCAGACAATTCCCATATTCAAGGTCTGTCTATCTGTCTTTTAGTTACAGAGGGAAGTACAGTCTCCATTATGAGACTTCACACTGACATTTTGGACAGCTAAAGTTAGGTGAGATCAATTCTACACACATGAACATACCTGATTCAGTATCTTGAATTTGTGTATCACCCAGTCTTTTCAATATCATGTTTTATATCATTCTTTAAAAAATATAAAATTCTCTTTTTTTTTTTAAACCATTGTATAGAGTCATAAAATTGTTTAGATTACTTGGGATGTCTGGAGGTCATCTAATACAACATTCTACTCAAAGCAGAACCAATTTAGGTCAGATTGTTCAAAGCCTGTCTCTGTTCAATTTTGAATATCGCCAAGGATGGATACTCTTCAGCCTTTCTAGACATCCTGTTCCAGTACTTGCTTATTCTCACAATGAAGATTTTCCCCTTATAACTGTTTTATATTTCCCTTGCTGTTTTTTATGTCCCTTATGTCTCATTCTTCTTGCTGTGCACCACTGAGAAGCTGGCTCGACTTCTCTATATCCTTTCATTAGGTAGATGTAAACAGCAATAAGGTCTTCTCTTAGCCTTCCTAAGACTGAAAAATCCCACTTCCCTCAACCTCTTCTTGTACATCCCTCCTTGCTCTAGCCCCCTAATCACCTTCATCACCCTCTGCTAGTCTTCCTCCGGTTCTCTGGCGCTGCTTGTACACGGCGTTGGGAATAAATACATCCCTGAACCCGCTGGCTATGCTTTTGCTAATACAGCCCCATATAAGCTTGGCTTTCCGGACTGCAGGAGCTTTGCTGTAAGCAGAGCATTCCTAAAGCTGTGCGATATTAAGCCTGGGTCCTTTTGAGGCTGGATGCAGTTGCTGCAGAGCTTATTTGATATAATTTCAGTTATGTTTTCCAGTGTATATGGCTTGATGTGAATCAACACGAAATGCTATGAGACATTGCTTAGTCACTGGGAGTAGGATAATTTCAGCTATCAAAATGTTAGGTGTCATGTCTGAGCTAAACATCTGTGGTTACTCTGGAAAATATATGGAGAGAAATCTGCAGAGAGCGATTCTTCTCACCTATTTTAGAGCCTTATTTTATGAGGGAATGATGTCTTATTGGAGTGGTCTGGCTCTTTTCCTTGGTTACAGAATATGGATGGTTACAGAATAAACTCCTAAAAATTTGACAAATTTTCTTAGTCCAAGCAAATCTTACCCTTTCTGCAAGGTTTTTGCAATTTTCTCTTGCATAGTCTAGGGAAAATACGTTTATAAGTAATCTGATGCCCATACGTGAAATTTTCATGCTGTTACCATTCTAAATGTTTTCTGCAAGTTTGACCTCTAGAGTAATAAACTATGGTGACATAGATGAGCCTACTTAAAATTTTGGTTTACCAAGTAAGACAGATAAAACTCAGTAACTGTTCATCTGATTGCTCTAACAGCCACATTCATCACATGACCTTGATGAGCTGATCTTTTCCACTCTATTTGACTCTTGCAATTTTGCAGTAGAGGAACAGAACCAATGCCAAGTCTGAGCAAGAAGAGATCCCCTCAGAGAATAACAAGCACTGGAGAGATGTTGAGCTTTGCCTTCAGCTTACTGAAAATCTATAGCCATTTGGTTGACAAGTGCAGATGGCTGCCATCAAGACTGCAAGCCCCTCAGAGCCGCCTGGTATCAGGCAAGGAAAGAATAGTTGTGTTAGTGTGAGTTTGGTTTTATATCCAAATATTTAATTTTAATTATCTTTTTTAAAAGGCTCCTAGACTTTCATATTATATCTTTATCGCTGGAAGGATGGAGTATCATCCAGAGGGATCTGGACAAGCTAGAGAAGCGGGTCTGTGTGAAACTCATGAGGTTCAACAAGGCCAAGTGCAAGGTCCTACACCTGGGTTGTAGCAATCTGTGGTTTCAATACAGGATGGGGGATGGTGTGATTGAGAGCAGCCCTGAGGAGAAGGACTTGGGGGTGCTAGTGCACTCACAGCCCGGAAGGCCAGCCATATCCTGGGCTGCATCAAAAGAAGCATGGCCAGCAGGTCGAGGAAGGTGATTCTGCACCTCTACTCTGCTCTTGTGAGACCCCACCTGGAGTATTGTATCCAGTTCTGGAATCCCCAGCATAAGAAGGGTATAGAACTGTTGGAACAGGTTCAGAGGATGGCCACAAAAATGATCCGAGGGCTGGAGTACGTCTGCTACGAGGACAGGCTGAGAGAGTTGGGGTTGTTCAGCCTGGAGAAGAGAAGACTCCGGGGGCATCTTCCAGTACCTGAAAGGGGCAACAGGAAAGCTGGAGCGGGACTTTTGACAAGGGCTTGTAGTGCTAGGATGAGAATGAATGGGTTTAAATTGGGAAGGGAAAGATTTAGATTACATTAGGAAGAAATTCTTCACACTGAGGATGGTGAGACACTGGCACAGGTTGCCCAGGGAAGCTGTGGATGCCCCCTCCCTGGAAGCGTTCAAGGCCAGGTTGGATGGGGTCTTGAGCAGCCTGGTCTAATGGGAGGAGTCCCTGGCCACGGCCGGGGGGGCGGGGGGGTTGGAACTGGGTGATCTTTAATGTCTCTTCCAACCCAAACCATTCTATGATTCTCTAGTTCTATTATAATGTTTCAATATTTGAAAGAAAAGTTGAGTATTTGTTGCCAGAAGGAAGGATTAATTTTAAAACAACTTGAACTGCTTTCTTATTGAGGGCACTGGCTAAGCCCTATCTGTATAATAAAGGTGAGGTATTCTACATGTGGTGGCTCTGTGATACCCCTGGATGTCCTGTATCTTTTTAGGAGCTTCACACCATTAACTGAAAATGGAAACACATGTCACTAATGAAACTGAACCTAGAAATGTCGTAGCCTGAAGGTAGAAAGTCTCTTTTCAGAAGGAACCAAGAAAAGCTCTCCTCATCTTTCTGCCTGTCATCAGTCATTTTAAAATCAAAGCCTGCATTTCTCTGTGAGTGGGGCAGAAGCACGATTGCATTCGTTCCTCACCCAGAAGAACAGATGGTACTATTGTAAAATTCATCGTCAGCTTCAAAGGATCACTGCTGTGCATCAACACTTTGTTCCCTCAGTTGCTTCTCATGCTCAAGCTGGTGAGAAATAGAGTGAGGCAGTTAGGTTGTATCTTTAACCTACAGATGACATCCAGGTTTGAACTTTACTGGGGCTCACCTGAGCATCATTCAAAATCCACAGCTCTTGTCAGATGTTGTTTTAATTTTGTTAGTGAAACATCTTATTCAGAGGGCATTATACTCATCCTCTTTGATCCACAGAATTTGTTTGCTCTTGATCTGAGAGAAAAGAATGGTTTAGCTGAAACAAAAGGTGTCTCAGGGTGTAAGTGTGAAAGAATGCATTAAAAAATGCTTACTTTGCTATAATTTAATCCTACCTTGAAATAGACTGAATAATTTATTCAAGGACTGAATAGATTAACATAGGCTATGGTAGACTCTTTACCATCTGAACCCTGCTGAAAAAAATGTTGCTCCTAGCTAAAATCTTTGGGATGTAGAACACCATGTATTGTGAAGCACAAAATAAAGGACTAGGTGTGCCAACTGCTTATTATTTCAACATCTTTATGCCTCCAGTGCATCATTTCAACTGTTGATTTTAAATGTTTATTTTAAAAAGGTCCTTGATCAGTATTGTTATCATGAACTTTTGAAGTGAGAAAACCAAAAATGTTTGAACTTGGTGGAAGACACGTGGCGAGAAACATGCATTCTTTCTTTGGAGTGGCAAGCCTCTGGCTACCTTAGGTTAAAATGAGAATGAATTAAGAGCAATTTAGGCCAGAGACTTGACATGGAGACAACAGAGAAGTTGGAGGGCAAACTCAAGCTGTCACTAAGAGCTGAAACCTTATTCACAGTATTATTCTAATGCCAGCTATTAAAAAAAAATATTTAAAACACATCAACTTTCAATATAGAGAAGTGTAAGTACAGCAAGGCTTTAACTAAAAACAAGAGACCCACGGCCTGAGTGCTGTCAAAACCAAATGAAATTTTGGGAAATGAAGAACAAGAAAAATAATAATTTTGCTACAATGTAAGTGCACAATACATCTACACAGTTCAGATATCTCATCTCAACAGGATGTGCTAGTAAAAACAAAGATTTAAAGGAGGACAGCAAAGAAGGTCATATATGTGGAACAGCTTTAATATCAGGTCTAGACCTCTTCAGCTTGGAAAAGAGATAAATTAGGGTAGATGGGACATATGGCTATAGAATAAAGAATAATATAAGTAAGAAATGGCTGTTTACTGTCTTTCTACATTAGAAGTAGAGAACATTGAATTAAATGACAAAGTTATAGTTTTGATTAAAGAGAAAATGGGGGATTTTTCAACCCTTGCTAGTCAAGCTGTGGAACACACAGTTGTATGATCAGTGGTGGATGCCAAAATGTTTACGTAGGTTCTGACTTGAGTAGCCAAATTTGTGGGAAAAGAAGAAGAAAGAAATCCCCCAAGGGCTATTGAATACATAGATCCTTCCTCTGGAAAGGAAGTTGCTGAGCTGTAGACTGCTGTAGGCTTGAAGGGGAGACTAGGGAATCATCACTATACGCTTGACCTGGCCTTGGAGTCTTCTCTTGGCCTCTGTTACTGGCTGCTGACAGAGTTTGGCCACTGGATCTTTTGTTTGGCTCCCAACAGCTGTTCTTACACCACTGCACAGAGACCAACAGCACTGTTAGACCTGTCACTGTAGCCTCTATAAACGTCTTCGGCTGGAACCTTAATTGTGAGTGTTATGCTACAGTGTTCTCAAAGTGAGCACAGTACTTGTGCACAGCAAATCATTACAATGATATCCATGAAATTATATTGAAACAGATTTATAGGCAACTCTAAGACTATTCGTTGTTTGCCCAGGACTTTGAGGATCTAAAATTCTTTAATACTGGTCATAATAAGCTTCTAGCCATTAAAAATCCCTCCAATTTCATAGAATCATAGAATTTTCCGGTTGGAAAAGATCTTTGAGATCATCGAGTCCAACAGCACTTCCTATTAGAGGGAGTAGCTGAAGGTAATGATGAGTGTGATTTGTGACTCCTAATTCAACAGAGTCTTTAAGTGATTACTAAATCATGATGCCAGTGTATTTTCTTTGCTAGTCTTTAGCTAATTGTAAATAAATTACACCATTTATCGGTCAAGAAATAATTACCTATTCTTCCCCTATATCCTACATTTCCAGTAATTCTTTTAATGGTACTGACTAGTAAGAAAAAAGGTTTGGCAGTATCAACTGCTTTTCTAAAGGAATGAACTTCCCAAGGTGTGAATGATGAAGTGTCTCTAAGTTTCTTCTTACGTTATTCCTGCCATCAATAAAGCAATGTTGTAATAAAAAGAGCTCCCAATGTTCCAGCACTCCCAGGCCACATACATTTTTCTATTGCATTTGCCAACAACTTAAAGTCCTAGTATTTGCCTTGCTGACAATAGCAGACTTCAACTTGTGGGTGAAGATGATTTGGGAGGACTGAAAATCCAATCAACTTTAGAATCACATCTTGGCAAACTAAGCTGAAATCAGTCAACAGGATCCAGCAATGGCCAATATGAAGTGGTATGAAGGAGAAGAAATCATGAAATATGTCACAATATGTGAAGAGACCGAAATTGGTTCAGCAGTAGTTTAACACAGAGACAGGAAGTGAGGGGATTATTGCTGAAGATAAATTGAACAGGAGTCAATGAAGAGTGAGACACTGTCATAATAAATTGTTGTTACTGGAGGAGTGATTGAAATGGCTGTTAGCTTCAGTGGAAATTGGATCAGGCTCTGTAAACCACTGCAGGAAAATTTAAGTTAGCTTCTGGCATTTGGTTTTCATGTGGATAAAAATGCTTTCAAAGGAAGATCCTAGAACTTCCACCACTGTGGCTAATAATACTCTATTTGAATTAGTTTCAGACTAATTGAATTAACACTGTTGAAATGCAGGAACATCCGTGGGTGAGTTCCCCTGAAAAAGTTCAGTCTTATAGTTGTTCTATTAAATCTGTGAACTTCCCCGTTTCCCTAGTTTTCCTTAAATATCAAAGCACAAACACAACAGTGCATTTTAATGTATAAAAAAGAAGCTTCACTTACAAATGGTGAATGTAAAATGTTAAAATTGTCACATCAAATGAATACACAGTAGGTTTTGAACCTGGACTTGCAGCACCTGGAACAAAGTTGCCAATATTAGTACCTCCATTTAGGTGAGCAGTCTTTTAGTGTTAGTCATCTATGTGCTTGCAAGGTCATGCCCAATAGTTTGATGTGTCTCTAAATTTTAAGTGTTGCTAAATGCCTTCTCTGAGTAGTGATTCTAGGGGCAGATGGTACAGAAAGGTAAGCACTTTAACAGAGCTGATGGGTAGATCAGCAGGTGTGTTAAGTTAGATGAATTGTCAAAACAAGAAGGATGTCTTAAAGAATAATTTGTAGACATTGGACATCAATTGATTTATTTTTCTCACATTTTGATATGGTTGTAAAGTCATGGCCACAGAAAGATAGGCCGCAGGGTAAAGTTTTGATTTTATCACCTTGGATGCCTAGATAACTATTGGAACATCTATTATTTCATCAGCAATACCACATCCACCTGAGCATTCCAACTAATCCTTGTTAACTTGTGTGCAAAATCTGACATGAAAAAGATGAATTTCAGCTGAAAGAAAAAGAAAATCATGCTAGCAGACATTTAAACTGCTGTGGTAGGTGACCTGACACTATTGCCCTCAAAACCAACGGCGAAATTCCTGCCACTTTCAGTGAAAGCAGAAACAAGTTCAATGTCAGGAACTTACAATATCAAGTATTTCCTTTTGTTTTGACAAAACAGTGTCTGCAAATGTTCTTTGTTTAGGAAACAACACTCATGAAACGGTCTTATACATAGTGTAAGGAGAGGCTTTCAGTGGTGTCATTGCTAACTGGAATATAACTAATTAAAAAGAAAGGCCAGCTCTTGTTTCTGAACAAAGAAACCACACAAAACTACTCTAATTATTCTCCACTACCACTCTTCAGCTTTAGAGAAGGAGCCTGCATGTTTACACAGTCTTACGGTAAAGAAGTGAGCAATGTAAATTAGGTGTCAGGTAAATAAGGCAAAACAAATGGCAATGTGGCAAAACCCTGCCATTGATCCTGTGCAGCATTGGCATCTTCTCAGAGGTGTGGAGCTGCATCAGTTTAGATCCACCTAACATGAGAGTGAAGACAGAAAGTAAGTATAAAAAGACTCTGAATTAAATTTATTTATAGATGCTATCTTAATAAAAGATGTAGTGGATTGAATATTTTTACATGTTTGCAACAGGGGGACAGAACTTTTGTCTGGGACAAAAGACACAGTGAACACTGCAAGAATATTGGGGAGTTTGTTTTATTTTGGCAGGTGATAGATTTGGAAGTTAAGAACAAATACAGAGGTACTCTTTTCATTCATGTCTTTGGATTTCTTCTTGCAACTGCTCCTCCTTCCATGTGGTTCCGAACACAGAATGAATTAGACATTATTGCACAACCAAATGAAAGAAAAAGACAAGGGGAAAAAACCCTCCTGTGACAGTCATTAACATTTGGGAATTTGGAATAGAAACAAGGATTCAAGAAATCAGATTCTTTGCAAACCCACAGGGCTTCCAAACCATACCCAGACTCCTCAGGCAGCAGGTAATCTGGCATCATTTGGCATTCCAGCTGATTCTAGGAAGTAGAAGCAGAGAGGCAGAGAGGTGTATGAACGTGAAAAGTACGTGGGGGGTTTTTAACCTCAAAACATTTCCTTAGTTCTGCATTATGGTTCAGGTCAGTTTGTAAGTTATATGAGCCAGTTTGCTGATCCCTAGATATGAGACTCAAGGGAGATAAAGCCAGACTCCAAAACAATCATTCAAAATTCCAGTTAGAAAAAGGATGAATATGATACTTTGGGGGATGGTGGACTGTGGAGGGAAGAAAATGTATTTCAAATGGAAAATTGCTCAAAGTATCATAAAAATGTGAAGGGAAAAAATAAAAAGAAGCACTCTTTGAATTAAGGGAAAATATTTTCATCTGCAAAACTTTGTGAAATAAAGAGGTATCTGTCTTTCCAGCTCATAATTTCCCCTGACTTTCAGGTGGATCTGCCAGAGTATGGAACCTCTCAATGTGTATACTTTTTGCTTATCACAAAGAACCTCACTGCACTCCTTAGCAACAGCATCACCAAAGGTCTCTGTTAAAGATTTGCTTCAGGAGATTCAAGAACACACAGCTTTGGCCAAAAAAAAGAAGCATATTTTCACAGTTGAGCGGTTTGAGCTAGCTTTCCCAAGCTCTCTAAACATTCAGTTTAAGCCCCTTTCACAAAAGTTCTCCTTTTTCAAAGAAAAAAACTATAGAAAAAGTGAAATCACACTAAATATATGTATTTATGTATTTTCTGAATATAAACAACTACATACTGCAAGCATATCATGCAAAACTCCCAAGAAAGGGAAGAAGGGAAGGGAAAATGGGAAAAAGGACAAAAAGGAACTAAAATAAAACAGGTACTTGTAAGACCCGGTAACTAACAAAGTAAAGAACCAGCAAAATCTCACCTCTTCCCTTGAGGAAAGCAGAACAGCTAAATCTGACCCAGGACTCTCCCCTCACACGTGGGCAGACAACAGCAGCTGCTGCAGGCCTCAGCTCCAGACAGGACCAGCAGCAACGGAGCTCCTGCTCTCCAGCCTCCCGGAAGAAGAAGAGAGTACCCCCTTATCTACACCTTATTTATATGTTGTGTTACGTTAAAGGAAGATATGGAATACTCCCATGGATCCTGACCTATGTTGATAAAGAAGACCTGTAAAGGCCATTTCTTTTTAAGGAAGAGCTGAAAAATCCAATGTCAATCCACTACAAAAATCCAATGTCAATTCACTACAACAGTAAAACAGGGAGGATCATGGAAATTATCTGCCAGCCTATACCAAATAAACCTACAGATTTCTTCCACGACCTTGAAGCTTGAAATTCAGGGTTTTAGGGGTTAGAAATATACATAATTCTTTTTTATGTCTATTTTGGCCAAACAACAGCTGGATGCGGATTAAAGTGACCATTTGTGTGTTTGGCTGGTCATCTACACCTGTAGTTAGTGAAATCACAAATTGTTTTCTGTGATATACCTGCATTGTACATGCATATTTCTGCACTGAAAACAGCTGAAAATTGGGCCTACGACAGCTTTGACAATGTTTCCATCAGTAAGTGTGGGCAAATTGTTCCTTCAATAAGCACTCAGGAATATTGCGAGGCTAAATGAGTTATTTTGGAAAACACTCCAAAATCTTTGGAAGGAGAGCACAATGTAAATGCGAAGTTTTTTTTTTCACAGGCTAAGTCATATTCCCCTATCCTATGTGTGCAACTGAAATAGCTGTTTAGTCTTAGTCTTAATTAGGAAAAGCCTGCGAAATGTTCTGTGTGCAGTATGGTAAGATCATCACTGATGTTCTTGAGGTACTGTGTGCTGAGTACCTCAAAACTGAAAACAAAATAGGAGCATAGGTGAAACCCGTATTTACCAATGCCTACATCTGCTGCAGATGCCGTGAGCCTGTAGTTTTTTTCACAGGGAAGAGAGACATACATTTTTTGTTTGCTTGTTTAAATTGATGACGTATTATAAAAAGGTACTGATTATTAAAACATCTGATATAAGACAGAGGACTAAAATGAGCAGCCACATAACTGCTCCTTATCTCTCCTGAAGCACGCTAAAACTGCAACAGCTATAATATCACATGAGCTTCAAATCTTTGAGCTTTATCTATTGACTGGCATGGGAAAGTTGCAGAGTCAGCCTCTATTGAACTCTAGTTGAGATTTTCAGAAATAGATGTATATATTTAGGTAAATAGATCCATCTCTTTAAGTCTAATTTTTAAAAATGCTCTATACATCTATGGAACTTAATATTTACTTAGCCTACATGCTGTTACTATGAGCAAAACAGGGCCATGAAGACCCTACAGGCTTCTTACATACTTAAAAGCACCATAAACATATGACACAGTGTGCTGTTTTTTTAAACCCCCAGAAACAATCCATCTAGAAGCCAAGCATTCTGTCCAGGACTCCATATGACTGCAGTACAGCAACAGCAACAGCTGCCTGACCTGCCAGGACAATTCCAGATTTCAAGCAGTCTAGTGAATTGTGACAGACTGGCATCAGTCTTGTGTTCCTATCTTATGAAACATTTTCAATGGGATATTTTAATTAAGATCAGCTTTGCATACTGGCATTGGAAAAGTCATAACAATCAAATATCAACTAGAGAAGCAGTAAGGAGTTGACTACAGAGCTGTTGTTTAAGTTAGAGCCAAGGTGGGAACCCGTTCCAGTTTGTCATGTCCAGTTTGCTGCTACCCTTTTCCTCAGGTTGAGATTTGACTCCTCTGTAAGACAAGAGTAATGTACAAAACCTGCATGTATATCTGTTTCCCAAATACACAACTCACTCCCTGGATTTACATGTATTTTCTGACATTTACCAAGTAAATCTGTAATAAAATAGGGAATTAAAATTAACTAAAACCAGAGCTGTTTAAGAAATTCAGTGTCTGCATTGATTTGTTATTGTTATTTCCCCTGTGGATTTCAGTCACAGCGTGTAGGCAGCATTCATGGGATTGATGTGCAGGCTGCCTGAGGAAATCAGATTGGTTTTTAAACAAAGATACAGACTGTGGTCACTTAATTTTTTAAACTTATAGTTTTCAGAGTACTTAAATTTTAAATGTAGATGTAGTGACCAATCACCACTTCTCCTGTTAATTTACATATAATGAGTCTATTATTTGTAAGGGATTAGCATCTAGAGCCTGCTGGCTCATCAGGCTGCTCTTTGACAGATTACTTGGACCTGCCATGACTCTTCAAGAATCCCTGCTAAGAGGTGAAGTAAATTACCCTCTGCTGAGCTCTGCTGCTGTGGCTAAGCTGTGGTTCATTTAAATCAAGTCACTAGCATATGCTGCAGACAAAGAAACATGGGATTTCGTGCAGCTCAGGCAGCAGGGCTTGAAGGGTTCCTTGAGAGTTGTTGGCTTGACTCCACTTTGCACAGGTGGCAGATCCTTAAGTGCTGTTCATGGTTGTGGCCCTGATGGCTTTGGTTGCCCTAAGTGAAGTTGGCTGCTCTTTCTTAGTGGCCAGTCACTGCAGGGAGTCGCTCCCATGAAGAAACAGCTAAGTGTCTTCAGCACAGCAAGGAGACCACTGAGGTGGGTGGTGGAGAGCTATAAAGTGGGGTGGAATGGAGTAGGTGAATACATTTTGACACCTTTCCTGGTGCAATAATTGAGGGTATCAAATGAACCTAGTGTGTGATAGGTTCAGACATAGCAAAAGAGGCAACTCATTGCTCAATATGTGAGGGAATTGTGAGACTCCTTGCCACAGGCGATTGAAACAATGTGGTTCCCATGAGTTCAAGTTGAAGTTGGATCCATCACTGAAGAAAAAAGTTGTTGAAGATATGAAGACAGTGACTCTTCCTCAGGAAGTTCCCAAGCTGTAAGATGCTGGAGACTATGAGAATGCTTGGGCCTGTAACACTAGACCTTGGCTGTCCTTGTGATCTTCCCCAGAAATCTGTGAATTCTCCATCTGCAACTGATGGAGACAAGGCACTGGACCAGACTCTCTGTCCACCCAGAATGAATAATCTCTTGTTTTCACGGATGTGATACTTGCTCCTACCCACTTTCAAGCCACATGATAGCTTTATTTTTCACAAGCCTCATAGTTAATTCAGGTACGTGTACTTGGTCTCCATATTGCAAATTAAGAGAGATTTGCCAAGGTACATTGGTCGCATAATATCAGTGCTGCAGAGTTGCTGCCATTTGAATCACGTTGGCTGATGCTTTGTTGAGACTTCCGTACCAACAGTTCTATGCCTCAAAGTTGAAATTTTAAAAGGAATTTAATACTAAGTCTACCAGTTTTCAAAGTGGATAAAACGCACTGTTGGTACTGAGTTTGGACTTCTCATAAAGAGAACTTATATGCAGATTTAGTTATTTCAAAACACTTAAGAGATGCCAGGAAACAAAGCTACATTAATCTGGAGATAATGCTGAAGGAATATTGTAATTTGAGATGTAAAAAAATATTACAGGAATGTTGCTGTTATCTCACAATCAAGCCTTATGGATCCAAGACATGCAAAATTAAGTTTACACAAAGTAAGTTTATACTTAAGAAATAAAACTAGGTAAATGAAGATGTGAGAATACATTTTCAAAACAATTGAACTATTATAAAAATCATTATATAAAATCATTATAACTAATAAACCAAACCTTTAGCCCCAACATGAAGAGAAAAAATATGATAAATGTAAAGTGTGACTGTGGAAGTCAGTTTAATGTAATTTATGACTGTGCACATTTTTGACTGCACTAGAAAGTTACAGAACATTTTTGTTAGGAGAAGGACTGCACTTGCCTTCAAATACTTAACTTAGAGATTGAAAGCCTGAGGTGCCAGTGGCACAGGCTTTACCTGTTAAGCACACAATGAGAGTCCCAGGATCTTGTACAGGATCAAGGAAGCACAAGCTGTTTTAACTTCATTCAGTGGGGGCCTGATTATTTCTGCCCCTGTGGAAGGATAATTTCAAAGATGTTACGTTTCGAGACTGTAGGTTTGAAATGATTAAGATCTTATGCTAAGAAATAATTCTTGAGAAATATTTTTTTTACGTTGAAATATTTAAAAACAGCCTGCAAGGATTAAGAACCATGTTAGTCTTCTAAGAGCAAAATATGCTATATTATTAGGATCATGATAATAATATGCACACATTATTAGCTTAATCTGGATTTCCAGTACCTGAAGTAATAATTCTGATCCAGAGAGAACACTGTGAACTTTTTGATGAAAATATTTCCATAAATGGGAATGTTTTGATCCAGCCCATCTGCTGGCACTGTCTGAGCATCCAAGCTTTTTTAGCCCCAAATACTAAGCCATGCTCACAAAGGCATCACACACATCAAAAGGACAAGAGAGGCCTAGTGCTAATTGTTTAACCTGCCCTCTCTCTACACCCCTCACAATGCTGGCTGCCCACCAATCTGCAAATATTTTCCCTTAAGCAAGGGATTTCTAAGTCTATATTTCAGCTTCAGGTGCCTGATCTTTTCAGAGTAGAGCCTCTTCTCCTTCACAAATGAATAAATGCTGCTCCCTGCTGGAAACTCTCAATACAGTGTAGTGTGTTGATAGTTTCTTTATGAATGATGGTGATGGGAAGTGCAAATAATTTTTAGAAAAACGGACAAGTGCAGTCCCCCAGGGAATAAACTCTCCAGGGATCAACGTTTCTGCAGTGCTGCCCAATCTCACACTGTTCTGCAGGGCTGCTCTTCTGCAATGCCGGAAATGTAACCACAAGTGCTGGGACATCCTCTCTACCAAGTACTGGGCAGCGCAAGAGAGAAATGAGAAAATCCATACAGGGACCAGCTGGTGGCTGCTCTTGTACCTGAGGTGAAATCCAATACATCTACATGTCTACAAACACAGAGCTGTTCCTATTGACTTCCTGCGTAAAGATCCATGCCACCTAGCGAATGAACTCTTCACTGCCTATCTTACATCAAGCACATAAATACAGACAAGTAAGAAAAGAGGAAATGTTTCTATGATCAATGAACATGGCCAACAATTATGAACGTGGACACTAAATTTATGACATTTGAAGTGTGTCCATTGATGTCTGAAGGCCATGTGGTAGATCTCACTGGGAGAAGACCAGGCCATCTTGAACATCTGTTCCAACCCACTTGACTAGACTTCACATAAGGTGGTGGGAGTGGCACCCTCTAGCACCTCATGGGAAGATGTAGTGTATGAAGACACTTTCACAAAGTACAGAGAAATCCGTATTAATCTCAGTCTAAGAACCTTGGCATCTGGGAGGATGTTATGTCTCAGCACTTACAGTACTCCCGTCTCATCTCTCCATGGGTTGTGGTGCCAATGTGCTTAGATGGGTCTACAGCAACAAAGAACTGAAAAGACTGGGAGAACTCTGTTTTGGGCAGATTATGTGAATTAAGGTGTCAGTTTAACACTGTGCATAGTGCAGCTGAAGTCAGGAAAAAAGCTGTAAATCAGATAAAGATAAAGACAAAGATAAAGATGATAAAGATAAAGAAATTTGCAGAGGCAAAGTATTTCAGGAAAAAAGCATATAAGCATGTGGCAACGGTACTTGACACCTTCTGGACCCACTTCAGTCCAGATTTCATGTCCTTCAACTTCCCTTTCATACCTCACTTTGATCTAATATTCATGGTTTTTACATCCCTCACCTCTAGTAATCATTGCTCCAGTCTTTGCCTCTGTCTCATTTTCAGTTGAGGTTACTGAATTATTGAGACGTCTTTTTTGCACCCACTGTGTACAATGATTCCTTTATAAATACTGTATTTACTAAGGCCTTAAGCCAGTACTTGGTGACGTTGGTGGGATTCGTTCCACTGACTTCAGAGGACTTTGGAACACGCTTTCTCTGTGAATTGCAATACTAGTTTCATTTCTTAACCCTTTTCTTAAGTGATGGAATATCAGTGTGGGGGCCAATATGTTCCCAAATGTCTGGTCAGTTCCCGCAACAAAACCTGGAGAAAACGTACCGTGTTGAAGGAAAGGCAGCCAAGGCAATATGGAAGAAAGCTGAGGCTCTGTTTTTCCAGTTTTGCAGGAAGTGGATGGTAATTGTGGTAATTGTTGTTAGTTTCAGGCCAGAGTTATAGTTCCTGAATTGGGTCTCAGTCCTTGGTTCCTCTGAGGTCAGATTGGAAAGGATGAATCAGAGGTGAGATCCAATGATGAATTCAGAGCTTTTCCAGCAAAAAACAGAATTAGAGGAACAAAAAAACCAAATCTCCTCAGTTAATGTTCTTTCCTGAAGTCCAAGAAAAACCAAGGGCTTCACATAAATACATTGAGCTCCCAACTGATCTGCAATTTGACACAGAAAATAAAGAGAAGTAGGTGCATCGTCATGATATTATACACTGAAACTAAAACAACTGAGCATGTAGCACTTATTCTCTCTTTCACCTTCTATCTCTTGGTTCTCTCCAAAACTCAACTTTACCCCTGCACAACCACTTCTGTGGACATTTGCACCTTCTGTGTCTTCTGCACGAGGCTCCCATTACCTGTGGGTGCTGTTTGTAGTTGTCTCTCCTGTTCACGCAACTTGTAGAACTTCTCTTAAAAATTGTCCAGTAAATCCTGCTCTATCTAAGATCTTTTCCCCTGCTATGGCATTCGTCTTCTCACTCCTTTTGTAAGTCCTGGTTATTTTTTTCAAGGGTGAGAGTAAAGAAAACCAGATATCCTCCAGAAAGTGATGTGAACCATATCCACAAATGTTCATGGATTATATTAGACAGAATCTTTAATTTTAACACTGACTTCCCATTAGAGGGAGCAATGTTTACAGAATACATAAGAGTTCTGCGCCTTAAAAGTGATTATGTTATGTGTTTAATGTCTCTGTCTTCTTTCATTTGGGGTTTTGTCTTTAATGTATCACCCCTCAGTGTGGCATCTGAGCATTTTTATCTTCTTCCTTCTTAATGGTCTGCAGTATCTTTTTTAGGTAAACGCTTATTATTGGTGGAAAGGTAGAAAGTGATTAGTAATTGATTCAAATAGAAATGAGGACAGAATATACACAAGAAGGTGTGGGTAATCTGCTTTTTTAAAATTTGCCATTTAATTAAATTTTTTAAGGAAGAATAATTACAGCTTTAATCAATTTCACAAAATACTATGTCAAATAAAATGTTAAAAACTCCTTGTTAGATAAAATCATGCCCCAAAAATCCTTATAGATAAGTATATGTTTGATAGATGATTATTAATATGACATCAATGCCATTGAGCCTGAACTGTTTCCTGTTTCATTTGTGATAATTAAAGCAAAACAAGAGCAGCAGAGAAATAGGTTTGAGTTTGGTTGATTTTTTCAATTTTTTTTGAAGAGTATTGAGATGGTATGTAAATTGTGAGAGTCCAGAACTAATGATCACAGTAGGGAGGAGAGAGTTCATAAGCTTCAGTCAGTACCAAATGTTCAAGAATCAAAAGGTTTAGGCAGTATAGCATGGGATCTTCTGAAGCACTACAGCAAGGCATTTTTATTGAGGTAAGGTTGCTGCTTCTGTGTTTTAGTAGGATTTGAGACAATGGGATGACATGGCCATGCTGATGGCCATATTAATGTTTTTGCTATGTTTTATGTTCCACCACTGAAGAGTCAGAATTCATCATCCAACATCAGAAATTTCTAATAAATGACATATTATTAATATTGCATTTTTCTGTTCCAAATTAAGTTAAGCCTCTCAGTGGAGATGGTAGGTGATGTCCGTTAGAGAGGGCAAGATGATACTGATCATTTTTCTGACACTTCTCTCCCCTGTGAGATACAGCAGCTACTGCCAAACTCAGAAGAGGAGACGTGAGTTGTGCATCTTGCAGCTGCTTCTAAAATGCTTTGAGTCCTAAACCATAACCTGTCCAGGGCATGCTATGAGCCATTCAGAGTGTGCCTACATGCTGTCTTTAACATCCAAACCGCTGAGTACCAAGTACAGCAAGACAGACAGCTATTATTAGAAAGACACCAGCAGACTGGAGGGAGTCCAGCAGAAGGTAACCATGATGCTAAGGAGGTTGGAAAACCCGATAGAGAGCAAAAGCTTAGGGAACTGGGTTATGGAAAAGAAGGGGTTTTAAATGCTGTCTGCAGTTACTAAGTGAGGTGGTTAGAGAGGAGGCCAACAAAGGGACAGAGTTAGCTGTCACAACTTGCAACACAGGAAATTCAGGTTATGTATAAAGAAAGAAAATCTTCATCTTCATACGTGGTCCAGTGGTCCAACACTGGCACCAGCTGCTCAGAAAAGTTAGGGAATCTTCATCTTCAAAACTTAGCTGTAAATGATCCTGAACAGCCCAAACTACCTTTGAAGTCAGTCCTTCTTTGAGGCTTTGAGGAAGACCTTGGCCAAAATAATCTCAAATGGTCCCTGCTAACAAAAACCATTCTGTAAATCTGTTATTCTGCCATACACCCTATATAACCCAGGAATCCAGCCTGGAATACCTTTACCTGATCTATGAATTACAGGTGAAAGTAAGGTGGAAAGAAATCAGATTAATATGGAAGATGAAAGAAGCAACATAGACATGACTTGGGCTCTGAAATGTCCTTCATTGATTTCTCGGAACAGAAGAACCTGGGAACTGACTTCAGCAGTGGAAATACTTACTGACCATAGCAGTCATGAATGATGAGAAAGGATGGCTTTGAACTTTCAGCTGTTTTCTATTACAGTAACATTGCTGGAGGGACAGAAGAAAGACATAGCATTCGTGAAATTAAACGTGTCTCAGAGGAGAATATTTCCAAAATAAAACCTCAAGTTAAAAAACGTAAACTACTGTGTGATACCTATGCATATGATTCAAACAGAAGATACTACCAACATATGTTGATGAAAGTATTTGATAAAGACAATGATTCTCAATTATTTCTGGAGATAATACTAACAACAGCAAGATAAAGATAAGACTTGGATGACAGGAAAGACCAGGAAACTATCTGTAACGTGAGGTTTGTAAGTCAACTAAGAATATGAACCGGCAACTAAAAATGGACTGACATGAGCAAAAGTATTGAAGAGATTTATCGTATATTTTTGAGGAAGTATAGCGGTTATTGTGTTATAAAAATGTTTGCTCTTTTATTGGAGCAAGAATTGAATTGTAGAAGCTAAGTAACAGCCTGTAGAAACGTGTGAGCACATATGCACATCACACCAATTATGAACTGCATTCTGTGAATTAATATATGCCATAAGGGAAACGGAAAAGTTGGAAAAATTGCACTGCTTACATGGGATATTCTCTTTTATAAGTTACTTTATATTTTTTTTCTTCTTTCTTGGTCCCCCTTCTCCTCCACATTGCCAGGATCACTGCTTTCTGAATACATGAAGTATCTCCTTTTATAACACTTCAAAACCAGTTTTACTTCATTCTCAATGTTCGAAGTGCAAGAGTGCAGTTCATTATGTACCTGACGTCTATCTTTCTTTATACAAAGGCAAGAGTAATGAATCTAGCTATGTGCTTTAATTTTTCATGTCTATTAACACTTTATTTACATGTTTCTTTAGTCAATTCCATTATGAATGATCATGCTGGGACTGGATTATAATAAATTTGGAACAGTAAAAAAACCCTAACCATTCAGGGTGAGTTAGGCATAGAATAAATATTTTAATAACAGATGCTTTAAAACCTAAGTCCATACTCAGCACCATCACCTCCTTCCATTACACAGGTATTTTCTTTTAGTGAGAATGTGTACTTTTTTTTCCTTTTAGCAGTGTTTATCTTACTCTGTGATTCTCTGTCTACTTGCATCTCACAAACAGTGTAACAGGATTTTTAAGGGCTTTGTCATGTAATTGGCCAGTTTGGCGTCCTAAATAAGTGAAACTATCTCCCAGGACATACAGAAGATGTATAACATTAGATCTACTTGATTGGAAAGGATTAATATGATTATGTTTCTCTCTTCTGCCTGTGAAAAATAGTTCCCTTAAATCTCTTATCTACTATCACGTGGCTTAAGTGCTGAGATTCCTGGTAAAAGGCCTGTTCCTCATATAAAAGACATCTGCATCTTGTGACTCTAGCAGTCTACTGAGAATTCCTTTATCCTAATTTCCATCCTCAGCTCCTGATTTGTCTCTCAGGCTACTCTAAGCAATACCTTTCGGCTTTTTATTTCTCCAAGGAAATTCATGAGATGTACTGCTGCACAAGGGTAGGAACCAGCCTATTGCTCAGAGAAAGGCATCTCAGAGGCCACTTTTTATCCTGTACAGAAAAATCAGTGTTACTTGGAAGCAGGTAAGCTTGTCAGTGCAGTGGATGTTAGCTTATGTCTATGTTTAGTGTAGATAAACTTGCAACATGGGGAAAAAAAGGACTATAGCAGAACAAAACTCATAGAAAAAGCAGAGAAAGGCTCAGCAGAAGCCTCTGCCTCTCTGTGCTTGCTTGGAGGAACCCACCATAGGTTTGTATTCTAGTTTTGAAACGGAATCATCTGTTATCAAGCAAGAGATGAATCCAAGGAGCTTCTGTTCATCCTTTCTGCATTTCACACTAAGCACAGGGAGAAAACACATAGTTTGTGTTTGGCATTTGCAAGCAAATGCTTTTGCAAAAGAACTAACGATGTTGGAAGAGGTTCTCTGCTGCCTTTGGCTCTCATTTCTATTGCATTTCTTCAAGAGGTGCAGAAAATGCTAATCACTGAAGTGAACTAAGAAGCAATAAGTAAGTAATATTATAATAGCTGTGCTTAATGAAAGAAGAGACATGTCAGTTCAAGACCTGCATTTCCCAAGAAGCTAAGAAATAGCTCATTAGAAACTGCAGCAGAGGCACCACAGAAGTCATCTTTCTGTAGAAAAAAAATGTCTGTATTAAATGCATTTTTTCCTGAGCTGACATTAGGCTAATTCCCTCCTGTCTCTTCCTAAGAGATTGAATGCTTGGAGTCAAATGCCATTTGACCTTGTAAAAATCTGATCACCCACTGGAAGGAAGACAAGATCTAACAATACAGAGTCTTTCTGATATAAGTAAATAAAGTTCATTTACCTGTTCCCACTAAACTGATGTACTGTGTTGCTGCATTCCAGAAATACTGAAGCAGCCTTTTCTATAACAACCATTTATCCTGAGAGAATGCAAGGTAGTTGGCGCACTCAATAGCAGCCTCTCCTTACGCCTGTTCTCAGGAGGTTGAACAGTAGCAATTTGTTTACGGGACATGGCACCGTCCTGCCCTGCTCAAGCAAAGAAGTGGCCTTTTGTGAGGCTACTCTGTGCATGCTCAGCACCAGCAGATTCCCTTTCTTGGCACACACACACGTGAGCATTTCAGAGGGAATGTATGCAGCTCTGTTTTGCCTGACAGATATTTTATTCATGTAGGGCTAATTTGCCTCATTAGCCATAGGCCCAAGCTAGCATGATACATCAGAGCCTTGAGTTCAAGTTAACCTGGAGATGCTGTTATTCAGAGGCAGCTCCTTGGGTAATATGTTCTTCTCCTCTTTTCCTCTCGGAACAAGGACACACATGTTGTACTTCTCCCTGCAGAGGAAAGGGCTTACTCCATTCCTTGTGCTCAATAGCTCCTTTGGCTGGTACACGAGAGCGGAGAAGAGATGCTCAGACTGTTCCTTCCACAGTTTTGCGCTGTGAGGCAGGAAGATAAGGTGGGAAAATTATACGTGTGGAGAATTGAAGCAAAGCAGTTATCATAGAATCTTCCAGTTGGAAAAGATCTTTGACATCATCAAGTTCAACCATACCCATTATCTGCTAAACCATGTCCCTCAAAAACTCATCTACTCGTTTTTTAAACACCTCCAGGGATGGTGACTCAGCCACTTCCCAGGGCAGCCTGTTCCAGTGCCTGACCACCCTTTCTTTCTAATATCTAGCCTGAACCTTATGGCCATTTCCTCTTGTCCTATCACCTGTCACTTGAGAGAAGAGATCAACACTAGCTCTGCTACAGCCTCCTTTCAGGCAGCCATAGACAGCGATGAGGTCCCCCCTCAGCCTCCTCTTCTCCAAGCTAAATAACCCCAGTTCCTCCAGCCATTCCTCACAGGACTTGTTTTCCAGCCCCTTCACCAGCCTCGACACCCTTCTCTGGATGCGCTCCAACACCTCAATGTCCTTGTGTAGTAAGTGGCCCAGAACTGAACACAGTACTTGAGGTGTGGCCTCACCAGCGCCGAGTACAGGGGCAAAATCAGCTCCCTGGTCCTGCTGGCCACACAGTTTTTGATACAGGCCAAGATGCCATTGGCCCTTTTGGTCACCTGGGCACACTGTTGGCTCACAAGCAGCCAGCTGTCAATCAACACCCCAAGGTCCTTCTCCACCAGGCAGCTCTCCAGCCATTCTTCCCCAAGCCTGTAACGCTGCATGGAGTTGTTGTGCCCCAAGTGCAGGACTCGGCATTTGGTCTTGTTAAACCTCATCCCATTGATCCAGCCTGTCCAGATCCCTCTGCAGAGCCTCCGTTCCTTCCAGCAGATCAACACTGCCACCCAGCTTGGTGTCACCTGCAGACTTGCTAAGGGTGCACTCGATCCCTTAATCCATATCATTAATAAAGATATTGAACAGGACTGGACCCAGCACTGAACCCTGGGGAACACCACTCATGACCGGCCTCCAACTGGATTTTAACTCCTTTTACCACCCCTCTCTGGCTCTGGCCATCCAGTCAGTTTTTTACCCAGCAGAGGGTGTGCCCATCCAAGCCAATGGCAGCCAGTTTCTCAATCAGAATACTGTGAGAAACACCATCAAAAGCTTTACAAAAGTCCAAGTACACCACATCCACAGCCTTTCCCTCGTCCATTAACTGGGTAACCTTTTCATAGAAGGAGATCAGGTTGGTCCCGCAGGACCTGCCTCTCATAAACCCATGTTGACTGGGTCTGATCACCTGGCTGTCCTTCATGTGCTGTGTGATAGCGTTCATTATGATCTGCTCCATGACCTTCCCGGTACCGAGGTTAGCCTGACAGGCCTATAATTCCCCACATCCTCCCTCTGACCCTTCTTGTAAGTGGGAGTTACATTTGCCAGTCTCCAGCCGAGGGGCACTTCCCCAGTCAGTCAGGGCTGTTGATAGATGAGGGAAAGGGGTTTGGCAAGGACCTCTGCCAGTTCCCTTAATACCCTTGGGTGTATCCCATCCAGCCCCATAGACTTGTGGATGTCTAATTGGCCAAGCGGGTCTTTAACCAAGTCTTCTTGGTACATTGAGTGTTCTCCCTCACAGTCTTCTGGCAATGACACATGACCTGCACAAGATGACCCAGCTGCTCTAATACAGGCCAGTAAAGCACACTATGGGTTCAAAGAAGACTAGTTACAATCAATTACTGCATTTAAGATCATAAAAGACTGTAATTACTTCTCTGATCTCCTGTACTACACAGCATACAGTGCATCTATTAAAATAATTATTATAGTTATTATCACTATTATTTTAGGAAAACCATCCATATTGATTTTAAAACTTCCAGGGACACAAAATCTTTGCTAAAGTATTCATGTGGTACATTAACTTGCCTAAACTAGCAGTGCTGGTCATGCTATAAATCCATCTGCTAAATCCAGGAGTCCTCTACTATCAATTTCTCCAGTAAGAATTTCATAGAATCATAGAATGGTTTAGGTTGGAAGGGACATTAAAGATCACCTAGTTCCAACCCCACTGCTATGGTTAGGGACACCTTCTACTAAGTCAGGTTTCTCATAGCCTCATCTAACCCCAGCCTGGTCTTGAATACCACCAGGGATGGGTCATCCACGACTTCTTTGGGCAACCTGTTCCAGTGCCTCACCACCCTCACTGTAAAAAAATTCTTCCTAATATCTAATGTAAAACTCCCCTCTTTCCGCTTAAAACCGTTACCCCTTGAGCTGGTTTGAGCTAGCTTTCCCAAGCTCTCCAACCGCCCAGTCTGCCTCTCTCCCAAGCCTTCCCCCCTTTCAAAGGAAAAAACTATAGAAAAAGTGAAACCACACACTATATATATACTTTTATATTTTCTAAATACAAAGAACTACACCGCAATGATATCATGCAAAACTTCCAAGAAAAGGAAGAGGGGAAGGGAAAATAGGAAAAAGGACAAAAAGAAACTAAAACCAAACAGGTATGCACACTTGTAAGACCCGGTAACTAACAAAGTAAAGAACTAATGAAGACTCACCACTTCCCCTGAGGAAAGCAGACCAGCTAAATCTGACCCAGGACTCTCCCCCCATGTGTGGGGAGACAACAGCAGCCGCTGCAGGCCTCAGCTCCAGACAGGACCAGCAGCAACGGAGCTCCTGCTCTCCAGCTTGCCGGAAGAAGAAGAGAGTGTACTCTCTTATCTACACCTTATTTATATGTCGTGTTATGTTAAAGGAAAATATGGAATACTCCCGTGGATCCTGACCTCCATTGTTAAGGAAGACCTGTAAAGGCCATTCTTTTTAAAGAAGATCTGAAAAATCCTCATCTTATCACTGCACTCCCTGATATAGAGCCCCTCCCCAGCTTTCCTATAGGCCCCCTTTAGGTACTGAAAAATCATTACAATGTCTCCTGGAGCCTTCTACTCTCTAGGCTGAACAACTCAAATCCTCTCAGCCTGTCCTCTTAGCAGAGGTGCTCCAGCCCTTTGATCATCTTCATATCCCTCCTCTGGACTCACTCTAGCAGATCTATGTCCTTCTTGTGCTGAGGAGTCCAGAATTGAACACAGCACTCCAGGTGAGATCTCACTAGAGCCGAGGGACAGAATTACCTCCCTCAACCTGCTGCTTACACTTCTTTTGATGTAGCCCAGAAGACAGTTGACTCTCTGGGTGGCAAGCACACATTGCTGGTTCATGTTGAGCTTCTCATCCATCAGCACTCCCAAGTCCTTCTCTTCAGGGCTACTATTTATAGAGGGTGGTGAGAACATCCTGTACTTTTGTGTGTGTACCTGTGGTTAAACAACACAGAGCAAAGGTCTTCAGCCTGTTGTGACAAAGAGCTTGAGCTGATATGGTGCTGTTCGTAAGGTTTTGTTTTACCAATGCTACTTGAAAATGTCAAACCACAACCCTCCTTCTGGCCTTCACTTGTCAAAGATCAATGTATCATTTTCTGTTGAATTGTAGAGAGCAATTTCCCCTCTTTTCCACATTCAATATAGGATAATAGAGATCTTCTCTGTGTCTTTATACATGGCTATATGTTATCAGAGTGCAGAAGAACTTACGAGGCAAAAGTCGGTAAATAATGTGTCTATAAAATTTCCAGGAGGGACTAATGTAAGAAACTTGGTCTTCAAAGTGCGTTTGGTTTAGACCTTGTTTAATCTGTATTTTCTTCATGCTTGCACTGATATAATTTTAATGGGTAATTAATACAGGAAAAAAATAGCTTCACCTCTGTGCAAGATTTATTAACAAATCAAATATCCTATTAGAATGGGAAATGCTGAAAGCATGCACATAAAAAATCAGCTTCTTATATATTGCAATCACATTCAGCAACCTAGAACTAAAACGGTTTTGAAACCCAGAATCTTTAGAACTGTGAATACAAACAAATCACAAACCCATTAAAAGTATCCCAGCCTTGTTTGCTCTAGTGATAGATAGGGTCTTTTCAGTAGGCCACTTCCATACAGAAAAATTAGGCTTCTGCACTTATCCTATATATATGTACGTATGTTCACATGCACATGGTTATTGGCAACCTTTCTTCCATAATTTTGATCCCGTTAACCAATTTTATGGGGGGGATAAATGCCATATATATTGTTACATTCAGTGAACATTAGCAATTGAACAGGAGACAGGGACCTTTTAAATGTTCCAGATGACGGAGGAGTATAGCAATGGCTCACACCTTATTGAACACCAGACAATACAAAGAAGCAGCAACAGAGACTGCATCTTTAAAAAAAGCTTCAATTAACAATGAGACATAAATCTGCTGGAAGCAGCACTTGCTTCATCCTAGTGTTCAGAGAACTGTCTAGTGCAGAGCATCCCTTGGAGCTTTGCCAGAGGGGCAGGAAACAGAAGGTGCTCACAGAAACCGCACTGTAGTGGAGACATTGTCACACTAAGCAAGTACAAGTTGGGTCTCCATATCAGTAAAAGAAATTGTAACCTCCAATTTTATTAGTGCTATATCTATTTTCACAGCTATGGAAGAATTAATTATATCTTTTGGAGAATTTTGTAGAATGTGGGCCACAGCCATTGGCAAAGCTCCCATTGATTCAGAGCCAGAGAAAAAAACCTCTTCACACACTGTAATTAATTACAAGCTGTTTGCAGTTTTAAGTCATGCTAACAATCCAGCTGGAGGATATAGTTTTTTATTATTTACTGCTTTTTTATCTTAGGTCAGAAAAACTGGTATTAATTCAAAAGAGCGTGAGTGTCTTCTCTGGCAATAAAGAAAGAAAAAAAAAGCCATGACACATAAAACTTATGAGGAGAGAGAGATTTTATCTTTCAGTCACCTTCTGCACTTTAAAACGTAAATAACAAAGTGCATGACATCATTTATGAGCTAAGCAAGTGGCAAAATAACAAAATGCCTTTGCCGATGGGTAGCATGAACTGATATATGCCTCTGATATCTTGCACTGTTAATTTAAAAGTTGTTTTCTTCAGCTGAAAAAAATGTTAAAATGTTTAGCGTCTGCATTTTATTTCTGGTGTTTATGAATCAAATCCACATAGAAATCAGGAGATTAAAATGCACCAGATAGATAGATGTAGAACTGAGATGGGAATGATTAATAGCAATGTGATGAGAAGTAAAATTGTCAAAGACTGCTGTTCATGACTAGTTTTAGATGAACCAAAGACAGGGGGGAATTCATGAAAGGATTAAACTTAATTTCCACATGATTGCGCAAAAGGTTTCAGCTTTTCTTTTCACTTATTTTCATTTCAAAGCGACATAAGCTAAGCAAAATATTCTGGTTTTGTTGGTGGGAGGAGAGGGGGAACTGAAACTCTCTCTAGAACACCTTGTAGTTCTTGCTTGTGTTGAGGAAAAATACTTTTTTTTGTAAGGAGACATGTCTCTCAAACAGTGTTTCAGTTTTCACCTGTCTAGGGGCAGAGATCTCGAGACTCAGCCAGAAGGTGCTACCAGTTATAATTGCTGGAAGGTCTGTGCTCCTTGGTGCATAATGGCTTTAAGGTGCGCTCATCTAGCTTTGTCATAATCAAATGCCACATGAGAAGAGGCTGAGAGAGCTGGGACTGCTGAGCCTGGATGATAGAGGGCTCCTGACGATCTTATCCATGTGTATAAATACCTGAGGAGGAGCAGAATAAAGAAGATGAAACTGGACTCTGACAGGGCAAGAGGCAATAAGAGGCAAGAGCTTAAACTCTTGAAATTCTATTTAATGATTAGAAAGACCTTTTTTACTGTGCAGATGATCAAATACTGGAATATGTTACCCAGAGAAGCTGTGAGATCTCTGTTTGTGAAGATATTCAAAATCCAACCAGACAAACTGTCTCACTGCTTGAGTAGAGGCTGGACCAGACAAGCTCCAGAGGCCTCCACCATGATTCAATGAAATGGCTTCTTCTCTACCAGCAGTTTTTATGGAACTCTGAAAGCTGACACACTGAGTGGCATTCAATGATCAACTCAAAGGAAATGAATAGTCACCAGGACATGTTTCTGAGCAAAGAAAATGATTTCTTAACTTCTAAGCAATCTCTGTTTTGGCAAATTATTTATCTGTCAGCTTCCAGAGATAAGATCAGGCAGTGCCTGTACTTCCCAAATGTTTCTTTTGCTGCAAATCATTCAGCCAAAAGTTCCTGAATATATGAATCTGACTTTAGATTATTATTATTTTGAAACACTTTGGATATAAGTGTATGAAAGCTGAACTTTTCTGCAGGGCATATAGATCGGTTTCCTTCTGCCAGCACCAAAAACATAGATTAGCTTCACTGCAGAAGAGCTGAAGACATTTTGAAGGTTTTCTAGAGATTAGTTTAATTAGCTAATAAACTGAATACACATATTTCATTGAGAAATGCATTATCTTGAACAATAAACCCAGAATTCGCATGCAGCTCATGACAGCAATGAGACTGTGAGTAACACAAGAGATATAGAATTAACAGGAGAGGAGATGCTGAAGGAGGAAAGACGTGAGGACACAGGCAGAACTGCAAGGCTGTGAAAATTGACATGATGGTTAAGGACATAAGGCTACAGAGGCAGACGCATTCAGCTCAAGTTACCTTTGCCCAAACCTAGATGAACCATGCATGAGACACTTCTACTCCACAAAACACACAGCTGTGTTAATATCCTGAGAAGCGCAGTATATTGCTTTGGCACTGTGCCATGCTACAGCAGCTGTGTACTGCTTGGGACCAAAGTTGGTTGTGTCCAGTTAGTTCAAAAGATTGCATAGCCTAAGCCAAGAGTCTCTCTGTCCACAACTACACAGGAAATTCCCAGGAGCATCTTACTTTCTTCCCAAGGTGGGAAGCAAGTGGGATACAAAAAAATGGAAAGGAGAGATAAAAAGTGTGCTAAGAATCATTAGTCTCCTGCCAAGCCTGGCATTGTCTTACAAAGAGAACTGACAATATCAGAGCTGGTATACAAGGCAGAGAGGGATGGCACGGCTGCAAGAGACAAGGATGGAATGGAGAGAAAAAAAAAAAAAGGAGAAGAAACAACACTCCCCTCTGGAACATCAAAAAACTGCTGGATTTGTTCAGCTGCCCACAAAACCACTGCCTAAGGTTTCGAGGCGATTTGTGCCCTTAGGGAAACTTGGAGAACGTAGAGTGTCCTAAAATTAATTGCAAGATCAACTTTTATTCTGAAAGATGCCAGAACGATGTGAGAGAGAATTTAAGGTCTGTCCAAAGCAATTAAATACAAAGAAGTCTTTGCTATTACTATAACCAGAAATATAATTGGGCCCATACAGTATAACATAAGAAACCCAGCAACTGACTGATCCCTGCACGGAAAGAGAAATGGATAGAGAGCTCTGAACACATTGAATATAGCTACGGGACACATTTTATGAAAAGGAGCCGTTACTCTAAAATTGGGACTTTTTATTATTGATGACTAATTAGTTTACTAGTATAAAAAAAACAACTAATTGGTGATGTTAGTAAATAGATACATCATGACTCAAAACAGTTGACCTCTAGCCAAACATCCATAAGTCATTGCTTTTGCATTGCCTGCCTTTAGTTTTCTTTAATTTACGTTCTTGATTAGCCTCCTGTATTACCATAGCATCAATCAAGTTGACTAAATTCATTTCAGTATGAAATGTGAAATCTATTTCTCCAATAAATATTGATTTTTGCTACTTCCATTATGAAATCCATATTCCTACTTGCTTGCTGAGAAAAACTTCAGTGTCCCTCCCATTTTCTTCTTTTAGATTCATACACTTCCTTCGACAAAAGAATGAAAAATACTTCTATTTTCCCCTTTTGTTCACCATGACAAAATAGTAAGACACAGTTAACTGTGTACATTTAAAATACCTTCACAGTGTCACAGTGTCACAGTATCACAGTATCATAAGGTTGGAAAGGACCTCCGATATCATCGAGTCCAACCTATAACCCAACACTAACACCAACACTAACACCATCATCTAAACCATGGCGCTCAGTGCCTCATCCAGACTCCCCTTAAACACCTCCAGGATCGGCGACTCCACCACCTCCCGGGGCAGCGCATTCCAATGGCCAATCACCCTTTCAGTGAAGAACTTTTTCTTAACATCAAGTCTAAACTTTCCCTGACGAAGTTTGAGTCCATGTCCTCTAGTTCTGTCACTGGTCACCTGAGAGAAGAGACCAACCCCTGCCTGACTACAACCTCCTTTTAGGTAGTTGTAGAGAGCCATGAGGTCTCCCCTGAGCCTCCTCTTCTTCAGACTAAACAGCCCCAACTCCCTCAGTCGCTCCTCGTAGGGCTTGTGCTCCAGCCCCTTCATCTTCGTTGCCCTCCTCTGGACACACTCCAGCATCCTGACATCTTTCCCAAACTGGGTGGCCCAGAACTGTACACAGTATTCAAGATGAGGCCTGACCAGTGCCGTGTGCAGGGGGACGATAACTTCTCTGGTCCTGCTCGCCACACTATTCCTGATGCAGGCCAGAATGCCATTGGCCTTCTTGGCCACCTGGGCACACTGCTGGCTCATGTTGAGTTTCCTGTCAACCAGCACTCCCAGGTCCCTTTCTGCCTGACTACTCTCCAGCCACTCTGTCCCCAGTCTATAGTTATGCATGGGATTGTTGTGTCCAAAATGAAGTACCCGACATTTGGACTTATTAAACATCATCCCATTAGAATTGGCCCATCTCTCCAGTCTGTCCAGGTCCTTCTGTAGGGCCATCCTACCCTGAAACAGATCAACCCTTCCTCCCAGCTTGGTATCATCTGCAAACTTGCTGATGAAGGACTCAATCCCCTCATCCAGATCATCAATAAAGATATTAAACAGGACCGGACCCAACACCGATCCCTGAGGGACACCACTGGTGACCGGCCGCCAACTGGATGAGACACCATTCACCATCACTCTCTGGGCTCGGCCATCCAGCCAATTCCTAACCCAGCACAGAGTGCTCCCATCTAAGCCACGGGCTGCCAGCTTCTCTCGGAGTCTACTGTGGGAGACAGTGTCAAAGGCCTTGCTGAAGTCTAGGTATACCACATCCATAGCCTTCCTCTCATCCACCAGGCGAGTCACATGGTCATAAAAGGAGATCAGGTTGGTCAGGCAGGACCTGCCCCTCCTAAACCCATGCTGGCTGGGCCTGATCTCTTGGCCATTCTGCAGGTGCCGCATGATTGTACCCAGGATTATCTGCTCCATAATTTTACCTGAGACCAAGGTCAGGCTGACAGGTCTGCAATTACCTGGATCATCCTTACGGCCCTTCTTATGGATGGGTGTCACATTGGCCAATTTCCAGTCTTCCGGGACCTGTCCGGTGAGCCAGGACTGCTGAAAGATGATGGAGAGCGGCTTAGCAAGCTCATCCACCAGCTCTCTCATCACCCTAGGATGGATCCCATCCGGCCCCATAGACTTATGAGGATCCAAGTGGCTCAGCAGGTCTCTAACTTCCTCCTCATGGACTGCAGGAGGGCCATATTACACCCTGTCCCCATCAACCACTTCAGAGGACCAACTGTAGAGCGAACAGACATCCTTACTGTTGAAAACTGAGGCAAAGAGGGCATTAAGTACCTCAGCCTTCTCTGCATCTTTGGTTACTATATTTCCCTCCATATCCAACAAGGAGTGGAGGTTGCTGCCGCCTTTCTTTCTACCATTGATATATTTATAAAAATTCTTCTTATTGTCCTTAACAGAAGTGGCCAATTTGAGCTCCAGCTGGGCTTTTGCTTCCCTGATTTTTTCCTACATGACTTAACAACATCTTTGAACATGACCTGCCTTACGTCCCCTTCTTTCCAACGGCGATACATCCTCTTTTTCTTACTTAGTTCCTTCAGAATCTCCTTACTCATCCAGGCCGGCCGTCTGCCCCTATGACTCTTCTAACAACATATGGGGACAGCCCGCTCCTGCGCTTTCAAGATTTCATTCTTGAAGTGCATCCAGCCTTCCTGGACCTCCTTGCCACTAAGAACTATTTCCCAGGGTACTTTCCTGACCAGTTCCTTAAATAATCCAAAATCTGCCCGCTGAAAGTCCAGCATCGATGTCCTGTTCCTGCCTTTTCTTGTTACATTGCTTACAGAAAACTCAGTTATCTCATGATCACTACACCCCAGATAGCTTCCGACGACAACATCACCCACCAGCCCTTCTTTATTTGTAAAAAGCAGGTCAAGGAGAGCCTCGCCCCTGGTGGGCTCACTCACCAGCTGTGACAGAAAGCAGTCCTCAATACACTCTAAGAACCTCCTGGACTGCCTCCTCTTGGCAGTGTTAAGTTCCCAGCAGATATCTGGAAGATTAAAGTCTCCTAAAAGAACAAGGGCTTCCGATCTAGAGGCAGCCTCCAGCTGTTTAAACAATAGAAGATCCATCTCCTCCTCCTGTTCAGGCAGTCTGTAACATACTCCAACCAGGAGGTCAGACTTGACTGCCCCTCTGACCCTTACCCATTAAACTGGGAACAAATCCAAACATTGTCCTATATAAATGACAGTAAACATCTTGGATGAACAAAGCCAATTATCTTGAGGATCTCATGAGGGATGCTTCAGTTCAAGGTAGAGAGGTGCTCTCTCCCTTGGAGATGTGAAAGATTCAAATTCTATGGTGTTTAGATGCAGACTTCCTTACTTGCAATGCATTGGCTCATTTCATATGTAAATAAATGAATGTATTTATTTATGTAAGCTTGTTGTTATGTGTCACAGCAATTTTAAATAGGATGTGTGGTATTTTCAGTGAAGGATTTTTAAATATTGCAGAAACTTACCATGTTGGTCCTCCATGGTCTAGGTTCTAGCCTTCACCTGTGAAAAGAAAAAAAAAAAACACCTAAAAAACTGTTGTGTTTTCTGTGGTTAAGACTGTGATTTTTGAGCCACAGCCTTAAGCTATTATTGCTGCTCTGCGGAGCATCCCCAGGAGCTGTTTATCTCCCTGAATCACAGCGCCTTTCTTTTCATCTTGCTCTGTGCAGGAACAGTAAGTTGTTATTGGCCTCAAATTTTATCTCAGGCTACCTCAGGCACCCAGCTGAAAGGTAGGCTTAATCCTGTCTGAATTGGAAGGGACATACAAAATAATTGCCTTTTTATTCCTACGCACTGGACCCAGAGCCAGATAATAGGCAGAACAGATGAAGGGGAAAAACTAGTTCTTTATTGAGCCACAGAACATATACCACAGGCGTGTCCACTTCCAGATGAGATTTGGGGGCTCAGAAGAAAATCTATAAATGAGATCTCTGTGGATATTTAAAAGGGTATTTGAGACTCTCTATGAGAACAGAAATACATTCCATTATTCATGTTCATGCTTGCACTCCTGGAGCTGCAGTGGTGCCATGTGTCAGCCAGATATCTCCTGCTGGCACCAAGGCAGTGGTGTTCAGTGGTTCTGTATGACTGCATGTGTACGTGAAGCTTTATGAAGGACTGTGGAGTTGACATCAAAGCAAAAAAGCAAAAATAGCACAAGCAGAAATAATATATGGCCCTGAGGCACCCCAGATGCAAACACAAATGGGAGTTGTCTGGACAGAGGAAGATTGACAGTTCTTTGAATCCAAGCCCTAAATAAAGACATGCATTTGTGGTGCTCCTAGAAGGACTCTGGTTCCAAAAATCAATGTGAAGATTTGTTCAGCCCAATATGTGACATTTTTCTCCACTTCTCAGACAGACTAATTTTACCTAGAAACTTGCTGTCTGCATCACACCTCCTCTTCTTTTTCCTGCAGATGATAGGGTATTGTCCAAAACTGACTTAATAACAGGAATAAGAGAGATGGATTGGCACTTTAGGTTACTCAAGTAGTGGTTAAAGTTAATAAAGGCTCAGGTTGCTTCTTTGAGCTACAAAGGCTGCATGACAGACCAGTGTGCTGAGGAGTCCTTTTGGAGGTGTTGGGCCCCATATCACCCCTCAGATGCCAGGATGGCAGTTGCAGCATTCATTTTCTTATGAAGATGTCTGACATTTGCTTCTCTCCGTACTTCTTGACCCATGCTGCAGAGATGAAAGTGTAATCTCAGCACAGTCAACGTTCTTCTCTCACACACCAGGACAAGAATAGCATGTGAATAATATATGAGGGGAAGGGTTCCCGTACCCCTTGCTTTTTGTTCAAAGTTTGACTGTGAGCGGTTCCCTATCTCCTTCCCTCCCACAGTCCATCATGGATCTAAAGCTTTAACCCTCACTCTCTGCAATGCACTTCTGCTATGTACAACTGCTTCCCAACAGGGGCTCCAGAATCAGGCATAAAGCAGCAGCCTGTGACAAATGATGCTCTTTTTGTAGACTGTACAGAGTTGGAGGTCAAACACAGTATTAATAATTCTCTGACATTTAAAAGCTGTATTTCCTCCATTTGTTGGCAAAATGATTTGAAAGGTCTGTACAAGCCACTTAAACCAGCAGCTGAACAGAGGCATTTCAGCACTATCCAGTATTGATTTTTGCCTCTAACTCGCCTCTTTGCTAAGACTGGTTTCAATATCCTGTGAAGTTTACGTGAAGCTATTTCCCATCTCAATAGCCATACATTGTCATTTGATACCATAGATAAGCCAGTAGTATTTTTCTTAGTAACATGGTTTGGCTCATAGAGCAAGAGTGTCACAAAATCTCCCTCCTGGAACATAGCTGCCTGCATTGAAGAAAGGATCTGTAAGGAATGAATAGAGGTGGGCTGGAGTGGGGAACCCAGTCAACAGGCTGTTCACCAAGCTCAACCTGTACAAAAAAAAAAAAAAAAAGAACACTGTATATAGCTGGTACAGCTGCTTATTTCTGCCTCCAGACAAGGGGTCCCAAGAAACAAGAAACTTCAGTAAATGCAAAGCACTGCTGGTGTGTTCCTACAAACCAGAAGTTTAAAGGACGAAGACATACAGGAAATTCAGCAATCCTTAACCAAAATAAAGGAGACAAGATAAGCATATGCAAAACGTGAAAACGTGAAAGAAAAATAAGCATTGTAAACGTTGGTTTGGCTAATCACTAAAGTGACCTAAAATTTAAGAAATTTCTCCTTGGAGAAATTAGGACATGTATTTAGTTTTGTGGGGACAACAGGCAAGGAGAGCAAGTGAGATCCTGCTAGAAAAGAAAAAAAGGTCATGAGGAAGAGCTCTATGTTTATACTAGAAAGAAAAAAGAAAAAGAAAGAATGCATTTTCTGCTTTGTGGGGAAGGAGAGAGGAATACAATTGAAAATGACGCTGAGAAGGCTGAAGTGCTTCAGCCTATCATTTTTTTCTTTACCTCATTAAAAAAATGTAAAATAATTCAGACTATCTATAGACTTTAGAACTTATTAAGAACTTAGGTTGGTAAAAAGCAGAAAAAGAGGCTACATAGATATTATACATCTTCAAATCATGTGAGCCTTATAAAATTCACCCCAGAATGCTCAGGGAATTGAATAAAGCAATTTCACAGCCATGAACAATTATCTTTGAGGACTGATGGAGGGTGAATGAAGTTCCAGGAGACTGGCAAATGACCTCTCAAGAGTTCTTCCAGCCATACTTACTATTCCTGTAAGGTGGAAAAAACAAAGTAAGATTGTGACTTATTGATCCATAGCTCCTTCTTCGGGAAGCCACAGTGGCAAAGCAACAACTTGGTATTCTCACTATAGGCAAAGCATAAAGTTTTGAGAAGATGGGGTCATGCTGCATCAAATCAAAGGTCCATCTATCACAAAACTGTCTCAGATAGTAGCCTACAGCAGATACAGCTGGATCTAAACCAAAGTTTTAGGGCAGGCATGCAGCAACACACTCTTTCAGCTCTTAGCAATCCGAAGTTTAGGGACTTACAGAGCTAGAGACTTTGCATCTTTCTGTTCTCCATGACCCTTAACAGCCCTCAACAATTATTAATCAAGAGATCTTGAAATGCTGTCTTTATTACATGAAATCAGAAGATAATACACAGAAATTGAAACTATAGTTATGTACTTTCTACTATTTTGCCTTTCAGTGAATGTTTTTTTTATTTCCAGCTTGGATATATTGCTATCAAGTATACATTAATTTCTTGAACAGATAATCCTTGAGAAAAGCAATACCAAAATGTCAGGATAGCTACTTGTTATTATTTATATTTGAGCACAGTTATTCTGGCTATTTTGTCAGAAGCTGCTTTACGTTAGATTTGAACTAAATTTATTTTAAGCTATAAAGAGACAAAGGACAATCTCCTGTAGATGGATACACTGCAGTTGGAGAACAGTGATTAAAGGACTTTATTTACATTTCTAGCTGATCAACATCTTTTAGATACTCCTAATGGGAAGAATTGATTTTTTCTCCGCTACAAAGGGAACTTAATCAATTTTGCTTCTGGAAATGTTTTATTCAACAATAGTTAAATTTCCCTGCATGTACATCTGTCAAAGCAGAGACTATTATTAGAAAAGAGAAGGCTTTTGTGCTGATATAAAAATGTCTGGTTTATTATTTCAGCAGAAGTCTATTGATGTTTTGAAACCTTAAAAAAAAGCTTCCTATAATATTAATTACTTAAATGTGCAAAACCTTCCCCAAATTCCTGCAAATATGAGCAAAATTTGATTTGGGTTGATTTTGCTAGGATTTTTTTTAATTATTTTGTACATGAAATGAAAATGTAATGGTATTCTTCAGAAAAAAAACATTTTTTCCATCCTTTTCCTATTGATTTATTCTAGGGGTTCTGTAATGAGCTCTTTCTGCAGTGCTGGACTGTGACATGAGAGGCCTTGGTTTCTGCCCTCAGCTCTCCAACTGGCTCTCTGGGCAAAGAAGGTGGCTCCCTTCACTGTAAAATGGGGGCATTATACGCTCTATAGAGAGCTTTGATATGTGCAGAAGGCTTTTTGAAAACATTATATGTATCACGCTGCACGGTATCTCACTTCACAATGTAGATGGAAGCACTTTCATTGCTGGTCTGCACTGCATGCAGGTGAATAAAAAATACATGTGTTAGATTGCAATGCCCTTATTCAGAACAACAACCAAATGCCTGTGAAGTGCAACTCAATTCATGGTAACACCTCAGTATTCTTACCATACACAAACATGGACAAATCTGCACATAAATAAGAAGAAAACTTTTTACAAGTCTTGAACAGAGCAAGTCTGCAGAAGTATTTTAACTCTGGATTTACATTGAAAATCTGATACAAACATGCATTATTGGCTGACTTCCTGTAGTGGGCACAACATCTACATTTACACAAACAAATATTAACCAGGTTCATTTCAAAGAAAAAGTTCCTGTCTTGTCTAGTTTTATGCAAATTTATAACAGCCACAATTTAATTTAAACTTATAAGAAAATCAGAGAAGTCTCACCTCCCTGCAGTCTACAGGACTCTTGACTTGCCAGGACTTACAAATATGCAGGAAAGAAGTCCCTGTGTAGAGAGTACATGACGATGAATGCTTCAAAATTTAAAAAGATGAGATTAAGAATACTGTAAAAAAGTGTAACATATAATTTAATGTCTACTTTCAGTTACAAAGCATTCCAGATCTTTAAGCTGATGGACTGTCGCATCTATAAATAAACCTCTCTCTTAACCTCTTTCTAACCAACAGTTGCACATCATAGGCTACATCTGGCAAAAGTGCAATGGTACTGCAGCCAATTCGGTCACCTCAGGGACACTGTGGTAGCAGCCTGAAAACTGGATAGTGAATCAGTGTCCTGTTGTACCCAATATTGTGGAAACTGGCAATGAATGCAGATAGCCTGGATCCAGCCTGGATCCACACCCAGTGTGGCACTGCCACTCACGCTTTGGTTCATGCGACAGCAGCAGGGAAGGGTCTGATCCTGTCACACTGGAATGAGAAGTGATGTTAGAAGGCACAACCTGCATGGCATACCTTCATATCACATTTAGGAGGGAGCAGAATGTGTCAAAGGAGGTTAAGGTTACTAACTGACATGCACTGGGGATACGGGAGAAACACAAAATGCAAGCCAGGAGCAAACCACGGCTCCCTGGAGGTTCTGCCCAGAAGCCTCCACTGCTGCACCACTCTGGCACAGCCATGGCGTGCTGATGTCCCTTCAGAAAGGGAGAGGCAAAACCACTACTGAAGCAGCCATGCCCAGCCCACAGCCCTCCAGGAGCACTATTCTTGCCTCTCCCCACACTACCCGCCACCACCAATCCTTTCTGGGGACCCTACACCTGTCCATCATCATCACTGCAGCTGGCGCTGGGCTCAGCACCAGTCACCATCCTGCCCTGGCCACAGACAAGCCAGGCTGGGGTGAAGATGTGGTACTGAAGTGGTGATGCACATGGTTATGGTGGATAGAGACTTAACACCTGCCTTTCACCACAGCACCTCCCCTGCTGTCTGCCCTCACAACAGCCCTAGCAGGTTCCATCTTCCTCCTTTTCTCTTTAGATTTTTGGTTATACAGGGTTAGGTGAGACACTGGGGTGGCAGAGTTTTAAAGCCTGCATTTTCTGATAGTTTCTGACCAAGGAGCACCAGCTGGCAGGGACATGGCCACTGGGTCAGCTCAGGACAATCTTAGTGTGTGCTGGATCTGGAGCTATCCCTCACCAGGCAGCCCTGCTGCCCACGTGTGCCGTCATGGCTCCCAAATGTTGAGGATGAGAGGCTGGACTCATGGCATAGAGGGAAAGAGTCAACCGCTCAGATGGGCCATTCAGTGAGGAGCAAAGACGACCATGACAGCAGCAGTCAGCTTTATAGACTTTTATTTTTCAGTGTGTACAGATGCTGTTGCTATTATAATAAGGCATCAAATGCACTATTGAAAAGCTCACGATGTACTGTAACGTTTTGCCCTGTCATGGGTCAAAAAGGAGTTTTACAAGATTAAACTGGTTGCTTTTCCAGTTAGTAAACTCTATATTCATTACAGACAGACTTTTAAAAGAATTACAAAGATAAAAAACTGTAAACATATCAAAACCAGCAACAACCCAGCATAGCTTCCTCATAAAGAGTTTGGGGCGTTCCTACTGCAGGGCTGGCTCTGGGCTGGCAGTGAGATGGCAAGGCAGCTGTGCCTGGTGGAGCTGGGACTGTATGGCAATGGGCATCCTTTTCGGTGACAGTCCCCAGCAGGTGCCAGGCAGTTCCCAAATGGCCAGCCTTGCCCACAAACATTTAATGGAGAAACTGAGAAAAAGGGTCACCTGGGAGCTGTCTGAAGAGCAGGGAGACCACCACAGGCTGCTGCCACCTCGCCATCGTGCAGGGAAGCACAGACACCTCTGTCTTGGCCTCAGACCTCCAGCTCCCTCTGGCAGGAAGGCAGAGGCCAGGGCAGGGCCCAGCCCATGGACGCATCATGAGGTAGAAAAATGTTACGTTTGACGTTCCATTGTGGGGTCAGTCTGCCATAAACTGACTGACAGTAGCAATCCCAGTATGTTCCTGGGGTGTTCCAGGGGACACCTAACATCCACCTGGTATGCCCCAAAATTCAGACCCCCAAAGAAGCAAGCTCTCCAGTGATCCACACAACAAGCTTAGGTCAGGCAACAAAAAATAAACCAAAACAATTTTCTTCCCATATGTAACCTTAAAGCATTTAAATTTTGAGCAGGGGAAATCAAATTGCAAGGGTGCAAAAAGGGCAATTAATTTCCCTTGACCTCAGCCTTTCATACCGCCCTCTGCAAGGTGAACAATGGGAAGCCTCATCCACTGGGCAGCAGGCTTTCATTTTCCATCATTGGCCACCAGACAACAAGTGTTTTGGTCTCTTTTGCACCTTGCAACATGAGAACCTGAGAGTTCAGAGGTTTCATATCGCACCACAAACCCACACAGTCCCGTAATTTGTAAAAGTCTTTTGCTGAGTGATCAGAGAAACGTCCTAAGAGTTTATATCTGCTAAACTCCTGCACTCTGCAGGCCTTCTTTTGCCTCTTCTGTAGTGCACGCTAACAGCAAAATAAAGAAACTATGTTAGTCCCATTACTTAAATTTTCTTACTCCTTGCACTTCTGCAGGGTACATTTAGATTATCAGGTTGACTTACGTTTCCTTAAAATGCTCAGTGAAATTCTGAGGGTTCATTTAAGTATTGTAGGCTCATGATCTGTGACAGGCATTTTACAAAGTGTCAGAAAACTTCTCACTTGATAATAACATCCTGACAGTCAGGGGAACATTCCCTTTTCTAGTGCTAATAATCAGTATTAAGGCATGCCATGGTTCCTACAAGAAATCTGCGATCCTTACAGCCTTAGCTGTCATCTTGCTGGAATAATGGAATGTACTCCAAGTTTATGCATATGTATCATTAAAAAATAAAAATAACGGCTCTCCAAACAACCAGCCTCAGTTTTGGAGCTTCTGCTGTGTAGGTGAGTGCAGCAATTCCTGTTAGGGTCCCAGGCTGACACAACGGTTTTCACTCCCTGTGACATCTGTCTCCTGCCCTCACCGGCTCAGTGCCCCTGGCTCAGCACTGTCTGCCCTCTCACTTGGCACAGCTTTCCCCAGACCTCTGGAGACCATGGCCAGCCCCTTCTCATCCTCAGGGCAGGACAGGAGGCAGCACTCTCCCACCACCCCACGTCAAGCCATGTGTCAGGCCCTGCAGGCAGTGTTCTCATACCAGTCAGCAGGCAAAGGCCAGCTAAGAAAGAGTCTTCCTCCTCCATGTCCTGCTTCTTGGGCTATTTCCTTCCTCACACTCACTTATCAGAACAGGCTGAAGGCTTCTCCTTAAATCCGGAAGCTATTTCATTTATTTACCCTAGAAAACCAATCCTGAATCCGTGCTAACACATCCAAAGGGATATATAAGCTCTACAAAGACCGCTGTGGAGATGCTGGCCACTGTTGAGTTCCTGCCTGCGAACACACTCCATATCATGATATAAACTGGCAAAATCACCTACCAGGCAGCAGCACTGCCAAATAAGGCTGCTCATTTAATTACCAAATAACACTGAACTAAAGAGGCAGCTGGAGCAGATAGCATCTCTTTTGCAGGGCCAATGCTAAAGCCTGAGTACCACACCATGCAATTTACAGTGACCAAAGACATGAACCTGGAGCAGCACAGCTCCTTGGGCCCTTGGTTGAGGCACCGCACCAGCTGCTACAGTCAGCAGGCAGAAGGGACTGAACTAGGTGAGTGCCAGACTTAGGTGTTGCACTTTTCCTGACACGAACAGCCAGATGAAAGGGAATAAGGAATCTTTCCATCTTCCACTTGTAATTCGGAACCTTGTGCAGCCATATAGTCCAGGGAAAAGGAGCATAAGGGACTCCCTTTTCTCAAGTATGTCACAGCAGGGAAGAAAGCCTCATTTTAAGAACATTGATTCCTGAGACTTAGCTCGTGATTGACAAGGCTGTGACAGTGAATTACATTTCTGCTAAGAGTCTACAGCCATGGGCTATACAGAGATCTTCACTCATGTTTAGCTTTGGCAGGGACACACACACACACACACACACACACACACACACACATATATATAAACATACATATATATGTTAATAGAACATATATATATATTTACCACTATTCAGTAAGAATAGACAGCGGTGCATACAACACTCTTTGTTGGTTTTCCCAGCACTGCAAGAACACGATTTTAATGTTCCACAGAAACTGGCTGATAATTAATAGCATCAGTGGTACAGGTTTTTGGCTACTGTGCCACAGAACTGTGATTAATAACATGTACACTTGGTCATCCCCTGTGTTGAGTCCCATGTCAGCCAGTCCAACTGCCTGATATTTAACCTTTGTATTTCCTGACAATTTATTTTTTACAAATAAATTGTCTTTTATTGAACGAACTCCAGAAAACTCCTTTCTGACCTTTCTTTGCTGGTTATGAGAAGGCTGACAGCCTAGTGACATAAAACTGAAGTTTTAAAAGGACTAGTAAGATGCAGGCAGCCTCACTATAAGCAAAGCCCTGCAGCTGAGATTGAATATTTCTTCTGACACCCATACTGATTACAAAATGTTCAGTTTAAGCATCCCCATGCTTTTTGACTCTTTGGCTCTTTTGAGACTCCAACAAGAGATCAGTTAATTCAAGTCATTGGCAGTTTTCATACAAAGGCATCTGTCCACCAAGAACTAAACTTCTTTTATTTGGGCCACTTCAGCTATCAGAAGCTAATGACTACCAATCATTGCTAATCTGAACTGAAAAGGAGCCACTGACCTCAAGGTGAAAGAGCCTTTTGTCTCCTACCAATACCATGAGCCATATGGTTCCCTGCCCATTGCTTCTTATTTTATATTTTAAAAAATCAACACTAAATGTACGATTGCTTGAAAATATGGGAGGGTTGTGGCAAGGCATGATCAAGTGGTGTTCCTTTTTCGCTTTGCTCTCACTCAACAGAAGAGAAGTGGTCAGCTTAAAATTAAAAGATAAAAAAAATCTCTTTCAATTAAATATTATCCCTGCTATTTGATTATTGGCTCCAAGTAGAATATTAATAATCCTGCAGTCTGCAAAAATTAACAGCTTCTGAAGTATCAAGGTCATTCCTGTTCTACATGGGAGTAATAAGAAAATTATATAGGCAATACACCAACAGAACCTTTTATATTAGGATAAAGGAGTATCTGAGCAACCTACTTATCACAAATCTTTTTATTCAGTGGTTTTCATTTTTTTATATCAGTTGCATTTTCTCTGGCACATTTTCCCTTTACAACAAGTGCTCATATACTGCAAACATTCAATTATAGAGCGTAAGAAAAAAACCATTCTTGTCAGACAAATAAACTGCATCACCAGCTATCTTTAGCTGCATCTGTTTCCTTTAATGAAAGATATTTTCCTGCAGAAATGCTGCCTTAAAAATCATGACCACACTAATTATCTATGGCAAACACATCTTCCTCAACTAACGACAGCTCGAGCATATTATCATTTGCACCAGACTTCATTCTGAAATTGAAAGACCCATAGAGCTTTGCAGACTCCTTAGAGGACGCAAACCTGCTCCTCCGGTACAACTCCCCTTTCCACATGGACATCATCAGCAGGCTGGAGAGCACCACTCCCCCCAGAGTTAAGAGACACAGCCCAGCAATAACACAGCGGTCCAAGTGAGCCCCGATCCTAGCGCTCTCGTTCTCCAGCCTCTCCATCTCCCGGGCAGCCACAGTGTTGGGATCCACAGTCACATCTCTGGGTACCACATAGGAAATGATCACCAGCAAAATGCCACTAACCAGGAACAAAATGGCACTAATGAACCCATAGTCCACTGATTTCCCGGCTGCCACTTCCGAGGCAGCATCGTCCTCCTCTGAGACCAGGGAAGGAGAATCATGCACCCACTCAGGTGGCAGCTCCCTGCAGGAATGCTGCTGCAGAGGGGCATCCTGGCAGTGGCTGCCTGTAGGACCAGGGGAACTTCTTGCATGCTCCAGATTTACATTTTCATCCACATAGGTGAATGAAGTCTCGAGTTCTTGGACACAGCAGCAGGCTTTCTTCTTCCCTCTATCCTCTTCCTCGGGCAAGCACTCAGGTGGGTGGCAGGGCTGGGAGATGCCAGGTGGTACAGGGTGCTCCTGGGGTGAGGTGCCCTGAGAGTAGGACTCAGGTACAGGAGGGGTCTCAGCTGCCGGGCCTCTCTGCAATGGCTTGCAATGCCTTTCACAGTGCAGGGCTGCCACAGCAGCAGTTGCTCTGGGGTCCACCTCACCCCCCTCACACTGCTGCTGCTTGTAGGGTGAGGAGGGTAGGCTCCAGCCAGCAGTGGTGCCCAAAGATGCCTGCCTGTTCTCCTCAGTCAGGTAGAGAAGATCCATGCAAGCCATTGACCTCGTCCCAGTGAGCCCTGACTCCTGGGCTACTGCATCCTTCAGCAAATACTGCCCTGACCCGCTGAAGCGGCTTCACGGTACCAGAGCTGCTGTATTCCAGAAATCTTCTACTCTCAACAACGTTTTGTTAGGGACATGGCTTGTGTCAGCTGTTAAATGATTAAACAAATCCTCTCTGACATTCATTTCTTTTTGGTCTGCAAATGAAATAGCAGAGGGGGAAAAAACAACAACAACAAAAAGCAAATCCAACAGCCTCATGATGATACATTAATAAACTAAAGAGAAGATAACACAAATGTAATAAATCGGTCTTCCTCTCAACTGTTCAAGAGGAGACAGCAAACACAATTGTTTTAACCACATATTTAAAACTGCAATCCTCTTGGAGATCCAAAATCTATTGGGAGTCTAATCAACCTTTGACACGAATATCCTATTAAGGCAGTAAGTCATCTATGGAGCACAGGATAACCAGAATAACTGCATAAAATGTCAGACAAGAGAGACATCTGTTCTTTTAGAAGGAGGTAACTCCCCCACCCCCTTCCAAATAAAGAATTTTAAACTCAGATTCACAGACTAATTAGAAAGAAACACGCTAATTCCATGTAGCTTAATAATCCAGGATCTGTATTCTCTGGTGGAAATCTGATAATCCTATGGGAAAAGCAGTGCTTTCCCATAGCAGATCTCCTGTTTGATTAATAGCTTTCAGAATTACATTGTGCCTCCAAGATTGATGGCTCAAAGACAGATACTACTTCTCATCTGCAATTAATTCGTTATTACCCCCTTCTTCTGCTCCCCATCCCCCCTTGACGCCGAATACCCGGTGTCATCAGGAAAAGCCTGCAGCCCGGTGAATGCGTTGCATGCATAGCAAACACACGTGCGCCTATAGCATCTCCGTGATCTATAACACACTCACGCGCTTCTCGGGACCTCAGCGGGAACCGGCCACGCTAGAGAAGGCGATCCTCGCCGGCGCGGAGAGCCGCGCCGTCCACACGCAACTCTGTGACCCAAGTGCAACTGAGGTGGCACGCACAGGGACACACGCACGCCCCGGCAGGCAGGAGCACGCCTGCTCCTCCTCCTCCTCTTCCTCCTTCTCCTCCCCGCGGGGCTCTCAGCTGCCCGCCCGCTACACACCTACCTCCCTCCGGCGCCCCCGGGCAGCGCCGCGCCGGGCAGCGCCGAGGCGGTCGGACGCTCAGCGCCGAGGCGGGCGGGCGGGCTGTGCCGGCGGGCAGGTGGCCTGTGCCGACGGGCGGGCCCTACGGCACGCTGGGAGTTGTAGTGCGGCCGCGCCGCTGCGGCAGCGCCGGGACCCGCCCCGCCGCCCCTGCGGACCGCGAGACGCCCCACCCCTGTCCCCTGGGTCAAACCTTAGAGGTCAGCGCCCTCCGAGCCCAATTGTCCGGGCGCGGGCTTGGAGAGAAGCTTCAACAAAGCGAGGCTTCTGAGGCTGCTCTTGCTGCCTGTGTCTGGCACGGTTGTCACCCATCCTTTTTTTTTCCATAATCACGACAGCTCGGGACTTAATCCACGGAATGATGAAATCAGCTTCTCAAATGATCACAGCACTCCAGATATGAGACTTTAAGGAACGTGCTTGCAAGTCTCACAGGAAAATCTCAGGAACTTACTCCACATTGGCAGGCTCTCCACACACTTTCTCTGGAAGGCATAAACACTGTTAAAAAATACCGTTGTCGAAAATGTCATAAAATGAACGACCAATTAGAATCATAGAAGCATAGAATTGTTTGGTTGGAAAAGACCTTTGAGATCATTGAGTCCAACTGTACCTGTTCACTACTAATCCAGATCCTTGAGCACATCATTGACCCATCATATACCTCCAGGGATGCTGACTCAACCACCTCCCTGGGCAGCCCATTCCAGTGCCTTGTGTCCCTTTTGGTGAAGAGATTTTTCCTGAAGTCTAATCTGAACCTCCCATGGTGTAACTTGAGGCCATTTCCTCTTGCCTTATCACCTGCCATCTGGGAGAAGAGACCAACATCAACCTCACTACAACCTCCTTTCAGATAGTTGTAGACAGTGATGAGGTCTTGCCTCAGCCTCCTTTTCTCAAGGCTAGGTTCTCTCAGTTGATACTAATGTTCACTGTCTTTTCTTGCCAGTGCTTTCTGTGGAGTGATAAACTAGGATGTGAAAATAAATTGTGGAAGAGGAAGAATTGAAGATTTTTCATAGAAGAATGCTGTGCTGTTGGGGAGAGACCAGGGTCTAAGGAGGCAAAGAGCACGGAGGGAGGGACCTTGGTATAGATCTGAAATGAGGATGCACATGGGAAATCAAAGTAGCAGCAACTGTCTACATGCTGTCAGGCAGGAACACAGGGGCTCAAGGGAGAAAGCAAGCTGGGAAGGAACCAAACAAGGCAGAAGAGACAAGGACAGCCTGTCTTAAGGAGTTGTTGTGGCATCAGGGAACAAGGCAGTTCTGTATACCGGCTCTGACAGTTCTGAAGCACAGCATTAGGCAAACAAGTCAAAATTTTAAAAACAAGTCCTGCTGCGACCCAAAAGACCCAGCACAGAAGATTCAAGCCTTTGTGGCGAGAAGTCCCATGAATGCCAAAATTTCTTGCCAGGACACAGCAATACCAGGAGATTCCCAGTATCCATCTCACAGATTGCTCACTGCTGTGGGCTGGTTTGGACCGTTGTTTAGAAGCAGCTCCAGGCAGTGTTTCCATCAACACAGTGCAGTTTCAATGCATTGAATGGTGTGTTATTCACTCTTTGAAGAAAAATTGTAAGGAGAAAATTATGAAGTGGGGAAAACAGTACAGCCTGTCCTTGGTGCTTTTTGTAACAATGCCCTCTTTGAAAGAAATATAAAGGAGCAAATAAAACCTAATTAAAGAAACAAAAAAGGCATATCTGTAAATTGTTATAAATATTTTAAAGCAAAAGCAAAGACAGAAACATGCTCTCTTTAAAGCCATTGCACATTTCCATTTGGGAAGCAGCAGGACAGTAACATACAGATACTGGCCGCTGACACTGCAGGCTGCACCTTCCACATCTGATAGACAAACCTTAATTAAGTGACTGACAGGACAAAATGTGGTCCTTAGCCCAGGCGATGCAGTTTGGAAGAAAACAAGGACCTCCCCTGGGCCCCAGCACAATCTGCCAAGGCCTTGGGTGGGCAGTTTTGTTGCTATAGCTGATTCAAAGGCAGGAAATTGTTCTCAGTGCACAACAAATGGCTGTGTCACTGATCTTTCAAAACCTAGGCGCTACAGCATATATTCTTGAGTGCTTGCTGGAATCTCAGTTACTTTTTATTTAACCACACACAAATGTCTTACTGCTCTGCCACCCACTCTGCTCCGCACTATGTGACAATTTGCGTTAGGCATGTATATTAATTCCTTGTTAATAATTATATTTACATGAGGTAAGGAGCAGAGGGGGAACTGCGACTTAGTCAAGCCAGTTATTCTTATATGCCTTCCCAGGTGGTGTTGTCCCTCCTTTGCCTTCTACAGTGCACAGACTTTATAGCAAAATCATTGTCTAGTCACAAAACATAATACTGACATTTCTTTTTCTTACTTTGAACACAAAGGATTAACAACATTTTTGTTTAAAGGGTATAAGTGATTGTTGCCAATGCTTTGAGGTGTGGAGGAGGTAAAATGAATGCATAGCATTCTGCAAACACAAATACAGCTGGTGAAAAGATTAATCAAGCAAGGGCAGGAAGTAAGAACATTTATCACAGAAAAAAATTACTACGTAGAGCTGAAAACTAGAGTGATGGACACACAATGGGACAGGAATAAAACACTGGAATAGACTGTCAGGGTTGATGAGCCTTGTTCTCTCTGCTGCAGCCTACTACATCATACAGTTCTTTCAGTGACCAAACAGGGCTGTGGCTGAAACGCAGTGAAAATATGGGATGTGACATTTATGTGACTGACTTAAAACCATATCCCAGACCTGTTTAGAAGTTCACTTCCAGTTGACCCAACTATAAATGAGTATCTGAAGTGTATATACAACTTTTCTGTTCTCTTCTATTCTCTGTAAGCTATACCCAGTATAAGACTCGAAGGAGGCTTATGAGGATCTAGAAGTAGTTTCGCTCCATCTAACTATACTTGCATTTGGAGCCTTGCTGAGGGCCTGACCAGACCTGAAGACATCAGAGAAACCAGACAAAACTGGAATCATTCAGTTTTCTGAATGATGCATCCCATCAGACCTGCTTGGCCATTTAGACGTCCACAAGTCTATGGGGCCGCATGGGATACTAAGGATATTAAAGGAACTGGCTTTTATAAAGCCTTTGACAGTGTTTCTCACAGTATTCTGATTGAGAAACTGGCTGCCATTGGCCTGGACAGGCGCACCCTCTGCTGGGTAAAAAACTGGCTGGATGGCCAGAGCCAGAGGGGAGTGGTAAAAGGAGTTAAATCCAGTTGGAGGCCGGTCATGAGTGGTGTTCCCCAGGGTTCAGTGCTGGATCCAGTCCTGTTCAATATCTTTATTAATGATCTGGATGAAGGGATCGAGTGCACCCTTAGCAAGTCTGCAGGTGACACCAAGCTGGGTGGCAGTGTTGATCTGCTTGAAGGAACAGAGGCTCTGCAGAGGGATCTGGACAGGCTGGATCAATGGGCTGAGACCAACGGGATGAGGTTTAACAAGACCAAATGCCGAGTCCTGCACTTGGGGCACAACAACTCCATGCAGCGTTACAGGCTTGGGGAAGAATGGCTGGAGAGCTGCCTGGTGGAGAAGGACCTTGGGGTGTTGATTGACAGCTGGCTGCTTGTGAGCCAACAGTGTGCCCACGTGGCCAAAAGGACCAATGGCATCTTGGCCTGTATCAGACCCAGTGTGGCCAGCAGGACCAGGGAGCTGATTTTGCCCCTGTACTCGGCACTGGTGAGGCCACACCTCAAGTACTGTGTTCAGTTCTGGGCCCCTCACTACAACAAGGACATTGAGGTGTTGGAGCGCATCCAGAGAAGAGTGTCGAGGCTGGTGAAGGGGCTGGAAAATAAGTCCTACGCGGAACAGCTGAGGGAACTGGTTGTTTAGTTTGGAGAAGAGGAGGCTGAGGGGAGATCTCATCGCTGTCTATGGCTGCCAGAAAGGGGCTGTGAGAGAACGAGTGTTGATCTTGTTTGAGGAAATGGCCATAAGTTGTGCCAGGGGAGGTTCATACTGGTTATTAGGAAGAATTTCTTTACCAAAAGGGTGGTCAAGCACTGGAATAGGCTGCCCTGGGAGGTGGCTGAGTCACCATCCTTGGAGGTGTTTAAAAAAAAGGGATAGATGAGTTTTTGAGGGACATGGTTTAGCAGATAATGGGAGCGGTTGGACTCGATGATCTCAAAGGTCTTTTCCAACTGGAAGATTCCATGATTCTATGATCATAGGCTGATGAAAGATAGGTATAGAAATACTCCGCTTGCTCTTACCAGTCCAGGATTTTTTCCAGTGCTGGATGGGATCCTCAGTGGTGCATTCCCCCAAACATTTTCTTTTTATTTATTCCTTTCAGCTTAACAATGTGTACACAAAGTCCTTCAGTGGTCTTGTGTTCACAGAATCTTCAATTCCTCACCCCACATGGTCATGGGACTGTGGATTTCCAGAGGTCTTTGTGCAAGCATTGCAAGATTGCATATCTTCTAAGGTAAAGATTGCATTCCAGCCAGAGTGGCTCAGAGCATAATATATTCAGAGAAGTCTGGGGGGACTATTGCATAAACTTCCCATTTCCACTTGAATAAATCACATTGCTGAGTAAAGTAAATTGGCTAGGGAACCAATAACAAGGGGCTGCAGTAAAATTTAAAACCTATTAAAGAAATATATGGACCTGTGTAGAGTCTGTGAAATATAACAAAGGCAATAGACATGAATGAAGAGGCAAAGCTAAGCTTTTTTATATAAAGTGCAAAAGAAAAAAAGTGATAGAATTTTTTTGCTTAGAGAATATGTGTTCTGCGGATAGCAAGCAAATGTTTGGACAACTCACTATAAAAAGTAGTATCCAGGACTTCTGTGCATTTAAAACACATTACTGTTACAGATTTATTGATTTATAAAGCTAAAGTAGACAGAAAAGCAATTTAATTCTACTTTGCTTCACTAATGCACATCCATTGTGTATTAATAAAAGACAAAATAAGTAAATAAATTTACAAAGAGATGAAGAAACTGAAGATGTGTGATATGTTGTACCAGAATTGTCAAGTGGAGATAAAGTCCTTGATAAAGTCTTCTGCTTTCAATGTCTGAGTATGTGAAATCATGTTTTTTATAACTAGAGCTCCTGAGCAAAAACAAAAGAAGTCAGTCCTTGGCCTTAGAGCAAAGGGTCACCTGGAGGAACAGGGCGTGGAAGAGTCAGCTGTGGATCAACTGGAAAACACAGTTGTTGTAGCCCAGTTTTTGTGGTCAGCTTGTTTAGACGTTTTTAGCTATGTATAAAAAGACTCTGCAAGTGGGAGAAATGCAACTCAGAAGTGTAAATGAATTACTTATTGGCTAATAAATGCGAAGGACGGATAGGATTTAACAGGCTGTCAGGCTAAGGTCTGCTTCCTGGTGTGACGCCTGTGGAGCCTTTTGCTGGCCTCAGGGGCACTGGGAGTAGAGAGGCCATATCTGGGTGTCACAGGGCTGCCATCTCCCACCTGTTCTGCCCACACCAGTGACTCAAGCGGAAGATCTAATTGACCCTGATGAGCCTAGACTTTGCCATTTGTCCTCATCAGCATCCCTGTTTTCCTCCTTCAGGAGCTCATATTCAGCAATTTTCCCTCCTGAATCCTTGAGTGACTGACCACCCCATCTCAACAGCCCAACCCTTGACTGTACCTTTGTTTTTCTAGCATCCCACTGACTTTCTCACAACTCTATCTCAGCAGACTGTGCTGAGGTTGCACAGTGGAACTTGCCCATGCTGGTCCTGCTGTGTCCGAAGCCTGCCTATTGCCAGGCAAATGGACACCACTGTGAGTGCCTAAGCTGTTGGATACTGGGGTGGTGGAGACGACTCCTGTTTTCCTGCATGCCTGCACAGGGCTGAGCACTGAGCTGTGTGGCATGCAGGAAGGAGCGATGACAGAGCCCAAACACCTCCTCTCTGCCATGGGCCTGGGGCTGACTTACACTTTCCCACAGTTGTCTGCCCACTGATGGGGGAATACTAGCACTGTGCTATATGTGAAACCTGTAAGAGTCAAAGTCTCCCACAGCCACATTTGGGACATTAAAATCACGTTTCTCTGTGGGTCACCCCACAAACTAGAGGCTGCAGCCCTGAGTGTGCTTTAGCTGCTGAGTGCCAGATGTCATGCACACAACCGATTCCTGTCACTGCCTTTTCTAGGTGTTTTCTTGGATGGATGTTCTCATCACCTTCCTGTGCGCTTACATGGAAAGACAGTGATTCACCTCCAGTAATCACTTATTAGATCTGGGCATTGTAGTCCACCAGATGTCCAGCATAGACTGCAAAATACTGATTATGGAATAGAGGAATGTAGAGAAGAAGTGAGGCTGCTTAGGTGAGAAATAAAACCAAGGATGTTTAAAGCAAGGGATTTAAAGGACAGCGAATAGTGCAGAAAAAAGGGGAGTGCAGCAAAATATAAGGAAATAATAGCTTGTCCCACAAACTAGTGAGTTTTCTTTATGCTCCATCTGGAAACAAAAATTACTGATGGCTGTTGCAGTACACATAAAACTATGGGTGAAAGAAGAAAGTGAAGGCTGCAGTTTCTGACTAGACAAGGACACACAACCTTCAGTAAAATGTATATTGCTGGTGACAGAATGAGGTTTTATAGAAATTTTCAGGAATTGTTGACAGAGATTCTGTATTATCAGCAAAGTGTGTAAGAATATTTTCAACATCAATGACAATGTGTTCACATTAGAGAGGTAATACTGATAATTTGTGGAATGAGCCTGTATTAAAAAGACAAAATGCAAAAAAAAAATCATAAAACTGCCATCACTTGGTAGTACTTTATGTCCATGTGTTTCAAAGTACATTAAAAAACTAAAGTCGTTATTCCCATTTTAAAGACAAACAAACTGAAACATGGGGAGCTTGTATAATTTTTTACAGCCTAGACAACACACTAGCACTAAAATCAAGGCACCGGAATTAAGGTGAAAGAATAGGGATTTGAGCTTTTTTCCTCATGGCACTCCTTTTAGCCGACTAAAATGGGCAAGTAGTGACTTATGAGGGAACTAAAATCTTCATATCCAACTGAGGGAGAGATATTGACAGGAAGGAAGAGAGCTGTGGAGCTATATTAAGCTCATAAGTCATAATATCAGTGTAAGATATAACAGGAAGGTATCTCAGCAGGGTTTCGAAGCAGTGCTGCTGGTGGCATTTGTGTCTAAATTAGCAGCTAGAACAGTACAGATTCAATAGGGCAAAAAGCAGAGTTTTCCTTCCCTTTCTTTTCCTCTCTCCTTCAGTCCCTTAAACTGAATATCATGCTGAATTTGTGTGGAACATAGCCTTGCCCGTGTGTCTAGTCCTGGCACCGTTACAATCACTATAGCATTTCTGTAATTAACTTTAAAGAGACCAGGATTTCTCAATGTTCTTCCCTATCTCCTAGCAGTAATATTTTTCCTTGCAGAATGTTTTCTGCAAGTAGTGCAAAAAAGTTGGTGGGATATAATTGTCTAAAACCTGAGGTAAATAAACAAAAGGGGAACTGTAAGACTAATTACAGTAATACAGGCCCTGACGGATCTGGCAGACTCTTCCAAAGGCAACGTCCTGTTGGAATGTTGAAAACCAGATTGAACGAAGTACTAGAAAATAAACTGTGAGTAGTAGTCCTTCATGGGGCCACGCAAATGAGCTAGACCATCTACCTAGGCATTTTCATCTCTGTGGTCCAATGCTAAGATTTGACCCTGTTTTCTTTCCAAAGAGGTTTTATCAGAGTGAGAAATATTTCATCTTTTTCAACAGTAAAATCTTTAAAGTCCAGCCTATCTCCTGAATTTTGCAAATGCAACTTGAGGATTTTAAACAATACCTCTATTTTATCAGTGACAAGCACTGAAGACCAAACATCCACAGAGCAATAAACATTTAATTCATCAGATATGGTTAAGGCTGTTAATGTTCTTTTTCTTGTCACGTAGCCACTGTTCATATTCCTAAGGACTTTCTATTTGCTGTCCACTTTTCATAGCCTTGAAGTAGGGAGGAACACTTCTTCTTAAGGCTGAGCTTAATGGAGATATCTGTAGTCAATATAGGAAAATAAAACCTGTCCTGATGGTTTTGTTTTTCTTTAGTTAGGAGGCAAGGAAGGAAATATGATGTCATCCTCTTACGTTAAACCAGCTCTTCTATAGTTTTAAATTGCAGTGTGTTTTGAAGCCATATATTCAAATAGGGATAGCACACTGTGTTGGCTGTTTCACAAACAGCAGTCCGAGACTCACATGCTGCTGAAGAAAATGTGCTGTTTTCTGCTCTTGACACATCAGAGCCATTTTTATCTGGTTACTACGTTATGCATGCCACAGAACTCCAGTGACAGTAAAATCTGTGACATGCAGAGTGGACTGCGGGCAGAGTATGAAAACTAGCAGATGCTTACTTGAGCAGCTGAAGAGCTCATAATACATTATTTATGGGAAATCAGTATTTGTTTGTAATAACTACATATACATGTCTATCTACCCATTCAAGAAACCAAAGAAGTCGCTATCCCACTGTTGCTGAAAAGCAGAAAGCAGGACCACAGAGACCTTAGTTTACATTGACTAACAGTTCCTTTGGTAATATCTGGGAAGTCACCACAGACAGGTTGGGTTTTGCAGGAAGACTGGCTCTTGAAAAACAGAAGGTGATTTTAACTTGTGGCGGAGATGTAGTTCCTGGACAAACAGATCTTCATTACACAGCCCTGAATGCACTTTCCATTGGGATGGGGATTTCAGTGTAAAAGGCAATGACACGTAGCAGACTTTTTTAGCGAGAAATGCCTTAGCATGAGGCCTTCTTAAGCACAATCAAGTAGGGATGTTGCTGTGGAGGACAGCAGAACACCTGCCTTGCTTAGGAGAGAACTGCAGTGATCCAAGGAGGAGTCCCTGAGTTGAGGGGAACAAGACATTGCCTGGTGAGGCTGAGCGGGGAGCTTACAGGTGTCAAGGGATTCCTGCAGGTAGCTTCTCCTTGAGGTGCTTAAGCAAAGGAGGGGGATTTACTCTTGCTGTGTGCTGAATGTATTACTGTTTTGTCTTTACCCGAGTAAAGATGTGTTTGCTTGCATGCTTTCTCAGAGTCCTCAGCAATGGGGAAATCAGACATAGTGAGGGCATGTGATTTTCTGGCACTTCTTAGGTGGATATTAAAACTTGACTTAATCATTTGCCTCAAGAGATGTGAAATACATTTATGCTGTTGGCTTCTGCTCTCATTAACCACCTGTCTGAGGATTATATGTAGGCATTATATTAAGATAATACAAATTTTTCGTTTTTTCCTACCTCTGAGGCATCCGTATGCGCATACATACACGCACATATAAAAGTACAAAGTGTATGCACACACAAATAGTTATATGGGATTTTCGTGGAAAGTGGGAGATTTTGAGATGAATCTCCACTCCTTTTACTCCAAGTGACACACTCTTTCCGCCGCACAATACTATACATAAAATGAACTGTAGAGAGCTATTTTCCCGAGCAGACGGAAATACTGTGTTTTGTGGGTAGCTGCATTTCAAAGCCAGAAATCTGCATGAAAGACATTTGTCCAGTGCCATCTGGAAAATTTTTTAATTAATATGGAAAATAAAAAATGAACAGAGACCAACAATTTCTTCTTGTTCCAAGGCATAATCCTGCAGGGGAAAAAGTACCCATGGTTATACTTCCAAAGGATTAATAAAGAGAACCTACCATGGATTTATAAAAGTAAAATGAGATTGAGGAAGGCATATTTAAAACATTTACAGTTAGTTTTATTAATTGATTAATTTTATTAATTTGGAATAATTCTGTTTTCTTTAAGCAGAGATAGTAAGAAAGGAAAATGAGAGCAGATGAAGAAAAAATTGTGTGTATTCTGAATGAATTCTTTCTGCCTAATCAAAAATAAGTATAACTTTTGAGGACGAAACAAGGAGATAAGTGTCTCTCTGTTTTGATGCGCATAATATAGGAGTTAATCTGTCTGTCTGTTTAGAATTTGACCACTCTTTTTCCTATCTGAGCATCAAAAGGTAATAAAATTGATTACACCAGAGACTGAGTTTTTTGCCTGTCTTGTAAAGGGTTGTAATAGAATTTGGATGTGGACTTTTTGAACTGTGTCACTTTGCGGTTTTTAAGAGATATTGTCACTTTTTAACTACTGATCCCGTTCTTTATGTGGGTTTTTTGATATATTTTTAAACCAGCAGCATTTATATCCCCATCTTTGGGTGACAGGAGAAATCAAAGGATACTTGTGAACATGAAAGATTTTATTCAATATATCTTTCTATATCCATATACATCCGCATACCCTTCTTGTCTGCTAAAATTGTATCACAAGTTTCAATTTGAGAGTGTGTTTTTACATCCTGGAATAAAGTCCTGGGGTTTTGTCTGTTGCTACAAATTTATCTTACTCTTCCCTTCCTTGCATGGGCTCTGTCATACTTCTATTAATGTCTTAATAGATGTTGAGATCTCAGAATGAAAAGACAATTCATGGTTAAAGAGAAATGGTACATTTTTTATGCTGGAGGAGAAACAAGCAAACTAACTCTGCAAGTGTGAAATCAAAGGCAGAGGGAACATATGTCTCCCATTGGGAACAGGAGCTAACTAATTAAATGTGAGTAAAGGATGTTAACGTTACTGCATGATGCAACATCTGGTCTTAGGTAACATCTTCCCAAATTGGCCAGAAGCTGGGATGGGGATAGAAAAGTTTATGGCTCTGATATGTAGGTTATTATGAAGCTACTTCTTTAATCTGCCCTAACACTATTAGTTAAATACTTACTAAATGCAACACCTATGCCAAAATATAAATTTAGGGAATGCACTTCAAGCATCAAGACAATGAATGTTCACGAGAAAATCTAATTTTATTCCTAACATTATTCAAGTTTGAAAATGATGTTGTGTCTATTTGGCACTTAAAAAAACCCATGAAATGTAGTCTATGGGTTAGTAGAAGATGTTGCTCTGGACTCCAGATGTTTCTCCCTCCTTGAGTATGTTCATTCTGTGCAGAACACTGCAGCTAAGACTATCTTCTTTTTCTTACTCCAAATTTTTGATCAAGAATTTCTAAGTCTGGATTTTTCCCTGACTTGCTCTAATGCTCATCATCAGAATTATGTATTTCATTGCAATTATTCAAGTGGATCCAATGGAGCCAGGTCTGGCTTTCGTCTAACTAAATGTGGAGCTATGAAACATAGTTGTCTACATATGAACCAGATGTCTTGGCTAATGTTATAGCTTGGAAGATCAACTCAATACAGCCAGCAGAATTCAATGTGAGATTCATCTAACCAAAGGTAGGCATTTAGTTAGGATGAGGTGAATTGTGCTCCGTTAGTTGTGACTGTAGCTAACATTGACTTTGTCACACACTGTCATTCTCACTGTGGATAGGTATGTTTAGATTAATATCACCCTAAGTGGGCAGTTGTCAATGATTCTCAGTAGGATTAGTGTAACAATCTTGTTTAAAAAATACTACCTGCTGTCTTGACAATAAGGGTCCAGAAACCCTCTGTCAGATCTGGAGTGAGGAAATTTCTGTTTCTCTCTTCATATCCAGTCTTCTCTTTCTCATGTTTCATTGTTTTTCTCTGTTCTTCTTCTTTGTGCTTCTTCCATCTTTCACTTGTATGTTGAATATGACTTTATGGCAGCAAAGGAGGAATGTTTTCACTTCTTCTCTGAGCCACCGCTACAGACAGACCTTTTTGCTGAATTTGGTCTATTTTGTTCCAGTATCTGAAGTGTTATTTTGAGTAAGGGACCAACTCGGATGTTAAAATGGGTATATGTCTGTTCTTCTAGAGTCTTAGAATATGCATAAGGAATAGTACTGTTAAACTTCTTTCAAAACTTTGTAGTGAATATGTTTGATTGACAAGGACTTATGTCTTACTCACTGCCTGTTTTTATCTGTTGAGACTGTATATTCATCAGGATAAGTGTTGGGTTTGGATTCCTTATCCACCTTATCATCCCCATCACACTCTAAAAAATGGGTAGGTGGATGGGTGAAAGAGGGCAATTTAACTACTTTGCTCTCAAGGTTTATATTTATTCATATATTTATTCATCATAGAATCATAGAATGATCTGGTTGGAAAAGACCTCTGAGATCATCAAGTCAGTCCAACCGTACCTGTCCCCTTACTAAACCATGTCCCTAAGAAACTCATCTACCCGCCTTTTAAACACCTTCAGGGAGGGTGACTCAACCACCTCCCTGGGCAGCCTGTTCCAGTGTCTGACGACCCTTTCAGTAAAGAAATTTTTCCTGATGTCTAATCTGAACCTCCCCTGGTGCAATTTATCGCCATTTCCTCTCATCCTATTGCTTGTCACTTGGAGAAGAGACCAGCACCCACCTCACCACAAGCTCCTTTCCAGTAGTCGTAGACAATGATGAGGTCTTCCCTCAGCCTCCTCTTCTCTAGGCTAAAGAGCCCCAGTTCCCTCAGCCGCTCCTTGTAGGTCTTGTTCTCCAGCCTTAATTTAATCCTTATTCTGCAGAGCATAGAGGGAGCTATTATAATAAGGACAGTGAACAATACTCTTGCAATTACAACAAAAATAAGTGTATGAATTTTCTGTGCAGATGTAGAGACGTGATTTTGGAGGTGTGAGCATTAAACAATGGAAGTTGCCAATTAGACAAAATGTTAAAACACGTATAGCAGCCAACACATGTACAATCTCACTCTACTTAGGTATTTAAAGTGCCTTTTGGATGTGGGCCTAGAAATGAAATTTCATAGTAAGTATATTTCTTATACTAAATTATATTTGTATTTAATGATATTTTTTCTGCTTATATGTTTAGCTTCTGATTTTTTCCTATAACCAAAATTAAAAATTACTGCTTTTAGTTATGAATATATATATTGATGGGCCAGATCAAACTTCCTTACTAACCAAGTCATACTGAAGCTTGTTCTGAAATTTTCTAAAAATATGGACAGATGGTAATTTAATCTAGATATACTGAAAAAACTCAATCATCTTGCTTTGGGAAAGAATATGTAAGAAATTATTTTTGAGAAGTATGAATTATGAATGTAGTTTCTTATAGATAATGTTACGTCATAAATATTGCTGTTCATTTTAAGCTGGCATGCATTTTCATGCAGGTATTGCAAGGGTGATTTACACTTTCCTAGAAATGCAAACACTTCATTTTCTGCTAGTGTGGAGATAATGCCAAATGCCTGCTCATTCCAATACATGCTGTTTGTAACTTTGGCTGCAGCAAAGCAGCAGCTTTATTTAACTTCTGTCTCTAGGGTCCATTCTAACACCAGTTACTGGAGAAAATATCCTTACTTCCAGCTGTTGAATTTAACTTTACAAATAATGCTTAATATAATAACGAGAAAGTAGAGGTAGCCAAGTGGATACATCATTCTCCTCTGCCAGTCTGCTCTGTGTAGTGTCTATCTATTCTTCTTCTGAGAATAAAGTAGCCATTGTGGAAAAATGCTACTAAGTGAAGGTGAAGTGAAGCCCATGAAGTTATCTGAATATTATCTGAAGATTAGTTGCTATTTTATAAATGGCAGAAATGGATTTCAAGAATTGCAAGGTGTAAAAGAATTTAATATAAAATCAAGCCACTGTCCTTGAATTCTTCATACTTCTTTAGGTATTGCCTGTGACATGAGTTGTCAAGAATTTAGAGGAATAACTAAAGTTTCAGAAAATAACTTTCTGTGGAAGCTTTCAGGAATGGTCTTTGTATATCTAGGTAAGCTATGATTCTTTGAAGACTTTGGACACTTAGAAATATATTTTTAAATGGATTTTTATGTTTTGTTATATTTTTTAAAAAAAATTATTTCTTTCAAGAAGGGATATCTGTGTTTTCATGCAGTTAAGGAGAATATATGTTACAAAAGAGGGAAACTGTTACTATTCTCCAGTTACAGCTCCACTGGGGAAATCTAACCAGGTTTTACTCTTTAGAGATAGGCAGGATGACAATAAAATGGATTAATACTATGCAGAGTAGAAGAAATAGAAAAGCAGTACAGAGATGAAGAGTTAAAATAACTTTACCGTCACGTTTAAATAACTTGTAAAATTATGTTAAGGAAATGGACAGAATGAACCACTTAGTTATCTAAATATAGACATGTATTGTTGTTTTAGATACTGAATAGTAGATATGACAGCAAAACCCCAACTGTCTGGAACAGCAGCCACCTGTAAGACAGTAAAGCATCTAAAATGGCACTAGACATCATCCACATTCAGGCAACTGAATCCCACCCCACTTTGATTTGATAAAAATATTCCAATATGAGTTTAGAAAACATTAAGCAGCTAAAATATCACATTTGTACTGGAGATCTCTTTTGCTCAATGTAAATACAAGTTCTTATAATGATCTGTCAACATGACCCTTATTGTATGAATAGCTGGAGGAAATTTGGAGACTATAAAACCAAAAGATTCATTTGACCTGTGACACAAGAGACTGAGAGATTCTTGAGGCCTCAATACTGTCCCCTCACATTTTGACCCAGTGCCTAAATATGCTTAGATACGCCTCACAAAATATCTCTTTTTCCTTGAAAACTCCTAAATTATTTCCTTGATAAGATAGGTAGAAAATAAAGCTTCTGTCCAGAAATTAGTTTTTTACATAGCTGACTGGCTGACGTAGTGAAAGACCAATCATACCTAAGAGAGAGGAATTAATCTATTTTGAAGGTTTAAATAGCTATGAAAAAGTTCTGCTGCTGCTGTTTTGTTTGGATGAAGTGTTTCTTTATTGTGCTTTTCAGTTCTTGTCAAGGGCATTCAGAGTGCTAACTGACCATCCTGCAGCATGGAATTTTAAAATGAGAATAAATAAACACTACCTTATTTAATGCAGCAAGGTGATTTTCCAATAAAGAGGAATGAATAGCATGTCATCTGGCAAAATGTCATGTTGGCCTCTTATGTTAAAGGAAAAGAAATTCCCACAGAATATCTATCTTAACTGTTACTGTCTTCTCATAGATGACAAACCCATGTGGAAAAAACCAATGTATTTTTAATACGTAACAACCTCCTAGTGCAACATGTGTTCTTGAGGCCAGGCAGAAACCAGATGTGAAGATCTCCATGTGCATCACTGGGATTGCAAAGGACTAGGAAAAAACCTAGTAAAAAAACCTTCCCCACTTGGAGAAGATGCATCAGATAGCGAAGAGCACCTTTACATGCTGCAGAGAAATGTCCTTCCTGGATGTGCGTGGTTAGGAGAAGCAAAGGCTGCCTAAAGAAAAGGAGAGAGGCCATTTAACTTCTCTATTCTTCTAGACCTGTAAGCACTAACACATTGCAAAAAAGATCATCTTGTTTTTCTGTTCTATCCTGCCCCCCAAAACAAACAAACAAACCAAATAATTAAGCGCACACCCATATTTTAATGTTATGTGATCATTCCGATGCAACTACCAGTTTGGATAAAATACTTTGTAATCTTTGTGTGATGCTACTGATGTGGATTTCTAGTTGCAATTTATTTATTATAATGAAGACCAATCAAGATAAAAATGCTCAAATCAATGACTAATGGAAAATTTAGAATTCACCTCTGCCACTTCTGTATTCATATAAATTCGGAGTTGTTTCACTGCAGTCATTGAATTATACCAGTCTAAATCTATATATTTGCTATTTGATAAGCAACCAATGATTCAAGCACATTTTGATTTTGATTTGCTTGTCCTCATCGTCGTTAAGACTTTAGAATGACATTTATGCCAGTGACCTGAAAAAGAATGTTATTCCACTTAAGAAGATATGTCAACACTACTGTGTGGTATTGGAACGGGTGAATATTTTTTTAGTCCAGAAATTTTCATGTTGACATTTTTCAGGTAGCAAATTAATCGGACAAAGGACAGAATGGCATTTAAAAAACCCAAACTTCTGCTAACATTGTTATTGCCAGCTTCTAATTCGGCAATGACAAGTGTGTATTTTTCGCAGTAGAAGATTTTATTTTTCAGCAACTGGGTTCTCTGAATGAGCTTACAATGAGAAGCTGAGCGCATGCTGCTGACATTCACTCTGAGCAACACAAATGATCAAATGCTGGTAATTCTACCAACAGACAAATTTTTTCTAACTCCCAGTTGCCTGAACATTTATTTCACTGATATGTTTGCTTCTGCAAATTACAGAACAAGGTCTTCTTCGAACAAGAGGATTCCAAGATCAACTTGCATTTTTTACGGACAATGGCTGCCAACCAACTACACCAAACAATCTGAAGACAACACTGAAAAATTAGAGATTTCTTTGTCAAAATTAAGAGATTGTTTGGTATATCTGCTTGTTTTTCTATACTAATGCATTTGATAATTCGTAGACTACTTTGAAACTTCCAGCTTTATTTCCGTAGGGATTCTGAAATAGCACTCTGTTCCTAAGAGCTCTGTAAAATAACTTCAGAGACTTGTTTTCTTCTAAAGACTTGAGGATCCTGAGTGTATGCAGGGTCAGGTTCAGTCTCTAAGCATTTTTTCCCATGCCTTTTAGGTATCTTACAAAGTTGAGAGCCAATAAGAAATGGGCACAGTTTTTTGGGGAGAATTTCATCTGGCTTCAGCTGGGCTTCAGCTGGGCTCTAGCTATTGTACATAGTGGGCTTCACTCTGTTTTTACCTCTTTTATTTTCTACCTCTTTTATTATGCACATACATAAATATGAAGGGGCTTCGTTTAGAAATTCACTTACACCAGAGAGAAGTGACATTGTGACCATGTCACTTTGTAGCTCCTGCACTGTGGCTCATGTAATCTCCACACAAATGTTCTGCAGGGACATGGCTGCTGCTCCCACTGCAGCAAGAACTGATGTGGTGTCCATGGACTCAACTCCCAGCTCTGGAGTAAGTAGCTGGTTAGCCAGCATCACCATATCATTGATGGAGAAGTTTTTATCAACAGACATTTAAGAGTTGCCTATGGCATTTTGGACAACAACGCCACATTTAGGCCTCAATAGGCACTGTTACAGTTAAGCACTTTGGAAGGGCAGAAAATTTAGGCAGCTAATGATAGATTTGTTTAGTACCAGCTAGTTTGAGAAAGTTGGCCCTGTTATATATAGCTTTTATTATTTCATGCTCAGGCAATGTATACAGGCAATGAAAATATAGAGAAATACAGCAAATAATGAGGGAAGTTGAAGATACTAAATACCAGTCCTTACACTGCCAGAGCCGTGAGGCGGATGGGCAGACCCCAGCAAGGCTCTGGCTGATGAGCTCAACATGGCAGGGGCGAGTAGGGAGGATGGTGCTGGGGAGCCTGGGGAGTCACTGTGGGGCTTTACTTTCCCAGCCATTATCTCCCTGAATCCACCACTCTCAATCATCATCTCCTTAAACTGCTGCCTCTCCTACAGAGCCACACCAACTCCTACACACAGTCTGGTGCAAACTCTGTGCTGCTGTGGCAAGGCTCTTCTCAGGGCTGGAGAAGGAAGTTCGTTATCCCCAGTCACTCCCAAAGGACTCTGCCACTTAAAATCCTTTTACATTAAATTTAGACTTGTGCAATGTAGGGGAAATGACAGCAGAGGCCAGGGCAGGACAGACTAAAATTGTTAAGCACTTTGTGTGAGCCTGTGTCAGGGTCAATGCACCCACTGCCTGCAGGACCCTGGCTGGGACCGGCAAGGGGCTGCAGGAAGTGGAACAGAAAACTTCTGTGATGGAGGCCAGAGCCAGCTGCAGCAGATGTGAGATCTCCTCTTGCACCCAAGCAGGACTAAGATACTACTTTTTATCAGAAGATGACCCAGTTTCAGTAGTCAATGTCAAAGGCAAAATGGTAATACAGGACTGTTCGGGAAACATGTGAGAGTCATTGCCTGCTTACTGTGCTTAATCTAGTGAGTAAGCATCTTTCATATATTTAAGATTCTGGCCTCTATTTAATTATGTTTTCAATTACTTTGCTTTATGACTACTTACAAACAGATTTTCTCTGAAAAATGTAATGACTTCAAGCTAGTAATACATAAATCACTGACAAAAAATTGAATGATGCCTTAATAGAATTAATTGGTAATGAAATTTCTTTATCAAAGTCAGATAATACAAGTGATTTATATGCATTGCCATTGATGCCAAGAGAATATTCTTACCATCTCTCTTGAAATTCTTTAGACTGGTGCTATGGTGTCCAGACGCATGCTTTACTGTTGTTTCAAAAGGGAAATGAGGCTACTTCCAGGGTTCCTTTATAAACTTCCAGATAAAAATAATTTTTTTAGAGGGCTATGTAATAATCCTCTATAAAACATTGTTCAGCTAAAATAAATTAACGTGCTGATACATTAAAAAATATTTCTTTATGAAATTAAGATCGGGACATGGTTAGCAGAAATTATGTAATGTATGCTTCTTCAGGCAAAAGCTGCAGTTATGGTAGGGGTTTTTGAGGGTGAGAAACATTATTATGGAAAATTTTAAAAAAATTCCTTCCTTTTGTAAAAACCAGCAAGACAAATTTGTCACAGTTAAATATTATTTTATATAGCTAGGCAAGATGTTTATTCCTTTTGAAGTGATAGCATTCAAATGGTTTTATATTATCCCACCTTCTCCCTAAACTCTTCCCAAAGGAAAATTTTAAAGAGTTTTTTCTCATCAGAGTTCATTTATTCTGATAACCAATGTTATATGGATGTTGTGTGGCTATGAGTTGACTAAACACTCACTGAAGTTAAAAACAAAGTTTATCATCAGGATCTTTCTCTACTACAGAGAACTTTGCAAGCACTGGAAATGACTGCATTGCATTATATACCTTAGAACAGAGCGTGTCTTACACATCAGCTTTTGCTTTCAAAGTTAATTGAACAGAGAGTACCGAAAGGCTCATATTGGTCTTCGAATTATCTACTTGTCTTATTCAAACTTATTTTACATGCTGATTTTCTGGCATGGGAGTGCTCAGGCCCATCTGCTGGTGTGCTGTTGTGTTTCTTCACATCATAAACTGATGCATCAGTTGCAGATGAGCAAAGCACTGAGCCCACTTCAATCCATGTGCAAAACATGGGTATACGAGCTTGCTAGGAATAATGAGCTGCAAATTATGTCTATGTGATTCCAAAAAAAGGGCTGCAGCAGGAATATTTGACTTCATACCATTAACAAACACTTTTACCCTTAGCTACCTTTACTGCACATTCCTTTCTTTCACGTTTTCAGAGGAAAGGAAAAGCAGTTCTCTGGGTTATTTGAGAACTCAAGCCTCTGCATAGCTGCTCTCTTTGACAACTAAAAATAACTGAGTTTTCAATACATTTTTCAATACAGTCTTTCTTTGTCACTCTGAACGATCAGTTAGAATAGTGAAGTTCTGACATTTTTTGTCAAAATCAGAAGATGTCATAATATGACTATCACATTCGGGATGAAGCATGCCCAAATCCATACCTTTCATCCCCAGTTACAGCAGTAACATTCCTGTTCTTTATTCCCTCTATCTCCTCCTCTTAGAAAGAAGCAAATAGTACTATTTTTCCTCTCTTCCTCTCCCTCTACCCAATATAAACTAGAGATTTCACAGATGGACCACATCTGCAACTGCTCAATATTTCACCAACACAGAAATGGGACTTACAGAATTCTGCATAAACCAGCACAAAACCAAACAAATAAACAAATAAAACTGATTTTCCTGAAATGCTTCATGCAAAATGAAAAAAATACAGAGGGGGAAATAATAGAATCCAAATCACAAGGAGAAATGTCTTTCTGCTGACTAGCTCATCTGTGTAAGGAAACCCTCTGTGAAGCAGCTCCTAAGATAGATTTTTAAGAGAAAAAGCACCTCAGATAACCCCTTTGGGGAAAACTGTTCTCTATCTGATTCTAAATGAGGAGGTTTGCATTAGAAGCTGGTGAAATACATCCAGGCTGACACTTAAAAATGTGGGTGAAAAATTATATGACAGAAAAAATGGCACTGGATAGATCAAGAAAATATGTTAATGCATTTTTGCCTGAGCTCAAAATGTGCATGGGATGTGTAGTCCTTCTTTGTATCCTCTGTCCCTTTACCTTGTTACAGGGAGGATCTGTGACTTGCTGCAATAAATGATAAAACTCCCATAGACTTCCAAGTGGAAAGGATTGCCATCCTTTGGAGAGGGGCTTCCTTATCAGACTGTGCAGAACAATAGTACAAGGACGTCTTCATGTCCCCAGGATCAGGAAGTGATACAGTAATGCAGCTCGGAAACTAGTGAGAATAAACAGAATCCGACTCCTAAGGCACCTACAATCCTACTTTTGCTAATTAGAAGAGTATAAAAAGGACAGAACATGCAATCAGGCTTTGAATACATTCTCCAGCACTCTTTCCTGGGAGGGCTGAAGGGAATTATTCTGATAAGAAGCAAAATATAACGGATGTTTTTCTGATAGATTTATTGTATTGAAATAAGCACAGAGAAAAGCCAGTCCTGAAGAAGAGGTTTTTTTTTAAATTTCTTTCAGTGTATTTCACTCACTGACTAAACTCACCAAACTTCCCAAAATACACTTTAAGACCCTTTAATGGGATGAAGTTTAACAAGTCCAAGTGCCGGGTTCTACACTTTGGACACAACAACCCCATGCAGAACTATAGACTGGGGACAGAATGGCTGAAGAGTAGTCAAGTGGAAAGAGACTTGGGAGTGCTGGTGGACAGGAAACTCAACATGAGCCAGCAGTGTGCCCAAGTGGCCAACAGGGCCAATGGTATCCTGACCTCCATCAGGAATGGTTTGGTCATTCCTGCATCAGGAATGTGTGAAGGGGCTGGAGCATAAGCCCTATGAAGAACAACTGAGGGAGCTGGGGTTGTTTAGCCTGGAGAAGAGGAGGCTCAGGGGAGGCCTTAGTGCTCTCTATAACTACCTAAAAGGAGGTTGTAGGTAGGCAGGGTTTGGTCTCTTCTCTCAGGCAACCAGTGACAGAACAAGAGGACATGGTCTGAAGCTTCGTCAGGGGAGATTTAGGCTTGATATTAGGAAAAATTTTTCACTGAAAGGGTGATTGGCCATTGGAATGCGCTGCCTGGGGAGGTGGTAGAGTCATCGTCCCTGGAGGTGTTTAAAAACAGACTGGATGAGGCACTTAGTGCCATGGTTTAAATGACGAGTGGGTGCTAGTGTTGCGTCATAGGTTGGACTAGATGATCTCAGAGGTCTTTTCCAACCTCGTGATACTGTGATACTGTGATACTGTGATACTGTGATACTGTGATACCCGTATAATCAACAGTGCCTTAAGATACACTGATTGAAAGACAGTGCATTTCAATGTTTTCATTAGGAGAATTTTGTCTAGGATGAAAAAGGAAAAGTGATGTAGTATTTAATTTTATTTACCTCCAAGAGAGATTATCTGAGCCATGCACTGTAGAGGAGGCACTGACGACTATTCATTGTCCACACTGGTTCTAGTTGTTGGATTACCAGTGGCACAACTAAAGAATCATTGTCATGTCAGTGAAAAAGGAGGAGTCAACACAGACTGGAAGACTTGATCACAATTGTGCCTATGATGTTTTAATGGTTATACAACGTGTGAATACTGTTAAGTCTTTGTAGAAGTCATGCAATGTTTTCTGTAATTGTCTATAGCTGTCACATTTGCATTAAAAGAAATGCTATTTCTAAAAGCCAAGAGTTAACTAAAGTTTATTAACTGTAGTTATAGCTATGCCACCTGAGGAAGCTGTAATTACCTCAGGTTTTAGCCTGGGATGTGCCTCATCATATTTTGATAACTTTAGCCTAAATTAATCACTTTTCATTCTCAGACCAGCGGGACTACCTATGCAGAGGAGCAAAGTACAGGATGTACATGAAGTACAGGACCACTGCTCTTCTCCTCCTAGTCCCATCACCTCATCCCGCCATGGACAATTCAATGGGGATACCCTTTTTGTAGCACTTAGACCCTGTGGTTGAATTTACAGCAGCCTCTAAGCTGGACTACAAGAAAACTTGTGCGTAGGAGATGAATAGTGAATGACAGGCCAGGAAATCAACTAGGCTTCACATAAATTCTACCATTTTAACAGACTGTCTGTCTGAAGAAGACTTTTTAAGCACATTTTGATTTTTTATCTAAGCAGAACTATACTCTTCACAGTATGTTCTGGCTCTGCAGCAAAATACAATCATATATACTGAGCACTAAGAAGCATTCAGCTAGCTTAGATAATGTGAAAGAGAAAGATATGTTTACACCTCAAGGCTTAACTTCTCTTAAACCTGTATTAAAAACACCCACCATGCTTAAAAACCTGACAGTTGTCTTCATTTTTGCCCAGGGATTCACACTTAGAGCTCTGTAGTGAGCAGGGTAACAGGAACAGATTTGCAGCAAATTGTTCCTTTCCTTCCTGACAATCAGCAGGTGCACAGGGCAGAAGGAAAGCAGGTATTCTATTTTTCCAGAGTTTTAGCTCCTTGTAATTTCCCAAGGCCCGCAAAAATAATGATGAAGAGATCAGTGATTCAGTTACAATGTTTTTCCAGTGAGGAAGCCTCTGGCCTTTCGTATTTTACAAACTAAGAGGGAGAGTATTAAAAAGGCACTGATAAAAATAAAAGATCAAAAATAATATAGAGTTTGTCATTTAACTTCTGGGTTTTATTATACTTTGGATGAACGCAAATATGTAGCTTCTTTTTCTCCCTTGGCTCTCACTAACAAAAAGAAAAAAAAATGATTCCAGCAAGTTTTAAAGTGCCTCCCATTTGCAATGACTTTTGGAAAACTGTGTAGACCTGTAACCATCAAACACCAAGAGATGTTACATTACCCCCTTGCAGCTACTGAATCTATGTGAGAAAGCAGTACAACAGATGGTAACTCCAGCTAGTCTTTGCTATGTTTACTTTGTATGTTTACATACAAATGAATGGATTTTATTTATTTATTTGGTTTTGCATTGCCAGCTCTGCCCAGACTTGGCAACTGAAGAAATACAAATGACATTTGTTACCATAAATGAAGCCTGCTGTGAACGTCCCCTTCTCAGCTGAGATGGGACATGGAAGAGTTGGTTAAATCTGGGTCCTTGTCCCTGTTAACAGTGCCTTCCTATCTGTGAAGGATGTTGGATGCCCGGATCTTTTAGTGAAACACCTGAATTCAGAAACAGAAATTATTTTAACAGTAAATATCAAGCAAACATAATACTGTAACAACAATCCTCCTTTTCTCTTTAGAGGAATTGCATTTGTCCCTCTAAACATGAAAATTTTAGCTTGGTCTAGTGGTTTATGTCCTATTTTTGGACTGATGCATGAGCCACATAATTATTTACAGGTTTCTCTCCAAGAAGATTAGGTTTATTGCTGAGATGTTATCAAAGCCTGAACTGTGCATTATTAATGCATACAATGTGTAGAAGCATCCTGTATAATTACTTGGACTTCAGTAGTCATGAAATGCCCCAGAAAGAAAGAAAAGCCATAGTGGAAGAATTTCCCCTACCATGTACAGCAATGTCCAGAAAGTCTCCTTCCCTCTCCTTAGTCTTGATGTTCTCTGGAATGGATTTTTCCTATGACTAAAGGGTTGTTACCACCTCCTTGTCCCAGGGATTGTTCCCAAATTGGAGTTATTTAGTGTCTTTCCATGTCATCAGATATGAGTGTAGTTGTGCAACATCTGCATTTGTATTGTGGCTGCACCATTTATCTTTCTGTGCCACTCTTTAGATATTTTACCCGCTTTTCCTCTTTGCCATCTATTCTACTGCAATTATTCAGAACAGCAACTCTCATTTGAATGTGCAAAGATGAAATCCACGTGAATTCCTTTTAAAGCAGCAACAGAACCATGATACAGAAGCAAGCTCCAGCATCAGATTACTGTTGTTTCATTTCTCACATTCTCATTGAGCCTGCTACCACTAGCCTGGTAGAACAATTTGTTTTAACACCTTCCTTGTCACTGATTTTATTCTTTTGCCCCTAATAAGTGGATGTTAAAAATGATCTCATAACTATAATTGATCACAGCTTTTGATATCTTTCTCATTTGTCATTTTATCTGTTAATTATAGATGTATTTTGAAATTAGCGGTTTCCAGGTCAACAAAGTTTCTCTCCTTCCATCCAGCAAGTGAGCTCTTCTTGAAAGCTGGCCAGTTGGCTTTGGTTTTTTACCTGGGTCTGAGTTTCCAGTGGAAGTAGAAGGCTTGTATTAATTTCATAACTGTTTGCATGAAGGACGATTACACTGGAAGTGTATTACATTTATACTGAGCTTTCACAATAAGCAGAGGACTCTTTTGGTCCTGTCTGTCCTTAGCTGAAAGCATTTATTTGATGTTTGTGTAATACTGTAGTACCCAGAAAAGATACACATCTCGCACCCAGGAGTGTGAGAAGCAGTAACTGTGCCTAGGTTTTTTGTAAAGATTGAGATACATCTAGGGAAAGGTCAACAATCTGTCCTGTCTGTTTTATGTAATTCTAAAATTTTTGAAGCATCTGTCCCATATGACATTTCATTCCAGAAATGAGCCTTTAAAAATACTGGAAGAGTGATGGGATTTAAAAAATACAGTTAAAACCACATTTTAGGCCCTTTTGCTGAGGTCAGTAGCTCTTGAAAGAAACCTGTTTCTCAGTCAGTGTTGGATGAGGGATTTACAATAAGGATTTTTTTTTTTTTCATATCCAAAAGGTAAGTTAAGGCAGGCAAGTTGGAGAACAAGGATAAGGCAGATTGGAGCTGCTGGGGGTCAAGGCAGTTCAATGGTGCAGCAGAGAGCACTCGGGATCCTCACTCACACTGGAGGTCCTTACCCATCTGCTGTGAAGCAGGAAGAGCATCTGGGGCACCACAGCCTGGTGGGAAGGACAGTGATCTAGGAGAGAAACTGCCATGTGGGTCATCGTCCAGCATGGTGAAAAGGCAACAGTCAAGAAAAAAAAAAATTATATATTTTTTAAAAATCATTCTCCAGTCATGTAATTTGATCCATTTGATGTTATTTGCAAAGTGCAACCTCTGTGTGTCACAAATTTAGTTCCTGGTTAAGAGGTTTGAAATTGTGGGTCTTTCAAAATTGTACCTTCTTCACTGGAGCATGCTAGAAGACAAATGTTTTGATTCCTGCCTGAAGAAATAGAGAGAGTTAATAGATTAGCACTCACAAATGCGGGAGGAAGCCTATGAATAAACTCTCTATGCCATTGCATTTGTATGAACAGCTAATGTAGTTGAAAGTAAAATAAATCACAAATTAGAACTGCAGAGCTTACAAGGATATTCATAAATGTAAATAGTTGTAGAAAAAAATAAAATCTTTCAGAAGCACAACTGAGGGAAATGAAAAGATACAAATAATTCAAACAAGCATCAAAGGCCTGAATTTCTGAGGAGCTGTTGCTAATGAAGAAATAATTGACTTCACAGAGCAGCTATGCTAATCAACTGTGCTCTATGGATGATAATGAAGTATTTTTTATGAATGCCTAATGAAGACAAAACTGGTAGAACAATGAATAATAATGAAAACTGAAAATCTCTTGGAAATTAAAGGAATTGTGAACAAATACTTTTATGCTGTACTAAGAAGAGTAATTACTTAAGTGCTTTTCACATTTTCAAGAACAAGCAATATAAAGTCCCAATTCTCTACAGTATTTAAGCACAAGTTTAAGCAGAGCACTGGATAAAATTTAGGTGGTGGTAGGCAGAATAATGGCTTGGTATCCATGGAGAGAAACACATCCATACATAACCGAATGCAGGGTCTAATATGAATAAGCATGACGTATGGCTGCAGTGCTGGGCTGTAGGGGAAGCTAGTGGGCAAATGAACTGTACCGTGCACGATTGGCAACAAGCTATGACTGCCCCCAAAATTTGGCAGCCAATAGATGCTGTTGAAAATATTAGGAAATATTTTGCAAGCTCCCAAAATACAACACGGTGTTTGCAGTCAGATCTACAGAACCAAAATACCCCTAAACAGAGAAAAGATCATACAGACTCCTACTTGCAGACTGTAAATTTTACCATCAAAAGCTGTAGACTTGGGAAATATTAAAGGTACGTACATGATGCTGCACAAATTTCTAAGATTAAAGTATTTTTCAGTGCAATTAAAGATATGTTGTACAGCATCTATAAACATGGGTGTAGTTACCTGCTATTTCTTTCTTATATTGACCTTCAGCTGTTTTTTTAATCTTTCTTTATTTAAAGTTTTCAACTTTCAAACTTCTAGTAAAAATATTGTTCTTTACATCAATGTTTGTTTTCAACAGTTCTCAAAAATAAAATAAAACAAACAAAACATAAAATTAAAAAAAAATTGCAGAAAATAAAATAAAACAAAGAGGTTTGCAGTTACTCAGGTGTGCCACGAGATGTCAGACGCTGCAAATGTTGGTTTCATAAAAAACAGTCACAACTTTTAATAACACATCCTTTTTTCTCTGCATATCTGGGGATTTTTATTTGTGATCTTTTCTTTATACCTACCAGGCACAGCTGTATCATAGCAGAAGCACTTACGTTCTACCATAAATAGTGAAACCCATTCCATGGGAATAACCCTATATGAATTATTACAGCTACTAAAGATAGAAATAAAAATTTTTTTACAGAAACTGTATCATGTTAATGTAGGATTTAAAATGTTTTCACTGGGAAGCCAGCAAAATTTTTGCTCATGATTCTGAATCGTAATTTTTATTTTTCTCCAAAAAGCTCAGCTAGTTTCTCGAATTTTTTTTTGTTCCTGTTATCTTGCAATATAATTTGCCTCCAACTTCTTATTCATCTGTTGAAATGTTCTATTATTTTTCAAAATAAGCCTCTGTCTCTTGAGAGAATGAGATCAGTGTTCACTGTCTGAGCCTATTCATAGGTTTTCCGCACAGCATTCATCCCATGCTGAGGAATGTAGGACTCAGCCCATGATCAGAGCTGTTCCTGCCTGCCTGCAGCAAGATCCTCAGGCCTTAGAAGATGTAGTATCCTTTGCTAGTCTAGAGAGGGAACCTTGTTCCCCCAAAGATGTCATGCTGACCTCACAGGAAACTGATTAAGCTCTAAACCAGCACTTCTTTTCAGAACAGCTTTTGTATTGACTCATACATCTGTGAGTATTGCTGTTCACTGTATGTATTACTAACTTCTTATAGTCTTTTTCCTTGTTCTTGGTCTGTGCCACAGTCACGCCTGGATAACACAAAAAATTGTCAGTTAACAAGCTCACCTTAAAGTCTGCTCGAGCGGCTGCACAGCACATGAAGATACTGCCTGTGCTTGGGGACTTATTAAAATGTGGCTCACGCAAGCTAAGAATAGCATCAAGGGTTTGGTGGCAAGAACTTCTGCACAGGTTGCATTAAATCTTCTGGGAAAGGACATCCCATGTTTTGCCAGAGGAGAGCTTTAAGCACATGCTGAGCTGCAGGAGTGCAGGATCCCACCAGGCACAGACCCGTGCAGCTTGCTGAAGATGAGAAGGCTTAAACTTGACCTTCTTTTTAGTTGAGTGCTTATGTTCTTTGCTGGACTGGAGCCTCAGGCTTTCGTGCCTCCAGCAGCAAGCTTTTAATCTTCCATTTTGGCATCAGATCTGGGCCATTCTCTGGTTAAGTGATCAATATAGAAATCTTGTCATCTAGGGTAGTAACATAAACTTTTTTCTCTTGCATTTCTGTGTAGCTTCCTTATGATGACAATGAGAGTGTAAAATATGTCGACAGAGATGCTGTTACTCTAAAACCAACAATATAACCTTGATCACATCATTGCAACATTTGTTTAGCAGAAACGTCATCGTATGAGGTATATGCTTTAAATTTGTCCAAAACATGTATGAGAGTTATTCTGATTATCTTCTCATACTTCCAGTTGAGTGGGCAGCTATCCACTGTCTTCTCTTTGTTCAAATCACATTGCTTTTTTTTTTTCATCTAACGAAACCATCCAATGAGATAATCGCTTTTCAGTCTGAGGGCAGTCTGGAAATGAATAGATGAAACTAATGAAATCCTAATGGCCTGTGAAAACAAACCTTTTACTGTGACATTTTAAATTTCTTAATAGGTTCTCTTGCTTCTGTTGCTGTCTGAGTGCAGAATATGGGCACAGTATGTCAAGTGAATTTGTTTCTTACTAACACCTTCCTATATATCAATATGAATGTTGCAGGTGCCTTAAGTGAGACATTGTTCATATAAGTGGGTAAGAAAATAAATAGAAAGATATTTAATGCATGCCTTTAAAATCTGAAGAGCTCTTATTGCATTTTGGATTGATAATAGAAACCAAGACTATAATTCCTACTTGTCTGTGTTCATGCTTAAGATGAGGAGGCAGGATTTGGCACATACTGACTATCTACCCAAAAAGAAAAACATGTGACATTTTCAATTTTGACAGCTTAAAAAAATAGACCAGCACAGCCAAGACTTATAGTATGACTTCAGTTATTTAATTTATGGGCTGGCTTGTCTAATGCCAAGCTAAAGTGGTGAAGCACTTAACCGAAGTAAGGCAGATGGTCAGTGAATCAACATTTCTGTGTAGAGTGATGCTTTTATCCATTTTTTTTTTCTGTTCTCTTAGCATTATTACGACAGTATTGATCCAAGCATTGCATTTTGTATCAATTTACATCACCTGATATTGTATGATCAGGATAAGAGCAAATTTAATCTTTCTCCAAGAAAGATACAACTTTAATAAGCCTGCTGGAGAAAACATCTGTGGCAATTTTCATGGAAAACTGGAGGTCAACCCTCTGTTTACATGCATATTCAAACCCTTTAAAAGCATTCTTCTCCATACTCATTTCTGTTAGATTACCTTTCAAAACATTTTGTTCCTTGCTGATTAGGATGTTGTCAGAGTTCCATAATGCAGAACCTCCTGTTCTGAGCACAACTGTATTAAACAGTACCAAACAGACTGCTGCTAACCCTGTTTTATAATTCTTCTAAAAAATTATTTTTGGGGGTTGGAAGTTTGAATGATCAGATTTTCATGAATCAGCAACTCCTAAGATGGAAAATATTACCACTGCAGTTTTGTGACCAGGTTTACTGCTCAGGTTAAGAGTTAGTGTCTGCTTTTTCCTGCTCTGGTGCTCATGAGTAGAAAAGAACCATTATTTCTTAATTCTCTTCCACATCATGTATTTAGGGCTCTCTGGTGATACAGATCACTTGTGCAAAAGGGAAGCTTTGGATGCATTCTACAAATGGTGGGAGTGCCAGCTGCAAATGCTCCTCTCAGACGTGCCTGCAACAGGCAATCCTCTCAGCAAACCAGAGCCATGCTCATGATCTGTGAAAGGTGGCCAGGTTACAGCACAATGTGCTGTTTATGCAGTGAGCTTGTCCACAATTTTTACCTTGTTATCCCTCTCCTCTGTAGGCATGACAACTTCTTCATGAAGTTCTACAAGGCTGAGTGCACGGCCCTGAACATGAATCGGGGCAACCCCCTGTAGCAGCACACGCTGGAGGATGAAACAGTCCTGCAGAGAAGGACTTGGGAGTACTGGTGGATGAAAATTTGGACATAAGCCAGTAATGTGCACCGGTATTTCCAGCAGCCAGCCATATCCTGGGCTGCATCAAAGGAAGAATGGCCAGTAGGCTGAGGTTCTACCCCTCTACTCTGCTCCAGTGAGACCCCACCTGGAGTACTGCATCCAGCTCTGGAGTCCTTAGCACAAGAAAGACACAGACCTTTTGGAGCAGGTCCAGAGGAGCATCACAAAAGTTACCAGAGGAATGGAACACCTCTCCTAGGCTGAGAGAGTTGAGGTTGTTCAGCCTGGAGAAGAGAACACCTTGTTGCAATCTTGCAGTACTTAAAGGAGGCCTTTAAGAAAAATGGGGAGAAACTTTTCAGCAGAGCTTGTCCCAATAGGACAAGAGGTAATGGTTTTAAACTAAAAGATGTCCAGGTCCTTGACAAAGATGTTAAAGAGTACTGGTCCCAGTATGAACTCCCTGAGGGATTCTCCATGCAAACACAGAGCCATTGGCTGCAGTTCTTTCAGTGTGATCCACCAAGTGGTCCACCTGTCAAATCCATGTCTCTCCATTTTTGAGACAAGGATGTTGTACAGGACAGCATCAAACGTTTCGTAGAATTCCAGCTCTCCAGATAGTGTGTAGTTTGGCTCAGAATAAAGAAGCTGCTGTCACTTATGTTGCTGATGGTGGTGGCCAGCACACACACAAAGAAGAAAAAAATCATGAAGAATTATTGCTCTAATCCAAACTCAACTTTTGAGCAGTCTGCTCAAAATAAACAAATTTGTGCATTCCAAAATTAAGGCATTTACATGGAACACATGTCTGTGAGGTAAGTTTCAGAAAATATGGACTTACAGATTTTGGTTGTGTCCTCTAACAAGCTATGGAAAGCAACTTGTTCAATTATTAGAGAGATGAGCTGGTGCTAGAACTTATAAACAACAGACTATGGCTCTGCTTTGAATAAAATTTCTTGATTTGAAACTCAAGGAAAACAATAGGAATTATTAAAATGTGACTGTTCCTCTAGAAATAGTTTCCTGTAGAAACAATCCCAACTGCACACTTAATCAAATGAGAAGATTCCCTCCTTCTTATTAGTTTAGCTTTGCTTTTGCTTTTTGACCTTTCAAATACCTGCAAATACAATGTTGAGAAATAATTGAGCTCAGCAGTTGCTGTCCTGAGTCAGTATAAATGTTTCTCTCAACAGAAAAAGAAAATATCTCACTCTTCTTTGTTCTTGGGTTTAACCATTAAAATATGCAAATAAGAAAAGTTTTGATGCACTAGAGAAATGGGTTTATTCATAGGGTCAGTGTGATTTCTCAGTGGTCATGCACCATCAGGGCTGAGCAGCACTATTCCAGTTATTAAAACATGAACCTCCAGTGCTATACAGCGAGATGAAGTGATGCACTTTGGCACTGGGGTCATCCCTCATCCATTACCCTCATACAGGTTAGGCCCCCATTAATCCACATCCTCACCAGACCTGGCTGTTTGATCATTGCCGTGACCCTCAGCTCCTTTTCATGGGTGATGGCAGCAGCAGCTGGCAGAGGGGTGCAGAGTTATGACCCTCATTTGGAACTCCTGAAACTCTCAGGCTGCCTGAGACAGTTGTCCCTTTCACCGTGTCCTTGCTACAGCTCTTAGAGCACTGTTAGAGAAATCTGCACTTCAGGGGACCTTATCCCAGGTTACTGTAGGTAGTGTTGTCTCCTGGCAGGGAATACATACTGCAATCTAAATTTAACATTAATGAGGCTAACAGAGGAATTCTGGGTTTGAGTTGAGTCAATGCAGGAATTTTAGTGAGAATATCCAGAATGAAACTCTGCACCTTTAACACCTGCTGAGTTGAGCCCTGACCCAGAGCTACTCTTCACTCCTTAGGGATCATCTAGGAGGGATTCAGCTCTGGACTGGAGACTCCCAACTCCAAATCTTCGGATTTAAGTGTCTGCCTCTTAGATAAATGCTGCTGACATTCCCTAAATATTGATGTTTAGCACTATTTGAGATGCACTAAAGACTTCAGCATGAGTCAGGTAGGAGGGCAGTGCAGGACTTGCAGGAAGAGCCATGCTCCTCTAGGACAATAGTGGCGTACCCAAAGACATCCGAAACGGTGTTAGGCATCCATGCGTGGGGCTGTTCTCCACTGACTAGAGCAGGGGCTTAGATGGCTGCCTCTAATGTACATTCTATATTAAAACACATAAAAGTCTACAAGCCAAAGATGGAACTTACCTCTAGAACAACAAATAGAATAATGGGACACAGTAATAAGTAATTTTGAGATTCATGTACTATTACTATTAATTATTAAGTAGGTCCTGAGGTCCTAAATGCTTGCAGTGATGAGCTCAGATGTTGTAATAGTGATGCTTAAAAGTCAGTTGTCTCTATGGAAAGGGTTTCAGTTGCCAGTAGAGCGGGGCCAGGAGCAGCGGGCTGTGGCAGGGAGTGCAGAAGAAAAGGCACTGGTGTGTTTAAAAGCTTAAAAGACTGAAAAATGTTTGATCCCTCTTGCAGCTGCTTCTTCCTGAGTCAACTTTTAACTACCTGAACCTGAGTTATGCCTTTCAGTGTTTGGACTTTCACCTACAGGGCAAAATCTGGACCTTTTGACATGTATTGAAAGAGTAAAGGATAACACAAAGGTGGCCCTTCAGTAAGCGATCAGTGCGATCTACTGCAAAAATTACAGGCTATGGACAAAACAGCTATGTTTCAAAGGCAAAGACGCTTGTGTTTTGAAAGTAAGTATAAAAATCTCTTTAACTCACTAAGTCCAGGCCTTTACTCCAAACTAACCTGCTGATTTAACCTACTGACATGCTGACCTGCCAACCTAATTATTGCACTTAACACCCACTCCCCCCAAAAAAAGGCTTTACATATTTTTCTTGGCTTATAGTGCATTTTAGCTACATTCTCATAACTTTTTCTTCCAGTTTTAGTCCTCCTAAACAACAGATTTTCTTCATCTCTTTCCTCTCTTTTAGAGAAATTTATTTCTCCTTTTTTCTGGTTTTCTTTTTTTTTTCATAGTGGATAGAGTATTCTCAAGATTCAGAAAGCATTTTGTTATCATTTTCCTCTCCTGGCCAATAGATGGGACTCTTACCTCTGATACCTTCTCTCTTTGATCTTCTCTTACAGATAAATAGTGCAAAAAACATTCTTGAAATCTGAAACCCGAGTACTGTTACCCCATGTCTCTACTGCAGCTGTTGACAAGTAAAATAAGCCAGATACGCAGGATGCTGGAGACAGCAGAACCTCAGATTAAAGTGGGTTTATCTTTCAGACAAAGTGTTTTATGAACAAATTGAAAACACTTACTGTTCTGTTTTTTCATCCCAGAATAGATACATATGGTAGGAGTCAATTAACATGAATAATAACAAACAAACCAGAAAACAGGTGAAGTTAATTAGGGGCTTAAGCATGACTTTTTTCCTGTTGCCTTTTACTTTTAGACACAAGCTTGTCACACAAAGTGCTGAAGCTTGTCAGGAGCTGGCCTGTATTGGAGTGGAACACTGGATTTTGTTGGAAGGTAAAAGGCTCATGGAAATATCAGTTTCAGCAAATTCCTGGTGTAATGTAGCTGGGGCATCAGGGAATTTCAGCATAATCTGAAACACACGAGCTCCCAGGAAACACCTGAGGATTTCTGTGTTCCAGCTTTCCTGGCTGATAAATTCTTGGTGTGAAGCCTGGTATATTATCACCGCGTCTTGTAGTCAATGCTCTGAAATTGATAGCAGGGAGACTAGGATCTCTCTGACAGCTGCCTTGGCTGGGGGGAAACCCTTTTGCAGGTAGCCAGGGTGCTGAATGCCTGAAACACCTTCTATAGTTAACCTGATCTTCAGAGATTGATCATACAGGTTTAATTTCCATTGCATTTCCTTTTGCCAGTGAAAAGCATTGATTATTTTAACTTATCTTTTCAGATTTTGGAATGAAAATGAGAACATGAAGTCCTGCAGCAGAACTGTTCCACAGCTGAATACATTTTTTTTTTAACTCTGGAGATCGCTGTGGAATAACAGTCTGACTTCTGAGCAGTTCTGTTTGCAAGGCTGCATTGCTCAGTGTTGCTCTTGTTGCAGTGTTATTCCAGCACATTTTCTTTTAAAGTGTTCCTATGTGTTTGATTCCCTTGTGTATTGTGCCTTGTGTTCCCATGGCCCCTGTTCAGCAATGGCCTGTCTAACACCACCTCTATGATATGAATGTGAGAATTTGCGATGTGGGTGTGCAGCAAATATACACAAAACCGCCATCAGCCTCCAGCTTATGGTGTTAAAGTGGGAGATGACCATCATCCAAATTCAACAGCAACTAGAGAAATACACGTCTTCTGACACAAAGGAGTCACTCTAAGCAGTGATATGAAAGACACATGAGAATTGTTGAGAGAGAGTGCAGGTCCTCAATCGAGCTAGGTTTGATACTGCCAGGAGTTGCCCCATCAGCATCACTTCCGCTATAACACGTCAGTTCCTTGCTGAGCCATCATCATCCATGACTGACTACTCTAGCCCCCCAAAAACCTGCTTTATGGGTTTTTTTAAATAACCAGTATGTGATCTTATACCATCTTCATGTAGTAAATGAATTATTGTAGATCTATGCTACATGTAAACAACCTGACACTTGGTAAAATAAATATTAACATTTTGGGGTTTTACACTCTCAACAGATTTTCCTTGCTTTGAAGAAAGCAAACTCCACTATCTGAAAGCTAACTCTGAGGAGAGCCCGGTGTGCATCAAATAAAGCAGAGTTTGACTAGTTGTGTAGCATCCCACTCAGAGCACACGGAAATCAGGAGATTTTAATAATCTACTGATTAAAAAAGTAAAGTAGGAGAAGGGATTTTTGGATCATGTTGAAGTTCAGCAACTAAAATATGTCATTCTCTTTAAAAAGGATTTTCATTTGTCCACAGGCTGTAAGCAGGCTGACCAGACTTCTTGGTCAGATTAAATGTCATGCCAGATGATCAAAAGTTGTAGGTGTTTATGTTCTCTGTTCTCAACTGCCCTTTGCAATGCTCTCTAGATGTCATTTGGACAAAGGCTTTTATCAAGGCTTGCCTTAGCAGGCACATGTGAAAGTGTATGATTTTTACGAGGCAGCTCAGAGTACAGCATGTAAGTATGTATAGCATGCTTAGGCAACATATATGTCTCTGTTGTCCCTCATTGGGAGCATGCTTCCAGCCCACACAAACATCTGCTATTGCCACATTTTTCTGAAATTATATAATTTGTTTTCTAAACCAAGGCAGCAAGGCTACAGGACATTGAATTTTCCTGAATCTCTAAGCTGTTGTTAAATATTTTTTTTCTTGTGACCCAAGTGATGGATTTGTTTCTCCCCTCCTACTTTCCTCCCCTGCACTCCTCTAAATGTTTTCAAGTGACTTGCACATTTAGAGAAATGAAAGGAAATGTCTCCTTATGTTGCAGGTAGTTAACCTCTGGAGGAGAACATTACTTCAAACACTACAGGTGTGCTTTGAAAAGAGCAGAACAATTTAAATGCCTAGTAGCATTACAGAAAAATTAAGAGTAATCTGTCATTATACTTTTAGGTGTTGCATGGATTGAGAGAATGATGAGTAAGAGTCTCATCAAATTGCTCAGTGGTGATGGCTATTTGGGTGAGTGGTTACTTCTATATTGTAGCCGTAATGGGAGATGGAGTCTGGCAGCCCAGGATTCAGACAGGCTGTACTGCTCATCAACCTCTTGACTTTATGTGCCCTTTGCCTTCATCCAAGAGCTTCTTACATCATACTCAGTGCACAGGGTGTGAGGACATTTTACCATGTTTTGTACTCCCGGGGAAGTATGAGTGCTAGGTCAAATGATACTTTCAGTTTTCTCTGGTTAGAGATATTGATTTAAGTGTAGTGCATTAATGTTATAATTATGAATGCGTAATACAGTGGTTTGCTCCTCTGTACAGAATAGTTATGGGTTTGTAATGGCTTTCATTGTTTCCCAACTAGACTGGGAACCTTCTGCACTATCCACTAGAGTGCATGACCTTCTTTGCCTCCAACTTCAGGTAAATTATATAACCAAGTATTTCTACTCCAATTCTCCAAAAAGACAAGAATTGAGTCAAACAAATAATGGCAACCGCAGTGCCAAGTAAACTGAGAAACCAGGATGGCCTTACACAAAAGTGAAACTGATCAGTGGCATCCAGGAAGTCAAAAGCTTTTTCAAATAATTTTTACATGTATTTAAAAATTAATACATTAATAAAACTTATTATAATATCAATAATTTTTTTTAAATTTTTTTCTATCATTATTGGGAAAGTAAGAGATGAGTAGAATAATGTGTACCTATAATAATTGTAAAGGCACCTGCTTCATGTGGATATGGATGCCTTGCTCTCCATATTATCCACATTCATCTTTGCCTTCCACCTTGTTTTGGTCCTTGCAGTAGAAGAAGAGCATCTGTTACAGACAGAATCATTGCATGGCTCAGAGAACAGTTTCTCCCTTTGAACTTACTCCTTAAGTAATATATGGAGGCATGGTAGAAAAGTCAGTCTCTTTTCCTTTTGGATATAGGTGAAATAATAAGCTTCAGATTCTTTAGAGGGATATCCAAAAAGATCCCAAGAGGTTTCACCTTTCGCATGCCACACCACTTCTGGGTATTTGCTGTACTTTGCAGTTCATTATCTCCCTCTTCTACATCCTACTATTCCTTTCCTTTTTAGTCATTGGTGTTACCCATCATTTCTTTTTGATCCTTACCCTCTGGAAAAGGAGATGTCACATCTTCTTTCCCAATCTTGGTTGCAAGGATACTGAGGAGCTTTTTGGGAGCTAGAAGAGACTGTGTTTTCACCATGCTATGGTGGAGAGGTAGCCAGGGATTTTCTTCCAAATGAATGACCAGAATCTGTAGGAAAAATGGCCTGACATCTGGTGGAAACAAGTCCAAGAAAATGGAAGCTGAAAAGGATGGAAGCTGTCTTTCTGATGACAGGGCAGCCTGTCAAATGTATCTGCAGGTGTGGAAAAAACCTGAATATGGTATTCACCAAGAGAAGGACACTCATGTTCCTAGGCTCCCTCACCTTTAGCAATCTAGTGCAAAGGAGGAGTGAGTGGATTTGTGCCTGCCCTGGAAGCCAGGAGGGAAGAGCACTGATGTGTGGAGGTCACGCTGCATTGCTGAGCATCCTCTCCCATATGTAGATCCAGCACTGGAAGGCATCTGCAATGCAGAATGGCACCTGAGCACCTTGCTTGCCATGCTCATGGCAGCACAAGAGGGAAAGGTACAATGAGGGGCACAAGGTGATAATCACAGGTTCCCTCCTCCATGCCGAATAGTAGGGAAAGCAGCTTCTGAAGTTACCCAGCCACCTTCTCTGCAGTCAGTGGGCATAGCAGGCTGCTTAACCTGCAGCTCACTGTGCCTGACACATGCCCAGTATGTGCTATACCTATATGGTTTAATGCACCATAAGGAGCCACAGAAATGAAGGTGAGACTCATAGACACTGATAGTTTTGCAGGCAAATCAACAAACAAGCCTTTGCTCCATCTGCAATGCCCAAAAAGTTTTTTTCTTCTCCTATTTTTTTTTGCATTTACATTTTCATTTTCATTTGCATTTGCATTTACACTTGCTTGCTAAAAAAGCCAGCAGCATAAAATAGTTGTGGAAGAAGTTTTTGTTATCAGTTGCATGCAGCTGCAGCTTAAAGGAGAGGAAGCTCACTGAAGCATTCAAAACTGGCAGTGGAACTACTACAGTGGAGGTACCCATCCACAGAAGATGCACATCCCGCTACATCTCTCTACCTTGACCTCATGAAAAATCCTTTCATTGCAAATGAAGCAGAGAGCTGACAACAGCTTTACTGAGCTGGACTAGAATGGACTGTCTGTATCACAATAGATGCTATGCAAATTACTTACATTAGTAAATTACTTACATTAATAAATGTCAGGTCTTGGGTATGGAAGGAAGTGATTGTTTCTTCAAGAGAGGAAAGTAGTGTAGCTTTAGTCAATATTTTTGCATTTTTAAGCTGAATTAAAAAGATGTGGTTCGTTCCTCTCCCAAAAACATATTGCTAATTTAATTAACAAATGCAAAATGATGAAATATGCTTGAATTTATCACACTTTTATTAGTCATACATTAGATTAAATTAGAGAGCAAATGCATTTAGTTCTTGGTGCTACACAAACATTCAGTATGGGTAAATCTCTGCTTGACAGGAGACAAAAGAGAAGACACAGACAGAAAGTAGGACAGAATATCCTCAGTTATAGCTGTGGACCAAGGCACAGAACAGCTAAGTAATTTGATCAGGTTATGCATGGTACGGTGTTGTGGCTTAGCCCCAGATGACAACTAAATACTACATGGGCACTTGCTCACTCTTTGTCCTCTTGTGAGATGGACAGGAGGATCAGAAAGGAAAAGGTAAAACTCGGGGATCGGGATAAAGACGGTTTAATTGAACAACAAAATAAAAGATAAATAATAACAATTAAAAAATGATAAAAGAATATACAAAGAGAGTAATGCAACTACTCACCACACAGAAACAAAGGCCCAGCCTACTCCTGACCAGTGGTCACCCACCCTCTGGCCAACTCCTCCTGTTTATACGCTGAGCGTGTTATCAAATACCACCTTGGCCAGGCTGGGTCAGCTGTCCCACCCGTGTCCCCTCCCAGTTTCCCATGCGCTCTCTGTCCTCATATTGACAGGCCAGTATGAGAAGCTGAAGAAAATTGACTCTATCCCAGCTGAACCCAGGGCATATGGGTAAACATTTCTTGACGCAGTTCAGCACTTAGTCTCGTGCCTTATACATTAGCCTTATGTACAAATTGCCATAAATGTTCTTCTTAGAGTAATATTCTAGCCTGATGAATAAGATGAAATTCTAAGGTTTTGGACCAGAAGTATTATTACCAGATAAGATTTTTCTGTTGGCATGGTGTAATGGAATATCTTCCTGGACAGCCACACATTTTTCAGATATTATCATAAATACTGTTTTTGTGATTAGCCCATTCTCCTCTTAAAGAAGGAAAAAATGTTTCAGCCACAGCTATTCTTTTCTGGGTAGTAGAAAAGTATAAAGAATCTGTCCATCTTATCCTCCTGAGAAACATCAGTATTATATAAAACATGGATTTGTAGTGTGCATAAAAATGTAATGTTTTATAGAAATAGAGGATCTATTATTTCACTGGATTTTCAGAAGTATCTTACTAAGGCAAAAGAAAATTAAAGTAGCCAAAGCTATTTAAAGGTTCAAAACCAGTGCTCTCAGTCTCTTTTGAGTCATACGAGAGAGCAGAGTAAGAGAGGAAGAAAACCATAATTTATTTGAGAAAATATTTTTTCTCTTTGCCTTTTTTTCTCCCACATTTCCCCTCCAATATCTTTTTCAGAGCATCCTGTGATACTGAGTTGAATGCTGATGAGTCAATACTTGAAACAAATATGTGTGACTAAACTGAGGGATTACAAATTTGTCACCACAGGAGACCTCTGAATTTTCTAACTGGAAGCTGAGAAGTTTAGCAAGACTTGTGGGGTTTTGATGAATTATAAAAGTGAAGGGATAGTTCAGGAGTTATATTTGTCTCTTTGTGAAATTTCACTGGGCGGAATAATTTATATTGATATTAGAATAATGAAAGGAAACAACAGATGTGAGAATGTGATAACTATCAGTAAAGCTGAGGGAAAATTCATAAGCTCAGACTTGTTGACAGTCAAACCAGATATCAGTGAGAATTAAGGATTTGAATTCAAGTGCTGTACTTAAAAGGGAGCAAGTGATCAACCAGTGTCCCCCATACCAAATCCCTGTGCCATGCTACCCTGACTCATATGTGCAGACCACATGGGACTAAAGGGCCCCTGCTCCAAGGAGAAATTCGTTCACTGCCCCTTCTCAAAGGTGCGAAGGGCCAAGACTGAGTTATATCCCCTCTTCAGGGAGCTAGAAATGTGAGGTCTTGGTACACCATTGTCTTCTGAATGTTTTTTCAGCCCATTTTCACTAGCAATTTTCCCCTCTCTGCATCTTTTTTTGATTCCTCTTGATTTTGTGGTGCTCCTAGCAGACAGGGTTGGAGAAGATGCTGGGATTTGTAGCAAACTTGTCATTCTGCTCAGGGGCTCTGAGGTCAGAGTGAACTATCCTACAGCACTAGGAATCTCCTGTTAATATTTTCTTACTGGAACATGCACATATTGTCCAAGTCAGCAGATCTGCTGAACTGTAGTTGCTAAGATAAATCACCAACTTTAACAGCAAAACCAGAATGATTTAACCCTTTACAAAGAATTAGAGTAACCTCAAGGCACCTAGACTGAAATTAAATAAGAAAAACATGAAATATTGTTGCAATCAGGCAAAAGTCAGAATTTTCTCCTCAGTTTTCTTTTGGAGGGAGACTTCTTTCAGTCACTACTTTGGCAAAGTTTGACCTTCTATCAGGAGCAGTAAACCGCTATAGCTGAGCCCACATCGCTCTGCTCCCTACCCCTACACTCCAGCCTTGCCTCTTGTGCCCTTCTTTCTCTGCATTCTCTCCCTCAAACAGTAAAAAAAAATATTTTAAGTAGAACAGTTTATTCACACAACAGGCAAGTGTATGAGCAGATGGCCAGGCTGAAGCAGGTTTTGCAGGTAGGAGAAGACCGGAGCAGGGAAAGCAGTGACAGGGTGCAAAATTGGTCCCTTCCACCACCATGAGCTATGCAGGTGGCAGAGATCTATCTTGTGACTGAACAGGAAGGAATTACTCTTTTTGACATGTGAGGAGATACAATAATACAGTGTTGTACTTTTAGTGATGTGAAGTCTTCACTAGCTGTCTGGCAAAAGACATATGTAAGCACAGACATTCAGACTGGAAAGATCAATGTTGATTGTGTTTTACCCTAGGAAGAACATCAAGGAAGGCAAGAGATGGCAAAAAAGCCTATTTCTTATCGACCATTTACTTTCTGGGGACAATTCAGTCCTGTGTTACAGCTGTGTAATACAGAGTGAATCACTGAGTGGCTGAGATGTAAGGAACCTGATTGCCAGAGGGCTGGTTTGCGCATTTCACTGTGCTTTGTGTAAACACTTCAGAAGAGAAGAGGACTGGGAATGAGTCAAATGCAGTTTTGTTCTTTTCCTGACTCTCTTGCATATTGCCTGGTTAAAAAAACCCAAACAAAAAAAAAAAAGCAGAGAAAGAATGCCTGTAAACACATGATATTGACAGTGGAGCCAGGAGCAGGTGAAATATGTTAAATGAGTTCTAACATATTCAATGTCAACTGTTCTCTTTACTTCCATAGTAGTTGTTTGCTTTTACTAGGCTTTCAGAACATACATATAGAAGGTTTCAGATAATTAGAAGCCTTCCAATGACCTAGGGTATCCTCCTAGGCTTTTATAAGCATTTTTGTGTTTTTGAAAAGAGATGGAACAAGCCTGAGCAATTGCAAATCCGCAGGTTGTCTTGCATCTGAGCAGTAGCCAGGAGAGAAGAACATGCAGCTCTGTCCTTCTATTTATCCCATAAAAATTAGATAAATTATGAATCTGTGGCTCTAGACACTAACTTCTTGTTCTCATGCATAGATCATTAAATAACTGAGTATTTTAATTTTGTCATATGAAAGAAAAAAATGTGAAGTTCTTTCTCGCTTTCTCGCTCTTCTGAAATATGCACATCAATTTACCAGGAAGTAAGTCAAGACTTGGTGGCATTCAATTCATTGAGCCCATTCTAACATGTTGGCTTCATGTCACTACCTTTATAGACTACGGTATTGCTTTTTCTTTCTATTTGTATATACTGAAGCTAACATCCCCTATAATATAATGATTAACAAGCTGAAATCCTACACTTCTAATTTGATCTGGGTAAACGTTACAGAATCACACATTGTCAGGTTCTATCGTAACAGATCTGAAGTCAGAAGAGAGACAGAATCCTAGTATTTCTGCAGAGAGATTAAAATATTGCTTAATGAAGCCAGTGGCATATCTTCATAAAATCAGAAGTTTGCAAATTCCTATTGTTGAAATGTTGTTAGAAAGTAAAAAAATATTTCCCATAAATATAAAATGCTCATTATCTACTCTTTCTGAAGATCAATGGGGACACTGTTTTGGTTTTTTAAGAGCCATAAAGATGACCATTTGAATCTCACTACTGTGCTCACAGTTTTAGAATGGCTCAGTTTTAACTCTACAGACTCCACCTTGGCTGTGAAATTGATTTGTGTTATTCTTGGCAGTTCAGTAATGCCAACTTCATCTGTTCAAAAGTCACTTGTGTGTTGAAAAATGCATTATTTACAAAACAAGATTTTTTTCAGACAGACTTGTATATTAAAGGTTACTTGGGTCAATTTTTTCTTCTAATTGGACAACTTTGTTACTATGTCAACAATGACGTAATGTTTTGCTAAGAACTTGTGCAGATTTTATCTTTAGTAAATTTGTGAATCACTCAAAGTGCTTTCAACTAATGGGCACTTGCAAACAAGAGCATCCTTAATATACCCCCCCTTTGCCGCTTCCTCGCGAAATTCCCAAACACAATGAACTGTCCTTGAATCCTGGGGTTAACTGAAAAACTCTCCCCTTAATTCCTGAATAATTCCAGAGACTCGGAGATTCTGAAGCTACTAACAAAAAAATACTTTTTCAAAACTTTCCTCCTCCTCTGCTTCTCATTTTGAGTGGTGCAGGTTTCAGTCTCAGTCTCAGTGGTGCAGTTTTCAGTCTCCTGCATATTTGGAACTGAAAATGTACTACAGGCCAGTCACCCTCACCTTCATCCCCAGAAAGGAGATGGAACAGCTCATCCTGGATCTCCAAGCCTATGGAAGAAAAGAAGGTTATCAGGAGTGATCAACATGTGTTCACCAAGGGGAAATCATGCTTGACCAAACCGATAGCCTCGTATTATGGAATGACTGGCTGGGTAGGTAAAGGGAGAGGGGTGGATGTTGTCTACCTCAACTTTAGCAAGGCTTTTGACACTGTCTCCCACAACATCCTCATAGGTAAGCTTAGGAAATGGGGGTTAGATGACTGGACAGTGAGATGGATTAAGAACTGGCTGAATGACAGAGCTCAGAGGGTTGTGGTTGGTGGTGCAGGACATAGCTGGAAACCTGTGGCTAGTGGTGTTCCCCAGGGGTCAGTAACCTTCCCAGTCTCGTTCAATATATTCATCAATGACATGGATGGGGGAACAGAGTGTATCCTCAGCAAGTTCGCTGATGGTACGAAACTAGGGGGAGTGTCTGGTACACCAGAATGCTGTGCTGCCATTCAATGAGACCTGGACAGGCTGGAAAGTTGGGCACAGGGGAACCTAGTGAAGTTCAGCAAAGGTAAGTGTAGGGTTCTACACTAAGGGAGAAATAACCTCATGCACCTATACAGCACCTATACAGGTGCTGACCAGCTGGAAAGCATCTCTGCAGAGAAAAACCTGGGAGTTCTGGTAGACAGGAAGTGGACAATGAGCCAGCAATTTGTCCTCATAGCCAAGAAGGCCAATGGTATCCTGGGGTGCATCAAAAACAGTATAGCAAACAGGTCAAGGGAGGTTATCCTCCCTGTCTGCTCTGCCCTAGCAAGGCTGTATCTGTAGTACTGTGTCCAGTTCTGGGCTCCTCAGCTCACTAAAGACACGGAACTCCTGGAGAGAGTCCTACAGAGGGCCAAGAGCATCTCTCTTACAAGGAGGGCTGAGTGAGCTCAGTCTGTTTAGCCTGGAAAAAAAGAAGACTAAGAGAGGGTTTTATCAATGCTTATAAATATCTAAGGGGCAGGTGTCAAGAGGATATGGGCAGACTCTTCTTGACCGTGTCCAGAGACAGGACATGGGGCAGCAGATACAAACTGAAACACAGGAAGTTCCACCGCAACATGAGAAAAAATTCTTTACTGTGAGGGTAACGGAGCATTGGAGCAGGCTGCCCAGAGAGATGGTGGAGTCTCCTACTCTAAGGATATTCCAAATCTGCCACATTCCTGTGCAGCCTGCTCTAGGTGAACCTGCTTTAGCAGGGAGTTGGACTAGGTAATCTCCAGATCCCTACGATTCTTTGATTCTGTGGTGGAAACATGGAACAGGTTGCTGAGATTATTGATGCTCCATCCCTGGAGACATTCAAGGTCAGGCTGGATGGGGCTCTGAGCAACCTGATGTAGTTGAAGATGTCCTTGCACACTGCAGAGGTCCCTGCCAACCCAAACCTTTATATTGTAATGATGGAGTCAACAGTGGTAAATTATGGGTTGGACTTGATGATCTTAAAGGTCTTTTCCAACCCAAATGATTCTCTGATTCTGTGCTTGTTTGTTTTATAATTCTTGGAGATAAGGCTGTAGGTAGGAAGGGAGGAGGGATAAAACAAATAATTGTTTTTAAAAAATTGTTTTAAAAACTCAGTTCTTATTTTTCTGAAATACATAGATTTGTAATATTATTTCCAGGAAAACATTAAGTTACATAATAAGCAATACCTTTTCAACCACAAAGGCTGGATCCCTTGATTAACTTCTGGCATGTATGATTTCCTTTGTTATAGGAACTTTGCAAATGGAAGGGCAAGTGCCAGGTTCTGCACCTGGGACACAGCAACCCTGGATACACGTACAGACTGGGATCTGAGAGGCTGGAGAGCATCCCTGAGGAGAGGGACCTGGGAGTTCTGGTTTATGGCAAGTTGAACATGAGCTAACAGTGTGCCCTAGCAGCCAAGAGGGACAACCGCGTCCTGGAGTGCATCAAGCACGGCATCAACAGCTGGTCAAGGGTGGGGATTGTCCTGCTCTGCTCTGCACTGGTGAGGCCCCTCCTCAAATATTGTGTTCAGTTTTGGATGCCACAGTGTAAAAAAGACATCAAACTACTAGAGAGTGCCCGGAGGAGGGCCACAAAGCTGGTGAAGGTATAGAGGAGAAATCGTATGAGGAGCAGCTGAAGTCACTTGGTCTGTTCAGCCTGGAGAAGAGGAAACTGAGGAGGGACCTCATAGCTGTTTATTGCTTCCCCTGAAGGGAAGGAGGAGGAGGAGGAGCAGGTGCTGATCTCTTCTCTCTGGTGACCAATGATAGGACTAGTGGGAATGGCAGGAAAATGTGCCAGGGGTGGTATCAGTTGGATATTAGGAAAAGGTTCTTCACCCAGCGGGTGGTAGAGCACTGGCACAGGCTCTCCAGGGAAGTAGTCATGTCATCGAGTCTGCCAGCATTCAAGCAGCATTTGGACAATGCCCTCAGACACATGGTGTGAGTACTGGGATTGTCCTATGCAGGGATAGGTGTTGGACTCAATGAACCTTGTGAGTCCCTTCTATCTCAGGTCATTCTCTGATTCTAAAAATATTGTTTATCTCCACTTAAAGATTTAGAGGTTCCTCTGGTTGCTTCTGTTCTGCTGACATTGAGACCTGCTTCTCCTCAAAGTCAAGCAGTACAGAGACTAAAATTTTGGATATAAGGGAAATGGCAGCACCTAGTGTTAAATATAGTGAGCTAGGAAGATGCAGTAAGCAGAAAGCTGATAGATAAGTCTCCCTGGGCTATGTTTTTGATACAAACTGTTGTAGCTCACCTGGCACATGTGGGAATTCAAGTGTCTGTGAGGAGGCTGAGTCCAGCTGCCCAACACAACACCTGACCGCTCCCTTCCAGTACATTTTCACATTTTTTTTTTGTTTAGAAGAAATAACTATTTTTGACTGATGGAAGCATCACTGAAGTGTTTCCAAACACATGTAACACATAGTAAAAAAGTCATAACAGCTACTGATTACACTTTCACAGATTTCTTATTTTTCTGGCAGGCTGTGCTTCTCCCATAAAAGAAAAGGTATTTTAGAAGGACATCTCTTCAGCTGTGACTCATTCAGCACGTAGTAACTTCATTGAGTCGAGGCCAATAAAATGTTTCTATTTTCCTTTCCTGTAATTCCATAGTTCTTGAATTTGACTCCAGGGCTTTCTTCCTTTTCAGATTTTTTTTTCTAGAATACTCTGAAACTCTGTTTTGTTGTTTAGGATTTCTTTGTCTTGAAATGGAAACATCTGTCTATTCAATAACTCTATGTATTTCCTCTCCTGCATCTTTGAACTAAAATCTTGAGTACAAAACTATGGAGGATGTCTACTGTAGACCCTTCACTTTGCCTTGACCCTGACTTTTGTCTTTTCCTTATTTGCTTTGAGTGAATCACAAGCACCTGTATTTCCTTGGTAACAGATGTTGATGTAGATGGACAAGAAAAAAATCCTGCAAATTATATTCTGGAGACTTCTCTGGAATTACTTTCATTTTTTTCTAATATGTCCTTTTTGTAACCAAGCAAAGCATTATCCTAATTCACTTATTGTTGCATGATAAGCGACATGAAATAAACTTGCTGGGAATTTTTAATAGCAATTGAAATTTCTCTGAAAAAAATTGATCACTTCTGTTTGAAATTACCCTTCTCAGATCATTCATTCTCTAAAGTTAATAATATGTGCATTGTAACTGGCTTGCTAAATATTTTTTGAGTCCCCTATGATTAATGTGCTTATTCTCATCAGCAGAATGAAGCTATACTCTACACAAGGATCTCAGACATATCATGGGGGAATTTCTAGAGCATTCTGGAAACTCCTTTGGGGCACCCATGACCTGCTGAGATAGCTTCATCCTAGTTCATCCTTTTTCCCATGCACACAATGATATTTGCAGTTCTGAGTTAGGATTCATGAAAGCACTCTTATGCCAGGACTGATGGCCTGTTCAGGTTCCTTGTCTTTACTACTGGACAGACTGATCTTGAGGAATTCATTGTGTGTTTAGAGAAAGAACTCCTGGAATTTTACAGTTGCTGAAAGACAGCCCCACACATATTTCTTGCCAGAACTTCCACAGGGCCAACCTGCTTATTCAACATATTTTGGAGCAACCCTGGGACTGTGAAAAAAGGCAGGGAGGTGTGACCACAAAAAAAGTCCAAGCCCTTTGCTATTCCATCACTACAGGTTCCTAGCAAAGCTAAAGTTTCACAGAAATTCATATGTGTGAAGGTTGTGCTCTGCTCCAGCTCCATGCTGCTTTTCAAGAAGTCATGGCAAGGCAGCACTATGTCCAGCTGCACATCCACACATAGTTGCATCTTTATTTTAAGAACTTTAATCCTGGGCTTTTGAATCCTTTTGGTAGCTCACATAGATTTTGTTTGCTGTTTAACTGGTGTTCAAACACCAGATAAAAAGGTCTGCTTCCAGTTTTCTCTTTAACTTCAAACATAACAGGGAGAGCAGAAGACTAACAGATTGCTACTAGACTTTTATTTCTGAAAGTTGAGATGTGATGCCTAAAACTATTGTATCTCTATTCACACTCATTTCTGTCTCAGCCTTGAATAAACTGCCTCAGAGCCTCCCGTATTTGATGGTGTCTGCCTCTATGAAGCTGCCTTGTGAAGCAAGATTAAAGCTTCAGGAACGTCTTGCCTTTCATGTCCATACAAATTGCAGAGGATGTATGTTTCAGGGGGTTACGGGTACTTAGAAAATCCTTACAGCCTCCATGAGCCTTAGCTGTATGTATTTCACCGTTTAAAGTAATTTCGACCATGATAAAATTATCTGACTATTAATGTTGTGTTGTCAAGGAAATTATTTGGACTTTCTCAGAGGGAGTTCGCTGTGTGGAAAGCAAAAAGCTGGGGATAACAATCCATTTTAAAAGAGCACCCACGCATAATCATTGATACTGTACAAAAAGCAGCATACATTAATTCCTTGTTTTTACCTTCATAAAAATCAATTATCCTAGTTAGTATGTTTTCCACTGCTCAAACTAGATGGAATTTGAACTTTGACAAAATGTTCTAGGTTATTTATGGCTGTTGGATAGCAAAAGATGGGGAAGAAAATTCTAACTGCATATTACTACAGTGTCGAGAACAGAGGCCAATCTGTGAGAATGATGTGTTTTAAGTGCAGTTAAGCTAGGGAAAAAATACTTCTGATTCCTATGAATAACATGATGGGAATTATTTCTTGTATCTCTTTGCATAGTCAGAGTCTGATCCAATGTCTACTGGTTCAATGGGGAAAACTCTCTTTTACTTTGCATTTTGGGTCAGGTCTGAGTAGAAATAAGACCATAACCAAAAAGAGAAATAAAAAAGAGCCAGTCATGAGGGAATGTCTTTAAATTCTGTAAAAAACAACAGGCTGTGTACACTCTCAGCATGATTTGTCCATTTTGAGGTTTTATACCAAGTTTTTGCAAGGACTGTCAGAAAAAGAATGAAATATTGACTGAAATGTGTTTCAATAGTTGGAATAATTTTGGAGACAAGTCAGAAAAAATGGTACAATAATCCTGGCAACAGTCAATTTTCCCAGTTTCTGAATATGCTGGTCCCCTATCTGGATCCCTGTGCACTGATAGACTGGCTAACTAGAAATGTGAACTTCACAGTAGAGATCTGTCATATGAAACAAGATGAATCATCATGACCCTACTGTGAAGAATTATCATTTTTCACCTGTTGCAGGGGGATTTTGTACTTTTTCTGTCTTTTTGTCTTTTTAGTCTCACATAGCCATTAAATCAGCGTTTCTAAATCTATTAATGGTAATGACTTTGCAGAGTGAAACTTCTTAGAAGCCCACTTAACATTTACTGTAGAAGTAAAAACAAGAATGTACCAGTGATAGAAATGCTAACCCATTTCATTTATTTCAGTGTTGTTTCAAGAGTCTGACAGACTGTGACCCCGAGGGGCAAGAACAGGGAGAGGAGAAGCAAGGTTACCTTTGCCTTGCTGCAATCCACCCTGAAGACCAGTGTCCTCACCTTATTTTGGTGGAAGTGGTGGGAGTTTGAACCCTCCAGCAGAAACACTGTTTGTAGGAGTGCTCATGTCTGCCCTGCTGTCCCTGTGTGACATAGGGCCCCCTCTAAACTTTTAACTGCCACAGCAAAAACACTGGGGAATGTGCGTCCCATCAGGTAATGTGAGTCCCATCAGGTAAAGCTTGGCTGGAAGTGTCTCAGCTTTGCCCTGTGGCAGCCGCTGTTTTGGCATAGTTGTCCACTGCTTGCTTCATCTGATGCATAAGGAGATGACAAAACAATACTGTGATACAGGTTACTCTTTTCACAGAAATTACGGATTGTCATACGCAGGATGTAAACACCGATTGCAGGGAGGGAAATCAGGCAAATAAGACTTAAAGACCAAGTCATGGCCTCTAAATCAGAAGTAGGCATCCATTTTGAAAGACAGATATGGGAATGATATAAAACTAATTGAAAAAATTAACAACTGTATTGGAGCTCTCCAACCAGTGAATGTCATCCAGCAGTCTTACTTTTCGGAAAAGCCTATTTTGTTACCTTACCAAGAGTAGACACCATGAAGTTGGACTTCATGGGTACTTGTCAACACAAAGGGCTGTGGCTGTATGTTCATTTCTTGCCATGTCAACTGTCTAACAAAGCTGCATCAGGAATGGTGTGGCCAGCAGGACTAGAGAAGCTATCATCCCCTTGCACTCAGCACTGGTCAGGCCACACCTTGAGTACTGTGTCCAGTTCTGGGCCCCTCAGTTTAAGAGAGATGTTAAGATGCTGGAGTGTGTTCAGAGAGGAGCAATGAAGATGGTGAAGGGGCTGGAGCACAAGGCCAATGAAGAGCGACCTAAGAAGCTGGGGTTGTTTAGCCTGGAGAAGAGGAGGCTCAGGGGAGACTTTAGTGCTCTCTATAACTACCTAAAAGGAGGTTGTAGGCAGGCAGGGTTTCATCTCTTCTCTCAGGTGACCAGTGACAGAACAAGAGTACATGGTCTGAAGCTTCGTCAGGGGAGATTTAGGCTTGATATTAGAAAAAAGCTTTTCACTGAAAGTGAAAAAAACTTTTCACTTTTCAATGATTGGCCATTGGAACACGCTGCGCAGGGAGGTGGTGGAGTCTTTGTCCCTGGAGGTGTTTAAAAACAGATTGGATGAGGCACTTAGTGCCATGGTTTAAATGACGAGTGAGTGCTAGTGTTGGGTCATAGGTTGGACTAGATGACCTCAGAGGTCTTTTCCAACCTTGTGATACTGTGGTACTGTGTGATACCTATTATTAAAAAAGTATTTCTCCAGTTACTCAATACAGATAATAATTACTATCCTACAGATAATAATTACTATCATGAATGGAAAGTGTGGTTTCAGAGCTGGGGTGCTAAACAAGAAATGCACCTGTACAGCTTACTGCATTGGGAACACTCACTGAGATCAGCTGTCATCTTCAGATGGTTGCTTCCATCCACAGAATATACCTAGGGTTTGTGCTTCAGGCTAAATCATGGAATTAGTTTGCCACCCTTGTTTTGGCAAGATAGTAAAGCAGGGCTTTGTTTTTAAATGTTGGTTTCCTAGGATATGTTACAGTTAACAATACCCAATGCTATTTTTTTCAACTAGAAATATTTTGTACAGGACTTGGACTTTCTCTAATTGCCCCAGAGATATTTGAGGGATGTAAAATGTGATCCATTTGATCTAATTCTTTTTTGCTTTTATACATGTCATACACCTATTCCTAAAAGGCATCAAGTAATAATGATTCCCAATTTATATCCAGCATGAACTCACACAGACATGCAGACATGAGGAAGTGCTCTAGTCACTTCATATTGTAAATGCCCATCCTGCTGTTATGAATTCATCACATTTCCATACATTTTCTGATACATATATCACAGCCAAATATCTTATTTTTATTGACAGGGTTCAAAAAGTCCCTGTTGCTAGGGTTGCTGTACCTTTTTCAGCTAAATCTGCAAGGACAACTCTCAGGTGACCAGTGACAGAACTAGAGGGCGTGGGCTCAAGCTTCGTCAGGGAAAGTTCAGACTTGATGTTAGGAAAAAGTTCTTCACTGAAAGGGTGATTGGCCATTGGAATGCGCTGCCCAGGGAGGTGGTGGAGTCGCCGACCCTGGAGGTGTTTAAGGGGAGACTGGATGAGGCACTGAGCGCCATGGTTTAGATGATGGTGTTAGTGTTGGTGTTAGTGTTGGGTTATAGGTTGGACTCGATGATCTTGGAGGTCCTTTCCAACCTTATGATACTGTGATACTGTAACAAAAGCTTCCTGCCTCTTTGGTTCTTCATAAGTAGCTTAAAAATGAGGACTCACCTCCCCAGCCCACAAAAGTATCGATGTGGTATTGTATCATAAATGGGCCTTAGAATGTTTTTAAGTCTGACTTGGTATGTCCTTGTCACAACATACATTAAAGTACTGATCTGATCTGATTGAATACATATATTCAAACAGTCTAATTTTTAAAGTTAATTTTAACTATATGGGGCTTTAGGACATTAGTTATTAATTTGGTATTGGTTTTATGCTCATTCTGTATTCTAAATTGCAGGGGCTTGTGTGCTCTCATGCTGTTCCCTCTGCTCAGCTATATGACCCTTCCCTTGGACACCATTTTAACAAAAGATGTATATACCATATCTCCTCAGATTTATGTGCAGTGCTAGGCCCTGTGGAGGTTTTTCAAGGCTTCCTAGTATTTTGATAAGCCAATTCCATCAAAAAAAGTTAGGAGTGAATTCAAGGACTGCATAGCTTTCCTTAATGACCCTAGCAAAGCTGTGAAATGCAAAGGAAGGCCATCTTGGACAAACACCTTCTACAGCTGCAGATGGCCATGGCAACTAACAGATTGACTGAGAAACTAAACACATGACAGGTGAAAAAAAAAAGAAGCTATTTTAGTCTATTATGGGTTTGCTGTCCAGCTTTGAGTGTGAAGTGACTAAATAAGTTTCACAAGAGCTCTTTGAAATTGGCTAAAATAGCTTTGTTTCTTTGAGTGTTAAATGAAGAAAAATACACCCAAGTCATGCTCCACCTCTACATTTTTGCTACTGTGTCATCTCAGTACTGCCTGAGCAAGTAATGGCTTTTGCATCCTGGAGCCACAAATTCTCACATTCTCATAGCAGTGCTTAATCTGAGACAATATTTTGTGTTTGTTTAATTTAAGTCCTGGGGTTCTGAACTGCTTGTTTGTATGAACTATGTTTTACATTTTATAGTTTGTGTTCAGTAAAGCTAGACTTTCTGGCAAATGAAAGTAATTTTCCACAACCCTTGCATCTTCTGTGTGTGTGGGAAGAGAGGTGTCACTTAACTGATTTGCTAGGTTATTACACGTTTTTCTTAAAAAATGACCAAGCCTTGTTACCTAGCTTTAACTTACTATTTCTCTGCAATTACGTGAGAAAAGTAAGGGTCTGACAAACCCCCAGAATTTAATCAACATGACAAAGATATATAAGAAATATGAAACATGATACTCTTGCTTGTGCTGCTGTACTGTGGCTACATGTAGGCTTCACTAGACTCTGCTCAGATCTGTTCTGCACCTAAACAGAGGTCCTGTGCAAAACACTAACAGGTGGATCAGGCTGCCTAGGGCCATGCCCAGGCAAGTTCTGTGTATCTCCAAGGATGGAGTCTCCAAAATTTCTCTAATCTCTCTTGTTTGACCACTCTTATGGCAGAAAGGGTTTTAGTGGTTTTTTTTTTACATCCAAACAGTTTCCCATGTTCTGATTTGTATCTGTTGCCTCTTGTCCTGCCACTTTGCACCTCTGAGAGGAGCTTGACTGTATTTCCTCTGCACTCTCACATTAGTCGCTTGGGGACAGCACATGGACTTGATTCTCTGTTGGTTTTTTTCTGCAGTGGTTCCCAAGGGCTTTTTTCTTGATGGCATCTGCAATTCTCAGCTCCTGGAGGAGGAGACCTGGCTCCTGAGATCTCAAAGTGTTTACAAAAAAGGACGAGTCATCAGCTGGATGTATTTGCAGTACAAGGAGGTCCCCCAAGCCACATGACCTTTGTGTCTAACCAGTAGGATTTTCCACTTTGATCAGTTTTGGTATGTTATCCTACCTCTTCTGCCAGCTTGGCTACTTGGACAGAGCAAATGAAATATGGACTTCAGAACAGCTGCTGTCATTATAGTCAGCTTTTGACTTTTTCTTCTTGATTTTTAAAAAATGTACTGGCTGAAATTGAACTCCTAATGCCTGTCTGCCCTGCTGAGTGTATGTATGATCCACAACAGCAGGTCTGTCACCATTGCTTGATCCTTTTTAGTCTAGACAGTACACCAAAGCTATAGACATGTTGGATGTCTCTAAATTAAATTGTGAGGTGGCCTATGAATCCCCTCTCTTTAAAATATATTTCTGAGAAAACAGTAAGAGCACAACAAATAGAGTGCACCGAGGTTTTAGTCTACAAGGCGGGGGGACCAGAAGCATGTGCTCTACATGCTTAGCTCGATGACTAGTGAGAAATCTTTTGGCATAACAAGCCTACAAGCGTCCTCCCAGAGGAATAGTAGCTATTCAGGTTGGTATGCTCTGAAAATAAGTTCTGTTTCATGGATAACCACACAATGTACAGTTCCCATCCCACAAAATCTATTAAAAGACAAGCAAGAAATCACCGAATAGTACATGCACTTGGACTGAAGGATTCTTCAAGTCACCTTCACAGACACCATGAAAGCTTAATAACAATTATAAATTCAAAAGACAACAACCTAATCTTTGTAGAGACAGCTTCTATAGAAACCATATTTAAAGGATAGAATTGACATTAAAAGATATACAACTGCAAATATATTCCACTGAAATCATTTTGTAGCTTATAGGAAAGTCTGAGCTCAATTTTCATTTAATATTTACTAAACTGAAGTCCGCTGTAGGTTTCCAATGTAACAGTGTGTTAGGGAAAAAAAAGATTATATATAACAAATTCTCAGAGATGTGTGGCTATGTAAGGGCAGTCACAATCGATAAGACAAAACAAAAGTTTCTTTTAAAGCTTGTAGGATTTTTGTTGCCTCTTTTGTGACTCTTTTGGGAAGGTGTAGAGCCAGGATAATAAAATAGTCATGCAAATTTATGTACAGAGATATATTTAGGGGGTAGAAAGTGGAATTCCCATGGACGATGGTTAAGATCTGAGCCCTGGTGCTCATGGCTACACTGAGCATTGGCGTGGGGAGTATTAAATTGCAACTGAGGAGGATGTAAGCAGGACAAGGACAAATACCCATACTAGCTTATGGTGGTGTATGGACAAATGCTAGTCTGAATGCCCAGTGTCTGCAGCTCAGATAAACAATCTCTGTACATTGCTGTCTAATAAAATTAATTGTAGTAAAAAATATTTGGTGGGGTTTTTTTCAACTGCTAGACCTTTCTCTCTCAAAAGACAGTAAATAGTGACTCTTGGCATTTCAGGTGGTTTCTAGTGTTATTTTATTACACAGGTAAAAAGGTCAGACTGAAACATAAAGCAAGAATTGCTCAGATTTTTTTCCTCCTTTTCTTCAAAGGAAAACTTACTGTTTCTCTCCCTACTTGTAAGTTCAATGATGCTTTGATTTGTCTGATTTGCTTGAAACTGTAACATGTTCTTTCAGGGATTTTGGACAGCCCTCCTGGATGACCTGTTGCACATACTGTTCCTCCCTGTGCTACGTCCCTGCCAGCAGAGCACAAACAAGCCATGTAAGTCACACCATAATCAGCTTCAAGTAAATTAAACCCTTGTACCCATCATTTTTGTTGCAGAGGCCCAATCAGCTTTTGGTTCCCCTGGCTGTTCTGTGTGCCTTTAATACACACAAACTCACATTTATACACCCACAACCACAGAAACACATAGAGGACTGAAAAGATATGAAGCACTGTTATAATGATAATGACCTTTAATAGGCAACAAGGATCCCCCTGAATAGCCAGGCTGTCTCTTAAAGCCACCTTAGTAACTGATGCCAGATTAACAGTGTCAATCAACCAAGGTCACAGGGGTAGGTGCTGCTGGGCTACACCTCTGGAACAGCTGGGCCCCATGCCCAGCACACCCCTGGCATTGCAGGCTGCTAGACATGCCTGCACAGATGCTCCACCAGCCTTTTATGGATGCTGATCTTCAACCAGGTCTCTAGGCATGGCATTAACATTTCTTTCAAACTGTAACGACCTTTTCCACTGATACCCATGTCCTTGCTCACTGTTTCTTGTTTCTTGTTTTCTGCTTCATTGTTTTATTCCACTCCCATTTTTCTCCCTGTCTACAAGAACAGTATTAACTCTGTTAGACTCCATGTGTAAAATAAGAAGATGCAGTGCGAATCATTCCTTCCGCATTAAGAATTCCAAACCTGTCTTTGATGATTGCTTATTTCCCAGTAAAGCCATTTATTCTCCCATGTCATTGGCCAATAACAGAAATGGCTGTTTATATCCCCTCATGACCTAGTTGATTGTACATATACACTATGCAAATATAGAGAGTCAATTGTTGTCTGTTACAGCTTGACTGGTATTTATGAAGAGTAGATTTTAGCCTGTGGTGCCAACATAAATTTTTCTAGTAACAACTCATTGCTAACATTTGATGACTGAGCCTGGCAGTTCACCTGGAAGATAAAATCAAAAGCTTGCAAGAGACAAAAGAAGAACAGCTCCACCGTACTCTTAAATCTACATACACTATAAAGATACTGGAACAGCTGCTAGGAACTGTAGTGCCACTCTTTCATTTTGATGACTGAGCATTGTATCATACAGAAGTACTTCACTTTCTGTCCAATTTAAAATGTTTTATTGCCTTGTACTTACCGTCTCTGTTGATAGGTTAAGAAGAAGCTACATCTGAGCCACTGCCACCCCACTGTGCTACTGATCCCTCTGATAAAAAAGATAGAACACTTTAAACAGCTAAACCTCCACAGGGGTGGATACTATGCTGAAGTCAACCCAGCAGGGTTTTTTTTCCCCCACTGTTTTCACTCTCTTAAGCTTTATAACTAACTAGGTAACAACCCCATGTACCAAGATCATGCTGTATCTCGGGGGGTGGAACATGACAGACCTCTCCCTTCCCTGATCCATCCAGCAGTGCTGAGAGCAACTGGAGCAGAGGAAACAGGGTCTCTGGCTTGATGCACACTGCTGTGAACCTATCTTTCAATGAAACCTATGATCGTCCCTGTGAAGATGGTTATGAAAGATGTCTATAAAATGTAATAGGCCTTTAGAACTAAGGGCAAAGGAAAAATACAGAGAATGGTGTGTGTTGTACCATAGGAAGTCATATATGGGTTTACAGAGGAAGAAGGATGCGCAGGGGAAATAGAGGGAAGGAATGTTCAAACCATGGTATCCATTAAAAGAAATGGTTTTGAAGTCTGTAAAATAATGCTTCAACTTTTAATTATCAATTCCTTAATAATAACATGTAGAAATGCATCTAATACATCTGAAAAATGTAGTCTTACATATCTCTTAATGAAACTTTTTCCTCTGGTTAAAGGATAAGAATACAGATGTGATACAATACAGTGAATTAAAGGTATTTGCGAATTTAAGCTACATTTTCACTGCTCATTCATAATACAATTAAATCAGAAATAAATGAAGCTCAAAAATAGAAACTTTACTATGTTTTGTACATTTGCATTCTGAGCAACAAAAGAATAAAAGAAAATCAAATCGAATCTCCAGGAAGGAAACATTTGTTCAATTTTATCTCACAGGATTACCGCTTGAGCAGATTTTATTTGATTCAGACCTATTAGCTTATCTCTAATTAATAACATAAGAAGTGATTTGTTCCTCTGATTGATTGTTATCACTGTGCTTTTTTTAATTAGCTGTTTGACATGGAAGTTACTGCATTGTCTTTAAGACTGCATATCTCATTGTAGTTATCAAATCTACACTCATGAAATTAGGTGAGCAGTTCTCTGAACAACATAAATAAAGTAGCTGGTTCTTTGCAGAAACACATCTTTTAGTTAAGTTCTCTGGTGTCTAAAAAGGCACAAATTCTGATCTGAGTTTCTCCCTTATGTTATGGTATGTATAATGATTCTTTCTGGCATCGGCTTTCTGATACCCTTGTTCAAAATTTATCCAGGTCCAGACGCATCTGTTACGTCACATCAGGCGTTTGTCCATTATAAACCCACTTGTTTTAGTATTCATCAACTTTGATGAATTTGAGACTGCTAATATGTCTGTTAAATTTATTTGAAGTTCCTTAAAGCTTCTAAGAGTTACTCAGATTGAATAAGCAAAGAGATGAAAAGGCTCAAGCTTCGGTCCTTTCTCATACCAGAATGAAAATCAGTGGGCATGATTCTGAATTGGTCTCTTTTAGTACAGGCCCAAGAGGAGGCAAAAGAAAGCAACATACTGACATTTCTTACTTCTTTTTCCATAGACGCACCCTATTTCTAACAACAAACATTCTTTGGCACTGTTCTCCCGTGTTTTCAAATCTGCTGTTTGTTCTGCTTATTAAATATAGAAGTGCAAGTGATTTTCTGATTACTGTTTGTGTTGAAGATCAAATATGCACAAAGAGATTAAATGAAGTGAAATCAAACAGTTGTTTGAAAATTTTTATGAGTCTCAGAAGTTATGAAGAAATGGATTTACATTTTCAACTATGGAACACAGCTATTTTTGGAATTATTCAATGTCCATTAACATTTTGAAATAACAAAATACAACAGTACACAAAAGTACTTTACTAGGATTGAAATTAAATTGAAAGTTGTTTCACTCGTTCTGGCTGTATTTGATTCTACACAAAATATTATCTGAGATTTCTTCACTCAGCTATAGAAGTAGCTCTGTGCCCTTCCAGCAATTCCATCATTACCTAGTGCCATGTTCAAGAATGGCAGAATTGCCAAATTCCACAATGGTGGGACTTGGAAGGGACCTCTGGAGACCATCTAGTCCAATTTGCCTGCTAAAGCGGGTTCACCCAAGGCAGGTTACATAGAAGCACGCCAGACAGGCTTTGAAAACACCAGAGAAGGAGATTCTACAACCTCTCTGGGCAGCCTGTTCATGAAGAGGTCATTTTATAAACCAGTTTTCCACTGTCTTTGCATAATAGAGCATTCAACATGAAGCCAAGGATGTAGAACAGCATATTGTTTTTATATGCTCATACTAACAGCTTTTGGTCTGCTCCATGTTGTAGCTGTAAAAACAGCCACCCACAACTGGCCATCTCAGGTGACTGCTGGAGGTCTTTTCAGCGTGGCTTTTGCCATGTTCTGGTAAAGGCATGCGTCTCTTCTGTAGTTCACAGCAATCAATAGCAAATAGCTGAGCACACCTAGTTAGTCAAACACCAGAAACTTACAAATGTTTTGGATAGCTGAGTTTTCCATTGCTAATTAGGTCCCCTAAGCCTCAAACCAATTTAATGATCTCACTCCGTTCCTGGGCAGCTAATGATCTGAGAGCTGCCCTCTCAGGCAATCTTCTTCTGTGTTGGTTCGAGCCTGGCTAGAATCAGGTGCCCAACAAATTTTGCCTCAGCATGATCTTCACTATGAGCTGCAGGGGGAATCTCTTCTCTGGTGCCTGGCTCTCCAACTATTGGTGGAGATATTGGTGTCTGCAGAGTTGTTTTCTCTCACATATTCTCACTCCTCTCTTTTGACTACTATTTGGGCTGTGTAGCAACTTTTCCTTTTCTTAAATACGCAATCCCAGAGTTGCTACCACCATTTCTTCACCTTGACCAGTGATCAGTCTGTCTTGGAGCCAGCAGGCATTGACTTTATTGGACATAGAGAAAGCTTCTACTTGCTTCTCCCAAAACCCACCTCTGTAGTCCCACCCCCTCAAAAAACTTGCCATGCAATCACAATGTAACCTCCTTCCCAACTACCAGATTAGCATTTTTGAACCCACTGAGAATTTCAGTGTGGATGTGCCAAACTGCCTGTTGGTAATCATGAGATGGGTGATCTTCACAGCAAGGATGGATTTGCATCATCAAAACATCATCAAAATTTAGTATCTTAATGAATGATTTAATATCCTTGTGTTGCATTTCTTCTGAGCAGAAGAAGCTAGTAGACATGCGGAATTACAATAAGTCTTTCTACTGCAAAGTCAAATGAATGTCCTGAAATTATATCTGATCGTTCATTATTTTGTCTTTTAGAATAATAGATGAACAAATATGTTCTTTAAGATAAAGCTCTATGGAGAGTAGAATTAGTATTTATTCTCCTTAGTTGAGGTTCTGTAGAGACATAAACACAGGTGGTCTTCTGCTCGGTTCCTCCAGTGGCAGAGGTGTATACCAAAAGGAACAAGAGAATCTACGCTCTTAATAAGTGGCTTTGGGGCTGGTGCCGGCAGAGGAATTTTGGGTTCTATGATCATGGAGAAACCTTTATGGCACCTGGCCTGCTTGACCCAGATGGGTCTCGTCTGACTCCAAAGGGTAAGAAGATTCTAGCTCAGGAGCTGGCAGGGCTTGTAGAGAGGGCTTTAAACTAGGTATGAAGGGGGAAGGGGGTGTAACTAGGCTCACCAGAGATGTTGCTGTGGAGGATGAGCCATCTCAAAGGGTGTCGTCAGTAACGCAACTGAAGTGCATGTGCACAAATGCACGCAGTATGGGGAACAAGCAGGAGGAGCTGGAAGTCCTGGTTCAGCGGGAGAGCTATGACATAGTTGCTATCACGGAAATGTGGTGGAATGACTCTCATAACTGGAGTGCTGCCATGGAAGGCTACAGGCTCTTCAAGAGAGACAGGTGTGAGAGGAGGGGTGGAGGGGTGGCCCTCTATACTAAGGAAACCCTGGATGCTGTCGAAGTCGAGATCGGTGATGACCAGATTGAGTGCCTATGGGTAAGGGTCAGAGGGGCAGTCAAGTCTGACCTCCTGGTTGGAATATGTTATAGACCATGCGACCAGGAGGAGGAGGTGGATCTTCTGTTGTTTAAACACCTGGAGACTGCCTCTAGATCGGCAACCCTTGTTCTTTTAGGAGACTTCAATCTTCCGGATATCTGCTGGGAACTTAACACTGCCGAGAGGAGGCAGTCCAGCAGGTTCTTAGAGTGTATTGAGGACTGCTTTCTGTCGCAGCTGGTGAGTGAGCCTACTAGGGGTGAGGCTCTCCTTGACCTGCTGTTTACAAACAAAGAAGGGCTGGTGGGTGATGTTGTGGTCAGAGGCTGTCTGGGGTGTAGTGATCATGAGATAATTGAGTTTTCTGTAAACAATGTAACAAGAAAAGGCAGGAACAGGACATCGATGCTGGACTTTCAGCGGGCAGATTTTGGATTATTTAAGGAACTGGTCAGGAAAGTACCCTGAGAAATAGTTCTTAGTGGCAAGGAGGTCCAGGAAGGCTGGATGCACTTCAAGAATGAAATCTTGAAGGCGCAGGAGCGGGCTGTCCCCATGTGTTGTTAGAAGAGTTGTAGGGGCAGATGGCCGGCCTGGATGAGTAGGGAGCTTCTGAAGGAACTAAGTAAGAAAAAGAGGATGTATCGCAATTGGAAAGAAGGGGACATAAGCCAGGTCATGTTCAAAGATGTTGTTAAGTCGTGTAGGAAAAAATCAGGGAAGCAAAAGTCCAGCTGGAGCTCAAATTGGCCACTTCTGTTAAGGACAATAAGAAGAGTTTTTATAAATATATCAATGGTAGAAAGAAGGGCGGCGGCAACCTCCACTCCTTATTGGATGTGGAGGGAAATATAGTAACCAAAGATGCAGAGAAGGTTGAGGTACTTAATGCCTTCTTTGCCTCAGTTTTCAACAGTAAGGAGGTCTGTTTGCTCTACAGTTGGTCCTCTGAAGTGGTTGATGGGGACAGGGTGTAATATGGCCCTCCTGCAGTCCATGAGGAGGAAGTTAGAGATCTGCTGAGCCACTTGGACCCTCATAAGTCTATGGGGCTGGATGGGGTCCATCCTAGGGTGATGAGAGAGCTGGTGGATGAGCTTGCTAAGCCGCTCTCCATCATCTTTCAACAGTCCTGGCTCACCGGAGAGGTCCCGGAAGACTGGAAGTTGGCCAATGTGACGCCCATCCACAAGAAGGGCCGTAAGGATGATCCAGGTAATTACAGACCTGTCAGCCTGACCTCGGTCCCAGGTAAAGTTATGGAGCAGATAATCCTGGGTACAATCATGCGGCACCTCCAGAACGGCCAAGAGATCAGGCCCAGCCAGCATGGGTTTAGGAGGGGCAGGTCCTGCCTGACCAACCTGATCTCCTTTTATGACCATGTGACTCGCCTGGTGGATGAGAGGAAGGCTGTGGATGTGGTATACCTGGACTTCAGCAAGGCCTTTGACACTGTCTCCCACAGTAGACTCCTAGAGAAGCTGGCAGCCCGTGGCTTAGACGGGAGCACTCTGTGCTGGGTTAGGAATTGGCTGGATGGCCAAGCCCAGAGAGTGGTGGTGAATGGTGTCTCATCCAGTTGGCGGCCGGTCACCAGTTGGTGTCCCTCCGGGATCGGTGTTGGGTCCGGTCCTGTTTAATATCTTTATTGATGATCTGGATGAGGGGATTGAGTCCTTCATCAGCAAGTTTGCAGATGATACCAAGCTGGGAGGAAGGGTTGATCTGTTTCAGGGTAGGATGGCCCTACAGAGGGACCTGGACAGACTGGAGAGATGGGCCGATTCCAATGGGATGATGTTTAATAAGTCCAAATGTCGGGTACTTCATTTTGGACACAACAATCCCATGCATAGCTATAGACTGGGGACAGAGTGGCTGGAGAGTAGTCAGGCAGAAAGGGACCTGGGAGTGCTGGTTGACAGGAAGCTCAACATGAGCCAGCAGTGTGCCCAGGTGGCCAAGAAGGCCAATGGCATTCTGGCCTGCATCAGGAATAGTGTGGCGAGCAGGACCAGAGAAGTTATCGTCCCCCTGTACTCGGCACTGGTCAGGCCTCATCTTGAATACTGTGTGCAGTTCTGGGCCCCCTCAGTTTGGGAAAGATGTCAGGATGCTGGAGTATGTCCAGAGGAGGGCAACGAAGATGGTGAAGGGGCTGGAGCACAAGCCCTACGAGGAGCGACTGAGGGAGTTGGGGCTGTTTAGTCTGAAGAAGAGGAGGCTCAGAGGAGACCTCATGGCTCTCTACAGCTACCTAAAAGGAGGTTGTAGTCAGGCAGGGGTTGGTCTCTTCTCTCAGGTGACCAGTGACAGAACTAGAGGGCATGGACTCAAGCTTCGTCAGGGAAAGTTTAGACTTGATGTTAGGAAAAAGTTCTTCACTGAAAGGGTGATTGGCCATTGGAATGCGCTGCCCAGGGAGGTGGTGGAGTCGCCGACCCTGGAGGTGTTTAAGGGGAGACTGGATGAGGCACTGAGCGCCATGGTTTAGATGATGGTGTTAGTGTTGGTGTTAGTGTTGGGTTATAGGTTGGACTCGATGATCTCGGAGGTCCTTTACAACCTTGTGATACTGTGAAACTGTGAAACTGTGAATAAAGCAAATGATAGAAAAATGATTTGACATAAAAGCTTAGAACTTATGGCCTTGAACTAAAATGATGGGATTTGTGAGATCTAAAACTCATAACTGCCAAAGACAAAATTTCTGCTTTGATCTTTCAGGTAGTTATTATATTATTTTTTTGTTTCAAATATTGGATTTATTTTATAGGCAATTAATTTTAATGCCTATAACATACATTTGCGCTTATAGAATCTAAGCTTTGTAGAATGAGTTTCCAGCATAATTTTAAAATCATTTTACTTTTACTATGAATTGGGTGTATTTTTTGCCCATAGTCACAAAAGGCTTTCCATTGTGTTTTTCAAATATGGGCAACAACTTTAATCCAAAGTACGTATGTGAAATAAAACAGATTTTAAAATTATAATTATGAAATAGCATTAGTAAATGTTTTTTAAATGATGAAAAGACATAATGTAAGGCAGCAGAATGCCAAGCTTTTGCACTTTGGGATGAAAGTTCAAGAAAGCCTACATGAGAGAACAGGGTATTCTCTTTTTTTCTGTGATGCTGGCAACTCCCTTAGCAGATAAGAATGTCCAGTAATTGGCTCCGATCCTAGATGTTCTCATTCTTTCCTCCCATCACTCCAACATTTTCTGAAAATAGCATTTATTTCTCACATGGGACAAATTTTTAACTACAATTTTACAAACCTATTTTACTTTTAAAAATGAAGTGACCTATAATCAGGGCAGAATTGAACTAATATCATTGTAAAATCTCCGCACTTCAGGGAAGGAAGAACAGTGATTGTCTTTAAAGGCTGAAACAAAAGCCAAAGTTTTCTCTATTACATACAATACTACTTTGTAAAACAGTTTATGCACTTTTCAGCCTGCAAGAACTGATAATATTTATTAGTTTATATTTATAGTGTTCGAGAAAAAAGTAACGCATATTGAGATACACAATATCTGCTTCCAGGTAATATAGTAGGGAAAGATCTAAGGATCTGAGGAAAGGAAAAAAAAAATCTGCATCATTAGTAATCAATGTGTTTGAGTAATTCAGCATAACAAAATTTTTAATGTAAAATAATAACAATAACAACAACAATAATAATTTTATTTGCATATGCTACAGAACAGTTAGGATGGCTTTATTGCTGTGGTCTGGCTTTTACTTCCATCTTCTCTGCCATACAATTCTGTCTGGTATTATTGGGGGGGTATAGGAGTGTCTGAAGAAACAAATGCAAATAAAAAATACGTATTTATTTTAGAGCTTTAACTGTACATTACATTTACTGTAGTAGTCTTGAAATGCTACAGATTAGGGGTTTGGTTGTATTTCGCTATGTTGAAATGGATAATTTTCTGCTTTTTCATGGAAAACTCTCTGACTTTTATATGACAAAATAATTTGTGGTATGAGTACTTGTAAAACATTAGGATGTTCAGCTGGGGTACAGAAACGGTGCGTGACTCCATTTGGTTAGTCACGAGGAGCACAAACTGTGTACATGGCTTGGCATGGCTATCACTTATAGGCTTTTCAATTCATGTTTGCTTTTTTCGTTCTAACACAATTAAGTTGTGTTTGATGGAAGCCCAGTGTTGGGAGGTGTCATCCAAGCTGACTGAAGTGCAATGGGAGTTTTCTTGTAATCCAGCCTCTTCCTAAGGACACATTATTTGGGACAGGATACAGTAGATATTGCTCTACAAATACAGCTTTTGTATGGAAAGCAGTTTCAGAACTCTCCGTGCTATCATGCAAAATTTTGATCAGAGGAAACTTTAGAGGTCACCTAATACAAGATCCTTCTGTAAAGTAGCCTGCTTTCAAAATTAGATCTAGTTGCTCAGGGGCTCAGTTGGGTTTTGCAGCTCTCCAAGGATGGAGCTGCCATGCTTTCTCCATTCTCTTATCCTCATCCTCAGCCTCTTCCAGGATAAACAATTGTTTCCTGTGTACAGCTGGACTTTCCCATGCTGCAGACTGTGACTATTGCTTTCTGTCCTTGCTCTGCACCTCTGTGACTGCTGCCCACCTCTGCCTTCTCCGTAGCACCTCTCCCACTGTGTAACTGAAGGCTCCAGCTGGTCCCCCACATTAGCCCTCTCCTCCAAGTTGAGGAAACTTCATTCCTTCAGCCTCTCCTCAGAGTTCACGTGCACCCATCTTGGCGATTTTCTGCTGGACATCCTTCAGTTCATCACTACCTCCCTTGTAGCAGAGGTTCAAAACAGGATACAGTGTTTCTCATATGGATAGGTGGATGTTGAGGAGGAGGAAATAACTTTGCCTTTGGCTGGTATCTATGATCTCATTACTACCCAGATGAGTACTCAGAACTTAAATGCAGGGGAACTTAGAGATGAAGTACTGCTATCTTGCTCCCATGTGTTTCTATTTTTTCTTCCTTCACCATTTCCATGCACAAGATCTACACAGTAAAATAGACTAGTGTTTTCACACATACTTTGCAAACTGTGCATAAATGGACAGTACTGTTTCCCCATATTCAGCTGTCAAATGTACTGGGCCTCCATCTGTTAGGTGTATGTGTTTAGGACAAGAGAATCATGACATCTAGAAATTCTGGACTCACTTGTTACTTATGAAGAATCACCAATGCTTGAGTAATTTTGGATGATACTAACCCAATTGCTTAGCTGCTCTCTGTGTTCAAGAATAATTTTAGAAAATTGACTCATCTTTTTCCCTTTAGCACTTGCCACAATGACTTGAAACATTTACCTAATCAGGTACAGCTAAAATTAACTTGCAGCCAGCCATGATTTCTGTCTGTGCTTCTACCCATACCACAACACTTATGTCCCTAGCTCAGTTATGTATGTGCTATATGGCCAGAAATTATTGCAATAATGTACACTTGGAATAAATCATGCCAAGAATCACTGGTGTTCTCCCTTGGTTAATGCAGTGGTTTGGGGGTCAGTAAATCCTTCATCCTAAGTCTAGATATTACTGCTGACTTCTACTGTGTGCTGAGTTTGAACACCTGATCTCCTTGTTTCTGTCTTCAGGGGTGTATAAGGGTGAGCTGTGACTTGCAAAACTTTCAAAGATAAAATGCTTCAGAAGGTATTTGCCATGCCATTAATCTACTGTTGCTACGGGAAGTGTCACTGGATGTTGAGCTCAGGGAGAACACAGAAACAAAAATGCCATACTGGGACAAAATCCTTTGAGCTCGTCTCCAAATAGGGGGCTTTAGTGTGAAAATGTTCGGCTGGCAAACATTCAGTGAAAGAGGAGACAGAGATGAATATATAGACACGTAATTCTCTTTTGTCTCTTTCAAACCCCTTTTGAAGTGCCTAACACAAGACTTACAAGTTCTCTCCCAACTGTTCTTTTAAAAATCAAATTTTCAGCCTCTTGTTTTTCTTCAGTGGTGTCCTCTCTGTCGTCACCTTATCACTGGTTTTCTCCTTCAAATCTTTTGGTGTTTTTATTCTACCATAAGTCCTTGTGATGCATTGCTGAAAACATAAAAGAAAAAAAGGATCCCTAAAGATTTTCCTCTCTTTGCTTCAAAATCAACAAGTGTTTTCTTCTTTATTATTCCTTCTGTGACTTTCTGTTCTCAAATGTATGTCTGTAATTTCTGTTTTGTCTTTTCTCCCATTTTCTTGAAAAGTGTGAGGTAAAATTTAAAATTACAGTGTAGTTATTCATTATTGCTTTGCAAGAGAGGGGCAAGTATTGTTGGTTTTCCTGCTCTGTATCTTGACTGTCAGTTGCATGAGAGTACATATGAAGGAAAATGGAACTTAGTTTTACAAGCATTTATGGCATTATTCAAAACATAATCATTATGATATACCTGCTTGGGTCTTAAAAATCTACCTACACCGTGTGTACAGAGTTTACAGATTTCTGAAGGATCTATTACAAAATTAAGAGCAAATTCTTATCTATATAACAATGAGCTTTAAGTGCATGTTCCTTTGAGTTTAAATTTCATTGATGGCTGCTAACCTCATCTCAGTTGTAATTAAATACGAGACCTCAAAGAGCATAAAATTGCATGACTAGAATGCTTTGCCTAAAATATTTGACAAGTGCACATTTTAGACAACATAAGTCATGCCTTGTTCTTAGTGTGACTCTTTATTGTCCAATTAATCTCTTCAGAATATTGCTCCAGACTAAAAATATTTTTCTTGAATAAAGATGGCTGTGCAAAACATTTGTTGAAATGTAGTATAAAACAATGCTTTCAGTGTAAAACCAATAAAATCCAAACTAATAAGCAACTTTCATGTTCTCTTTATACATCATTAAAGTATTAAAGATAATGATCATCTGTACATAAAATACTTGTATCTTACTTCCAGAAATATCCCTTTGTTTTAGTGGTAAATATTATCATGTAATGCTGAGGTCAACTGAACGCTAAAGCTAAAAGTACAGGCATCATTTAGTAGTGCTAGAATCCTTTTTATTAGCATTCTGTATGCTAGGACTACAAGGCTGATAGCTCTTTAATTGCACCTGGGAAATGTGAGTACTGAAATTCCAGGCATGCTCCTTAGTCTAATATAGTGTTAAATGACCATAGGAGCTTGCAGCATTTATTGTCACACAAAGTACAACTGAACACATTTATAGAAATGCTATCAATTAACTTTTTTTTCTGTTGAAAATTTATGATCTATATAGTACTCAGTATATTAAAGATATTAAAAGGAAATATTTTCTGTTATATTTGAAGGTAGTTCTTTATATAATTCATGTCCTGGGGCAGGTATTCTTTTTCTTTTTTTCAAAGACATAAAATGACTGTTTCTTTACATTTCTAGTGTACTTGTTATTGGGAATCACAATATCATTTTGATACCTACAGTCTTTTTTTTTGCAGATAAGAAACACTGTTCAAATAAACATAGTCCTGTTAAAATCAGGTGGTGGATGGTCTCTCTGCTTTAAATTTTCTCCTAGAGCTGAGTGACCAGTATTCAAGTAAGGGTTAGAATTACTTTTGATTATTTTGGTGGCTGCATTCTTAGAAAGCAAGTCTTTTAATGACCGTATTCAAACAAGACGCTTGGCTGGAAAAGGTGTGATAACAAACACGATCTGCAAAAAATCAATTAGTCTTGATTATAAACTTTATATGTAATTTGCATAGACGTCCATCCCACAGTGTCATGGAGCAACAGAGGGCTCAGTAAAGGTCCTGTGGTATTTGAAGAGGTCTGCCTGAACTTCCCTTTTTGGATGCTTTCCAGCTGGCTGGGAAAGGGACTGGATTTCTCAAGACTGAAACTCGCAGCCCCAGGGAACCTCGTTTTTTGGAGTAACATACTCATAATTTCCCAAGATTAGCACAGTTTAGGCACTTTTCCTTGCTTTGAAAAGTGAGACACAAATGTTAAGACTGGACTTTTCATCAGACAACAAACACCTTTTTCGAGTTACTGCAGTCCTGAGGGTTGTCTATCTTTCCTAACCTTCACCTGAATATCTTTCATATCCCACTGAAAACCTAAGTCTCTGTGTCCCACTTTTATTCTTTAGGAAGGCTCAAGGCAAATGAACACAAACATACCATGGGATTACAGTCACAGAATGAGAGGGCACCCAACCCGCCCTACTACTCCCAGACAGAATCAGTCACATCTGTGACAGGTTGCTTTTTACTTGTTCTTAATGCTGAGGCCTCTAGGTTCCTCAGGCAGCCTATTCTAGCGTCTCTTTACTGGTAAATTACACAATATTTACTGGTAAAATATTTCTCTACCCTGAATCTTCCCTGTTACTGTTTCAGATGGATGTGGAAAATATATTATTCATTTTTATTTGGCACCCTCAGTCTTCTCTTCTGAAGGGCAGATGGCTTATATTTGTTTGCTATTTTCCTGCTGTCATAGGTCTTTCATCTAGCTCTTCTCTGAGTTGTATCTGCATCTCAGAGGGTGCCTGAAAATAACAATCCAGTGAGGGATGAGTTCATATATCATGTTGGATATGCTCCTCTTGATACAGTCCAGATAAAAATTTTATTTCATTACAGCTTCATATTAGCCTATTGTGCTGATGGGTGTATGGCTTGGGATCAGATGAGCTGCTTTTACAGAATTATTCTTCTGCCAATCATTCCACACTGAATTCCAATAGTGGTTTCTCCGGCCAAAATGCACCACTTTGTATTTGCGCGCTCTTTATTCAGATCACTTTTCTGTGATGATTCTGACTTAACTGGTAGTATCTTAAGAGGTAAAGTCCAAGCAAAGGCAGATCATTCATTAAATCCAAAAACTTCATGAAAACAGTCTTCCTCACCTAATGATTTGTGTGCTCTCTACACTTACTCTGGAAAAATTCCTTTTTCTGTATCAGATTTTTGTAGCAGTTCCTCTCTGCCCGAGTTGATAGAAATTAGTGAAGAGTAGACCTCTTTACAGTCCTTCAGTCTTCTTTGTCACGTGATTCCAGATCTGTCTTAACAGGTCATGTAATCCAGTGACCTTTTTGACAGACAATAGATACCATGTGAACCGATTGCTTAAATTCACTTGTCTTAACTCTTTTCTGAAAATTGTCTTTCGCGACAATTGTCTTTTGCGAACAATTAAGTTAAAAATTCTTTATTCCTTGCCTTGAGCTAACAGCCAACATCAGTCCAATACAAAGATTAAAAGAAAACAAAGATGAAACCCCCTCACCTTTGAAACAGGAATTGCACTCTCATGCAGATTAAAAGCTCCTAAATCAAATAGAATTTTTTAGATACATATGGGACTCCCCAGTTCATCATTAGTCCTAAATCACTAAGGTGCTTACAGGAAAGCAACCAAGGATTTCAGTAGTATTTCAGTGGAGGTATTCCTTGGTGATAGGCAACAAAAACTCAGTTGGAAAGAAGGAACATTGCCTTGGGTAATGAGACTTCTCCCACAGAAAAGATATTTGCTTCCCTCACAATCTTTACTCATAAAAGGCTTTTCTAGGTGCAGATTTGTCCCACAAACAAAATGCTTTACCACAAGCTCACTACATTAGCACAAAGCCACAGCCATTTGATGCAGCAGATGTAGGGGAATAAATTATAGTTGACCACAGTTTCTACTCTATTTCACCATGTGAATTGTAAATCCAAAACACATTTCGAGCTGTTCATGCCAGTAGCTGTTACAGTTACAAACTTTGAAAGCCACCTTTGGGTGGCAATGAAGTTACTTGACTAATGGTGACATTTGCTCTCTACAAACTGCAGCCTTGAAGACATTTGTACAGTGCTCAGTGCTTCCTCAGAGGTGGACACAGATTAAAGAATGCATGTTCGTCATGATTTTATATGAACCTTGAGTATAGACAGATAATAGAATATGAAATTGCATATTTTAAGGAGCAATTTTTTAGAACAGAAAGGGCCAGCTGGAGAAGTAATCAGAGTTAGAGAAATAGAATTAAGATCATTTACAACTAGTGGGATAAGTGTTTATAGTGATTCGTTGTTCAATCTCAGCATGTGCTAACATTATGAATCAGTTTTTTATGGGTTTGTTGTGTCTCAAGTGAGTGGAAATGCGTTTTAATTGAGACAAATGGGAAAAAAATTGCACAAGAATATTGTTGGCTAAGTGTTATACAGCACAGGGTATATCAACATGATGCCTCCCCCTCTCCCTTCTACCCAATGGCTGTACCAACCGAAACGTATTAGCAAAAGTCAGAGCATTTCTGGGGCTTGTTTTCTACCCATTGTTGTTGACTTGCTAACTGCATCTGTCCTCATTTGTACATGCAATGTCAATTGATGCCTGGACCAACAGGTATGTGCATAAAATGGAGTAACAGATATGCAGTAAAATTTTCACAGTAATCTCTTGTCCATCTGTTCTCAAAATTTCTCTGGCATGGGTGCTGGTCTTGCATGTATTAATGCTGTTTTTGAAACTAGCCAGTGTATTTTGACAGTTGTATTAACACATCATTACTGGGAGAAAAATCTGGTCTTTTACTGATTCCCAAATTCAATATCTGATCTCTGACTGATGATCACATTAAAAGGATAATTTGAATGTATCAGACAATGTACATCTTATGATATTTGAGCCAAATCAGTGACACCAGATGCTTTAATTGCATAAAGCATATGTTTACAGTCTTGAAATCCCTTCTGCAATTACTGCAGATTTTACAGAAGCATTGTAGGTTGGGGAAGTGCTGTATGGAAAAAAAGAGGGAAGTGTTTGATAAAGGATGTTAATAAATACTATCAAAATCCTCTGAATGCTTCCTGTATATATACTTATCTATAGTCATACAGTGAAAACTATACACTTTATTCTTCATCAAAATGCAACCCTTGGCAAAAAGCCATTAAAAAAATAAACTACTGGCTAAGAGAAGGTGGTCTATCCTACCTCTGGTACAGACCAGGTGCAGAAGAATGAGGCAAGCATCATATAATATATTTCTTGCACATCTTCCAGACTTCCCATATTCACTTCGAAGTCATGAGAGCTTTTCAATGTTCTCTAGTTTCTCTGCATCTTGTATTCTCAGCCTTTACTCCTGGCACTGCACTTCCATACTCTCAGATGCAACAGTTCCTCTGCTCCATCCTAATCCCCTACATAAGCTAGCAGAATACATGAAAAGATGAGGAACATGGCTTCATGGTGGGATGGTGTTGCAGAAAGGCATCGGTCACCCCAAAAGAGAAATGAGTCTATGCAGATGCCCAAAACTTCTGATTCAGCTCAAGTCGCTGGGAGTTAAGGGGTTTATCCAGGCTACCAACTGACTTAGTTTCCTGGTTTGAACTATAGTTCAATGCACTGCTGGGTTTGATCCCTACTGGATCCCTCATTACAGACACCAAATCTGTGATAGTTCACTCCTGGGTTCTGGTGTGTTTTATGGTAAGTGGTTGAGCATCTGGGGTTATACCCTCTATAGCCACATAGCTTTAAAAGCATAGATTGCTAAGGAGGAATATGTCCACTGTGAAGGGTAAAATGATGTGGAGCGTGAAGGGCACTGGAAGGAATCCTTTTCATGACACCCAGGCATTATGATAGTGCTGTCCTTCTTCCTTTTTCAGCCGTGTCCACAATAACAGGATCTGCAGGCTGTATGGAGCAGAATCTCAGTGAGATCCATTATACAATTTGTGAAGATCAGGTAACCAGTAACCTGAATTTTCCCAGAAGCCACTACTAGGCCACTAGCAGCAAATCTGATTCTTTTCATCTCTGTTTCTTCATCTGTTAAGTAGGAATAATGACATTTGCTTTACTTTGTTAAGTACTTTTGGGGTCTGCAGATGAAAAGCCTCTGATCACAACTGAGGTGTAAGAGGGCAAATGGGAAAAATGACCAGAAAACCTAACTGTCTTCAAGCCTCTGAAATTGTTTGAGCCTAATTTCCATCTCTGATTCAGGTGGTATTCTCTTTTTGTCACCATCTGTTGTTTCAGCATATTTAAAATCCCAGTTTTGCAAACATTACATCATGTGCGTATGCTAATCCTTCTCTCTTAAAAGTAAAATCTGTTTTGAAATCCAAGCTGCCTTTCCCCATTTGTGCAACATTTTATATTTTTTGAACCCTTCCTGAGCAGAGACCAATTGTTCTAAATGAAAATAAAAAGGGATTTTAAAGCAGATTCAATCTTCAATCTTTTTGCACAATAGTATAAGGACAAAAAATGGGTTGAAGGACTATGGGGGGGAGTATACAAGAGCTCTTTCAAACACTCCTGCAGAAACATTTGCTATTGTTTCTCTCACTAAGGCAATAAGATTGCCTACAAGTGATACAGGAAAACTCTGCATCCATCTCCAGGTGCAGCTCGGCTCGTGAATAATGTTATTGCATCTGTAGGGTTTTGGTCAGCACATCTCAAAGCAGTTATTCCATCAGTCTTTGATTTTTCTGTAGTTTTGCACAACCTGACTGAAAAAGGAGTTTTTTCTTCAACTAGAGGAGACTTTTCATTGAGGAAATGGTGGTGGATTAGTAACACATTGTGTATGTGTGCACACACACATGTGTGTGACTGATCTCAAGAAGCCATTCGTGCTCTGATGTTTTTATTGTTGCTGTGGTACAATTCAGAAAAGAGCTGAAAGGGCTCAATAGCAACAGAAGTTTTTAACAGAATTGTCTATAAAGAAACCAAATTTTTCCTGCTGTTTTTAAAAGCTGGGATACATCTCTTTCTGTAAGCTCTGACGGGGCTCTTACAGCTCCCTGCAAAGCAGGAGACAAATGTAAATTACCATCCCTTTTACAAGGACAGGGACAAGGGAGAAGTCAAAATTTTAGAAATTGTTGTATTTTTATTGCCAGTCAATATCCCCTGCATTTACCAGAGTGGGTCAATATGATCGATACACGAGACAGCTATCTGAGAACAGAGAGGGAAAGGAGCATGAAGTAGAAAATCTGTGATGTTTTACAAATCCCTCTTCTTTCACCTCCCACTACTGTCTCCACCCTCCGTGCATTGTAACTCCTCCTGGAAAGCGGTGATGCTGAAGTCTGCCTGGGCTAGATAGCTCTCTCCCGTGCAGTGCTTTAGCCAGCTGACAGTGCAGGAGGGCTTTGTTTTCCCTGCCGCTGCCGCCTCCTCTGCAAGGGGGAAGCCCCTGTCTCCATATGCTGTGTTTTCAGAAATCCTCAAACCAGCTATAAGAAACAGCTTTTTAACCTGTGCGAATGAGCTGGAGTCTTAGAGAGGTTACTCTATCTGGTAATTGAATTTACAAAGACTGAAAGTCCGGGAATGGAACTGTGACTACATGGAGAACACGGTCTGGGGCTACGGCTCGCCCACAATCTGCTTTACTCACTCTTTTGCAGGGGACCATGAAGAACGTGCGCTGAGACCGAGTGCTGGGCGGAAGAAACAGTGGGCTGGTGAAGATGGAGAATGGCACAGGGGTTGAGCAGAACCAAACTGGGCTGCCACTATCAAGCCAGGAGATGGTTACAGTTGAATACCAAGTGGTTACCATCCTCTTGGTCCTCCTCATCTGCGGACTGGGCATCGTGGGCAACATTATGGTGGTTTTGGTGGTCCTCAGAACCAAACACATGAGAACTCCCACTAACTGCTATCTAGTGAGTCTGGCTGTGGCAGATCTCATGGTGCTCGTGGCTGCAGGACTACCCAATATCACAGAAAGCCTTTACAGATCCTGGGTGTATGGCTATGTGGGGTGTCTCTGCATCACTTATCTCCAGTACCTAGGGATCAATGCTTCTTCTTTTTCCATCACTGCCTTCACCATTGAGAGATACATAGCCATCTGCCACCCAATCAAAGCTCAATTCCTATGCACTTTTTCAAGAGCCAAAAAGATCATTATTTCTGTCTGGTCTTTCACCTCCATATACTGTATGCTCTGGTTTTTCTTGCTAGACCTTAATACAGTAGTCTACAAAGACACTACTGCTGTGTCTTGTGGCTACAAGGTGTCCAGGAGCTATTACTCTCCTATCTACATGATGGACTTCGGTATATTTTACGTTGTGCCGATGGTATTGGCAACTGTCCTCTATGGCCTGATTGCCAGAATACTGTTCCTGAATCCCATCCCTTTGGACCCCAAAGAAAACTCTAAGACATGGAGGAATGACATGGCTCACCAAAACAAGCCTGTGAACTCCAAGATGACTAACAGGAGTTTTAATAGCACTATTGCTTCTCGAAGACAGGTAGGAACAGCAGTTTGAAATGGCTTTCTGAAACCTAAAACCCACTTGTTCTAGAGATTACTAGTCTAAACCTGTGATAGAAGGTAAAATATATTCTCTCTAAGTAGTCAAGGTGAAATTCTGGGATAATTATATACATAGATACAAATATGTTTTTTTCTTGCTTATTCTTTGTTAACTAATGCAATAAAATAGTATTTTATCTCCTTTATAAAAAAATAAGGAAATTTTAATAAAGAATGGAACTTTTTTAGCTATAGTTCCTTTATATTACAGCCTATTAGTAATTCTGCCAAAGATACAAGTGATTTGAGTTATTTTTTGAGATCTGAACAGAAGGAACGACCCTGTGGCTTTAGGAGACTTGAGGTTTTGTCCTGGTAAAGGCACTGTGCCACTTTACAAATGCAGTCAAGTTGTTACTTTTCCTGTTTCTAGTTCTCCTGTGAAAAGTTTGTTTAAGCAAGTCTGTATATAAAAGTATCTTTGTTATTCTGTCTCTCTTAAAGTATTTTTTTGATTGATATCTAAAAACTGAGGCATAGGTTTGACTAGCTTCTTTCTATGTTGTTCAATATGTATGCTGTAATGTGTGATTATACTAGTAGAATATTAGCAGATAAAACTACAGCTATTTGCAATGAACCATCCTGTCTCATATACAGCATGCAGCAGGTACCATAGCGAGATGCCAAGCTGAGAAATGCAGGGTGCATCACTTTTCTGCTCTTGGGAGTGGCTGCAGTTGGGTCAGGCAGTTGGATGTGAGTGTTGGGAAGCAATGCTGCAGGTTGAGCGTTTCCCCTTGGCAGTCACCGCATGGTACCCTGGAGAATCACTTTGCCAAGTGGGATGCTTCTACTTTCCTGAACTGCACGTTTCCCTCAGCATGTAAAGCTGAGCTGTGCAACTTTTCAAACAAGTTGAGTGTCCCTCTCGGGTAACAGGTTGATCTCTGTATTATTCTTATTTTATGTAGATTGCTACTGTTTTAATGAATGACTGTTTTCCCTTATTACAGAGATGGCACTGACCGTAAAACTTAACTGAATTGCCTTCTAAGGTTCTGAGTGTCTAGTCTAGAACACTAGAACCATACTTTGAAATGCACAACTGAAACATGTGGACCAGGTTATAGTTAATTATGTGTCTCTTATTGTAGTTAATAGTCAAATTAGAAGTGCTTAATTTTTTGTCTTTGTCCATGAATTAGTAGTAGAAGATAATCTGTTTCTCAAGTTCTCAATATCACTTTAGAATACATGCTTAGCATTATTTGAAAATAATACAAAATATTTTACATTGAGTACTGCTGAATGTGAATTCTATTGTATTGTAAAAACAAAAATGAGGATTATAATATGATGTCTTTTATATCTTGTAACAACAGAAAGGCTTTTTCTAAAAATCTAAGTAACCTGATTGTTTAAAGTAGCATCATTATGAGTTAAGATATCATTTGCATATAGCAAAACATAGAAAGGAAAGCAAGAATAGCATGGCATTATTAGTAAACATTTTATATAATAGCAACACGCAAAATAAAACCAGTGGTGTAAAATCGGAAAACACAAGTCCATATTAAAAAAAACTGAAATCTCAATGGTTAGTAAGACATACAAGTGAAAATTTCCTGCTGTGTTGGCAAAGGTACGTATAGCAGACAGTGAAGTTTGCCCTCAGAGTGAGTTCTGATATCATGTAAAACTGTAAATACGTCTTCACAGAACTGTGCAGAACAGTGATGGTGTTGCATACTATGTCCAGCACATGACCTGTTGAAAAAGTGACTCAAAATGTAGTGTACACTTTTTACTGCTATGGCAGTTCTCATATTTATCCAAAACATTTCTACAAAATGAATTATGTGTGTATTGCTGTGGTGGTTTAGCTCACGCTGGCAGCCAAACAGCTACGGAGCTCATTGCTCATTGTCACTCACTGGAGGAGAGAAAATGGAAAGAACAGGACCAAAAAAGCTGATGGGTCAAGATGAGGACAGGCAGATAACTTATCAGTTATTGCCCTGGCAATGCAGACTTGACTTGGGGAAAATTAACTTTGTTTTTTGTCAATATATTGCCCCTTGTTATAGTCACAAGTTAAACTCAGCCCTTTCTGTGACACAACTGGTAGCATGAGGCCAGGGAAAGCCACATTTAGGTTGCAGAGGTTTTGCTCTGTGACTCTTTCTTTCTTACTCTTTTCCTCTGTTTTAGTATGGGTCCTCCATGAGCTCTTGTTCCTTCAGGTAATGCCTGCTTTGCCAAGGAGTACTTTGTCCACTATCTTTGGTGTTCTTTATGCTGTTTCTCACTTTCTCTCCTTTCCAATGTTTCTGCCATATCTTATCTATATTTTCACAGCTTGGCTGGTGGACTCAGCTGTGTCCTGTTGTGTGAGCCAATACAAGCAGAACACAGGAACAACCACAAACCATGGACAACATGTAAAGAGTGAATTTCTTTTCATTACCTCCCAAACTGAGGGATCTCTTAAAAAAACAAGCAGGGTAGAAGCATGTAAGCAGAAACATAGGCACTACAAATCTTGGTCCTTGCTAGAGAGTGTGATTTTGAACCTGCTATTTTCACCTGTGTATCGGGGATTCCACAGGTGTATTTTTCTACTGTGCTTTGATCTTTCCCAGAGCAGGACAGGAATCTAGAGGAGGTTTGTTTGCTAGGGTGCCTCTGAGTTTATCACAGGCATCTGTTATCTAAACACAAGGGTTTTGCTTGTCAACCACATGAGACTAAGCAATGATTAGTATCATACATGTGTTTTTCCACACATCAGCTGCAAGTGATGTGAATGTGTTTAAAACCCTCCTCACCAATTGTCTGTTGTATTACCACACTGTGGTGACTTTGTTGAAGTTGTATCAAAATGTTAGTGTCCAGCATGGGGCAGCTTCAGGACTCTTCTCACAGTTGTATAGTACACCAGAATGAAACAGTAAGTTAGATGATAGGTTTCTTCAATCATCATGAAGGTTTAACTTAGGAATTACGTAACCGTTTTTGATGATGATTAATCCAACATGGCAGTATGTGAATTGATTTCCCCACTTAGCCTGACCTGGATTGCTTGACCAATCTGTATTTAGCTTGACCCAGACTGCTTAACACCCAGGTGTTTAATTTTCATGGGAATTCCCATTATAACATCTATGTTTGGAAAATCCTCCATTGTTAAAAAGTCCAAAACATAATTTTTACCTGGGTAAGAAAGTATTTTCTCCCCTACCTTGTCATACAGTGGTTGTGTTTTAGTTGAAAAGCACTATTTGAAGCTATTTCAAATTCATGCCAGAAATAGACTGCATCATCCTGTTGTTTTTTAGACCTTTTAAAAATTTATACTACTATGTTAGCCTATAGCTATATATGTACTGTCAGCTATATATGTACTGTCAGCTTTGTGTATCGATGCCTGCTTCCAAGAATGAGTCTTCTACATACAGTCAATAATTTCTATTGTGAGTCATGCAGTTATGCAATTTCAAATGTATTTTCTTCAAAAATGAAAATACAACGTATAGGTTTCTGGTGTGAGAGCCAGAATTAGAAGCTGGTGGACTAAAAATGCAAAGACCAACTTGGAAACCATTCTGGACTCAAAACCTAGGATGATTCCTCACACCTGGCACCAATGGAAAGAGCAGAGCAGGAGAGGGGAAAACCCTAATATGGCATGTAGAATAACTTTATGCTCAGGGAGGAAGCAAATACAGAGTAAAATAACTGTTTCTTTACAACAATGGAGGACAGCTACCTAAGCAGAGGTCAGGGAGCTGGAGGGAAGTTCAGCAGTGAGATAAACAAGGGAGAGGGAGATGGCTACTGCTGAAAAAGAATAGATGAACCATGTTAAGTTTCATTAGAACGGATATTTTTTTTTATGATGTTAACAGGCATAATGCCAGTGCTGAAGAGGAAAAAGTTGTCAGGTGGTCAGAGGACTTATGTTTTGTTTACAAAACAGAATGGCAATTTACAGCATTCTATGATTTAGAAAGAAGGCGTGGAATAAATTTTAGAAGGCTGAGTCAATCCTATTTTAAATATTTTTCACGTGAAATGCCTAAGGATGAGCTACAGTACATCTCCAATGAACAAAAATCAGCTCTACTAGGTAGAAAGTGGGCCTCTGCTTACTCATTCCATTCTCTGCCTTCACCCTCCCACCCACACAAATTAAAAGTCACTGAACTGTGTCACTTGTAGAAAATATTTGGAAAGCTATAGGAACAAAATGTGTTTACTAAAGGCTCAATACTCCCATATCAACAACCACTAACAGACGAAGCCTTCAAATTACTCTTTAGGGTAATTTAGGGAAATATTCATTCAAAGCACTGCAAGACAGAATGAAGACAGAAGAAAAGAAAAAAAAGGGATGTAAAAATCAGTCCTTTTCAAATGTCAAAGGAGAAGGAAAGAAATAAAATAAGCTTTCTTTTCTCATAGAGTATCTCCATTTCCAACACATTTCTATTTCACTGAACATCTGTTACCACTGATATTGGACAACTACTAAAATTGTGAGTTACTTGTTTACACTGCAAACTAAAGTTCTACCAAGGAAAGGAGCACCAACACATACCCTAAGATGTGTCAAACGCCGTTCTTACATCCACTTCTGAAGAACTAAATCAATCCCACTTGTGCAATATTTATACTGTTTTACAGAACTGTACTGGAGAGCACGGTGAAACAGATGTATTGTAAAGGTTTTCAAAAAGAAAACTAATTTTATTTGACAGTCAGGCACTCCTTTGCACATGGGGGTAAATTTCCATTTCACTTTGTGCTTTCCATCAGTCTCCTGGTGTCCCAGAAGAAACAGAAACAGGTCCATTCTGCCTCTTCTTTGTCAGAAGCGAAATCCAGCTGACCAATCTTTATGGCAAGAAGTAAGGGTCATTTATTGACTTTGCAGAGCTTTTGATCAGCCACTACAAGTCCGCAGGCAACACCTGACTTTCTCCTGAGGAAAGATCTCTGCCAGGAGAAGACAAAGTTTTGATACACTCCATTTTCAGAGTAACGAATTTGTGCTCAAGGCTATATGTTGTTAAGCCGTAAGGAATCAACTAGTGTTACACTTGTGTTTAGTATTGAAGCATGCAGGTAAACCTTCAAGTATATGCTTAGTTTGTGACTAAAAAGTCTTAAACACCTATTATGCCTGATGAAGCTGGTGATAACTGTGTCGAAAGTGCTTTCAGCTATGCTTTGCGAAGAAAAATATCCTTGCTAGACTGAAGTTAATATATTGTTGAACGATACTGTGGGAAAGATTTGACTGACAACAGGGGGTCTCAGTGATAAGAAGTGATATAATGTTCCTTTCAAACAGAAGATTAGGAGAAAATGAAAATGTGACTGAAAGTATGATGAGCCAGGAAAGGGGGACTGGAACTAGATGATCTGTAAGGTCCTTTCCAACCCAAACCATTCTATGATTCTATGAGCCATTTTTCATCACAGAGAAACTATTGAATATTTCTGCTAAGTGATTTGCATAACTTGAACCTGAGAAATCAGAACAAAATAGTTTTGGCGTACACATTTCCTCAAGTTAAAGAGGAGGGAAGCTGAACAAGGAAAATTTCCAGCATCCATCAGCTGATCCCATGTTACAGTAGCTGAATCTTCAAAACTTAACAGAGTAAAGATCAATATGATTAAAAGATGATATCACAACAAAGAGCATCTCTTAAGGCCAGACACTTCCAAGTGCCATTTACTTGATTCAGAGCTAAAGAAGGAAATTTAATGTAAATTGAATGTTAAGACTTATTTAACAATTATATGATCCTTTGGACAGATGATCACAGTTCCTGAGTAAGTGAGTTGAAGTTTATTTCTACTCACTCACCAGCAGCTACAGACTATGAATTTGGAGCAGTCCAGTTAAACCCACAGTTTGAATGTGTGAGGAATCCTTGACCTCATGAAGCACCGGGAAACTGTAATTGTTGTCATGGAACTTGGATAAAAACCACAGAAAACCTGAATGTGATCCCAAAGATCATGAACCACCAAGGGACTTTGTCCCAGATGCCTCAGAACCTTAGATTAAGAAATTTCCCTCCAATACTTGGATATAATTTCACAGAATCACTGAGGCTGACAGATACCTCTGGAGATCAGCCCAACCCCAGTGGCAGTACCAGTTTCAGTGGTACTCTAGTAGGCTGAAGACATCTGTCTTGACAGCCTAGTAGGTAGATGTTCTTCCACCACTTTGTTTTTAGTTTCTCCATTGCAGATGCAAAGGCAGATGCAACAGTTAGATCTTTTACTTTTCAGGCATGCATATAATTATATTAGCTTACCAATTTGTGTCTTTGTTATTCCAAAATAGCCTGTTATTTGTACTTGCAAACCATCCATATTGTTAACTTTCCTGAAAAGACATTCACTGACTGTATCCTAATCAAAATGAATAGCAATCAAGCCAACATTAGCCGCAGTTACTGGCATTTATCCCACATAAATAGTAATGTGTTCCCATAAATTCAATATGGAAAAAAAAACAGTGCCTCCATCAAAGGTTTGACCACATTGTCCATTACCAAAAATTGCAGAGAAAGTGAATTCAATATAATCAGCGCATTGCCTCTATCAAGCAGCAGTTCTTATTCAATTTACATTCACACACATTGTAGCTTCAACTTTACACATGCCTGAAACTCAATGGAATAACTCTTTACTCCTAGTCTTCCTTTCTGTATCTTTACACCATAAAGTATAGAATCACAGGCATTTTGCTCTATTATGATGATTGTTTGTGCATAGCAAATGAGAAAAGCAGTCTAGAAGTCATAAGGAAGTGTATCAGTCATAACAAAAAAGGAGGCAATATTTCTCAGTCACATTTTTTAATTCTACTGAATATAGCTGTAGGGAAATGAAAAGTTGATGGTGAAGGCAGGAGAATCGTAGGATAAAAGTGTAGCCTTTGAATATGTACATTTAAAGATGGATAGACAAATAGAGAAATATGAATTTGTAGAGTAACTTTGCTCTTTATCCCATTCTTTATCATAATATCTATAACAAAAAAGAATAAATTGAATTAGACACGTATGCGTCTTTCTGGATATAAGAAAATACAGGCAATGAGGTTGCAGGCTTTCTATATAGAGAGCTGTCTTAGCAGAAGACTCTTACAACTTCACACTAAAAATCACATCCAAAACTAGCATGTATTTATGAGTGATTTTACTGGAGTTATCTGTCTGTCCCCCTGGAAACAATTGAAGCTCTTATTGATCTACATTTATACTTTCTGCAAGCAATGAAATTATAAACCATGCAGCCAGAATATATCTTGTCGATACAGGAGTTGCTGTTTCATCGAAGTGTAGCTTTAGGTAACCAGAAAGAACAAATAAAGCAATGGTAAGAAGTTATTTAAACTAATCTGTCAATAGGCAACAACAACTATTATTTACAAACTGTTAAAGAAAAACCACCACAATCAAAAGAAGCAACTGTAACTCACCAAAATCAGTACCAATGGTTCTCAGTTCATGCATGCACAATTAACCAAGTCATCTCCTGACTTACATGAGGCTGTGCCACCACACTGTACTGCTGTCACATCTCACTGTACTTTCTATCTTGTTTATTAATATCTTTCAAACATTGTTTAATGTAGAGACTAGGGAACACAATATGTCCTAGAATTAAATTATTTACAAATGAAAGACTTTCTTCAGTTGAGGGGTTTTTACTACTTTTTAATTATTTCTTCTTCGCTTCATTTCAGTTATCCTGGGAGTCTCCAAAGGTTGCTTTTCATTTTGTTCTAAACAAACATAAAAAATAGATGAAAATTCTTATAATAGATATGCCTTATGGATATTCCCTTTTTTTTCTGGCTTTGTAAACTTTAATTGACATTTCAGAACAAACACCAAATAATGAAGATCTAATTAAATTTTAAGAATTTGAAGAATAGGAATAAATCTCTTTTTTGTTTGTTTGTTTTACTCTTGGTTTTTGGAAATTCTTTTAGGATTATCTAAATAGATAATTAGTCTTCAGGTTCAATTACTCTACAGACTATACTAATCTAAAGAATAAGGTATAATGTGCTTAATAAAGATGGCTTTCAACTTCTTTGTTTCCATTTGAATCAACAACTCCTTCCAGTTTGAGAAGCTGCAAAATCTCAGGTCTATAACAGTTAGCTTACTAGGATGTCACCAAGAAAAACTCATTTAACAAAAACTAGAAGGAACCTGGAGCCAATTTTTTCTTCTTCTTCTTCTTCTTGTAGATAACCTTTCTGAATTGAATATTGATCAGAAATTCAAAGCTCAAGAGTCTATTTGTAGCTTTGGCCCTATGGATATAAGAATGCATAGGTACCTTCTAAGATGAGTACTAACTTTCTGCCCCTCTTCTGTCTACCTCTGTTTCCCCCCCCAGGTTACCAAGATGTTGGCTGTGGTGGTAGTCCTATTTGCGTTTCTATGGATGCCCTACCGCACACTGGTGGTGGTGAATTCCTTTCTCTCCAGTCCGTTCCAAGAAAACTGGTTCCTGCTGTTTTGCAGAATCTGTATTTATTTAAACAGTGCCATCAATCCCGTAATTTACAATCTCATGTCCCAGAAATTCAGAGCATCCTTCAGGAAGCTCTGCAACTGCCAGCAGAAAAGGGATAAGAAACCAACCAACTACAGTGTGGCCCTGAATTACAATGTCATCAAAGAGTCCGATCACTTCAGCACTGAACTAGAAGATATTACTGTCACCAACACTTACCTGTCCTCTGCAAAATTGTCCCTTGGTGATACGTGTTTGTCATCTGAGGTAACAGTTAATACATTTTAATGTTTGGTGCACAGTCCTCATGAACTGGAGTATGTTCACTGGCACGGCGCTGTGACGAGTTAGCTTTGAGCTGGGGCAGCCCAGTGAAGGACCAGGAAAGCCTGGAGGTGACAGATAATACACCACCAAAAAGAGTAAGGTCATGGTATGGTAGGGAGGGAGAACTGCCTGGCTCTAGAAAGTGATGCTCTCAAAGTGCCTTGTGCCTAGCATGATGTGACTGGGAGGATCTGGGTTATGGGGAAGGATAAGGAGAAACTTGTAGGGTGATCCTTACTCCTTGAGGAGCAGAAGGCAATGCTGGAGTATCAGAAAGTGGCACTTGGGCACAGTGCCTCATGTATGTGTCTGGCAGGAGGTTAGGAATTGATATCTGAACACAGTGATTCCTCCTGGGCCATGCTCTGGATGCCTGTGGAAATGCAATGAGGCATTTTCTTATTCCTCAGACCCCAGCTCCAGCTTAGGGTTACCTATCCCAGTGTCAACACGTAGCTGGAGTGAAGAGAAGATCTCCCTCACACCAGCACTCTCTTCTTAGAGTACTAAAAGCCACATTCATTTCCATGCTATCTACATCATCCCCATATGTCGCATAGATTTCTAACTCAGCTGTTTTCTACATGATGATGCGTGTTACAGTTTTCACAATGCTTTTTATATAATACTACCTAAATGCTGTTCATAAGCCTGTATACTTTAGATCTTACAATATTGGAGACAAATTTATATTTCCTTTGCTTCTCTCCTAACTTCAGGCCTGAAGTCCACCTTACTCTGAGTAGGAAGTCATATAAAAGCTTTGGATGCTCCATTCCCAACAAGTTGTATGAAATGAAAAGGCATTTCTGCTCACAGAATTGCAGGCATTAACGTATGCCTCCACACAACTGTCTGCATCCTACAAGAAAAAGGAGCCTCTTTGGGAGTAGAAAGAACATACTACTAAGTATAACTAAATGAAGCACTTAAAACGGCATAACTTTAAGCAGGTGAGTTGGCTTCAGAGGAATACCCGAACCCTTTGCCTCATACATTGGCCAGGCTCTCAGTGTGGTCCGCGTTCTCAAAAGGAGCAAGGCTGTCCAGAACATCAGCATGGATGAAGAGCAGGGCAGTGAATGATGCTCCCAGTGAAGGTGCGACATAAGGAGAGGACCTGCCCTCCTGCAGGGCTGCTGTGTGTCCCAAGAGCACTCACACTGCACTGGGCAGTGTCAGCAGAGCCCATAAGACAGCAGCCAGAACTCCAGCTGGTTACAGTCATTACCCATCATCGACTCTCTCAACCCAAAGCAGTGCAAATCTAATTGCAGGCATCATAGCACTCTTCAATAAGCAGATATGTGGTAGCAAAGAGCATGACACTTTTTTTTTCTTTTACCTTGAGTAGCATGTAATAGGAAGACCATTCAATGAATTCACTGCAGGGAATAAACAAATTAAAAAGTCAATTGGAAGCTTTATAAAGGTCTTACGTCTTTCAGTGAGCTAGTTTATAAATATACCACTTTACATGTAATGCTCAGCTAATACTGAATCCTGTCTGAACTTGACAGGTATTGAAGAGCGTTGGACAGGTTTTTACTAGTTAATTTTATCCTTGTTCAACAGTAATCATGTCTCAGACCGCTACAAGGTGTTTATAGCTTCAATACAGATAATATCTAGGGAAAAGAGGAAAATTCAGTGAAAAATGTAACTTTTTTCATTTTTTGTCTCAAAGGTTGACCATTAGAATACTTTAGGACATAAAAAGGTGTTCTGAAAGACTGATTGGCTGTATATTTGGTTGAAAAGAGAAAATACTGTGAAAGCATTGCTACCTTTTCTTAATTTTTCTAATTCATTGTAATGTTCCCTTTACATCATGACCTTTAGCACTAGTTTTGATAATCTTTAGTCAGAGGCAAAAAAAATATATGTTTTAGAAGGTCAGTTTCTAGTCTGTACTCACACTGCTTGCTCTGGCCACAGCTGAGATTACCAATCTCTACGGCTCTCGCTGTTCCCTGTGAGAAGTCACCGTGGCATCTCATTTGCCAGTGTAAGTGCTTGCATGCTCTTCCCACACAACCAGTGACAAGTAGCCACAGTTTTGCAGAAGCCCAGCTGCAGTATGAACTCAATGTATTGCTTTGGCTTTGCTCTAGATCAGTTTATGCTCTTGCTAGAATTGTATTTTTCCATTCTTGTGCGGCAGTAACAGAAACTCAGGAAGGTGCGTACGTGTTTTTGTTTGTTATGAACCGTTTAGCTCAGCTTTTGTATATAATATTTAAAAAGCTGTAAAAAAACTATTGGTTCTTGTAAAAGTCCTATCCAGTGTGGGATAAAAGAGTTAGCCTCACTAGCACTGTCTTTCCTATCCAATATTTCTTTGCATATACAGCTGCTTCCCCTTTCAAACCATTTTCACTTATATTCAGCCATACCTGCAAATTTAGAGAATTAAAAATACTCCGAAGGCTCTTAGATTTAAATTTCAATTTCAATGTGAACCCACATCCGCTGATTCCAGAAAAACTCCATTTGATGTTCTTTGGATGCCAAGGAGGAACGGAACAGTCTCTACCCTGCTCCATCTGCATCCTCACTTTAACATCTGTTTTAACCTTGCAGAGCTTCCCAGGTACTTTCTATCTTGGCAGAGTGTTGCCAGGGCATGGAAGGGACCAGCAGCAGGAGATGTTTAATGAGCAATACAGACATGACAAACTTACTCTAGAAAGACCTTGCTAACATTTACTTCCATTGGCACTTACTATTTCATTTTGGCAAGCAGAGGGAGTGAGACTATGGGAAGATCCTGCTTCTTGATACTTTTACCTCAAATTATGGGGAGTCAGTGTTAACACCAGGCAGAACACCACACCAGAGGCAGGTTGTGTGCTGGGGTCTCCCCTCTGAGGCACAGAAGCTTGAAGAGCTTTGACTGGAGCAGAGCTGACAGCTGGACAATGCTTCTGCATTAGGGCCCACACAACTGGCAGAGGCTGTCTGGATTCTTTATTGCTTTTAAAATAGCAAGGAGAAAAAAATTATAAAGTCACACGGCAATTAAGCAGTTAAAGCTGGCCAAGACTCAAGAGTCAAAAGAGAAGGATACCAAAGTTATTCTAGAGGGAACACTTACTAATCATATCTCATAAATACAATACCATAGCAGTGATTTACACTTGGAACAAACCTTTCCTTTATAAAGCTTGATTACAGAGTCCTATGGCATTTCACTGCTCACACTTGCTTAAAGCTACAAGTTTGCTACCATTAGGGGAAGTACCACAGCATGTATAACCTTACCTCTAAAGCAACTGTTGCAGTAAAATGAAATTACCAGGAATACTATATGCAGACATTTATATTTAGCTGAGACGCATTCAAAATAAATGCAGGTTCCTTTATCTGACTGAGAAAAGTCTTTGCGCTGTCAGCCACCACCTCTTGCAGGTAATCAGAACGGATCCCTGGTCAATACTGGTGGAAGAGGGTGCAGAAGCAACTGCTTTCAAACTAGCCTTATCTTTCAGACTTCCTAAAGCGATGCCAGAACTAGGTCCTTTTCATATTTAAAAAGTGAGCAGACCTTCAGGGTAAGGAGCAGACAAAGATGATGCATGCCACGGAAACCTGGTTGTACCATTGAGAGCACAGCTGGCTGGGCTAAGAACTGAGCTAAGTATTCATGTAATAACAATAACACAAACCTGCATTTTTATCTTGACCCTTTTCACAGTACAGACTAAATTACAACTCTTATAGACCAAAAATATCAGAACTAATTCTCTCCTTTACTTGTCTTTTTGCTCATAAAGTAACTATCTGCTTTCTCAGCCTCTGTCTCCATAATTCTTTTTCTTTATTTGGATGCTCAGCTGAGGTATTTGAGCCCACATGCGCAGTGAGGTTTCATCAAGGGCTAACATCTTTATAGGTGATTTTTTATGCCGCATCACTTGGAATAAAACTGAAAAGGAATGTTTTCATGTTGATACTTATTTGCACAAAGAGTGATGATTATGCCTGCAAAATTGTGTGCAAAAATCCAATATATAAAATTGCATATCTAAGCTGAGGTGTGATTTTAACTTTTAATTTGCTGTGACTATGTCTTTATAGTATTTATTGAATCCATGGTAATTTTATAATGATTCCTATGGCTAACACTATGAAACTTCGCTAAATATCACACTAATGTGATTTTAGATTTGGTTCTGTGTTTACCCTTCTGTTTGTAACAACAACTAACCTTTTTTTCTTGTGCCTAGATGCGGTAGATTACATATATGGGAATGTATTTATTTAAAAATTTATGTGATTTAAAGTTTATTAATATAGCAAACTTTTTTGCTAGAAGTGGAAGTGACTGGATGTCAACTACTGACAGCAGTAATAGAACTATTTATCTTGATGTACTTATTTTGTATATAACGAATTCCTTTGCAACATCTAGTTTGAAAGGTCTGTACAATAGTAATGTTGAAATCCATGTCTGTGTCCTCAATTAATGACTTTGATGTAAGAGGTTGCAATCTTATTGCATTTTTATTTGAAACTTTACCCAGCATATAACAGAAGATATACTGCTGTAGCATCTGACTTTGGGAGCTACAGCACTTCCAGCATGAAATACTTCAGTGTTGGTAAAATGTGCAGCTGAGAAAGGTTAGATGTCTTTAAAACACACCTTTGTTCAGATTAGTGTGTGATCTCTTTGAGGTCAGAGTTAAGGGTATAGCAAAGCAGCTCCAATGTATTGTGAAGGAGTTTATGATGCTCCTGTGGGAATCAATGGCACAAGTCAAATGATATTGCTCTTAATAACTTCCCTTAAAAACCCATTATCCCATACAAGTGACTAAAGAATCGATCCTATTTCAGGAGCTGCCATAGCACATACAAAGTCAATAATTGGATTGGCCTCTTGGTCTTTGAAAGTAAACAAATATTTCTTGGGGTTTTTTTCTTTTTTAAAAAGCTATTCTTAAAAAAAACCCAGATCTGCACATTGGCATAATGGGAAAAAAACCCATATTATTGCAAGACTGGTCAAAGCTAAATTGTTCTTTCAACAATGCTGCATATTCTTATTTATTTCTCCACTGTTGTGTGGCTTCTTTTGTATGTAGCTCTTTTATTTGTTACAAATTGCAGTGCAATTTCAGTATAGTCTTTCAGTATTTTGTTATTGCTTCTTTACACAGAACTATTTCTTTTCTATTTTGTTCTTTTAAATAAGAGATTGATTTTTTTCCTGATTCTTTCATTGCTACTGGAATACAGTGATACAGTGAATGCCAGTAAATTAGTTCACCCAAAGAGACTGGGACTCCAGAGTCCCTTAATTTAGGGAATGAGTTCTGTAAACCTGAATTCACAGTAACTGTTCAAGTGCTTAAGTGATCTCATTCTGTCACTGCATGTGCATTATAAATTTGTTTATTAATAAGATTGTGAAATTGTTCAGAGAAATGTACTGCTGATAAATATCGTGCTTCTAAAAACGAAGAATACTTTTTCTATAAAAGAAGCATTTTGTAATTCTTTGATGCTTGTGGAGATTAATTTGTGATGGATCTTTGTTGCTACTCTAATAAATGTCTGGCAAGATAATTATACGGCAACTTTAATTTTTTAACAAGTACCTGATTACCTACCTCTTGCCTTGCTATCCTTGGCAATGGACAGATAAAGTAACAACATCCTTTGTCATCTGTAGGGAAACAAACCCTGAAAAAGCCAAGCTTTGTTTGCTGAAGGAAGAGCAGTATTCCAGTAGTCTAACAGTAGCACTGCTTAAATTCGAAGGGTTACATGCGAATCCTTGACAATTCTACAAGGACTATTTATGCACTTTGCATTGGACAGCATTAAACAACAACAACAATAAAGGGAGAAATAAATCGTTTTGGGAATAGGGGCAAAGACCAGAAGCCACTTTGCTCTCTGGTCCCCACTAAGTCCCCTACTTGCTGGTCCCCTCCAACTTAGTCCCCTACTTTATGGGTACTGCTTTGCTTTTCTGGTGATATCAGCCACTTGTGCTTGGACCCATCCTCAAAAGTATGAGGGTAAGTACTTGGCCTGCTCTGATTTTCCTCCACACATAGGAAACTCACTCTCCTGGATAAACTCCCTACAGGCTAGAGGAAAGCCACGTGCATGTCTCTCATTTCTTGGGTAAATCAGTACCAAAAATAGATGGCTTATTCTCCCACCAGATCTTGATGACTTTTGTGAATCCCAGGTAGTAGTTTCCTTAATCCTTTCATGCATTTAATAAAAAATTTGGTATCTGACTCACGTTGTCTATGTGGTACAGTTCATGGCAGTGCAGAGCAATGTCGAAGTATTGTTTTTCAAACTGCCTGAAGTGGTATATCCTGAAATAGGGAAAAACTCCCAGGAGAGGTGCGGCAGGTTCTGCCAATGCTCCTGTTCACCTTGCATGCCATCTGCTGTCTATCAGGAGAGGAAGAGCTTGGAACAGTGTGTAAAAACTATGGTGTAATTTTAGTCCTCAGAGACCAAACTGGGTTGCAATACATACTGGCAGACCGAGAAGCTGAGGGAGTTTCTGGCCCACTTACTTCAAACAAGTTGAGTTGCTCAAGAGGACAAGGAGTAACCAGCAAAACTAAACAACATGTAGCAAGAATCCATTTGGGAATGATCTTTGATGGAAGATGGGGAAAAGAAGAATTTTGGCTACATTATTTTTGTCGCATGGTTAGTGTTTGTTTGTTTTGCAAAGTTGTCATATCAGAAGCAAAAAATTTGGCAAGTGCTGAAGATTTTTAAAAAATAACATATGCAGAATATTTGTGGGCTGATACGCTACAGGAGGAGAAGTGGGGATAAAGGAAAAGTAAGAAAAGGTCGTACTGCAAGGCCTGAACTGGGATGGAGTAGGCCATTCCTCCTGGAGTTCACCATCCTGTTCGCTGCATTCATCTTCTCTGAACTACTGCCACTTGGTTGGGCATATGATTCACTTTCAGTCAACTTTTCCAAGCACAGAAGGCATTTCACTTTTTCTCTCCTACGCGATATTTTCAAGGACAAGAAAAGTGTAGCCGTTAACAGTGCACCATGCCAGAATTTCATTGCAAACTCTGAGAACAGAAAGCATCCAGGGAACAAGAGAGCATCCAAAATGGTTTGAGATTAATGTTCACTTTTGTGTCAGTGGAAATACTTTAAGGGGATTTTCTTTGTTACGAAGCATTGATCATCCTAAATCATCACTAAGATTATAATAGGAGATTTTCACTCAAAACCTCACTTGGCTCATAGCTTCCAATAAAAAAAAATACAGAAAACAAGTAGATTTTTAAATAAGTGGCATCCTCCAACAAGGATAATTTGCAAGGCCAGCAATCTCATTGTCTATGATGAGCACAATCATGAGCATACGCTAAGTTTATATAGATTTCAGAATGTAATGATGCAGGTCTCCTGTCAGCTCCACAGCAGAAAGATGTCCTGTAACAATGAAATAAATCTCTAAGTACCACAAACAGGTATTTCTTTCAAGTTCTGTACAAAAACAATACATGAAAAAAAAAAATAACATGACACAACTCCCAGTGTCTGGAGGAACTGCAGGCAGCAATTTGGGATAGCAGATCAGTCTCATAAGTTATTGATTTATATTTGTAATACAGCAAAGTACATTTAGAAGGAAATTATGGAAAGATTTACGACTTCTTGAAAGGCAAGCTGTACTGTGTTTGGGCAGACATTGTCATTCAGGAGGACAATGAACAGAGATTACAAAGGGTCAGGGAGTTATTCAGCACCTAAGATGCAGGTTTAGAATTGAAATGGACAAATATGTTGTGTGGAAGCCTCTTCAAAAATTGAAGTTTTATAATGTAAACACTAAATTTTTAAATCTGGCATCTACCCAGTTAAAAGAGTGAGCAATACTGCAAAGAGGATACAATGGAAATGTAGAAGAGACAGATGGCAATGCCTCTACTGCAGTGAGAATAGGTTAGTCTAACTTTTTAGAAGTCCTGTCTAGTAACAAGTTGTACATCAAAAAAACTTCAAAAGCTGTTGCTGTTACAATAAAATAGGATGCAAAAAGATACTTGAAAGACATGGACATTTCAGATGTGCTAAAAAAACCCAAGGGAGCATGAAGTGAGCTCAGATAGTAAGACTGTAGTTTTCTAAATTACAAGATCTAGTTTAATTTCTCCAGTTATATGACATTCTGGTGTGTCAGACTGAAGTTCAATAGGTTGCTTCTTATTTTGTCTTCTTACATTAAATATTTTGGTGTTAAGTAAAATTATTCTGCAGGTGATAATTACATGTAGTGAATAGTAGTGAATTAAGCAGCAACCCTGCACACACCCTGTTCTGCAGCCATTGACACTGTTTAGCTGTTGAACCGTCTCTGGAGCACACCTAGCCTCGTGGTAAGCAATACTTTCAAAGGGAAGGAATGAGCCTGGCCTAACAATATTCCTAATAAGCACTTTGGCTGTTGCTACTCTCTTTGCGAGGGTAAAAGAATTTGGGAAGTATGAACATGGACCATGCAGTGCTTGTTGGGTCTGACACTAGCAAGGATATGGTGGTCTAGCTTGAATGTCAGCATAGGCACAGACACTCTACCTATGCAGACTAAATGTCATTACCATCCTTACTTTATCCATACGCTTCTCTTGTCCAAAGGCAGAAGCTTACCTTTCTACCTAATCACCATAATGAAGTGAAACTCAGAGTAGTTGTTCTCTGTATGCATTTTGATCCTTTGCATTAAGATCTGAAAGTGGACTTGTGCACTAGAAATCTTCTCTGCTTTCTGGAACAATAGTAGATGGTCTAATAAAAGGTATTTCTTCTCCCTAAAAAAAAAATCATTCTGTTATTAGAAACAAGAAAAATAAAATAAAATTAATTATAGCAAGGATTTATTTTTCATATAATAAATTTTCTATACCTTTTGCAGACTGTGCTGTTCACTGAAAGATAATAAAGAAACAAGAGAAATGAGAAATACAATGCAAAGAAAGAAGAACAACTGAACACAGTTAAAAAATATTATAAGGGGCAAATACCATCTAATTATGCAAATAACTAATTACTGTTTTATAAGTGCCTTTCTCAAAGACTCCAAGTTTGTGCTGAAGTGCCATTAAAATTTTTCGCAACATCAAATTCATTAAACACAAGCATATGCTTAGTGACCTCTGTGTGTTTAAAAGCTTTTCTAAGCACAGCATTTCCTAAAGAACTGGAACTTTCTTTTTTTTTGATTAGGAAGTATAGCAACAGCTCTGTGGACTGAGGTAGTTATCAAAATTCAGGACACAATAATGGCAAGATATCAGCTTTCACAGAAATCCCCCAGCCTGACATTTCAGTGAAATGAATCCTCTTCCCTTTACAACCCATAGATCAAGCTCACAACACCAGTTGTAGCCTCTGCACAAAAAGCCTACTGCTGGTGTCCTCTTTTCTGCAGAGGAAGTCAAAGTACAACTCCACCCCGACTTAGTGTTATCAGCTCTCGAGAGTGTGACCTCTGCCTGAGACCCCTCACTTCACAGGGGGCATCACAGCTGCCTACACCGAGACAGAGCCTTTGCAGAGTACAAGTCCCTCTTGCTGCTACTCCCCCATGCCAGCTGCCATCAGCCCGCTGCAGCATACCAGGCTGAAAGAGGGGTTGTGATGCGACCAGAAATGGCAGCACATCTATTGAAACAATCATCTGGGGAGAGAAAGTTCTGTCTTATGTTAAAATGTAAACCTAAATCTGGAATAAGGGGTTCGTTTCTGCTCTTCCACTGGTAATAGGACACAGAAGACTCTACAAGCCTGATGGGATCTTAGTCCTAAATTCTAAACTCATTCTGAGGGCAACTATCACAATAAGAGAAGACACTGGGATGAACTGTCTCTTCCCACTTAGTGAGAGCTGTCAGAAGTCAGATTTTTCTGGATATGGTTTTAGCAAAAAAGCTGGGCTTCTGTCAGTAGTTCAGAAATCTTATCTCTAAGACCGTGTCAGAAGCAGCAAGTCTTCATGAATGTATTAGATACACAGTGGGAAATCAAAGGTTGCATCAAAAAATATCTCAAATGGGATACATATTCTTTTAATTCCTTCTATTTCAGTACTCAGAAGACACTCTTTGAAGTGATATCCCTCAGTAAACCCAAGTGAACCAAGTGCATATGTAGGAAAGTTGCCATCAGCGAGGGAGCTAAATGAAAATTTGATTGTATATCTTGTAAGGCTAACCGTTAAAACCTATGTTTATTAACAGTGGGTGTAACCTGCATACATTGACATCCATAAGAAAGATGTACAACAAGTGACCTCTGCAGCAGCCATTCAATCTCCAGACTTCTGAATGAAGTTTTTTCTTTAGTCTGTTGTCGGAAGGACTTTTTTTTACTTATTTCGTCCACCTGCAAATGGTGCTTTCTAATGCAACTGTTGCTTTTCGCTCTAGACTATTTATTTCCCTAACTGTGCTGTTCAGGCTGCAAAGCCAGTTTGATGATTTGGGGATGGAAGAGACCTGGAGAGTGATTTTTAACTTCAGTTTTTTTTCCTTAGTTCACTAAGACAAAATAGTGAAAATCTTAGAGCACATAAAAGCCAGTACAAACCCCTACAAACCAAGTGTTCTTTCTGCTCTCCAGAACATTGCTCCTTTGTGAGATTGCTGTTGTACAAGGCTTGCATTTGGTGGATAGATGCCTCTGGTAAATAATATGCCTCATTTTCATGACATATTTTACCTTCTTGATTTTGTCATTAATAAGGACATTGGAAGGGCAGTATCTTGTGGTGTGTGCTCTCTACCAGTGCAGCTGTAAGAGTCAGTGAGTCTTTATGGGAACTTGTGTTGTCTTTTACAGAATGGCTAAGGGACTTAAAATTAAAGTTTTGTGACATGAAGAGAGAATGTCAAATGAATCATTCCCTGCCAGCATGACTAGAAGCTGTATCAATCTAATGTATCGTTTCTACAACCTTCAGAACATCATATTTCATAGTTTCTCATTTGATGAAATTAACGGAAAGTTATTTGAAATTAATTGAAAATTAGAAGCATGTTTTACTGATCAGGAATGGAAGGGCAAGGCAAAAACACCTTCTGCTTTTACATTTGTTACGATCATTCAATTAATAATTAGATCAAAAATTGGTTTGAGATTTGCTGAGTTTCAGAACTTGATCGAAAGATATAGCATTAATTCCTTATGCAAAGATCAACTATTCCTACGGTTGGTGCATCTGGTAGCAGAAATTAAAGAAAGCAGTGAAAGATTTGTGTAGTCCAGTATTTGTCTTTTAGGATGAATAGTTTCAGAAATGTGAAGAATTGGATCAAGGGGAACAACACGACTGCACTACACTGCGTCTCCTTTAATAATGTCACATGGAATCAGAGGAAACAGCCTGATAAGAAATATTTTTTTGATTTGAATTTTATATCAGGAACATGGTTCAGACCTTACAAACTTACTCTGAGCAAACAAGAGTCTCTGGACCTAACTCCCTAAGGCCTTAAAGATACCAGAGACCATCACAACATGCACCACTTCCAGTTCCCTTTCCCTCCCTTTAACTTCCACTGCTGCTTTAATAGCTCAGCCTGAGGACTAGTCCAGGAGCATCCTTGATTATACACAGGCTGTTTCTGTTGCAACTCTTTCACAACAGATAAACTGCAGATGTGCTCTGAGCAACATGTCTGGATAGTTCAGAAATTTCTTTCTTCTACTAGTGCATTTTAGCATCTCGAAAGCGTAAAATTTCAAAATAAATCAAAAGTTTAGAGTTGTTATTACCATCTGCAATGCTAGATCCTGTAGCTGTCTTCAAGTGCAGAGGTGAATTCTCTCAAACAACTGAATGGATGTAGGGAGTGAGTGTTACAGCTGGTAGTAGGTGGTTTTAGCCTTAGGATCTAAATCATTCCTCACTACTAGAGAATAACTCCCAGTGAGTAGTAAAATAAGAACAAAACTGCATGAGTGGGGAGCCATTGAGTACATGCAGTAGTTCTGTGGTTTGTGACAATACTGAGGTAGTGGATATTGTATACTCCCCACTGTGCTTTTTTATGCTATTTACCCCTCAAGATTACATTGAGAAAAGGTATTTTAACTCAGATCTGATTCTATATGATAGTTTCGGTGCACACTAAAGGCTCTTGTGGGTTAAGTACTGTGAGTTACTCAGTCCTGTAAATTAATCTTAGTGTTTTACTAAGTAAACATTTTGCTTTTAAACAGAATGAAATAGGAAGATGATGAATATAAAGAGAATATCACTTATTTAAAAGCAGGCATCTTCTGGTACTGTAAGCCCTGAGGATACATTAAAACTATATTTTCTTACGTATAATGCGTTAAATTCATTCAGTTCATCTTTCTTGCTTACTCCCTCCTCTCAAGGTGTGGTGATTTACGGTCAACTACAGGTGATGAGCTGGTTCCAGTATACAGAGCCACACAGCAGAGACACTGAAGTGTCATCTGGAACGAGGCCTGTCTTCCAGCAAGGAGGCTCTCAGAGAAGCTATGATACCTAAGAAGCCATAGCCTAATGGTGTCGACCTTGCTGGTGGAGACTCAGATGGGACATTCTGCATCTTACTTACTTTCACGTATCTGCTGAAGTAGGGGTCTGGCACGTGGAGCTCCACACGTTTCCCTGCTGTATCCCAGAATAGAGAAGCTGAATGGTTCAAGCAGGCCCAGCAGAACTATATGAAGAAGAACTGACTTCTGGAAATTGCAAAGGATTTCTGCAGTTTAATCAGTTTAAAATTAGAGGAGATGGAAGTTGGCTACTACATTAACCCCTTTGCATTGGTAGAGGAGTATAACCTGTTGGTAACGTGGAGAGCTCACAAGGAGTCCCAGACACATCTCAGTTTATCTCTGACACATGAGCTTTTTATAGAGGAAAAAATAAGGCATGACTTTTCTGGTTTAGAGGAACACGTTCCTTAATTATAAAGGCGTCAGTGTTTTTCTGATTTTTCAGACAGAAAGAACCAGCAGTTTCAAAGTGCAAACACCTACACTTTTCACTGGATGACAATTAATGATAATACTGTTAAATATCAGCATTGTCAATTAATTTGATAACCATCTAAGTACATAAGAAATGAGAGGAAACATCTTATTATGGAGAGCCAGACTATCTACTTTGAATGAGTGACAGCTCATTTTCATCGGATACTAATAATATGTGGTCTTACTGAAGGAGTTTTGGGCTCATTTTATTTCTTTGTAAATCAGACCAACTTTCAGAGTCTGGGAAGATGCAGGGTTTGATAGCTGCAACCGACAAAGACTCAAGAATGAATTAAGTTTGTCATAAAAGAGTGTGACAATGTGATCTTGTTTCCATGGCTGTTGAAGGCATACTTTATGATACGTTCAAAGGAGTCATAAATCTCATTGAATTGTTGTGAACTACAATTGATTATGTTCCTTCAGCAGATTGTTATGTACTTTCTAGATGAGAGGTTGATATTTAGGCTCAAAACTCTAGGATCGGTTACTTCAGAAAAGTGAGTCTTTCCTAAATTCATAGCATATCTGAAGATTCAGAGTAAACTGAAGATTATTTTAAGCTTAAAACTATTTTCTCAGTGCAGTCTATTGAGACTTGATTCAGTTTCATGTTTGGATTGAAGGCCAGATTTTCCATGCATTTCTGTGGTTGGAAGTGAAACTCCTGCCTGAAGCTTTTATCACCTCTCTCTACATGTATTGAGAATGCTCCACTGTGATTTCATGGTCAGTGAAGTAATGGTATGGATGAGAAAATTTTGACCTGTAATTTAGATAGGCTGAAGATAACATTCAACAAGATTGACACACTTCCTTCTAGATGCAGAAAACTCTCAATAGAAAGCAAGGAATAATTTGACTACCAGAAACATTATTTTAAGATTCGATAAACAGAACTACCCTACTTGTAACACTCTATCTAGGAGTGATAGTATTTAGACAGGTGTGACAACCATTTGCTTATGAAGGCAGTGTTCAAGGTATTCTTCTGAAAATTAATGTCAACAGCTAGACCCTAAGGTCTAGCTATTTTTCAGTTATTTACTTGTTCACTTTCCTGTCTTTCACTTTTTTTCATGATCACATTTTTCTTTCTCTTATACTTTACACTTTTCTTGTCCTAGAGTAAAATACTTTAAAGCCGTATAATAATACGGAATTTAATGCAGTATAAATACAACCTGCAGCATCCCCAGTGTGTCATCCCCGTAGTAGCGTCACCTTGGATGGAAGTGCAGTTTAAAAACAAGAAAGCCTCACTGATCCTAAGGAGAGACATTGAACTCCCTGAGGAAGAATTCATGTTGTATGTTACTGTAGGTAGAAGAGAAGGGTACTGTAGAGAGGACTATTATAAAGTAGGTAAGTTATCTGCTTCGTTTACTATATTTACAAACATAAGATGATGTGAGCGATCCCTAACCATCCCTGAGTAGTAACGGAGCTCAAGAGTTCCACTCCAGATCCTCCCACAGAAAAGTGTTCATTAGGCAGTGTCCAGCCTGTATTTGAAACAAAAATCTCTTTAAATCTGAATTTTTGAAGGCACCTATTGTAGGAAGGTCTCAGGAGCACTGAATGCCAACTAGAATTTCTGGTGTTATTTCTAGAACTTTTAGAATTATGGTGAGGTTGCCTATAACAAAGTCAATCTCAAGAGATGAATCTACTGTAGATTTCTCTACAAGAGAGCCAATATAATTAATTCTGCATGATGTACTAGAGCGTATCAGGTCTCTTTAGAAGAGGAAATGACACTTCATCTCTCTCATTTTCAAATCAAGGTTTTCCTTAATTTTGCTGCAAAATATCACCTTTCTGTGTTAGAACTCGAAACTCTTCCTAACTGGATGAATAATCATAGCTGCAAAATGCTTATGCTTCAGTGGCTAATCAGAGCTGCAGACTGTCTGGTTGCTTAGAGCTAGACATGCTCTCATGTTCAGCTGAATAATTAAATTAAATGTTTTTCTGTCAAAAATGAGATACTCGGGGCCCAATTTGCAAAATATTTAAGTATTTGCAGCTTGAAGACTCTGTCAAGTTTGAGAGGAAAAATTAAAGAGCCCCATAAGTATCTAGGTTTTTAATTAGGTTTTGCTTTCCCCCATCAGAAGTTTAGCTTTTCGAAGTTAAGGGAAAACATCTCTTAAATAGTGACGTCACTCTGCAGAGATTCCATCTGTTTCAGCCAGGAAAGACTAACAATAAATCCATATGATCTGGTGCTCCAGTTATACTAAATAGCAAAGCAAAATTTTATCATTAGTGCCTGGTACATGTGAAGTGCTTTTCAAGTCTGAGCCTTTTGCAATTACTAATTTATCACCGGAACACTCTTGGGAGTTAGGCATTAAGGTTATGTTACAGCCAAGGCTCTAAACACAGTTTCCTTTTAAAGTCTGAGCATATATAACTCCAGAGCAATATTCCTCTGATTCTCTAGCTGTAAGTGCAATACTCAGACCCAAAAATCAAGTGAAAGTTAAACTCAGAAGTAGACACCCAGAATGTCTGACTCCCAGGGCTGCTCAGGGAAATAAATACACCATTTAACATTTCCATATAATATAATCAACTTCATAGGCTGCATGGAGTCAAATCATACTAGAATACAGTGCTAAAATACCCACATTTCTGGGAAATGCCATTCAGATACAGTAATTTCAAGTATTTTCTTTTTGCAGAACTTCATATAAACTAACACAGATGACACAGCACGGATATACCTATGGGTGCCTTCAGTTCTAGAACTGTTTGAAGTTACCTTGGCTATCTATAGCTGGCACTTGTCTTTGTGTTGACATAAACATAGTAATTTAAATAAAAACTCCTTTCTCTCAGAATGCTCGGAAGTGAAATGCATATTCTTACTCTAATGCATTACTAATTCCTTATCCCCTTGCTGTCTGCAGCATGCTGATGTTCAAAAAATTTCGAAGTCAGTTTGGTGGACCAAGCTAAATTAAGACATTTCCCCTTGAAATTCCCATCCTTGAGAGAAAAGTGTCCCACTGATTAGCATTTCTGAAACGCAGGAAAAGTTGATTTCAGATCATGCATTGTCAAAGCTAAATATATGGAGCTTTAGGCACAAGACAGAAAGGAGATGTTGGATTTATACTCATTAAACAGATGGAGTAAATCACTCGCATATTTGGCAGAATCACCACAGATGTTGATGGAACAAGGATTTTTCCCATGGCAGTATCACTTGACATTCACTGGAGTGAGAGTGCCTGGCTCTACTAGTTTATGAATGAATATCAAGGCAGCAGATTTTACAACTATGAATTCCAATTTAAATCAAGAGCAGTTAGAAGGATCCCTCCATAGAGAACTGTGGTTTGTTACTTTGCAACAGTTCAGCGCTTTTAAAAGACAGCTTTTTTATTGCTTCCTCTGTTGATTTTCTTCAAGAACTTCTCCTGTGAGAAGGTCCAGAAGAAACAGGGAAAACAAGATACAACATCTTTTACTAGAAGGGAAGAAATTATAGATCTAGACATCTAACAAAACAGGAGCCAAAATGTTTTTGTTAAAAATCAATAATGAAAACCAAAACCAGCTACATTTATATCTGAAATTTAGAAGGGGTTTTGACACTATCTGGAATGCTCTTCCATGTGGATGATGTTGAAGTTTCAACACGTAGTCCAAGAGCAAACTTGGAAGAAGAAAACCTGTTATCCAGCATTATTATCTGGAACAACCATTTCCCTTAAGCTGGAATTTTTGTTATTGACTATAGTCTGTTATCTCCTCAAATAGATTTCTCATCCTTTCCTTCACACTACAACAGCCAGAAAACAAAAACAATAGAGAAATATCTTTCTTCTCTTTATAAAAAGGATGGGAACACCTAATAAAACCAGGAAGCTCAGTTTTAGAACTGATCTTATACAACTACTCTTCAACCTAAAATCCCGCCAGTTACACAACCTCTCAGGTGCCCTATAAACACGATGTGTATATCATGGTGCACATCTGTTGCTTCACAAACCACCAAAGCCTAGGTGCCTTGGTTGTGGCTGTGGCAGAAGTTTGGCAAGCTCTGACCAACAGAGCTTGATTCCTCAATCTGTGACACCACTGCTTCAGTATGAAACAGATGCTCCCAAGTGTCCTCAGGCTGCTGGGCCCTACTTTTTGGTAGCCATCAGGAGCCACCCTACTGATATGCATCCCTGGATAGCAGTTGGGTGCTGGCTCCTTGGGGTCCACTGGCTTGGGAGGCAGAGAACTGGCGTGACAAGCCTGGGAACCGCAAATTTCTCCTGCCCCTGAGAGCAGACTTGTGGACAGCAGCACTGAAAATCACGTCTGTGCTGATTTCATCACTGCATATCTTCACAGTGAGAATAAAAGGAATGACATGAGGTTAGCATTTCAAGCCGCAGTGCAGGTTTTGCTTGTCATGGTGCCCAATCTTCTACTAGGCACTGGGGAAACAGTCCTGAAAAATTTCCTGTCATCTCTGGACATGTTAAGACAGTTTTGTTATTTGCAATTGGCCTGTGACCCTTAAACACTTCAGACCCAAAACAAGGTTGCCAGGCAGGGCAGAGATGCATGGGGAATGGAATCTCCAGGAAAGATCAGGTTTAAGGCAGTTCAATGCATCATTCAAGATCTGCAGGGGAAAGCAGACAATATCCAGAGCTAAAGTTACAGAAAACAGATACAAGAAGCAGGGAACAGAAAACTGGGTCAGGACCTGAAAAGGCAAAGGCTTAATTCATTCCAGACCTAGATAATTAGCTAGCTTTTTAGCCCATATCATTTAGAGTGTTATTTGTGATGTCTTCCTGTCAACACTGCTGAAAGTAAGCCTGAACAAAACCACTCACTCACTAAGCAAAGGCAAGCCAGCCATCTAAATGAACAAAGAGTGCTCAGGCACTTCCGCATGATTTTTCACTTCATTAGTTTTAGCTAAGTACTAATCAAAGCAGATGTACTCTGGTTCTCTAGTCCTTATGGCATCTAGAAATCCTATTGCATTTCAGATATGTCAGTATACACAAAGTGAGGACTGAGTTACATCTATATAATGGCACTTCTGTTCATTTAAGTCTCCTTTTTGTACTTAGTGTTACAGAGCATGTGTGCATCCCTGCCCTGCTGGCTGCATTCATTCCTCTCTGTGCACCAACATATGGGCACAAACAGTGCATCTAATGCAGGGAGAGCCTCCTCCCAGGCTAGACTGGGTCTCGGGGTATCATATCAATGTTGAGTTTTTAAGATTAGAGGCTGATATTCAAGGACAGTTATTGGTAATCTGCATCATCATCCTTTTAAAAATTCTCTTCTAGTATAAACCTGCATTGTTCAGCACCTCAGTGTCCTTTCCATCCTCACACATTTTCATGCTGTCTCTGCAATTCTGTCACACTCAGGACTGGACACAGGCTGTGCCTCTTTGTTTTTAAGGATTTAGTCAATGATATGCACACTCATGGAAACAAATTTTTCCACTAATATTAAGAAAAAGAAAATCAGTCTTGTTTCCTAGGTATTTCCTTGCAGGAGTTTCTGAGAAAAAAATCATCTCTGACTGATGCCTTTGCCTCAGTTGTGTTATTTCTAGGGTTTCTTTCCTTCTCCCAGCAGCTCATTTTAATGATGTTTATAGAAAACTCATTTTTGTGGAATTATTCATATCTCTCATGTCTCCGTTGAACTGGGTAAAATCAGTCAACATGGAAAATCAGGAAAAAAGTGAACTGAATTTTCATTCAGTAAGAATGTACATTTTTAAATTTAGCTGAAAGTATAATTAAGCTGAAAGCATCCTTTATACTTCTTGAAAAATATTTATCTCCCAAAAATTTCAATGAGCAATAATCGCAAATGGCACTGGAAAGACACTTCATACCAAAGGGTCGAAGATTTCGGTCACAGAGAATGAATAGTTAGTGTGCAACATACTAGGTATAGTCTCTGTGTCATAGAGCATACTACAGAAAACATATCAATTTTCTTTTTGGGACAAAAAGATGCAAAAAGGAGACAGAGAAAAGTTTAATACTGTAAATCAAATGTCTCTTAAGATGTTATTTACTGAGAAAGCAAACCACTAATTTACTTCCCATGGCATCTGTCAAACAGCCCTTCCTCTTTCTTTCAACTATGGCTGTGATGATGAGCTCCAGAGCTCATCTGTTAATACTGTTGGCCTACAGCAAGTTTCTTGGCTCTCCTTTTGCCTCATCCTAGAAAGACTAAATCTGACTGTATATGAGTTTGAATCCTTTCCAGAAAGGAGAAATCTTAGCAGCTGCAAAGTGCCATAATCTGGCATAAAATCCTATGCCAGGGTATGTTCAGGGAAAAGGCAACTCATGCCTTCGTTTTTCCAGTTGACTAACTGGGCTGCTCACTTCAACAGCAGCTGGACATGGCTCCCCCCAGTCAATGCCAGAGTGGCCTGAAAACTGGCAAATGTTATCATTTTCCCTTGGGATCATTTGGTAATCCTGCATCAATGGTATCTGAGCTGAAGAGAAAATCCAGCCCAATACAATTTAAGATGAGAGAGATCGTCAAACAGGTACATGTCTCCTTTTCTCATTTCTCACCATCCAGACCACCAGACAATACTTGTTATTGTTCTACATACCTGTGTTTAAAACCTGTAAACAAGAGAGGAAAAAAACTACCTCTGCCAAGTAAGAAACAAATTTCTTTTTTATGAGCAAGCACCATAAATACGACTCAGCACAAATAGGAACCAATCGATCCTCTAGTTTAAATAGCCAATTGGTAAATCTATAGTGTATTGTAAATCTGTAATTCATCCTACGTATTAATCCTCAGTAAATGGCAGCTAAGTCATTTCTATTTGTAAATAGAGCTAAATATACAGAGTGTTTTACGAAGACACATATCCCAAACAGCTGATGATGTGAAGGCCTGAACCTGCCAAAATTTACTTTCTGGCATGCAAGTGAAAACCAAACAAAAGCCCTATAGTAGCAAAAAGAAGTGAGATCCATATGGAGAGCATGAATTGAACCAAGTAGCTGATGATTTATGACATATCCTTAACAGAAACAGCTTTCTAACCATATTGAGTCTTGACCAATAGTTTCACACTGTTAACTGGAAGATTTCTAATGGATGTTGAGTCTTCACAGTTTGTTGTGGACATCACTGGGTTATTCAGTTTCTGGACTTCAGGGTCAACATAGTAGCTCAAAAACTTCAGCTGGCTAGTAATGCCATGGGAAGGAAAATTAAGGCTGAGGTCTTCACAGCAGCAATAAATAACCTGTTTCATCACCCTTATTCCCATTTAAATTTTTATTGACTGACCAAAGCTTCTTGAATTTTGAGGGTATCATGCCTTAGTTGTCTCTTTTTTTTTCCCCTGACTTGCTGCAGTTCCTGTTTGATGATTCACAAAGAGTGGCTGCCTTTGAGGTGGAGTCAGCCTCCCTTTGATTACAGAAAAATTCAGAACTCTGGAACTCGATACAGAATGTTGTGACATTCAACCTGACTCGTAACTCCTGGCCTGGTGGCAATGCACATTACCAAACAGCTGCAATAGTCAAAAAAAAAAAAGGAAAGAATAAAAATAAAAAATAAGAAAAGGTAAGTGGGTAAGCAGCTGACTGCTAGCTAGCATTTATTTGGGAGATGGCATCTGGACAGTGTGGGACTTGGAATACATTTTTTCAGGCAGAACAACACAGCTAAAAACCTGATGCAAAAGAATATACGTAGTGAGAGAAGTCGTGACAGACATATGCAGCTGTTTCATCTGCAGATAAATGCACCCTGTATCCCCTCCCCAAGAGAAAAAACAGAAAATTAAAAGATGTGCATGTGTCAAAAAGTGCTTGTGAACAAGAGTTATTGACAATCACATCAGCAATCGGTTGGAGCAATAGGTTTGGACTAGAATCCATTCTTCACATTAATATCTTCTGCTTTTTCAGGTCTCTAGGGTACTAGAGGTACTAGTCAGTACCTCAGCCAACAGGATTGGCCTTAGTAAACGTGAACCTGTTCATGAAACTAATCTGGTCTCGAACATCTGAGATATAGGAATATTTGGGGAGATTGCCTGCAATATGTCCAAAAGAAGATGTTTCATAATTATCTGAAGCAATACACATCTAGGAACTTGAAGTACATGAATGTATAATTTATCCACTAAATTAAGCTATTCTTTCTTGACCTGGTGGAGAGGGGAAATAAATGATACATACCAGTATGTACAATCAGTGTATGTTCAATAACAACAGCAAAATGAACCAGCTGGCTGCTATAATAGACTTGATATAACTTAGATTTCAAACCAGATGGACATCTCCATGATCTCCCTTTGGCAACTGACTGAGTTTGAAACACATTATAGCATGATCACACTTCTGGCTTGCAATTGGAGATTTTCTGGAGACCAGGATTTCTTAATTTATGGTAAAACCTGAAGCAAATTTCCATCGAAAGTCACATTCTATGAAGTTGGTACAGTAAAAATGAGTAAGCTTGCAAGAAGCCTTGACAATTTCTGCATTAGAAGATGATAGTTCCACAACAACACAGAGGGAAATGAAAGAAAAACTAATAGGTAAGTATAATGAGAATTGCAGTGAAAGGAAAGAAAGAGGAAAGAGCCCTGAAAGAGAAGGTAACTGTAAATTACTCTTTAACAGAGGGTCCTCATGGTAAGAGCCTAGATAACTTCCAGTGACTGCAGCAACACATCAGCAGGACGTTATCTGTAAGGGTATGTTCCTAGACATGCCAAGGTAACAGAATGAAAAGGGAAGATCAGTGCTGGAAGGGCAATACATGCAAAATCTAACAACTGGTAGCTCCCAAAACTCATGAAGCAAAGCCTTTCAATAATGGCAGCAGAATACCAACTGGTATTGTGTACTACACAGAGGTACAGCTGCTTAACTGCACTTTTCTTCCACTAAGAAGTCAGCATTCATTCTTATGTCAAAGCTTTATCCATGCCTCTCATTGCAAAGAACACCAGCCCAAATGGAGACACATTTTAACACACAAAACCTCAGCTTTTTACTTCCTGTGCGTTTTGGGAGTACAGTTGCATGAGTAGTTCTGTTGGGGTCATTAACGAGGTGCAAGATTCTAGTCACATTTTATGTGAAAACATTTCCTCCTAGAAAATCAAAATAAAAGTTATAGAAAACAATCCAATAAAGTAGTGTAAAAATGCTCACCTATTTAATGTTCTGATGCAAACACACGGCAAACTTAGAAGCAGCAACAAAAAGTGAAGAACCAGTCAAGAACTTTACAGAAAATGAGAAAAAGTGGTTAAAAATTGTTGAGGAAGATACGGCTATAACACTCATTTCTTAAAATCCTCCTGCACTTTAAGTTAAATCAGCTATAAGTTCTAAAAGGTAAGCTATGTAAAAATAAAGCAATTAACAATACAAATCAATAGAATAATGCAATAAAATACACTATGATAATACAGTGTATGTTGTTGAAATAGAGATTTCTCTTCGCAGAGGAATGAAAGAACAATATTGCCATGGATTCACAGCAGTCAGGGTTATTTCTTTGTTAGAAAAGTAATACACAGATACTCAGAAACAACATTCTTCAGTTATTTCACTCATGACTACTTTGTTGATGAAGGATTGAGCTGGTCTTGGCTTGGATAGAGTTAATGTTCTTAATAGTGGCTAATATGAAACTATATTCTGGATTTCTTTTGGAAACAATGTTGGTAATACAGGCGTATTTTAGCTATTGCCGAGGCTGCCTACACAGAATCAAGGCCTTTTCTGCTTCTCACACTGCCCCACCATATTCTGTACCATATGACATCAGGCTCAGCAATAAAAAGCTGGGGGAAGGAGGAGGAGGGGATGATGTTCATTACATGTGATGAGTCCAGATATCCTGGAGATGGCTGAACACCTGCCTGCCGATGGGAAGTAGTGAATGAATTCCTGGGTTTGCTTTGCTCATATGTATGGCTCTTGCTTTAACTATTAAACAGTATTTATCTCAACCCACAAATTTCTTAGTCTTCGTCTTCTCTCCCCCATTGCCCTGGGGCAGTGAGCGTGTGGTCGTGTGGGGCTTAGTTACCCACTGGGGTTAAACCATGACAGGGGTGTTGATGGAGACAAGAGTTGATAAATCACAGGCCGAATTTTGCTTTCGGAGATATGACAGGAGCTGGTTGGCAGCACGTTTCTCTATGTTTACTTTCAAGCTCAATGTCAGTCCTGAGAGAGCCCCTCAGGCTACCTTTCTGCTCCAGCCCTGCAAGGCAGCCTGGGGCCAGGGGAGACCTCCGCAGTGTCTCTCCGCACGTTGGTCTAGATCTATATCAGTCCTCCCATGCTATGTGAGAAAAAGTAGTTTCATTAATATCTCATCAACATGCTTGCTAAAGCTGCTCGGGTTACTGGAAACACCGAACGCTGCTTGCTGTCAGTTAATTTTCCTTAACTAAAATCCGACTATTTTTCCTTATAAGTTTAGAGAAAGTACTCTCACATGTGATTTTTAATATTCCTTTAGAGAAAATCTAAATAAACAGTGTCATGCACTATTACTGCTTACCATGTAAGTTTCTTTTCTTTGTAGGAAAGCACATCAAGAAGCCCAGCTCATGTGAGTGAGGCCATGCAGGCCTTGCCGAGTCTCAGCTGAAGTGAAAACAAGCTCGCTAACACACAGCTTTGCCGGGTCTTTTATGTTCTGCAACAGAGATAGCTGGAATATTGTTCACACAGCTCCCATCCCAGTACTGCAAAAAACAATTTCAACTTTTTCCCTCAAGGAGAACTTTAGCCCCAACAGCAGAGTCAGCCACATCCCTCACAAGCTGTTTGGAGAGGCTAACTTGTCACAGGATTTCAGGGAAAGTGGCCACCACAGAGTGTTGTCAGCCAGATGGAAGGAGTTTTCAACCTATTTTTTCTGGTTTAAAGAGAAAACATAAATATTGCTACAGGAATGCCCAAATCACACCTCAGCATTTTTTTGACATGCCCCTGTTGCTATGGATAGGTATCCTGAAGAGACAGCTCCAAACATCTTTGCTTTGAACTCACCTTTATGCATTACTTCTAGTGTGTTTCTTTTCCAAAAAAAAGTTTATTTCTACCAAAGAAAAGACACAGAGGAAACAAAGGAATCGTGTGTAAAAACTTTTCCCTCTTTCATAAAGGGAAAAAGCACGTATTTTGAAGTCCATAGTAGGAATGATGGCTCTAAAGGAATCTTTGAATGACTCTGCACCTGTAATTGAAGTTAATGTTAATGTTAATAGAATATTTTTAGAGTCTAAGAAAAAAAACACCTGTAAAGAGTCTAAGAAAAAAACCCACCTGTAAACATCAGGAAACAGATGCTTTCTAACTAGCTGCAGGGCAGCACCAACATGTAAAAATAAATAAGCTTCTTTAACATCTTATTTGTATTTCAGTCTTGGTGGAATTTCAGACTTTTTTCCCTTTTTTTGAAGAACCTGCATGTGAACATCTGAGCACCAGCAGGCTCTTCCATATCAATGCTTAGAGTTATTAATTTCCATAAGCTGTACAACCATTTGTAATCAACTGCCATATGGCTCACTTCTCATCTTCTGTGCACACTTTCATACATATAAACACCTATGACGCTCAATTTATTTAAAACATACTCTCAGCCTTCTTGGAATGCTTTTCTCAGTTGGCAGCAATCATATAACCTATGTCTTCTCAAGTATTTGAATGGGAAAAATTCAAAATGACTTAAAAAGCAACACACTCTCCTTGACCTGGCTTTTGAAGAGTTTCTCTGAATTTTGCCTCTGTGCTGTCATCACAGGTACTCTAACCCACACTGTAGCTAACCCACAAAAGTTTGCTCCACTAAAATACAGAAGAGAGAGCTGGCCTAGGAAGAATGTGAAAGCAACAAGGTTTGGCCACGATTCAGAAACATGTACTGTCTCCCAGGAGCCATTTGGATCAGAACTACTCATTACCTATCACGCTACCCTTCAACTCATCTTCTAACAACTCCTCAATCCCATTCTCAACGTAATTGGGTCTGTCTTCTCTGAACCTGGAAACACATTTAGACTTTACCTGTATATGTAGGTGGGGAAATCCTCCAGCAGACAATTCCCAAACTTGCTCTGTGCTGTTGGAGCTTGGGGAGGGACATCCATTTTCTGAAGCCCAGGAGGGCTCAGTTTGGCCATAAACACCACAAAGCAGAGGACTCCATCAAGTACTGCAACACAGGGCACAGGGGACTGGTGGTTGAGGAGTGCAGTTTTCATCCAGTGTCTGAGAGATTACTCTAATTAATGGCCAAGACACCACGAGCCGAACGTGACCTGGCAAATGAGAAGGGAAGCTGGAGCTGTGCCATTTCATACCTGTGTTGATTACAAATACAGCACCCCAAAGCTAAAGGACCCGGGTCTGCAGACAGCAGAGAGGGTACATGCAGAGCACTGCTGCCTGTTTGCTCATCACAAAGCAATCATGAAGCTAAAAGCAGCTGCCTTAAGGGATGGGACAGTTGGACAGATTGAATTTTGGTGTCATCACCTTATTTTTTATTTTAAACCTGACCACACGCATACCTTGCATTTCAGAGGAAACTCCTGGGCATATGGGCACAGCTGGACAACACTGGTATTTTGAAGCTCATTGTTGTCTTACCTTCATGCAGTCTCAAGCTCGGCAGAAATGCAGGGCAGCATGTTATTGACAAGCATACCAGAAAGTTCAAGAATTGGGATCAGTACTTGAGATAAGCCTGACTTTAATTAAAAAAAGAGGACATTATTCACATGGCAACTGCAAGGTGCTTCTTCCTAGGCTATAATCTTGCTTAGGAATAATGGGAGCTACCAAGCTTAAGAAACACCCAGAAGTGCTAGGATTTAGGCAGCTGTGCTCCCTTTGCATTCAGTTTGCTTTTAACAGGATGCTTTTAAAGCATCATGAAGTATTCACTAGTCCTCTCTGACCTTGTTGACTTTGACCACTGCTGGTACTTAAGAGGTAAGGTACTTGGGTTCCTTGAGTAACTGACGGAAAGTGAAATACTAATAAGAAGTGCTAATTATCTCCAGTTCTGAATTCGTGTTCTCATTGTAAACATTATTCAACTCCAAGTCAAAAAGACATAAATGATTTGTCATAGTATAGATGATAGACGTGTCTCCAAGATCCTACTTCGTCCTCTTCCCTTTCAAAGCAGATACTGCAGTCAATTAGCCAATTAACTTATTTTGTTATGTTAGAAAATAAAGATTTGTGTTGTTAGACAACTAAGCAAGATACTAAAATCTGTGTAGACACATCAGATGTGTTCACACAGTGAAATACTGTACTAACTAGTCCATACATAGCTCCCTTTCTTTGGGCACCTGAGACCTTCCAGTATGTCATGGAGCTATGACTGTAGCTATGCAAACAGACATGATGAACTACTAAAAATAAGCTGACTTCACCTTTTACTGCTTCCCAATGGAAGAGCCAGCAGTTCGAGCAACTTGCAGGCCATTTTTTCTCTGAAACACAGACTGAGTCAGTGACAGATACACTAATGTCCCCACAGCATTAAGACACACCAGGTTCAAATTCTGAGGATATTGTATCTGTTTTTTAAAGCACAAGACAAAGATTTCTAAGAACAGAGAGAAAAAGGTTACTGATGTACTTCTCAGAAAAAAAAGGTGAAACAATAAAGCAGCCTGAGTTTTAAGCAGATTGCGAAAAGCAGCCTGTGAAAAGGCATTTTATCATAGATGTCACATTGGATCCAAAGAGGTTCAGAACTGCACTGCTAACAACAGCCAAGACTTAATTTAAATATCTAGTTAGCCATTATACTTCTGAGTTTTTCAGACAGCAACAGCACCTGCAACTACATCAGGTAAGAAAAGGCACAAAGGGAATTACGTCAATCACACCAGCATCCAGGTATTTTTGCTGATGACTCACCCTTGTCAAATGCATATAAAATGGGAACAGATGAAGCCTTGAACACACACGTTCTCTTTCTGATTTATCCAACTGCTTTAAGTGGAGTATTGCATATATTTCTAGGAGATTTTTAAAGGTATCGTGTATATTTTATCTTGCCTAAGCAAGGTTATTCTGCACATTCCCATGTTTTGACTCTTTTAGAATAGCATTGCAACTCAAGAAAATGTCTTCAGAGCACCAGGGTTTCTTTTTTTCTGTTTAGATGGTCACCAGCCCTTGATCAAATCAAAAGTCAATGTTCCTGGTACAAGAAGTGCCCATCTTGTACCTTATGCCCATACTTTAGATACCCCATGTGCAAATCTAATTCAATTATTGAGGAAATTGCAATAAATCATTCAATCTTAAATTACCACTAGGTACTCTATATTTATTAGAGGGGACACATAGAACAGGGAGAATGAAGAGCTTTGCAAGAAAAAGTCATTAAAGGCCAATCACCAGCAATTTCAGTGACAAAGTGACTGAATTAGTATTCAGTGGATCTTACTGCTTTTGCCACTAAACCCTAGTTGTTTTGATAAAAATATATGCTTATTACTCCTGCACTACTTCTTCCAACTCGAGGCATCTGCTCAAAGCTTGGTCTCTGAGCTGTTTGTTTGGATATAATGCAATACTGAGATATCAAAGACAATCTTCAGCAGAGGAAAAATTCCACAGGATTCATAACTGGTAATTTCATAAAGCCTTTATCAGGACATCACAATGCATTTATACCAAGGTTAGAGGTGCTTGCATTTTGATGTGGGACCACATGAGCAGGAAAACTTGTCACAAACCAGTAGAAGAGGAGTACCAAAAATATAATGTACATTAAAAGGGGCCTTTGAATTAATAATCAAGACTTTGTAACATTCAAGAACTTATTCCCAAGTGTAAATTCATGTTCCAGCATGCAGCAAGATATTTCTATTTAAGGTCAGGCTGCTGGATTTACAACAGACAGACTCATGAACAGCCAATGCATTTTTGGAAAAGCTTCAGTTTAATGAAGGATCCATGCTTTGATGTCAGTAATGTTAAAAAAAAAATTCTCCTCTCCAGAACCCACTTTAACACAGTGTGAATACATACATGTGTGTGTATGTAGGTGTAGCTGAAAATACAAGTGTGTACATACACAAGTCTTGCACATTCAGAATGCAAGTAATGCATTAACAAAAGGTAGTGGATAATGTCTGCTCACCATAGCATAACAGAAGTGGCACTCTAAAATGATTCATTTGTTAAATTTGAGTTCCTTGCATTGTCCTTGGCAATTTCTTCCAACTACCAATTTAATTTTTTTGCAAAACCACACTGGAACGGTTTATAAAGGACATTTTGCTTAGAGCAGTAAAGATTATGATAAATATTTTCCAGGTCTACATCTGAACTTGTTCAATACAACTATAATCAGATTTTAACTGATACCTAGCTACCTCATCATAGTAAACACCTTTGTTAAAATAAATTAACTTTTCAGAAGTAGCTTAACCGTTTTTTATAGGAAAAAAATTACACCAGCAGACACTTCCCCAAGCAAAATAGTACTGAACCTTGATTCTGACATTTACCAAAAAGACCTGATTGTTATTTGGCTTTCCTCCATCAAACACTGCAGCCAAGATCTCTTTAGACTTTTCTGATCTCTGTCCACCGCACAAACACAGATGACTTGCATGAAGAAGACGGGGAAACAAATCTCACCAGATTTGCAGAAATCTGTTATGAATGGCACATGGGACTGGCTGCACAAAATTCTAAGCCAACCTGCAGCAGCAGTTTGCAAAAGCAATCCTGCTTGTCTAAGTGCAGTTGTCAGATTTGGGAGCAGCCTGCATTTGGGTATACAAGATCACATCTCTTTTGGGACAAGGGGAGCAAGTTCCTACTTCAGTTCAGGTATATGTATCTGCCCTACCCAGCAAGAAGATGCAATAACACATGAAAAATTTCAGACCACTGATTCCATTATCAGAGAGGTGACTACGCACATTTTATTCTCCCACAAAATATGAGGAAAATCTTGAAATGAGAATCAGAAGTTGGCAATTGCTGCTGTGTTTATAGCAATTTAATTCATAAACAAGCATGTAAGTTTGGGATATTATGACAGTTTAACTCAAAAAATCAAACCTATCTAAAGTATTTTGTGGCAGAATCAGACAGCAGTAATTCAGGTAAAAATTTTTATTACATGCTAATGTGTGATTGAATGCAGGCTTCAAGTTCATCTAATCTGTAGAAAATATAAATTGACAGAAGGCAAAGAAATTCAAAAGTTATAGTAGTAATAATATCCAGTAATGAAACAAAGCATAGCAAACTGAAATAAATTATCAGCTTAAACCTTATCTGTTACTCTGACAGGGTCTGCTGTTTCACTAATTAAGAACAAGTTTTTGACACAGGATACATGCACAGACAAAATCCTTCCTCTTCTCCCACTCTGTCACTCAAAAAAGCCCCCGTCAGTTGAGGCAGGGGGAGAAGGATGTGCAGGTCTCTCTCCTTCTTTCATCTGGAAGAGCTTGTACAGATCATGGCGGTCTTGTACAAAGGCACAGGACTGCAGGATGCAATGTGGATTTAAAACACAAGTACACACCTGAATACATATCAACACCCTTCAGTAATTACTTCCATAAATTTGTATGGCATAAGATATGATTTGGCAGATATAAGATATGAAAAAAACTGTACAGGGGTTTTCACAGAAATGAAGGAGTGCAATAATACACATCTTGGCAACAGACATGGATCTTGCAGAGCAGACACCCACTGGAACTTTGCCCTAACAGAAACTCCCTAACATAAACAAGCCTTATTTTAAGGAATTTTTCAGTAGCAGAGGAAGGATGCACATTTGAAATGAACAGAAATCCTTTAAAATAATTTAAAAAATCCTTTATTAATAAACGTAAGATTTTTTCCTATTAATTTAAACTTGCAGAAGAATGCATGATAACATTCCAAATATGCCACCAAGGAAAACGCTGAAAAAGAATATAAGAAATAAATAATGCAAGTCTATAATAGCCAAATACTTTCTCAGAAATTCTGTGAACAGATTGTGATTGGAACCCCTCGGGAAGTACTGTGTCTTCAAATGCAAGAATTCAAGACATAAAATCCTAGAAAAATTGAATTATGATTCTTGGAAAAATCACATCCTTCTAATATCCATATTCTATACTTTTTATAAGCCTACATTAAAATATGCTAAACAAATAAGCCTTAAAATTAAGCAAGCACAGACACGGAAATGCTGATAGTAAGTGCCTCCCTGTTGCTTGCAGCCTTTAATTATAGTAGCTTGCTGTGCAACAGCTTGCAAAGTTCCTCAAGGCAACAAATCTTTTAAATAAAACAATGTCCTTAACTCTCATAGAAAGCAAAGTAACAGAGAGGATGACAAATCCTTTCTGAGAACGCCATTACTGCAAACAGATGAGGAACATGGAAAAAGGGACGAACCTCTTCCCCATGCTCGGTTGTCCCCAGGCATAAGCAAGAACTCCCCTAAAACAGACACACATTTGGGTAGAATTTGTGTTTTAGTCATTACATATTATAATACAACCCTTAAAGGGGTAACTCTTTTACTCGACTTTGTTTCCTCTGTTGCAGGAGACAGAAGTATGTTTCCAGACACCTAACCCGCAGCAAGGAGAATTTGACAAAGACCAGCTGCAATTCTCATCTATACTGAAGCACAATAGACCTGAGGTGACAAAAGCATGTTCACTTATGAATCCTTAACTCCCTCTTTATTCCTCCATTTTCCAAGCATCACAACGTGTTCTTAACTCTGTGTTTCCAGTGATTAAGTCTCAGGTTACTAAGTAATATTCATATTACTATTCAATATTCTTATTAATCTGAAAGTGCTTAACTTTACGCTGCAAAGTAATCAACTACATAAAGTCTTTATCTCTGCATGAATTCTAACACCTTGTTTGGTACTATTGCCCAACAATGAAAACTTAAATGTAAAACAGTCATGAAACAGTAATACATTCATTAAGCCTTTTAAAAATGCATTTTCAAGACAGTTCTTAAAAAAACAGAATGAGAAAGGAAGGTTTGCAAATAAAGTCTGCTTTAACTTACCCAGGTAAAAGTAACCAAAACCTTCTCAGTATTGGATATGCAATGTAATACTGCTGCAAGGAGGAAGAAAATCAGGTTTCTAGAAAAGCTACTGAATGTGGAGGTTTTTTTGCAAGCCACAACTGCTTGTCCACCTCTTAAATTCTCAGTATATTATTTAATCATTTCACTAACACAAGCCCAGAGAATATACAAAAGAGTCAAACCAATTTCAACTAAGAAACTGTTGGTCCATAAAAAAGGAATACTTATTTTCCTCTCAATAGATTCTTACAGAGGTCTGAGATAATACTGAAAGAGATGCAAACTATTAGGTCACTTGCTGTGTTTGTACCTGTCTCAGTAGTTTGGTACCACAGACCATAACAGATTTCCTGCCAGTGCACAATACACTTTAGGCACTCTTTGCTATGGAGTTGTAAGCAAACTATGAAAAAAAAGCAACCCAAGGTGGAACCATCACAACTGACACTTTTTTTTGTTTAAGTGTATTGACAAAGTTGATTTAAAATAAAAAACTGCAATCTTCAGAAACAACTTTTCAAAAAAAATTACCCATACCTGTTTGTTAAACAGAAGCATCCTCAGGCCCTGCATTCTCTTACATGGCATATATCACATTTCAATTTGTGCATCACAGAGAGAATGGTTAACTAATAGCACAGTTTTTACAGCGATATTTGAGGCTCAAGCATCACTTCTGAATTTCCCATCCCAGGTTACCATACAGGTGCTTTTTCTGTTAGCCATTTTCTAATTGTAAATTAGTCAGTTGAGATGAAGTACAACATCAAGTGAAAATGACACAACTGAGAGTATAACCAGACCTTGACTAATACCATTCAACATGCAATCGCCAGCTGTACATTCACCTCCAGTTTCCTTCAAGGAAAGGCTACTAACATTCTAGTATTTGTTAAAATGATAACAGATTTCACTGCAAGCATGAGTAAGTCACAAATCAATAACCCAAAATCTGCACCTACAATGAAATGATTCCACTTGAATTAATTACCTACATAGGAAACATAATGCACCAATCATTCCATTCACATATCACTCAATACTTCTGAATATCAAAATATTAAATCAATTTTTGGCCAACAGTATTTGAATTTGGGATTTTTTTTTAATGATACACACTTCTTTCTCTTGCACATCATATGTTTGTAACTCCAAGCTTTATTTTCTCTGACTACTTCTTTCATAAGTAAAGACTGGCATTTAAAAATAGAAATAAACTCCCAAGACTCAGAAGTACGGCAAACACAGCGGTTTAGAAAAAAAATGTATAAATCTATTCACCTATGCAATAGCAGCCTCTGACAATTGCTTTGAGAAAGCAGTTAGCATGGAAGACATTCTCCCATTGCTCTGAAAAAAGCTCACTTCAGTAACAGCAAAGTTGAAAAACTGTCACGCTATCTTACAAAAAAATTCTAATGAAATATTTTGATCCCTCTGTAAAATATCTTTTTAAACTTCAGCAAATTGTACTGAACTTCTCAGATCACTCATCCAGTCAGTTCTTTAACAAAGCAACAGCAGAATACACTGAATAATTAATTTCCAGAGTTCACCTTTATTAAAAACAAGGTTTTTGTTGTGAGAACAAATAATCTCTCACTCGTAGCCTGAAAGCCTAAGATAGGATCATTGGACTCCAGGGTTGCTACTAGCTGCTTAGCAACCTGTCCTACTTGTCTTCCTTCCTTCCTGTTGTAGAGAACTGTAGCCAGAGGAGCCGGCTGACGATAGATGAAAACTCGTCGCAAGCACTCACAAAGAGCAGCATAGGAGTAATCAGGAGCACAAGCCATGAACTTCTTGTCTTGCTTTGATGCTTGGACATAACCTGCATAGCCCCAAAAGAAGCAGAAAGGAAAAGAGATATATTGGTTTCAACAGCACTCTAAAATAAAATCAGTTTTGTCTTAAAAAAATAATATGCAATCAGTAACAAACCAGAGAGAGAGATGATGTTGTTAAATAAGCAAATAGTTTCTGGACGTGTGCATTACTCAATTCACTAAAAATATACAACTCTTCTATACATATTCCTAACTGGCATTTTTGATGTGCGTATTATGTATACTAGATACTGTTCCCACATCTATCCCCTCTCTGCCACACAAGGTCTTCTATTTTCTCAGCACGATCATAAGACACGGATGCACATTTTGGTCCATTATTAGTCGTCTAAGCAGAATACCCCTCGTCTTTTTCCTCATTCCCTAGCTTGCAGTTACATTTACTATTCAAGATTTGAGTCTACCTAATCTTGAACAGATACTTAAAACTTGCCTTCTTATTTAGAACTGACTGAAAAACATGAGTTACTTTTCAACACTCTAATCTTTGTTAATATTCACTGAGAAAAAGATCTTCCTTTTCCTATTCCTTTACAGAACTCCATTACTAGGAAAGACTTATTTCAGATTGATTTCCTTTCAGACTTTTGTTAAGAGACTTGAAACATAATCTTTGCAAAGTGATGTACAGTCTTCATGAAAGGTTATTTGCTTCATTTCCATTGAACAATGCCTGACAGTGGTTACCACGGAAAGACAGCACCTCTGAGAAGAGCAAGCATGCTAGAGTTTACTCTTTTTTGGCTCTCTCTTTTTCCTTATTATCATAGGATAGAGGCCAAAGTACATGCACTGGGGCTGACTGGGGGGGGTAATTTTCTTCACAGCAGACTATAACATGCTGTGTTTTGAATTTGTGACTAAACCAGTGTTGACAACACACATTATTTTGGTTACTGCTCAGCAGTGCCTGCATATTGTCATGGTTTTCTATTTTTCCAACTCTGCTTTTGTCCCAGTAGGTTGGGGATGCACAAGAAGTTGGGAAGGGACACAACCAACACAGTAGACCCAAACTGACCAAGAGCTCAACCCATGAGTTTTCTTGCTTTTGCTCTTCTGTTCTCTCCCCTGACCCACTGGGGGCAGGGAGGAGGAATGGGAAGGAGCAAGCAGCTGTGGGGTATTTAGGTGCCCACCAGGGCTAACACACAGTCACACTATAATGCGGCATATTCATGCCCTGAGGGTGGTTTGGTTGTTTAGGATTTTTTTTTTTAAATCTTAGCCCTAAGACTTCTAAATTTACAAATGCTTAATTCTGTCCTAAAAACATGACCTGTGTTCAACCCCAGCTGGACAGTACTCACCGCAAACAATTAGTAAATACATCCGTAGACTATCAACATGATTGCTGTACTGAAAAATATTAGGACAGCCAGAAAAACTTTCCAAGTGTAAATTCATACATTTAAACACTGGCATCAACAATAACAGCAGGATTTAAGTGTAGCCTTGCAGGTAAAAGAAGCATTTGAACCAAGCAACCTGTATTTAAATGGGATTTTCCAGAAAGAAAACTGTAGGCTGTATTTTTTTGAAAACACAAATCTAAAAAATGTCATTGTCCTCTTATTTTTCTGATTTATAGATACAACCCTGTTAGGAGCAGGGTATTTCTACAGTAAGACTAACGAGTAGTCAGAGAAAGAGAGAGGCTTCTTCAGTAAATTGTGGCAACAATGGACAAGATCATGCAATTGCTCCCTCCAGCAGCAGCAAATAATCATATGTTACTTGTCAAAGGTCTATTCAAGTCCGATTGCTTTTTTTCAACAGAAAGTTGTTAGGATAAACTGACCTAAACTGAAAAATATTTATTTTTCAATCGTCATCTTTGTATAGCTTGTTAAAAACTAATTCCAAAAGTTCAAGTAGAAGAAGACAGAAAGAGAGCTACTATCACTGCTTTGGTCAATCTACTGAATACTGTAGGCTTTAGAAAACCAGCCTTGCAAATATTTTTAAATTTGGTTGTGGATAACCAAGTTGATGACTTACATCACCTCTGGAACATAAAAAGCGAAACAGATTAGTACAGAAGTATAAACTTCAATTTCATAGTGCAAAATGACAGTACAATAAGGAGAAAGAAATACAGGAATGATATTGGTTTTTATCACCTTAGGTACAAAAAGCTCAAACATATAATTTCCTTCGTGTTATTTTCAAAACAATAGTCCACATTCTTAAAACCGTACTACAAAAGTCAGCAAGGAAACTTGAAACTAATAGTTTTGCCAAAAAAAACCTTAATCATTTTCATCCACCTTTTTCCCAGCACGATGAAATTTGAAATGAGGAAACAAAATACAAATTGTGAAATTAATCTCTTCTGTTAGAGGATTTGTTAAGATGCTTAAAGCTTAATTTGATCTTAAGTTAAAATAACAGGCTATTAAAAATTCACTCACTGCAAAACCAAACTGAAAACCCGATTATGTTTTATGGTAAAGTGGGTTCTATAAAACAGCTAATATCTTCCCTTTCATTTTGGACCCAAACTGAGAATTGTGTGGTCAAACGAATGTATTTGGGGGAGGGAGGGAATACATTGTCACATTATTGAAGGAATGAGTCTAGAGAACATTAACAGAACAGGAAGACTATAGTTGTCACAGCAGAAGTGAACTCTGGAACAGATTAATTTTCATGAAAACCGATTTATCTGTTTCTTACTTGACAAGTACAATCTTGCGCTATGTGGACCATCCTATTTGATACGGAAATTCTTACTCTCGCATCCATATTTTTCAAAGTACTTTCTGCTTCTGATCTTTAGAATTCTGCTCACAACAGCGGGTGAAAACAAAATCTTAGTCCTTACAATCACATTTTTCACTTTTCTGGCAGTCTGCAATTTCAGAACAGTGTGGGGCTTCTTCAGCCAGAGCTGGCATAGTTACACGTTTTTCCTGTCATGATGAATTTTTTTTTCAAATTCATGAAAACTTTCCATGTCCACAAAGTTTTGTGGCAGAAGGTTCCATAGCTTAAATATGCATCTGTAAAATATTTCTTTTAGACTCTTGAACCTACTATGTACCAGCATCATTTGATGCTCCCAGCTCTTAAACAGTAGAAACAGGGAACAATCATGTCCAGTTCTTCAGATTTGTCACCTGCTACAATGAGATAGGAAAAATCTAAAGGTCACTTATTAAACATCTTACCATAAGTACATACACACCTAGACACATCATTAATGAACTGCAGCTGTTTCCCTGACAGTTTCTGCTTTTAAGTCTCTAACTCAAGTTCAGTTGTCCAAGGAACTCTCCTTTTTACTGTGCAGTACTGTGTCTGCATTCTGGAGGTGGTCTGAAAAGGTTTATTTTCCTTCCAAGGCATAGATATTTTATTTCTTATGCTCTAATATTTCTACAATTAAGATAGCATGCTGCTACAGAAGAATTATAGTTTCTTTCAATTCAAATTTAAGTGAAATATCTACAGAATCCATACTAAGAGTATTCAAATAGAAAAGTCTCGGAAGAGTATTGCACACAAGTTAATTTCCTACCTAAAGCATTAAAAGTCGCAATGTGTTCCCACATGTTCTCTGGTTGGTCAGAGTGGGGCTGCCAGAGAAGAGCATCAACATCATGCCTCAGGCAGAAGCATGGCATTTCTCTGGGATCCACAACAACTGAGAAAAGATACTGGTTGCTTCCAAGATTGATCTGAAAAACACCCAAAGAAATACAAAATATTGATCGAAAACATAACTAGACTCTGTCACATGTGCTGTCAAAGTCACATGATCAACAGCTTTGGTAGCTAACAAAATATTTCAATACATTATGCTGCATCTCATTGACAAACAGTGACAAGTAGCTAATACATTCCAAGCAGATGCAATTAAGTTTCTTGGGACAGTATTTAGGGAAATATTACATCCAGTACATAAGCAAATGGAAATGTGTTTTCTGTAGAAATGGTTTTCTAGGACAGGATCCTAACCTAAAAAAGTTGTAGGTATTGGAAGAAAGATCAGTTAGAATACTAAAATTACAAAATGTCAACAATTTTTTATTTACTCGTAATCAAATAATTACTAAATTCCAGGTTGGTACACTCTTCACCAAATATATGTAGATCACCAAAAACATTCAATAACCACGTCTATTCACTCGGAATGATTAATTATATAAGACAGGCAGTACAAGCATATCCTGCTACCTGAATAAATAATACTAAGAAAAAAAACAATAAAACAACACATTTTCTATGTAAAACCTTCTAAAGGAAGTCAATAGCAATACCTTTAATGTAGCACTATGACTAGCAAATGCTCAAAGAGAAAAGAACAACCTGTTCCCTTAAGGTCTATGAAAAAAGTCTCCAGAACTTCTGTTTGTACTCAGAGCTGATCTGCATTGTTAATATTACCAGATCAACAAATACAACTGAAGTATTTTTTTATATCCAGAAGCTATGCCTGCAACAGCAACATGCAAGATTACACCCTAATACATGATGCAATATTAGTCCTCAATGAGGATTTCAGATGCTGACATTTGTTGATTAATTGTTCTCAAGCAGTTGTCACAGCATTCTACTACATTTATTGTGGTAATAACTGTAAGTAGCAAGCCTTTTATGCTATCATTATACAAATGTCACAGGATTGGGTCTCTGTCTTGAAGACCTTAATTTAATTTTAACGTAAGATCCAGTGGACAAAAACAACAGCTATTGAGACCCAAAAACCTGTTTACTTGAGTTATACAGTCCAGGGCAGAACTAATATAATTATTTCAGCTGATTAAGTTCAAGCCTAATGGCTCAACTGCAAAACAGCCTTCTATTATGCCTTTCAACAATCATACAAATTCTTCAGTTCTATTAAAACTACAAAAGAGTTGAAAGAAGCCTCAGCCTCTATTAGAGCCAGATGCAATTATGAAATGAGAGTTACTAATTATGTAACTAAGAGGCAATGAAACACTAATAAAAATAATGTCAAGAGTTGTACTAACATTTAAAATAAAACCAAAAAACAACAAAGATTTGCAAGGCACAGACTTAAGACTTCTAGAGCTTCCCTGAGGAAATGGGAAGTTATGAACAGATTCAAAATATTATTCTGTAACTGACATTTTCTGTACAAAACAGGTTATCTTCTAGGCACTTTGCACGGAACAAGATAATGTTGAGGTGCAACACCAATTCTTATTACAAGCTTAGTAGGGACATCTTGAAAAAAAAAAACCCAAACACCACAAAAATCCAACATAACAATTTCATCTGTGACATTTTCACATGATTATTTTGTCTTTTGCTTTCGATAATGGACCAGATCAAGCCCTAACCTCCTGTCAGTCGAGGTTGCTTGCAATCCCAGATCAGGCCTCCTACTGAAGCTTTTTGCTTAGAACCTGTTATTTCTAGTGTGACTGACAACCAAGTATTGTATAGTGATCCATACTCTTGCTCTGCGGTAAAACTTTCTACCATGTTATCTAAAAAGTTACTGAGAAAAAAAGCAAGCTAAAAAATCTAAAAGAATTTTATGCCACTAAAAGACCCGTATCTTTATTCTGACATAACTTTACCTTTTCAAATAGCTCACTTGTGAAAGTATATACAGTTTTAAAATTAGAATAAAAGAAGCCTTTTTTACATTAAAATGACATTGAAGAACATATGTTGGTTGATAATTTCTGTTGCTACTGTGATTATACATTATGGAAGAAATGTATGCGGTTTCAAAAGCTTGCACAGATTTTTGTTCTGATGATAGAATTCAACTTGCATATCACAAAAAATGTTTAAAAATATTTCTGTAATAATTTGCAGCACTTACTACATGACTGACTTTCAAGGTATCACCATCAAATCTGCACAAGCGTGCGTTATCTTCAAGAAAAGCATCACATTCTTCTAATTCTTGAGCATTACACGGTGGTTTTTCCTTTTCAGGGTTTGGATTCTGAAATAAAAAGAGAACAAACTACACTGAAAATACAAGCTACTGAACATGTGTATGAGGATATATATCCCATTTCATCACAACAGAAATTCAATAGGACAGGACGAATCATTTGAATATCCTTACAGGCTTAAGATCAAGCCACATGCTTGCCCAAAATGAACTGAATAATTTCTGTTGTGGATGACAGCATGAGTAGTAGGTACAAAGTCTGTTTCAGTTTAAGGAAAGGTACATAAGACACTAAAACATGAACAATAAATTCCCTTCTGTAAGTAGTGAAAGTATACAACCCTGAAAACTTATGCATGTTTTTAAAATATTACATTAGTATATAAGTTTTTTTCCAATTGTCACTGGAAATGCTATTTAAAAGTCGATAAATTAATTTTGTAAGTAGGTCTAAAGATATGCCTTTCAGCTTTGTTAATTATTTAAAATTAATGTTATGCATATTTTTCAATGCACTCAAAACAAGAAAAAAAAGCACATTTATTTTTTGACATCCCACAGGTCAAAGAAAGGAAAATCCGTTACTTTTACTAGTAATTCAATAGCAAGATATAACACTACTGCACACAGAAAAAGCTTATTTCGGCTAATGACATATTCCTTGGATCACTTTCAAAACAACCGAGCTACATTTCTTTTGTTAAATATTTAAAGAACTATCTTAATGGTAACAGAAAGGGACCTTTATGAAACAGAACAAACTTTCTTGTTAAGTATGAATTAATGTTGCTTCTCGCACAGCAAAGACACTATCTTGACAGCTAATATAATCTTAAAGTTGAGGTCAAACAGAATGTGCAAGGAACGGTTAGACAGCGCATCAAGACTCAATTCATCTGACAGGGAGTAGTTCTTGAGTTCTTGTGCACATTTCTTCGTCCATTTAATCTGATTAAGAATGTCTATTTCTGTTCGGTCCACAAAGTGAAGGAGATCAACACATTTTTTTTAAATGCTAAGACAACTTCAGTTTAAAGAAAACAAACATGAAGAGATAACAAAGAAATATTCTTAAATGACAGAAAATTGCAGACTAATGAACAAGACTTATAACAGGATATCTCTCCCTTTAGAGGCTAGACTTCGTGGTTCACCTCTCCTCTTTCACCTCTCCATATTCTTGATGGCCTCTGTTTTACTGTTTGAGTGGCTTTAAAAAAAAACAACGCTTCCAGATAAAATTCATTACCATAAGCAACTGAGATGACCCAAAAGAATCTGTGCCTTTATTATACCTATGTAGTTAAAGCTGCAGTATAGCAAAATAACTAACATTTATTTAAATGAAGTTACCTAAGGAAAGATTCTTTTTTTTAACATGATCATTATTTCACATAAGCACAAAAGAAAAAAGAAAATAATCATCACTTTAAGGTCAGTATGAATTACAAAAGAAAAGAAATGTGAAGTTCTCAATAAAACTATGATCAAAAGATGGACTACAATATCCTGCCCACAAATGGGGGGATAGAGGAGGGAAATAAATTTCAGCATTCAACATTTTAATAACATTTTTCAATCATAATAAAAAAAAGTAATAACCCCAAACTTATATCAGGACCCACAGTGAATCACGTTTTAAATGAGATCACTTTCTTATTAAAACAAAAGGGAAAGTACCAAGCAAACAGCAGTCAAAAATTACATTTTATTTTCCTTTCATTCGACTCCCCTAGTATAACAATATTGCCAGAAAGTTAATGAGTGATGTTTATGCTTTCCTAAATTTTCTGTTTAATAGTCACTTACACGCGCAGTCAATATAAGCCAAGCATAGTATCCCTAGGAAGACAGTATAAAAGTGTTGTTAATCTGTCGAGAAACCAGAAACAGACATTCTTCAAAATTACTTAAATCAACTGCTCCAAAACCAACTGCCACATGGCAAGTGGTAGGAACAAAATTTATGTCAATGTTAAATCAAACTTCTGTTTTGGTGCACAGACACTATTGTGTAAGCTAATTTCAGCCTCCCACGAAGACTGTTCAAAATATATTCACAACTCTAGGGTCATTAGTTTGTTAACAGTTTCAGTTAAAAGTGAATGAAGAGTTTGGATTTGAAATAGTAAATGAAATGATTAGCTATGTCAATAAAGTGCAAATTAGGATATCAAGAAAAGACAACATGCAAATACACAAGAATTTTAAATGTTTTATTTTTAATCTCCTTACCATTACTTCAGAGGTAAGATGCATCAGGCTTTCACTTATTTCAGATAATTGTGAAGAATCCATAATGAATTCCCCTTCAGTGTCACCAATTATTAGCTCTGGCCACCGGGGTCCCTCGTTTCTCTTAATTAGATAAATTTCTAAGCTAAAATGCAAATAGAAGACCAAAGAGTAGTCACGAAAACACTGCATCCATTCCTCAGATAGTCATCTACATTTAGTTCTAAATTTAGACTTAAGAACTTTTTCTCTTGAAATTGAATTAATAATGAAAATCACATAACAGAAGCCATTAGGATTCAATTTATAAAATAAACTATTCTAACGGAAAATACTCTAAAGAAAAACAGACCAAGGACACGCAATTTCTAAAAGCATAAGGACAAAGAAAATGTATTCATGTCAATGTCCTCAGAGTTTTTCACTCTAAATGCAATTTTCCCTGAAGCAGTCTTACTAAAATTTTTTAAATACCATAGGAGATCACCTGTAAAGAAATCTATTCGAAGAGTGACACAATTTTACTACAGAGTTTTGTTTGAAATTTAAGAAGTACTTCATCAGGCTACTTAAGTATGGATTATTTTTGTATAACACCTAGGAAAAAAAAATTGTATTTTATAGGCCTCAGAAATACTATACTAGTTAATTATCTACACTGAATGTAAAAAAAATATATCACATAAGAGATACGATTTCTCTAACCTGTAAAGAAAAACACAAACCAAACTTAAGAGAACCTGGTATAACCATTAGTGTTAACTAAATAAATAGAAAACAAGAGACAGCCCGATGCACAAACACTGCAATTCCATTTAATTACTGCATTAGACCAACATGCAGATATAACAATAAAATCAGAGTTAGTTTTATTATATTTACTTTTAGATATAGAATCTACAATGACAGTTTTTCACCTGACAGAATAGGAAAACCTAAGTTACTGCTACTGCATCATAGCAATAACTATTCAGTGAACTCCGAATTAGTTTCTGAAGCAATTACATTGGTATTAGAAATAACATACTTATACAGAAGATAGCTGGAGCAAGTTTTAGATTTTAATGAATAGATTTAAGGTAGATTAAAGTACCAACATTAAGAACTGAGTGTAACTTATTACATTGAAATGTGTAATTAGTGTTTCCTATTAAAATAGAAGCCTGAGATTCATGCAGCATTGATCACTTGAACGAGTAACAAAACTGAGTTACTCTGCTGAGTTACTTTTCATTATGGTATCTAACACAACAACTGAAAACTAACATTTTAGTATACAGTATTAGTGGCAAAATAGAAAAATATTAGTCCCTTAATTTTTTTTTTTTCAGAATAACTATTTTTTTTACACTTTTCCATTTGGGAAAAAGTAAAGATTTCTGATGAGAGAAAACCAAAGAAAAATCATAGAATATCTCAAGTTCGAGAGGATCCATAAGGATCAAGTCCAACTCCCTTCTCCTCACAGGACTGCCTAAAACTAACCATATGACTATCAAAAGAAATCTGAACAAAATTTTAACTGAGAATGCCTTGCAGAAAATGTTACGATAGTTTTATTATAACCAAATCTTACAAAGTACACGCACCTATATACTTCACATAAAAGTTCACCAAAGAAATTCTTGATCCTTAACTCTAGTAAACAGATTTAAGTATTTTTGTTGCACTCAAGCACTGCCTTTGGCTGGCATAGAACTAATTTTCTTCATGGTAGCTCATGTGATGCCATGTTTTGGATTTGATTTTGATTTGGATAAAACACAAATACGTTTAGTGATATAGGCCAGTTCATATTTTTCTAAATTTATGTACTTTATCACAGAGTATTTGCAAACTTTCCCAGTGAGAAAAAATATCATTTAGAGAAAATACCTCTATTCCCACAGAAACAACTCCCTTCTTCATATATTTTTTCATATGATAACACCATATAAGGAAATTACTCTTCAAACAACCATTTAACCAAACCTGCTTGTTTCAAGAAACAGTGACTCATTACTTTATCCTAGGAGACAGCAAAAGCAGTAAATGTCCAAATACCTGTTATATACTGACAGAACATGTTGCTTTTCTTCTGCTTGTTGGAAGATCCAAGAGAAATTCTATCATGAATCGCATATAAACAATGAAACTTGAAACACAAGTTTTATGTATTGACTCATTTCCTTGCATTCCCCCTCCTCCATCAGCCTGTATCCTTTCCCCTCCCAGTTTATCTTATGGTTAAATAATTTCTTTGGTTCAGGACATAGCCTATAGTTCAGCATTTACAGAACGATCAGCACAGGGCGCTTTCAGTCTGCAATCAATGTTACATGCCACAGAGCTTGTGACAGACTAAACCTCAAGGGATGAAATGTGACTCAGTGAACAAATCTCCATAATGGAAGATCCCCAGTTGAAATGTGCATGGGCTATGTGCCCAAAAAGCTCAGGGAATAATGCAAAGAAGTCAATCTTGTCTCAACACAAAGGGTAGCCTTTGTTTTAGGATAAACACCTATCAACAGTTGAGGGATCAACTGGTGGTATGTTTCTGCTTGAGTTCATTGAATAGCGTCAGTATCTCCCCAAGTTAACCAGACCAACACGAGAGGAGTGCATATGTGTCTGAGAAAACTAACAAAAGACTTGGGAAAATAGCAACGGGCTGGAGCTGGTTTCAGCCCACGTATTTCTCCCTGGCAGATGGGGATGCTCAGCTTCGTGACAGTGAATGTATTATAGAGACTGGTAATGGAAATCACAATGGTAGCATGACTAAACAGTGTACTGAAGTTGCTATATTTTGCTAAGTATAACTTACACTTACATTGAGTTTTCAGTGTATTTTGTATCATTTTGCTAAATCAAAAAAATATTCTGTTTGTGGAAAGCAGAAGAAATTATTAACATAAAACAATGGGGTAAAAAGTAAGGCTAGTGAATCCTAAAATTTAGTGTGAACAAAAATGCTGAACCAGTTAAATTTTACTTTGCTTACAAATTATTTTTAACATTGTGACACCTAGGGGTGGGGTTTCTGGCTATTTGGAAAAAAATAGTTTTTCTTTAGTACTTCAAAATATTACTGAATTTACTTACTGAATTTATCACGAAAGTTTCCTAACTATATGATACACCATCTCTATGAATATCATTTAATAGTTTACCTATTCACTTTTCCACTCTGATCAACTAGAAGTGAATGGATGAGATAATTCTCAAAGACAATAAAAAAACCCAGACAGTCATACAGACATGCATGGGTTAATCTCCAGTAGCTCATATTACCAAATACTATTTTGGAAAGGTAACTGACAGCATTAAAGTAGGATGTTTACCCTGGCTATGCAGGCAAAGGATGTAAAAAACAGTGTGAGGAGGTTAACATTATGAGCATCAACAGACCCTAATGTTGTACAGAACTCTGGTTCACAGCTCAAGAGTAGGAAATCTTAATTTCCTGTTCAGACATAGGAATAGCTGTCAGCACACCAGCTATACATAGTGGTTTTTTTCCTGAAATAAGAGAATTTATTAGTTTGGAAAGACTGTTGTTGTAGGAAATAACTGATCACGTAGCTTATAAGCAAGCAGCTGTAAGAGGAGGGGATTACCTTTGCAATTAGCTAAAACCAGAGTATTATGAGACAGCACCGCAAAATCCAGTGAACTGTTTTCAGCAGATGAGAGGAATCTGATGTAGAATGTAGCATTAAATGAGTCCATTCCAAGAGGGGTCAGAAGTCAGAGAGACAGCATACACTTACAGAAATCAATTCCTATCAACAGGAGAACTAAAAACCACATACAACACCTTTTGTTCTCTCTAATTATCCATGTGCAGCTTTCATGGTCCACAGATGAATAAAGTTTTCCTTCCATCAAAGGAGGCTGGTCTTTCAGAATAACACATATATTATCAGGGGAAAAGCATACTTTTACGTCATCCTTAGTGATGTCTTGAGGAATGTGAACTGTTATTGTCAAATCATCTTCAGTCTGCTGCCAGTAATAGAGAGGGTCTACAATTGGAAACACGCAGAAAAATACAAACTAGATTACAAATGCTGTCCTGAATTCCACAGCATGTAATCCTGGGAGATATAGAACAGAAGTTTGTGGAAGGGCAGAAGATAACTTTTACTCTGAACAATTTACGTAATATATATTGTGATTATAAAATGGAAAAACTTTTTTAGCAATCAAGGTCATTTACGTCCCTCATCTGGAGAGCAATTTATATTCATGTCTATACTCAAAACCACTGACAGCATTATACAAGGAGCATAAATTGTTTCTCTAAGTTTATTGTAGCATTAAAAAAATGGTAACCAAAATATGCACTGAAACAGTAATGCTTAAGAATTTTCGTTGAAGAGATATCAGGTGCAGCAGTACCGACAGGCAAATGTGTGCGCAAAAGTGTATTTCATTCTGAGATGTGAACATCTTTTCTTACCTATTTTGCCAGAAGCTACGCTGACTATTCAACAGAAGTGATTTTAGAAAACCAGATAGTCTTCATTTGCCTCAGCTGATGGAGGTGAAATAAAACTGCCTGCCCAGAGGTAATGCTTGACTTCTCCAGGGTTTAGAATCTGCCTGATGTCTATCTTGACTGATAAATTGCTGCAAGAAGTGGCCTTTTAAGAGAAATGTTTATACAAAAGGAAGGCTATGACAGCGTGACTGGGTAGTGCACAGTTGGTCACCAAAACCACAAATACAGATGCAGTCATTTTCTCAAGAACAATTTTGTACATGCTACCTTCCGATTTAGACAAAAAGTGTAGTATTAGACTCTTTAGAAGCTCTCAAGCTGTAACAGAACAAACACAGGGTTTAGCGGATATGAGCTTCATCTCAGCAACTGTGACACTGGAGGACTCTTACACTGCAGACCACTACTACAATTTTCCTGTTTACAATGGATCAGTCACAGGTGCAACAAATATACTTCCCAGAAACTATTAGTATAGGACAGTCTTTCAAATTCTAAACTTTAACACAGATATTCGAAGTCTTAATTTAGAAGAAAACTGAATGACACCAAAGAAGTAGCTTAGACTTCCCTTCGCCTGTGTCTTCAAGACAGCCTCCTCAGAAGCTCTCCAAAATGTGCAGAGAAGACTATGAGAACAAAGTAAAAGCCAAAATACTGATGTGCAACATAATCACCTTATTTCTTTAGCTATTGTTGTAAATTCCTATAAAAATTAGAGTTCTGCTGCTGGCACGTCTTACTTCATTATCTTATATCTATTATGTCTGCAATTTTCTATAATCATACAATTAAAATTATAGCCTACATTAGGTTTAGCAAAAGACAAATTCTCCCTTAAAGAGGTATTATATATTCCAGAAAATTGATTTTTTGTATTGTTTCCCACACACACTTTTGCACCATTGACAAAGACTGTACTAGTATTAAGTCAGGACTGGTTCTTTAGTGTCTCATATTCAGAACCAAAAATCAAATCTGAAATAACAAAATATAACCACATAAACATACATATTACAGAGTTCAGTGATATTTAAGATAAAACAACTCTATTAATAGGTTTTTACTTAATCTTCTTTTGATCTCAAAGAAAAATGAGTATGGATGTGTTCAACTGAGTTTATTATTTTTTCTGAGCTGCTTTCCCACTGGAGAAAATCTTCTACAGGATTCGCATTCTTTAAAAAAAAGTTTGGTCTGTTTGATATTTTAAAAAAAAGTAGAAAGGCAGGACTAAATTACACATCAGAGAGCTTTCTGATTAACAACTATTTGGCAGCATCACTGGGGACAACACTGCCCTCTCTCTCTCATAAGGAAGACTGACTTCTTAATCTGAGTACTTCAACCAGGTGCTACCTTAGCAAATTCAACCATTAGCAAATACTTAGTATAGTCCTGTTTGCAAAATATCTTTTCTTCAGGACAAATTCTTCAAGTGTCTCCTAGTCAAAAAAGCTTCTCATATAGGTTTATGCACAATACAACCTCTCACAGTGAAAACAAAAAAAAAGCCAATCTGTCCTTAAAAAAAATAAATCTGGAAGACAGATATTAAGACAAACATTTACTGCTAGAGTTTCAAAACAGATGCAATACTGACAAAGCTATTTATTAAGCCAAAAGAAAGATCAGTCTATGACAATGTGCCAGATAACTCTTACCTTTCTTCTCAATTGCTGCTTTTACATCATCATTTTCTTCTGATTTGTCATTTTCATCTTGCATAAATTTGAATGGTTTGTAGGACACAATCATTAGACCATCCCCACTCGGCTCTATTGCTGCATAATGGGGGACTGATTTTCCTTGTAAAACTCTCCTTTTAAAGATTTCATATCTACGTTCACCTATAAAATTTTTTAAAAGAAGAAATCTTAGCCATAATATTTTTCTAGAATATAAATTACAAGAAACTCATTATATGTAAAAATAGTAAGCAATCCTACCAGTTAAATCACAGTACTGTAGTTTAAAAATAAATTTGTATATTTTCTGAAGTGTTTTTTAAATATGTAGACCCTAAAATTAATCTAACATTGCCCTTTTCTCATATAAAGTCTTTGTTGATTGCAGCTAGCCCAAGAATTCACAAAAATCACTCATAGCATCAGTACAAACAAGTTTTCCAAATACCTTGTGACGTGCTGTAAAAACTTAAGAAGCAACAAAACAGATAACGGTAACACTTTATTCACAAAGGAAAATGCCCATCTTCCTCAACTTTTGTAAAACACTGTCCTTTAAAAGGGAGGTCCCAGATGTTAGTTACTGGCATGAAGGACCATGCCATTCCCTACTGTGTTCCCAAACACATGGGTACTGATGACTCAAAACACCAGTAAAGCGACAGGTTCCAGCACAACGTTTGTTCTTTTTCTATTGGAATCTAACTGCCCACACAGTCCTCAGTAATTGATCTTCTCAGAACTAACAGATTGTACAAATGGTTTTTTTAGGAAAAAAACCGAACAATTTGATAACATTTTCACAGGTGATAAAATTATCCCCAGGAACTGTTTAACATTTATGCTGTGTCTATTCATTAAAATAAATCACTGTACTTGTAATTACAACTTTACTTGAAAAAAAATGGCTACTCATTATCAGAGACATAGACAAGACCAGATCATGATGGTAAAAATCCTCTATACCACTCTAGTACTCAAAAATGTGTTCCTGTTTGACTTCAATGTTAAACACAGAGAAACATCAAAGTTATAGGAGATTACAGATGACAATGGATAAATCAGGTAAAATTTAAGCCTTCTCAATTGGTTAACTTGTTTGCTAAGCAAGAAGTGGAGTAGAGAGTAATAATCCGACTATAACGTAATTCTGGTAGTTAGTGGTGTTAATTAAAGCCTCCACTTTTTCCTAAAAAGTTTGGTTAGGGCTGAGGGATTATTAAAGAGATTCAACCGACCTAACTAGAGACAGAGTAAGAACGCTATATAATCAGGAGACTCGAGGCAACAAGGTAACCTGCTTTATAAGATTAACAAATTACCTTTGCTTAGATACACGAACAAAGAGAGTGTGTTTTTGTTGTGGTGGGAAGTTAACCAGTCATTGAATGAGCTGTTATTTAACTGACCAAATTTAACAGTGCCCTGAAAAATAGCAAATTTGTTTGTACACCTCTCTCACAGCATTTGCTTGCTTGTTAGGTGGCTCTACAACCTCGCAACTGGTCATTGTGCGACCAAACCTTTTGTAGAGTATATTCAACCAACCATCAATACTTTAAAGTCTTTATGGACTTTTTGGTAAGTTTGTACTCCATGATTTTTGTTGTAAATGAAGGTCAGAAGAAAGCTAACCATGTATAAGTCTAACAAGGCAGAACAGCGATTCTTCATTTAATGCTTTTACAATAAGGATTCCTAAAACGTTAGTTAACTAAAAAAAAAAAACTTTGAAAGGGTATCCCCTTCTCACAGCACTCTGAAGTACCACCCAAGATGTGAAAAGATCTAACCACTGGTTCCATTCAGCTGTATTTTCATGCTTCCAGGTTTTGTTCTCTGATAATACAGTAGTGGCAAAGTGGGATCATTTTATCTAGCCAACCAGACACGGCCGACACTCTCACAGTTGTTGGTGTCAAAGAGACATAACTATATTTTAGGGCTTTGTTTTGATGAAGCAGAGATTTTGGTAATTTGACAGGTGGCTTATTGATCAACTACTTATTTTTATTACAATCTGATTGGATAAACTGCACCCACAGGCAGAGTTCCAAGAAAAGTTAAGGATAGCAATTGCCTACTGATGAAAGGGCATGTAAAGTATTGTAATTCTTCAAAACAACTTTCATCTTTGAGACTGGTTCATATGTCACTGATTTGTGAGATGTTTAAAAGAAATCAAAACGTATTTCTCTCTTCATAATTCAAGTTTGCTTTGAATCTTGTTATTTACATCTCTGCTGACTATAACTACAAAAAATTCACCTGATCCTTGAAAAGCCTGAATAAGTGGCAAGAGTTTTGAAATGATTTTTAAATACACTCTTATAGAAAAGATCTCATTCCATGAACATTTGTTTTAAGTTATAAATACACTGGAAAAAGAATCTTTTCATGAAAATATACAATATTATAAAATATAATAAAAGACAAGTCAATTTCACCTGGCCTTCTGGCTCTGTTAAAAGCACGTGCATCACCCAGGTTTCAACAGGAGACAACATGAATCATATAATCATAGATTGGTTTGGGTTGAGAAAAACCTTAAAGATCACGTAGTTACCAACTGCCTGCCACGGCCAGGGACACCTTTCAGTAGATGAGGTTGCTCAAAGCTTATCCAACCAGTCTAGCCTTGAACACTTCCAGAGATGGGGCATCCACAACTTCATTCTCCAATCCACACTATATGTGTAGGAGACTGAGGAACATTTTGATAGTGACATCACAGTATGCATTAAACTGCTTGAATTCAAGTAGTTAAAGTTCTTGTTTCTATTGGTATCAAAATTATACTTTCTGGAAGACAATGAACGAGACTGTATCACAGTACTACCAAAAAATTAATTTAATCCACATATCTTTAAATCAGAACTCAAATATATATGGTCGCATAAAACAGAAAATTTACTCCTTGCTGAGCTTTATTAGGATAATACATTAATCAGCACTAAAATGTTTTTTAATGTTTTGGTCTAAAATTAACTGAATAATTTCATATTGCAGGAAAACCTAGAATACTCAGTATTCACTTTTTATGCTACAGTTCTGATATTTCTTTCATACTAATTCAATCCCATTACACTGTTAATTGGAGGCTAAAAAAACAATAAAAAACCCAAAACATAACAAATCCCATATCCAGCTGTACACATTTTTAGAAGTATAACACACACTAGTTAGAAATAGTTCTGTACAGCCTCGATTTTACAAGAACAAGCCAAACAAGAATTGCCTTTTCATAAGATCACAAGGTAAAATTCTATCTTTTTTCTAACACATTAACCGCGCATGCATAAAATTTTACTTTTTCCTGTTTTCCACATGTTTCTCAGAATTTAAGTCTATATCTGATAACTTGATCTCAAAAAGCAAGAAAAAATTACCTATGTAAATAGGAGGTTTTGGAAAAAGCAAATATAAGAACTTGAGGAAGAATTAACTTCTAAGACAAAAGAATAAAAGCATTATTACTTTAAAAAAAATTACTCACCAGTAATATACACTTACCCTCTTTGCTTATCTCTGCAATTGTAACCCATTCCAAGGTAATATGAAATCCACTTCCTTTTGTGTCCAGTTCGTCTTTTTCTACCCTAAGCAACAGCACAGCTACTGAATGTGTATCACACTTTAGAAATGAAACACTGTGTGCTATAATAAATGGAGTTCCTAGTTCTTCGTTAAGCACAATCTAGAAGACAAAACAGGAGTAAAAAGTCAGTCAGTTGAAACTGGAAATCTTGTTTCCCCACAAACCTCTCTGCTAGTATGAAGCCACGAATGTTCCTCTCTCCTTGGCTATTAAGCCACTGTTCTGAAATGCTTTTAATTATTATTGTTTATATTATAAAATCATTACAGGGGCCCATACACAAAGCATAAAGAATCATAAAACTGACTGCATTATGGTTGTTTACTACTACAATATGCAGAGATACAAAGGCAGGTGAATGGAACAGGATCTATAAACACAGCACACCAACTGGGGAAAACTCTCTCACACTCAAGATGAAAATGTAGACGTTCTACCAAGGCCCTCAATACTACTTCTAGACACCCCAGCATCCTGTAAATCTTTGTAGACCTTGACATGTGCAAACAAGAAGTTGAGTGTATTGCTGCCAGTGTTTAATGGTCAATGAGTACTGATGGAAGAGAGGGTCTTTTTATTTGGCTACTATACAAATAGATTCAATATTCCTTCTCTATAAAGTTTTACAAAGTGGAGGAAGAAACAAAAACCTGTAACTAAGAGTATAATGTTCATGTTTAGGAAGAGCTGGGGCTAGAAGTTTTTGTATTTTCAGGTATAGTGTTTGGAAACTCCATCCATATTTGGATGAGACCAGGTAGACAGAGAATGTAAATATTACTGTCACATTGAAAGGCTAACAAGCACCACTGTAAATATGAAACAATTTTCTACAGAAGGACCACACATCTTGTAGCTTGAGATATTCAGCAGTTGCCATCTGGAAGCTCTATTATAGGAATTATATATTCCAAGTTTTCTCAAAAAAGTACTCATTCAGCAAAAACTTCAAGATAAAAACCAAATTAATCCAAACAGCAAAATGAAATAAAACATTCTTTACTTGCTAGAACATTAACATATAAAACCAAAAGAATAAATGACAAAAAATTCAAGCTGCAGTGACTGAACGAGTATAGTCTCGATGCAGATATTGCTACTGAAATTTGATAAGGTTTGAAGATTGATGGGGTTGGCATGTGAGCCACTGGGTGCTACAAATACTCAAAAAGTAAATTTAAATGGTGACAAAACCTCAATATATAAATGTCATGGTTTTGTTACACTGACAACTCCAATGTAAATTATTTACATATGAGCATTCTCTCACAGATTGGAATAAAAAATAGTCGGTATTTATTATCAACCATTTGAAGAATAGGATGAACCATTTCCAAGTTACTGAACTTTCAAAAGATGCAGGGGAAGTTGCCCTTCAACCATGCTGCAAACTTTCACTTCAGGACCTATAACTGAGTTCCTGCCAATACTAAAACCTCCTTGACTGATTAGGAAACTGCCCACTATTAAAGAAAACAGATGTAAAATGGGGGAGCTCTACATCAGATCAGTCTTTCATTAATAAAGAGGAACTAGACACACTTGACGTGACTCAGTAGCTCAGGTAGAAATGTAACAATTATATTGCCGTGTCCAAGCAGAACAACCAATACCATTATTAGTGCAGTAAGATCATCTGAATGTGAATACAAAAAATGCTCAATATCAAGACGCTTTAAAAGAACTAATTATGTAAACAATTTAATAACAAGAAGCATTAAATCATACTTCAACTACAACCAACAATTTTAAGTAAAAACACTAGCTATGGAAAATTAATGATGCTTAAGTGCACAGTATGAAGATTTTCCCTACCAGAGAGATGAAAATTATATTGATTACGTTATACTTGCATTGCAGGTAACCGTCAGGGTTAAAAAGTTTATCAAAGCTTTATCAAAGCTTTTTAATCAGCAGTTCTGTTTAAGTTTTATTCTCATCTCTGTGGAAGCATTAAGAAGGGAAAATTAAATCGTGACTATTTCAAGCACAATTACATGCACACAGGCAAACATCATATAGACCAGAAACCTCCTAACTTAAAAATGAAAGTAGCTGTTAGCTTGACCACAATTTCAGGCTTTTTTAAAAAATATACATTATTCCACAGGCCAGTTGAAACAGCCAACAATAAAAGATAGGGGAGAAAAAAAGCCCTGGACCAGGCATGTGAAACTCACAGCTCCCACCATTCTCTTGCTCCTGCAGCGTAACATGTGCCACACATGCTGCACACATGACCAGCACTGGCAGGAGCAGAGAGGCAAGGATGCCAGGTAGAAACAAGGTGCCAGATAGCATAAAACAAGGTGAAGGGCCAGATTCGGCCTGTGGGCCGTGAGTTTGACACCTCTGCCCTAGACAGACATGTATGAAGAGGGAAGGAAAAGAGGAAATGGTTTTCAGAAAAAGTTCTGCTAGAGAAGCACTTAGCTACCCATAGAGAAACAGTCACTTTCACTTAGACAAATTAATCTTCAGTCAAAAGGCTGTTCCTTTTCAAACACTCGATTTTTTCATATTTTATGCATAAAGAAACCATTAATTTAGTCATGAGTATAAAAATCAATGTTTTTATACTTAAACACAATCCTGTATCAGTGATACAGAGTTATGATTAAAAGCTTAACTCTCACACAAAATGCAAGAATAAGAATTGATTGATTTACAATTCTTAAAACATTACTGCAAGACTTACCTCCCAGTTTTCAGAGGCACTATTTCCACGCTTGCCTGATTTAATTAAATACAGTCTTCCTGTACCATCAGAAAGGGTAACCCATGTGGAAGATGAGAAGTGTATTGAGGCACAAAGGCGATTATCATAAGCTGTCAAGTCTGTAGGTAGCCTGAAAACTTCTCTTGGTTTTTGTAGAGCAGTGTCCTGGAATCAAATAGTCACACATTAAGACTTTATCAAGTATTTATCAATTTCAGCATTACAGGTAAATGAAGAATAACAAATCTCAGCAGCACTTCACCAGTTTCTTTGTTGCAGTTCAGCATATTTGCAAATAAGTACATATTTGCAAATAAGTACTACCCAGTACTTACCAGGTAACAAGCATCATTCTTACATATAAAAGGTGGTGGAATTTCATTATTAAGTGGGTTTCTATTTACTGAAAACATGAGTGTTCTATAACTGATATTTCAGCACTCTTTTTTCCTTCGATTTTACTACACTAATTACATTTTGCATTAAAGGCTTTTCACTTTTTCCCCCTGGTGTTCTGATATAATTAATCACTTATCTCAACTAATTCTAGTCCCAGTAAACATGTGGAGACTTTAAAAGAAACGAAAATCATAGAACTGTACTCAAACTAGTTCATAAAGACTCACTTCTAAATTAAAAATAATTTTAGCCTATTCTTACATAATTGGCATGTTCAATATTATATATAATTTCTCAGCTTCCCTAGTGTTTATTTCATTCAATAAGTTAGAGAAGTAACAACTGTGAATAGCTAGCAAAGAACAGCTGTACTCATCCATACGATATTTGCAAATCATTTTTCCATCACGTAATGATTATACTAAGCATCAGGATAATTTTATTTAGTATCAGTGGCACACTGCAATCTTTAGTTTTAAGCCAAAGTACAAGCATAGATAGTTCTTGAGCATGCATAAACAGAGACACTCTAGTCAAAGCCCACAGATGATACAATTCTCCAGTGAAAATTAAACATACAAGGATTTTTAAAAAACAATACATATCATGAAATTTTATTAAAATAATTCCTTTCCTCCCCCAGTGTTTCTTGTTGTAGAAACTTTACATATAGTCATAGAATGGTTTGGGCTGGAAGGGACCATGAAGTTCATCGAGTTCAACTCCCCTGCAGTGAGCAAGGACATCTTCAACTATGTAAGGTTGCTCAGAGTCCCATCCAAAACGATTTTGAATGTTTCCATGGATGAGGCACCTACCACCTCACTGGGCAACCTGTTCCAGTGTTTCACCACCCTCAGTGAAAAAAAAATTCTTCCTAATATCTCTTCTTTTAGTTTAAAACCATTACCCCTCCTCCTATTGCTACATACTCTGCTAAAAAGTTTTCCTCATCTTTCTTATAAGCCCCCTTTAAGTATTGAAAGGCTCACTGATTAATATTGCAAAATAAATGTTAGATTACCAATGTCATTGATATTTCTAGTAATTATTCTCAGAACTGCTGCTTTGGTCCTTCATTTCTTGCTAATTCTAACAGAATAAACTGCTTATGTGCTGTAAATTGGATTTTTAACAGTTGTCATTAAGTACTAAGGTATGTTTTTCAGGGTATTTTTTAGGGATTATTCTCTATCTATCTCTACAACCAGCTGAATAAGGCTTTGTAACTCCCTGTTCATTATTTGGCTTGCAGAATGCGAGCAACACCACTGCACTGAGGACTGTGATTTACCTCCCCTTCTGCAAGTTGACATAATCTCTGTATATCTGAGAGTCTTGTTAGGGAAATAAAAAGACGACTAGATCTTTATGATTTAAAAAAGAAATCAGCACCACAGTTTTAAAAATGGTCAGGACATGCTTTATCAGCAATAAAGCCTGATCGGCTACTTACTAAGCAAATCAGTCTGCAGCATTAGAGCACAAACTATTCTTAGAGAAATACACAAGATGCACACGGGAGATTCAGCAACATCACAGTCGTATCTCTACTTTATAACTTTTCAAATAACCAAAGCAGAACATAATTGTCTGAAGTTTTTCAATAGAACTAAGTAGCTGCTAAATAAACTAGGTTGGCAGTCCAACACAAGTGAAATCCCTCAGGGACTAACACCAGACCCCATGCCATTCAACATCTTCATGAATGACCTGGATGATGGGATTGAAAGCACCCTCACCACATTTGCTCATGATGCTAAACTAGGTGATGAGGTAGACAAGTCAAAAGGGAGAGCCATCTTGCACAAAGACCCAGATAGCCTGGAAGAGTGGGGTTGGAAGAACACTGTGGAATTATGATAACTGCAATGTCCTGCATATGGGAAGGAATAACAAAGGAGCCGAGTACTGGCAAGGATCTGTGTGGCTGGGTAGCAGCCTTGCTGAAGGGGACCTCGGGGTCCTGGCAGGCAACAAGTTGAACTTGAGTCAGCAGTGCACTGCTGCAGCAAAAATAGCAATCTGGATCCTATGCTGCATCTGCAGGAGCATTACTAGCAGAAACAGAAATGTGATCATCCCCCTCTAATCATCTGGAGTATTTTGTCCAGTTCTAGTCCCCACAACTGAAAAAAGGGATGTGGTCAGACTGGATCGAGTGCACCCTTAGCAAGTTTGCAGATGACACCAAGCTGGGTGGCAGTGTGGATCTGCTTGAAGGAAGGGAGGCTCTGCAAAGAGATCTGAACAAGTTGGATGAATGGGCTGAAACCAACAGGATGAGGTTCAACAAGACCAAATGCTGAGTCCACACCTGGGACAAAACAATCCCATGCAGCGTTACAGGCTTGGGGAAGACTGGCTGGAGAGCTGCCTGGCGGAGGAGGACCTGGGAGTGCTGGTTGACAACCAGCTGAATATGAGCCAGTAATGTTTGCAGGTGGCCAAGAAAGCCAATGGTATCTTGGTCTGTATTAAAAACAGTGTGGCCAGCAGGACCAGGGAAGTGATTGTGCCCCTGTACTCAGCACTGGTGAGGCCACACCTCAAGTAGTGTGTTCAATTCTGGGCCCCTCAGTACAAGAAGGACACTGAGGTGTTGAAGTGTGTCCAGAGAAGGGCGACAAGGCTGGTAAAGGGGCTGGAGAACAAGTCCTACATGGAGCAGCTGAGGGAACTGGGGATGCTTAGCTTGGAGAAGAGGAGGCTGAGGGGAGACCTCATCACTGTCTACGGCTGCCTGAAAGGAGGCTGTAGCAGAGCGAGTGTTGATCTCTCAAGTGACAGGTGACAGGACAAGAGGGAATGGCCATAAGTTGCGCCAGGGGAGGTTCAGACTAGATATTAGGAAGAATTTCTTTACTGAAAGGTTGGTCAGGCACTGGAACAGGCTGCCCAGGGAGGTGGCTGAGTCATCATCCCTGGAGGTGTTTAAAAAACGGGTAGATGAGTTTGAGAGACATGATTTAGCAGAGGATGGGTATGGCTGGACTCGATGATCTCCAAGGTCTTTTCTAACCAGAAGATTCTATGATTCTAAAGGAAGACCACAAAGATCATTAAAGGGCAGGAGAACCTGCCCTATGGGAAAGATCGAAGGAATTAGGTTTTGTCTCCCTAGAGAACATTCAGCAGGGACTTCATGACTGTTCTAGTACTTTAAGGACAGCTACAAAGAGGATGGAGGCACTCCTTCATAAAAAGTCACAAAAAGAAGACAAGGTGCAGCAGGTAAAAGTTGAACCAGGAGCGTTTCCATCTCAACGTGAAGAGAATTTTTTTTACAATGAGAACAATGAATAACTGGAACAGCCTCGCCAGATACATGGTAAAGTCCCCATCACTGCAGGTTTTCAAGACATAAGTGAACAGGGTACTACCTAGGCTTCTTTTCCCATGGAAGGCTGGACCACATGATCTTTTGTGGTCCCTTCCAGCCTGGGCTGTTCTATGATTCTAAAACAAATGGTGGACACTAAGAATATATTTTAAAACAAAAAAAAATATCCATCACCTCTCCCCATATACCGATTCATAGATTTCAGGATCTGATGGAGCCTCCAAAAAGGTCTTCAGTAATAACAAACACAATCAATTCCTGTTTTTTCTGTTCTGTATCTTAAGGAAATATTTCTTATTAAGTTACCGTCCTTTCCCATCTCTCACAAGTTTTATAAGTATCATAAACGAAAAAAAACAAAACACAACACGTTTCATAGATATTTTGCAGGCTGCTATTCCTATACATATTTGAACAAATAAACAATCATCTCAAGAAAAAAAATACCTGACTAGTCTTTACAGATCAACATTTCCCTTTTTAAATCAAATCTATCTTCTTAATCCAACAAAAAATAGACAATGTTGAGAACATAACTAATGGTCAGAGTCAACTGAACTATTTTCAGTTTCCTTTTACTAAGCTCATTTCCTGTCAGTTGACCTACAATTATTTTAGAAGCCCCACAAATCAGAAAACTCTACTTAACAATAACTAAATTCTTCCCTTGTTACTAACAATCAGCATTATTATCCCTAAAATGAAAAGATATTTAAGTAGAAACACATTTTTAAAAATAGAACAGAACTTGAAAGACATTACAGAAACAGTTTTGGAGATATTCACAAGTATGTAAAAGGACACATAAACTAACAGAAGCATGTTTTTGTATTGAAAACCTGGGGGTTGGTAGAACAAGTATTTATCTATTTTGTGCCACACAAAATGTACTCTCTTACTACAGATTAAAATAGTGTCTCATTACAGATCCTGGAATTTCAGACACAAATTATTATATCTTCTAAGCATCTCCTGTCCCTCTTACCTTCACTCAGGAATGCACAGCTTCATGGGGGAAATTATAATCATATTTTCTTCTAGTAAAAGAAACTCACTAATTATGGTTTCTGAAATAAGGCAGTCAGAATATACATACAAAGCACCATCTTTAAAAGAGCTCTTTGCACTTGTGCATGTGTTTCCAATTCAGAAAGAGCACATTTGTGTATGCAAAGCACACTCTGGCCTCATTCGTTGAGAATCCTCTATTTGAGAGGATTTAGAATATTTCATATTTTCCAGACGTTATTAATATCAGGTGTGCATTTAAAACATATTTGAAGGTAAGCAAGACAAATTGGATTTGGGTACCATTTTAATAAGCAACAGGAAAAAGGACCAGATGAGAAACAGATAGTCTGCTTGTCTTTTGGGCCTACTTGAATTTGTGCCAGAAATTACTGTGTACTACAAAAAGGCACAAGGGCTATTACGAAGTCTGCAGTGGAAGATTTAAATTTGATTTTTAATTATTGGAAGCACTCAGGGTCACTCTGTAGATTCAGTTGCATCCTCATACTATTCCACTAATTTATGATACATTCAGGAGGGGAGAATGAAAGAACTAAAACCCAAAACAAATAAAAAGCACAAACCACCTCACAACCCCAACAAAACAAACAAAAATCCCACAAACACTAGATACAAAGAGTTTTGGATCCTCATCTTTTACTTAATTTTAAGGTTTCACTGAAAGGCAGTATTTCTACAACAAAGCGTTTCACTGTAACTAGCAAGTTGCCTCACTACCATGCCTATGGAAAAAAAAAATCAAAATCCCACATATTTTATCATGGAAAGACAAAACATCAGCCCAGTTTAACAGTGATTTACAGAGCCATAGTATGTAACTTTACAGAGGACCACATTTTTGTTAGCCTTCAAGTGAATCTTAACAGTAAGCTTCAAGTAGTTTTCGATGTAATATAAAAAATAAAATATTATCAACTATCAATCATTTAATCTCCTAAAGCCCATATCAGATTTATTAACACTGAACAGGAATGTCAGGACTCAATACATCTGAAAAATAATCTTCATTACACATTACAAAGCCTCCCTCTCAATAGGCAAGAAAGGAAATGCTTTTATTCATAAATTCTCCATTCACTAAATTTAGGTGAACCTAACTTGAAGCTGAAACAAAACCTGTCCTCAGAACTCTTTTGCCTCAGATCTGCTTTTTGACTTACTGTTTCTCTGTTCACCAGCTGGTTAACAGGGGTTAATAGTAGCTTCCTAATTCAGAAATATGACAGGGCGCTGAGATACTAAAGTCACATCTTATTAGTATAAGATCTGGCAAAAACAATAATAATAATTTAAACAGAAGTAAGATTTACTCACTGTAATTAGGTTTAAATGACAGTAACAATTTCTTTCACAAAATAATATACACATTTTCTCATCAGATCCACATCTCCCTTCACTTCTCCAAAAAGATTCTTCCTTTGTTTAACTATTTTTCACTCCCAAGTCTCTCTCTCTCACCTCTTCCACTAGCTCTGCCCACTTCTACACTTCTTGACAGTGTACTCTGCTTCCTTTTAACCTCTATCATTCTGTCTGTGTTTTCCAGATTTCATCTGGGTGCCTTCACTATTACAACAACCCCATTCCTTTCAGCAGTTTGTTTGCTTTACCTGCCTATGACGCTAACCCTGATTTTGAGCTTTTTAAGCAGACCAGGTTTAAGATTTGTACAGAAATTCTAAGCAACTGATTCCTCCACAGGCAAAGTCAGGCAGACCAAGCCTGGATGCACTCTAGTTGCTCAGGATAAAAAGCCAGTATATAGGTACAAGAGGTAAAATGTAAAATGCAACCTTAAAAAATTCCCTCTGTTCCTGACTTCCCAGACTCCATGTAAGTAAGCGTGGCTTACCTTACATAGTTAAGTAGTGAAATTATATTTATGTTCTTTGGCATGCCTGTAAGATTTAAATTTGAGTTGTATTGAGAAATTGTATTGTTCCAAAGCCAGTTTGTCATACTGTATACCTAAGTGATACACAAGTGATAAGAATGAATAAGAACGAATCTTCCAAGGAAAAGACAGGGAATGAAAAAAAAAACCACATACCAAAAGAGAAAAAAAATAAAAGCTGTAAGTTATATGGCAATTCTCATGAAGCAGACATATCAAAATATCTAGGCACTGGACACGTCTCTCTAACTGAGCACAAATGTCCATATCCAGCATTCTGAATAATGAAGAGCCAGTATGTAAAACCCTGATACACAAGTCTAAAAGATTTTGCTATTCTTCACTTTATCTTCTTCCTTAATCCGACTTGTTTCAAACAGAATTATTCTTGTTTCTGCTGCCGCTAAAAGTTGTTCTGAATTGGAAGTTAACTGAAATGTATGGAAACAGCATTCCACAGCTAATTCTTACTCCAATTCAGAAAGAGGAAAATACCATTACGGATTTCAATTAAGTGTGGGAAGAGTTACAGTTGTCACAGTTTCTCAATTCCATTATTTGTATGTAAAAAGAAACAAAGCTGTTTTTGCAAGAAGAGCTGAAGGCGGAGAAATTAAGCATTTAACTGCTGGAGGAGAAAACTTTGAATTCTTTTCCAGCTATATCCCAGTTCTACAAACATCAAACAATTAAAGTCATGTCCAATCAAAAAAAAACCCAAACCCTTAAAAATCCTAACTCAGTAACCCTGTCACTACACTACCCATGAGGTCTTTGAAGCCCAGTAGCAATGCTGGCTTACTGAATGAAAAAAAAAATTGATAGCTCTAATAGAAGAATGTTGAAGCTTTTACACAGTATTTCCAGTCCAGTTAGGTTAACAACTTTCTCAACCTGGTATTTAAAAAACCCACTTGAATATCCATGCATTAATTTAGAAAAACTGCTCACGTTAAACACTTTCCTTTTTTTCCATTATGTTTGATCTTGGGCAAGTTGCAAGGTATTATCTACATTTTTTTTTTGCCATCACAGATGACATCTTTTTAAATACTTAGTTGCAGGGGTAAATCATGATTTATGGATAACTAACACTACCATACTGGAACCAAAGTTGCAACATTCATGGGAAGCATAACTGGAAATAACAAAGCATTAAAAATCCTATGTGTTCATTCACTTTGGATTTAGGATAAGCATGTTAACCTGCTTCATCTTCTGTTCTAAAGACAACTGCCATTAATTTTAATTGTGGCTGTTGCTAACTTCTAAGCTATACTTGGCTGAAAGCAATATTATTTGTAATATACATTTCACTAATAGATGGCCAGGCACATATGTAATGAGACACCTTGTTGATGTTTCTGAATAGATATTCCTTTTTATACACATGCAAACATTTTTTCTTTGCAAAATGGCACTATATTGCATATTAGGACACAAGATGGCAGTTTTTTATTTCACAGTTCTAAACAACTAAAACTTTTGACCACAGGTCACCACAGGTCAGCCAAGATGGTGGTGCAGAGCAAAAGCTTGCCTACAGCCTTTGGAGAAGACCATGGGGAAGCAGGTTGTCTCCCTGCAGCCCATGGAGGACCACAGTAGGGCAATATTCACACTGCAGCTTTTGGAAAGCCCACACTGCGGTAAGCTCCTGGGAGGAGCTTTTTGTAGCTTTGTTTCCCATCATCCTATTCTATTTTTAATTGGAAAAAAAATGAAATTAAATTAGTTTCTCTCAAAGTCAAGTCTGTTTTGCCTGTGATGGTAACTGGTAAGTGATCTTCCTGGTTTTATCCATGAACTCTTCAATCTTATTTTCTCCCCATCCTGTTGAGGAGGAGTAAGAGTGTCCAGGCACGTGTCTGGCAGCCAGCCAAGGTTAACCAACCACAAGGCAAAAACCACAAAATGAGATTAAGACAAGCCACTGTTCACAGAAGGCTTGCCCTGGCAAGCTTCTTTGTTTTAGATGCTGCTACTAGGAATCCAGATGATCTCAAAAGATTTGGAAAGATTATTCTGTCTCAGCAAGAGTCTGCCACAGACACCAACTGCTAACATGTCCTATGAAAAGTAAAGGAACAGCTCCAGTTCTCAGCCTTCCATCTTCTGGAAAATTTAGAACTACCATTTTAATATTTCTCCCCCTTAGCCTTGGCCTAGTAACTTCCATTCCCAGAACCTTGCACAGTGCAAGGTATACTCAAAAAACCCAACAAAAACAAACCCCGTGTTTTCTTTTGTCCCATAGGTTTACAAGTTGAATTCCTTAGTAGCATGACAATGGATATTTTCTTTTCAAAGCCTGAAAACTACATATAGTCAATTATAGCAATGAAACAAGTTTGAGTTAATATTCTGTGGACTGCAATGCAGTGTTACGTGGAGTCTGGAGAGAAGAGTATGAAGAAACTCAATGAACTGTAAACATCTCAGCTGTATACGGTGAACACTCCAAATAATTTGATTAACAAAAGGTTCTTCTCCACTCAGCTCATTTAAGGACTTCTATTTAACACTTGCATTAACTAATTTTATGTCAACCAGCATGATTGCAAAAGTCTGATTACAGTAAATGGAAGAAGCTGTCATATGAAAATATACGAATGAAACACGTACAGCTATAGAAAGGAGGAAAGTATCAGTATCTTTTATTAATATTGTTTTATGTAAAAATCAAACAGCAGCCCTGAATAATTTACCGCCACAGCAAATCTTATTATGAGAATGGGGTATCTGCATGGTATTTCCTTTCTCAACATAAAATGTTAACCAAACAACTGGTTATGAATGAAGCACCACTATTTTGTTTAGCTAACAACTAGATAAAATTATGGACTTTTTTTTTTCCTTCCACACAGATGAACATTTAAGAAGCTGTATTTGATGAGTCAAAAGAACTGAGTTAGTCATGAAAACAAAAAATCCTACTTGGTGGTGAAAAACTGTAAGCATATTTATTGCTCAACGGGTTACAAGTCAAAATCATCAGAGATAATGCTACTCTAAATTGTACATTCAAAGCTAAGATGATGCTGTGATAGCTGCAAAATCAACTCCTCAATGACCAAGGACTACAAGCGCAAGTACAAGAAATAGCATCCATACAGCCATGTCTTTTCCCTTCCAGAAGGATGAATGACTTTGTAATAGAAACTAGTGCATCCATGGAATAAAATGGTTCAAAAGAAATAGAAAGTTTGACTACTTAAGAACATCAGTGTAAAAGCAGAGAATTGTCATGTTTTTCAGATTTGGCCTAGCTTGCTTACACCCTATTTCAAGTTTGTGTAACACTACCAGCATCTTCTTGCCTCCCACGAGTGATGCTTAACCTATTAGTATATAAAGGCTTTAATTTCTAATCCTAATGCATGTAGCTTTTTTCTCTCCTTAATCTACAATGACTGGATTTTCAAATTAGCAAATAAACATTGAGTAAAGTGGGGGAGAAAGAGCTAGCAATTACAAAAGAGGTGTCTAGTCTTTTCTTCAGTTTGTCGCTATATGACTATCTTCACCAAAATGGAAGCAGATGCAATACCATTTCAATATTAATGCAATACCATAGATGAAAAGATGCCAGAAACCTCTCTTAAAATCCTTTTACCCTTCCTGTTTAACTGCATTTTTTTAACTTACCTGTCTTTCTGGCAATAGCTTCACCCAGTTTTACATTTGAATCCTCCTTGCCATATTCCTTCTCTTATCTACTCCCCTACCTTTTCAAACTCAGTACTTCTTTAAAAAAAGTTAATTCTTACCAGAGTCACTGCCAGATTCATAACCCTTCCAAACTGATCAACATAGTAGACATTATCCTGGTACCAGGAATCAAGGTGAAGATAATTATACATGCCAAAAGCACGCATGTGGTCAAGGGTATATTGATCATCACGAAGTTTCACTTCTGCTACAGCTGGGGAAAAAAAAAAAGGCTATTTTAGCAATTATTTATAATTTAGTAATTTAAAGTTTAAACTAACAATTTAAAATAACTCTTCCAGTCTTAGTCCATAGGTCTGATTTATAGTGGCCTATATTGTCTCTTCCCAACATGTGCCGAGATCCAATCTGTAAATAACCCTCCCAACATGAAACACATGCAACAATAAGTAATCCCTGCATTTAAGTCTGCTTGAGAAAAGAACAAATCATTCCTGAGATGCACATGGTATTACAGTATGAGGGAAAAAATTCTGCTCCACAGTAACTCTGAGAAAACAGCAAAAAAAATATCCCATCTAACTACACGGATTTTATCGTGTTAAATTCTGAAGTAACCTATCAACACTTGCAAGGCAAAAGATTAAAAACAGTACAAAGCAGAATTAGTACAAAGATATCACTAAAAAAACCTATCTTCCTAGCACTCCCATTGAGGTTGAAATCTTGAGAAATGTCCAAGATACCACCAAAATATCAGACTAAACTTTTCCTAACTGAAAGAGGTTGCAAAGAATGGCTGTTTGTTATAATCATACTTCCTGCAAGCAAGAAGCTTGCTACCTTGAGTCATCCACTTAAGCAAGATTTTTCTATATACAAAACCTCTCCTCAGTTACCAGTTATCACAACTAGGATTATCTTTCTAAGACTAGTCAAGTTTTTATTGAACTAGCTGCAGCTCTTTCTTCCTATTCCATACGCATACAGAGATCAAGTAGCTGTAGTACCAACACCTCAAAACACAGAAAATCCTCAAGCTTTAGCAAAGACATTTAGCAGAGTTCCTGCTTTTTCAGCTTCCACTTTCTCCTCTGTTCTGCTCCAAAACAGAGCAAAGCTGCTTCCAGTATTTCACCTCCATCCACCTCTGTTAACAGGGACCATGCACAACTCTTGTGCAGCACTCCTCTCAGATTTTTTACACTCTTCTTTAGCATCTACTTAAGACCTACCGAAGAAGCAGCATTTTATTCTACTGTCTGAGCACCGGTTACTGCGAACAGTAACTCATTTGGCAGAGCCATCAGTGCCACCACATAGCCATCACAATACCATCAATCAGATAATTACTAGATAGCTCAGAACTGCCCCTGTTAGTGTTACTGGCCATTAACACAAAAGTGCCTACAGGAAACTATGCAAGATTATACTGTTTGTTATTAAGCAAAATCCAGTCATACTGCACTAAATGCTTGCAAAATGACAGTATAATTAGCAATTATTCTCCTAATCACTGTTGATATTTGCAAACCAGCAGCATTAAATCCACTCAGCTCAAATTTGTTACTCATATTCACCACATAGGAGGGCTTTCTGCACTGCTGCAATTAACAAATTACTGTTCCGCAAGCCAGGGCCCTTCAAGAAAAAGCTAGAATATCAACAAAGGACTGAGAAGAAAATTCACCTGTCATAATGCTGAAAGACTGCTACCCATTCCAATTTCTACTTTAACTAATTAGAATATTTTACAGTAAATTACTCCATAAAAGGTATTAGAAGGATATGTTGTGAAAATGTGTTTTAAAGCTGTTTGTACAATCAAGCTTTATCACAGAGATATTTTTCCCAAAACAACAAGAGATGATGTGAATATACTGTATATAATTAAAGACTAAACCAAACATAATGTAGGATAATTATTTTTCGTGAAACCAAGTAAATGTCATCTAATTCCTGTATAGCTACATTAACTGATCCTCTGAAACTAGGATACAAAAGTGGAATCATGCAAAGCTTTTTCAGCACAGAAAACCTAAAGCTGCCCTATTTTGCAAGGTTTCCTTTCTCCACTTCTCCCCCTGGTCCCCTGGATATGTTACTACTATCAGAATTGTAACTAACATACACACTGAAAACAGTCCAAATTAGACACTTGTATAAGCTTTCAGGAAAATTCTTGGAAAAATATACTATTGATTAGCTAATTGTAGGGTGATAAGCTTTAAAAGAGCTGGAGGAACATGAATAAGTTCTCTGACCTTGAGTTTTTCAGCCTGTCGCCTTGACAAGCTCTGAATAATAAAGGGTCAGGAATTCAAATCCGAGGGTCAGGACTCAAAATCCTTTGCATAATTGCAATAAGCAATTACTTCTTCATAAACAGAAATCAGCAACTACACAGTTTATAGGTGTTTTTAAACCAGGAAATCAAACAAATGCATAACGTACTGTCATGAAACACTTCAAATGAGGTTATCAACTGCTTGCAGAATGCATTCTGTACATATAGCTCCCTAACAGGAAGTAATAATTAGACAAACTATTCCATCCTCAATTAATTGCAACATGCTATGATGAAGTGAAATCTGTGCACAAATGCCATCTGCTATCACATACCATGTGCTCAGATAGTTTATAGGAGATTTTACACTAGGATGAAATTCATTCCTTCCTTTCTACAGCCTTCCAGGTTCAGTCCTTAGAAAAATGAGAAAACCAACTGAGCTGAGTGCAAAAAAAAAATGAAGGAAAAGAGAGAAAAGAAACAAAGACTTAAAAAAGGTAAATTCAGAAAGAGAGAAGTTAAAGAGGAAATGAAGAAATAATTAAACAGATCATCACCTCATTCAGTCACACAGTTTGGGAAGAGCGTTGATTGCTTGTTTAGTCAGGATTTTTTCCTGATTTCTTGTTGTTCTTTGGCTTGGGGGGGTTGGTTTTGGTTTTGTTTGCTTGTTTTGTTTTTTTTTTTTTTTAAGCCACAGACCAATAGGTTCAACTTTTCACAATCAATTAATAAGCAGCTGTTAACGACAGCCATATTCAACAGAATGATACATAAATATATCTGCAAGTTTCTGATAAATATATCTGCACTAAAACACAGGAACAATGATTCTATACTGTCACACTAGAAAAGAAAGCAAATATACAGAACGTATAAATTTAATTTCAGCTTTCATTATTATTTCTCAACAACTGTATTAAGGTGTGATATTTCAGACTAGTACAAAGAAAATTATGCTATTTTTCTAGAACTGTATTTATCTTCAGTTCCATCCTTAAAAAAAAGAAATTTGACTCAAAATACTTCAAAGATAATTAAGCAAATATTTTTCACTCACACCTCCTTTAATTTAAAGCAAAAGCACCAGATATAAAGCAACTCAAAAGAATCAACAAAAGGAGAAAGATGTCCCTAACCTAACTGGATCTTATTATAATTATTATTTATTCTCGGAATAAAGAACACTATCAAGGGACTTATAACTTAAATGAATAGTGAAGTCTTAACTTCTGCCATCAGACACTATAAAACAGAACCTGGGGGAAAAGAAAAAAAAGGGGTGAGAAACCTAATTTTTAGATATTTTACTGGATACATCAAAACAACCTTACAATACTAGAAAATATGTAAAATAATATCAATATATTATTTTAGGGCATTGAATGTTATATGCTTTTATGTCATATGCTGTTTTGTAATGCCACCCAGTGGAAGTAACTTAATATTTCATTTACATTTATCTACCTGTTGAAGAGATTATATTAATTTGTGTTCTGGAATCAACATTCAAAGACTCTTCTAACCCTCCATTAATTCTTTTTCTTTTAGTATTAACAAATATGTTTTTATTGTTAATGGCAGCATCATCTTATTGCTGTTGTTGAGTAAAAGCACAAAGCTTGTTTATTCTACTGCAGTAAGTATGCTACTAGAACAAACACAAAAATTTACTATTTAATAAATACATAGCTTGCTAAAAACAAGCATGGGCTGACAGATACCATGCAGTGAGGTATTTTTGCCTGATCAAATTACACAAGTGTGAAAAGTAAATGGGATCTATCACACACTAAACTGAATAAACAAAATGAACAAGATCCAAAAACTAGCAAGGCATTTGTGAAAGCATCACTAAAGCAGTCCCTGGGTTTATAAGCTGACTTGTGCTATCTCCAACAATTATTTTCTTTAACAATAGTTACAAGGCAGAACTCCACTTTCTTGGGAAAGAACAAGATAAGTTAGAAGTAAGTACAAGCCAAGGACAGACACACATATGCCGAGACCTAAACCTGGATTTATGAGCTAGAGCTATTAAATATTTGAAAAAGCTGTGGCTCATGGTTTCTTAGTATTTCTCATACACTGCTTCAAAGACTTTTCTCTGTATTTACTTTTTCAAATGGAAATGGAAAACTCAAAATGAAATCTCTATAATTGAAACATAACAGTGCCTTTGGCTCTATGAAAAGACACAAATATGTGTTTTCCATGTAGCATTACTAAGAGGCAACTACTTTTAACTGAAGTACAGTGAATGGGTAACTGTTTTTCACTAAAGTACAGACCTTCTAGTCTAAGCAGGCTACAAACCGGGCAGTCACTATTAACATCATTTTTCAAGAAAAGTGATAAAAAGCCATAGATGCACTTGATCAAAGGAATGCATTCTCTGCATATTCTCCTGGCTTGCAACAGGATCTCCATGTTGGAGTAAATGTTTACTACGCCTTTCAGGTGTTACCAAATCATATGTATAATGGTTCTGCCAAATAGATAAAGAAGAAAGCCATGAGAAATACCCACATCTGAATAAATTCCAGGCCTCTGAAAAAAAAAACCCCACAATGAAGTTATATCTGACCAGTAGAAGTCAAGAGCAAGGTTCTCATTCCTTTAAAATGTCATGCATCTTAGACGTAGTCCTTGTTGGAGACAAGGATTTGTCCCACAATCACTGCTTTGGGCTCTGCTGAGATCAGATTAGGGCAGAACAGAAGAGATGACAGCAAACAAGATGCTCTTTCCTCCCTCCCAAAGCTTCAGTGATCTAAAAGAAAGGCATTAGAGTTCAATGCAAAGGAAACATCTGAAAATAAGTTATGGAAATAAACTAAGGAAAATATGGACAAAACCAGACAAAATCTAGGATGAAGACTTGGGAATTAAAGACATAATAGCGTAGGACGTTACCAGGATGAGAAATGAGAAAAGATAAATGACTGAAAGTTTAGATTAACCAGGACAGAACGGATAGGAGTAAGGAAGAAATAAAAGAAAAACATGCACATCAGAGTAAGGGGAACATAAGATAGCGGAATTTCACCATTCTTCTTCACTGTGACCATATGTTTAAGAAATTCACAAGAAAATTCTCCTCTAGCACAGATCTAATAAATAAATAAACACCTTAAATTTCTTTCTGCTTTAGCTGCACATCTGACAACAGCAAATTCCTGGCAAACACAGTTTGACAGTTAAAATCAAATTAGAACTGAATACTAAATTTTAAACAGTGGTCAGAAGACAAAGCTCACTGTAGTCCACATGAACATGACAATCCCCACAAGCTGCCCCACAATACACTGGGCTGCCTGTAATAGAACCCTGCATCAATTCCATGTGCTAGGGGTTTTTTGCCCATTTTATTTTACAGCTAGCAGTGAAATTCATAAAAATTAATAAATATAAAAACAAATTAAAATATTAACAAACAAGATTAATATCCTTATGCTTAATACACAAGGTTTCAATAACACTGCACAAATACTTCAACTGCAGCAGAGGAAGCTCAGCTCTGTTTAAGAATGGGTACCTTTATTTATTGCCACATATTCAAAGTATTCTAAACCCTACATGTGCACCTTACTGCCAGGAAATTTGGGATGCCACACAGCAAGAAGTCCAAATCCCAGGTCATTTGACAAGCACTCCTGTAATAATTTCCTGGAAAACTAACAAAAAATGCAAAACCTTTGTACATCAACCTTCCAGATTCTATTACCACCTTTCTGTACACAGTAGGGGAAAAAAAAAACAAACTCACAAACTAGTCATGCCGACAGTGTGACAGTGTTCCTAAACATTTGAATTTTTTTTTCAGCTATTGTACTTTACGCACTGCCACTTTGAGAAAATAAAAATCAAACTCTTAACTCATTGACAAAGATTAATACAATAATCCACAAACTACCAAGTTCTTCACCACTTTCTCGAGACTTTTAAGCTGTTCACAAACATGCTAGAAACCAGAAGTCCTTGCCTTCTCACATAGTATTAATTTCTTTTCCTGACCAGTGATTTGAAAAAGCCCTAAACACTATCCATGGTCTCTACAGCTCAACCCATGACTCCTGTGCAAAATACAAGTCAAGGTATGGAAGGACACCCTTCATCTAACACATATGTAGACCACTGACAACAGGAAAAACAAAGTTCAGGTACAGAACATCTCTGTAGTGTGAGGAAGCTGCCTTGAAGTAAGCAGAACAAAACCAGCAAGGACACTGAGCCAGCTGTATGGCCTAAGAGCAGGCCAAAATATGGACACACAAAACGTCTAGAATACAGATATTGGACCTGGCTTGGTTTATATTTCAGATTTTAAAAAATAACCAAAAAAAGGCTTTCCACTCTCCAATGGACTGATATCTCTACACATACACACACATATAGAACAAAGTAAGTTTCTTAGTAGTAATGATTTAGTAGGACAATCAAATAAATTGGACTGAAATGTGTCAGGAAGAGGAAAAAGAAAAGAATACAGGCACACATATCCATTTTCTATCACACAAGGTACTGTAACTATTACATAAAACATCTGAACATATAAGAACTGACCAGATTCATCTCTCCATTAGCAACTCCTTTATTCAAAGGTTTTAACAAAAATTTGTAATCCTCATCTATTCAGAATGGTTACAAAGTCAACTATCTAAGAACTACATACCTTGTTTGACCATAAGCTGATCATCAAATAATGGACAAATTGAGACTGGGCCTTTGCTATGCTAACTGTTGCCATCTTTGACACAGCTGTAGTACGCTTCTAGGTCACTCGCTCACATTTGGACTGTCTTTAAAAAGGCGACACCTACATAAATCTTACAGAAAAAATGTCAAACTACATAAACATTACTCTTATTAAATTTGAGTTCTATTACAGATACACATATAGTATCACCTAACTCATTCAGTCACCTTCCAATACACAATTTACATAAAATTTACATCTTACTGCTGACAACCACAGCAAACATAACTTTCTGATCTACTATTAGTACAATGTATTCAACACAAAACAAAACTCTATAAACAGATACATTGTTCGGTAAATACACAGAGGCAGAGATCAGTCCACTCAAATTGCAGATTATTGCCCGAGGTTTATAAAAAAAGGAAACTAATTCATCCACCTTACAGAACTTCTAAATTTCACAAATCAATAAAGATAGAATGCTGAGAGATTTTAGGGGCTAAGGTTACAGGCACACTCCCAATATGACTTTTTGCTCATTTTCTTCTTAGTGAAATAAGAACCCAGTGAATACATCCATTAATGGACCAATATCTCAAATGCTGATAATGGTTAACAGAAAAAGCAGAGCACAGAGTGAACAGCCCAAACATCCACCTCTGAACTGTGGAAAAAGTATGAAGGATAAGTGGTTAATTTGCCAAAGTCTGTAGAAGTTACTAAGTTTATACACAGTTCTCGAAATTCTGCATATTCACTTCAGTCACCATCACTCTGCATTATCTCCACTGATCACTTGGCCTCACCACATGTGCACAGGCCAAGACCAGATTTAGCACACAGATTTTCTTACCCATTTAGAAACTCAGTTCATACCCACAGGGGCAAACAGCTGAAAGAAAATTATTTGACAACAGTCAGAAACTTGGTCCACCATGAAGCCACACAAGGCTGGGGCAAGGGACCAACAACCCTGCATATGGTTATAACGAAAAGAATCAAGACGAAACACGGAGCCTCCGGAACTCCTGCGGTTCCCGACACAGAACATGCTCGCAGCCTTCCGGTAAGGCCCTTTCCCACCTCCGGGCATGCCTGCACTGAGGGCCGCGGGGCCGGGCCGCGAAGTCCTGAAGGACGGAGGGAAGCGCGGAGGGAGCCAGCGCCCTCCGGGCCAAGGGAGACCCGACGGGCGCCGCCCCCGCAACCCCCTCCATCTCCGGTCCCGGTCCTCACCCGCGTCGAGCCCCAGCTGGTAGCAGGCCAGGGGCTCCAGAGACAGCTTGTAGCCCTCGAACTTGGGGTCCAGCAGCAGGCGTTTGACCTGCAAGGAGCAGTGGGCAGCGCCCGCCATGCTGCGGCTCCGCGGAAAACTTTAGGAAGCACCTACAACTAAGCGACCCCTCAAGAGACGCGCGGGACGTGCCGCGGGGCACCACGGGAAGGCCCGCGCCGGCCGCGTGAGGCACGCTGGAAGCTGCAGTCCAGGCCCCAGCACCGCCCTTGGTCCCGGGGCACGCTGGGACCTGTAGTCCAAGCCTCATCACCGCCCCGGGGCACGCTGGGAGCTGCAGTCCAGGCCCCAGCACTGCCCTGAGCCCCGGGGCACTCTGGGAACTGTAATCCAGGCCCCAGCACAGCCCTGAGCCGCGGAGCACGCTGGGACCCGTAGTCCAGGCCTGAACGGGCGGCACCTCCCCGGACTGCGCTTCCCAGCGGTGTGTTGTGCGTCCAGGACTGGGTGAGCCGGTGCCTCTTCCGCACCGCTTGCGGCTACGGCGGGGGAGCCGCTGGGTGGGCCGGGCTGCGGGGAGGCGCGGTGACGGAGCAGGAGCCGCTGTGCGCGTGCTCGGCCCTCGGGCCGGTCACATACCGGTGTTCCGGCCGTAGGAACTGGCGGTGGGGGTAGGCGCGGCGCTGCGGCCTCTTCGTTCTGTTGTGTTAGGGGAGTCAATACGCGTCGAAACTCTCTTCTGGTCTCCTTAGGTGTGTGAAAATCTTACATTTCCAAAATGAATAAAGATGCCCAGATGAGAGCCACCATTAACCAGAAGCTGATAGAAACAGGGGAACGAGAACGGTAAGTGGGCTTCCTCCGCCATGCCGGGGAGAGGCTTTAGCTGTTCTGAAACGTGGACTATACCTAGAAGTATAGACTGGGTAAACGTAACTCTGAATTCTGCAAATACCTGCATGTGAAAGTCTCTTATGTATTATATAAAGCTATATGAGCAACTGATCTAATGAAAATAGACCCTGCCCATGGTAAGACGATTGTAGCTAGATGATCTTTAAGGTCCCTTCCAACCCCAACCATTGTATGATTCTATATATAGATACATAAACCCCGCAAAATTTGGGTTTGCCTTTTGAACAGTTTTATTTTAGTTTTACACTTGAAAATAGAAGCTGGGAAAATAAATTATGAGGTGGGTGGCTTATGAACTCCAAAGCCTTTTCCCCTTGGAAACTGCACTGAGCTTCAGCAGAGCAAGCAGTTCCTTGAAACCATATTGGAACCTGTTTTTTTCTAATTGTAAAAGTAAGAAGAGATTGACAGGATGTCAAAAGATGTATTATAAACAAACTTTATCAGAGCTGTACTATGAGCAGACACAGAGCATTCAGATTTCTTGAATTAAGAAATATCCAGAAGCAGTGAATTTCGCCTGTATTGTTACTCTACTTTTTGCCATCAGTTCATCTGTCCTCTACACAATTCTCTGTGTAAACAAGATTAGATCTACCCAATTCAGCCTCTTGCTGCAGTCCTTTCATTCATGAAAACAGAATTTCGCGAGTTATTTAGGATGGTACAAGATAAATAGTCATGCCAGCTGGTGGAATAAAGGATAAAGATATTAAAGCTTGTTGTATCATAGCTTGCTTTCATTTTCCCTTCTGTTTTTCAGTATTGATTTCCACTTTTTTAGCTAGCTTTCAGTATTCTCTTTTGCTGCATGGAGTAGATGTATCATTGTGCAGGCTGTTGTGTCACTTCTCCGTTTAATGCCTGAATGCTTCCTGCTTATGCTTGTAATTGCTAACCACGCTTAAGAAGATGCACAATCCTTTTGTCTTCACCCAACACTAGGTAAAGTGCAACTGGGGGGAGAAATCTGCAGCTGAAGACACTAGTACAGAATTCTCCTTTCAGAAAGGAGGACAGGAGGTTTTATTTATTTTGAAAGACTGGTTTCAGGTGAAATATTCTAACTTTTAAAAGTTAGCATACATTTATGAACAGAGTAGACTTGGACAATTCAAGTGATTCGAGGGCTTCTGCCTTTTCTCTGTGGCTGTAGCCTCAACGCTGCCTGAAGAAATACTATGAATTAGCTGCTGGTTCCTCATAGTCCAACATGTTAAACTGAAATTGGTACTCATTCAGGTTTTGATTCACATACTGTTCACCTATTTCTGCTGCTGGTCTGGGAGTTCTGCTATGAGTAGTAGTTGTAGGCTTAACTTTCACGCTGAAGCATATTTAAGCTGTAAGGAATGTTTGCTGTTCCTAACAAGATTGTATATTGTCTTAACAGCCTTAAAGAGTTGCTGAGAGCCAAATTAATTGAATGTGGCTGGAAGGATCAGCTGAAGGCACATTGCAAAGGTAACAGTGGTCAAATAACTAATATCCTTTGTAATCAACTGAGGTTCTGGCCCAATAAAAGTCCAAAATGAAGGCTTTTTTGCCTGAGTCAATTTAAATGAGACTTAAGCAAGAGGAAGGTATTCCTGCCAATTGGTTTTACATGCAAGAAAGCATCTTGCTATATTGGAAAAAAAAATCTTGAAACTTATTCTCTGATCTGAACTTTATAAAGCTTTTATCAAAAATTATTTGTGCTGATAACAGCTTTTGTTTTAAGGGAGATCACTTCTTTACTACAGGAAAATAAAAACCAAGATAAAGGAAAATGGAGCAAATACAGTGGTACGCAACTGGGAAACTTGAGAACTTTATTGTCCGCATACGGGAGAGAAACAAGTGCATTTGTACTCTTTCTGAATACAAGTCTTGAAAATAAGATCATCTAATTAGATGAGAGAAGACAAGCAGATGTACCTTCAAGTACACAAAATCTTTACTTTTGAGTTAAATACTTAGCGTTACTACAATTTACTGACTTCTAAATTGTATGAAACTGTTATAAATAGTATTTAAGCATACAGGAATTACTGCATGATGACAATTCCTTAAAGCAAGTAACAAATCCCTTGAGCTTTTGCTTTAATTCTGATTTGGTCCATTGTGTCTGACAACTCAATATTCCATGACAAAGTTTTTCTTTTTGTAGGGCTGTCTGTGTTAAATTGTTTTCATGGGCAGATTTGCAGAGAAGGATGAAATGATTTCATGCTTGCATTTATTTGCCTGATGCCACTGCCAGAGATTACCTATTTCAATAATACAGACAGCGAAAGGAATGTTTATGTGCCTTCTCAGCTATACACTTCATAATCTGCTATAGCAAAGTTGTGTAAAATTATTTGGTTTATACGAGTACTTTGAACTGCAACTGCAGCTGCTGTGAATGTAAATATAAGTTCATTTGTCCCAGTTAAGGGTCTAATAACCTCCAAAAGAAAGGACTGAGAGGGACTGGGGGGGGTTGGTTTAGTTGTTGCTTTTTGGATTTGATAATTTGCTCTAGAGCCTATTGCCATTGTAGATTAGGGCCAATAATTGAGCAATCCGGGATTAAATTTCTACAGAGAATTCTACCAAGAAAAAGTTTACAAATAGTTCATGTGATATCTGTTCAGGCATCATATTTAGTGTCTTGGGACAATCAGTCTTACGTACTGACACACAGTTAAAAACATTCATGTTCAAACAAAATATTTTAGGTTTGTGTTACTGAATTGAGGTTTTTTCTCAGCATTGACTTCTGCATTTTTCAGTAGTCTTCAAGGCGCTTATAAGTAGGCAGTTGTTTAAATAGTGGTATTTTATTAATCCTAGAGTATATATTAATCATAGCATTTATTTTGCTGGAAATGTATACCTTTCAGATATGCTTTTTTACTTTGTTGACTATATAAAGAGATGTGTTTAAGCCATTTAGGAAGAATACTAAGTATTTACTGTTTCCGTGCTCTCTCTTGTTTTGTTCTTTTCCAAAGTCTTTTTCCAATGGAATGTCTTTATTATTATTATGTCAATAATGTGTTTGAAGAGGTAAGTGGACCAACTTGTGCACTGCTGCAACACTTCAGTAAAATGCACATTGCGTAATGCTCAGATAAGCTTAAATTTTCTAACATTTGATTATTCAAATATGAGCTGATCAAAATGCATTAATAGTGTCAAATTTCTATCCTTAAACCTATGGTATGAATGAGAGACTGAATCTACTGAACAATGCAGCATAGGTACTGAGTTAATAACCCTCATTTAGGTCACCAGCTACTTCATCTTCTCTAATGACCTATGCATGCAGGTTTTGTCTCTTAATTACTAGCACAGGTTTTGTCTTCTAATGAATGGATTAAAAAACTTAAAATATCTGTCTTGGCCTTTCCCAGATGTCATTAAAGAAAAAGGATTAGAGCATGTTACTGTTGATGATTTGGTGGCAGAAATCACGCCCAAAGGCAGAGGTAAGAAAATGCAAACATGGATGTGGTAGTATGTTAATAAAGATACCTAACTGTGTTTCAGTAATATTCTAGACTTGTCTGTGTTGGATTCAAGGGAAGCGTTAATAATTTCATATTAACTATGAAAAAAATGTGGGTTTTATATTGTGTAACAGCCTTTCAAAATCTGTAATGAGTTGTGTGTGTAGACTACATGCAGGTTACATTATTTAGTCATGAGTCTAAATTAATCTTTATAATTGACTTAATGTTCCCAAGAAAACTTGGGGTATGCTGCAGAGATGTTTTAAAATTCCGTTTCTTTTTAAGATGGAAAATCTGAACAGTACTATTGTAATGGGAAGTGGGAAAAGGAAAGGACATAGCATACAGATACAGAAAATGGCATCTCTTAAGAAAATACTCTAGTAGTCTTTATATAGTTCTTGGACTCTTTAATAAGCTGTGGTGTTAGTGGGAGAAACTTACTTAAGTCTTAAATAAAAATAGGCCCTCGACTTGCTGAAGACCCTTACTCTGAGGTCATAGCTGAGATGTTTTTTGGTCTTAAATTTTTGAAGAAAAAGGTAGGATAACCAAACTAGTTTCTGGTGATTGTATTGTTTACTGTTGAATAATCCTTTCCCTCAAACTTTCCAATTTTCTTGACTATGGCTTGGCAAAAACCTACCAATAACAACTGTGTTTTCAATAGACTTCAATTTTAGCTTATTTGAAGTAAGAAAAATTCAGATGAGCTATAGGGAAATCGAGTATTCTCAGTTACTTTAGGTATGAACGGAATTGCAAGAACATAGAAGTAGCTGTTCTGAAAGATTGGTATTGGCATATTTTCCATTTCATCATTTTTACTTCTTGCTTCCTTATTTGTGTTTCAGCTTTGGTACCTGACAGTGTAAAGAAAGAACTCTTGCAAAGAATAAGAACCTTCCTTGCCCAGCATGCCAGTCTTTGACTTTTGACATTCATCTGACGTACAGTGTTTCTGTTTCTTTATTAAGTCAATCATGTCAGGATCAGAATGCAGTTTCCATATTTAAGGATGAAATTTTTTTTGTATAATGAATTGAAGTTTCTTTGCGCTGCAGATTGCTTAAACTTGTGTTATTTTAATAAAGAATTTTGTGGACTTACGGTTCTAAGGCTCTTTTCTCTATCAGTGCACTGTAGTATGGTGTCACCTATTCCAGTTTTTAATATTCCAAATTTTATACAGTTATGCAACCTTGCTCAGCTTTCAAAAAAATAAGCACAATTAACAAGTACATTAACTAGAAATGCAGAAGGGAGGAAAAAGTGTGGAAGATGGGATATGACATGCTGCTGAACATATCCCTTCTACTTTTCCCTGATTAAGTAGCTGGACATAGAGAAGTTAGACTACACGAAACTGTTGCTGACATTCATCTCTGTACTTCTTTGCTAGAGAGTGAGTGGCTTGAAGTCTCTGACAAGTTTTACGGAAATATTCACTCAGTAATTCCTAAGAGGCTGAATTCTTCAAAGCTTAAAAAGGCAGTCGTATAATTCATCAATAATTCTCTCTTCACATTTACTTTAATAAGACTCACTGTTCTGATCCATGGCTACTACTCATACTACTGGTAAGTTTTCATTATGTGGATATTTGGGTCCTTTTGAAATTTACGTGTAACATAATAATTTGCTAACATAAGTCTATTAAGATGATATATTCTAAATTCTTGTATCTGGAATGGCAACATCAGCCAGGTCTATGAATAGCTATGAAAATAAAGTTGAATAAAGAGAGGATCAGGAAAGGAGCAAGATGGCTTTTTTTTTGCCAGCATTAGTTGGCGGTGTCATAACACAGAATGAAGTGGAGGAGAAGCATAAACAGAAACGAATGAGCAATTAGATACTGTTGTGGCTCGGCTACTATGACAAATCGACTCGCCATAAATCTGTGGCTTTAAATTGGAAGAGGCAAGATTTAGGATTAGACATTAGGAAGAAATTCTTCACTCTGAGGGTGGTGAGGCACTGGCACAGGTTGCTCAGGGAAGTTGTGGATGCCCCCTCCCTGGAGGTGTTCAAGACTAGATTGCATGAGCAGGCTGATCTGGTGGGAGGTGGCCCCGCCCATGGCAGGGGGGTTGGAAGCGGATGGTGTTTAAAGTCCCTTCCAACCCAACCCATTCTATGATTTGGATCGTTCCCGCCGCCCCTGCGAGCCCTTGCCCGAGGGGCCGCTGGGGGGCGCCTGCGCACCGCGATAGGAAGGCGGGCAGTGCTCCGCTGCCTGGCCTCGCGCCGCCTCCCGGCCCCCTGGCTGCGGGTGCCTGGCTGGAAGTGGTTTCTCAGCTTGCACGCTCAGACTGCGCATTGCGGAACAGACAGACAGACTCACAGAATCGTTAGGTTCGAAACGACCTTTAAGATCATCGAGTCCAACCGTAAACCTAACGTTGCCAGTCCCACCACCAAACCAAGTCCCTAAGTGCCGCATCTACACATCTTTTAAATAATGCCAGAGATGGTGACTCAATCACTTTCCTGGGCAGCCTGTTCTTATCCTTGACAATCCAATTCTTCTGGTGAAGTAATATTTCCTAATATTCAATCTGGTGCAAAAAGAAGCCATTTCCTCTTGACCTATCACTTGTTACCTGGGAAAAGAGACCAACTTCGACCTTGTTATAACAACCTTCTAGGTAGTTTTAAAGAGTAATAATGTCTCACTTCAGCCTTCTTGTCTCCAGACTAAACAACCCCAGTTTCCTGCTCCTCATAAGACTTGTGCTCCAGATCCTTCACCAGCTTTATTGCACTTCTCTGCAGATGCTCCAGCAGCTCACTGGGTTTTTTTGTGCTAACGGGCGCCAAACTGAACACAGTATTTAAGGTGTGGCCACACCAGTGCTGAGTTCAGGGGGACAATCATTTCCCTAATCCTACTGGCCATGCTGTTTCTGATACAAGAGAAGAACCTACCAACAACCAAAGGTGAGGTCTGGCACTAGACAGAAGTCTGTATAAACTGGACAATACTGATGCTAGATGGGATGAGATGTAACTGGTCACTTTAACACCTGTTTTCACAAGACCAAATTCCTGCTGAGAATGCAACATCGCAGGAGACAGGATTGGGGATCTGTTGCATTATACAGATACTCATTTTGAGGTTCTGTGCTGTACTGTTTTAAGTCTACCTTCATGCCTGATTGCGCATACCTGCTATATATACATCATTGTCTCTACACTGTTAAATAATAGTGGATGTCAGAAAGAAGACAATTCTTTCTTCCACTTAAAAGTCCATCTGTTTTTTTTAAGATGTTTATTTGCATCGAGTATGTTTAATTCAGTGTTGGATTGCAACTTCATTTGTAATGAGTATGTTGTTTGAATTGCATACATGTATATTTATTCTGAGCTCTTCATTCTGGACTCGATTCACCCAATGCCAGTAATTGATAGAGCACAGAATATTTCTTCACACAATCTAGCAGAATATATGCTAGCTGTGTGTATGTTTAATATGTGGCAAAGCTGTAAAATATCTTCCATATTCTTACACTTTTGGCCTTAAAGGTCTTTCCTGATCTGATATTTTGCATGTGACTTAAAAAGTCTTTGCTTGATCAATGGCTACGGTGTGTCACGGGCACACAATAACTTGTCCCAGAACTTTCACTTGATGTCTTTCACTGCATTGGAAGGGGTCACGCTTAAGGTATTCATCCACCGAACCGTGGAAAGCTTGTTGTCTGCTTAGTAAACATTTGAGATTCCACCTAGAACATGACAGTTGAAATGCAGTTGCTGGAAGTGCGGTGTAGTTCTCTGTAGGCAGCTTATACTTGGCACAGAATAAAGACTGAATACCACATGAATTTTCATAAAGTTGTGCTGACCAATCTGAAGTTAAAGGCTTGACAAATAGCTCTTTCACACGCTTCCAAAAATAAGTTGCAACATTTTGCTTGAACTGCCTTAAAATACAAGAACAGTCAAAGGCCCAGAAGGAAGTCGAGAAAGTGACTGCCTTCCAGACACATGCTGGCAGCTCCCGTGTCAGGGTAACATAGACTGCTCTCTGTTATCAACAGCTGACTGCCCTGTGTTCCTGCAGTGAGTTCCGTTAATCACACCAATGTGGCCTCCATTCAGTATCTAAGAAAAAAGTTATGTTTGACAACATGTGCAGATCTAAATTACTCTAGAGCGGACTGGTCAGAGGTATCGTCATGGATCTTCTAAGAATAAAGTTAGGTTTGGCTTGATATCAGCAATGGGAGATGGTTTCTTGAGAAACAAATAGGTATCCTTAGTGGCCTCATATTTTTGAGGTTGGTTGAGTATTCAGCATTAGGTTGAGTATTGAAAACACTCTGTAACATTCAGGATTCAGCCAGAACATTATTGTCCTGTTGCATTTTTTTCCCCACACTGAAAAATAGTGGGCTGTTAGAAGTTCCATACCTATAGCATATACAGACAGATAGATGCCTTAACTACTTTTTTCTTCAACTTTTAGCATTTTCAGTGTCATGAAATGCATCTGTTCCTGGCAAAGGCAGACAGCACCCAGAACTAGATAGCCAAGAAGTGACAATTTAGGATTTTTGTGAATTACCTCAGCTGTGAGCATATACTTCTTTTAGACAGCAACCCCATACACCCTAGTAGATGATTGAGCTTGGTCTTTTTCTGGACAAACCTGTAAAAAATAAAATCATTTTGTAAATTGATATTGAAATAATGAGTCAGATAACAGCTAGTGTAAATTGGTATAGCTCTGGATGTGCACTAATACAAATTCTATGTGACAGTGAATTCAATAGTCCTACTGCTGTCACTGAAAGACCAATAGAGAAAACTTAGCTCCGCCTTTCCTTTAGTCAAGCCCTGAGGGCTCTGAAATACACAATGAACTGAAACCAGTTAGATTCTAATTTGTTTGATAATTTATTTCCCCATGAATACTCCTCCACATTGACATAGTCCAGTCAAAACAAAAGTTATAGAACAGTACAATCATCAAGAAATTCTGCTGAGATGTCAAACTTACACTTAGATAGAATCTTATCACTCTGCCACTGTAAGTTTTTAAACTTTTTTTCTATTCTTTTTTTTCCCCATTCTTCTTTATTCTTGTTTAGTGCCATATATTTCAGTACATACCTTTATCACTTGGAAAACAAATATGTGTGAAGTCTGTTTAAATCCAGTAAAAGTCCATCAGTGCTATTTAAAAATCCTTGCCACTTTTCAGTCCTACTCTCTGGAAGGTCCTTGGGGTGACAGCTCTGCACTACCTAGCCCATATCCCCATCTTTTCTTTCACGGATGGAATATGTTTAATGTGAGTGATTGTGGAGCCTTGATAGTTGGCTTTAACTTACTTAGAGATTCAGTTTTCACTGGAGGAAACAAAAATATCTAATGCTTTTACTTGCTGGCTTTCTTTAAATTTATAAATGTTTGCAACTGCAATCATAATTGTTTTATACTTGGCCTGTTTTACTCAGCTATTCAGTTTCTGAAAGAAACAGCTGTGGCTGCAGAGCCAAATTTTTAATGACTGGAGCCCAAAATGAGGAAAAATAAAATCCTTTTCTCATAAATAATTTATACTTTACCACTTCAGTGTAATGAATAGGTTAATCAGCATTCTGTTTGGAATGCAAAAAGGCTTACTCTTGCTTTAGTGTATTTCACATTTACCTGGTGCTTTCCATCTGAACAGTATTATTCTTAAAAGTGTTATTTACGCTTACGTTTTACCTAGAGAAGTGATTTAGTAGTAGGTCATATAAATATCCCTCTAAGAAATCCCTGGTGATTTGTTTGTTGGTGTTACTAGGAAAGAAGTTATCTATTCTTTCAGTGATTGCTTGCAAGGTAAAGTACCAAGTTCCTACTGATAAAATCTGCAGTTGGCAGCCTGTAGGTGAATACTGACAAGGGCAGAGCAACCTGGCCTCTTCTGTTGGCTGGCTCCCAGCAACTGCCTGTGTACAAAGTCAGAGCAGTTTTGAGTTTTTACATCTAGTGCAGCGGGCAAAAGCAACACTTAATTCCCTGGAAAGTAATGACACTGGAGTTCATAGTGAAAGGTTCATAATTTGCTCCCCTGGGATGTTTGAAATATACATGAGCAGAGATAAACAGAGCATAACACCAATCTTAGCATTGTATACTGCATTGGTGAAACTGACACTCGTGAAGTACACCTTGCAGTTTTGAAAGGAGAAAGGATAAAATGCAGTATTGAAAAGAGAAAAAGGAGTTATTGAGGGCTAGCAATGCTGGTTAAGCTTTTTAAATCTCCCAGTGATAGTTTATTGAAAAGAAAGTTGATGGATAGAAAATATGGCTGTGGAATATGGAACCTCCTCAGGGAGAAAACAGGAAAAAAAGGGCACTTTAATCGAAGAGAGAAAGGTAGATGGAAAGAGAAGTCAGACAACTTCATATTTTGAACAAGGTGGCATATGTAAAAAGACAGCTGCTTAAGTACTGGAACAAACTAGGAATAAATATGGTGGATCCTAATTTTTTCAATACTTTTCTGAGTAAAAGACACCTTTCTGGAAGACCTGCCTTATCTCGGAGTTACTCAAACTTTCTGGAAATGCAGTACTTGCCTATGAGTGTTCCCTAGAGCTGGCAGCAGCAACTCAGTGACTTCCAGCTGAGAAAGGATCACCACAGTAAATACTCTGTGTTTATACTTCTGCTGCCTTGAATAAAGGACAGAGGCATCCACAAAAATGTAAGGCCCGGAACTGTTCACTGACTTGTATAACTGTCCTCTGCTTTTTAACTCTTCTGCTCCGGAAAAGCTGAGCAGCATCTTGAACACTATTTTCTACCACTTTCCAGGGTGAATGAATCATAAGGACTGCAGTTTCCATAAAGAAAAATGCTGCTTTAGTTGAACACAGGCAGAAGTTATTAGCCTCAGTACAGGTGTAACTGGATGTCACGCAATGCCTTTAGAATCTACAACAGAAGTAGCAGGAACAGTAAAGCATAACAAAATCTTCAATTGTGATTGAAAAATGCTCCTATCTAGCTAACCTGTTTGTTACCTTTTTCATGCCATTTCAGTCTGAGATAATCTTCTGCACAAATCCTGGATCAGTTTGCTAACATCTGAGTATTGGATTTCAAAACACCTGTTTACATAATTTTTGCAAGGGCGTGTTTCATCCAATAGTCAACAGATCGAAGAGGACTATTCTTCCTCTGTTGAATAAAGATCAGAAAGAGAATTATCTATGCTTTTTTTTTGCCTACTGACTGCTGAAATGATAAAGACAACTTAAAGTACTTCCTCACTATCATGAGGTAAAAAAGAAAACTTGACGAAGACTGAAAAAAACGTATTTCTTTCAATTCCTTATTACCCTTCTTTGATTATTGTCACTTCTAGACTATATACATGAGGTTACATTATATCAAAACCAGTTGTTGTTTCACCCCCCCCCAAAACTGAGATCTAGGTGTCCCAATTCAAGTTTTACTGAGACAGTAAAATTTTTATGAAGCTGGAATTGATTTTAATCAGATTTTGGGAGCTCAACACTTAAAACAGCCTCTCGGGCTTGGCATTCTTCTCAGATAAGAAATTAAGTTTTGAAGTTTCTAAGCTAGAAATACAGGTCTTTTTTTTATAATTGATTTGTTTTAAAATGGGAAAACGGAGGATTCTTGATTAATTTAAGGAGGTTTTCCCTGCTAAGTTATTGTCTCAGTTTTAGAATAGTACTTCTTGAAATGAGATTATTGAATCTGGCAAAAGGCATGAAAAAAGAAATGACACTTTAGTGATATGAAAAAATTCTTCTAACAAGTGCTGAAGTATGAATGAACAAAGAATATCTTCATGACACTCCCCCTTCAAAAGAAAAAAAAAAACCAAACTAGAAAGAAAATCCTTTGCTTTCTTAAATGAGCTCCCCAACAAAACTTCATCACTTTATCTTTCCATACTATGCACCCTCCTATTTTCCTAAATGCAAAGCATACCCATGCACACATGCACACACAAGTGTATCCATGTAGATAGCTATTTTTATAAAGCAACATGCTAGATACTTAAGTATTTAGAGGATTTGAATTAAAATGTTAACACTATGCCTAGAATCCATCTTCTAATAACTTGAAACTAGTGCGTAGAATTCTTTTTTGCTTAAGAAACAGAAGAAAGGCATGTAAGTACATGCAAGTCAAGCAAGATTACTTCATGGCTAAATGCTACAGGATGGAAAGGAAGATATTCTATTTAGTAATAAAGTGATAAATTAGTTGTATTAAAAATAGGTCCCATAATCCTGTCCCTAATTCGCAGTTGATGAATATGAGGATTGTAAGAAATTCAAAGCATAAGCTTTCCTCTCACAAAAATGTTAGGAATTATTTTTTTCTGACCATTCTAATACTTTCTAGTTTAGTTTATGCAATTATTTTGTCTATTAAAATCAGCAGTCAAGACTAGAGCCAATATGGATCACAATCAACTATGATATATTTTAAGTGGACTTTACAGCACCAATATCCACATTTGCTATCTAAATGCTGCCCATCTGTAACCAAATGCCTGTTACAGAAGTTCTTAAGTATAGTAACTGTAGATACAATTATTGATGCAGAGTTAAGTCTTTTCACAATCCTGTCTCTGTACATGCTGGAGTTGTCCTCTTGTCTGGAGCTAAAAGTAGGCAGAGGCATCCAGCTGGCATTTAAAGGAAGCTGGGATCTAGGAGCCAGAACAGAATACTTTAATTCCCTGTGATCCAAATCCTAAGCATACCTTGTGCTTATTGAGAGGATTTAATTCCTGTCAAAGTGCAGCAGCAGGCACTGCTTTCTTTAGGATGTGGGTGAATGAAGAGAAAATAATTGGGATAACTTGTATGTAAAGCCTAATAGTTAAATCACACACTCATCTAAATAGCTAGTAGATTCTTTATTTGGGTAAGAGAAAAGATGGGTTGGTAACCTCTTTCTTGACCTTGCAAAATGTAAATAATCCCTTTTTTAAATCTTCTGCCTCCTGGGAGAATGGCCTTATTGACAAGCTATAGTCTTTTCTGTCACAAGTCATAGGGGGAAGCAGAACTTTAATACTTCTGTTCACTTGTGCTACTGTGAAAAAAATAATAATTCAGAGAGCAAAAGGAAGCCTGCCTCTGTAGCATCTTGGTTAGCTAACTTGCCTGGCATGGACAGAGAAATCTGGGTTCTGGTACAGACTCGCAGCATTGATTTCTGTATATTAACCCATTATCATTAAAGACAGATACACTCTATGAAGGAGCTGAAGCCATCAGCAGAGAAGAGAACCCAGGATTGTCCCTCGAGGAAATTTCTCAGCATCAGGCTAAAGTCACAAACAAACCAAACAGCCTCTTTCAACCTGAAGTGGATATTCCTCTAGGCTGACTGGGGGTTCAGCCCCCCTTAAAAGGTTGCATCAGCTGGCCAGGCTCCAGTGTGAAGGTCAGTGCCTAGCAGAGAGATGCTAAAGGAAACAGAACCCTTGGGTCATTCCCAGGGGAGCAAAGAAAACTTCCCAGAAGTCTAGCAGAAGGTCAAAATCTGCAGTCTGCTCTGACCTCAGGGAAACCTAGACCTGCTGCTCTTTGTCCTATTTTGGCCACTGCTTCCAAAAAAATTTCTTTGGGTATGCACCTTCTTACAGTTTTGAATATGATTTTTTATATATTCTATGTTTGTTAAAAGTCACTTTGTTGAATTTTCCTACAACGGCCTCTCATTGATATCACTGGTCTGGAAATTTCCTTTACAAGGCATATTAAGCCTTTATGGGCACGAGGGAAGGAATTTAAGGTATGCTGGCAGAGGCAGTGGAGAACAGAGCTTCAGCCTGGAAGACCTTTAGAGATAAAAGAAGCTTTCATGACTACTTGCCTACTTACTTGGGAAAGGGGATGGATTTTCATACACACTAGGATACACATTTGCCTTAAGTTAGGCAAACTCTTTGGACAATACCAAAATAGGTGCTCAGCAATACTACAAATAAATGGAAAATGTATCTAACAATGGAACTGCCCTTGCTCATCTGGAGTTTCAAGACAGTTAATAATTAAATTTCGAAGAGCAGAATATGAACTTGTAGCAGTAGTATAGAAATTTACTTCTGAATGTCATAGTAAAAACCTGCAATTTTCCTTGGTTGAAACTATTAAAACTCTGCTTTGATCCAAATCAGACACTTGCTGAGGGTAAAATCTCTCCTGCAAATGTAAAACTCAAGTTACTGCACAATTCAGTAAGACTGTAAGTGAGGAAATGTACCCTTACATTAAAAAAGCTATTTGTAGCTTTAAAAAATGACTGAACAGTGAGAAAGCACACAAATAATTGTAGCATCTATATCATAGGAAGAGAATTCATATTGAGAGAGAGAGACTATACCATTTTTGTAGACAGAATGAAGTTACTAAATGGAAACATGAATGTGTCAGGATGGCATCTACCCAGTGGCTGTGAAACAATTCACTATGAAGTGATGAAAATTGCTGTAGATATAAAGTGACACTAACAAGCTTGAAAATAGCCAAGTGATGTGACTGATGTGTTTAATTTTTAATATCTGTAAAAGAAAAGAAAAACATTTTTTTTAAAAGTACTTTCCTAACAAACTTCATACCACATTTGCTGTAGCAGTACTACATTTGCTGTGAAAATGCTGTGACAATCTAATATTTAAGATCTCTTTGGGAAAACTAACTGATCTAAAAGAATCCAAGTTTAAAACTTAAAAGATTAGTGCTAATGATGCTTTTTAACAGAGAAGTATTTTTCCCTGAAAAATAATTCTTTTAGAAATTAAGTTATATTTATATATAACAAATCCTAGATTTGAAGTTGCATAATTATGTTTTTATGAAGACATTTATCATTCATTAGCAGTCTGCCAATTTCCGGTTTTGCTTTTTTTCTTTTTTCCATAGATGCAACAGCCACACATGGGTCTGTTGTGCATTTAGGGGGATAGTCTGGGTGAGCCACTCTGGCAGTTTTTATATTAAGTGTAGATATTTATATGCATATTTTAAAAATGTGACATTTCAGTGTGGCATATTGCCTATTGAATATGTATACTGTAATGCCCAAAATTGCGTGTGCTCTCAAAGCAAATGTCACCAGCTGTCTTCTTAACCTGGTCTCTCCCAGTGTGCCATGCTTTCAGTTCTGCTTTTATGTGTGAATTCAGGTGAAGATTATTTTCAAGTTTCTGCATCTTTAGACAGAAAGCTATACTGAAAGATGTAATTCTGCTACACAAATGTTTTGAAATAGTGCTTAAAATTAAAACCAGTAGCTTTTATTGATAGCAGGCCCTGCAGGCATAAGGGTGCCCATCCCCACCAGAGCAACACCCTTCAACTTGGTCACAGCTATGTCCTGTCTCGCTGTGGACTCTTTCATCCTGGACCAGTAGACTGACTCTCTGGATTGACCTTAGATCTGTTATCACCAAGAACCTTTCCCTCTGAATGTAAAACTTTAACATTTACCGGTGGAGGATGTGAGAGAAAATAACTTTACAATTCCAGGGACTGGTTTAAAATAGGTTACAGCAAGAACTGAACTCCGTATCTCCCCAGTCCTCAATGATACAACAAGATCCTGTGTTATTCTTTTCCTTTAGTCTAATAAGTCTTTATCTACTCATGGAGTAAAACATGGAGATGTGTTTCAAAGTGTTTTGAAGCCCAGCAGCTACTAACCTGAAAGTAGAAAACATGAAATAAGGCAGAACAAGGAACTGTACCCATTCATCTGCAAAAGCGAGATCATCTGAATCACCAAGGAATTTGAAGAGGTGGAAGGCTTCCTTTAGGAAGTGGAGACTCTGTTTCCGTGTTTCCTGAATGTATTTCCACTTTCGGATGGCTTGTATAGACCTTGTTCTGTGACAACTGGAATTTCACAAGAACTGTAGAATAGCTGTACTTTGATTAGATGGCAACTAAGTGTCATTGCATTCACCATTTCAGTGTCTAGCTTCATTAACAGAATAAAATCTCATTGCAGTGTTTCTGTAATCTCATCCAAATTCTGCTTTAGCAGATCATGAAGATATTTCTTTCAACTTTAAAATTGATCTTTCTCATTCAAAATAATGTTTTTACAGTTTATGAAATTAAAAATTTGAAATGGAGAGGGAATAATTTTAATACATTTTCCTGGACCAAACAAATAAGGACAGTGCCTTTTGGTAAAAACACTTAGAAAGAGGAGTGATGTAAATTAGGACCAATAATAAACATAAATTAAATGTCATTCCCATATTACTGAAAAATGAGTTTTTGACTGCTCAATCACTACACCAAAACCTGAAAACCACTGTCACATGGTGAGCTGGATATTTATGGACAATTTGGTTTATTTCTCTAGTTCCATGATTATTGCTTTGTCAGTGCCTTCTTGTAAGTAGACTAGGCCTCCCCATGAGGAGGGGACAGAGCCTCCCTTGACTATGGAATGTAACACAAATGGAGGCGCACACAGAGCTCTGGAAAATCTTACACTAGATTACTTAACATCTTCCTCCTCTTTTCTGCCCATCAGCAGAAAACATGTACTAAGAAGCCAGTCAGCTGATGTGCACAAGCACTTTTTGAAGTATCTAGGAGAACAAAACCAGACGCTGGCAAGACCTGCTGCCAGCTGAGGCTATACCCTCTCAGAAGCTACTTCAGCACATTTTTTTAAACAGTTTCCAACTTCACAGCTCAGCACCCGGCCAACCACACGGGAACAACCGCATAAGCAACACCCTGACAGCTTTAATGGCCAACGCTCTTTTATCGCAGTTCCTCGAGGTGGCAGAAACCCGGCTCAACGCCCCTCAAACGGAGGCAGCGGGAGGGCGAAAAGGAGGGAGGAAGAAGGGCGGGAAGGAAGGCGGGAGAGGTCGAAGGAGGACGGCGGGGCAGGATGTTCCCGCCCAGCCACCTCAGCAGCGGCGCCCCAGCCGCCGCAACCACTGTTGCCCCTGCGGGCGGGGCGGGACAAAAGCGGCAGGCACGACAGACGCCTGGCGGCCGGGGCGGGGCGAGGCGAGGCGGGGCGAGGCGGGGCGAGGCGGGGCGAGGCGGGGCGAGGCGGGGCGGGGCGGGCCCAGGCACCGGCGCGGGTTGGCGGCGCGCAGGGAAGCGGTGTGGCCGGAAGAGGCGGGCCCGTCTCCCAGGTGACGGGCGGCCAAGATGGCGGTGGGGGAGGCGGTGGCGCGGCGGGGCGCGCTCGGCTTTGAATGAGGGGCGGTCGGCGAAGGCGGAGGCTGCGGGAGCGGCCGCCTCGGCCCCTGGTGCCCCGCACCCCCCCAGACAGCCCTCTCTCTCGGGGCAGGTGAGCGGGGGGGTCGCTTCAGTCGCCGCCGGTGCCCGCTTCCGCCTGGTTTTCGGTGCTCTCCCGACGCGGGGCCGGCCCTCACGGGTCTCCCTCAGTGACGGCCTTGCTCGTTCCCCTCCGTGCTCGAGGCGATGCGGCCCCTGCCTCGCCTGCCCCGGCCTCTCTCCCCTTTCCCCCCGACCCCCCCAGGCCCTCGCCGAGCGGCAGCCCTTACCCCTCTTGAGGCGCGCTGGGGGGAATCTCCCGGGCTGGGGAAACCATGCGGTGACTGACAAGTGGGTGGGTGGTGTTTGGGAACTGGGAGATCTGGCACACTGTAGGGATCTGAAACTTTTTTGGGGTTGTTTTTAGGGACTCTGTGGGGTTACCTCGTCTGAAATTTGTCTTTGTTCAGCTGACTGACAAATTGCGTAAAAGTCAACCTGAAAGTTGCTTTGTGCACCGATAGAGACTTGAGAATGGCTTAACTGGCTACAGAAAACTTAAGTGCTAAGGTCTGGCTTCAGTGCAGTCTCTTAACAATACTGGAGCCTGGGCTGTGCTTGTAGAATGGTGGGACCTTGTTTTATGGTTGTGTATTCACAATGCAAGTGCCTCAGTTGCACATCGGATGAAAACAGTATTGCTTGCTGCTTTACAATCCTAAATACTCTGGAAAAGCAAATGCGCCCTGTAGGGATTTTTTAAAACCATTTTGCACAACAGGTCTTGTAGTCTGTCTTGATTGTAAAGAGCTGGTGCTTGTCAAGGCAGCAGATGTTCTAAAATGACTTTGTGGTAATAACAGTGAGAGCATGTGAATTTACTGTCTCTGGTTATCTGTGTAGATACAGATATCTGCACCAACTTGCACTAGTTTTTACTGCTTTTTGTTAGAGAGATGAACGTTCACTCTCGAATTTTGATACCTTTTTCAGTTCCTAAGGGTCATGAAATATCTTCTTGGGTTTTAACACCTTGGATGACTGTAAATCACAGGCAGAGTAGTCTTCTCTTAGCTACCTCACAACAGCATAGGTAGGGTGCTTGCACTGAAAGTTGGAGCATTAGTGTTGAAACTGCAGTGCCTGTTATGGACATCCCCAACCACCTACCTATATTTAGATAGAGGCGAAGTCTTAAAGTCTTCCCTTTGGTTTCCACTCTTCTCTCTAATGCCATAGTAGCATGGCTTCAAGGTTCAGTCTTGCTACCATGTAATCTATCGATGTATCAAACTCAGTGGCAAAGTCATTGACTAGCTAAGTTTCTTACTCCTGCTCCAGTGTTCCCAATATTATGTTTATATATAAAGTGATTTAAAAAAAACTCCAACCAAACAAAAAACAAACACAGAAATCAATCAGGAAGAGAGGAGTGGAACTCATTAGGTAAGAGAGCCGTGGTTGCTCCCTTTGAGATGCTGGAGGTGCTAGTTGTGCCTTTCAGCACCTGACGGAATGCTATCCCTAGATCATTATTTTGACTTTATAATACAAAATGTGTTTGTACCTTTTGTAATGGATGTAATTTGGAGGAGGGCTTGAAAATGAACGTTTGGTTTTTTTTACTCTACTCATCTTCATAAGATTCCATCTCCGTATAAACTTTCTTGGGCATCTTCAGGTTGATGTGGCTACTCTACTTCTGTAAAATTTCAACAAAATGAACTTTTAAGAAATCCTGTTCTTGCCATTGAAAGTTAGGACTAAGCATATGATACTTGATAGGTTTTTATCAGATTTTCTAATGAAAACGTATTGGTTCAGGGGTACTTTTGTGGAGTTTTAGTGCTGACACATGTAAAGCACTCAAGGACGTTAGTCTTTTATACTAGGAAATGGACTTCTCATTTTGCTTTAGGAGGGTGAGGCTTTTTTTGTGGCTATTTATGTAAATATGTAGTTGGTGGGGAGCCTGTCAGTTTCAGACAAGTGATTTTTAGTCTTGGTTGAGATGCCATCCTTTGGCTGTTTAGCTAGCTGTGTTTAGTAAAAGTTAAAGTTGCTGTTTCCAGTATGTCTTCATGTATTCATTCCAGAGTCATAGATGAGCTGATGTGAAAAAAATGTAATCAATTCACAAAGCACTGGTAATTCAAGGCATAAATTTCATTCAGAAGATGGTGACATTTGAAGAAAACTACATGATACAAATCAGTCAGAATTGTAGAGGAACAGAGGAGGGCAGAATAGGTGCTCTATAATATGAGTGTTTTGACATCTTTTTCTATGTCAGTAGGAGAAAACAAGCCTGTAAAACAATTTTAATGCCACAAAGCATCTTTACTTTAGAATCGGCTCTGTCTCTTGAAATATAGCTTAAGTGGTGTTTGTGCATGCAATTAAATATGAAAGAGGAAGTGCTTCTCCAGATGATAATGTGATCGTTCTGCAGTTATTGCCAGTGAGAGTCTTGCTTGTTGCACCACGGTTGACTAACTCAGCTGGACTACTTGTGCTGCACATGTGGTGTCCTGACTAGCATCAGTGAAGTCCGAAGTGCCAGGAGTTTTAACAAGGCCACTGCTGCAAGCTGAAACCAATGTAAAAATGTCAGTTAAACTTTTGAACTTTCCCTCCCTTCAGTATATTTTCTTGATGGATCCATAAGATGTTTTGGGGAATAAGTTGCCTCATTGTTCTGGCTCTAATTTGTGTAACATCTTGCTGCTGCCATACTTTAATCCTTTCTGTGCTCATCTTTCGTGTGAGTGTCTGCTGTAACTTTTTACCAATGGAAGGCAGTATGAACTACACAAATCAAACTCCAGCTAAACTGTGTCTGTTACAAAACAATTGCATGTACTGCTAGAATTAAGTAGAATTCATGTTCTGATTTTTTTACTTATTTGTGTCTGTTGTGATGGAATTTCAAAGTTCAGTTGACAGTAAGTCTGATAAATGTAATACATTAGAAGGTACTCTGTGGTGAGGCCACATCTGGAATACTGTGTCTGGCTCTGGTGTCCTCGACACAGGAAATATGTGCATCTGTTGGAGTGTGTCCAAAGGAGGGCCACAAAAATGATCAAATGCTTGGAACACCTTCTCTGGGAAGAGAGGTTAAGAGGTGGGGTTGTTCAGCTTGGAGAAAACTCTGAGGAGACCTTGGTGCAGCATTTAAATACTTAAAGGGGGTTAGAAGAAAAACAGAAGAATTTTTTAGCAGGGCCTGTAGAAATAGGACAAGGGGTAATGTTTTCAAACTCAAAGAGGAGAAGTTTAGACTGGATATTAAGAAGAAATTTTTTTTTGCTGAGGGTGGTGAAGCACTGGAACAGGTTGCCCAGAGATGTGGTAGATGCTCCATCCCTGGAAACATTCAAGGTCAGGTTGGATGGCGCTCTGAGCAACCTGATCTAGTTGAAGATGTCCCTGCTTGTTGCAGGTCCGTCCCAGCCCAAAGGATTCTGTGTTTCTATGTCGATATGGGAGAAGGAAGGCTCTATGCTATTTTACAAATGGGAGATTGAGCCATGAGATTTGATAAGCACAAGGGTGTACCAGGCTGACAGACAGCTCTATCACATTTTTTGAATTCTAGTCCAGTGTTTCACCTTTACCTTCATCTCGTAAGAAATGTTCTAGGATTCTTGCTGGAGCACTGCCACTTTGTATTGTGTCTCTGTGCTGTATAATAGTCAGCTGCTGATATAATTGTAGTTTCTTCTGGGACTGGCTATCAGGGAAAGGTTTAAGGAAAGGAAGAAAGAAGGTTGTGGCCCTGTCTTTTAGCATTACATTGTTCAGATTTATTCCCATTTGTGAGATATGGAAGATACATCACTGTGCTTCTTTCTGGTGTATGAGAAAGATGGATAACAAGAAAAGAATGGACACTTTGTTTCACTTAACAAGTTTAGTGTAATGGTATCAGGTAAATTAAGTTTGCAGTGAACTCAGGAAATATTAAGGTTCCATTAATATGCATTTATATTTATACAGCTGCTTCAGAATATAAAATTATTTCCCTTTGAGAAAATTAATCAATTAACTTCAAAACAAACCAACCAACAACAGAAAACCCCATCAGCTCTAAAGATACAAAAACAACGCCAAAAGGCACCAAACAGAAATCAAAACCTTTAGCTTACCTTTAACTTTTCTTTTTGGGTAATGCAGTCCTTAGCACTTGACGGATTTGCATTGTTGCTGTGTTTCAGGCAGTGGGTAAATGCTTGACTTGTCCTAATCTCGAGGCAATAATTGATTCAAGATTCTATTTTAAACAGCTTTTAGCATATTGCTAAAATTAATGCATATATACTGTGTTGTATCTTAATTAGCATAGATACATTGATGAAAGTACTTTTTTAAAGGTGAAGGATTGCTAGTATTACTATGGCTAGCTGATAGTATATTGTTGCTAAAACTTGGGTTGTGCATCTGACAATTTCTAGTGTACAGAGCTTAACTTAATTGGGAAGACTACAATTAAAGTTAAGAGGTAGACAAAACAGTACTTACTGCCTTGGAGGGCCTGGTGCTGCCTCTGTTCAAGTGAAACAAAGCTCTGACACTAATATGTTATGGGATTCTGTGTGTGTCTCATCATAACTCTGCAGTTTTTGAATGACACACAGAAAGTGGAAAGGCACAAGTTATTTGATTTTCATGGGGAATGATAACTATTGAACCCTGCCAAGGAGGCACACTGGTGATATTGGAGGTGTAGTCACCCATGTATAGGAATGACCTAGGAAAAATGGATTAACTTCTAGTGGCTACATCTTGTCAGCAGGGGACTTCACAAACTTGCCAGCCAGACCATGTGGATTCTGGTTTTTTCAGTTATTTAACTTTTGGGAAGTCAATACTGTATACAATTTGATACATTAAAAATTGAGATTAATTTTAAAACTGTGGTTATATATATACATATCTATATAGGTACACATTCATATGTGTATACGTGTGACACACTTGAATGTTGTTTTTATTTTAGTTTTGCACTTGGCTAATAAACTTCCCAGTCCTTTGAATTGGGCACAAATAATATGGAGTCTGTAGAAGTTCTTGAGTAACAGTTGCTTCCTAACCTCTGCAATCAGTAGTTTGCTTTTTAATTTAGAGTCTATCTTGGCTGTCCAGTGTGGCAGTTACGTAGTGAGGGAAATGGCTTTACTCTTTCTAATGTTGAGTATGTTTCTACTCCTTTCCTTCTGCCTCCCACACCAATAGAATAGTGATAGGGAAGAGTGGCGTGAGCTTCTAAACAAGCTTCCTTTCAGAAAAGAGATATCTTTATTGTCATTTCAGCAGGTCACCTGCTCTTCATACCTCAAATCCCAGGTAGATGGCTTTTAGCTGCCTCTTTTAAAAGTGACAATTTCTTTCACCAGTTCACTGTTGGTTTGCGGTAATTTCTGCCTTTAGAACAGAGAACTGTCTGTATAATTGCTATCCATTCATTTTTTGCTAACTTCCACTATTTCTAAATCTTTCAATTTCTTGACTGATGCATTCTCCCGTCACCTAGTTACTGTCAAAATTGCTTATTCTAGAAGGTAAGGAAGTGCTTGAGCACAATACCGAACGATAGTCCTGCTTTTAAAACTAAAAGCTAAATGTGTTGGATGATGTTTGCCATACCTACTTCTTTGTGGGAAGTTTGACTCCTGTTCCAGTTAGCTGAAAAGCTGTTTTAATATCCACTGTTGTATAAGGTTCTCTACATTTCTAAGTGTCCCATGAAATGAAACTAAGACTCGGCTAGTGTTGAAGTAGAAGTTAAATTAGTCCTTGAGGCCTTTCTCCTGAGCTACACCTTGATAGTGTGTTCTCTAACTTGACAGTTACTGATTGGGGCCTGTTTGTTTAATAGCTGCCCTGTATGATTTTTCAGTAGCAAAAATATCTTATCTGGACTGTATGTGAAGCAGTATTTCCAGTACTGTATTACTACAGTGTTCAATACTAGTTACATTATATAGCAAATGAGCACCAATAAAAAAATAAATGTAAGCTCCATGAAGCTCACAAATCCTATGATGTACTTTTTAATAAAATCCTCAGGGCAGTATTGGAGCAGCCTGCCTAATGATCCACCTTCCTGACTCTTCCTAACTTAAAGCCTGGAGTATAAAAAGTGATTTAAATGCCATAGCATATTTGAAATCAAGCTGTCCTTCCATGGAATACTCATGGCATGAGGAAGATGTAACAGGGCTGCCTTCTCTTCTCACCAGGAGGTATGTTAAACTTGCAGCATAAAATGTTACAAGTGTAGACTTATATAATGAAAAGCTATTTGTGAAGTCCAACCTTTTCTTCTTTGCTCTGAAATGTTCACATGTAGAAGACAGAAGAGGATTTCATGAATTACAGCAGCTTATTCTGAGTCAGTCTCTACCTGTTTGAGGGGATCTGTTTGAATAATGTGCTATACTGAGTATAAATTCTCTATCAAATTGAAACTGAAAATATTTTCCCATGTAAGTAGTTACAGCCAAAGATCAATAGGATTATTGATAGTTCTAGGGGTTAACTTGTGACATAGTATACACAGGATGAACAGTGTCTTTGATTTTTTAGTGACACTGGTTCTAAAATGTTCTCATTGTATATGTTTATCAAAATGGATACTAAATTTAAATGACTGATTTTGGGTTTTGATTTAACTAAATTTTTAATTTGTTTATGCAAGACTTACTCAAGCAAGTGTGAGCTTGTTATTGATGATGATTCTGTTCTCCTTGCATTGTGATGGTTGGTGCCATTTTTAGTGACAAAACAGATCAGATGTACAGTCATGGCAATTGATTGCTCACACTTGCCCTTTAAAAGTATCTTTAACTGTGCCTTTACCTATGATTATTTGCTATTTCTTTAAAGGTTATATACATTGGGAATTGTATTATTTTCATCAGTAAAATGTCTTGATAGTAGGAAAGTAGCATCTTTGCTACAGGTACCTCCTCTATTTTCTTGCATTATGTTCCTTGCTTATCAGCAGCTAAGGAAATTAACTTCAGAAATTATATAAAAATGTATAATCCTCTACATCTTCACTTTTTTTCTTTTTCAGGAAGGGTTTCTCACCATGGCCATTACACAGTTTCGACTCTTTAAAATCTGTACTTGCCTGGCAGCAGTGCTTTCTTTCATTAAAAAGTTAATATGCAGGTAAACATGACTTTTTCAATTTAGTTACCTATTTACTTTTAATTACAGATTCTTGTGCTTCTTTCCTTCTCCCAGCACCCACCCACCACTTTTCCCAGTTCTGATTTTACTAATTGCAAACAGATCTAGACTGATTAAAGCCTGAGTCAAATTATTATTTAATCTGCTTATTCCTTCAGAGTTCAAAAGTCTGTGTAGTGCAGTTGTGAGTGTATTTTGTAGTATGAAAGCTCTAATGAGCAGTGTTTTCTAAACAGCTATTACAGGGTTTTAAAATTGTCATTTAAAATTATGCTGTGTCAAACTTAAATAAAAATTGTTCTCTGCGGTTTCTGGAAGTACTTGGCAAGTGATATTTTATTTTTTAAAAGGTTCACCTAGTGGCAGCATCCACCCAGTCATCAGTTAGTAGGCTTTCGTTATAAATATAAATGATTCTCATCTTGCTTTGTCAAGAAACAGTTGCCTGAGACTTCAGATTCTTCCACCTGTTGAAGATTGCTTCAAAAGTTTAGAGGACAGTGATTAAAGTTCAAGCGAACTGTCTTTTTTTAATGAACATGACTTATTTTTGCGTACTTTCCTAAACCACATTTAGTGTTCCTTTGAGCCGTAAACCCATAAACACAGCTGTGTAGTACCTAGAAGCATTCAAAAAATCCTCGAGTTATGGCTGTGTAATAGTAGAGTTCAATAGTATGCTAGCTGAGTACCTGAGGTAGATCATCTTGGCATTGTGCTACTGAACTACTGTTGCTTCTTGCCACCTTTGCAGAACGTAGTTTTAGATAAACAAATAGCAATCCAGCAAAATGTAATCTTCTTTTGTGTATGATGACAGTGATGTTAAAGTATATGCAGAATATGTGGTAGACACAAAATAACTGTTTGTTTCCTGTTCACCTTTGCTTATTCCAAGAGTAAGAGGAAGCTCTCAACTGGTTGGTAAACTCACTACATATCTACTGAAGCTTTAAAAAGATTTATTTTAATGCTGCATGCAACTATATAGATATTGTCCTTAGTTCTGCAATTTGAATTCCAAATTAAATGAAGACTACTTTCTGTTCAAGTTCTAGAACAAGTCAAAATGTTGAATTGATGATAGCTTTATGTATTATGTGGAGCCTTCATCTCTCTGAGTGCTAAGATAGCTTTTATAAGGAGGTAATTGTTTAGTAGGTGTAATGACAGTATTTTTCTCTGGTTTTCGACTTTTGAATGAACTAAATTCTTGAAATGAACAACTGAGGAACTGCTTGGTAGCAAAAAGGAGAACTTCTGTGAATAACGATTAGTTGAAAGAATCAAAATCTAAAATCTTTCATATAAACAAGTCAGTGAATCAGATTAGTTCAGTCCAATAACTACAGATGTTTCTCCTGTTTGTCAGCTGCAAATTATAGCTTGATAAATTTTGTTTTCCTGGTATACACCCCTGCATGATATCCAGCAAATGTGATTTAATTAATTTAATGCATTTTAATTCAATGGGTGTGATTTAGTACTTACTTAGATTATATAGTTTTCATTGGTTTTTCATTTAAACAAGTACCTGTAGAGATCATACATCTTCCTAGTGGACGTAAATTCTGCATATAGTACTAGTCGCCTTTTTAGTTAAAACTTTTTTTGATAAGAAAAAGCCTGACTGACTTCACTGTTTCCACGAAATAAAAGGTATAATTACAGAAAGAAGTGAAACTTCATTTTGTTTAAAATCTCTAGTTTTCTTCTCCAGCTGAGAAATCTGGGTGCTGCTAATTAGTAAGGAGAAACAAACCCAAGAATTATTGAGGCATCTGGCATTCAGAACAGCGATCAGTATCTAAGGATGATTGTGAAGCAGCTGTTCCTATAAGCATCTTGTTCCCTTTGTAGAAAAAGAAAAGGAGGTATGTAGCCTTCCTCAGTGCTGCCATGTGTGGCGTATTCTTTCCCATGTTGTATGACAAGCTGTTTCCTCCCACCTTTACCCTTATCAGGGTAATCATTTTGTCTAGATGAATGTTTGTTATAACCCCCTTGCTGCAATCTTCTAGATCATGTAAGTAGGAAAATATATATAACTCCATAAGTGATGGTTTAGTATAGTATTAAAGATAGGTTATGTTGTACAGGTCTCAAGAAGGATGTTTCCAAGCTTGGGTTTCCTTTAGGGACATCAACTCTGTCTAGTCAGTCAGAACCAGAATTGTCAAATGCGTTTGAAGGTACGGTGTTTTCACATTCCTTTACCCCTAAACTGTGTTGCTTTTCAGATTAAAGGCTCAGTTTCTAAAGGGACTAGAGTTAATTATATAAAGCTTGATAGTTTGATAATAGCACCTTATATTTCCTAAAGAAGAATCTGTTGGACTTAAAGTAGGAAAAATATATCTAATCACTTGCCAGCATGCAGCAGAGGTGATACTGCAAGCAATTCAGCTTTTCTGAGTTGATGGTAGAATGTTCTCTAATAGTAAAATTAATGAATGTGAGCTCCAAATGGCATTTTCCCGGTCATATTCTCATCAGTATTAATAAAAGACTAACTTTTTTCAAGCTGCTTAAGGTCAGTTACATGATTGTCTTGCTATAGGAGCTTACGCTTGTTGGGGAAAACATGCGTGAGCCTGAATTTCATTCTCTTACATTGTGATCTTTGAACACTATCGTTAAGTAAATATCTAGGTGGCTTATTTGCAGTGCATTAGTGTTTTCTTCAATTAAAATTTGAGTTCACCCTCAGTAAGTTTGCCAGTGACTCTGAACTGTGTGGTGCAGTCAACATGCTGGAGGGAAGCAGTGCCGTCCAGAGGGGCCTTGACAGACTTCAGAGGTGGGCCTGTGTGACCCTCATGAAGTTCAACAAGGCCAAGTGCAAGGTCAGGGCATTCCCAAGCACACATACAGGCTGGGTGGAGAATGGATTGAGAGTAGCCTTGGACATGATAGTGCTGGTGGACAAGAAGCTCTGTATGACCATTCAGTGTACACTTGCAGCCTATAAAGCTAACCATATCCTGGGCTACATCAAAAGAAGTGGGACCAGCAGGCTGAGAGAGGTGATTCTGCCTCTCTATTCTGCTCTCTGTTTAAACTTTGAAGGAAAAAGTACTTTAGACATGGCTAAGCAGGAAGGTTTCTCGGTTTACCGTAGAAATGGTTACCTTTGAACAAATGTAGATTAATAGTGTTTGCTTCAGAAGAACCAACACTCTAAAAATTGTGACTATGCAAATAACTGAGTTTATTGGTCCATTTCATAGTTTTTAAATTTGCTTTTCCTTTATTTCCATTGGAGTTTGAAAAGTAAATTGCACTTTGAAATTCTTGTGAAGATTGCTTTAAATTCATAATGAAATTTTTTGCTTAACAGACTTAGTTAATACTAAGATAGCACTTAATGTTTTAGCCGTGACTGTTTTCAGTTGTGCTGTTCTCAGACTTCCTTTTTTGTTTTTTTTTTTAAACTTAGTGCTCATGTTTTCAGAGCTTGGAGGAATCCTACATTTTTTTTGCAGGTCTGGAAGAGGGCGAAAGTTAAGTGGAGACCAAATAACTTTGCCAACCACAGTGGATTATTCATCTGTTCCTAAACAGGTAATTGCTTAAGTGGTAGGTGACTTAATAAATAACCATTTAACAGAGTGATAATACTGGTCCTACAACAGAATTTGGTATGCATCTTAGATATAATATTATTATATATGCTATCTAATATTGAGTATGTAACTTAGCAAGATGTAACATTTTACTTGTAGATGGTATTAACTTTTGTTATGTGCTTTGCTCAGCCAGAAGTAGAAGACTGGTCTTCATGGGATGAAGATGCACCCACTAGTGTGAAGATTGAAGGTGGCAATGGTAATGTGGCTGCTCAGCAAAATCCTTTGGAACAAATGGAACCTGATTATTTCAAAGATATGACACCAACTATAAGAAAAACTCAAAAAGTAGGTATTGTTCTTTCACCTATACTTGTGGCTTTAAAATAGTCTATATGTAAACTGGCAAGTTATAGATGGTGTTTCTGATAGCATTAAGCTGTCCTGTTGAAATGAGAATAGGTGCTGGTGTCTAGTCTTAACAGGTTGAAATGAAAATACTGGCTCTTTGAGGTATTACCAAATATGATCCTAATTTGTGTTTACCTCTTTAGTTTTAATATTATTGGAAACTTATGAAGAATTTCATAGTCTGAAGGCTCTGGGAAGTGTAATGTGAAAACTTCCAAGTCACTTTAATTCTGAAAGTGTAATCACTGCTCTAAGATACTTACACCTTTCCGTTATTTGAACAAGACTGCCCTGCTCTACTGAAGCCTGAGGCAGCAGCACTGCTATTTCAGAAAACAGTTGTTACTTATTTCGACAAGTTATGTTGGGTAGGCTTTAATTGGGAAGCTGATATTTCAGAGTAATTGGTCTTCAAATATTCATTTTTATTACGGTAATTTTTGTTTCTGATAATTGCAAGTCTTGTTTCTGTGTGGAAATCTTCCTTCTGGGTACTTAGAGGGCTTTAAGTCAACTGGAGAACCCTTTTCTGAACAGAGGCAGTCAAACACTAGAACAGGTTACCAGAGAGGTTGTGCAGGCTAAATCTCTGGAAGTTTTGAAGACTCAAGTGGATAAATCCTGAGTACCTTCATCAGCCTCAAAGCTGACAGTGTTTTGTGGAGGAGGTTGGATTTAGAGAACTCCTGAGGCCCCTTCTAACCTGAATCTTCCTGGGGTCCTATGACCTGGACGTGATGCTGGGGTCAGTTTTTTGTACATTCAGGATCTGCATTATGCTGTGGACTAAATTCTTTTAAGGTTTTTGATCTCCCAAAATCTGAGGGGACAGAGGAGGATTTCTCCTTTGTATGTAATGACATTTTTTGCCGAATAGATTGAGCTTCAGGTGCAGAGCAGAACTGGAGAAGAGTCCATGCTGTTTGACTATTTTATACTGGGTTTAGTTTAAGTGTATCTCTAGGGGCAACTACAGGTGCTGTAGAGGATATTCCTGCTTACTTGACCTTGCTACCACTCTTAAATATGTATTTCCACCAAGTCTGGGCTCAATATGAACGCAGGTATCTGAGGTGGCATGTACTTGTGTTGCTGCTCATACTTGGCAATGTTTGGAATTGGAACTTCAGTTGAATAACGAATAAGGTGATCTAGTTCTCTTTCTTTTCTTGTTTTGGTAGTAGGATTTGTAGAGTCAGTGGAACTGTCAATCTGCCTCTCTTGGAAATAGCAGACATGTAAAGTAGGCTAAATGAAGTAAGTGAGTAAGTTCATATCTTGAGGTCAAGACAAGAAAGGGATACAGGATCTTAGCAACCATGGTAAATTTGCTAATAAGCCTTTTAAGAGAGCCATTAGTGCATGTTTTTCAGCCAAATCAATACAGAACTTTCCCGGTTGATGTGATAGTGAGTTGCATTTCAGCCATTGAAACTTAAATTGTCTGCACAGGTGTGCTATTGAAGTAGCTAGGAGAGCTCGTGTCCTGAAGCTGTAAAGCTGTGCGGACAGCACTGTCCTCAAGAGTAGTATCTTACAGTGACCTATCACGGAAGCAGGATTTCTTCAAGGAATACGTCATGTAATTGGTAGCTTATGAGAGTACTGGGAGTTGTGGCTATTTGATCTCTAATTCTTTGTGCCCTTTCTCTGTCTTGATACAATCATAGGTTTCCGTGTGACTTAAAAAAAAAAAAGAAGCTAGTGGGGGAGGAGAGATTTCTTATGTCTTTTACAATTTATCTTCTCTCACTTAACAGTTCACTTGACTGTACAATTTCCAGAACCTGAGCAGGTTTGAGAAGCAGTGCAGTGTTCTGTAGCTGTACCTTCACACAGGCACAGAATTACAAGATCAAAAAGGAATCTCTGCCATGCTTTCACTTACTGCTTTTTGCTTTTTTTTAATATTTTCAGATAGTTATAAAAAAACGAGAGCCTTTAAATTTTGGGATTCCAGAGGGAAACACAGGATTCTCTAGCAGATTAGCAGCTACGCAAGATATTCCTTTTATTCACCAGTCTGTAAGTATACTCTAGATCTTGTATTTAACAGTTAAATGACTGTTCTGTAGGAAAAGGAATAGTTTGCCTAAGGTCTGCATTGTGAGGAGGAGCAAGAGGAGTAGTTGTGGAATAATGTAAATTGCTTTAAAATTGACTATTTGGTTCAAAGCGAAGAAGTGGTACATCTTATTTTAACTAAATTACTCTACTGAGAAATTTAACATATCGGTGATAAAAAGGTAAGAATCGTGCAAGCACTTGTGTACTTGCCAGTCTTCTAAAGGAACAGGCTGTACATTTTTTTTGATTCTACACAATAAGTTCCTAACAAAAGAGTAGGCTTTTTTTTCTTGAAAGCTTCTGGGTTACTTTTGCTTTATTATCTTGGACTAGTTTTTAACTTTCTCCTTTTCTCTTTCTTTTTGTAGGGATTGTGTTCCAACAGTATCCTAACTTATACTCGTTAGCCTTTGAAGAAATACTTTAGTTACCTAATAGCCTGGCTGTTGAGAGGGGGATGCTCTCACTCTCTCTTCTCCTTTGCCTTCTTTAACAGTGCTTTTATTAACATAATGCACAAAAGGGTCTAGTCAGAGAGCAGTACAAGCTGGGCATACCACTTTCTTAGACTGTCCATAATGAAAATAATTCGGGAAAGGACTTCTAGTGAGTAGAAGCAGCATTCGCGTGATTTTTGGACACACAGACATGTGGATGTACATGTTGGTTTGTTGGTGCAACTTCCAGAAATTTTTACACTATCTACTTAATCCATCTGCTCATCTTCTCCTTCCTAAAAATGCACTCCAGTACCTCCAACAATTAAATGGAAAAAGAGTTTTAGAGCAGTGGAAAGTGCAGAGACAATAAGCTTAGTGGTATTATCATATGCCATATATTTCTGGAAGTCTGAAGCATCAAAGATAAAAATGTTTTATCTATTTTTCTATGTGCGTAGAGCTTCTCTTCTTTTGTTTCAGCCTGAACTCGGAGACTTGGATACTTGGCAAGAAAATACTAATGCCTGGGAAGAAGAAGAAGACGCTGCCTGGCAAGCAGAAGAAGTTCTTAGGTAACTGAAAATAATGTAACACATGTAGACTTTGATATGTAAAAGAAGCAAATACAGGTTTGTTTGTCGTAGCCCCCTTCTGATGAGAGTTGTTTAACAATTCTTAGCACTTGTGATAAATGATTTTTCTGTATCTCATCTCTGTGTAACTTGTACTTGGCAGAATGCATTTTGGATCTAATCAATTTAGTAGATGAAATAATGGGGGAAATCTGAGAATCACTCAGATTAGAACAACATATTAACCCCCTTCCAAAAAAAAAAAATCCTACCCTGACTGAAACCCAAACCAACACGTACAAATAATGTAATTCAACTTGATTAATTAAAATACTACTGAATGTCCTTATAAAACTGATCATAATCATGTATTCTTAAGTAAAAATAGTTCAGGATAGAAAGTGAAGTTACAAATATGTTCTTGGAATCCTGGTAGGAGCGAAGCTTTTCTGGCTAACTTAACTAAACCAGCGAATAAGGCTTACATGTAAAATCAGTGTATTGCACAAAGTTAGTGTTAATACTTTGTCTGTTCCATTTGTGTTCTTTTTTTCCTTTTAAGAACATACGGAAAGAGTAGGAAGGGTAAAAAGGTGCAGATTGAGTTTAAGCTAATCACATGGAATGATTTGAATTGGCAGTGGCTGACGTTCGCCTGTTTCATTTCAAGGTTTTATCAAACTTTAGTTGCTTGCTACATCATCAGACAACTGCCTCATATGGCTCCAGCTTCCTAAACTGCTCTCATTTTTCTCACAAATACATGGCTTCAGTGGGACAATAGTGACTATAAAATAAGGGCATGATACAGAGCTGTGAATCTTTAAAGAAAAAAGATATTTTTTCAAAAAAAGTGCTGGTGAACTATTAAATGAAATATTTGGAAAAACTTACGTTTTTCCAACCAGTAGAGTAAGACAAGAGGGAAGTCAGCAGCACATTTTTGATCCATTAATGAAACATAATAATTCAACCAATTTTAATTGTCAGTCTTGCTCTGCAGCAGCTTAAGATGAGAGAGTAAAGTTGTACTGCAAATATTTTTGTAAACTTAATCAGATACCCCTATATGTATATTCTGGTCAGTATCTTGGTTTTTTTTATTTCGTCTGTTTTGTTTTAAATTGAGTTCTGAAACTCTTTCAGGTTTTGAGGTCTTGTCTTCCACTAATGGATCACGGAAGTACAAGCTTTGTGATATGAGTGATGTGCCTTTGGGCTGTTTTTGTTCTAAGGATAATACCTTTTCCCATAAAGAATGTCAGTAGGCTCAATAAGGTAGTTATCTCTAAGCTGCAATCTGCTGAGACTTTATGATGCAGCAGACAAAGACAATGAAGACAATCAAAAATACTGCTTTTTTTGAACTGAGAAGTGAAACAAGTGTTTTGCTAACTTCAGAGACTGCATTGTACTTTATTTAAACCTTACCACATTCCATCACAGTTGTTTCTAGGACTATGAAAAGTACTCAAACTTTCCAAAGCACGGACTTGTCTAATACAAATTAGCTTCTAAAATCTGGGGTGTGCATGTGCTATCTTATTTCTGGAGTGTGAAATTTATGTAGTGGATATTCCCAGAATGGTCAAAAGTATATTGCCTGACAATCGTCAAGTTCATACTCTTGAATACAGAGTAGTAACAGAGATCTCTTCATGGGAATAGCAGTGGGGTTTTCCCACAAACTCCATTTTTTGAAGTATCATCTTGTTTGCTTGAAGCTGTTCTAAATATTTCAGCCTGGCATCTTTACTATTGATAGGCTTCAGCTCAAGTGGTTAATTTCTATAGAATTCCTCCGTCGCCCCACTAAAAACTATCAAACCTTACTTATTTTAGAAGGGATACGTATGTGTCCAAATATTACAAGTAAATGGAAAGAATGTGATCAGAACTTTAACTGTCTGTATTACATACTGTTTGGCCAGCTGTGAGTGTCCTCCTCAGTACAACTGATCACTGTGTAAGTGTAAAGCAAAACCTTTGTTTTATTATGACACATCAAATTTTTCTGTAATTGAGGTCAGTGGTGGTTGATTTTTTTAGCAAGATTGATAGGAAATACTACCTGGGTTTACAGTTTTCCTTTGCAGTAGGTGTCTGCGATGTAATTACATCTGACTTTTAACATAAAACTGAAGTATAGTACTTGACAGGTGGGGTTCCATTTTCAACAGATTGTAGTAAGGAAGTGATCAGGAGTCTTTTTAATGCTAGAAGAGTGTATCTTGGTATAGAAAATGGTCTAAAGATTTCAGGCTGCTAAATGGGGGGACAAAGTCCCCCTTATCCTCCAGGGTGTTGATGCTGACTGAACTGCAGCAGTGCTTATAGAGTGAAATGAGTGTGCAGAAAAAGTAAGCATCTCCCTTAGCTAGCTGTGTCTGGGTATCTGTTGGTGCTCAGTTAGTGTTGAGAATTGTCTCAGACTGGACTAACTTTTGTGTAGTAATGAAGTACTGATCAGCCATGCAAAAATGGGCTGTGACCTGCTAAATAGGAGGGAAGACTGCATCCTGTGGCCTTCTCTCTGGTGATGCAATGTGTATGTGTAGCGGTTGAAATAAGCATGTATTGTAAGCCAGATGCTTCATACAATCAAAGCATGCTGAAAGATGGTGCTGAGGAGTAGCCTACTAGTGCCTGAGAAGTTCCTGTGGTCTGGGTTTTTCTTCCTACTCCCCGGCAGGTTGTGGGCTGGGATGCACTGAAATTTTCCAGTCAGTAACGAATCAACTTGGTGGATAGTAAATTGGGTTTTCAGTTAATTGAAGTTAGTTAGAACTTGATTTCTTCTGCAGATTGTAGATATCAATCTACACTATTAGGCTTTCTTATACCAATGAGGTTTTTTCCCAGTGGAAACAGTTAAGCTAAATGCTAGTGCATTTTTAATTGTGTTAGTCAAAGATCAGATATTGCAGTTATTCAGTATATATACAGTAAATAAAAACATGCTGAAATAAGAATGTCTGCTAATAGTGTTCTGATTTTAATTACTGTTCTGCTAACCAATGAGAGAGGTTTAGGAGTTTTTTGGACATAAATTTTGTTAGGAATGCCAAACAAAGTTGAAGTTGGGAATAAGTGTGTTCCTAGTTTAGAAAACTTCTATCTCTCCATCCAAACTCTGCTGAACTCCTAGCTTTGGAACCCAGAAAAAGTAAAATTTAGGCTGCAGTTGTGAGACGCTTTGTTTATTGAGAAATTAAACCTTTCTGAGCCTGAAAGGTAGTACCTTAATGTTGAAAATGTGGAGGAAATTTGGAATAGAGAGCGGTGTTTTGAGTAATGACCAAGGAAAAGAACAGTGGAAAGGTAATAACTTTGTGATAAGCTACTTATATTTTTTGATGATTTCAGTTCCTCTATCTGATATGAACGTCTCTTCTCATTTTGGCATAACTGAAGTCCAGTAAAATTGCTCAGCTAGCAGAGGACGTGGAAACCACTTCTATGTGTACAGAAGTTCCATGTGGTGCAGTTTATGGGGGGGAAAGAAACATGATCTGCTATGACTTTCCTCACTGAAGAACTGCAAATCAGTAGCATCACTGTGGTCCTGTGTGGCTTTTTGGAACTCAGCTGTCCCTGCATACTGGCTGGTGTCTGTATAACTTCTTCCCTTCTGCATCAGTTCAGAGGTGTGGAGAATATAAGAACATCTGCTACTGTAAAGTGGCAAATATTACTCTGCATATGTTAGACTGACAGCACTGGCAACCATCTAGCTTTTTGGTGGAATGTGGAATAGCAGATCATGATCTTAAAAAAAAAAAAAGTTTGGGCTTCCATTAGTCTGGGAGGTAGATCCTGATGTGAATGGCTAATTTCATTCTTTCATGACAGACAGCAGAACAGTTTTAAGTGCACAGGAAAACTTCTAGCCATTAATAATCAATCAATGGAAATCATGAAGGTTTTAAATAAGTGCAATGCCTCTCCTGTCAGATACAAAGGTAATGTGTGGTTGAATATTTCTAAATTTCATGTGTCAAGGTTGTCCATAGCAGGAAGCTACCAGAGAAAGTTGTTTCAGGTGATGATAGGTTTTGATTCTATATGTTTTACGCACTGAAGTGATGATCACAGGTAGTTTAGATACATTGGCAGTTAACTCTCTACTGCCTTGTCAGTTAAATTCTTTATTCCCTTTTAATAAGCAGTTCTTTATTCCTTTTGAATCTTTGTTCAGTTTCACCTTTTCAAGTTAATGGAGCTTCCTTTCTATTTTGAAAGATTGTTGTCTTGCAAGCAGATCTTCCCTATCCAATAAACATAAGCCGGAGTGACCTCTTTAAGCCATTCTGTTACTACTTATGCAGTAGAGGAGAGAGCTATGCTGTACCACTTGGAGTATTGATCCTGTTGTTGCCTCTGTGCCACTCAGTGATGTGTTCTATGTGATGTGGGGGAATAAAATAAGTGGATTTTTCTGTTGTGTTTTTCCTTCGCTCTAGTCAGCTATGTATTTATTGAAATTGGAAACCTAATTCTGTAGACAGATTCTTTGAACTAGCAAATAGTGATGTCTGGAGGTTTGTAGCAGTGATAAGAAATAATGCTCATACACAACTGAATATTTTACAATTATTTTTTATTTCCTTAAAGGTTATTAGTTTTATTTGTACAGAATAGTAGTGTACAGCACAGATCCAGAACACATGAAAGGGTATTTTAGAAGTTCTCATCTCATCATGAGGAAAGTGTTTGTAGTACTTGCGTTACAAAGAGGATAACTACTGGTGCTTCCGCTGAGGGAAGGGAGGAGCAGAAGTCAGTGTTCTAGTCAAGCTGCTTTTGTCTGAATCTGGAATGATGGATATTCATTCTACTCAAAGCATTACGTGGTTCTTTTTTTTTTCCCCTATAAATAACTCTAGATCTTTACTGTCACACATTCTCACTGATCACTTACTCTGAATCTTTGAGAATTACTGCCCGAGACTAGATTAATCTGAAAAAAGGACAATAAAAGCACAATAAGAAGATAACTGTTCTGAGCCTACCTACTGTAGACCAGAGTTCTGGTTTGGTTATTTAGAATAACTTATGCTGAAAATCTGATTCCTGTTATTTAGCAATTCATGTTTTCTTTAAATGCAGACAACAGAAGATAGCAGAAAGGGAAAAAAGAGCAGCAGAACAACAGCGAAAGAAAATGGAGAAAGAGGCCCAAAGGCTAATGAAAAAGGAACAAAACAAAATTGGCGTAAAACTGTCTTAACATAAACCAGACATCAATGGCAGTGCCAGTGAAAAAGAGAATTTCAGCCTCTACAACATACATATTGGTATTGATTTAAGTATTTCTAGGACTTCAACACACTTCTTGGTTCCAGCGCATTCTTCAGGTCATCTTGGAAGCCAAGATTCTCCCAAAATGTTTTGAACTACTAGTAAGTGGTTCTTAAAGGAGAAAAAAAAACTCACAGAAAATCATGCCTTGATGGAATCATGTTTCCTGCAATAGTTCTATTCCAGCACCCTTCTCTGCAGAAAAAGTGATTGAGCATGGATATATTGATTGAAAGACACTCATTGTAATGATCAGCTCAAGCCTAAGGAAAAGAATGTAAATATTCAGTGGTGGGAAACCTACTGTATTGTCTGTGCTTACCTGAAACATGTAATTAAACAGTTTTAAAGAACCTTTTGCTTCCTGTCTGGTACAGAATGTCTGCTTTTGGCTTTTTATAAAAGTATTTCTAAATACATCAGTTTTTCATGGGAGATCATATTGACCTGTGCAGAAGAAAACTACTTGTTATGGATGACCTGCAACTCTAAATGTTCTCCTGGTGGAGTATGCTATGGTAGAACACAAGTTACAGCTGAACACTAAAGTGGATTTATTGTCACTTTGTCACTTGCAGCTTCCTGTGCTACTATGCCGATTTACATGCAACACTGCACTGGCTACCAGCAGTGGCATCACTCACTACACAGGAGTGGTGCACACTGCTCCTTGTGACGGCTGGTGTGAGCACAGGGGGAGTGATTTAAACACGTACGTGCATTGGTAAATTTGTATTTCTAGCAGAAATTATTTTACTTCCTAGGGAAAAATTTCTCACGTCTTATACTCATTGCATAGCCAGTATAATTAAAAAATGTCCTGTTAATAAAGCTAGTGTGAAGATTCTCAGTTCAGTTAACAGCACTCTTCAAATTGTCTTTTTATACACTTATTGTATGTATTTATGTTGGAATTTCTTTGAGGGAATGTGTACAAGCTAAATATGCAGCAGAAGACACCAGTGTTTTAATGAAGAAAACTTCATGTCTGCTGGAAGGAAAAGTGGGTGAGAGAAGATGAGTCTGTTTTGTTCTGATGTCTAGCTCAGAGCTTCAGTGAATACCTTTTCCATCTTCTGTTATATGGATGCTTTTATGCCTGAATTCGTGAGCTGTATGGATTTCTTATCTTGTAACAGATGAGTGAGGACAGCAATTTTTTTGCCTGAGACTTGTTCCCTGTACATACAGAGTACAGTGAAGTTGTAAAACAATGGGAAGGGGTAAGAGGCTATCTGACTAAAACATCTCTGCCTCGAAAAACATAATTTTTAACTAAGTTATAAGTAGATTCTGACACAAATCTCACTTGAAAGATAAGCAATTAGGAAAGGAAGGCAGTAAGAGTTACCTTTAATGGCCTTAGTCACAGAGAAGAGGTTTTACGAATGTTTAGTGTGCTTGTCGTTGCTTAAAATCTCAGACAAGTCAACTGATGGTTCAGCAATTTTCAGATATATTTTTAAATACATTTTAGAAGGAAACAGTATGCACTTCTGTGTGTATTTTCTGCGCATGTGTTCTGGCTGGAGTAGCATGGATGACTACAGTCTGTGCAGGCTAAACAGTGGTAGGGCAAACAAATCTGCTCCCAGTACACATCTATGAACTATTTGATGGTGGGTGGGAGGCAAGGATAAAGTCTGTGAATAAGCTTTAATAACAATCTGTGTCTGTCTTTTTAATGGCACCGATGAAGTGAGGAGATGCAAGTCGTAGTTCTACTATTGTGGATGCAGAGCAGGGAAAGTTAATATCTGTTGTCTACTTGAGGTAAAACCTGATGGAAGCTGCATCTCTTTTTAAAAAATGAGTTTAGTGCTTACTATTGCTATTTCTGAAACAATGTAAGAAACAAAGCCCCTGAATACATCCAGAAAGTGCGGTTATCTTTTTGAGCCTTCAGCCATTGTACAAGCTGTTAGGTGCTGCCACCTTCTTGCACATCAGCCCTCCTGCATTGCTTTTCCCTCTCCTGCGGCATACTGGCACTATTTTGTTGTTCTTCCCTTCATCTACCTGCTCGTACTTGAGCACTGCTGCTTTAGGAATTAATCCCATCTCCTCTGCCACGTGCTGAGCTAATGCCAGTAAGGATTCTGTGCTCGTGTGTAGTATCTTGCATGTTAAAAACCCATGAATTGCTGTCTGTTTCATTCTTTTCCTCTGCTATGTTTTCTTTCCTCCTTCTTATATTTTGATTTTTATCTTCAACAAATGTGAAAACATTTTTAATAAACCTTTTGTTTATTTCTGCTCTGTCATTATCTTTCATCAATTTGAGTTCCTTGCGGGATCTTGTACACCCACTGGATTTGCTGCTTTCCCTAGTGCTGTCATTCCTCCTTTTTCCTCTCCATATGCAGATTCTTAGCTTTCAGTAAAGAAAAACAATGACAACAACATAAAAGGCATGGCCAATGATTGCCTTCACTCTTATTTTTGACTATGGAGGATTAACTTGCCAGGAGAATGGAAAAATCATTCTTTCCTTGACTGTGTTGTAGTTGTTCATGTTTGCAGTGTCCTGTGGTCATTTGTCTGGAGGGTTCTGGAGCAACATGTTCATTTTTTTCTTCTTGTATAGGACATATATAAGGCATCATTTTAGTATGTTTCTAGAGGTTGGGATTTAGAAGTAGTAGTTGATTTGGGGGCAAAGGAAGGAGAAATGAGTGAGTAATCAGAAGCTGAGAACAGCCTCACGATTGGAATGGTTTGGGTTGGAAGGGACCTACCATGTGCAGGGACACCTTCCACTCAATCAGGTTATGCAGAGTCCCATCTAACCTAGTCTTGAATACCTGCAGGGCTGGGGCATCAAAAACTCTGGGCAACCTGTTCCTGTGCACCCTAATAAAAGAGTCACTCCCTGGCTTTCCTGTAGTCCCCTTTAAGTACTGGAAGGCTGCTATGAGCAGAGCATTTATTGTGGCACTTCACATCTCTTGAGCTTCGTCATCCTTGCAGTATAGAGGAAGACAGGTGCAGGCTTGTGAACAGGCTGAATTCAGGGCAGAAATCAGCAAGGACTTATACTGGGAATGATGGGAACTGCCCCCTCTTGCTGACCATAGTTAAATGCCATAAGACAGCTGAGCAGACAGATTTGTAAGGGCAGGAAACAACTTTGACATTATTCTGATATTAGCGCCTTATGTCTTGAACAACATTTTTAAAAACACTGCTTCTAAATGGAGCCAGCCTAAAACATTGTTTAAAACTAGTTCAGCTAATTGAAATTTTAACTGTAAGTGTAGGGTTATGCTGATTGTTGCCTGCGTGCTGCAAAAGAAACCTGTGTAGTCATAGATGAACGTCTCTCCCAGAACTGAAGATCACCTTTTCCTCTAAATTATGCTCCCTATCACCACCACCCAAAGTGAAGATCACTTAAGGGTGTAAAAGACAAATCCAGAATTGTAAGAAAATTGACAATATTTGGTATAAAAGATTGCTTACTTGGCCTTGAAGAGACATACCTTCAAGTAGGAATAAAGCATTTTCTGTAATGTGTTCCAGTCCCAAGCAGAGATATCTAGGAATTCCGTGTTGTATAAAATTTAGATTAGCACCCCTCCAAAGCATTAATTTTGGCCTTTGTGTCCATGTAATTAAAGCAAAAAGCTTTTGAAAATGACTGTTGGGCAGTATGTATTCCAGTACTGTTGTAAGGCAAGCCAGCTGGCCTGCAGGAACCTACAAAGGAAGGTGAGCATGGAAGAGGAAGTTACCAGCAGAGAAAGTAAGATGCTGTCATGGACATCTTTGTGAACTCTTGGGGACTTTGTTACATCAAATTGTTACATTCCTCATCCTTAATATAACGCTTAGTCAACCATCCTGAATCTTTATTGCAAACCCAAGTAATTCAGAACCCAGACATCACGAGGACGTGAAAGATCTCTGAGTAGTCTCTGTAAGCATTGGTGTGACCCTCTTGAGCATTGAAAACGTTCCCTCCACAATGGCCAATTATTTCTCCTCCCTGTGGCTTACTAATAACTCCCTTCTCCCCAAAGCTGCAGAGCAATGCATGGCAGAGTCGGGCTTCATTAGATGACTTCTGCTTTCTTTGCTGGAGGGGAAAACAGGAGACCAGTGAGCTTTAAATGGCCAGAGGTGGTGTTGAAAGGCTGGGTGGAGCCAGACAAACTCTAATGTTTCATCTGTTTGGTCATGTTGCCCTCCTCTGATGTATGCACAGATCTCAAAGTTTGGACATGGGAAATTTGTGGTTTGATGGTCACAGTGGCATCTCAGTGTGCACACCTAGAATGCCTGATGCTTGGCTGGGTTAAACAAGGCTTTCTGGACTTCTGTTAAATGCCAGGAAGACCATACCCTCCTGCCAGTGCAGATATGTGAACTTACAAGCTTCCAGAAAACTGTATTGGGCTAAAGATAGGTTACTTGCACCTGTTAATGCAGCAGGGGTGTGGCAGAGCCGGTGGTGGGCATGTCCACATACCAACTGGAGCTTTCTTCTCTGGCTGAGTGCTTACACTTGGAGTTGCACTTGGGTGATCTCAGTCTAACTCTGTTCTCTAGGTTCTGATGGTTCCTTATGCTTGATACAATGCCTGTGCCTGACAGCTCAGCTGAGAGGGGTTATTTTTTATAGCTTTACCACAATAAAACACTCACACATTTAATATTTCTAAACATGCTTTACTGAACTTGTGATAACAAAGGTAATTTAAAATAAAACAATTAAATAAACAATAAGTTAAAACAATACATTTATATTTCAAAGAGCTTAAATGACTATCAGACTTTAAAACAATGTAATTATTCAAACTGTATCCACACCTACTTACCATTGTAACACGTTTCAAGACTCCCCACAATGTACGTTTTTGGTTACAACCCCCATATGCACACAAGACCAGTGAAACGCTCAAGCAATTTTATGATTGAGAAGAGCACCACACAAGACAGGCACAAACAATGTGCTGGAAGCTGCCTGGGGAATATGGGTTTTATCTCTAAATTGAATTGACACGTCAGACAACAAATGGAAAGCTCTAGCATGCTTTCTGGTGTACATGTGGAAACAAGCCTCCATGTCACTTAACACTGTAGTGTCACAAATGTTTGGTTTAGGTTAGTGCTGCCTAAAGAAATGCCCCAACTTTCTCTAGCCATTTGCTCCCTGGCACATCTTGCACTACCCTTAAGCCAGTGCAAAGTGTTTGTACATTTACTCAGTGAACCAGCCAGGGAAACTAAGCTGAATGCTAACTCAGCAAATAAACACCAAAGAATGGTATCTATAATTCTTCTTCATTTCCCTGGTCACGTTCACTGAGCAGATGCACTGGCATCTGAAAGACACCAGCCCAGGGAAGTGACATAGTGCCTGGGAGCAGGAGGGCTATTTCTGTAGGCAGCAGTACTTTTAAAATCACCAGTTAAAAACATCTTGTGGAACTACAGTTTGGTTTTAAGTTTGAAACAAGGAACATATTTTTGAACCAATTTATAGTGCAAATTGAATAGTTAAAAGCAAATGGTAGACTGTACCAGAATATACAACTTTTTATGATCTGTCTCATTTAGCTTTTGATATTGAAGGGTGTACGGCGCAAAGAATGAAGGGCCACCAGGCAGCAACCACGAAGCAGAGTTCCAATATTGTAAACAGGATTTATTCCTCCTCTCTGGGTACTGAAAGCCCACATGATAGTTGGTACCACAGGGGCTGCCACAGCCAGAACATCTTTGAGGAGACTGCTGCTCCAGTACCTCCTCTCTATTTGTGTCTCAGAGACAGTATTGACATGCCCAAAGGCTTCGTCATCACGAGGTACTGTAAAATCCAGTTCTTTCATAAAACAATTTTCATACTCTCTATGTTCCACCTTGTTGCGTGGGGAGTCCACTGTAGACAAAAGGATTGCAGAATAGGGGTCACTCGAAGTTAAGTCTACTATGATGCCAGAATCACTAAAGCTTTGAAAAGAAAATTCATCCGATTCCTTCATTGGAGAAGGCTGGCTTAGGGAGCTGTCATCTTGAGCTCTGAAGATGTTTTGAATGAGCTGCTCTACATCTAGGCTATACGGCACCACGTTGGTCTGGACAGCCTTTTCCACCATCATATTGTTACTGCTTTTCTCCTTCTTCTGGAAAAAAGCTAAGTTTTCATCCAGAAAATTTTCAAACATCTCTCTCTTTGCAGCAGAACTGAAGGGAGCTGTATCACTGAAATCAGAGGCTGTGGTGGTCAAACCCTCTTCAGATAAATCAGTCCCATTAGTTATTTCCTCCATAGGAAGTTGGCCACTATCTGCCACCTCCTCCAGACCTTCGTCCCCTGTCATGACACTGTCTGGCATTGTGGCACACAATGGAAATGGCTTCCCCTCTGAGTCACTCCTGTACTCCAGGCACTGCTCATCTTGAGCCATCTCCATGCTCTGCAGCAAAGATTCCAGTTTCTTGTTTTGAATGTTTATGTCTATGCAGTATTTCTGAATTTTTCTGTCTCTCTCCGCCAAGCTGGTTTGCATGGTTTCAATAACCTCCTTGAGTTCTTTAATTTCACTTCGTGCTTCCTGCAAGGCCAGCTCTGCCTCCACACGAGTGCACTCTTCCTCAATCCAGTCTTCTCTCATCCTTACCAGCTGAGCTTTGAGCTCTGCTATTTCTGTTTCCCTGTAGCAAAACAATAATGTTGTAACACTTCTGCTGACTGGTTAGTTAAGAGTCAACATGAAGCTCCACTGCCCTGGGATGGCTATGCTGCAGAGATGCTCCAAGAAGGAAGCAAATTCCTCCATGCACTATTTGCTTCCGCCTCTGAGAGAGCAGGCGGAGATGTAAGCCAGCTGCCAAGATGTACCTGATTGTTAACTGGACTCACAGAATTCACCACACAGCCAGCAGCCTTGTGGACATTTTGAGGCACAAGTAGTGACCTCTAGGTTAGCTCCAACCAGTACAGCCCTCAACATCTCACCAGCTGCAGGATGGCTTGGGGCTGCAGGCACCTGGCTTGCTTTGCCCAGCATGGAGCCAAAGGCTGTTGCCTTGAGTTGCAACCAAGTGGGGAGAGGGGGCACCTGCAGGAGATTCAGGCTTCATAGATGCAGATGTTGGGCTATCCTGAGTTGGACCAAGGGGTCCCTGGGACTCTGCCTTGGGGCTCCATTAAAATGGCCTTTCGTGCCTGCTTGTGTTGTGTGTGCTGGAGAGCCAGCTGTGAAGGTGGTTTTAGTAAAAGCAATGACATCTGTTACTGTATAATGCATATTGTCACTTCTTTGCTCAGAGTCCGTACAAAGGGCTATTGTTAAAAATTCAGTATCTAAGTGACAAAAAAACAAGTGGGCACACTGGTTTGTGTAGAAGCTTTTCCTTCATTATAGAAGAAGGGGAACATTAGTAGTCATGTTTCAGTGAGAGACATAGAACAGGAGACTAAGGTTATACATGCTGGCAGGTACAAAGTATTTTATGTATTAAACATCTCAATGCTAAATCAGACCAATAAGAAGTTAGCCTTTAAAAATATTCTATTGAAAATAAAGGGAAAAAAAACTAGCCATATTTATAACTAAATGGCATGCTTGTCTGAAATACCTGAAAACAACCTAATCAGACTGATCACATTTCAAATTTCTTAATGAACAATTTATGTGGTTAAGAAATGAGCAAAAATGTTCAGGATTCCCACTCATAATGCTCCTGAATACGTCTTTCTAATTCTGATTTCTGAAGTGAAATAAATATACCTTTCTTGAAGTTTGTTCTCAGATTCCTTCAGCTTTGTTTTCAAGTGACGTACTGTAACTTCTTTCTGTTGCAGAGGAGTCAAATACTGCTCTGCACTTTGTGGCTTAAGGATGTGATTGTCACCACAAGAACTTAGTCTTCCTGATCGCCTGAAAAGAAAAAAAATCCAAACAACCACATAACATCACTATTACAATACTTCCGTCCTGGCAAAAAGAAAAACATCCCATTGACTGACAGAAAGCTTGATTCATTTGGGGCTCCTCAGTGTCTGCACAAATGACTCCCTCTGTCAAACTGAAGTACTGAAGGAAAGCCTGATTTGTGGCTACAGTGCAAAATTTACTATTTATTGTACTTGTTTTCATTGCTGTTACATCAAATGAGACATTTAACTTTACAATACCCAGCCATGCCCTCAGCCCAAATGGGTGGTGTGCCCAAGAGCAGGCAGCTGGGCCGCTGGCAAGGGCACTCAGCTGCAGACAGGGCCAGGTGAGGCAGTGTATGGACCGAGTTCAGCTCCACACACAGGAAGCTGAGCACGCTGAAACCCAGATTCAGCCTATATAGCTTAAGATGTGCTGCTGCGTTGACTGAGAGAGGAAAACAGCAGCAGTGTGGTGGCATTTTTTTCTCTGCAGTATGTGTAACATGCTGTGGCTGGCACGTTTTTTATTTTCTTTCTTGTACAGGAAACCGCTCTCCTTAGGGAGGTGCCTAAGGTTGGGCAGGGTGAATTTTCTATACTGCTCCACCCGACTAACTCCAAAGTAAAACGGTCCTCAGACAAAAGAACTAGTAAATCCCCATGAGAACTGGTGTCTTGAAATCACATGGAGGAGCCTATCTTGGAATGAAAACCAACTATGAAGGGCTTTGACTAAAAATGACCTTGAATTTTACAGTGCTGAAACCATAAAGTTTTACAAGGGACGGTAAAGGTGATTTTACATTTTTATTTTCTTCAAGAGGACTTGCTTGCAACTCATACAGCTGACTCCACGTCACAGTGTAGAGAAGGCAAGTCAGTATGCTGAACACTGGGATGCTGAGATAAAGACTTGCCTCATCACCGGGCTGCAGTCGCTTCCTCTGTATGAGTCTGAGTTGCTGCTACTGGCTGAAGAAGCCTTGTAACCCTGATAGATGTTAGCAGGACTTAACTGGTTTTTGCACAGTGTTGACAAAGGGTCCTTCTCACGAGAGGCAGGTGGGCTGGCTCCAGACTTGTAGGATGAGGATCCATTATTCCTAGCATAAGGGCCACGACTGGAGGGGAACCAAAATGTTTAAAGCATATTGGATTATTTTCATCACACAATGCTTTATGTGTCTTATTTTACACACAGAGTTGTCTGAACACTAAACCAGACAGGTAACTGTGAGTGGCTAGGAAGAAAGCTGTAAGTCATTAGCCACTGCATATTTTTCATTGACATCATGTGATCCTTGGCCACTTTCACATTTCTTTGTGGATACCACAGTTCTCAGTGACTTCATCAGATCATCCATGTTCCCTGAACCTCTGAGTCTGCTAAGTAATTAGAGGACTGCAGCCTGGATTAGTGCCGAAAGAACCACACTTCAGCTTTCCCCAGCCAGGCCTGCAGAGGGATGCCCATCCATGGAGGTTTGCTCTAAGAGTGCTTTCATGCTCCTCAGCAAGCATCCTGAGGGATCACAGCATGCAGTGAAAACAGATTTTATTTGTGCCACTGTTCTTGTTTGCCTTTGGCACACTGGCTGCTTCAGCTGTCATTGTCAGCTATTCATTTGCTTACAGATAGTTTGAACCCCACTGAGAGCAGGCTGAAATGGTATTAAAATAGACAAAGGAAAGCACAGCCTTTTCTTTCTTCCTTCTAGTTTCCCTCATACATATATACCTTTCTTTTCCCACCCTTAGTTAAATAATCTGACTGTCAACTGTGTGTGCTTGAAAGTAGTTCCTATCTATGTACACTGCCCAACAGCTGCCAAAGGGTTGGGGCGTGCTGAGGGTAGCTTCTTGAGGTGCATTCCTTGCTTTCTCAATTGGTTTGCCTTCCTTCACTACCACACTGCTACCTTCATCCTTCCATGGAAATTGTTCTTCTAAGCTTTCATGAAAGGGCAAGTTTCAAAAAAACACAGAAAAAGGCAAATCCAGCCAGCAAATGAGAAGGCTTGAACATAAAAATTTAAATACCAGAGAATTATGAAGCACAATCTCTTCTTAAAATTGTCTGACTTGGTTTCCTCCCTTCTCTGGAAACAGAACAGTTTATAAGGAACAGATGGTTGAGTGGCTGCTGCAAACCTTCATCACTGCTGCGGTTTGGGTGATTTTATCATTATTTTACAATGAAGAGCAGGATTGTGGTTTGTAACAAAATTGAAATGTTTCATAGAGAGTTAAGTCAAACAGTTAAAAAAGAACATATCTCAAAGGAGACATCTCCTTCCACTTTGCACAGCATGACAACAACAGTGGTACGAGGAGGAATTTGCACAGACTCTGTGTAACACAGCAATGCACTTAAAGGAGCACTATTTCATAGGACTTCTGTATAATTAAGTAGGTGAGTATGCTCTCTCTTAAAGTTATATTTAAATGCACAATAACAGATTAGATGATACATAATATTAGTGAAAGTAAAGGTGATTTTAGGTCTTCATATCATACTTAGTATTTTTTTCCCACAGCCAGTACCTTTACTTGTTACATTTATTCTATAGAGTACTTAAGTAATGTTTATTTTTTCTAACAGTCTCATGATACTGATATGAAACTGTTCATTAAGCCTCATTCTGCTGATCTCTGTACACTGGGGCACACTGTGACCTTGGAGATATCTGTGCCACTCAAGCACACAGGTATCCTGCTGCTGGTCTTAAGCTTGCCTGCCAGCTGTTCCACAAAGGGCAGGAAAACAGTCCTGTCAATTTGGACTCTTTCCTCCTACTCCAGAAAAATGTAACCAGCAGGGACTGCGTGGGCAGAGCACAACATGCACAGCTCTATCCATACACCCCCTTATCCACAAGCTGTCTGAATTTGCACTTCACACATGACAGGCAGAAAACTTACAGAAATCTTTTATCAAAGGTTAATTTAGATAAAAGTCTATGACTTTTTTTTTTTTAGTTATATAGAGACTAGGCAAGGTTTTTTAAGAAAAACGCATCAAAGGCAATATTGTCTACTTCTTCCTACAAAAATGTCATGTTCTGGAAAGGTATATGCTGAGCTGACAATTTATTACAGACAGAAAATAAAAGTGATAAGACCAAAAGGTTAAGGTTTACTGGTTAGAGGTACTGTATTTAAGTAACATACACTCAGCTGTTTCCCCCTACACTCCAGCTGATGCCTCTTCTGCCTGACCTGATTGTATCCCCCATACAAAAAAGTACCAGTCAGCTGATCTAGCATATTGACAATTGTGCTCCAAATGCTGCATTTTTTTCTTTCTCATATCACAGTTCGCAGTGCTGCCCGAGAGCATGGTGTTACCCGAATTGTTTTAAAACTCACAATTCTGATATCATACGTATTAACTGCAAGACCTTACACAGCAGTCTATCTTTGCACTAGCAACACTTGCAATATTCAGGAAGAATTGCTTTGCTTACTTGCGAGAAAAAGAAGATCTTTTGCTTCCAGCAGCAGACATATGGACTTCAGGCGCTGAAATACTGCCTGAGCTGCTTGAAGAGCTAAAATCGGCTTCACTCCCTGGAAAGGAAAAGGGAAGAGTGAAAACATGATGGAAATTATAACTCAAAGTCTGTTTTCAAAATAACAATGAATCACAAGCATCCTTCCTTTGTCCTTCCTCTGTGAATTTCAGAAGTTGCAAGAATTTTCAAACATCCCTGAGGACAAGCGCTGGATTTGTTCCAGTTTTTCAGCATTTCTTCAGAGCTGGCACTTCAACAAGAGCAGAAAAAATATTTGGACACAAACCCCTCACGCTACAGAAGCCATTTTAGGACTCGGCTAGGAATAGTTGTTGTGACAACCTGTTTGCTTTCTCACAGCCATCAATAGATGAATGAGGCTGCTCAACGTGGCTTCCTCAGGAGCACAGTGATTAAGAACACAGAACTGTAACTGGAGATTTCTCTTGCTTTAAACTTTATGAAAATACTATATGCTTGGAGGAAAACTGCTTCTATTCCAGTTTCTGAGATGGTGTACTCATTCTTGTATCTATATGTATAAATGTGTACAGGCTAACAGGGTATGTATACGTATGTACATGCATATGCAAGTTTACATGTGGCAGAGAAGCATAGTAAGGCAGTTCTAATAGCCTTAAAATAATCCAATAATCACGTGTGGCTCCCAAGTGCTCTTGAGTGCTAAGCCATCTATCTGATCACTGACTTTCTGTGAATCACAACTTTGCTTTCTCAAGTGCTGGCATATACAAGGAAATCTGCTCTCATTTTGCTAAGGCCAGTAACAGGTAGATGTACTGAGGAAGTCTTACCATGTGGAAAAAAACACACCCTAAAGTTAGGACTTTTTTGAATCTGTCACTCACATGGCAGATATCCCAAGCCAGAGACAGGTCCCAAGCTACAGAGTCACAATAATGGATGATGACTTTATCTCAGGGGATGGAAGTAACTTTTCAACATCCTTTAAGGAGCCAGTCAGGGGAAGCACTTTTCACCTGAGAACTTCTAAGTGCTGTTTCACGCAGACACCCCCCCAGTCAGCGGCTGCAGACTTACCACAAACCCCATTTTTGCTCTCTTTTCCACGAGGGGGAGATGCAGCTGCAGCTACCATCATCCCTGCTGCGGCAGATAAACCTTCAGGGGCACAAACTCTCTTATATCCTTAACAGAGTTTTCGGGCACATCTTGCACCCCTGAATAATTGGGATCTGGGATGGAGAAAAAGGCCTTTGAGCCTGTCTTCACAGGCTTATACAGGATGAGACATATATCAACCATCCTTACTATCTGGTAACTCTTAGGAACCAGTGTTTAGATCAGATGTGTTCTGATTAAACCCATTACTTTCCCAGCCTCCCCAGGTCCCAGCACTGGAATCAGCCTCTGTTCCTCTATGCCTCTGGTTCAGCCCAGCCCAGTGCAGATATTCCTTAGCCCAATTTCAAAATGCTGAAATGCAAAGCCTAGCTCTTGAAAAAGGTAATCCCCTTCTAATCAACTCCGTACCCAATACTACACCCCTGATAATCAGACCCAAGCTGCCAAGCTGTAACCAAAGTGTAAGTCTGCAAGGGGAGGAAGGGAGAATAGCAAAGCTGCTTTGCTTCACAGAGTATTTATTTCATGTCTACAGGTGCAGATGTCAGTGACCCTCTCCTTGGGGAAGCAAAGTGACCGTGGGACATCATGTCCAAAGCTTCAACAGAATTCTCCTGGTAAATAAAACATTCCCATCTATGAGACTAAGATAGCAAATACTGTCTTAGTATCACACTACTCCCAAATCTGCTTTTCTAAGCAAGACCTGAACAGGTAAACACATCACACAGATTTCATACCTCCGGTGTTAGGGCCCCCGAAACATTTCTGCCCTTCCAAGACTCCAAAAGCTTCCCAAAGCCAAGTCCTGGTTGCGGCACAGAGAGCAGGAACCACAGCCAAGGCTCACCTCTAGTTAAGGAGATCACATAATAATCAGATCTTGCTATCGAAAGCATTTCAAGGAAGCAAGGCTTAATAATACCCTCTCCCTGACCTGCTTGGCTTGGAGTGCAGTGCTGGGAATGGCTGCTGAGCTAGGCACTGCTAATAAGAGTTAGCAGAACCTGAAGACACAACGATCTCAAAGGCTGAGCTTTCTGAAAGGCTGAACTGCTTCTGAGACCAGGAACTGTGTTTGTGAAGCATGAGTTAACCTTTCTGGTCCTGGTAACAGCTACGCACAAGCTTAACACTGAGCCCTGGAAACAACTTATGTTTAAAATTAGGCATGCAGCTATTTATAGGATCCTTGAGAACTTTTATAAAATGAAGGGGTTCCAGGTGTGTAAGTGATGTTCAAGCCAGCTTTGTGCGTAGCAGAGCTTGACAGCAATGTTACTAGGAGACTTTAAAAAACATTTTCTCCCATTTGGTAGACATCTCTAAGCAAAATAACATGGCATATATCCATAAAATTTAAATTGCAACATATCTTCCTGGGTAAGTGTGACCTCTATCTTATAAATGTCTTAAAAAAGAGGTGAAACTTCTTATCTAGGAGCACTCTCTATAGGCAACAGCACAGAGCTATAAGTACGCTGCTGACAGCATCATGCTCTGTGCTGCCTTTAGTCTCCTTGCTGCCCTGACAGCATTGCAACAGTCACCTAGCTCTAGTGAGTCAGAGGGGAGGAGAAGAGAGCCTGCAACCCTGGGACTGCATGCTGCGCTGCCTGTGACGAGAAGTGCAGGCAGTGTGGGCAGCCACAACAAAAACAGAGGCAGAGAGGATGGTGATGGTCCAGCAGATGTGTGCTCATCGGCGCTGCAGTCTGGAGACCACAGCTTGGGGGTTCACACCATTCTGCCACAGCGCTGCAAACGAGTGGTAAACCTACTGATTACTCCAGGACAAATCTCCCATCTGGCATGTGATACAAGTACAATTTTCAGGGTGAGACTGAAGAGAAGGAAGAAAGAGTTCCCTGTGCAAGGGCTGGTACACCTCCAGCTGGCACTGTGCATGTTTATCCCATCCGTGTAGTGCAGCTGTCATGGCTACATTTTTGGGTGTAGAAAAGCCCCACCTTTAATTCCGCTCCCCTCACTGTCTCAGTTGTAGTGCAAGGATAATGACACAGCATTGCACTCTACATTCAGAGCTTTTACAGGTAGAACAGACTAGGTATGTCTGGTCTACCAGGACAATATGCAAGCATAGAAATACCACATCATTTATGTATATAGGTATGTAAATACAATACATATATATTCCTTATCCAGTCACACAATAATTCCACATCCATGCTTGAAGTGTGGCATTTCTAACCATTGCAGATGGTTGGATCCCTTGTTGTATGGTCTTCCAGCCTCAGTATCAAAATTTTGCTTGCACTTTAGCATTTAATCTTTTTTTCCTTCTATAAGAATAAAGCTCATACTTTCTTGTGATCATTTTATTGTCTTGTTGCTATCTAAATGGTAAGATTAGAATACAGAAAAAATGAAAAAGTTCAAGTAATATCTGTGACAGGAACACTGACAGCAGAGCAGCAGCACTGGATTCCCAAAACTCAGGATGCATATGAGCTTATTAAAATTTAGTCTTTTTGCATGAAGTCTTTCTTATTTGCAACTTCACCACTGTTTCATAGCTGCCAAAGTATATAACCCACCTAACTCACGTATCTTCTGACTCTGTAAGAATGAACTCTTTCTATATATATATCAGTTTTGATGCTAGGTTTTGCATACACTCACCCAGTGAAACAGAGCTGTAAATAAAACTGCTGACAGAGATAGCTTGTCTTCAAAATGCAAATCACGTAAACTTGCTGAGCTTCCTTGCCTTCAAAAGCATCCTCTTTACATGGCAAAGAGACCAAAATACACATACATGTCCACCAGCCCCATGAAACAACTAGAGGAGTTAAGTGGCACTCTATCTCTGTAGGTAGCTGTATAGAGACCCCAGAGGAAGAGACAGGGCCTGGAAAAATAGAGAATTCAGCTGTAAGGCCTACTGTTGAAAGGACATGTATTTTTCAGATATTTGGTTTCATTTATCTTCAAAGCTTTAACTCGCAGCTACTTTTCTAGTTCCAATTTTTAACAGCATAAGCAGTATATTTGCAGGAAACACTAATTCTGCTTCATTTCTATTTAATATGGGGTGATTCCTGTAAGATCATTTCGTACAACACAGCAAACTAGGAAAGAAAACCACAGTGCTCACATGCACTTACAAACATAAGAAAAAGAAGCTGCCAAGCATTTCAGGCTTTTTTTTTAATTAACATCCTTAAAACAGATGCAAAGCAAGGTCTCCCAGTGGGAAATGTACTTGATTCAGAGTGTCGAGCCAATAGGTGACAGTGAGTTTTGGTTCCAGACCTTGGCCTTTGACTTATTTGATTTACTATTGCTATCATGAGACTCTTGCCTTGGATTTACTATACACATCAAACAGTAATGGGATAAAAGCAGACATAATCCTGGGAGCAAGGAACAAGACATAAGACTCTCCTCCATGTGGACTGCTCTAATCTTTGGGTGACAGAAGCTGCTCCCACATGTTCTACCTGCCCGTGTCTCATATTCTTCGCTACCATGAGGTTTAGAGTCAGTGGAGGAAGCTCAGGATCCCCAGTATGTTGCAGTGGTTCAGGAACCACTGACAGGTGTGAACTTGAACTCCTTTGGTCTAAGGAGGGTGCTTTTTCCAAGCTCTAACCACTCAGCTGCAACAGAAAACAGGATCGCAGCACTAGCACTGGCCATATTTCAAAGGAATGAAACATGCTGGTTGCCTGCACTCACTGAAATGGTGTAGCTACAGTATGGATGTTCAGAGTGAATCTGAGGTATGCATACATGGGCATACTCAGGACAAGTAGGTGGCTAAGTCTGGGAGATGGGCACTCCTTTCTGGCATCTCCTGTTGAGTGGTGGAGATGTGCTCCTGCCTGGTATGCTCTCTGCTGTGAGTCTTGGATTTTAGCACGGAACCATCCTCTCTGATTTTACATGCAGTTTAGTCTTTGTGCTTAAATCTGTGAGGTGCACCCCCAGAACAATGGTGGGAAGCTGAGCACGGCAATGGCAATGCCTGGCATGGTCAATCCTAAGGGTATCAACAGGTCAATCCTAAGGGTATCAATCCTAAGGGTATACTTTATCCCACTGCACTGGCCAATGAAACCATCACTACCCACTCTTCAACGGACATCCACCCTGCTGCTTGCCAGTGCTCCCTCATCAGACAGATCTATTAACCATGTTTCAGCTGACTGCATGGTCCAGTAACAGCTGGTAGCTTGAGCAGCTGGTAAAGACACAGTCAGAGAGGATACAGAGCAAAACTTTCAGAGTGACATTCCATAAACTGTTCAAGACAGAAAACTTTAGGGAAGAACTGCAATGTAGATCTTGCTTCTTCACATTTTGATCTAAACTCGATTTTATAAATGATCTTCTCAATTCAGACTGCTGGTTGTGGCATCTAAATTAATTATTTATCTTGATTTCTGCTCATTTTGTCTGCTTACTCTTCTTATTTTGGAAGAAGGTTTGTTATCAAATAATTGCAATTTATCTCATTAAGCAGTTTTTTTAATCTCATTTCGATACTATAATATAATCTACCAAATAGATTACTATTTGGTAGTACTCTGAACTACATTAATGCAAATTATAAGCACTGCAGATCTCAAAATGAATACTGAATGTGACTTGTGTATGCTGTGAAACCACAATCAATCAAGCTCTTCTCTAAAAACACAGTCACTACAAACTAATTACTGATATTGGCTGAGAACCATCATCTATATTCTGCATATCAATATGATCTGGGCTTGTGTTATTCTTAATTGTTTCTAATTCATGGATCTGCAGAGCAGTCACAAGCAGATGTTGGAACAGACAACACTGCAAGTTGGTATTTATTTTTCTGCTTTACATATTGTAAAGGCATTATACAGAAAACAGCCTAACCTAATTACATCTTGTGCATCTCTATGCAGCTTGAGCTGTTCTAACAACACCTTAAAAATGGCTCCCATAAATGTACTCTTCTCAGCCTGATATGACCTTTGTCAGGAGGAACATATGTTCACAGAGCAGAAGGGAAGTCTGGGAAACTTATCTTCCTGTTCAAACAAAAAGTCTTTTTGGATCAGAGATAGAAGGATGCTACTTTGCTACACTAATTTCAATAGAAACATTGAGACTGGATGTTTAAAAAAACATACTGAATTGTAGTATAATATGATATTCAACTTGTATATGGTAGTTTTATAAAATTATGTGTAAATCCACCTACAGACAAGTATCTTTTATAAGAAAGCACGTAGTGTCACCTCAGGAGATTTTTCATATACCTGGCAGCACTACTTGGTCTGCTTGAAGGGAAATGGATAGGCTGGTTAGAAGTATTTTTAGGATATGGAAAATGTCATCTTTGGCAGGGATGACTTAGCAGTACACAGAAAGGGAGTAAACTCCATCACAGACTGGGAACACATCCCAGCTCTCCCGTCACGATGGTGGCAGAAGTTTAACAAAGGGCTTTCAGAGGGCCCTTCAACACATCTCCTAAATCTGGTTGCCATGCACAAGGAGAAGAGAGGCTGGCTTGGGTGTAGAAATTCACAGTGCAGGCATGCATTCCCAGCATATATGCAAATGCATGAAATCACATGCTAAGCCTGATTCAACTGAAAGCTTTTGCACAGTCACCCTTAACAGGACATACGTTTTTCATTATAATGTGCATAAAATATTTTAAATCAGTTTGACATGTTTTCAACAGGAAATAAAATAACCACTGGAATGAGGAACATATCTGGGAGGTAACTACTAAACAACTCTGCAGTTCCAGGATAAAAAGCAAAATTTGTCATAAGCTAATCAAATATTTACTAACACACAAGCTGAAACGATTACAAAAACCTAATAGAGTTCAAAGGTTATCTATTGAAAAGAACAGTAAAACCCTATTGAGTGTATTGATCAGTTGCCTACACTGTGTTTTTTACAGTACTAAAGCCAAGGTAGGTCTGAGGGCAAAGCATTTCAAGTTATGACTGCTGTCATTTGCTGGTTTTTTTCCCCAATGGCACTCTTATCATCAAGAAGCACAAATGACAGACAAGAAGCCTGTGCTTTTTCAGTCTATTAATCCTCGTGGGTTTGTGGTCACACTGTATTACGCCAACTCTAGCAAACAGTCACAGCCTGCCCAGATTTCCAAAGCCAACAGCTTCCTATTACTACAGGATTTCAGAAGGGAGGAACAGAGACTTGTTATGAAGAGCCCCAGTATGGAAAAAAAGAGAAGGCTTGTAATACTAATAAAATATGAATAAAACGCAGAATTTTCACCTCTTTAAGTACATTTTACATAACAGTATATATAAGATAGGTTATTATAAAGCAGGTTTACTATTTTGTTATGCTGTTTCAAAGGCGATGTATTGCAAACTCCTTGGGGAAGCCATGTCCACCCTGCAGTGGCTGGAGTCCGATTTATGAAAGGATGCCAAGTCCCCAGCTCCCAAGATGGTTTAAGAAGTGGTGCTCACCCTGTCTGCCACCTCACTTGGGAAATAACTCCCATCAGTCTCAAACAGCAAAGCTTCAAAGTTAAAAGCACTGAATAGCTCAGTGCCTCACTCCACTCTAAAGACCGGAGTGGGTGTTTCGCACTACACCAAGTACATCAGGGTCTACACAAAAGCAGCTCAAGGAAAGCTCTCTTCTGCTGTCTGCTTTACTGAGGAAGAAAGGATCCACTGAGGATTTGCAGGGTCAGATCTAGCTTTGAACTGGGAGGAGGCTGCCCAACAAGTCCCCATCATACTGCACCCAGCAGTAAGAAATAGATGAAGAGATGGGGTTCCTGTCCTCTGAGCTTGTCATGCCCCTCTCCTCCTCCTCCATATAAATGCACCCAATTCAGGATGCCTGCCTGTATTCATTACCCCTTGCTACATGGAGGAATCCAAACAGGCCTGAATTTCCCATAGCATCCACCTCCACAGGGAGACCCTACCCAACGCCTGCACCCAACACACTTGGGGATACTAAACTCCACAACCCAGAGTTTTGGGCAAAGTTGGGCAACCTCTGCCTAAGTTGCTCTTCTGGATGCTGGGTTTTATGTCTTTCAGTTTTGGTTTGTTTATTGGAACTGGGGCTGCACATGCATTTCTCCCAGGCTCTTCCTGAGCTCAGAATCATAACTTTTGGTGAGAACGAAAGCAGAGTGAAGGCATCTAAGACACAGCTTCACCAGGATTTAGATATCTAGGTATAAAAAAAAAAGTAAAATACCTCGGCTTAAACAGAACAAATGTTCAAAATGCCATAGCTTTCTGCAAAGATCTGCTTAGTTGTTTACGCAGTAACCACCAACTTACCCAAAGTCTTTATACCACAATGAAATCAAATATGTGAGATTTACATGACTAAAATAAAGACATTCCCTTAGCTTTTCATGCATATAAATGCAGGTATATAAACACAAGGAATATAGACATATCCACTCAATACTGCTCAAAAAGTATTAAGTAATCACTCTGATGGGAACAAAAAACTTCAGGTAGTAATTTCACCACCAAAAAACAAAATTCAAGAGAACACTGAAACTATTTATGATATGAAGTCAAACATGGCCAGAAAATGGAAAGGTAAAATTTTCTACTTTCTGTTTGAAATGATGCTGTAATTTTGAAAACTGACTAATTTCTTTATTCTTTTAAAAATAGGATAAAAACTTAAAAATCTCCCCAAACACTGTAAATATTTTAGATCGAATATCATCTTTGTTCAGTCTGAAACAAAGATTTTCTTTAATGTTTTGATTTGGCAGAAAACTCTCAAATCAGTTATTTGCATGGCTCAACTTTGAACATAAGATGTCAGACAAAAAAGAAATAAGAGTTGTAAAGGAAAATAGAAAAGGAAATAATCTATCAATTCTTGAGTAAACATTGCTCAGAAAACAGTTTAAATCCCAAGATTCTCATTAAAAAGGCATTAATAACCTGGAGGAATTCCAAAAAAGCTCCACAATAATGATAACAGGATTACAGGTCACTGTTTATGAAGGGAGATTAAGGGAATGCAATTCGTGCATTCTAAGATAAAAATAAATACTGGCAACACTGTTTATCATGGGGAGGAGGAATACAGCTGGAAAACTGTAAAGAAAACCATGTAAGAGTAACACAGGATTTTGGCTGTGATGGGTGTTATTTCATGGAAAATTACTTGAAATAAAAACTGATGTTTGGTGGGAGTTGTGCATAGTAAAATGTAGCTGGAGGAGGCTCAGAATACTTCAACCAAGGAATCAGAAAGCTATTTTAAACATTGGCATAAATAATACAGATTGTAATTTAAAGGCAGAGCACAAAAAATATGTCCTAAGGGAAGACTCGTAATGGTCTCTTTCATATGCATGGTATTTCTTTCTGTGGAGGTGAAGGAGGATGAAAACCACAGAAAACAGCCAGAAGGAGCAGAAAATAAATACACAAATTGCAAAGCATGTTCTAGCTTGACCTCACACGTATTTCAAAACAAATACTTAACAGTGTGCAGTGTGTACAGCATCGTTTTCTCTTTGTTTATATTCCATTCTGGATTAGCAAAGGAGAGAAAAAAACGTGCTTGAATACACAGAAAGAAAACTGACTAAAGATCACAGTTATTGCCATCTTCCATACCTGTCTCAACGCTGACGTCTAAACCCCAGTGCCCTTCTTACGCCAGGCACTCAGCCATCTTTTCTAGATGCAGGAGCACATCCCCACAATTCCCAGGAGGTTTCTCTATTAAAAGGCATTTGGAGCAAAAAGATGAATTGGCACGCACAGGTTTCACCCTGTTCAACATCCCGGTCACTCCCTACAAAAGTCCCATATCCACATCCCCTACTCACTCCGATACGCAGTTTAAGCCGTGCTCTCTCACGGACTAAACTCCAGGTTGCAGGCATCCTCAGGCGAGAATCTCCCTTTGCCAGTCGCTGTCCCAATTTCTCTACATTTGGAGTGGTATTGGGACAATTAACAGGCCAGAGAGAGAGACAGGAAGGAGTTACGGTTTGCCTGCTGGGAACTCTGCTTCAAACTACCAATAAAATAGTTATTAAATTACACAAAGTGGAGCAGCTTCCCTGAGAGCAGACTCCCTGCATCTCCTCAGCCTGCCCAGCAGCCCTGTACTAGGGCACTCTTCTTCTTTGTGCTCAAGTCCATCCTCCCAAACAAACGCAAACAGATCTAAACAGAAGGTTTTTTTCACTTTACTGAACTAAGTTACAGGGATCTCCTTTTATTTTTCTTTTTCATTAGTTAGGAGATAAGTACCTAACTGCAGAAGATTCGTGCCTAAGACCCTGAACTGCAGGTAGGCTGTGTCACCAGGGCACAGCTGGGCAGGTCATTATCTAGGACAGGTGGAATTTAGGCTTTCACCTTATACTTGCCAATTCCTTGTTTTCAACTGTCTGGCTTCTTTTGTGGATCCTCTGTTGGCACTGTAAGATCAGAGCACCTGCTGCAGCCTGGGTGTCTTCTGAACAAAAGGAGATACTGTCTTGAGAGGCCACAGTCCAACCACTAATTTGCCTACATCTTTACTAAGCAACATTTAAATCGATTTTTTAGAAGGGGATGTATTATAACATTTGTGACACAGAAGTAAAAGATTGTTTTTCTAGGCCACTTCAATTTAACGGGAACTGTAGATTTGGGTTCAAAACCACGAAACACTGGAAAGTCAAAACACTCCTCATAGCTGTCACTTTGCTTATTCTCTTTGAAAGACATAATTGGCTATTTGAAAATATTTTCTACACCAATTCAAGCAAATTTGTTTATATTAAAAGTTTAAATATAAAATAGATATAAATCCAAACAAAAAAATAGTGCTGTGCTAATAGTTTTTACCTAACTTTCTAAACATCTTTTGCTCAAAAATATGTTATAATTACATTCCAGTACTACGTCCCAGAAGTTACAAAGCACTTTCTCACTTCAGTGCAATTTAGTTAGCTTATATCCTAAAAAAAATTAATTCCTGTGATTTCATAGTGCAACACGAAATAAGAATCTATCTGTGCATTTCTAGAAACCTTGGGCATCGATCTTCAGTAACAGGACAAACAGAGAGTGCCTAGGCTTATCAAGGATTAACAGAAGACGAAAAGGCAACTAATTAGACCTACTTGAAGATCCATGCTTGACTTTCAAATGCAAACTTTCTTCTGCAAATGAATGTCTAAGACTAACTTTCTTTAAAAAAAAAGAAAAATAATAAAATAAAAATAAGAGAGACAGAGACTATATTTGGCTGCAATAAGGGTGAACAGCAGAGTTGTCAGAAACCTGATGACGAAACAGGAGACGGGTGTGGGATTCATCTTATGAAATGTGGATGTCTCTAACGCAGACACCCACATTCAAGCCTTGGTTCCATTTTCAGTCAATGGAGAGTTGACCCAATATAACCACTGTGCTCAAGGTACTATTTATCTTATCGTAAAGAAAATGCTTATATATTTGGTCAGAAAGACAACACATCCACACATTCGGTTCACTAATTTTATTTGTGCAGACACAGACAATTGCATCTACATTACAGATATAGAATTGGGGTCAGATAAATTACAGGTCAGCTCTGCTCTATCCAGCTTGGCTCAAGACTGTGAATTCACATCTCCCTCATGTAAAAAACAGCCCCGTAACCTTCAGAGCAAGTGAAATGGCAGATTCACCTGTTAAAGCTCTTCCACATCCTGTGAGCAAATGGACCAGTCACTGGACCACAGAAAGAGTGCCAGTCCTCATCTGCAGCCCACAGCTTCTAAAGGTTGTCTAAGGAGAACTGTAGATTCAAATCTCACCTCTTCTGGATCCCAAGTACCAAGGGATTTATGCTAGACAGAGAAGCTCCAACAGTAACTACTGTCTGCACTGAGTCTATTGACCCAACTGGAGGGAACAATCCAAAATTGCCAATGGCAACAAGTCTGCATGGGACAGGGCTGGGATATGCAAAAGACAAAACATCCAGCAATGGCTACCATCCTACCACCATCCATCAAGCCTCAGAGCACCAACTGCTACAACACACCAAACCTTCACAGGGTAGCACCCCTCCTTGTTCAATTCTTGGAGACAAGCTTTGAGGATAGCACAGTCTTTAACCCATGCATGGCATCATTACTCCTGGAGGGCAAGATTTTCATCTCCTTGTGAAGCACATTCAGGTCCTCCAGTACCCATGACAACCGAGTCTTTAGTACCTCCCTGTGCTAGCAGGTCAAGTAAGCAAATCTACACTGCTCCATAGCAACAGCCATGAAATTAATGCGGATCCCATCAGTAAAATATGCAGGAGGGCTCAGTGCATACAGAATTATTACCCAGAAACACTTTTATGTAAGAAAATCATCAGTAGTTGTTTTTGTAGGCTCAAAAGAAAAGGTGAAGATATGGAAGAAAAGCAAAAAGGAACAGGTTTGAAAACTGCCACAACTGTATTTGTATGACTCCTAGTAAAGATCTCAGAAACTTTATAATCCCAAATAAAATTATAAATTTCACATATAAGAAAGGGAGAAGAGAGATTGAAACTGTACAGGAAATAAGTGTTGTGCACTATTGCATCTGAATGTCAGGATGTTTATGTTGTTTGCTGTCAGGTGTGGGACAGAATTAAAGCATCTGAACCATATGCTTACGTGACACACGCTTGAGCGCTTCCTCCCTTTTTATCTCCATGATGACATTTTAAAAAATGAGATGTAAAGCCTTCAAGAAGCCATAAAATTGACCACTGTGTATCTTCTTTTTGCCAAATACTAAGCTGCTCAAAAAGCTAATTCTCAGGTTAAAGCCATTCTCACCACATTTATATTACTCAGGGAACTTGGGCTTCTGTTCTTTCCTTTTTCACTTTCTAGCTCCTCTGCATCCCTCAGGGAATGTATAGTTTACACTTTTCAATAAACAGGGGCACATCAACAGATTCCTTATTATTAATTGAAATACTTTAAGGAATTATAAAACAAATGAATATGTGGAAAACTTACAGTCATAGGCAAGACACTATAATTTTTATCTGTTTAACTTGGTCCATCTTCAGAACACTCTTTTGCTCTATGACCAATTCTTTAAAGTCCAGTGAAACAGGTGTAGCTCATTTCCTAATTTCAGTATTCTTATGCAGATGAAACCAGACACATATTTAACTATCTGACTATTCTCAGAACAGAAGCACAAGCCTTCCCTTCTTCACTGCATAAGCAAAGTTATGACTGATTGCAGGACAGCGTGGTGTACTCTGTTTAAATGCTGCATTTGAAACCAGGTTAAATGTTCTTTGATATATCCTTGTTCTTTATTGTCCCTCCCCCAGAAAAGGTGCAGTCTTGGAACGCAGGTTATAAAGCACTGCTAAATAAGTGACAGCAGAAAGAGAAATACATTGCAGAGGTCACCAGTCTTTTCATCACTTTCACCTTTGTGTGATCCTGCTTTTAAAATGCAGAACGTCAAGTTTTTTCAGTGATCACTCAATGCAGATTGCTATCTCCAAATACAGGTTTTCTCGTAGGGTTTTGGGGGTTTTGTTGTTCTCTTGTTTGTTTTTTTTTAAAACAGCCAAGCAATGTTATTTTGCCTTAGAATATATAGTACACCAGCAGCATTTTAAAAAGTATTTTAACATATTAAGGTTTAACACGGTAGAAGCATTGACCAGTAGTTATAAAGAACAATGAATCTATTTGCATGCCATAGGATCTACTCAAGTTAGCACATTCTGTGACTTGTTTTTTGTATTCTGTACCTTTGTTTCTGAACAATGGGGACTTCAGTGCTATTATTTTTCCCACTACTTGCAGAGAATGAACAAAAGCCATGTAAATACAAGGCAATGTTCTTGGATAAATGTACCAGTAAAAGATGTATTTCTAGTATTTTATAGCCCTTCTCCAGATAAACAGTCTTATCATTGCATCTTTCTGCAATCAGACAGCTGACGTTCTTGAGAGTGAAGTATATTTCCAGAATTACCTCTACCACAATCCTCTAGCCAAACTTCTACACCAACTAATTTGTTTTTAAGTGAAGCACACACATATATATCAGAGTCAGACGCTATTATTCTGACACGGTCATACTGAAGAGAGGGAGTGAGCTGACAAAAGATCTGTAAAATCATACAGCAAGATGCCAGTTAATGTAACCTAAATCAGAGATTTTATGTTTTGTTTTTAAAACAACCAAAGTAATTCTGCCTTTAGAATACAGATACATATGAAAGTAGAGCAGCAATATGGATAAATTTGTCTGTTAATTTTACACCAATGTATTAACAATGGTCTTTGCTTACACAGAGTGCGCCCTGGAATAAGTTTTTGCACATTTAGTATCCTGGGACTCTAAACCCCACATACCAGACAATACAAAAAAAAATCAGCAGGAAGAGCATTACCTTTTAACAGTTAGACATTTTTAACAGCTAAACATAATTTGCTGCTAACACCTGCATTTCCTCTTTAGTCTGTTTGGCTTATTTAGCACTAACTGTAATATTCCCCAATGCCCAGAGTCATTTCTCTTGCTGCATTTTTCTTCCTCTACAATCAGCTCCAATGCTGATTCAAGCAGCAACTGCACCTACTCAGTATTCACAGCCAACTCAAGGCCAGTACAGTCTGCTCCACCTGTCTCTCCTACAACTCCTCATAGACCTAAAGCCTTTGAAGAATAATGTGCACAGACTGGGACATCCTAAACCAAGGCTCATTCACTCATGACTTGACAAATTAACCATCAAAAAATAGAGGAGACCATACTGGCAACACATGCTGAGTACAGCATTACTTACTATGGTTCAAAATTAAACGACATTTTTCATTGAATAGTGATCCTTAAAAGTTACTTTTTCTATTCTTTAATGTCTATGAACTCATGGTAAGTGAAATTGCAACACTCAGACAGGAAAGACAGGGCAGGAAAAGCATGAATTGTGCCTTGCAACTACTTCACTATAGATCTGGGTGATGCACTATTTAAAGGAAAGAAAGCCCAGACAACACAGATCCACAGAATGGCTGCGGGTGGAAGAGACCTCTTGAGACCACCTAGTCCAATTGCTTCCTCAAGCAGGTCTGGCTGAAGCAGGCTGCTCAGGACTGTGTTGAGTTCTGAGTTCCTCCATGGATGGAGACTCCACCCACAACTTCCTTAGGCAACCTGTGCCACTGTCTGACCACTGCCACAGTAAAAAAGGGGGTTCTTTTGATCTTATGGAATTTCACGTTCCTTAATTTCCGCTCATTGCCTATTGCCCAATAAACATGTGTTCTGTGTGATGAAAGCCTCTGAGATTTGCCCATTAATTTGAGCAGACCAAAGTCTTGATGCCCGAGTTCTCAATGAATGCAATCAATCCATATAAACCAAAATGTTAGTTTTAGTCAGATTCAGTAATAGATGGCCAGATGTTTTATCATCATTAGAGAAGAATAACTTTCCTATTTAGTGTGCTGCTACGTGAAATGTTCACTACTAAACCAAAACATGAATGACAGACAGGCAATCTTTGGAAGTTTTGGGAGCTGACCCTAATTGTGGCTCACTTAGGTCTCTTTTCATGCAGGCATTTTAAAAGTTATTGACACAACTCTTGCCCAGGATTCCCTTCATTTATCCACATCTTTGGAAGTTTATCACTACTTTGCAGCTTGCAGAGCCAGATTTTGAATCCTTGCACTAAACATTCTAATGGAAGTCAAAAAAGGAGATGAAAAGGACTCTCAAAGAAAGCCAAACATTTCCCAATATTCTCAACAAGATGTGCACATGAGCTGCAGGAATACAGAACAGATCTTTGCAGGAGGAGGATGTGAATAAGTAGAAGAGTTTATGCCCCTGTTTATTCATTAACAGAAACTGTAGGATTCAGCACAGCATCTTGATACAAAACTAAGACCAGTGTTAATTAAGCTATTATGCATTCTTGTGAGGGCATTTTCTGCAATACATTTTCCATTGCTTTTAATATGGCATAAAAAAATTGCATCCAAAAGAAGAAACAACTTCTAAAAATATGAAATTAAAAGGCTTGTGACTTTCTCCTGGGTTGGCTGTTATGTGTCTTCCTTAACGTTCCTGTCTTCTTCATCCCTTCCTGGGAAAGTAGGCACAGATTTTAAGCCGAATTAATCTATAACACTGCTATGACTGGGATTTAATACACAATAAAAAACATTACTAACTATACCAAATGAATAATTTCTTCATGATTATAAATCTTTCAGAGCTTTAGCAAGAGGCAGAGATAATGCATCCCAGGATGAAGTCAGGTTCACTATGCAAACAACATAAATTATGAATCATATCCAAATCCAGTTTGTTAATACTTCATGCGGTGAAGATGACTTAGATCTGTATAACAATGCCTTAGCTATGTTGTATTTCATGTTTTGAAGTCTAGAAAAGAAAGATGAAGCGATATCGCTAGAGCGGCAGCAAAGTACTGGAGCTTGGGAACAGCCTAAAAACATCCTCGGGTTCATTCTCAGTGCTATCCCACTCTGACATTTCCTGAATTATCTAAATATTTGTGTGAGTGATACTTCTAAGATTCAGCATGTTCCAAGAAAACAATCTTGGAAAGAGATAAATTTTCAGCTAAATTACAGGCATTTTGAAGGTGCACACTGACTGATGTACTCGCCTGCAAAAACGTAGTGCAGGACAGAGTCTGTGAAAGATAGTGGTCGGCTGGATTTTTGTCTCTCATGTCTTGCTCATGCTATGTAGTCATTATGACAAGACACTTCAGATGGATACGAAGTAGAGATTATCTCCATAAATCAGTAACGGCTTTTAGTAGAGAGAAAGATGTTATGCACAACTCTTTTTGCGCTGTAGTTTGAGGTATCCAGCTGTATGCAGAACTAAGTTATGTATAACAAAGACACATTGCTGTTATTCTCCTCCCACGTCCTACTTCCCTTCTACTGCTCCCTTGTTACTGTCTGCTTATTTTGCTATATGACAATGCTTCCTCTCTGCAGAAGGGCTAGATCTTCCCAAATGAGTCATCAGAAACTCATGCACAAGTAGGGAAGGGACTGGATCTACCTGAAGTGATAGCAGTGGAAGAGAATCACAGTAATCCCTGTGGCCACCAGTGAGCAAAACGAACCCAGCTGTCCCCTGGTGTGCTTCCCATTTCAGGAATGTCCCCCTGCTGTGTCATCTCTCACACTGACTACAATGAAGTTTTTAACAACTTTCCACTAGAAGAGGTATTTGGCAGGAGAAACTTAGAAGTACTCTGTAAATCAGAGCCAGTTCCTGCTTTAAGAGTTTTGACAGATCTCAGAAGAGATATGCTTGAACTCTAGAGACAAACTTTCTAACCTTAGAGATCAATCAATGCAGAGGTACAAACAGCTACAGAAAATGGCCTACAAGAATAAAACCATGTTACGAGGAACCTGAAAAGATGACAAATAAAAGCTTCAAATGAATGGATGAGGATGTCAATACATCTGTCTGCCCAAATAAGAGCATTAAAGGCAGCTCTATAAGCACTAACTAATAAAGCAGGTTGCTTTTGACTCTTCTGTGTTGATGTTTTTTCCCACCTGAAGCATATTAAAAATTCTACTCAGCGTGCCTTTCTCTCCCTCTTTCAGCCCTTCCACTTACATTCTTGCAGTCTTACTGACTCTTGTACTCATTTTCAAATTTTGCTGAAATTGCTCAGGAAATTCAAAATAGTTTAGTGTTGATGAGATAAGAAAGGAGACACAGGCAAACAGGTCAAATGATTACAAAAGCCTAATATCTGAAAGAAACGTAGTTTAAAAAACATAGTTTCAAAAATACTTAAACTAAGTTGAGAGATTTGAAACAATACCATCAAGTAAAAAGAAAATGACTTCTGACTATTACTGTAAAAGGCTATTAACTCAGTATTACAGGTCAGTTTAAGTGTAATCAAAATCAATGCAGTAATTTATTGAAACGAGTGCATAATTCTTTTCCACATGTATAGGATTCTTCAGTACAATAACCTTTCAAAATCCTTTATCCACGTTTTCCTAAGCTATATCCATATTCACAAACAAAATCATTGTGATAGCCATGGGTGCAGATTTGACTGTCATATACCATATCCACTGAATTCTACCTGCATTAGATTCCTTGCTTTTAATGCAACAGAAAACAAACCTTGAAAAAAATATTATTTGAGGAGCTTTGCAGGCACAGTGGTAAATCAGATTTAAGCGCCTCTACAATGACCAAGCCAGTGAAGATTTTTTGCAACAGATTCTCGACTGTTTCTGGATTAAATACGGTGCTGGTAAATCTAAGCTGGCTCCTGGTAAAAGTATCTAAATTGTTTCCAGAGGTAAAATGACTCTGGAAACAGTATAGATAGGAAGTACCTGAGCTCATAAATTATGTCAGTTCTGTAGCCGGCTCTGTAAATGGTCAAACCCCTCTCTGTCTCCATTATTAATTAACAGCACAAATATCCTGACCATTTGTAATCAAGAACTAGCCTGTACATGAATCACCACAAAAAAATATATTTACTCATTAAAATTACAGCAACTAATGACACACCAGGATATTTAGTCTTGGATATGTGACAAGCAAGTGCTGATTTAGTTGGTGGTCGGAGGTGGCCTATTAGCCTGAGGCAACTGGAGACATGTTCTTGATTCAGCTATTACATCTGCCTGACTTCCACACTTAGGCTGCCCATTATCTTTCATTGGTTTGACAGGTTGCATCCCCAGTGCTATCACAGCCTGGCAGAGTAAACTTTAGACAGGATCCAATGATAAATCTAACAACATCGGAAGACCGTAATTCCTTGCTTTGACAGTAAGAGTCATTTATCTTTGGCCAGTGAAATATGTGTGCAATTACCATGAAACAGGATGAAATCCATTTCAGTTGTTATTTGACATCACCATCAAGCCTCATAAAAGAAAGCGAATATGTCAATTAATTTTATTTCCATGAAAAAGCTAATACCAGTAGTGTTTTCAAGTCTTGCAGGTGGCTCCATAGAAAGAATTCAATTATTTTTTATATTTACTATTAGCATATAGTGGTATCACAGGCAGCACAACACAATGTATGTAGGCACCTGCAGATGTACTAGTAAATTAGAAAGTGTAATTAAAGAAATGAAAGGAACTATACTGTACTCACCAGGCTTTACAAGGCTTGTCTTTGTCTCCTTCTTATATCGAGCCAGCTGCTGGTTCCCTTCACTTATTGTCCCTGGACTGAATTTCTTCCTGGAGAAATCTCCATCGCTACCAGTGCAAAAACTGATTGGACTGTTTCCAGCATCAGAAGGAGTCTTAACTGGAGATACTGACTGGCTACTAGGACAGCCAGTGTCATCTGAAGAGAAAAGGGAAAATATCAAAATTTCTCACTAATAAGTAAACAAATGTTAGCAGAATTAAAAAAAAAAAGTTTACAGTCAGTTACACAATAAGCACTACCTCGGCTCTGAGAACAGGTGACTAGCTATTAGTTTCTCCCATTTTGTGAAGAAATCTTGAATATCTTATGGCAGACTAAAATGGCAACTGCTTGTTTCATTAAGTCTAACAAAATACAAAATCAGGGGCTGCATAATGAAATTATAAATTAGCTAGGTTAGGGAATATTACAGCATGGATACATGCACCTAAGGCATGTAGAGCACATTGGATAAAACCAAGTACGGGCCACATGCTCTCCTTCAAGATATGCTCCTATCTGAACAACAAGAGAATGACCTACAGCCCATATGCACAAAGTCAGGATTTTTATTTAACTGGAATTAATAAAAGTTTCTCAAAATTGTTTTTCCTTTTAAAGCAACCATGATCACAGAGCTCTTCCATTCTTGACAGGTGTCTGTGAGGTGCCTAACACTCAAGAGGGTGTGTTATACACAGACTGCTTTTGTTTAAAGCCAAATTCCCCTGAGGGCACACCAGCGCTCTATGGCATCAGCAGTCACCTCAGGAACACTTACATTCCTGACCTTCAGGAATACAAACACTCCAGCACTTAACAATTAGGTGCAAAGTAAGAATTTTGAGTCCAGGTGAAATACACATATCAAAAAACCCCTCCATCTAATCACATCTCCTGTAATCTTGAGTAATAATGGATCCTCTAAAAGTCATGGTTGTTTTAGAGATACACAACAAAAACAAACAGGTAACTCCGACACTGGGAAGACTTACTCTCCTGGAGGAATGTGATTGCTTGTTGTCTCTCAGGACAAAATAAAAGCTGTCATCTTAATTATGCAATTGCAATCTACTCCCTGTGCATTATCTTCATCTAACGTGAAACTCAAAGGAGTACCTGCAACTGAGCCAAATAATTTGCACGGCCATATTGCACCTAACACTTTCACCTTCTTCACAATTTAGGTCAAGCCTGATGTTGCAATGAGCTTTGCACAGGCAGGTGGTTTAAAAAGTCAATATATGACTGTGCATTTATGAGGCAAAACAGGCTCCCAGTACTATCTAACCCCCTCCCTGCCTGCCTCCCCTCCACAGGGAAGAGCAGCTTTTGGTATTGTTAACTATTGCTCCCTTCAGTACAGTAAAACAACATCATCCTTTCACGTGAACCAGTTTTCCTGCATGCCTGGCTAGTTTCCCTGCCCTCACCTATTTGTTCCAGTGTCCTGCTTCTTGTTTCTCCATGTCCAGCCTCCAGTGCTGAGCAAGGTACCTCAAAGTGCTGACCACCCAAAGAGCGCTCTACGCACGAGCACGTAACAGCATCCTGACGTGTTGCTGCCCAGGCCTCTGCAAACTGCCAGACACGCCAAGCCACAGGGACAGCCCAGCCTACTGCAAAGCACCTAATACAGCCTAATTAAGCCTACAAGCATCTCCTTTTTCCGTTTTCCTCCTGCCTTCTGCAAAGCAGAATCAGTTCCTAGAAAAATAACAGGAAAAACAAGACCACTAATAAGGTTCTAAGCCCGTCCTCATGTTCACCCTGACTAAAGCAGGATTGTTGCCCATATGACTTCAGTTTACTTTTTATGCTTTCCATTCTCATACACATCACAATGTAACTCAATACATATAAGAGAGAAAGCAGCAATTTCCTCCCATTTCCTTTTATCAAAGGTTCAGAGTCCCTTCTGCAGGGTGAATGAATGCTGCCTTACAGGGCAGGCAATCAGTGTGGCTGAGCAAGCTTCTGAATTGCATTTAAGTAGCTCCTTTAGCATCTTCTCTTTAGAAGCACACAAAAATTTATAATCATATAGATTCAGAAAAAAATGTGCAGGTTCATTAATTTTATTTTTAATTATTACCTTCCCACTTAGGTGTTCCTCTCTGTAGCATTATTTTCAAAACAGTGTTTTCAAAAATACGACAACAAGCCCGTGACTTCATCTCTCCACCAGTAAAATCACTGCAATACCTGGACAGGTTCTGCAGACCTCACAGATGTTTTATATGGGAAACTTTATGTACAAATAACTCCCAAAGCTATAGAGATGCTATCTGGATGACCTCAGGAGCTGATAAAACCTTTAAACAATCAAATAACTAAATTACAGTGTTGCATTAAGAATTAGGGCATTAAAAAACCCAAATAAGTTAAACTAACTGCAATAAGGAAAGGGATAGCTAAACAAAGGATACAAAAAAAGAATAAAAAATAAATATTTTCATTACCACCCCTCCCAAACTGCCTCTGATATCATGCTGGTGACACTGTATGATCAATTTATGTCATACCTACATATCCTCGTTTTATCCTAAAGGATTTTGGCTTTCATTGCAACAGGGAACAAAGGGAATGAAAAAACAATAGCTCTTTTCTTCTCATACCTTTTGTGATCTTTAGACAAATCAATAACTAGGTGAGTATTCCCGCTCCAGATGAAGTAAATGAATGATTTTATTGTACTCTCTCTCCACTGGTTATTCGTAATTTTTTAATGTAATGTGTAACTATTACTTCTACCCAGTATTAGCCAGAAATGTGAATAAAATTATAAATTTTCCAAATCTAGGGCAAGCTGCAGAGAAACATTTTTCTGTGTCAGCTTTTTGCAGTGCCTTTTGAAGAATCAAAATGTTTACTACCACAGAAAGGAACAGCTGCATACAAAGTGCTGGTGCTTGCCACCAAAGATAAGCAAAGCTCTGCCATACACTAGCGGGGTAAACCTTCCAGCCAGTCTGCAACTCATGGTTCTGGCACAAGGAAAAGTCCTGGTGAACACTGAGGAGCTATTCAGCTGCTTGGTGCAAGCCAAATTGTCTTTGTTCTTCCCTGCTATCAAAGCCTTAAAGGGCTTGAAATCCCTGCATAAGAGCATCAGACCCTCCCACAGACCCTGACGTTGCATCAAGCTGATGTCCCCGCTGTTCCGCAGACAGTCTGACCATCTGTTCTGCTCATGACTACAGTGAACACCTCTGCTCCTTGTCCACAACAGGAAGGATGCAACTGCGGCAGTGTGGATTCAGTATTTCCTGTGAGCACTTCCAAAACCCTGCTGATAACTCTGACAGAAAGAGGGGAACACCTCCACCTGCCCAGAAAGGGGCCAAGACAAGAAATCTGTCTCCAAAATGGGCAATGGAGCCGACAAGCCCACAACAGAATTCACTTTCTGCTGAAGACATGGTGTTTTCAGCAAGTTCAGTTAAGGTTTCAGTCCTATAACTCAGCAAGACTTCTGCTGCAGCAAGGATTTCAGGTCCAGATTTCCCAGGAATAAAGACAGACCTGATTTACCTCCTCAGGGATGTGAACATCAGGACGATAGAAGAGAGAAAACACTGGTAAATACTGTTGTGCGTGCCCATAGTTCTGATCTTGCCTGTATTATTTACTTGCACAAGAGGGAAAACCATATAAATTTATAACACACTACTTTCATTGCTTTCTTATCAATATTCGTGGTGTCTGGTTTTCACAGCGGCCTCCTAAAAGCATTTTGGGAGTAGACCTTCCCTTTGAATATCAGCTGGATTTCATCACTGAAACTCTACGTCCAATCCCTCTCCCATATCAGACACGCCTGCCAAGTTTCAAATCCAAGTATGCGATAGTGTCTCCTCAAAAAAACAATCAGGGAGGTTGCTCAGAGCAGTCTGACATTTGCATGCATTAACTTTCAAATCGTCATGTCAAAGCATAAATGACAGTGTTAAATATAATAATACTCATTAAATTGACAAAAATATTGTTTTTGTAGACTTTAAGGCCATAATTTTGACCTGATAATTTTCTCTGATTTTCTGTGAACAGAAATTTTAGAAGATTGACTGGAATATGCCTTACAGCTTTCTTTAGAAAAAAAATATTGCTTCAAGAAATACTGAATTTAAATTCTCCTTATATAATTGAACCAAATAATTAATGATGTTTTCGCTGAGGAACCACTGGCTTACTTTTTACCCCTACTCCTAGCTGCCAGAGCTAGTCATGCACTTTCTTGAGTCTGAACAGTTCATCACCTACCCAATCCCTTGTTGACTGTCCCACTTTCATCTCCTTGTAAGGTTTCCTTGATCAACATTCAGGCCGTACATACTCTCTATTTCCACTAAGAAAGCTGGATTCCAGAATTAAACATGAGCCTCTAATGAACTTTTACCCATTTAGTGTATCAAAGCAAAAACTGTTCCCTGACTTATTCTGATGGTTCCCTTTCTGTTCATCCTAGGTTCTGTCAGTCCAGGTATCCATGGCTCTGCCAGGATGGCATACCACGAGTTGGCTATTGGCAGTGAACCACCAAGGATTTTTGAGAATTTTTCAGGATAATCTCTCAATCTGCTTGTTTGTTCCATATTTTTTGACCCCCTATGTGCTACTTTGGTGTTATAGTCTTGACAACTCTTCTAGTACAGAGGTGTTTAATGCATTAATGAAAGTTGCTGACAGACATCAAAGGGAATGTATCACCTAGCTTCCACATGCTAAGGCTCCTTGTTTTAAATGTAGAGAAAGAGGCTCCTCTGGAAGATGAGTCAGAACAAAAGCCCAATTTTGGCTTTTCCAGTCATCCCACCTCTTTGAGTCACTATCTGAGGATCCCACCTCTTCCCATTGACTAGCACAAACTGTGTTCTGACTTCAGCAGCTGAAAACCAGTGAGGTGTAAGGGCTCAGCGCCCACTCAGGAAACACTGTTAAAAGGAGATTCACAACATCATTCTGGAACAACTGGGCAATGAAACAGACCACAGTAAAAGCAGCAGGATGAAACATAATAGTGTAAAGTCAGTAGTAGACAAAGAAAGACAGAGGTAGAGTCTATTCACATGCACATCATTAGGTTCTTAATAGGTTCTCTCACCAGACACTGAACAGCCCTCTGGAGGCACCCTCAGCTGCCCAGCAACAATTTAGGCAACATAGCTTCAGGTAAGAAGTATGGATATCCTCCTCACCTCTTATTTGTACTAAAGCACTTAAATTTTACTGCAGCCATTCCAGTAGGTGATTTCATGTACTCTACAACATTAGTCATTTGCTACAAACTATTTGTTACCTGCAAATCGAAGTCACACAGACTGTTTAAAAAAATATCTAATAACTTCACTAGAAGTAGAGTCCTAAAAATGCTACTAGTTTTGGTCCTTCTGATGAATTCTAAACTCATTTTACAGCTATTTTTAAGATCTGTTTGGGTTGGTATTTAATAAACTCAATCTAAATTGTGAGTCAAATGTCTTAATATAAGTCAAGCACACTAAAGCAAAGCAGAAGAGCAACCAAAAGTATAGCCCTGTCAAAAAAAGAGAGGAGGCCCTTATACAAAATCCTGCTAAGCAAATTAATTCCACATTTAATCTCTGTGGCTCTGCAGATGGAACTTGAATTAACTATGCTCCATTTTACATACGAACAAAGGCAGGCTGGCAGCTCCACCACTACCTGAGGTCACCTAGAGAGATAGTGCAAACTCTTGTCCTTGAAGGTTTTCTAGATTCAGACAGCCAAAGTCATGACTGATTTGATGCAGTGCTGGAAACAGTCTGCTTCAAAAAGGACGCTGGATGAAATGATCTCCAGAGGTCCCGTATTACCTATGTGTTTAGGATCATACTATTCTTTTATATTTGTAAGATATTTCACAGTTGGGAACAACCCTGTTTTTCCTAGTCCATCTTTCAAGTTGGAACTATTGATTTTAATGTTGTATTCATAAAATCTAATCCAGTAATGGAATAACCGGATTACCTTCAACACCTTTTGCTTGTTGCTGTGGTTCCTATCATTAATATATAGGTAATTTTTACACCTGTTCCTCATCAGCCTTTGAACCTTGCTCCCATCACAAGAGGCTGACCAAGACGGGTTACTACTGAAAATTTAGTATGGAAGATGCTCACTGATTGTGGCAAAAAGGTCCTCTCTGCTCACTCACAGCATGTCACAGAAGTTGATAAGCTAGTTTATATAGAAAAGGAAGAGGAAGGTGGAAGAAGATGGACTGACCCACTCCTAAAGCTTGAACATCTAGTCACATGCAATATTTCCAAGAAACACGGGTATCAGCTCTTGACATCTGACTGTACAATAGCTAAGTTACACTGAAGCAGCAAATTTTAATTGAATTTGGCAGCAGATTTCTTTATCTTCCTTCTATTTGAACATTTCACTAATGAGCAAGACTGATGTGAGTTCTGGGAAATGATCGGAAAAAATGACTTTATAATTGTGGTTTATTGGCTTTGTCATTCCATTTATAGCACCACTAACGGTATTAGTATTGCAGAACAAAAGCATCAAGGTTTACTAATAATATCAATAGAAATAGCACTGTTACTAGGAGAGTGCTGTGGTCAGGAATAGCACAGTTCCTAGAGTTTTGATATCACTACACAGATAAAATTTGGGCAAGGGGTTTAAGATGATGACTGAAAATCTATTTGAAAATTTTAAAGAAAAGTTTTAACTAAAGGTCAGGAGAGGAAAGAGTCTGAATAAAAGAGACAAGGGGGTAAGTGGGGTGTTTTGAATGTTAAGTGGGGGGATTTTTAAGCACTTTAGTAGATGTTACGAATCTTTCCTGAGGCCAATAGCTGAAAGTGGAGCTACTGCTACCTCCAGTGGGCAAGCCTTGACTATATCAAGTGTAAGAAATACTACTCATTTCGTATCAGCATTAGGTGAAATGTACGTATATTCAGATGGATTTCTGTGTGCTAGGTTTTACCTGCTTAATTCACTTAAGCAGCAAAGGAAGAAATTATAAATAGTCTATCCAGTTTTTCTACAAAAACCTCTTTTTCTATAAAAACGTACAACAGACCACATACAGAAATTTGTACCCATTCCTCAAATGGTATAACATGTTATATTCCTTCATTCTCATATTGATCTTCCTCCACAACTAAGACTGTACGACTGCGATCCTCACAACTTCACCATCACCTTGTAACATTGTACTGTTTACCTTCTAATAATGGATGGAAAACTCATGTATTTTATCCATTGTTGCTTTATATGTGGGGTTTTTTTGTTTCTTTTTTTTTAATTGCCACCAAACCCACACTGGCATTTAGCATTACCACAGAGGACACTTACTGTATTTGCTGACACATATATATCAAAACACTGTTCCAAAACTGCAAGGGCATATATTAACCTTGTAAATGTAGGGTTAAAACATGCCATGTAGAATTTCTTTTAAAACATCAAGATTCTCCTTTAATACAAAATAAATCAAAGACTTCTGAATGAACTTTCATTCATGCTACAAGTTGTGACATTCTTCAATACGCATGACAATATTCAACTCAATAGAAAACTGAAAAAAAAAGCACTTTAAAAGTATTAGATTAAGAAATGGTGGTGAAGAAAATACATGATATAATTTAGAATTCAGTCCATAGTACATAGCAAGCTGAGACAAAGAGGGTGGTAGAAAGGGGAGAGGTACTGACTGTACTCAGGGTACCATCCAAAATGTGCCAGAGACAACAGGAACTCTTCTACTGACCTCAGGAGGCTCTGGGTGAGGCTTTAAAAGTTCACAGCGCTGACAGATACATAAAAAAGGTGACAATAAACATTCAAAAGGTCAAATATTTTGGCTTCCAGATGTTGTTGTGTGGCATAGGAAGAAAAGGATCGTTACTTAGTAAGACAGAATAAATAGTGAAGTCGAAAGGGAAGCAGGGAAAGGCCAAAGACTGAGGAATGAGCAGGCTTTGCTCTTTTGTGCCTAGGCACTTTTCTCATTTCCAGGTTTGGAACAGACCTCTGTGCCACAGAAACAGAACTGCTGGTTAAAAACATGAAGCAATAATAAATTATTGCACGTAAGCTGGCCCAGCAGGAAATTCTCCAGGGAAGCAGCATTGAGAAAGGAAGCATGTCACCAGTGTTGCCCTTATACAAAGGCCGTAAGTGCATTTTTGAAGGCAGATTTTTGTTTCAACATTTTGGTAAATTAATATCACAGTGATTACTGAACTGCCTTACTGCATGCTGCAAACAAATGCACCAGAGAAAACCTCCACTTCAGAAATTTGATAAAATGGAAAAGGACTAAAGAAAAGCATAACATAAAGGACTGCAGGAAAGATAAGCAAGCTTTCAGTATCACATACTTGAGCACTTTGAAGCATATCTCTGATTCAGTAACTCAGACTAAAAAAAACAGCAAATAAACCAGGAAGAAACAATTTAAACAAAATACTTCTTATAACAAGAAATAAGAAGAATGGGAGAGCTTACTGTTTTCATAATAATACATACATATACACACAAATAATAGAGATAATTATTTTCAGTAATCCATAATAACTCTGGCCTCAATCTGCTGTTTTGTTAAAATACTGAAGATTTGCTTTCCTCAAACTTTTTCCATTCAGAAACACATATTTAAGAACACACCCACTAATAGTGCATCTCCAAGGCTAGCTGGTTTACAATAAAACCTACTTCAGTGCTCTAGCAAAGAGATTATTTACTGTAGAACGATAAGGTACAGAATTCCATCCAGTAACAATCATACAAATTCCCTTCTTCTCTGACCTGTGGCTAGCAATATGGGTAGCGCATTCAGATTGATGTTAATAAGATTATCTAAAGCCTACATGCTTTTGTTGGACACATGTGCTGAAAACTCAGTCTCAGTGTCCATCAGTAGCTGGGTCAGTTGGCAAATTAGATCCCAGTTGAACGAGACTGTGCATGGAAGCAAGAGAACACGGAACAGTAATACTGAGATTCCTGTTGCTACACCTATATCCTGGGGCTCACAGTGCAGCCACCACACCAGAGCTCATTTATTGTGCAACGGAATGCAGCTGAAGAACAACATTTCTGAAAAACAACAAAACAGAAGAAAACAATTTATGAAATAAGAGTTGAGCTAAGGCCTTGAAATTTGAAAGAAAAAAGAAAAAAAAAAAGAACCTTTGACTCCTGTTTTTGAAAATGTTGTTAACAGTGAGAGTCACCATCATTCATATACAGAGATGCTATTGTTTTTCAATGGTCCGTAGTACTACGTAGTCTAGTTAAAGAGGTGATCCGCAGGTAAGCCCAAGAAAAGAGGAACTATTTCCTATGGGAATAAAAAAGCTTCTCTGCCTCATAAAGTCTTCTGCTAACTAACTATTAAATGCACAAATGCTACCTGAAAAGCTGTATCTCAGTTAGCAAAGCACTGCTGCATTACCTGTAGAAATTCAGGTGGCTGGCTTCTGAAGAAGAACTGAAGGAAAGCTTGAGCATCATTGTAAATGTAGCATGTAACAAGTCTTCATAAGCAGAAACTTAAAAGCTGAACTATTCAGGGGCAGAAACGAGAAAAAAGTATATCCCAAAGAAACATACTTTTAAAATCAAAACTTAAATAGACTGTTATTGAGCTTAGCATATCCAGGCTGTCTTCAATCCAATGCGCAACTGCTTAGTGTTTAAGGATGTGTATGCAAAAATCAAGGATAACGCCCCGCCCTAAGTATCTTATTTCTTATAAGCAAACACTGTCACTGGAGCTAGCAAGCAGCCTCACTCTTTCTTGCAGCAGCTGCTCAGCAATGGATCCATGAGCAGATGATATCATGACATTTAAAGTTGTGTTCTCTGTCTGACTGACAAGGTAAGAAAGCGCACAGAGCCACTTCAAAGCCAAGCATGACTTCGGAGGAAAATACATGTGACACAGGCAAGTGTTCGGTAGCAGCAGAGCCAGACAAAGCCACTGGGAGAGGGGTTTTTCATCATTTGACATCATACAAGTTCTGTGGCCGACATCCAAGCCAAAGGAGGGCAGCAGCTGAAGGAAGAGAGTATTCCCATACCAAATGACAAGCAGCACCCCATATGCACTACGGTTTTAGGGAAGGATTGTGCCGAGTGGATACTTATACAAAGGCTCAACTTGCCTACACAACATCCACAGATCACCCATGTTCATTTGGAAGAAAGAATATTAAAAATACATTTCATCAGGAACATCACAGATAAGACTAACAGTCTCACTGTGTTTCATACAGACTTAAAAAGCAAAACTGACACAAAGTCAATTGCAAATAATTGACCAACACTATCAAGTAAGACTCTGAACCAGTGATGCAACACAAAGAGGGAGCAGATCATCCAAATTTCAAATTTACCCCAATCAGAATTAATAACTTCTTCAAAAGAAACTAAGCATTAAAAAAAAGGTATTTCTTGTCTGTTGCCGAGTGGTATTTACTGCTGTTGCCACCACGCTTACATCACTGCTATGGTTCTCAAAGGTTCGCCCTACCTAAATCAATATTAATTATAGCTAGAAGACTCTGCTGATCTCATTTAAAGAGAAAGAAGAACTCCAAGCCTTCATGTACATGTTGGGACAAATGTAAGCACCCAGGGAAAATGGACAACTTCAGAAGCTCTATGGAATCAATCAGGAAATACATATTTACATAGAACAGGAAAAAAAAATCAATTTTACCAGGGCAAAAAGAAATCTACTGATCATAACCATTTGGCGTCAATAATAAAGGAAGAAAGGTGGAGAGCAACTTGACAAAGGAAAGATAAAAAGGAAAATAATTATTTCAGAGGACAACTCACACTAAATGCTGCTTAGCAAGAACCTTTTCCAGTTTAATGCTCCAAAGAAGTTAGAAAAAAGACATTTTTCCAAATGCTCATGAGCTATTTCATCCTGCCATCACATTATCAATTCATCACAGTACTCATCTGCTCACTTCTTCCAAATTTATTACTTGTTAATTTTAAATATGCATTCTTGCGCACGTCACTTCTCAGTGAAGATGGTTAGTGCCTAGCAAAGCACCAGGAGAGGCACGTTAGAGGCTGCAGCCCTTCCACTCAACCTCCCCACGCAGCTCCTCTCCATGCCCTCCCCAGAAACAAGAACTAGCACCCACTTTGTGTTACCTAGGAATTTCAATCTCAATTAGACGTAATAAGAAAGGATCATAAGTGGAAGACAGGGAAGAGCCATCAGAGAATGCAAAAATAAAGTCAGTGACTTGATCGCAGTGAAAGCCCACCAGACCTATTAACAAAAAACCCACATACTGGGATGGAGGACAGTACCTTGGCTAATCCTTGGCTGCGTAAGGTTTGACAACTCACAGCAGTCAAATTGGGTAGTGCATGCCTGTATGGGTGCTGCAGGCAGTTTGGGAAGCATGGGGAAAAAAAATCAAACTAAATCAACACAGCATTCATGAAGAATAACAGATAAAGAAAGGAAGTAAAAATATCAGCAGTTGTGTTTAAGAGGCAGATTTAGAGCCTAGCATTTCACCTCTCCATGAAAAGCACCTCAAAACTGTCAAGCCATGAGTTTAGACGTGCCCAGTGTAAACAAAAACCTCTGCTGGGACTCAAGACAGCCTACATTATGCAGAGGGCCAACCACGGTATTACTGTGGCTGCTCTGTGTGTTGAGTAGATCTGAAGAACACAGTACAAACCCAAAATATATCATAAAAAAGAACGTCAGTAGTCAGGATGAAACACTTGTCCACTCACATGGAAGAAAAAATCAGAATAAAGAGCAGCCATTTGGGAGAGATCATCAAAATAATATATTTTTTGAACATTTCAAAGGATTTTACTTCTTTGTAAGAAACGAACTCTAACAGGTAGGGTGGAGGGATTCGAAAGGCATGGGAAAAAGACTTCAGCATTCTTACCACCTATGTTATTTGTTTAAAGCTCTGCATTGTTCATTAAACAATAACCAAACAGATCATTTCACTGAGCCTGAATTGCAAAATCTATTCAAGCTAAGAAGGAAATGGTAGACTTAAACATGAATATTGTATTTCTCACGCAGGAAAATTGGCTGTTGTGTACACAGTGTTCAACACACTGTTTTTTGGTAAAAGGAATTAAAAAAAAACCCTGATGCACAGTAGTGAAGACAAACGTAAATACGAGTCTTTCTGACTGTTCACAGAAAACCTCTATGAATAAACAAAAAGGAAATTAATGAGCTTGCTCTGATATTAAGTATTGCAAATACATGTTTACAATTCATATTTTAGTTAGACAGAGAACGTTGTGCTCTCCAAAATACTATTAAATACTATTTAAACTAGATTTTAGGTAACTTAAATACCTTTAAAACTACCACACACAGGTAGAGCCCAAAGTGTTCATGACGTGACCCTCAATGCCATTAGCCATGTGCACAATGTTGTACATGGTTAAGAGTTTCACTGAATTAAAAAATTACCACTAGTAGGTGTCTAAGCCACTCACAGCTAGCTGAGGCACTTAAATTGTACTAAATTCTACAGAGGACAAATATAATACATTTATTTAATATAAAGAATCCAGTTTGAGTTGTCCTTGACATGAAGGGACACACTCATTTTGAAAAGTAAGTGACAATTTTGTGTTCTATAGTTGGAAAGCAGTAATTTACTTCTGATGTATCACCCAGCCATTGGCGTCATGTCCAACTCATGCCTGGAGACAGGCTTGTCAGGATAAATCTGAATTCTCTAAAAAACAATATTCACTTCAATACAACAGTCAAAACTTCACCTATATATTTTGCTCCAATTCATGCACACAGTTCATCATCACAAAACTAAAAGGAATGCATGTCTGATGCCCTTAATAACAACTCCCCTGTTTTACAGACCTTTTGGTTTATGGGATTTTCAGAATGCCTCAAACCCAAGCTGCAGTTTTTAAGGCAACCCTTTTTCCTTAAAGCAACTAGTCTGCTGCAGTAAAACCACCAACTTCGTAGCGGTGGATAGCAGAACTCAAAATGGAAACATCTGCCGTCACTTACGGACACGTATTAAAAGAACAGATACTGGATCTCCCTGAAAAAATCAATGGTTGTCCTTCCTCACCCACAAAGAGGGATGCTGGCCAGGGCTACAAGAGGGATACGAGCCCGCTGCAGGGATGTTAGGGGTGACAGCGAAGCCTCGGAGCTGCTGCGGTGGGGCCCACCGCGACCCCCAGGGTAAGGACTGCGGCGGGTGTCTGTATGTCTGTCTGTCTGTGGTACCTGAGCAGAAGCTGTTGCTGCTGACAGTCCTGCCAGCTGAGGAGTTGCACGGGTTGAACTCCCGGCTCTCCTCTTCCGAAAAGGGCGACTCGGAAGCGGGGGATGCCTTCTGCTGCGGCCGGAGGACGAGGCGGGGGATGCGGCTGCGGGATGCCTCCTTCTCCAGCTGCGCCTTCTGCTCCTGCTCGGGAAGGGACACACCGCCGTCAGGGACCCCTCGGATGCGCCCTCTTCCTTCCACCATCCCGGCAGGGGCAGGCAAAACCCGCAGGGGCGGGGGATGGCCGGGATTCGTCTGCCCCTGCCTCTCCTCTCCCTCAGCCTCGCAGCCACCCCTGCCGCCTTCTCGATCCCCGGCTCCTCACCTTGCTGCTCTCCCGCAAAGGCCCCATGGCTCCTCAATCCCGGCTGACAGCGGACATGAGCGAGAGGGATGCGCTGAGCCGCTGCTGCCGCTGCCGCTGCGGCGCTGGGGGTGGCGGAGCCCGGCCCCGCTCCCCGCCCCGGCACGTGGTGCCGCCAATGCCGTCCGCCCCAGGGGCGCCGGGCAGGTGCGGGACGGGGGCGCGGCCCTCCTGCCCGGCGGCCGCACCGCCTCGACACCGCTGGCGCTGCCTGCTACTGAGTGCAGAAGACATGTCAAAATCCGGACAGGCTGATCGTGGGCGGTGGGTCCAGATTTACAGATTTCACGCTGAGGCACCAAACCAGATACGTAACAGAGAGCAGATGTTACCAGTATGGAAACGTTAGCTGTACGTCTGTATAAATAACAAAATGCGTCAGATGTTTGCTGCTCTTCATTCTTCAACGACAGCTTTTCATGGAACACGTAGAGATGTAAAAACTTATTGATTCTCAGACAGTACATTGCATAGTATATTAAATTATTTTGTTGTCTCTCTTACGTTTCATCGTGGAAATTGTTGTTGATCCTCCTATTGATTAATGCACATGTGTTAACTGCCTTCATCTGCTCCCCAGAGAGGGACTCGTTGAAAGATATGCATGTATTAACAGCCCTGCGATCTGGGCTGTAGGCATATCCACACAGTGCGTGAGAAGGACTTCTTTTCCACAATAAAGATGATGAAATTCTCAATATGGAGTTCATCTGAGGTTCCACATAGATGTCTGCTGACAGGACTTTATGAGCTTGCAGAAATTGTACTTTCAACCACAGTATTTTTAGGCGAAGATTTCCTTTGCATGTATGCTTCCTGCAAAGGGCCCCAGTTCCTCTTGGGAACTTCTGTTTGCTTTTGCAGCGTAAATATTAAATACTGTCTCAAAAATAATTAAGAGCAACTGTATATTTTATGTGTGGTGCACAGATCATGACATCAGTAATACCAAAGGTGATGCATTCGTCTAGTCCTTGAAGAGGAAAGAAGACACTGGTGAGAACTGACACACTGATTGTTACGTATACAAAGAGTTACAATTACTAATTTATTAAGCTGGCATTAGGATTAAATCCATTACTTATGTAGAGCTCCAAGCTATGCTCTGCCAAAAGGATGATACCATCCTCCCTGACAGTGGCAAGAACATCTATAATTAAAAGAATCGAGGTAGTTACAGCTGCAAACAGTGCTCGAAATTCCTCTATTAAAAATTCTGTGTGTTTATAAGGTATCTTCTAAGCACTGGAATTTATCTTCCTGAGGCAAAAAGAGCAGGAGAATCCTGGACCTTTCCCTACTGCTCTGACATTGTTTCTGTGAAGACTAGAAAATTACAAATTAGACATTTTTCATTTACACAAATTTGTTCTTCAATTCAGTAGAAGTCAGGGCACCTGAGCCTATGAGCTTCTTCCATAAGCTGCATATGTCCTATGTGTGGTGGAAATTTCCCATGTATATTTACAAAGCTGTTATACCAGTAGAAAAAGTAAGAAGAAGCTGTGTAGCAGCACTGCCATTGCCATAGTAACTCAGCTCGAGAGTTGATGATGATTCAGTTGTCAGAGCCTGTTTTATCTCTTTCCATTTCAAGCTCAAATTTTTTGCTTTGCTAAGAAACAAGACATGAAAAGTGAAGTCTTCAAGCTGCCTCAGGATTCATAATGGGATGTGATTGCCTTTGATCTCCTCTCCTTTTTGCATAGAGTTATGTGGCCTCATCATAGATCATAAAACAATCATTGACTTCCAAGCAAACATTATTTTTCCCTTACAGTCCATATATATCTAATAAATAAAGCGGAATTAACTCACTTTTCAGCTTATTAAATAATTTTTATTGTGCATTAGTTAATCACCAGTACCAAGAGGAACATGTACTTGACACGGTCAGGTGATATCACTCATACTCCTCTTCACATCTTTTACAAACCAGCAGTATGGTGATGTTACCTATAAAACCAAATACCAAGACTCATATGTGACTCTGAACAAAACCATATTTGGTGTGGAAAGGAAAAATGTAATACATTCATAAGGGCCTCAGAAAACCTACAGAGCACAGTATCTTCTTAGGCTTTTTCTTGCTCCACTCCCTCCTGAAAAATAACAGCTCTCCAGGAAGCTGCAGAGGGCTGCAGATTCAGCAGAAGCACCTGGACTTCAGGAGTTGCCAGGGAAAGCAACTGCCATTGAGCCAGGCCCTAGGGTTAGAGCTTGTGCTAGAGGAGCAAGGTACATCAAGCAGTGTTTATTCCAAGCTTTGTTACTGAGATCTTCACTCAGATGGAGTGCTCTTCCAGAAATAGTTGCAAGGGAGAGAGGGCTAGGCAAATTATATTGGATCAAAGAGTACATTTTGCTGTCGCCTATGCTCTTGTTTTGCTGCTTTCTGAACTTTCGCAGTGGGAGGGGTATGTGGTTCTAATTCAGCAGAGTTTGTTAGCCAACCATTAGCCGTGTCCTTTAGCACAGAGACAAGGAACTCAGTGCATTGCTGTTTCCCCATCTAAACTGCTAGCAAAAAACCCCTTCACCTGTTGTTTTTGCAAAGTTTTCTGTGAAATTTGTTTTTGTAAGTTTATTTGTTCCATCTGATGATACATTGTTTCTAGACATCTGCAAATGCAATTTTCCAGTTTACTTCCTTGCGGTTTAGTATTTGTGCTTGTGACCTGTAAGAATAGCAGCAGCAGAGAAGTTCAGTAAAGGTCTCGGCATCCTGATCAGTTACCCAAGCATCTCTGTTCAGAATCAGGCACTTCAGAAGAGCAAAGAAAAGAAATACCATACCCAGGAGAGAATCACTTGGAGTGATTTTACAGCAGTACATACAAGGGTAACTTTGCACCCTTCGGCACAAGAGCTTTATTCATGTTGCCAACAGAGATTAAGTCTCAGTTGAGACTTTCTACATGGTACAGACTTGTATACTGCCTTTCTGATTCCATGAATTTTTCTGTATACTTGCAAAATTTGATTTGGTAGGAAATATGCTCCTGCACTCTGTGTATCTCCTGAAGGATGCTCGTCCGAAACCAGACTGGCTCGTTGCTCAGACCAGGACAGTTTCAAGTTTTTATAGCACTGAAAGCATACGTGGAGATTTGAGATGAAAATCAAAGAGAAATTTTGTGACCTTATGTTCATTACCTTACTATACCTATACTCTTACACATTACAAGAAGAGTCAGAGTGAGGATCCGGGGAATTATAGGCCTGCAAGCATGACCTCAGTACCAGGGAAAGTCATGGAGTAGATCATACTGAATGCTATCACACAGCATATGCAGGACAGCCAGGTTATCAGACCCAGTCAATGTGGGTTTATGAAATGCAGGTCCTGCCAGACCAACCTGATCTTCTTCTATGACAAGGTTACCCGGTTAATAGATGAGGGGAAGGCTGTGGATGTGGTGTACTTGGACTTTTGTAAAGCCTTTAACACCGTTTCTCACAGTATTCTGCTTCAGAAACTGACTGCCGTTGGCTTGGACAGGCACACCCTCTGCTGGGTAAAAAACTGGCTGGATGGCTGAGCCCAGAGGGTTGTGATAAATGGAGTTAAATCCAGTTGGAGAACAGTCACGAGTGGTGTTCCCCGAGGTTCAGTGCTGGGTCCAGTCCTGTTCAATATCTTTACTAATGATCTGGATGAAGGGATTGAGTGCACTCTTAGCAAGTTTGTAGATGACACCAAGCTGGGTGGCAGTGTTGATCTGCTTGAAGGAAGGGAGGCTTTGCAGAGGGATCTGAACAGGCTGGATCAATGGGATGAGACCAACGGGATGAGGTTTAACACAACCAAATGCCAAGTCCTGCACTTGGAACAAAACAACCCCATGCAACATTACAGGCTTGGGGAAGAATGGCTGGAGAGCTGCCTGGTGGAGAAGGACCTGAGGGTGTTGATTGACAACTGGCTGAATATGAGCCAGCAGTATGCCCAGCTGGCCAGGAAGGCCAATGGCATCTTGGCCTGTATCAGACCCAGTGTGGCCAGCAGGACCAGGGAAGTGATTGTGCCCCTGTACTCAGCTCTGGTGAGGCCACCTCGAGTACTGTGTTCAGTTCTGGGCCCCTCACTACAACAAGGGCATTGAGGTGTTGTAGTGCATCCAGAGAAGGGCGACAAGGCTAGTAAAGGGCTGGAGAACAAGTCCTATGAGGAACGGCTGAGGGAACTGGGGTTGTTTAGTTTGGAGAAGAGGAGGCTGAGGGGAGACCTCATCACTCTCTATGGCTGCCTGAAAGGAGGCCGTGGGAGAGTGAGTGTTGATCTCTTCTCATAAGTGACAGGTGATAGGACAATGGGAAATGGCCATAAGTTGTGCCCGGGGAGGTTCAGACTGAATATTAGGAAGAATTTCTTTACTGAAAGGGTGGTCAGGCACTGGAACAGGCTGCCAGGAAGGTGGTTGAGTCACTGTCCCTGGAGGTGTTTAAAAACCGGGTAGATGAGTTTTTGAAGGACAAGGTTTAGCAGCTAATGGGTATGGTTGGACTCGATTATCTCAATGGTCTCTTCCAACTGAAAGATTCTATGATTCTATGATTAGGGTTAGGTGGCTTTCTTGAAAATTTGTTTTGATGCTTAAATCTAAATTCAATTTAAAGTGGCTGATTTTTTCTTTCAGTTTTGGCATTGGTCTTACAGAGGTCAATAAGGTGCAGACAAAACCTTATACTGCTTCAGGACCATAGAGCAAGTTTTATTTTTGAATCGTATCTCCTTCTGAGGTCAAAGACAGTGCTGAATGGAGCAGAAGGCAGAGCTAGGCCCTGGAATCCTGTTATTACATTATTTCATTAATGTAGGCAGATAGTTGCTAATGCTTCTGTCTGTGGCCTAGAGAGCATCTCCACTTTGCCAGCTGAGGCCTATGATGCTTTGACTTTTTTTTTTATCACCCAAAACATGAGAATGATGTAGAAAATATGTTTTCAGAATTTTGAGATTCAGTAAATATTTGGAAGATTGTGAAAGCATGTGAAGCTGGGGAAAATGAAGGAAATACTAGAGATAGTGTATATTAAAAATTATTGATTTGGAGATCTTTAAACATCTCCTTTCTAACCAACTGGTTAATATGCATGTTAGGAAGAAGAGTGAAAAGAATTGCCAAATATACAAGATTGTTCATTTGCAATCATATATCTCAGTATGTTAGTATGGATAGGACAGTTATAAATGGTGGAAAAATTAGAGAACTTGGAGATTTAGACAATTACAAATAAATCTACATTTAAAATGTCAGACACAAAATGCTTTTCTATAACGATTATAGAAGGAAAACCATAGTGTAAACAATTGTGTAAAACACAATTAGATAAATGCAAAAATAGACAAAAGCTAAAGATGAAACAAATATGCATTGAATATAATATTTATGTATTTAATAGGTATGAATGCTACTTACACATTTCTTATTTTTGATGGGTGGTATACTGTCTGCTCTAGAAACCAGGTGTGCAATACAATTAAAATCCAAGTACAAGGCTCTGCACTTGTTTTGGGATAATCCCCAGTATCAATAGAAACGGGGAGGATGAATTAATTTGAATCAGCCCTGTGTAGAAGAACTTGAGGTTATTGGTAGATTAAGAATTTGACATGAGCCAGCGATGTCCGCTTATAGCCCAGAAAGACAACTATATCCTGAGCTGCATCAAAAGAAGCATGACCAGCAGATAGAGGGAGGTGATTTTCCCCCTCTACTCTGATGAGACCCCACCTCCAACTCTGGAGCCCTCAACATAGGAAAGGCATGGACCTGTTGGAGCAGGGACAAAGGAAGGACACAAAAATTGATCAGAGGGCTGGTACACTTTCCCTATGAAGAAAGGCTGAGAGATTTGGGATTGTTCAGCCTGGAAAAGAGGGGCTCCAGGGTGACCTTACTGCGGCATTTCAATAAAGAAGGTTTATTAGAAAGATGGAGAGAGACTTCTTACCAGAGCCTGTAGTGACAGGACAAGGGACAATAATTTGAAGTTGAAAGAGACTTAAGGAAGAATTTTTTACAATGGGAGTGGTAAGACACTGTACCAGGTTCTCCAGAGAAGTTGTAATGCCCAGTCCCTGGAAGAGTTCAAACTTCAATTGGGCAGGGCTTTGAGCAATCTGATCTACTGAAAGATGTCCTTGCCCATGGCAGAGAGGTTGGACAAAATGATCTTTAAAGGTCTCTTCCAACCTAATCCATTCCATTATTCAATTATCTCCATTCTGATTGCCATTAGTTCAAACGAGTTCAGGTTCCCTGAGCAGAGTAACACACTCTAGTTCGCTTATCAAATGTGTTAATTCTGTTTTCCTATTTGCATGGGTTGTATAACATATCAGTATATCTCACGCAAACAATTCTGTTAAAAAGAACACCAGCTGGAGCTAACCATTTTCATAACAATAGCTTGCATTGCAAGCCTTCAGAGAATTGACTGAAAAAAGCTCTCATCATCTTTAAGAAATACTGGAAAATTAAAGATGAGAAGACTATGAATATCATTATAATATATAGAAAAGATCAAAAGAGTTGCATTGCTTCCTGTCAGACTTGAGAAAATAAGAGAATAATTAATTTGGGACTCTGGCAACACAAATCAAATGTTAAAAATATAACCAGTAGTTATCAGGGTGCCTTTATGGGAAATATATCTTGTAAAAAAAGACTCATTAGATATAGAGCGAATAGTAATATTTAAAAAAAAATGTAGCCAAATTCAAACCAAAAACATCTGGGACAAATAATAAAGCTCTACCAAGAGGATAGGAAACTGTTTTGTAAAGCAATTGTCAGAAAAATACTTTGGACCCATAATACTGAATGTCCCAATGTGAGTTCTTGGACCATGGCTATGGTTAAGAGAACTAATGCTGAAGAAGTAAAATATTTAGCTGAAATATGAGAGTGATCTTGCCTATGTACACAGTGTAAGATGTCTGCTGGAACAGTGTGTTCAGTTCTAGTGGGGAAGAGTTCAAGGGAGATGTTTTTTCTGCAAGACATTTATTTAATCTGACTTCTGATAAGACTTGTGTGATCTGTGTCTACTAGGCAGATCTCTGTCAGTACTACTCAGTGAAATGCAAGCCAGAAAGCATTTTAAAGCACTGCACGTCCTCAGATGTTCGCATAGGAGCCTATATAAGTAGAAAGGCCTTAGCCTGACTTGTCTGACTTCAGGCATCTGAAGTTACTGTGTGAAAGTATGAGAAATATAGGGGCAGAGTCATGGCAAGCAGTTACATCCCTGTCTGCACCGACAGTGTCTGAGAGCTCTGCCAAAACTTGTGACTCAGCTCTACATCCAAACAATTTGGAAAATACTGGAACTTTGAGTTAAAGTGCAATTTGGGTCTGCCTTTAAAATACAGTGTAAACATTTCTAAAAAATCTACCTACTAAACCGCTTTACCATAACAAGTACTCCCATTGAAGGCTATTATTTTGTAAATGTGCAGTCTAAGCAGCCCTGAAATATCCTGTATGTTTTAGACTACAGTTACATCTGAGATCTAATAGAATAAAATCTGCTATCGCTTTATAGGTCCATTTTATTTAATTTATAAAGTGCTTGTAAATAGCAGGTCATATATTTTGATAATCTCTGAGATCATTATTACTTGATCCAGTGTCAAAGTTTAGGAGCAGCCTGGTTATGACTCCTGGACTGTGACCATCTGAGCTGAATAACTGTAGCTTACTGTAACATATGCCTTTTTTGTATAACATAAACTCTATACAGATTTGCAGTAGAGTTTGGGATGAGGCAGTGGAGAGGTTCTGAAAAAGGTCCTGCACTGCTGTTTCTGCTAGATGAGCCCTAGTATAATCAATAACCCTAGTTGTTTTAGTATTTGGTGCGATATTGCTGAAATATGAATACTCAAGGAAGACATTGTTCTGATATGGACTCCTACCTAGTTTTGAAAGCTTTTTACTTTGGAGCAAGTGTTCTTCAATTCTGTCTTGGCTCAGTGGATGTCAGTCAACTATCAATCATTTAAACTGAAAGATTCAGGATGGATCTGTTTTTCACATTAAGTCAGAATGGGTGAGATGATAGTAAATAGCAGTGATATTCAGCAGCTGATTATTTCTGAATTCTGCGTCTCCTGGGGTTATCAAGAAAAATAATTTAAGTATCTTTCCTTATTTTCCTTAGTACCTTATGTATATGTAGTATATAGCATTTGCAACACAGAGTGGAGAGAAGAAACATTTCATTGGGAATCTGGACTGAAGTGCCACTTGGAGAGGCGTAGTTGACATATTTAGTTCTATCTGGAAACAAGTGTCTCTTGCTGAATGCAACACTTTTGAAAGGAATTTTATGACCCCAAATGGGTGTCTGAGAAGTGTCTGCCCATTTTTCTTGCACACCTAGTTAAGTCTCTCTGTTCTAAGGAGTAAAACATTTATTTCTGGGCTACTTTTGTTGTCTTCTTGCCCTGGGTGTAGAGCAGAGTCTGATTTCAAATGCTTTTCAGTGTGGAAAAGACAAAGGATGCAGTGATACCTGTATATCAGAAAGTTTCCCAGGAATTGAAGCACACTTCCAGAGGTCTTCAGGTGAGCTTGAAATTGATTGATGACATTTAATATTGTTAAGAGGATAAGCTCTCACTGACCTGGAATCTAACACTGTTCTTAGGAGCTGTTCCCTTTGAATCACAGTAATGCCTTGTCAGTTACCACATGCTTCTGGCAAATTGTAATGATTTGAGCAAGGTCAAATTTGATCAATTTATGGGAACACTCACACAGGAGCAATAGGCAAAATGAGAGACCATCACAGTGGAGAAGGAGATGAGGTCTAGAACATACCCACAGGCTCTATTTCTATGAGCCTTAAAGCACGGTATGTGCTGTAGCCAAGTGAGACATAATACAGGAGGTGATGATCACTGCTAACTCCCTGGGGGGCAGACACAAAGTAGTTAGGAAAAGGATATCTAGGGTGCAGGTGTGATCCAAGGCACTGCTGACCAAAATAATATGATTTCCCATGCTCGCTATATGCAACACAAATCCATCAGGACTGTTACTAAAATAAGAAAAACTAAGTCCAGTTTGGGCCATGACCTTACATTATAGGTAACGGTGAAAAACAATATCAGCCTCCTTTACCTTTCTGTTCAGACTCAGCTGTGTTTCGCAGATATTGCCCTTTTCTCTGGATGAGGCCCTTCAGCTGTAACCAGCACAATGGCAAAACTCCTGCTGAGATATGTGTTGGCTCACACTGTGATGTTCCAAACTTGCTGGAGGCACCCAGCCAGCAATCCCTGGCTGCAGGTCTGACACCCAGTCCCTTGACACAGCTTAACTGCTAATTGCACCAAATGCCTCCTAGAATTTAATTGTGGGGAGCAGGGATGCAACATGACAGAGTCCCCTTGAATTTTCCCCTAGCCATCCCATATTCCCACCTCATCGTCAGTGGGAACTGGGAACTGCCCCCTTTTTGCTTTCACTAGCAAAAAGAATGCTACCTTGTAAGACTGTAACACCTTGGTAGGGTAGGGATCTGTGTAAGTGCAAGGGACAAGAAGGAAGACTGTCAGATGATTCCATATCCTGTTCCCTGCGGGAGGTCCCTGGAGTACAGTGCTGCCTGGCACAGTAGGATTTCAGCATCCCGTGCCGCAGCACGAAGCAGGTGCTGAGCAAATTTCAATTCAGGAAAGACTGTAGGATTGGGTCCAAATGTTTCTGAAATATTATTCAATCCCATAGCCCTTGTATATCCATAGTTACCAGCATAGCTGAAAGGTTACGTCCTGCCCTGCAGTTCCTACCTGCAGTTCATGGAATGCAAATTTAACCCACATCAACATGTAAACCCACAAATGCATAAGCGTAATACAAGATGAATTGCCATTCAGTTATCAGCAGCTATGCACTGGCAAATCTGAAGGATCTGGCCTCCATCCAGTATTAAAATTGTATCTCTACTGAAAAATAACTCAAAATTTTATTAAACAATACTGAAATAACACCCAGTGTTAGTTTTTTTTGGTATCAGTAGAGTTAAAGAAACATGCTTCTAGCCTAGACTCAAGAGAGAACTTGTGACAAAATGAAATATAGCCTGCTGAAACCTACTGTAAGCAAATACCACAAGCTGTGCCAAACAATTATATTAGTCTCACTGTAGAAGTAACACTAAATAAAAAGAAGGGACTTGCATAATCCTGTCATTGTTGTTTTTAAATGATACATCAGCAAAGAAGGCTAGCAATCATCTGGCTAAAAAGCCATTAAACCGTAATCTATTTATACAAATGTCCAATCCAGACAGAAATTTTAGGGAATTGTTTCTTTTTCTTTTTGTTTTGGTTTGTTTTTTTTGTAAGGAAAAATGGATCTGAATAACAAATCTGCTTCCTAATACTATTTAGGAATATTTGCAAAACACGTTATTATTTCAGAATTTAAGTTTCATTACAGTTTAAACACTGGTTGGCTCCTCTCATAGTATATGCATGCAAACTTTTTACTTTTCATTTAGAAAAGCTATGGTGTAATGCTGCAAAAAGGCAGGAAAAAATGGGATTAATGTTTAGTTCATGCCTGCCGTTATAACATTTGTAACTCTATAAATGGATTTCTGGAGACATTGATGAAGTGGTGAGGTTATACGTACTTGAAACATCAGGTGAGGGGTACATATGTCAAAATCAACAACATCTGATGTACTCTTGCCAAAAGATGCTAAGTTTTGTGTGCTGGTCTAAGAAAGAAACAAGCTGTCAGCTGCTCTCTGATCACATACTCCTGGCTCAGGGCCTTTGATGCAATTTCTCATCAGATACTCCAGTGCTTTTCAAACACTTCGTGTCTGTAACCTGACCTCAACCTCCTGAGAAACTCCCCTCTCCTCTGCAGCAGATGAAATTGGACATGACTGAAATCATAGAGAATACAGAGCTTGATAATGAAGGGGAATTTTATCTTTACAGTTTGTCAGAACTCACTTCCAACAGTTTTGATTTCAGTGCTGAGTTTGACTTCTTTAAGGAACTTTTTGGTTTTTGTCAACCGGGAATCTTCAAAATACTCAGTTTTAGCAATGCTTCAACAGGAATATAAATATCTCAAGGGTATTAATCTATATTTTTTCAAAAGTTTGTATATTGTTTTATTTATAGCCCCAAATATCATATATTGGAATGTATCTTTCCATTGTATCTCACTGAATTTGTTTTTCACAGTCCATGTCACTAATCCTACACAGTCTGATCCAACCAGAAGTTACTGAATTTGGCTATTTTTTGTGTTACCTCACAAATCTTTCAGTACATTTTCAGGGTTCCCTTATTCATCTTCTCCTAAGTACTGTAGAATTTCTCACTGCTGTGGCATAGAGTAAATAATGAGTATATAACTGAAGAAGAGGATATAAAGTACCAGCTTTGAAAGCGAATCAAGTATTGACATTGTTAGCAAGATCTGCAATGCATACTTCAAGCCTTATCAATAATAGTTCATCTTTTTTCGCACTGATCCTATTTTCAAGATGTAAGAGAGAACTGAAAAAAGCTGTCTTTGCTGTGTTGGTTTTGGAGGGTGTTTTTTTCTTTTTTTTTTTACTTCATTTGCTTTCTGGTTAGTATAAAATACACTTTCTTCCATGACTTCAGCTAACTTTTAAAATCATACTAGCTTTTACGGGTGCCCTGGCATGAATCATTAAATGATCTAAACATTTTAATGACTTCACTGAAATACATGTTTTTATGTCAGCTCCCTGTGATTTACAAGCCAGTGTATTGAATTTTTTAATGACATATTCTTAAAGAGGGCAGAGATTTCTTTCTTGCTTTCCAGGTTAAAGCCGATATAAATATTATATGTTTATAATTAAAGGGAACAACAAATTATAAGAAGCCATTGAGAAGCATATTTTATGCTGCAGCATTTTTCAGATTTAGAAATATTAAAATATGAGCTAACAGTAAGAACCAAAAATGTAGAAACTGTTAGATGAAAATGACTGTTACTAATTTGTTAACTTGTCTGATGATACAAGTTAACTCCTTGTTTCTTATTCTGTTTTTGTGTGATTGTCCAAATTCATGCCACTATAGACTTCTCTTTGGTTTTGTGGGGAAGCTGCATTTCTTCTATCGTGTGAACCGTATCATGCAGTTTGGTAAAAGTTCCATCTTCTGTCTACTTCAGTATGTAAGAAACATTAGTTCAGACATCTGAAGTTAGTTTTAATCTAAGATACAAACATTTAGCGATTTTAGAAGCAAGTACTTTCTTAGTGCTTTGTGAGGTGAAAACATCAACTAACAAGGTCTACTTTCAGTGACAGGCAACTAATATCAGCAGAGGTGACGTTATTTTTTACTTCTCTAGTTAAAAGCTCATGTTCTGTAGACAGAGAAAAAGTAATTACATCACTCATTAGTTTCATATTGTAATATGTCATGAATGCTATTCATACTCCCTGGCTTTTTTACAGTCCTTAGATGATGTGATGCCTTTTCTAACTTTACTGAATGATCACTGAATTTCTGCTTTTATTGACGCCCTTGTAAGCTTTCTCCAGCTCCTTGTCAGAAGCCACTATTCATTTCCCAATAGGACTAGAAAAAAATATAAGCAGTATGAAATCATACTTGGAATCTTTCCCATGGAAAAATGGTTTTAGATTGAAGAGTCTGACCTATTCAAAACAATGGTAATATTAAATAAATCTGAATTAATTTTGTTCTATGGAATGATGAAATGAGATGGCACCTCATTCTGTAGTCAGGAAGTTTGCATGGGAGTTGATTTAATGTTTCTATTAACAGGACTTTTTGTTATCCTTTTGCAGGTTCTGTTCAATGTATTTATCAATGATCTGGATGAAGAGATTGAGTACACCCTTAGCAAGTTTGCAGATGACACCAAGCTGGGTGGCAGTGTTGATCTGCTTAAAGGAAGGGAGGTACTGCAGAGGGATCTGAACAGACTGGATCGATGGGCTGAAAATGATGGGATGAGGTTCAACAAGACTAAGTGAAGAGTCCTGCACTTGGGACACAACAACCCCATGCAGTGTTACAGGCCTGGGGAAGAATGGCTGGAGAGCTGCCTGGAGGAGAAGGACCTGGGGGTGTTGGTTGAATATGAGCCAGCAGTGTGCCCAGGTGGCCAAGAAGGCCACACCTTGAGTACTCTGTTAAGTTCTGAGCCCTTCAGTACAAAAAGGACATTGAGGTGCTGGAGCGTGTGCAGAGATGGGCAACGAGGCTGGTGAAGGGGCTGAAGAACAAGTCCTATGAGGAGAGGCTGAGGGAACTGGGGTTGTTTAGCCTAGAGGAAAGGAGGCTGAGGGGAGACCTCATCACTGTCTACAACTACATGAAAGGAAGCTGAAGCGAGGTGGGTGCTGGTCTCTTCTCGGAAGTGACAGGTGATAGGATGAGAGGAAATGGCTGTAAGTTGCACCAGGGGAGGTTTATACTGGACATCAGGAAAAATTTTTTCAGTGCAAGGGTGGCCAGGCTTTGGAACAGCTTCCCAGGGAGGTGTTTGAGTCACCATCCCTGGAGGTGTTTAAAAGGCGGCTAGATGAGTTTCTTAGGGATATGATTTAGGAGGGAAACAGATATGGTTGGACTTGATGATCTCAGAGGTCTTTTTCAATCGGAAGATTCTATGATTCTACGATTCTGTATCTTGGCAAAAAATGTTGCCTTTGTAATAATTACAAATACATTTGAAATGTTTTAAGTGGTACACATGGCATCTTATCCTGTTGCTTCTAATAGGCATGTTGGAGAAGGATGAGAGAAGTTGTGATTCTGCAGGCAGAGGTGTGCATGTGCATTCCCCAGGGCTATGTAAAGGCACAGGCATTGTCTGGAGACGCTCAGATTTTCTGTCACTGCATGTAACAAATGAGGTTCCTTCTTAATGTCAGTGTGTGTGTCTCAGTTTTCTTCTTTGTTGAATATATCAAATAAAATATTGTTTTCTGTAAGTGGTAATGGAAATTATTCTAGTACTAAGAGTTTCAACTATATCTATATTGTTTCTGGTGGATACGTGTCTAAATTGCTCTTGGAAGTCTCCAGTGATGGTTTCCATAATCTCCCCAACTAAATAATTCTTCCACTCTTAATTATCTGTACTGGGTGTTTGATGTAAAATTTCTGTGCTAAAGTGTTAAACTCATTACCACCACAAATATGAAAAATAAAGAGTCCTTCTCATCTTTGTAGCAAATCAATGTTCTTGAGTATTGCACTCTGCTTATTTCTTATGTATGCATAACACATGTATTTTGTTCATACTGTTGTTTGAAGGTCTGGCTTTGTAGTTCCCATCACACCTGTAACAGCTCTAAGTGACTAGTAAACCTGGACATGCTGTTTCATTTGAGCCCGTGAAAGCGGAAGAACTCCCGCACATTTAGCATCTATAAAAACCATTATGTGTTTTTTTCTGTTCATATAGCAGTGAAGTTTGTTTGTTTCACAACAGTCCTGATCCTTTATTGTAGAACTGCTACTTGACAAGGTTTTTTTCTCATCTTTTACAGCCTATTGTTCCTTCACTAATTTTCATGTATCCTTTTTAGAAAATCATCGTATTATACTAAGGTGATATAATTTGTTAGGATGATTTTGAATTCTAAGCTTTCTTCAAAGCACTGACAATCCATTCAGTTTGGAGTTGTCTGCACATAAATATTATACTACTTATTTCATCATGCAAGCTGTTAATGAAACTACTTGCCAGACTCAGGGCAGATCCCTGAGGACACTACTGAAATATATGCTGCCGGTTTTACAGTGAGTCATTGATAACTGTCCTCCTAATATAATTTTGTATACTGGTTTCACACCCAGTCAATGATATTTTCATGTTTATCATGTTCCGAGTTTGCTTTGAGAATGCACTGTCAATAGAGCGTCAGAAGAAGTACTAAAATCAAAATATATGATTTCAACTGTTTCTCTTTTATCCACAGACCTAACACCCTCTCACAAAAGAATTTATATTAGCTTGACATAACTTATTAGCTTGACAAGCTCTTAGTCATCTCCTGTTCCTCTGGATGCTTACAGATAGTTTGTACAGAAATTATCATTTTGGTTAGGACTGGAGGAAAACTGAGATGAGACCAGCACTGTGGCTTGCGCATAGTTGAATGTTAGTGAATATTACCAGAATAAAATCTAACTTTCTAGGCTCTTCACCTCAGTTGCCCTTCAGATTGAAGCACAGATTTTTACTGCCTGGGAGGTTCATAACAGTGCTGTGTCTGTGCCAGTCAGCCCTTGTGCCAGGGACTGGTTCCTGGCATGTTCAACTGACTCCTTGGGATGCAGCTTCAGTCTTCTTAACTTCTTGCATTTCTTTTCAAAGCTAAGATTTTTCATGGTTGTTGCCAGTGGTAACCATTGATTGGCAGTTCTTCTTTTTGGTGAAATGAAACTTGGCAGCATCATCTGTTCATACCCACTGACTATAAGTTTGGGTTTTTCTGCTTTTATTAAGTCCTCCAAACATCCCTTGCTTCTTGCATCACTTTTTTATCTACTTGTATGAGAGTAATGGCTTTGTCTTGCAATTAAAATCTGTTGTCTGATAGTCCTTTTAGAGAAAATTTGCACTGCAAGAGTTGACTGAAGTGTTTATTTTCACTAAAACTTGTGACAGTTTAATATGTATATTTGTGTCACTACATTTAAAAACATAATGTGTGATATATTTTTTTTCAGAAAGCAGGCATCTCCAAGAGAACAAATGCCATAAGCCTAGAAATATTTGTATGCATATTACAAACACAACAAAGGTATTTCCCTAGGAATAAAGTGTGTAAGTGTGCTTCATAAAATTATAAATTCATTAAAATCAATTTAATGAAGTTATTTAATTATGTACTTCATTTTACCCCTTAAAAGAAACAAAATTGGTTTTGGTGTCAATTAGTAAATCTATAGCAATATTTGAAAAGAAAAAGTAATTCGCAACTATGGTCTCCCTGCATAGTATGATAAATTTTGTCAACTAATATTACTTCAGTTAGCAGAACTTTTATGAAGTGAATATAAATACTCTCTCTGTGTGAAAACCAGAACGTATACTGTCTTTAGAAGGAATGTCTTTGACAGGTACTCATCCTGTAAGAGAAATGTAGTCAATAAGCTAAAGTTGAGTAAAGTACACTAAAGCTGAATACGTTTTTTGAATATAAGGGAATAACATCTAAGCTAAAATACCATACTGAAAGGAGACTTTCCAAATTAAACAGGCATTAAAGTGATGCTGTACTGTCAAACTGTGCTTAGAAAGCTTGAGAGTAAATAATTTTTCCCTTTGGTTTCCAAATTCATATTTATTACAATGCAAACACTTAAGATAATGAAAACCTAAGAAAGGCCACAGGAGCTCAAGCTAAAGGCTTGTGTTGCAGTGTCTTGCCTGCCACTGGCCAGCACTCTGTGCATGAGAAAACATGGAAGGGCAGAGTTAAACATGCAATGATATGTTTGTTAAATATTTTCTCAGCTTGTGGCAATCTGTAGGTCAAGGACTTTCCACAAGCTGAGGTGAAGTCGTATTTTACAGATCTAGCTGCATTTTGATCCATGAATTTTACCAGTTTGTTCTGACAATATTCAAAGAACTCCCTTATTTTTCTTGATAGGTCACACGAGCATGCTTCTGCTATTAAAATTGGAGAACACAGGTGACTATGCATGTACAACTTGTGGAAATAATGAAAGCACAGGAGAAGGGAGCTCATAAACACTGAGATATGCTCTCTAAGTTTGTTTTCTTAAACATTCATGAGCCTGGATATTTTGTCTGCCTGAATGCAATACCATCTTTCCTGTTTTGTTCTTCATTTATTCTTACTGCTGTTTGTCACTTTCTGAAGTCAGGGGATGAGCAGCATATATAAAAGTAGCAACACCTAGAAGTGTACAAGCATTTCTTTTTTTCATGCAGCTAAAAAATAACAGACATTCTAATTTAAAAGGTGAGATGGTGCACCACTTCATCTATAGATCTTATATTCTGGAAGACTTCTGTTTCCTAATATCACGCTGCAAGCTAAGAAAGTTAATAAATTTGTTCTTTGGAACTTGGAAGACTAAAAGATTTGAGAACAGAACCTTCCACCTCTAAATTGGATATTAAAATCAAAGTTTAGGTTAAGTATTTTAGCAATTTTCTTAACTAATAATAAATAGTAATTTTATGACTGTTTGGCAGTATCTATCTTGAAATAAGTGGGGATGTCACAATCTGGTTGTCAGCAGATCACAGTTGTCCAAACTATCATATTTGGTAGACAGAAAAAAATGAAGAAGATTATTCAAGAAAATCACTTTTATAGAGCAAACTTTGGTGCAGTAGCAGGCAGATGATGTTGTGAGATTGGTACAACCGTGACAGGGAATCGAGGAGTAGCTGCAGCTTCTCTGCTGCTCTGCCCTCAAACACAGACCTTATGGACCACCTCTGACTCCATTTTATGTCTATATAATAATATGAATCAGAGCAGGGATCTGTCAGAGCTGAGATGCCCCGAGTACAGTGATGCTATGGTCTATTGGGACCGTCTTGCAAGCCGGAGACGTAGAATAATACTGGTCTGCCATCTACCACAACAAGTTTTAAAAGAAAAACTGCAAGAAAAAGAAATAAGTAAATAAATATAATTGTTCTGTCCTTCAAAACTGCTTTCAGTCTGATGTCATCTATTTTGAATTTTTAGACCTTTGATATGTTCCCACATCCTTGTCGCTAAATTGGAGAGACGGACATTTGATGGATGGACTTCTTAATGCATAAGGTATTTGCTGTATGGCCACATCCAAAGAGTTGCAGTCAATGTCTCAATGTCCAAATGGAGATCAGTGACAAGTGCTGTCTCTGAGGGGTCCACATTGAAATGGTACTGTTCAATATCTCTATTAATGACACATATAGACAGTGGGACTGAGTGCACCCTCAGTGAGTTTGAGGGTGACACCAAGCTGAGTGGTGCAGCTGACACTGTTGAGGGAAGGGGTGCCACCCAGATTAACCTTGATAAACTTAAGAAGTTGTCCTATGAAGTTCAAGGACAAGTGAAACATCCTACACCTGGGGTTGGGATAATCCCCAACATCAACATAGACTGAGGAATAAATGGATTGAGAGGGAATGACTTGGGCGTACTTGTGTATGGAAGATTGCACATGAGTTGGTGAAGTACACTTGCAGCCCAGAAAGCCAGACGTATTCTGGGTTGCATAGAAAGAAGATGGCCAGCAGGTTGAGGGAGGTGCTTCTCTCCCTCTGCTCTGCTGTTGTCCTTCCTCACTGTGGAGTACTGTGTGTCCAGCTGTGGGATCTCCAGTACAAGAAAGAAACAGACCTATTACAGTAGGGGCACAAAATGATCAGAGGGTTGGAATGCCTGTCATGTGAAGAAATGCTGAGAGAACTGGAATTGTTCAGCCTGGAGAAGAGAAGGTTCCATGGAGACCTTATGGCGACATCTCAATAAAGAAAGACAGAATAAAATGTTTTGCCAAGGTCTGTAGCTACAGAATAAGAGACAATAATTTTAAACTGGAAGAAAGTAGATTTAGATTGGACATAAGGAAGAAATTTCTTATGATGAGGGTAGTGAGGTACTGGACCGTATTGCCTTGAGAAGTTGTTGATGACCCATCCCTAGAAATGTTCAAAGCTGAGTTGGACGGGGCTTTGACCAATCTGATCAAGTGAGAGGAGTTCCTGACCAAGGCAGAAGAGTTGAACAAGGTGATCTTTAAAAGTCTCTTCTAACTTAAAACATTCTATTATTCTATAGTTCTATGATTTGCTATAGAAACCCAGGGATCTCTATGACAAACTGTGTTCTCCAGCACCCTCTCCTGGCTGGCTCGAGAGTGGCATTACAGCCTTGAAAAGTTCAGCTCTGTTGGGGTAGGTGAAGATATCATAACACACCTACATTTTGAATGAAAAAGTCAAAGTGGGAGTGAAATAAATGAGAGAAACAACATTTCTTTCCTCTTTCCCAGCAACCTTGTTCCTACCTACAAGATTGGAGAGGGGTTAAATTTGTCAGAAATTATTATTCATCGCCAGTTGATATGTCTGTGTGGGAAGTGAAGCATACAATTGCATTTTCACATGCTCAGAAACAGACCCGAAATAGCCATCTGCAACACGTTGTGAACCCACGGTGTTGGTGCTGCAGAGGAGAAAACAATCATCTTGTAGATACGAACAAGTCCACCTCCCCATGCCTTCCCCAGCGATGCAGCTGTAGCTTCCAGTCACTAATGACAATGTTTCCCAGGGAAAAAAACAAAGGGCTTTTAGCCGTAATTCTGGAAGAGGAAGAGTGGTAAAAACCACCCTGTGTATTGTCAAAATCAGTCTAATGCTTAACGTGAGTAACTTTTATAAAATATGCACAATGGAGAGAGAAAGAACATTTTCTAATCAGGTAACCACTGACTTTAGTTGCACATATACTCCTAAAACACAGCAATTGTATTAGTTTTTCATTTCATTTGGTGTGTATGAATGCTAAGATATCATGAAAGGAAAGATTAGGTTCTTAATAACAGGCTGTTTGAAGAAGTAGTTGGCAAATTCTATATTGTAAAAATGTATCAGTTAAATGAAAGTTAAATGTTTTCATGACTTGAAGGTATTTTGTAAGCAAGTTTATACTTAAAGATGTATATAATATATGAGTAAACGAGTCTTATATTAAATAAATATATATGTAAATAAATACATATAAAAAGTTTGTATTTAAAAGAAAAATACATTTAAATGAATATGAAGAAATGAGGAATTTTCAAGTCTTCTGAGAGCTATTTTCTCATAACAGCAAGAATAAGCCTGATACAAGGATTTAGTTTATCAGAAATTTGCTATTTTTAATCAGAGGGTATTTAACATACTTAGAGTATTGGTCTGAAGAATAACACGTAAATAATACAAGTATTTTGGTTACAGAAATGACACCTCAGTGACTTCAGCCACGTATTGTAGGTTACACACTTCCCAACTGATTTCATATAACGATACTTGGGTTTGTCCTGTAGCCTAGTGACTTTAATTAGGCTACAGGGACAGAATGGTTGCACCTGGCAGAACTACACTCCAATGCCTTAAGGGTATTTCTGGGAAAGTGCTCTAGATGTTTGGGAAAGGAAAATGCTCCGAGACAGTCTAGCCCTGCTCAGCTTCAGGAAGAGAGTATTGACAGCCAGGGTAATGGGCTCCGTGTTACCATCCAAGTGGAGAGGTCCCTCAGTGATCTTTGTAATGGGTGGAGGATTCCTGTGGCTGTACTTGTAGCTTCTCCTCTAGCTTCTCATACCTCCTAGATACTGAAGCGTCCAAGTTGTCTACCCCTGAAAATGACTTGACTCTTTGTAAATAGAACTCTTTCAGTTCCTTACATGGTTTCTGATGTATAGAATTTACTTTGAATAAAGGCTTCAGGTGCTATGGAAGAAGAGGGAGAGATCAGTTGACCTAAAAATGATGTTTCTGAGAAACAGGTTTTCTAAACAAGCAGTTCACAAACTGTAATTGCAGTTTTATAATTTGATTTGGCAGTATGCTAGTCATTTTGTCTTGGAACAGATTAATTAACTTAGCTTACAAGTGCTGAAAAGGAAAAGTTGAAACTGAAGTAAAAATATGAGTATCTGTATTCTTCAGTGGTTTGTGTAACTTGTGAGATTTTAGTATCAATAGAAAATCCTATAAACACATATATTATTATGTATATGTAAATATGTATATTATGTATATGTAAATGTCTTTACAAATGCTTATACAAATTCAAAGATAATTCACAATGCTGTAAGAAAATGAGCTTTTTTCAGAATCATTAAATCAGTTCTCCATTCGAAGTACTTATAGTCAGTCACACACGAATGTCTCCAGACACATTAATTTGACATCAAATCACACCCTTGTGTGATTTGTACTGTATGAACAATGGGAAAAGAGATCTTTCCTGAAGCACATCTATTTAAACTTTTAGAGAAACTGTTGCTAAGTGAATAGGAGTAAAAACTCCTTGTAACAAATTTATCAATTTTCTTTAATTTTGCCAGCTATTTCTAGGTTTTTATAGAAATCACATTTTTTGTAATTATGCAGGGGAAGAGAAAATTCTCATAAAGATTTACTTACTCGGGTGTTAGGAGGACAAATGCTCTGAAAACCTGCCCAACATACCTGCCTTCCCTGGACTTCCTCAGAGATCCTGGCCTATTTGACCAGATGACTCTTGGTGGGCAAAAGCACAGTTCATTTTTTTAAGAGACTTCAGAATTTCCTATGAATTCTGCTAGAAATTTTTGCTGATCAGGATAAATTTAATTAATCTACATGAGGAGTAAAGTATGGTTAATGACAATTAATCTAATATTATAGAGTACTACAAAAATTCCTGCAGTAGTTAACATTCTTTTGCCAAAGCCTTCAGTATTGAGATAGAGGGTAATTAGTTTCATCCTGTTCAACATTTACAGGAAAATTGTAGTGATATAATGGAGTTAATACAAAGTATTAGTCATCAGGTGCTATTTTAATTTTTTTTTTAAATAATAATGAGATCTGTTACACCTTGCTTCTAAATCTTGCATCTGTATTCAAACCAACTGCAGTAATGCCTGTCAGAAATCCTACAGAAATGTAGGTCAGGAAAAAATGCAGTACTATTCTCGATTTTACAAAATTTAATGGTTTTATAGCAGTTTCCAGGCTATCAATTTTGAAATAAATGCACTGACGTAGCACTATTTGAGTGACCCACTCACCATGGCACCACTGTAGGTCATGTGACTTGAATTAACTGTTATTTAGGCTCTAAGTCAATTTTATGAATAATATTTTTAATTCTGTTCTTACTGAGATTTAGTGAGAAATTGTTTTTCAAATCATAGTATTCTATAAAATTGCAGTAAAAACTCACAGTGTCTTTTCAACATGCTGAATTCTTCTAACTTTATAGATAATTTTAAAGGATTTAAAATTAAGTTTACAGGTCACTGACTATGCTTCAGGACAAAGAAGGCGGCAACATGAGCCATGCAACATTTCAAATATGGACAGAGGAATTCACTGCTTTCTGAGGAAAGTAAATATGCAGTTTTGGGTGAATACATTCTAGGAGTGGTGCTCTACTAACAATTAATTTGATAGGTTATCTGTGGACTTCATAATTTCGATTGCTTATCATGTAGTATTTATAAAAAAGGACATTCTGATGCAAAACATTTGAGATTATTTAGTTTAGGAAGGGGGATGAATTCTTCTTTAGTATCTAGTGTGAGATACTGGCTGGCCTTTTGACTTCCATGTATGAATGGAGGAAGGGACAGTTGAAATATGGAAAATGACACATGGAGGTAAAAATACGATATCTCTTGCTTCTTTATCTATGCTTCACATTTGAATTCTCTCACATGTCTGTATTCCTTACAGCTACATGGAGGACATGTTAGGTAATTGGCTGCCAGTTCGGGAGAGATGGCCAAAAATCTAGCTCCTTAGACTCCCAACTACCTGCTCTCTCTCCCAGATATTCTGAAATTTTCATTAAGAAAGTATCCATGGATCCTTCGCTTGACTGGCATATGCACAACCACCTGAGATTTCACAATGTGCAGCTAATCAATGTCTAGGACTTTTTTGCAATCCACAGTCTAGATTGCTGGCTTGAGAACAGACTTACCAAAACATATCCTCCCTGTCCCCTCACAGGTAGCTGGTGGCTCAGATAACTGAATATATTAGCTAGAACGTGGTAGCACCTCCTTTACCTCAGGCAAGGGGTTACCCCACAGCCAAGGAATAAACAACACTTGAGGGCTCTGATAATTTTCAGATGGGGCTCTCCCAAGCCTATTTGCCATAACTATTCAATCAGTTGCAAAATATTAATTACAGCTGGAAAAAATGCCTATGTAAACAAGCAGAGATTAATTTCCAAAATTATTTTCCAAACCATTTATTGTCTTGAAAAAGATAAATAATAAGTCAGATTGTTTCCATGAACACAGATCTGAATAAATTTTTTACATTATCTAGAGACACAATTTTTAAGAGGCACTTTTGATCTGATAATGGATAATTAGTCCAGTCTGAGTCAATTTTCCTCTTGTAAGGTAAGTTTTTATTGATGCAATTTTGCTGTATTCATTGAGAATACTCAAAATTTTCATAGACACAAATGAATGGAAAACAAATTCTTTTGCCATTTTCTAAATCCATGGCATAAACAAATGACACAATGTGGTATTTTTTAATTGCTCAGCTTTGTATGTATTCAGCACATCTTAGAGAATACGAATTATAATAATTTTTTCATAAAAGTAATACTCTCAAAACCTATTATCATCAGGTGAATTACCTCTTTAAGCACCTTTGCTCTAAGAGGATATATTATTTTGCCAGTGATCTTTCTTGGCATTATGCATAGCAATTTAATTATGTTCACAGTAAATTTCTCCTCTGTGCCCTAACACTGTTTATATGACAAATATAATTAATTTATTTTTGCAATATAAAAACTTTAATGAAGTCATTGAAAATACATCTTACAGTATGAGACACTTGATTTTTTTTTACATTACTTATCATTTGTTATTATTACAGGTTAATGTCTTTTCTTGTGGACAGATCTGAAATGAGTGTATTTCTGAAAAACTCCGTTAACCTCAACCCCAATGCTATATTTGCTTGTAAAAATGCAAAATTCTGACTCCAAAGAAGTCACCATGGTTCTGTTACAGGCAAACTTTCTATGACTCTGCCAAATGCAATGGAAAGTTATTATTTCACAGCCTGACATCTTGTTCTATCCCATAGTCAGCACAGGCTGAGAAACAGGGAGTAGCATCGTCTTACTGTCAGAACCGGTTGTACTGCTGATAGCTGTATAAAATTACTGTCATGTTCCTTCTTCACAGGTGATGAAGCAAATTATCCATAAAGATTCCTAAAATGATCCTAATAAAATAAAAGACTTAGGCAAGAAGTTTCTATAATGTAGGAAATTATGTTGTATTAATTGAGCTACAGTGGTGAATTAAATACTTATTCTTATGACAGATGCAATGTCACATGAGTTAATTTAGTCATTTTTCAGTGCACGCTACTACATCACCCTTGTGCCATGCTAGGAAAGTTCAACCTTTAATTCTGCTGATTGATAAACTTGATCACTTGTTTGACTCCATAGATTGCAGTTGCCTTTTTGTATGAAGTGACTTGTTTGTATTTTTGTTGAATAAATTAAGACACTTTAGAAACTGTATGTTAAATTTGACCTTTTCTTTTTGAAGAGTGAGGATAATTACTGCTTATACGCAGATACCGTATTTACATAATGCCTATAGAGATTTAAAATCTAATCATGATCTTGAGTGTATAAAATATTGAGCTGTGCAAAATTTGTTAAAACATGTCCAGTGCTTCAATGTATCCTAAATTAGACAGCTGATCATGAGTATTTCTATGATGATTCCAAGGTGAGCCAACAAATCAGCAAGCTACCATACATCAGTGGCTTTGCAGCGACTGGTTTTGAAATTGTTTGCTTCTCCCAACTGAATGGGGAATTGCCTTTCTATATATAAAAGGTGAGATTTTTAAAATTACTTTACATCTTTTAAGGCATAAGAGGACACATGGACGATTACTGTGGAAAAAATGGTTTGTACTAACTTAGTCTATGCACTCACACTGTAAGTGTGAAATTGATGAAAGACCTGAGCAGTATCACAGCCTATCCTGGGGAGTACTAACTGGGACAGAGGAAACTGCTCTAAATTATTGAGACAATTTAAAGCAAATGAGCATGGCAGATCAGATGGAGCACCTTTTCCTTCTTAATCCCTAACTATTGGTTAAAGAAATTTTACTTAACAGATTGTGAGAATCACAAGTTTCATAAAATAAAAATGCAATAAATTCATTTCATATAATCTCACTATAGATAAGACAGTCTAACTTTTCTTAGAGAACCTGATTTTAGATTTTTTGAACTGCAAAAATATGTGTAGGTTTGCAACAAACCTGAAAACAATAAAGAACTGAGAGAATATTTGAGATACATATTTCACACATGCTAGATACATTAGGCTATGCATTCTTTACAGCATAGAGAACCAAAAGTTGTTCATATATAAATTCCATATTTACCCTTTATATGAGGCAGATAATTCCAGTAAATGTCAAATGAGACTGTGAGTATCTATAGAAGAGTAAAATCTGACATTCAGGGTCACATACTTCCTTTGTTTATGATGTCTTCAGCAGAGCTAACTGTGGAGTAAAGCAGAATTTGAGTGTGACTCAGTGAAGCACATGTCCATAGGAATCCTTGGTATGGGGGGACTTAAAATATAAATGAGAATTTCTACTCTCATTTTTGTATCAAGACAGCACAGAAAAGGAAACCCAGCTATTTCTGAGTGCAAACTTATGACAGCAAAAACTAGGGCACTCATCTGTAATGGTTGCCTACACTTAATTGAAAATCATAAGCTCTTTCATAAAAATTAACTGATCTTACTTTCCTCCCTGTAGCATATTTACAACATAACATCAAGGAATAAAGTAACAGTGATGAACTTCAATATACATGCAGTACACATCAAGTCAGAAAGAACTGTATATACCGCACATTGCTCTTCTAAACTGCATGCTAAGCACCATGAAGACCTCGGTATTAAAAGCAAAATGATTTACCACTGCTTGTGAGCCTCCCTTTTCAAGAAGAGTACACAACCTTGTCTGTTAGGCAGTGTTATGAGTTAAGCATGCTTACCCATTTACATATTTTGATATCTTAAAGTACTCTGACTTCAACAATTGCATATTAAATATCGAGATTTTATAAAAGAAAAGGGTAAAAATTTTTACATCAAATCAAACAATTGTAAAGACTAGACTAGACTAGACTAGACTAGACTAGACTAGTTCAGTTGGAAAGAACCTACAATGATCATCTAGTCCAACTGCCTGACCACTTCAGGGCTGACCAAAAGTTAAAGCATATTGTCAAGGGCATTGTCCAAATGCTTCTTGAACATTGTTAGGCCTCAGGCATTGATCACCTCTCTAAGAAGCCTGTTCCAGTGTTTGATCACCATCTCAGTAAAGAAATGTTTTCTTTATTAACTTCAAAACTCTGCAAATTTTAAAAAGATAATTTTTTATGTCAGCTAAATTTTTATATTTTTATGATAAATTGATATATTCCTACTAAATTATAATGCTAAATAATACAAGGCTAAATAATAGTCTTTAAAAAAATAAAAGGGAGCTCTAATAAGATTAATAACCTATATTTGTCTGTCAGACACTATCTACTTATGCTGGATTGTACAACAGATCTGAGCTGGTTTTCACTCATGTCAAAATGCTGGCTAAGCTAATAAAGTCCTTTAAAATAAGCTAGTACAAAATGCTCTCTAAATGGCTAAAAAGTATCCAAAATAATATTTTAAGGATTATTGTAGCAGTCAAAGATTAAGATTTCTGTGTTACTGTCTGAGATGAAACATGCTGATTTCTTGAGTGCTTTATTATTTTAAAGCTATGAACATGAAGGATTTCCAAAATTATTTCCCTCCCACAAACTTTATTTTTCTTAATCTTTTTGGCACTAATTCCTGGAACAAATGCTGTTGATTTGATTCAGGAAAGCAAGTGCATCTTGCACCAGTGATGTCAGTACAATAGGAATGATGTATCTTCAGACTTTGAACAGGAAAATATTTTTCTTTTGAGAAGAAGAGATGAAATAACACTGCAACAGTTGTGTTCTTAGAGAACCACGTCTTGGACACAGTGGCGGAAGATATCTTCCTTTTTGATCTGGATCCAAAGACTGAAGTGGTTTAAATACACTTAGCATGTGGTTCTTGTGCCACTCCCAAAACAGAAACCAGAGACGTTCACTAAGTCCTGAGTTGTGGATCTGCACTTTTATTCTAGGCAGAATTCTAACAGAAAACCTGATACTTTACACTGCTCTTGTTACTTTGTTGAGCAATGATTTGATCTGGCAAAGAACTTCCAGCCAAATATTCTGTTAATGAAATATCTGCTGTGCTGCACCCTTTCAGAGTAAACGTGGACAAAACCCCAAGGCATGAATAAATGAAGCTGAAGAACATAAAATCCTTCGCTATGGTTCTGCTTGTTGCCCTTCCAAAAATTCTCCTACGAAGTATATTTGAGCAATGAAAATAAATTTTGAAAATTGAGCAATTCTATGCCTTTCTTAACATGCTCATATCAATTACAGTAAGCCTGTTTCAAAGACATTGTAAATCAGACATGTCAGTACTATTCCAGAGTTCTATGTGCCTTCTGTGAAGTACATATATTGTTTAAAATAAAGAAGATACATAAAGAGGAGTAAGGAGATAGATGAACTGAATCCAGGGAAAATATAATGTAAAATTAAGTACATTTTCTTCCATGAATTTCATGATAAAAATTGAGTAATTTAATTCCATGTGGCAAAAATCAGTGGAATCTCTTTTGGACAGTGCCATCTGTCCTGTGGCAAGTGTCACAGCTGGGACTGCGAAGAAATCCATCACTTTAATGAATGTTCTCTCATGCTTTGAGTATTCTAAGCTGAAAGAAAGTCAATTACGTGTCCATTCAAATCTATGAGTTTTGATCATTTTTCGTTCTTTAATAAATATTCTTGAACTCCTGGAAAAAAATAAAAAGGAGTGAAAAGTAACAGCTAATCAAATTGTAGGATAGCAAGGAAGTTAATTAGAAACTCCTGAAGGAATCCCAGGGATTTTCCAGGCCTAAAAGCTAGGTAACCCTTCCTTGGGATTCCTATGATTTCTATGCCCCAGGAGTGCTTTTCTGAACTGCTTATGAGTGTGACTGCTCTGTTACCTTTGTTTATGTGCTTCTCAGTTATGATCTTGTTCTCTGGCCACTTTCCAGCCAGAGAACAGCTTCCTCTGTCCTATTTATCTTCCCAATAAGCTAGCTAATTGTTAACTAACAGTTGATCACAATAATCCAGCCATAATTTATTTGTTTTAAAACTACAGAAGATTCTGGAACAATCACTGTGAAAAAACCTGGCAGAAGGGTAACTACACTCCTGTTGGAGAAAGCTGGTTTATACTAGTGGCATTGATATCAAAATGTGTCTGTTTTGGCAAGGGATTAGTACTGCTTTAAACTGTTTAAATATTCATAGACTCATAGAATCATAGAATGGTTTGTTTGAAGGGACCTTTAAAGATTATCTAGTCCCTTGCCATGGGAGGTGACATCATTTAAAGAATGAATGTTCTCCCAGAGTCATTAGTTAGGATTATTTTTTTTATCAGGACGGATAAGACTGTCTTGCATTGTTTCTGTCTGTCTGCTTTCACGGGGTTAACACAATTTCTAGCTTTGCTGTGCCAAAAGCGTTTTCCTTCTGCCGCTGTGTCGGCGAGGAAGGGCGGCGGTGGCGCTCCGGATCCAGCACCGCGGAGAGCGCCCTCCCCCGCCGCCTGCGCCCCTTCTGCCGGGAGGGGCGGCCAGGGTGGGGGTGGCAGCTCACGCTGCGGTCGGGCAAAACTCCCCCAAAGGCCTTCATTACATCCATTCTGTCTCTGAAGTGTGCATGATGTATGCATGCAACGGCCATTAGTCCTAATGGGATGCAAACCAGACTCCCTTCTTACGGGAATTGTGCTTGTAGAAGGCATATGATTGATGATAATGGGAAATGGACTTGCTCTTAGACATTCCAAATAGAAGAGCTGAGAATAACTGTAACGTCAAGAGGACTTGGAAACAACAGAAGGCTAGCATAATATACCAAGTCCGGTCAGTGTTATGTTAGATAAATTTGATCTACAGCATAGTCTGAGTATTTCACTTACTCGCATGAGTTAGAGAATGGGTAACTTCTTAAAAATTATGCTCAAAGGCAAACAGTCTGAACTGCAAAAATTAAAAGGTGTAAGTAAGACATTATTTACATCTTATGTAAAGTATTGAGTATGTACAACAAATGATGGAAGTTGTAATGGTAAAACACTATTCAACAAAGTTAATAAAAAAAAATGCAAGCAGATAATCTTTCTGAAGCTTCTTGGGTGATTCCAGTCATGCTCTGTTGCTTAGTAGATGTGCAGAAAGACTAGCGTCTTCTCAAAAGATTTTATTTTATTTTATGTGTACCTCTGGCAGTGGAGCACGTCAATGAAAAGATCTCATGATTTCCCTGCTTCCTAGATTTTGGCCCTCGATGAAAGAACTGAACTCACACGTTCATTCCTGTCATATAGCACTTGCAGAATAGTTCAAGTCCTTTCATCTTTAACAAAGTATTATGCAGGCAAAAGTTCAAACAAGAAGCCAGTTCTTCAAAATCCATGCAGGCAAGATGGCTCAGTGGAAAAGAATGTGTGTATTTTAGTGTAAAAAGAATGAATATATGGTAGTCCTGATTAGGAAGAAATGATCTTGATTTGGCAGGGTTAAAGTAGCATTTGAGATTATTATTGGAATTGTTCACATGCACATTAAATGGGCTTTTATGAATAGGGTTGTAGCTGCTTCTCCAATCCTGAACGAAGAAATACCTTTCAAAAAATCAGACATACTTTCAAACTAGTGCAGCCTTTCAATTGCTGTTCATACAAATGGATCATCATATGACCTGCTTCTCCGTTAAATGTGTTAGCTAAAACGTTTTTGGCACAACAACAAAAGAGAGATGGCTCCTTGCCATATGCCTCTCTGTCATACCTAGACCCATCAGCTGCTTAAGTCCCCTGCCTTTGTCCCTCAATATAGCCCTAGAATACAAGACTTTTGATAAATGTAGGTTGTGTTTGTACATTAATTATAATGATTTTTACATTCCAATACTAAATTGAATGTAAGTATGAAAACTTAAGAAATTAGTGGGTATGTTATCCTGTATGCAAACTCTTAGATAGAAGCAATAATTCATAGTAGTATTTCTAGTGGTATATGTGTTTAAAGTATCAGTCTTAATCCCTTGATCTTCACACAGTCCCAGGATGTGCTGACACTGGTATTCTTAAACACAGTAATGACATGGTACTTCAACAAGCCAGGATCTAAGCACAAACTGAAAAATTATCAATTTCTTCTGTTGTGTTTGTGAAGAGCAGAGAAGATATGAAGAGCAGAGACATCACATGTACGCTAGCAAAGCTCCTGCTGCAGCTGTGGAGATGGCAGAATAAACTGTGAAACAGTCATGCCATCTCCATAGTAACAGAAAAGCAAGGATGACAAGTCAGTATTGAACATGCACTCTTCCCATTGCTGTGCAACCTCTTGCCTCGGGATTTTTAAAATGCAATCTCCAAATAGTACCTTCCTTTTTCTCTAAAACATCTGAAGATACAGAGATTGCAGAGCAATCCTGGACTGCTGGACAAAACTGAATAAACAATGGAGACTCTTATGCCAGAATGCTAAATCATAACAAATGTATAAACCATAAATGTGTTTACTGGGGAGATGGTGGAATAAATGCTACAGTTATTGAATAAAGAGTAAAGTGATATTACATGCTTCATATTCCTTCTGTTCCCTCCCCACTCAGGGAGTTCAGCTGTAAATCTTTCAGTTGCTTAGTGAAAAGAGGTAAATTAGACTGTATGTTACGCACAGCCACCTCTGTGAATCACTTTGACAAATCTGTTGTTTTTCTTCCCCAAAGAGGAAAGAAAAATGGATTTAAATTGAATTACCTGGCAATATCAAAGGGGAAAAGTTATTTTCTAAACAATATCTAAAACTCCTTCAGTAATTTGGAACCTGGTTACTGGTAGGTACCTCTGTTTGGATCTTTGCCAGTAGGCTGCTGTACCCACATCCCAGATTTCTCTACTTTTCTCCAAGCTAACTGGTACCCAGATTACTGTATTAGTGTAAAGATATACTATGGTGCACCTCTTATCAATGCTTATTAGCACAGACTTGTCACATGCACCACAGCTTCTGGGATGCAGGCAACATGAGCTCAGCATTACCACTGGCAACTATGCTGAAATATCACAGTTTGGTTAGTGCTGTAAGTTTGGGTGCAGGCACCACAGTTCACATAACACATGCTTGAGATTCAAGGTTTTATACACCAAGGGCAGAACATGATGCAAAGAGCCACAGCTGGAGCCATAATCGCCTATTTCTTTACTTGTGAATTCAGAAAATATGGAAGTATAACTAGTTCTTCACATTTTTTTCAGATTTTGTCCTTGTCAAGAGACACCTTTCTGATCTGTTTCCTCAGCAAATAAATCTCATGTCTCCCTCCCTGTACTGGAAAGTTTTTATAGTTTAATGATTTTTATTCCTTCTTTCTCTGGGAGTTTCTACTATGACTATACCGAGAATGTTGGCATGGTCATTGGGCAAAAGGTTTGGAATCACTAAGAGTGTAAAATGTAATCTAATTTGCATAGCATTTTTCTGTAATCGTGAATCTTCCACTGAAGCATTGAAAATGGGATTTGTGTATGGTCAAGGATTTAACCCATGGCTCCTAGAAAACATGTCAGATTTTCACCCCAAAAGACATTATTGCTATTATGTACAGGAAATTATGTATAGCTGCCTATACTTGTTCCTTATAATGACTACATTCTGAATCTTTTCTTGGCTTTGAATGAAGTATTTTAAATACATTGCTTTTTTAACCTGTGCATATTTTTCCTACTGAAAATGGCAAGTGGTGAGGCATGAAACAGCATGTCTTAAGCAAGTGAGAAGAATAAAGAAAATATTTCTGAGATGCTGGTTTTGATATTAACATTTACTGACAAGTTTGTTACACTACCCAGCAGCGCTGACCTTATTCTGCCAGTCTCATCTTCTGGCAGCCTCCACACAGCAATGGCAAAAGAGGGCAGGCTATTTTTAAAAAATACAAAGTGTACACAGATCACTGCTCACTGAAGCAAACAAATCTTATGATGACTTTAAAGGAATAGTAAAAAGGATAATAATGGGGTTGTTTTTCTTTAGCTTGTAAGAGAAAAACTATTACTATTCAAAGCATTGTGCTGGAGTCTAACCAGGGCAGACATGCAGCAGTTTTGCCTGAGAATTCAATGAGTAAGACATCCAAGAATAAATTCCTAAACCAGAAGTTATTAATGTTTGTATGTGTATTCATCTATGTGACGAGGTTTTGGTAGCAGAGTGACTTCTGTGAGAAGATGCCTGAAGCTGGCCCCCATGTCAGACAGAACCAGTTCCAGCTTATTCCAAAACCGACCTGCTGCTGGTCAAAGCCAAGTCATAGAATCATCGAATTATAGAATGATTTGGGTTGGAAGGGATCTTAAATATCAACCACTTTCAACGCCCCTACCATGGAACACCTCCCACTAGACCAGGCTGTTCAAGGCCCCATCCAACCCGGCCTTGAATACTTCCAGGAAGGGGGCATCCACAAGTTCTCTAGACAACCTGTTCCAGTGTCTGATTACCCTCATCATGAAGAATTTCTTCCTAATGTCTAATCTAAATCTTCCCCCTTCCAAATCAAAGCCATTTGCCCTTGTCCTATCACTACTCACCTTTGTAAAAAGTCCCTCCCCAACTTTCTTGTAGGCCTCCTTCAGTTACTGTCCACGGAACCTTCTCTTCTCCAGGCTGAACAAGCCCAATTCTCTCAGCCTGTCCTCATAGCAGAGGTGCTCCAGCCTTCTGATCATCTTTGTGTTCCTCCTCTCGATACGTTCCAACCATTCCGTATCCTTCTTATGTTGGGGATTCCAGAACTGGACACAATAGTCCAGGTGGGTTTTCACAAGAGTGGAGCAGAGGACAAGAATCACCTCCCTCGACCTGCTGGCCATGCTTCTTTTGACGCAGCTCAAGTTATGGTTGGCCTTCTGGACTTAAGTCTCTTAAACTTTGTTGGTAGCACTTCTGTCATAATGTATTCAAGAAAGGGTAAAAAATGCTGGGGAGCAGCTGTGAGAGAGGTGCGAGAAGATGTGAGCCAAACAGCTCTGTGCACACTAAGGTCAGAGAATATGGAGGAAGAAGAGGTGCTCCAGGCACCAGAACCGAGATTTCCCTGTAGCCCATGGAGAAAAGCATAGTGATGCAAGTTGTCCCTTTGCAGCCTGTGGAGAACTCCATGCCAGAGGAGGCTGATATGTCCTGAGGGAATTTGCAGCCCATGGAGAGCCCACACAGGACCCAGTTCCTGGAAGTTGATGTGACCCATGAAGAGGATCCATCAAAGAGGTTTTCTGGCAGGATGTTTTTAATTTTATTATTTTTTCTCACTGTACTACTCTGTTAACAATTGTTGATAAATTAAATGAATTTCCCTGAAGCTGCATCTGTTTTGCCCATGATGGTAACTGGTGAATTATTTCCCTGTCTTTATCTTAACCCATGAGTTTTTAATTGTATTTTCTCCCCCTGTCCTTCTGAGAAGGGGAGTGACAGAGCAGAGGAGTGGGCACTTGGTAGCCAGCCGAGGTGAACCCGGCAGGAAATGCTTCAATTTGAACAAATGAGTTTTACACTGGCAAGTTTCTTTTACATCTTTTTTATTGGTAAATATTTGCAATAAGCTTTAAAAAAACACCAGGTATTCATAAGTTACAGAGCTTTTCCATTTTTCGGAATTCCTTTGATCTAGCTCAGACCATCTGAAGGCCCTTGCATGACCCATTGGAAAGGAGTACATATTCTCCTGTTTGAGAAACACATGATGCATACATTCATCTGTAGCTAGGGCCCCTCCTCCTGAGAAAAGCTTACAGAATAGCTAATCAAAGGCAATAAAAGACATCCACTGAAAGTTAATTCTTTGGCTTTAAACCGGAACATGACATTCAAACTGCATCAGGAGTGCAAAGAGAGGCTGGTTTTATTTCAGGGGAAGATATCCCTTCTCTTTCTTCTCAACCCCTCTATATCATGTAACAGTACAGTCTTGTTTAAGAGAGTGAGCAGAAATTCAGAATAGTTTGGCAAACTTGCTTGAGTACTTCTAGGACGCAGCAGTAAAATGTACAGTGATTGAAAGTTCAGTCCTGAGGCATTAGTTTTACTTACAGAATACTTAAAGGATTCGCTGTTTTTCTGTAATCCAATTTCACATCTACTTGCAGGTAGATTAAGATCATATGTAATGGCAGATTGATACAGAGCTACCTGAGCTTTACCAGATATAGCAACAGGACTGTTAGAAAGATGACTAATTTAGCATATGTCCTCTAGTGGATAAAGAACAGGTGGAAACTTAACAATTAGACATTGGTGGTAGGATGTTTCCAGCTGTCATTCCCAGTACTAGAATGCAGTTATGTTGTTTACAGTAAAGACACCCCATACCCCCAGATTTTCCGGAAATTTCAATTACTTGCCTGTTAAGAAAGCCAGATCATCTTGCTAACAAATTTGAAAGTTGTGTACTTCTATGAATCAGTCAACCTGTGCTTTGATGCTTCTGTAGCTGGACATTTTTCTTAAGCTAAAAGAGAGGATAAAATCTTGTAAGTGACCATAAAACATAAACTATAAACAGCTATGTGACAATAGCATAAATTTAATGCAGATGCAGATATAGAAAGAAGGCAGGCATTTAATGTATAGTGAAGCAGGAAGGTGAAGGAACAAATACTCCTTTCTTCAAGGAAGTATGTTAACCTTATGATTTTCCAGTCCCTTTACTATCAAGAGAAGTGTGGAACATGTTTTCCTCTGATATCAAACACTACCATGAAGTCCTAGTGAGACTCCATGAGTATAGTCAGGAAATAATTTTCACTTCCTACTTTATGTGTAAGTGAGAAAAAAATATGAAGCAAAAGATTTGTACCCTTTTGCCAACCAAGTGAGTGGATGCACCTCAATCGAAATTATAATATCTTTGAAATAACTGTTGCTTAACTTATATATAATTTTTCATAACTAGTCTGGATTCCTGTTTTTTTTTTAAATGAGAAAGGATGGTTATAGTATGCTAGGAGTATCTTACTGAACTTCAAAGAAATCAGACAAAGAGATAAAAGAGGGTTAGAGAAGCTAAACACTGATCAGACCTTTCTACAAGACAGTGATTGCATTTTAGAACAAAACTGTAGTCTGTCTCAGTTATCAAAAGCATTTCTAAGACTGCAGTAAAAACAAAGGCCATAAAATTAGCTGAAACCCTTTTCCAAGGTTTCAACAAGATTGCATCATGTTTTATCCATTGACAGAAAACAGGTGCCCTTCAGACTTCTTCTTTTTTATCTTTTCATTATCTTATAAAATGATTGTGCTCTGTTGTTACAAACACTGGATCCACCTTCACATGACCTCCATCGTATGCATTACTGAAGAATCACAAAAATCTTAGGTGTGTGGATGACATATATTTGTTTCTCCACATTAATCCCTTTTGTTCAGATGCTGTGTAACAGAGACTTCTGGAGCTGATAGGTCCTGATGTGGGTTTTGCTGTATGAGTTGATCTGAAGACATCCCAACTTGACCTATGTAATCCTTTTACTGATTCTTCTGAGGTAGTTTTGTCAACAGCCAGCTTGTTTCAGCAACACTTTTATTTCTAACCTTAAGCATTATATCAATTCTGTACATTATCTGCAATTTTATTCATTATAGAATTAAACTTCCCATATATTTTGCAGCAAGCAACTTGTATTGTAAAAAAATCATAAGCTTTTCTTTCAAATTATAATGTAATGACTGTCCTTGCTATAGGGTTTGCCTACATTGTGTTGAATACTTCTGCTTCTACATTCAAAGTTAATAGATACAAGTAGGGTAGCAGTCATCAGAACACAAAAATACATCCATAAAGCCCTCCCTCACTATAATCTCTTAAGTCTTAATGAAAGACAGAAGACATAACTGACAGTGAAGTAAGCAAAGATCACAATCACTAAATCACCTTCCATTTTTCCTTGAGCTTATCATGGGGGCTGTTTTTTAGCAGAGATTGTATTTTCATGCATTATGCTGCACCAAGGAGTGTCAAAATGATCAAGTAATAATAGTAATTCTCTTCGATTTGCTCATTGGAAAAAAGTACTTATGCTTCTTTGTGACTGAAACAAAAAGAGAACAAAGTCATGAAATCAGACAGATTCTGAAAGATGTTCAAAGCAGCCTTGACCCTCTAGTATTTCTCTTTGGTTGGCTCTGAGGATGCTATGGGCTACTTATGTCTTGCTAAAGCTACATCTGCAAGTTTCCAGCTGTTTGCTGACCTAGTCATCTCATCATAGAAAGCCATCAGGCTCATCAGCACAATGTGCCTGTGGTATATCTGTGCTGGCTGCTCCCAATCAAATTATTTTGCTTCATGTGCCTGGAAATGGCCTTTGTAAAGATTTGCCTTTTAATTTTCCCATGAACAGATACTAAGTGAGCTGGCTACTCAGGTTTAACTTCTTGCCCTTTGAAGATGAGTGCAATATTTGCCTTTTTTCAATAATTGAGGATTTCCCCTAATTTCCATACTTATATAGTGATAATTAAGAGTGGCCTTGCAATGATGTATAGCAGCTCTCTCTGTACCTGCAAACACATCCCATCCAGTCTTATGGGCTTGTTTACATCCACTTTCCTTAAGTGGTCCCTAATTTGGTTCAAAAGGCCAGAAGCAGCTGAGGAGGAGGAAAGAATTTTCATGATTGTATCTTCTTATGAGAACATTTGCACCATTTTCTTTATAAGGAGGGGCTGTAAAACATCTGTAAATAAAAACCAGTTAAATGAGTGGTTGAAAGGAGGGCAAATTGGGCTACAACAATACTGCACATCTTTAGGTTAATTCAGACTACATTTAGTATGTCAGGGATTTCCTCTCATCAACTTCAGAATGTAGGGTTTTTTATCTTTTGAATCTTACTTCTGGCAGCTGTAATTAAACGCAAAACCTGTGCCTGACTTTTAGATATTCGGTAACTGTCATGCATTAAATCCAACCATAAGACATGTGTCTTTCAACACAGAAGATGCCAGTGGCACTTGGATGTCTCCTCTTCCTAAGACACTTATCTTAGCTCATATCCCAGTGCAATGAATAAAATTAAATGAAAATTCCATGAATTCCAACACTGAACTGTAGGTCATGCTTCAGGGGGCAGCATTCTAACAACAAACATTTGTCAAACTTGTTAATGTATGATGGTACAAATGTAAAACCAAAAGGGACATAACATTGTGGTTTGAAAGTATGCATGAATTTTTACTTATTTCTGTTTTCTCAAGAAATTCAATCATTACTACATAATTTCCTTTCAGTGATTTTATGTAGTTTTATGTGGGTTTATGTGATGGTTTGTGGGTTTTTTTCTTTTTTTGTTTTGTTTTGTGGTGGGGTTTTTTTGAGATTATTCCCCATAGTGGGGTAATGAAATTATATATAATCCATCAATGTGATTATTTTTATAATTGAAATGAGCACTATGAAAGTATTGTTTCATTTGCTTTTCTATTTCATCATTCAAATGTTAATGAACAAATACTAAAATTGGGGATTGGAGGTTTAGGGGAATGAAACCACCTTTTTGCAACAATTAATCCTCAAAACAGATACTTAAGCCTTGAGTAAAACAGTGGTTAGCAGGCTAACCTCAGAATTTCTTAGAGGCTTTTCCCTCATGGTTCATGGGTCCAAGTCTAAAGGCTGGAAGCAAGGGGTCCAGACTATAGGATTTTCTTCTACAACTGCCAACTTCAAGCTTTAGGAGTCCATTACTTGGTTTGACAAATGGATATCAATCACAAAATGAAAATCCAGACAGGAATGGACTGAAGTTGAATATTCTTCCTCCTTTCTCTCCAGAGATTAAAATAGACTTGGATCATGGTCTTTTTAGGGACTAAGAATCATCAAATGTTAAGATTAAACATCTTCCCCAACACAATGCATTTAACTGATGAAATCTTTTAACCTGATGATTTTCTGTTCTTACTTGGTATTCAGAGTGATGTTAGTGCTCATTAAATAAAAGATCATCACACAGTCTATAATATACCATTAAGGACATTACTGTGAGGCTCAACTGAGTCGAAATAAGAAGCAATGCCTTCTAAGAAGACAGATTTCCACAGGACATGGTTGATACTTAGTTACTGAGATCGAGAGAAACTTTGATAGCATTGCCTATGAGGTCATATGTCAGCAACCAGAGAATCACAGAATATCTCAAGATGGAAAGGACCCACGACGATCAGTAGAACTACCTAAAACTAAGACATATAACTAAGAATATCAACCTGATGCTCCTTGAATTCTGACAGGGTTGGTGCCATGGTCACTAACGTGGGGAGCCTGTTCCACTGACTGACCACCCTCTCAATGAAAAACCTTTTCATAGAATCATAGAGTCATAGAATCATAGAGTCATAGAATCATAGAGTCATAGAATCATAAGGTTGGAAGAGACCTCTGAGATCATCGAGTCCAACCGTGTCTGACTCCCTACTAAACCATATCCCTAAGAAACTCATCTATCCATCTTTTAAACACCACCAAGGATGAAGATTCCACCACCTCCCTGGGCAACCTGTTCCAATCCCTGACCACTCTCTCAGAGAAGAAATTCTTCCTAATATCCAGTCTGAACCTTCCCTGGCGGAACTTGCAGCCATTTCCTCTCGTCCTATCACTCCTCACTTGTGAGAAGAGAACAGCACCCATCCCGTCACAACCTCCTTTCAGGTAGTTGTAAACAGTGATGAGGTCTCTCCTCAGCCTCCTCTTCTCTAAGCTAAACAACCCCAATTCCCTCAGTCTCTCCTCGTAGGGCTTATTCTCCAGCCCCTTCACCAGCCTCGTTGCCCTTCTCTGGACGCACTCCACCACCTCAATGTCTTTCTTGTAGTGAGTGTCCCAGAACTGCACACAGTACTCAAGGTGCGGCCGCACAAATGCCGAGTACAGGGGCACAATCACCTCCCTGGTCCTGCTGGTCACACTGTTTCTGATACAGGCCAAGATGCCATTGGCCTTCTTGGCCACCTGGGCACACTGCTGGCTCATATTCAGCCAGCTGTCAACCAACACCCCCAAGTCCTTCTCCACCAGGCAGCTGTCCAGCCACTCTTCCCCAAGCCTGTAACACTGCATGGGGTTGTTGTGACTTAAATGGAGGACTCTGCACTTGGCCATGTTAAACCTCATCCCATTGCTCTCAGCCCATCGATCCAGCCTGTCCAGATCCCTCTACAGAGCCTCCCTTCCTTCCAGCAGATCGACACTTACACCCAGCTTGGTGTCATCTGCAAACTTGCTAAGGTTACTCTCAATGCCTTCATCGAGATCATTCATAAAGATGTTAAACAAGACTGGACCCAGCACTGAACCCTGGGGAACACCGCTCGTGACCGATTTCCAACTGGATTTAACTCCATTTACCATAACCCTTTGGGCCCGGCCATACAGCCAGTTTTCGTAATGTCCAATCTGAACTTAAACTTCCCCTGATACAGCTTCACTCCATTTCCTCATGTCCTATCTCTGGTTGCCAGAGAGAGGAGATCAGCACTTTCCCCGCTGCTGCCCACCTTGATGAAGTTGTAGACTGTGACGAAGTCACCTCTCAGCCTTCTCTTCTCCAAGCTGAACGAACCAAATGACCTGAAACAAACTGCAAGAGCTACACAAAAGCAGAGAACTGGTCCCATGAGATGATGAATTCTTTCAAATCTATTAAGTGTCACTGAGAGTTGGGTGTTATGGAAAACCCTAGGTGACTGAGCTTGCAGGAGTAACACTGTGAACCCACAGGGTTTGAGCGCTTACAAGTATGCACCAGGAGAGACTGCAGATAGGACAGATTGGTTACAATTACGATTCTTCAGATTAAAAAATTGCTCTTCTCCTTTTATGCTCCTGCTCTGTCTCCACATGGTGGCCATCACTCTTACAACATTCATGAAGAACAAGGTTGCCTTTCCATCCCCACCACCTGGCCATGATGCAAGTTGGAATAATGCAGCCTCATACAGCTCTTGTCTCAGAGGTAATCTTTATCTTGGAAGGAAAAGTCGTGTATAGCTTTTGCTCATCTGATAGTGCACCAGCAAGTGGTTAGTATAGTATTTGCTTCAACCTGTTCCGTTTCTTCTCATATCTTGTTTCTTGCTCATGGCTTGTGATCTGAATGTTGGAGAAGAAGGTGAATCCAAGATCCATCCTCCCTCCTGCTTCTTAGAAGTGAAATCCTGCAAAAAACAATCCCTTCTTAATTACATAGAGAATATAATTTTCTGACTCAAGGTAGTTATTCCAGTTTACTTGAAAATGCTCATAAACAAGACCAATCTTCAGAATATTTCAGTATAAAAATATTTCAGAATATCTGGCTTTGTGGTTTCTTAGAGATAAGTGATTCTAAGGACAATTTATAAATGTTTCCAAATGAGGGAAAAGGCTGACACACAGAGGCAGGATAATGTAATACAGTACAGTGGATCATGCAAATACGAACATTGAGTGCACGACAAAGGTAGCTTCAGAAATGGCTTCTATGTTTACATATTTATACTTGTAATACAGGTAAATATTAGCAATAACAAAAAAAAATAAAGAAACAAAACCAGAGGATAAAGGATATGTTTTGAAACAAGGTTGGATGGATCCTCTAGAAGTTTGTATTTCTCAGAGATAGCAAATTTTAACAAGCAACAGTTGCAACTTCACTGCTCCTTTTCATAGATGGAACCTTTTCCTACACTGCCTGAATCAAGGCCACCATGTCCTTCAAAGACTTCATCATGATTTCCACACTTGTGATTCTTGAAGCAAAATTAAAATTATTTTACAGAGTTTTATTAGAGAGAAATTGTGTGAGCAGTTTTATTGTTGTTTATTACACAAAGAAACTTTACTGGAATTACCTTACTGAGGATAGAAAAAGAAGCATTTAAATGCGAAGAATTATAAACTTACAAATGTTTTAATTCACAACATTATGTTCATGACAGATAATATTTTTTTTCCCCACAGGACAATATTTCTTTCTTAGTATCTGACCCAAAACATTATTATTACTCACTCTTCAAATCTTGTTTTAAAAACAGAGCTATATATGTCTCATCTTTTTGATACAAAATCATCTTAAAAGTTAATTAATTTAATTTCTTAGTAGCATGACAGGAATATGTTGCAAAATCCTATTTCACAGACAGTGGGCTAAATGAGACTGCGAGTAATACTGAGGATATCTTAATTCTGGAGCCCATTTTTAGACAAACAGGAATTGATTTTTTTACATTTTCTGAAGCTCACCTTATCCAATGCTTTTATGTTCAAAGCACTGGCAAATCCTAGGGTACAAAGAAACATTTTCACTATGAGGACAGCTTGACAATGAGACTGGTTGCTCAGAGAGGCTGTGTAATCTCTTGGGGTTATTCAAAACTTGACTGGATATGGGCCTGAGTGATACTCTCTCTCTCACAGCTAAGCCTGCTTTGAGCAGGTCGGACTAGGGACCACCTGAGGTCCCTTCCAGCCTGAATTTCTCTGTGATTCTGTGTCTGAGCAATTGGGGAATTCACACAACAATATTACAAGTTATGAAGAGGATGGGGCTACTTGCAGAAATCTTCATTTAATTGATTAGTTCAGCATCACTCTGTGACAGAGATAAGGAAAGACTCTGCTGCTTAAATCTTCACATTATTTTATCTCATTCTGTAACTTGAGGCAAGAATAATCTAACAACTATCTTTTAATCTGAAATTCAGTTTGGGAGGCTATAAAACATCAGAAATATTGGACCATAGTCCATGAAGAGATGTCATTTAAAAAAATACATTTGTCCACAGAACTAAGGCTAAAAAGATAATACCAAATGACCGTTCATTGCTTTGTCTGAGGTTTAGATGTTTATAAATTAAAGCCTCTGTGGGCTCGTTGGTCTGCAGAAATTTTCCTAAAATATTGAGCAGTCATTGCCTTACTGAAAAGTAAGAGAAGATTGATCTAAGCAAGAGTTTCTTCTTCCTGTTATCATAAAGGCCATGAATGATAATGACATGGACATTACTCAAAAGTAACTCATGTGTACTCATATAATTAACGACTATAATGATTTAGTCCCTACATTTCCTAACTTCCAAGTGTCTTGTTCTATACTATTAGTAATATTTTGTTCTGACAGAAATTCTTGTCATGTAGGATGAGTGTAAATTTTGGAGCTATTAAATTCACTGCAAAGACCTTAAGGGATTTCCTCTTCCCTGCTTTTTTCACAAGACCATGCATCTTAACAGCTTTTAATTTGTGCATTTCTGGTCTCAGGATTCAATCTACATAAACATAGCCCCTACAGACAGGAGCTGTGCTCAGTCTTTGCCTACCTTGCTGAGGAAAGAAATTTCTCCAAAAGCCTTTGCTGAATCTGGGTTTTGTGGAAGGTACAAGGCAGCCTCTCTGCATGGCTGTGGATATTATTGTACGGTTCTAACCACAACAGTAATGTCTGGCATGACTTTAAAGACTCTCCTCTAATACTGAGACAGAGTACTCTATTGCTACTCCTGTCTTTTCCTTCTACCTTTTTGTTCCACATGACAGTTGTGGCTTGTTCCTTATATTTGAAACAGCAAATCCAATTTTATCTCACTTGCTGTGAAGCCTTGGGCAGACTCTGCTCATGTCAGGCTCTTTTCTATCACAGCTGACCCTCAATCAGTGTACCCAAGACTGTCTGTGGTTGCTCCTGCTTTCTCCTCACTGGGCATCATACCCCATTACAGTGCTTCAACCTTCCTTTCACAAATAATTACAGCAGGCAAAAGAATTCTTCAGCTCTTCTGGGCAGGATTTAATTTCTGGTTTGCTGCATTGTTCATATAATGTATTTCTTTCCAATCTAGTCTCCCCTTCTCACTCTGAGTATCTTTGAACCTGTTGATAGGAACACTTTGTTTTAGACTTATCACCAAGTTATGGAAAAAGATTGAGACCCTGTCACTATGTGTGTGCCTAACATAACACAAGTTATTAACAAACGTCAGGAGGGAATCAGCTCATAACCGCGGGATGGGCAATGACTTGGTGCTTCACTGTGTCTCAGTGGAGATGGTTGTAGCTAGAGCGGAATTAAATTTTTACTGCCACAAGGTGGCAGACGGGAACAAGACAAGGCTACAGGGAAGGGATTCAACATTCCAAGAGATTTTTCTCAACTTTGCGTCAAATAATACTTAGGGACAGTGATTCATATACCTTCTGGGCCACAATGGGATCTCCATGACAAACAAGGAATTCTTTTCATTGATGTCAAAGGGAAGTGGATGATGCTTGGACCCAATTGTCACAAAAAGAATAACGTAAAAACAGCTCAGAGACTAATGATGTGAAAATTCAAAGTGGCATTGTGAATTTTATAATGCTTATCTTTAAAAGAAGTACATTTTGTAGGTATGATTTTCAGACTCTCAAGTAAGAGAATGATTATAGTAAACATTTTTTTTGTATTTTTTAATTTTGTTAATTACCACCTCAACTAAATATACCCATCACAATGTGATCCCTTTCCTGAGACACTGTGTGGCTTGTAACAGGCTATTCCCTTTCCCCCATTTTGTTCTAAATAGCCATCTCTCCTTCTTATGTGGCCAGAAGTCTGAGGAATATTACCCCGCTCCAGGATATTGCCGTGTTTGAGGAGGACCATCTCCCTACCAAAGCTGGAGCTTTATTTTGTTCAGCCCTGAGCTATTACGAGTACCTTGAGAACATATTCCCTGCAGCAGAGCCACTGAGGTCCCTGCCCTGCATGCTGCTCTGAGCAGCCCTCACTGGGAACTGAGGTGCCAGGGCTGTTGAGAGATTGTGATGCTTGCTAAAAGTCTAGGAATCAGTTGGCAAGTCAGTTTTCCAGCCAATGGTTCCAGCCACATGAGTTACAAGGGCTTTTTTCAGTATTTTATTTGAGAGGAGATGAGGGCTCCGTGTAGATTTAATGTCACTGTCCAATGAAAACTGTGTGCGAATTGAAGAAAACACTGTGCCTTGGCAAGAAACTAAACACCATGAGTCTGGCAGCTTTCCAGGGGACAGGCCCACTGAATTACAAGCGAAAATAGAATAGAGAAACTTTTAAGCCTCTTCACTGCCATCATAGGCAGCCTTATTAGAGGGTCCATGGCTTCATGCAGAACCAGCAACAGCAGCACGCAGAAGTGAAGGGTGTGAGTGCAGGAGGCCATGGCAGCTTGCAGGCCCTCAGCTCTCTGCAGCCCATTGCTTCTTCCCTGAAAAGTGTTTCTCCTTCGCAGAGTAGGGCAGCTGAGGGGCATCAGGACAGCACCAGATATGGTCATTGGGCAGTTCCCTGCGGTGGGGCCAAGGCCAGATCACAACATGGGCCGACAGGTGGGCCTGGATCAGCAGGGCCCATGGCTGGGCGGGGCAAGGCTGTGGTGTGGCAGGGGCTGTAGTTCTGACATTAGAAACTCAGCTGAAAACCAGCAGCCACAGGCCAAGATGGGCCATAGCTCGGCAGGGTGGAGGCTGGCTTCAGCTTCTCCGAATCTGAGCTGGCCCTGAGCCCTGAAGCTACACCTGATTCCCTTGCAACCATTACAAAATCTGATAGTCCTGTGACTAATTTAATAAATATTTCATCACTGGGATTGGCTGCCTCTTGGTTTTCAAGTAGCATTTTAAGCTTTTGGTTTTACCTAGTAAGCTAAAAGTGGTCAAGTGATGCCTGTTTGAGAGATTGCTAGTGTTGGCACATGAAGGCTGCCTGGAAAAAGTGATCCCATGTTGCAGAGTACCTTCTCATCTGAAGGTTGACACTCATTTTGCAAGCCGTGCAACAAACCCAGTACTCTTAGGGTTCCAGATAGCTAACAAGTGGACTCTTAAATACAAACCACCAAAGTATGAGACCCCAGTTTCAAACCAGGCAGACCTGAGGTTACAGTAGTCTTTTACATCCCAGATGAGTGATTGAAAACACAAGCTGGAGAGTGAATCTCTTTCCATCTTGCCTAATTGAGCTGATTTACTTTCTGTAAATAATTAAATATTCATTAGACCTCTGGGCTCAATAGCACTTTCCTGTTCTGCCCTTTCACTGCACTGGTTCTTTTGTGTTGGCTTCTCAGTTTCAATCTGAACATATCTAAGGAGCCCATGCAGAGATATGTTTCATGAAATGAGATGCATTCTAAAGGAACATTCAAGTTTTGATGGAAGTAATTCAAAACTGTCCACCTTTCTGTAAATGAGTTCAAAATATCTTAAGGATGTTTTGACACAATACCCTTCAGATTAAGTGTTGGAGAATGCTGGCAAGATAAACTCTCCTGTCTGTTAGCCTGCCTTGGAACCATCTTAACAGTTGGATTGAAACATCTGTAGTTTCTTGGTCCTCAAAACAGGCTCTACTGACTTATCTTCCTGTGAAAGGGTAAGAATATGGAGGTTCGGATGCTTTCCTGCATTTATGGAAGTACCTGAAGAGCTCACTTTTCTGTCTATTCTCTTTAATGTTTCCTATTTCCCTGAATATTTCATGTGGGATTTCTCCACAGAAAGAGTGACTCAGTCCATACAAACCAAAAGTTCTCACACTTACCCTTCTGTGAAGGAAAATATATTTTAGTTGAATTGGGTGATTATAGCCATGGAGAAGAAATGAATTTTTGCCTTTTCAAGTGAAGGAGAAGTCAAGGAACACTTGGAGATGGTGAGGTCTTAAGTAAACTAATAGCATCTCCTAGCTGATCCCCTTGCACCCCCAAAATAAAAAAGTCTTTAGGCCACACTGGTTGTACTCTGACTTCAAGCCAAGTCACTAGGCGTTTTAGGTATCACTTCCCGGTGCCAGAATTGCCTTCTTTGCTGTTAGTTACATACATTTATGCTCACAAACAGTAGGGGGAAGCTCTCTGATGGTTTACAGGCAAAGTGAATTCATACAGACATTGCAAGAAACTGAAACAGATTAGGCATCGTTTGCAATGGCTTAGTCAAAAACAGGACTACATGACGTTCCCGAATGTAAGTATATCAAGCATGTCAAACATAACAATCATCTATACATATATATGCATACATACATATATACACATATACATATACAAACACACACACATATCTCTCTATATATGCACACATACGATGGGATCTGCATGAAATAATGTCTGTTCCAGTATACATATGTTATGCATATAATATACATATTGTACTTATATGTATATAAATACATATGTTATTACAAATGAGAATCACACTAACATATGTACCTTTATGTACATATCTCTCTATATACAAATATCTATATACGTACACTTTATACATGCCTGTTTACTGACAAGTATAGTACAAATTATATACCTGTATATGTACAGGTACACATGGTATTTGTGTAATTCTAAAAAAGTGTTTTATAATCGTATACTATTCAGTAGCCATAATTCAGCTCTTTGTTGCCTAGAGACTGATCTCAAGAATGAAAGCACACTACGCTTAGTCTGTTTCTTCCAGGCTGTCTATGAGAGACCCAGCAGTGAGGCAGAGATCCTGATCTTTGAGATCCCACATAACTTGCATACCAGATACTGAATTTTGAAGTGTGAATAGCAGTAATCATCCCATGCACTGTACTGTAAGCAGGATTTTTGATGATATTTCTACAGACCCTTGCTGGTAGTGGTTACAATCTACCCAAATTTTAAGAAATATGATGTGCAAGGAGGGATTTCTTCTAGGAAAAGTTTTGCAATTGCATCAGTCCTGAAAAGACCAGGCATTTCCTTTCTGGTTGGCAAGTCCACCTTACCTAGTGCCAAAACCCATCCATCTGTTGACTTTTTAAATAACGTAACTATAGCTAAAAATTTCCTACAGAAGAGCTGACTGAGCATCAAGTTCATAGCTTTTCAAAAGCAAACATTTCTGGCAGTTCAGATTTCCTGCCAAGAAAAGAAAATAGAATTTATTCCTCCTGTACATGCAGGGAAAAGAGTATTCTAGGACATTTTGCTAAAGAAAGATGATTATGGGACTTCTCTGTTACTTCCATCCTTGTAGTAGGTTTTGAATATAAAGCTTAATTTCAATCATATTTAGTGAGATATTCCAGTCCCAAATCTTTGATGAAAAATGATGACAGGGAAAGGAGAGAGATAAAATTAGTGTCTCTGGTGAGATAAAGGCTTAAGTCTGAACTCAACTGGTATTTCTTTTATGATTTGCAGGTTATTTGAGATATTCATATAAGTCAGTCACCATGGACATAACTGGAATTAGCTGGGATTTAGGAGGGAAAGAAGAACTGTGAGAGTACAGATGTGGGGAAAACAAAAAACAAAAATCCACAACCTGTAGGAGACTCTATATAATATTACTAAAGGGCTATAAAGTTGAAAATTCTTCGCAGCTAATGGAGGTCTTGCTAGTTGTCTGCAAACAGGTTGTTGCAGTGTTGCCACAACTGTCCCAGCTGTTGTTTAGAGTAAGATTAAGAGTTCTAAGTACTTATCAGGACAATTGCTCCTGTTGAAAGCTACAGTATGTACCTAGTAACATAAGAAAGACAACTTGACATAATTAATATGAATTGTGTGGTACTATAAGTTTCACATCCAAGTGTTAATTGTCACAAGCTTCTTCTATACTAGCACATCATGCAGGCCGTATTTTATCCTTTGGTTGTGAGGGCAAGCAGCATTATATATCCCATACCTGTTCATCTAATTGAACTTCTCCAATAACAGGATAACATGCTCCGTACAGCCTATTGGGAAGGGCTTATATTTTGTGCTGTCCCCTGAAACATGCTCAGTCATTTATTTTCTGGTAAAGTGCTAGCTGAGAGATGCCAAAAGCATGCTGGGCACATGGTTAGAGAATATCAAAATTACATTCCAATGTTTAAGTGAGGCTTTGGCATTGCTAAGTTTAGTAGTATACACATAGTAGCTGCTTATTGTCTAGGCTTGCAACTTAAATATCAACTACCTGATCAAATATTTGAAAGAATGAAGCTTCTTTTTGGTGACATACAGTTAGATGTTGCAGGGGGAACAGTCCAGAAAGAGCCTGGATGCTGACTAACTATTTGTTTGAAAGGAGCCATGATGCTATTAAAAAAAATCTTAAAATGCTAATAGAAAAAATGTTACAAAGCCAGGGCAAACTTTCAGCCTAGAGCAAAGAGCAATGAAGTTCGTAATATATTACCCACCATCTTTCCAGAGCACATTTAAACATGGCATCTATGTTGCGTGACAGGTGTGTACCTGGTCACACAATGAACACATGTGCTTAGCTGTTGGATCACAGGATGAAGTGCACATTTATGACATGCCAAGTGCACTTCACTTGCTTGTAGGCTGATCCTGAGGTGAGACTAGGTCGGCTAAGTGCAAGAGAATTGAAAAATGGAATTAATGTCTTAATAATGTCACAAGATTGAAAAGTCATATTGTAGATTGGCATTATGTTGAATATGTTCAATTATGTGACCAGGACTGTGCCATTAAATGTAGTTCTTAAGTACTTCCATAAATGTTTGCAGTGTTTACTGAAGGGAAAGATGTCTACCAACATTTTATTTTCACAGTTTGGACATTGTACAGAATGGAGAGTGCTTATTGCTGCACAATGCTTCACACAAAAAATAGGGGCTAATCTAAGAAATAGCTTCTGCATATTTCAGTAATTACAAGTAAGATAATAACACAAGATAGACAGGCTTTCGTATTTTGACCCAATTTCTTTAGGAGAAAATATGTTGTCAAAACAATTTTGTAGGTTTCATGCAAAGAACAAAAAACAGGTTTATTTAAGGATTGTAAAAAGTGTGACTGTGTAGTCAAGACAAAAATTGCGCTCTGCACATCATGGGGCAGCTGTGCTCTTAGGGGAAAACAACAGTAACGAGAAGGGTATTTGGAGGGTCCTGCTTAATTCATGGTATTAAATGAAGGATTAGGAAGCACAGGGAGATAAAAAGAAAACATTTTCCCAGCTGCTGTCACAGATATGAATATTCGTGCAGCAAGAACACTTTAACTGGTAACACACAAATACAGAGGTGACAGCCTTGTTTAATTGAGCAATAGGAGGAAGGCACCTCCGGTGAGCAAGGTCAAATCTAATTTCTTTAAGTGGTATTTTTCAAGAATGAAGGATTCAGGAGGGTAAAGTTCAAAATATTAAGGTCTTTTATAGTACACATTTCATTTCAGTCCAAAATGAGGACATTAATAAGATGTAGAATATTTTTTTAGTAACTAGCCTTGCAGAAACTCAGAGATGAAGCCATATCCTCTATAAAAGTACTTAACATCTTACCACCTAAGAGCTTTTTCTGATTACATGCATCAGAACTCCAGAATGTTTCTATTGCAAATATGTAATTAATTTGCATGCTAAAAATAGCTCAGGTCCTAAAAGTATCCTAAGGCTTAATTATCAAGAGACTGTTCCACAAATACGGGATTCAAGAAACAGACAAAGCTGGATCAGAAAGATATTATCCTGAGAAATTTTAGTGAGATTTATGTTAATAATGAAACATCTAGTGGAAAAAATGCCTGATATAGTAAGGCTATACATTCCCATATGGTTATTGCTATTGTAGAAAAGGAACAAACAATAAAAATCATCATGAAAATTGGCACCAAGTGTAACAATATTCAAGAAGCATTTGGACAATGCTCTCAGACACAGGGTGTGAATGTTGGGATTGTCCTATGCAGGGATAGGAGTTGGACCTGATAATCCTTGTGGGTCCCTTCCAACTCACGTCATTCTATAATTCTATGACTCTATGATTTTTCTTCACATGATTCCCATTATTAACTAATGACATTACTGCTTGTATTGCTTTGATACTGAGATCTTGGTACAAATGGATTTTACCTTGAAGGTAATTTCTACTGAGGTTGAGATCAAGAAACATCTTTACCTCAGAATTTAAGAGTAAAGTTCTGTCTGGTTAAAGTGAACTTCTGAAGAAAGCAAGTGGAGTTTAACACTAACTTAGGAGAACGTAAACCTTTATGGCCTGCAGGAAGTGCCGTGCTCTTATCAGCCTCATTTCCACTGTCTGGGACTCTTTCTATAAACCCTAGCTTGGATCTCAGTAGTTAATTTTTATCCGGATCTGCTGAGTAATGTTGCTGATATCTGTTCAAAATGAAGCAGAATGCCAGCTCCTGTTCTTCTGGAGCAGTCAGATGTTGCACATACCCTCTGAACTGAAAACTGAGCAGTGTACAACAGCTGATTCCTGAAAGACAGGGAAAACATGAATACACTGTACAGTGGCTCACTAGAATTGAGAATCTAGAATTGATAATATTGGCAAAGTTTTTGGAAAAGGCATTGTATACTTCTTTTCCAGATATAGACTGTAATCCATCACATGAGGAACCTTGCTGTGGAGTAACATTTGAAACTGTATGTTGATAAATAAAAACAGAAGAAGAGTAAATATCTAATATCATTGATCGGACATGAATGATTATTGCATGTTGCTTGATTGGCTTCAGAAATGGGCCTCTGAGAGCAGGCTATTTCTAAGGAGCTGAACAGTGTGGAAAAAAATCTCTGTGGAATTAGATGGGCTACTTTTGCTGTTAATCTTCAAAGGGGCACATAGCATCTCCTCGTCTCCTCAAATCCAATCAACTAGTGCCATTTAATTCAGCAGCAAAGTGGAACAGAGCAGCAAACAACAGAATAATCAACTTACTGTACTGAGATGTTTCTCTGTGAGTGAAATCTAGTTTCACGTCTTTTCCCTAAACATGTTTAGCTGCAATTGATTAAGTGTTTTGAACACTGTCATTCAAAATCTTGAAGTCTTTGGTTAGAGCACCTGTACCATTAAAATGTTCTTGAGCAATTCTAGGCAGAAATGGTTGAATAATTGTACAGGTCTAAGTAGAGGGGATGTATTTTCACATTAGCTATCTCCCCTTGATAAAAAACAATTAGCGAGCTCTGAATTGGAGATATATTTCTCAACCAAACAGGAAACATTTTGTTGTGTTTTGAGCCTCTTTTTTTCTTTAAATAATAAGTTTGGCTTTGTTTTAATTAAATATCATTAAGAAATAAAACTGATGCAGTTTTACTATCACAGTTTTCTCTTCCAGTTTTTTCAAAAGAAAAGAGTTTAAGATTACTCAAACTAGCTTTTAACTTTTCATCAGAAAAATTGTCCAGCTCTATCCTTGTTACTCTATCCAGTTACTCATATTACCACCTTTGGTAAATAATTGTCTTTGATATGTTTTTCTGTAAATGTGTGAAGAATTATTACAAAATACTAGATTTTTTTTCTGCCTGAAATGGCTATGGTACTATCCACTGTCCTGCCAAAGATATAATCAGCCAGTTACAGCAAGAAGTACTCTAAAGGTCAAAGCTGTATGTGTAGTTTACTGTCACAGCTCTGAAAATCCTCGCATTTAATTGTCTCTGAAAGAAAGGGGTATAATCAAAAGAAAAGCATCCAGAATGAAACCATTTCTTTGGTTATAACAGCGCAAGTGTTAGAACTGCATATGCTCCATTTGTTTCTGATGCCTTGTCAGATGATATCCTTTTTGATGTCTCCAGGGATGGAGTGTTTCTCCTAAGCTTTTCTTTCATGGTTGTCAGTTTGAGGAATATTATTCATGTGAGTAAGCGCTGTGTCTGCTGCCTGTATGAATTTGGGATATTCCCTGTTGATGGAGAATTTTTGTTTAATTAGCCATTTAATTGAAAACTGAAATCAGCAGTCATTTCATATTCTGATTTACTGAAACCAATATGGGGTGAAAATTTCTTATCTTTTTTTTTAAGGTAAAAGGCTCAGTCAGGCAACTGCAAATAACACCGGAAGTTTGGAATAACAGAAAAACCTTTATTGGAAGGAAACTCTCTTCATGGTCAGTTCACAAAATAGTAGTGAAATGCTTGACAATTATTAATGCATCAGACACAGGACAACCAGCTAATCAGAAGAGGTTATTATCCTGCTATACTCAGTGTTACTGTGGCCTCAGCCTCTGTGCAGTTCTGGGCCCCACAATTAAAGAAGAATTTGGAAGTCTTTGAATGTGTCCAAAGGAGGGCAACAAAACTGGTGAAAGTCTGGAGGGAATGTCCTATGAGGAACTGCTAAGGACTTTGGACTTGTCTAGTTCAGAGAAAAGAAAGCTGAGGGGCCAGCTTATTGTTCTCTACAGTTTTCTGAGGAGAGAAAGTCTAGAGGGAGGTGCTGATCTCTTCTCCCTGGTACCCAGTGATAAGATGTGTGGGAATGGTTCAAAGTGGAGCCAGAGGAGGTTTCGAGTGGATATTAAGAAGCATTTCTTTACCAAGAAGGTGGTGAAACACTGTAAAAGGCTTCCCAGAGAGAAGGTCGATGCCCCAAGACTGTCAATGTTTAAGAAGCATTAGGATAATCTCATTAATAACATGCTTTAAATTTTGGTCAGCTCTGAACTGGTCAGGCAGTTGTATTAGATGATCATTGTACGTCACTTTCAACAGGAATAGTCTATTCTATTCTATTCTATTCTATTCTATTCTATTCTATTCTATTCTATTCTATTCTATTCTATTCTATTCTATTCTATTTTATTTTTCTTGGCTGCTTGGCTCTAATCCTCAGGCTAAAGGAGCATGTGTGTACAGTTCTTGATTCAAGGTGGGAACTAGCATTTGAGGGCTAGAACTGCAGAGGACTTGGGTAGCTAAATATTGGATATTCCAGTAGTGTTTCTCCATCACACAATGCAGGTTTCTGCAATAGTTTCTTATAGTCTGCTTACAGAAAATGGGGAGAAATAATGACCTGTCTGTGGATCTAAAACAACAGCTGTGTTGATTGGGGAACTGCCTGAAATAAGTCAATATAAAGATGACATGCAGTATAGCCCAGATCTGTCTGAAGTCCCACTCTCCTCCGATGCATATGTACCTCATTTAGTGGATGAGATGCCATCCTTTCTTCAGGTTCAACTGGACATCTCCACTTAATGTAAATTTCTGGAACTTTAAAAGCAAGAAACAGATAACCATCTTGTAAACTATAATGTAGGCTAGTGATTAAGGCTCAAATTTAAGAAAAAGTAAGATCATTTCATACTGACTTTTTGATTATAAACTTATTAGGGATACAGCGCCTTGTCCTTTTCTTCTCCAGAGTAAGCCAGGACAGAAGCAGAAATATCAGATTCATTGGTCCTGGAGGAATTATGTGGAAAGGATGACAATTCTGAAAATTGGTTTAAGGCAATTTACATGCAATATGAAGATTTAGACCTATATATCTCATTAGTAATGGAAGTAGTATTGAGAACTCCCCCATCACAAATATGTTCTCCCAGGAGTGAGAAACAGCCAGTCTTTTGCAGTTCTTTTGATCTAGTAACTCCTGTCCACATTCTGCATGGTGGCATACATATAGCAAATATGGTATCTAGGAGTTTAATTCAGGAGTTTAAGACATCTGTGTTTAATATTAGAATCTTGGCCACCAAAGGCCAACTTCCAGCATGTAAGTCCCTTGGTTTACCAGATATACAGACCTCTAACTGGACTACATAGTATTTAGAGCATAAATTAAAGATCCCAAACTGCCTGTATTGAGCTCATCTTTATACAAAGACTTGGAACTTTCTGCTCCAAAGTCCTGTTCCAGATGATCTAAAAGAAAAAAAATAATGAGTAATGTGCTTACATGCTTATATTTAGTCTGGCTTGTAGAAACAACTATAGAATCCATACAAAGCAATGTAAAGGACTTGATTTTTACACAGATTTTATTTATAAGGCTTTCTTCTACTTTCACTGATATAAATACGAGAGTTAGAGCTGATGTTCTTCTTGTTGTGAATCCTTTATTATGAGAAAATCTTAAAACGAAATACATTTAAATCTATAAGAATCTTGGTTATGAAGTGTCATTCATAGCAATTCACACTTTGTGTATTTTGTTAATACTATTTCGCTATATTTTATGTAGAAGGAAAATAAATACTGTGTTGTAAAGGTAGGAGCTCCTGCAGGATATTTTTCTATTCTTCTTTACTATAGAAAGGGTACTTTGGTATGGACTTTTGATTTTCTTCAGTTTCTGAACCTGATTTCTGAATACTTCCATGAAACAAGACTGTTTATCTTAAATGCGGCTGATCTGTTCTGGTGTCTTTTTGTTCAGAGGCTAGTAGGTTTTTTTTTTAATGCACTCTCAGAAGATTTCAGTAACTATAAAAAGGAGAGCTAGATTTCTGTCCCATAGGGTCCACGGTGAAAAAGGACTGTTACCAGGTACAGTCTTCTTACCAACGCAAGTGGAAAATAAATTCAGCCATTGCTGAGTGGTTTAAGATTATGTTTATAAGCAGGGCATATATTGAATTATTTTCTTATTTTCTAGGGAAGAGCTCTGAGATGTAGTTGTTACTTGAAGTGCACGTCATAGCTCCACTACTGTCAAGACATTATTTACACCCAAAAAATACACCCCTTATCCTTATGCCATAAGTCAGTCTCCTATAGACATGCTTAAACTTTGAAGTGGTTTTGGGAATAAGACTAGTCCTCAGCATTCCTACTGACTGATTTTGCCGACTGATTGTGTGCACTACTGAAATTTCCATACTGAGATGTGTGTTCCCCAGACATGATGTAGATGTCATACCTAACTTGAGATCTTGCCTAAATTAGGACGGTAGATTCCTGACTGGGTCATGTGCTGGAGCCTTTCACAGACTTTTCCTAATTTTTTTTGGTTAAGGTTCTCATCAACTTAAAAGTAAATTAGAAGCTGACTGCATGACGGACGAAATAATAAGAAACAAACAAACAAGCGAGTAAGAGGAAAAATGCTTTTATTCACAATGCAGACACAGAGACTAATAAGGACCTCAAAAAACCCCTCCATCTGAAACACAGAACATGCAATGTGACCTCCTGTGCATGAAATAAAATTGATATGTGTGATATGGTAGAGACTAGAAGAGTTTATACAGTTCATTTCCAGGGGAAATGTAAAAGAAGAAAAGCTTTTGTGCTGAAAAATAAAAGGCTCAGATTCTGGACAGGCTATTTCAGTTAGTGCTTTGTACTTGGTAGGATACAGAAATAACCAAGCAAACGAGTGCTTGCTTTAAAGGGCAGATAGATGATGTCAGAAGTGAACAGAGACGATAAAGTAGAAAAGCAAAGAAGGCCTTATTAAGCAGTATGCTCAAAGTACAGTACTTCTAAGCACACATAGACATGGATTTGGACATTTAAAATTGCCATGATACAATATACAGCATTAATAGCCATTTTCTACCTTAGTGTCCAACAAGAAAGGACTGTCTTGAAATTCATTAAGGTGATTTTGTTGTATTATATGTAGCTCTGTTGGCTTTACTGAGCTGTTCAGATTAAATAGGAGAAGATATAATGAATCATAGAATCATAGAATCATAGAATTATCTGGGTTGGAAGACACCTCCAAGATCACAAGTCCAACCCTTAATCCAACACTATCATGATTACTAGATCATGACACTAAGCGCCACATCCAGTCTTATTTTAAAAACCTCCAAGGATGGTGAATCCACCACCTCTCTGGGCAGGCCATTCCAATGCCTGATTACTCTTTCTGTGAAGAACTTTTTTCTGATATCCAGCCTAAACCTCCCATGGTAGAGTCTAAGCTCGTGCCCTCTTGTTCTGTTGCTGGTTGCCTGGGAGAAGAGACCAACCCCCACCTGTCTACAACCTCCTTTCAGATAGTTGTAGAGAGCGATGAGGTCACTCCTGAGCCTCCTCTTCTCCAGGCTAAACAACCCCAGCTCCCTCAGTCTCTCTCCATAGGATTTGTGCTCAAGTCCCTTCACCAGTTTTGTTGCTCTTCTCTGGACCCACTCCAGCACCTCAATATCTTTCTTGAACTGAGGGGCCCAGAACCGAACACAATACTCAAGGTGTGGCCTCACCAACGCCGAGTACAGGGGAAGGATCACTTCCCTCGTCCTGCTGGCCACACTATTCCTGATACAGGCCAGGATGCCATTGACCTTCTTGGCCACCTGGGCACACTACTGGCTCATGTTTAGCCTCCTGTCAATCAGCACCCCCAGGTCCCTTTCCAACTGACTGCTCTCCAGCCACTCTGTCCCCAGCCTGTAGCGCTGCATGGGGTTGTTGTGGTCAAAATGCAGGACCCGGTACTTGGCCTTGTTGAACTTCATCCCGTTGGACTCAGCCCATCTCTCCAGCCCATCAAGGTCCCTCTGCAGAGCCCTCCTGCCTTCCGGCAGGTCGACACTCCCTCCCAACTTGGTGTCATCTGCAAATTTACTTATGATGGACTCAATCCCCTCATCTAAATCATCGATGAAGATGTTAAACAGAAAACTGGCCCCAACACTGATCCCTGAGGGACACGACTGGTGACTGGCCACCAGCTGGATGCAGCCCCATTCACCAGCACTCTCTGGGCCTGGCCATCCAGCCAGTTCTTAACCCAGCTGAGAGTGCACCAGTCCAAGCCATGGGCTACCAGTTTATCCAGGAGTATGCCATGGGAGACAGTGTTGAAGGCTTGGCTCAAGTCCAGATAGACTACATCCACAGGCTTCCCTTCATCCACCAGGCGGGTTACCTGGTCATAAAAGGAAATCAGGTTGGTCAGACAGGTTCTACCCCTCACAAAGCTGTGCTGGTTGGGTCGGTTCCCATGTCCATCCTGAAGGTGCTGTGTGATTGTACTCAGGATGCAAGGTTCCATAACCTTGCCAGGCACTGAGGTCAGGTTGACAGACCTATAGTTGCCTGGGTCCTCCTTGCAGCCCTTTTTGTGGATTGGTGTGACATTTGCCAACTTCCAATCATCTGGGACCTCCCCAGAGAGCCAGGACTGTTGGTAGATGATGGAAAGTGGCTCAGCAAGCTCTTCCGCCAACTCTCTCATCACCCTAGGATGGAATCCATCAGGTCCCATTGATTTGTATGGATCCAGGTGGTTCAGTAATTCATAGACTATTTCCTCCTGGAAGACTGTTTTCCCCTAGGATGTGTTTTAATAAACAACAGGAGTCCTGCAGTTGATGCTTCAATTTGAGAAACATTATCTGAAATTGGTGCAGTCTAAACAATGGTTCTTTTTAAGGGTTGGTAGTATTATAATGAGCCTCTCTCCTTGCAAGACAGAAGGTTTTGTTTTCCATAAGCATTGAACAAAAGCCCTACTGGAATAAGGAATCCCAGTATTCTTTCGCAGAAATTGTGAGCTCCAAGGCACGCTGTTAAGAAAATGGAATATTATTGAATTAATTTTATTCCTTTTTTTGAGAACTGCAGATGCACAGAACTATTCAACAGCGAAATGTTTTTTCCCCCCCCCACATCCAAAATCTACTTCACATTTCCTAAGGTTAGATGAGTAATCTTTCCAAATTAATTAACCAACTACCCCATATAGTAAGTTAGCTCCTTTTGAGATTAACATGAAAAATAACACTGTTGCCTGTTGCTATTACAGAAAAGAACACAGGATATGATTTATAGAAGTGAATGAGTTACTGTCAGTCACTCAAAATTATGCATGATAAAAAAAGATGTGTAAGAAAGTGAAAATTTCCAACTGCAAACTGAATTCTTTCTAAAACTTAATTTTTCATCAATCATGAAAAAAGACTACATCTTTTAGACTTTTAAATTCAAATTTGTATACGTTCAGGGTAACCCATGGACAACTATACAATTATTTATGAAGACTGCTTTTTCTGGTATTGATTGTGAGACTTCACCACCTTCCTCACCACTACCCCCTCTCCCCTGCTGGCAACATTTCTGTCAAGTGAAAGCTGTGTCAGAACCAAGGGAATAATAGCAAAAAAAAGAGTTCATCTGAAGGTCATCTATGAACACCTATTGTTCTCTTTCAGTGATGTTTTATTGCAAGTCTTCTAGTTTGACATCATTTAACCACCATTAACCTCAAGTCTGTGCACTGCCAAATCGATTGACAGGACAAATATGAGTCAATATATGCATAGTTAGACAATAACAGTTCAAATATGAATTATAGGACTAGAAAATGCCTCTGTAATGCCTCAATCATGCTGTCATGTACAGCAGAGTGCCTAAGTCCACCTAATCTTTTCCTGGTCTAGGGGATGAGGAACCCCAGCTGGCTTACACTTTGCGCCGTTTTGGGCAACTCTCTGAAGGCAGAAGTGATGTGTAGGGGTGGATAATCACCAGAGGTGGATGATAAACCAGGCAATGACCAGGAACAAGTTACATTAAATATTTAATATCAGACAAAAGCAGGCTGCCTTCTGCATTTCAGCACAGAGGCAGTGATGTGTCCTTTTCATCTCCCTCCTCAGTACATCAGCAGCCTATTTCTGCTTCTGCTACCATTGTGCTCTGATGGTACAGCTGCAGCACAGACTTACGGCACAACTCTCTCCTGCTTTTCATGGACAGCAGACCATGGAAAATGGAAGAGGTGGAAGTGAATTTACCACAAGTGGAACCATTCACATCGCTAGGAAATCTTCAGTATTGCCTCTAGTGAACAGCAATCTGCTTCATATAGTAGCTAGCTTCATGAGGAAACTGGTGACATCAGTGGTTTGGGATTGAGGCCTGCTGGTAGGGGACATTCAGGCTGGGAAAAAGCTAATGGTTATTGGTGGAAGTGTGAACTCACTTTTAATTTGGTATGGTGGACAGTGAACATGAGGATGCCAAGCAGTCTGAGAAAGAAAGCTGTGCTAGACACGAGGGAGATGGCATTCCTGAGTCCTTTCACTGCCATCCATCTCACAGTATCACAGTATCACAGTATCACAAGGTTGGAAAGGACCTCTGAGATCATCAAGTCCAACCTATAACCCAACCCTAACACCAACCATCATCTAAACCATGGCACTCAGTGCCACATCCAATCTCCCCTTAAACACCTCCAGGGTCGGCGACTCCACCACCTCCCTGGGCAATGCATTCCAATGGCTGATCACCCTTTCAGTGAAGAACTTCTTCCTCACATCAAGCCTAAACTTTCCCTGACGAAGCTTGAGTCCATGTCCTCTAGTTCTGTCACTGGTCACCTGAGAGAGTAGACCAACCCCTGCCCGACTACAACCTCCTTTTAGGTAGTTGTAGAGAGCAATGAGATCTCCCCTGAGCCTCCTTTAGGTTAGAGACATTTGTGAAGTAACATCCAGCCAGGGGATGAGTGCACCATCATATTGAGTTTTGCTCCATGGGCTACACCTGTTACATAGACCATTGATGAGATGTTTTACAGTCAGCTGCCTGCTACGGCCAATTCTACTTCCTGATCAGTAAGAGGGCAAATTGCTTTGCAGGACTGCATATTGGAGTAGATAACCAGGACAACCAAACTCAGCAAGTGCTGGACAGGTCTTGACTGTCAACCTGCCTGCAGATCTATCTGACAAGACCTATCTGCAAAGCACTAGTGTCTATACAGAGAATATCAAGGTTCAACAGAGCTGTGACAAAACAAGGATTCCTCATTGCTCTCAAAGTATATCTAATGTAGAAGTTACTTTTTTTATTTTCTCCAGTGAACTGGTTCGTAAATCAATAAAAATTTTCTCAGCTAACTCGATGGTAAATTTATACTGGCCTTCTTTGTAGGTATGCAGAGTCATTCAGCATTTCATGGGAAGGCTGAAGTTTTCCATTCTTTTTGTATCCCCTGCAGATGAGTGACAGGCCATGAACAAAGTCATGATCTCATGAATGAGATCAAATACTCAAGTAACAATTGGGCAACTGGAAAGCTAATTTATCAATGGCTTGGAGGTCACCTAATTAGGCAACCGAAGGCTGTAGGTGATCAGAAATATCTGGTGTTCATATTGTTTTGATATCTTAAGAAATATTGAGGTAATTTTATTACAGAGGATGGAGTTAAAGTGGGAAGCACATAGGAGATGTCTTGTCTGATTTTCTTTTTGTGTTTTTTAATTTCTAGTTACTAAAACTGCCTGGAGCAACTGGGTAACTGCCTGGGTAACTTTTCATAAATTGCCCCTCTGAGCTGAGATTGGATGGTACAAAAAATCAACTACAGATTTCCTAGCACTCAATCCAAAATTACAAGTGTGTATGACACAGAGCATTAGTCTACAACAAAATCACAGCTCTAAGCAGCTGTTATTAAAACATTTTAGTAAGTTAATGTCACTATAGCTAAGTTGATGCTTATTCCACTGCTGCAACTCCACATTAAGAAACATGAATGCCCTCCAAGAGCCTTGATAACTGTCATATGCCATCTAAAAATAACTGATACTGATCAGGCAGCTAGTGGTTTGTCCCATCACATGTACATTTTTCCAAGGGTGTTATGCGAGATAAAGCTGAGTAATTTCTCTGTCAAAGATGCCTGAAGAGCAGATAATGTATTTGGGAGCTGGTTATTTATTTTCAGAATTTGATCCTTTTTATTTACCTTCCAGGATGGGACTAAGGTGGAAATCTGGAGTGTGAAAATGTTCATCTGTTTTCAAGGTAATTAGTTATTTCTGTATCAGATAAAATCTAGAGCATAAAAATAACGTGCAATCTGTTTTCATGAAATAAAATGAAAAGCTGGTTCAGACATCATCAGGTATTACATTGATGCCTTTTTTTATAAATTTTAAGTAGATTTATTTAGTATTTCAACTCTTCTAAATGTATGCAGATAATGTACCATTATCTGAGTCTTCGAATCAGTAACAAAACTGTTTTCTATTTCAGTTTATTAACTCAATCTTTATCTGGTGATCCAGAACAAAAAACACACACAAAATGTCCTAAACTGAGTATTGTTTATAGTTCCACTCTATACAGTCAACTATAATTAAGTTTTGAGGTGTTAGGTATTTATTCTGAAATTATGTGTTTAAACTATGACAAGAGTTCTGCAAGACTAATTGTTAACAAGGGAATATTTTTTAAATGCCAACTGAAATTAAGAGAGCTAGCTATCAATTTTCGTCACATAGGTCTTCTTTGTAATTTTTTGACAGGCACTTCTCAGACTACAGAGAGATGCTCATCCTGACCTAAGATTTTCTCTCATTTCTTTGGTTATTGAAATAACATAAACAATTAACTCAGGCTATTTCTAACCCTTAAACAACTTTAAGCAGATGAATCCCATACATTGTATCTGATGATTCTGAGAGCTAACACATGTGTTTTGGGTTTGAAAAGGGCAGATTGTGTTTGTATTCTCATACATAATCTTTACAAGACTCATAAGTGTGCATTTACAGACAAGAACGTAGCATTACCTTCAGCGCTGTTTTCTGGAAGAGTACTTTTTGTATTTAAAGTGCATCAGAAGTAGTGAAAATAAACATACAAAGAGATAAACAAATAATAAACAAATAAAATAAGTGTCACTCCATAGAAAAAAAGCATTAAACCAGTTACGAAAGCAAATGTTACAGGGACATTGTTACTTGGAATATTTGGTCAGCTGGTTTTAATAATGGTTCTGTGTCCTTCAAGGTGGGACTTTTAAGTCCACATGCAAGAAAGCTAGAGTGCTGAATGTACCATTTAAAAATTTCATTATTAAGATTCCTTAAGAGTTCATTTTGATTCACTGCAATAAGTGAATAATAAGAGAATAATGGTAGTTTATGAGCAATACAGAATGTAGTCTCTGAAAATTTAAATCTCTTTCCACATACTTTTGGCATAGGTAAAGTACTATACATTTACACAAGCAAATTTCCCAGCTAAAAAGAATGCTGCTCATGGGAATACTCTGACTTCAGCACTGTGAAAGTGTACACTGCGGAAGTGTGCACTGCATTCCCACACATACTTTCTTAGTGCAGTGTAAAACAATTGATTCTGGCTAGCAAAGACTACTCAAGATAAATAGTACCTGACCACAATGATTTTTACAAAAAGGACAGTAGTGCAGGTTCAGGAGAGGTAGTGGGGTATGTCTCTTCTCTATAAAAACAGAGAGAAAAAAACTTAGGCTTTGAGAAAATCTTCCCTAAGCAAGATTCTGCCATTTTTAATCTGCATCTCCTTCTCTATTCTTCCTCTCCTTATAGTTTTCCTCATCCTTTCCCATTTAGTGTGTCTTCCCCCATACATGGTGATCTCCCTGTGCCACTTGCTGGTGACTGGATAGAATGTAAAACCATGATTTTTTCTTTTGGTCCCAAGTACTAAAAATACATTTTGTATCTTTCAAGTCTTTTAGGTCTCTCGATGTATATTTTATGACTTGTTCAGAGTCTCCATCTCCACGGGTAACATCCAAAGGCTTCCAATGAAACATTCATGCTACCAAACGTTCTCTGATATAGGATTTTTTATATTCTGTAAAAAAAATTTAAGATCTTTTAAGAAGTTTGTTTTTACATTTTTTGAGAGGAAGAATTCTCTTAAATGGTGAAAATAACAAAGTTGGGTTTCTTGCAATTCAGTGGATGGCAGCACTGTACAAACCAGTATAGATGTGATTCACTGAGCATTTTTAATGTTTTAGATGTATGCGTAACTTTAGAACCACATTAACCGAGTTCTATCAAACTTGATTTGAAAATCAGAATTACATTTTCACACCTTGAATCTTTTTTGCAGACCTCTCACGGTGTCTAATAAATGGAGGGCTTGCTCAGCAATAAACAGAATATTTTCTTCCTTACTCTCAGTCCAATATGTTTTCAAAACATATTTTAGGCTCTCAGAGTGTGTCCTACTAATTTTATTGGCATGATTCACTTCATTGCATTCCTGGGAAAAAAGAAGAAGCAAGATTTACTGTGTAGAAATAAAAAGAGGTTGATGACTTATTTTTAGCAATCGATCAGAACTCCTTCAAAGTCGTACTATTACATCAATATTTGCAGGTGGACAGATAATATCAATACGCAAGAAATCAGATTACTCCAGTCATATGGGATGCAAAGATTTATTGCCAGACTAGATAAAATAGAATAACAAAACAGCCATGTGGTACCTGCAATGTGTATGAGCTGCTCTTGAGAGATCCATTAAGGCACCTAAGCCAGGTTTTATGCATCTAGATTACATTAGTTTAGGGTGCTACAATACCACAACAGCAACCTTTAGACTAAGGCAGAGCCAAAGTCAGAAGTACCACAATTAACTCAAACCATAACACAACCTTTGGAATAATGCAATACCATTTACCATTTCCTATCTTGAACTGTGCTGTGTTATCCCTTTTCTAGAGATCAGTATTGGTATTTCAAGTAACTTGATCAAAATTCCACCACGGTGGACTTTTTTCCCTTTTACACATGTTTCAAGAAGAGAGGTGAGTACCTGAAAACCTCTATTTTTATTAAATCTAGCTGATGCTAATCCAGGGAAAAGGCCTAAAAATATGAACAGATAAACTCTAGAGGTTTCATTAGTCCCATGGAATGATTCATGAACTATTATATTTACGGTTTTAAACCTATCATATTTTTGTGTTATCCCATGATTGCGTGTGACCATTCCACTGTCACCTAGGTACCCAAAACTATGATCACTGTCTCTTGCACATCATTTGTCTGGCAGAACATTTTCAAATATGCTGTGGAGAATTTGATACCTAGACAGGAGTTAAATCAAATATCTGTGGGACCAGGTTCTAATATTTGAATATTTGAATAACTCTTTTGGCTTGTATCTTATTTTAAACTTCTACAAGTTTAAGTGTAGTCATTTTCACATTCATTTTGATGATTTAACCTTTGTGAGGAAATCTAGGGAAGTATTTCTGTGCCCAAAGGTAAACCTGTGCCAAAGTAGCTAGGTGATTCAGTTTCCTAATTAAGTATTTGCCTTCTTTAATATAGATCAGTCATGCATCCAAACTTTAAATGTCTCTGGAAGTCTGGGATTTTGAAAATCATGTCTGCAAGTCAATTTTACAAGGCATATAGAGTAGATATTCTGTGTACCATTGAAGGGCAGGATTTGTTCATTAGATATATGCAATTAGTCATCAATGGAAAGAGATTAGGGACTTCTAAAGTTAAAATCATCATTTCCTAAGGTGAGTGTGTAGGAAAGTTGGGGTGAGTTAGCCTTTACAGATGCCTATCTCTCTTTGGCTACAGTCTGGCACTGACTGAAATTTCAGTCTAGCATGAAGGTTTCTCAGCACCAGTGTTGTTCTCTGGCACTGAAGTGAGCTGGCATAAAGTGACTGGTATTCTTACTATTGAATGTATTTTCTCTCTAAAATGCTGCAAAATGTTAACAAACTAATGATTTCCCTTAATCCCGAGGCAGAAGAAGGGACTTTATGAGAGAGTGCTAGTCAGGCTGCACTAAATATGTGCCAAGGACCTTTGAAAGAATTTAGCAATGTATAGGATTGAGTTTTAGCACCTAGAAGTGCTCCTTGCATTGGTAAAAGCAGCAGTTTAGAAACAGACAATGACAAGACAGTAAATATGCTTGGGACTAAAGAGGACTGTGGAACTGCAGTAGGGGAGATGAGAGATCCTATGCGGTGATGTTTCAATTGAATCATAGAGTTATAGAATCATCTGGTTGGAAAAGAGCTATGATATCATGAAGTCCAACCATACCTGTCCCCTTACTAAACAATATCCATAAGAAACACATCTACCCGCCTTTTAAACTTCTCCAGGGTTGGCAACTCAACCACCTCCCTGGGCAGCCTGTTCCAATGACTGACCACCCTTTCAGTAAAGAAATTCTTCCTGATGTCTAATCTGAATCTCCCCTGGAGCAACTTATGACCATTTCTTCTCATTCAATCATCTATCACTTGCAAGAAGAGACCAGCATCCACCTTGCGACAACCTCCTTTCAGGTAGTTGTAGACAGTGATGAGGTCTCCCCTCAGCCTCCTCCTCTCCAAGCTAAACAGTCCAAGTTCCCTCAGCCGTTCCTCGTAGGACTTGTTCTCCAGCCCCTTCACCAGCCTCGTTGCCCTTCTCTGGACACACTACAACACCTCAATGTCTTTCTTGTAGTGAGGGGCCCAAAACTGAACACAGTACTCGAGGTATGGCCTCACCAGTGCCATGTCCAGGGACAAAATCACTTCCTTGGTACTGCTGGCCACATAGTTTCTGATACAGCCCAAGATGGCATTGGCCTTCTTGGCCACCTGGGCACACTGCTGGCTCATGTTCAGTTGGTTGTCAACCAACACTCCCAGGTCCCAGGACACAGTCCGGGGACAGGCAGCTTTTCAGCCATTCTTCCCTAAGCCTGTAACGCTGCATGGGATTGTTGTGTCCCAGGTGCAGGACTCAGCACTTGGTCTTGTTGAACCTCATCTTATTGGTCTCAGCCCATCGATCCAGTCTGTTCAGATCTCTTTGCAGTACCTCCCTTCCTTCGAGTAGATTGACACTTCCACCCAGCTTGGTTTCACCTGAAAAATTGCTAAGGGTGCATTCAATCCCTTCGTCCAGACCATCGATAAATATATTGAACAGGACTGGACCCAGCTCTGAATCCTGGGGAACACCACTCGTGACTGGTTTCCGAATCAGTTTAACTCCATTTACCACAATACTTTGGGCCCAGCCATCCAGACATTTTTTTGCCCAGCAGAGGGTGTGCCCATCCAGGCCAATGACAGCCAGTTTTTCAATCAGAATACTGTGAGAAACGATGTCAAAATCTTTACAAAAGTCCAGGTACACTGCATCGACAGCCTTCCCCTCGTCTATTAACCGGGTAACTTGGCCAGAGAAGGAGATCAGGTTGGTCTGCAGAACCTACTTTTCATTAATGCCTGTTGACTGGGTCTGATCACCTGGCTGTCCTGCATGTGCTATATGATAGCACTCAATACAATCTGCTCCATGGCCTTCCGTGTTATCAGGGTCAGGCTTACAAGTCTATAATTCCCCAGATCCTCCCTCTGACACTTCTTCTAAATGAATTTAACATTCTTCTAAATGGATGCTTCCACTCAAGTGGCACTTCCCCAGTCAGACAGGACTGCCGGAAAATGAGGGAAAGGGCTTTGGAGAGGACCTCTGCCAGTTCCCTTAATACCCTTGGATGGATCCCATCTGGCCCCATAGGCTTGTATATGTCTAATTGGCCAAGCAGGTCTCTAACCAAATCCTCCTGGATTGTTGGACCTTCATTCTCACTGTCTTCTGGCTCAGGAGGCCGAGTATCCTGAGAACATCTCACTTTACTGTTAAAAACCGAGACAAAGAAGGCATTAAGTACCGTTGCCTTGCCCTCATCACTCATCAGTACTGTACCTCCTGCATTGAGTAAAGGAGGGAGATTCTCCTTGGCCCTCCTGTTGTTGTTAATATACTTGAAGAAACATATCTTTCACCGAACTGGTCAATTGGAGTTCCAGTTAGGCTTTAGCTCTTCTAATTTTCTGTCCACATGATCTCGCCTCAACCTGGGATGCCTGCCCCCTCTTCCAAAACTCATAAACTTTCCTCTTCTTCCGGAGATTGATACAAAGCTCTCTACTCAGCCAACTGATTTTCTTCCCTGCTTACTCGTTTTATGGGACTTGGGTATGGCTTGCTCTTGTGCCGCCAAGATTTCCTTCTTGAGGGGCATCCAGCAATCTTGGGCTCCTTTGTCATTTAGAACTGCCTCCCAGTGAACTTTATCAAGCAGCCTTCTAAACAGTTCAAAGTCTGCCCCTGTGGCAGTTCTGCTGACCCCCTTCCTTACTTGAACTGTAGGGACAGGATCCAGTGATCTGTGTGGTCTTTTCCATGTCGGTGTTTTATTCATGGGAAAAAAGAAGATTCTTAAATAGAAAATTATGCCACAGACTATCTTTTCCAAAATAAAAACACTGGGAAAAACTTTAGTACAAAGTAGTTTTTTGTGTACTTTCTTCCTAGTTTTCGCTGGTGCAGGCACAAGATGTTGATGTATTACACAAAAACATAGTCTTATATCTGAAAGCTCTTAGCGAAAGTGAAGTAGTATATTTCTAAGCAACTCATTTCCAGACCCTGTAGATCAAGACATTCTAGATAAAATAACAGCTAACAAGTTCATTTCTTAGCTTCCAATGTTTCTCTAAACACTATTTACACTCCCACTCACTGCAAGATAAAATAATTATCTAACTTAAACGTTTGCATTTATCACTTATTATGAAAATTTGTTCTGTATGTCTCATCTGAATTAGTCTGCAGTAATAAAATCCTTATCCAGAAAACATTGCCAGTCATAAGCTCAGTTCATACGTTTTTTGCCATCTGTGAAGGAAGATACATGTCTGGAAAGAAAAGATAAAAGTGACTTCTAGGGAAAATTAAATTCTAGATTTCCCTCCATAACAGAATAATTAAGGCTTAGGTAAGAGATCTACTGGTGATATGAAAACAAGCAGGTAACAGGTAACCATTAAAGAAAAAGGATTAAAATTGCTAAACTGGAAATAAGAGTAGTAGAAAACAGAAGGAGAAGCAATGGTACAGTAAGAAAAGGGCTGGTGCCAAGGACATCATCTATTGTACTCCCACGTGCAAGTCTGTTGTGCTCAGCTGCTCAAATTAATTTTTTTTTCTTCCTAGAGCAACTTTCAAGACAGTCTTTATAGAATTATATTTTATTGAGTCAGCTGAACAAAATGTATTTTAGAAAGTTCCTGCCCTATTTCAATTATTTAAGCCACAATTTATTATTTAGTGTTTCATGCGTTCATTTGTTTTTGGGCAATAAATCTATGTGTATCAAAGAAATGACATAGTCATTTAAGTGCTTTTTAAAAATAGTATTAAGAGTTTCTTCCAAAAATAACTTTTGGAGCTCATGATACTTTGAGTATTTCAAGAAACTATGAATATCTTTCCTGTTTTATATGATAGATAGTTTAATTTTATTTCTCATATCTCAGGCAAATATATACTATGCAACCAAAAAGTATAGTCTAATCTCTTGGCAGTGTATATTTAAAAAAAAAGTTGGTTTCTATCTCTCTAAAAAGAGTGGCATAAATCCTCCCTAATTCTGTCTGTAGAGGTTTGTCCCTTTTGTTGGGCTTTACATGCTGTCTGGGCAGCTACCTGGGCACAGATGCTTAAATAAGAAGGGAGATTAGCACAGAGGGGGGCTTTGCATGCTAAGAGGAGGACCTCCCCTTTCTCCCAGTCTAATGGGAACTCTGCTTTCCCACCTTTTGATGCTTGTTTTTACTTCTCACTCCACAAGTGGCAGCAACAGAGGTAAAGTGAAGTGTACCAAAAGCAACAAATAATAAGACCATATTTCCAGGCTTAAACATTTAAGGAAATATCTGTTCAGGTGTGGCTGTGGAAAATGTAGGACCTCTGGCTATTGGGAGAGGAAAAGGGGCTTTCTAGGCAAGGCAAATACAGCGAAAGAGACTGAAACCAGGAGCTGGAATATCATGGTGGGAGGAGGGAGGTGGCAAAATATCACGGGGTAACTAATGGGATAATGAGATACATGTTGTCACCTTGGCCAGGGACAGGACAGGACAGCAAAGGAATAGACATTTGGAGAAACTGCTCACCATCCTTCATTATAAGGGAGGATCTAGGCCTAAGGTAAATCCTGCAAACTCTTCCTGTTACATCCTCTTACAGGAGTTATTAGTCTTGCTATGAATAGTGATACCACATCTTAGAGGGGTCTATCCTGGCTATTTCTATTCTGTAAAGCCTGCTGACAGTTTTTGTTGCCGTTCAGAGGAAGTGACTATAATTCAGAAAATTATGGTAGTAGGGTCGTATTTTTCCTGGGTTTAGATTTAGAAAAAACCCTCAAATTTAACTAGCTTGACTTTTATGGTAGACAATATTGGGAGAGTAAGTCAACTTCCTTCAGTTCTTCAGTTTTCCTGGAGTAAGAACAAACTGTCTGCGATGGAGCTCCAAGTGTGTGTGTGTTTCATACTTTTTGTCAGGTAGGCTTTGCAACAGGGTCCTGGAATACCCATCATAATGCAGCAAGTATTGCAGAGGCTCCTTGGTGTCATGTTCTGGAAGCCATGGAGACCTCCGGGTGAGCTGGCAGGGTCTTTGGTAAAAGTCTGTAGAAAATATTTCTGAGAAGAGTTTTGAAGAACTGTCGTGTTTTTCATACTGAAGAGGCTTTATGAGAAAATTCCCAACCAGTTTCACTACTTTTCACATGAAAAACTAACTAAGTGTGGAAGTGTTTTGGGATTTTAGTTTAAACCTATACGTCATGGCACTGAAGAGGAAATGAAAAGATCAAAACTAGTTGTCATCTCTTACTAATCCTTTCTTATCACTTGATTCTTATTAATTAGACTGAACAAACACCTAAGGAAAGAAGTGTATTTTCCGTGAATGGAGTAAAAGATTTAGCTGTTCTTTTTGCATCTCTGTTTTCTTGGGGTTTTTTTCCCCCTTAGTCTCACTTGTGTGAATTTTTAGTCAGTTTAAACTGTGATGTCTCTTGAACTTAAAGAATTAACTAAGTCAAGTTATTTTCTTAGTTACAGATATTTGTGAACAATAGTGGTGCTTGGCACTTTATGGTGAAAAATAACTTTTAAGAGTCAACAAATTTTTATAGTGAGAAAGCTGAGGACTAGATGAAGGACAATTCAACTAAATGAATTAATTCAGAGCAAAGTCAGCCTGTTTGTTTCCAAAACATCAGTGTCATATCGGTGTTTTAACTCTAAGATATTTTTTCCTATACAAGATTATAATAAATAACATGAAATTCTGCAAATCTGGTGCTATACAGTCTTAAAATACCCCATGATTTGGATTAGCACAAAAAGAAAGATTCATTTTCCTCCTACCTGTATAAGAAAGCAGTCTGTGGGAATAGTTTTGCTATAGGAATATATGCACAACAATGGAACTATACAGGAATTGACTGTTTTTCTAATTACTACGTTACATATTTTAATTAGGACAGGTTTAGACATTAAGCCAGTAGCTGACAGAGCCAGCAGTACTAATTTAAGACAACAGAGGAGCACCAATATAACATTAAAGAAAACCAGTCTACCAGTTTTCATTAACTCACTTGACTATTTCTTGTGCTCTCATTAGTGTTATACTTGTTGTCTTGACTTAGTATCTTGATGTATTCAAAAACTTTCGCAAAAAGGAGAAATAGTATTTCCTTAGCTGAGCATGCTTTATGAGATGAAACATCGAAGACTAAGACTCCTTAAGACTATGGTAATGACAGCCAAAGGATTATTTTCTCTTTTTTTTTACAGCAGGTCAGGAGCTTTCCTTGGAGAAAAGATTTATCAGAATAGAAAACTGACAGGATGCAAAATTGATGTTGGAAAATCCTATCCAAAATTCACACTTCATGCATGCCATATTAGATTGTGGACCAATGGTAATTGAGTAACTATGTTTTATTAAAGAAACACTAATAGCTATATTTTTTAGTAGATCCTGATGTCTTTGCCATATGGCAACAATTAACAAGCAACGCTGCTGATGGAAGCAAGAAAATACAGACATATGCACCTGCTTTTCCTATTGCTTCAGAGATAAAATATTAATCATTATGCCAACCATGATTGCATTAAGTGACAATTTTGCCATGAGAAAACAGCACTTACTTTTCATGGCTTAAATAAAAATGTAATGCTGCTCTGATCACCTGAGACGCTGTATAGTTACAGAGTAAACATCTTGTGTGTTCCCAAATGCTGCCCCATTTAGTTACTAAATCCTTTGGAGAAATAAGTACCAAGAGTTATGTCAATTCCATCTTCAACTGTACCTGGTCTGTGACTTCTCCAGTTGCTGGAAAGCTTAGGAATTGAATTTTTTTCTTTTCCCTCTTCCTTGTGCTTTTCTTATTTTATTCTGCGTATACTTCCCTTCTTTCAGCTGTTTGATCATTTCTTTTTCAAAAAGGCAGAGAGAGAGCATCAGAGAGCAATAGCTTTTTGATTGTGAAGCATCAGGGCTGTTCCTAAGTGTCTTTCCTTGTGGGTCTCTGGTATTCTATCACCAGTTTCCTAAACACAAGTGTATCTTTATTTTGTCTTCAAGTGTCTGAACATTGATGAGAACTTATCTCTAAAGGTATCTGAAGTATTGAGATGCTCAAAACCACAGAAAGACATGTACAAAGAATTTCCAGCCACTGACTCTTAGCGATTACTGTGGCACCTTGTGACCACAGTATTTCTAAATATATTATGAAGTCCTTCCGGTGATCTAAAAAAAATCAACCTTTCTGACACTTAGTATTGACCACTTGGCTGGGCTAGTATATCTATATTTGACTGTTGGTATATAGACTATATTGATAGACTATTAACGTATCTATATTTGACTTCACAGGTCTAACTGTTCATCTTTTATCTCATAGATATACTTCTGGTTCTGACAATCCAGTTTTAATCCCTGCTTAATTTTGCACTACTAGTGGACAGTTTCACTGGTGAATAACCTCACAGACTTTAATGTTTAGGTATATTCAATTAGCTTCTTCTGTGATTAGTAAACCAGTGTTCACACCAACTGAGTGTATATGTTCCTGTTTTCCTTTCTATCTTCAAGGATATGATTAAGTTTAATATCTCACAGCAAAATGGCTAACCCTTCCACTGAATTTTTGGAGTCCTATTCTTTGCTGTTGGAGCTCCCACTTTCAGTTCATGTAAACAAATTGAGGTATACAGTCAATGTCTGGAGCACTTGTCGGTGTGTTGGACACTTATTTTAAACACTGAAGAACCTCATTTTTTTTTTTACAGCATCTCTAACAGATATCAATCTCTCATAGTTTATAGAAACTCAAGGTCTACAAAAACATGCTTTCTGGACTTAGCACAAAAGTGTCAAATTTAATGCCTACTATGCTGTAATGAAACTGTCCCCTCTTCCCTCTCAGGGTATTGACCTCTTTCCATGTACAAGTACAAACCAGCAGTAATAAACAATAACAAGTAGTAAAGAAGAAATAAAGAAAAGCAAACATTTAATTTCATTTCACTGCATTTCATTGCATTGTTCATACATTGCTGGCTGTGTATCTAAATTGAAATTACTCTGGTAGCCAAGTCTTCATTGTAAATGAAACCAGGATACTCTTTTCCAGACTCCTGCAGACAGTGAATTTTTATTCAGTCAAGCACTATTTTCTTTTAATAGCAATACCATTTTATTTCTGACAGCAAGTTTTTATTTTTTAGAGAGTAACTGATTGAAAGTCAACCTTTTCACTAAGACAGCTCCTTTGAGTCACTACTGATCAACCACTGTGAGGAGGTTGAAATAAACACAGCAGATTAAAATGATTCTTTTTGTTACTTACAAGTAAGTTCTGTCATGCTAGTGGCTATAAAGGTTTGTTACTGTCAGTCTAAAGAGTTACTTCAAGTGAAATCCTGAAGGGATATAATTTCCCATGGTAGGATCAGAGTTAATGGATACTCCTGTAATTCAAACCAAAGTGATTTAAATGAATGTTGTTAGGTTCACATGTCAGTATAACTATTGGTTGAACTGGTATAGAAACTTTATTTGGCCTCACTGAAGGGAAGGATTAGCCATGCAGCGTTAGAGGCTTGGGGAAGAATGGCTGGAGAGCTGCCTGGAGGAGAAGGACTCGGGGGTGTTGATTGATAACCAGTTGAATACAAGCCAACAGCGTGCCTAGGTGGCCAAGGCGGCCAATGGCATCTTGTCCTGTGTAAAAAAACAGCATGGCCAGCAGGACAAAGGAGGTGATTGTACCCCTGTACTCACCTCTGGTGAGGCCACATCTTGCTGGAGTGCATCCAGAGAAGGGTTTCAATGCTGGTGAAGGGACTGGAGAACAAGTCCTGTGAAGAACGGCTGAGGGAACTGAGGTTGTTTTGCTTGGAGAAGAGGAGGCTGAGGGGAGAACTCATCGCCATCTATGGCTATCTGAAAGGAGGTTGTGGCAGAGAGGATGTTGATCTCTTCTCTCAAGTGACAGGTGATAGGATAAGAGGAAATGGCCATAAGTTGCGCCCGGGGAGGTTCAGACTGGATATTAGGAAGAATTTCTTTACCGAAGTGGTCAGGCACTGGAACAGGCTGCTCAGGGAGGTGGTTGAATCACCACCCCTGGAGATGTTTGAAAAACGGGTAGGTGAGTTTTTGAGGGACATGGTTTAGTGGATGATGGATGTGGTTGGACTCAATGGTCTTTTCCAACTGGAAGATTCTATGATTCTATGAAATATTAAAAAAACCTCATAAAATAAAAAACAATGAAAACAAATTGTTAATGAAAGCTGTGAAACTGTTGGGGGGTTCTCCCCTATTTGACCATGGAAGATTACACTAAAGTTTCCTGCTTCCAAACAGCTACCTGGTTTCTCAGTCCTAAAAATAAGGGCCGCTCCATGTTGGACTGTTGACAGAATGGGAAAAATGAGTTGAAAGCTGATTTGTGAGGCCCCTACTGCTAGAGCAGAGAAATACCTGATTAGATTGGTGCATAGTGTTTAACAGCATAAAACATTTCTGTGCACTTCTTTTGGGTGAATAATCAGGGACCTTCCCCCGCAGTTTCCTTGTATTGGCACTTGTGCGGCTCTTCACTGGATGGTCTATGAATTAGGGAATGTAGGAGGAAGGCAACCGGTTCTTAGAATGTCAGAGAAGGCATGATTGTTGCGGCTGGTGCACTTTGTACAATTTCCTAGCCTGGGACATCTTCCTTCTTTCTTCTTTGGAAGGAACCTCTTGGAAAACAAAAAAGTTTCTCTCTTTATTTTGTAACTAGAGTATTTCCTGGAGAGTCTCACTACAAAGTTTTGGGAGTCAAAAAGCAGTAAGTTGAAGAGGTTCAGGAATCATGCCCGCTTTTGACTGGAACTTTAAAAACAAAACAAGACAAATGCTTTATATTTAACCTCTTCACAGTGTATAGCAGCAACGCTACTCTTTAATTCTGCCCACTTCCCTGGCCATACTACTGGCTGGTGTTTGACCCTGACATTGTACAGCAGTGGTTTCCTCAGCACAACTCAGCTTGCCTGCAGAAGGTGACAGAGCTGCATGCTGTCCTGAACCCTACTCCTTCCCGCATCCAACTCAGCCATGGTTCTGGTCCAGGGCTGATCAGACTGGTGTGACTGCCTGGCTTTGTCAAAATCTTGCAGGTGCCTCTGCAGTGTATTCCACCACGTTCCCTGATCCAGAGGCTTGGTGCAGGTGTGAGGGAGCCATCACATACTTTTCAGAGCTTGTGTGCTTGGACTCTGCGCTTGCGCCTTGTCACTGGAAGGTGGGGTAAGCTTGAGCTCCTGGGTACCTTGAATGTGCGGTATTTCACCATGGTTAGAGTGCATGGCTGTTCAAACTTCCAAGTGCTGAATTCAAGCTGGAAAAATTACACTATATGTGAAAGTGTTAATCGTCTTTCTTTATGATAATGTGCTCTTGAAAAAAAATGAATTGGACAAATCTGCGTGCAGGAAACTAAGCAAAGTCCATAGACAGATTTCAAAGCAAATTATTGCACTACAGGTGTTATTGCTGTAATAATAAATACACCTTTCAACCTGGGACTGAAAGGCAGTGTGCAAAGTGCTTTCACAGGCAACTGTGAATTTAAAAAAAAAAAATAAATAATTTTTTGCAGTCCTTTCTCACAAAAGGCTGAGCTGGAGATTGTTGGTAAGATATCCAAACACAAATACTAGGTTCCTAGTTACGGAAAAATAACATTACACACAGTATCACAAGGTTGGAAAGGACCTCTGAGATCATCAAGTCCAACCTATAACCCAACACTAACACCAACCCATCATCTAAACCATGGCACTCAGTGCCTCATCCAGTCTCCCCTTAAACACCTCCAGGGTCGGTGACTCCACCACCTCCCTGGGCAGCACATTCCAATGGCCAATCACCCTTTCAGTGAAGAACTTCTTCCTCACATCAAGCCTAAACTTCCCCTGATGAATCTTGAGTCCATGCCCTCTAGTTCTGTCACTGGTCACCTGAGAGAGGAGACCAACCCCTGCCCGACTACAACCTCCTTTTAGGTAGTTGTAGAGAGCAATGAGGTCTCCCCTGAGCCTCCTCTTCTTCAGACTAAACAGCCCCACCTCCCTCAGTCGCTCCTTGTAGGGCTTGTGCTCCAGCCCCTTCACCATCTTCGTTGCCCTCCTCTGGACACCCTCCAGCATCCTGACATCTTTCCCAAACTGAGGGGCCCAGAACTGTACACAGTATTCAAGATGAGGCCTGACCAGTGCTGAGTACGGGGGGACGATAACTTTTCTGGTCCTGCTCGCCACACTATTCCTGCACTCCCAGGTCCCTTTCTGCCTGACTACCCTCCAGTCACTCTGTCCCCAGTCTATAGTTATGCATGGGATTGTTGTGTCCAAAATGAAGTACCTGACATTTGGACTTATTAAACATCATCCCATTGGAATCAGCCCATCTCCCCAGTCTGTTCAGGTCCCTCTGCAGGGCCATCCTACCCTCTAACAGATCAACCCTTCCTCCCAGCTTGGTATCGTCTGCAAACTTGCTGATGATGGACTCAATCCCCTCATCCAGATCATCAATAAAGATATTAAACAGGACTGGACCCAACACTGATCCCTGGGGGACACCACTAGTGACTGGTCGCCAACTGGATGAGACACCATTCACCACCACTCTCTGGGCTTGGACATCCAGCCAATTCCTAACCCAGCACAGAGTGCTCCCGTCTAAGCCATGGGCTGCCAGCTTCTCTAGGAAAGGTACATTGCAAAGGTATGCATGACATACCAATTGTGATTTTGTTAATAAATATTAAAACCCAGGTGAACAAGTTTTGAAAAGATGCTTTGTGTAACTTATACTTGAGTTTTAGATTCACAACAAAATACAGAAGCTCATTTAGAATGAAAACCAAAAAAAAATACCATCTAGCTGATTGAGGAAATTAATTAAGATTATGATACTCATTAGATAAATTCTGTAAACTTTAATTATATTTTATCCTATGATAGCTATATTTTTGTAACTTGTTTTGAAGAAAATTCTTAAATTTTGCATTAAAGAATCCAATAGGAAGAAAATCTTTTCATGGGAATTTTCCTGAGAGCTTACTGGTCTAATATCTTTAGAAAACATATCTGTTTTAATAGTATATTTCCATCAGCTTTATACTCATCCACATAAATAATTGCTCACAGACAAGCAACCAGGTAGCCAATACTGTGAGACCCTGTCCATGAAGGTGCTCTTCAAAGATAGATAATGAAATCAAAGTAAAAAAGTACTTGAAGAACTATAAATTCCAAAGCATAATGGATTTGTATTTGCCATCTTGGAACTCAGAACGAATAGAGTTATGAGTGTTAAAAGATAAAATCTCTTTCAAAGCTATATGTTCTTTGCCTCAAGACAATGGAGACATGAAACTACATGTGAGATGGAGAAGTCTGATTCTCTGTCACTGTTCAAATAAAATTTCAGCAGAAATACACAGGACTGAGAAAATCTTCTGTAATTGTGAAATACACATGGTCTTCACTTCATTGTTGTGCTGATCACATTCCCAGGCTGGTTAGTCCCATGGGAACACCTGTCACATATGAAGTTAATTATATGGAGGTTGTCAGCCTTCTGAGGGAAGTCTATGTGTAAACATGTATTTGCCTTTCCTTGATGTACTGTTTTCCCTGCAATGTGTCTCTCTTCACATTAGGTCTGTGTTTAAATTCCACTTACAGTAAAAGCAGCTCTAAGCAGTATGTTCAGCAGAGGAAACAGAAGTATTCATCTCACTCTAAAACAGACACCTATATCTGACTAGGTAGTTTTGCAAGTGCTTCAGACTGTATTGACTGAGAGTGTAGTTAGTTTTCCTAAATATAAATGTCTGATGTCACCTGCCATGCCATAGAGTATCCTCGTCTGGCCCCCACCTCCGACTTTGGAAGAGCACTGCTCTCCCTCTTGTCCTGTGTTGTATCTGCCTGACCTAGGTGGACGTTTGAGGCATGCCTGGGTGCCTCAGATGTCTACATTTAGGAAATTGAACCAAACCGTGTCATCTCTAATGACTAACACGTAGTTTAGATACTACTGCTGTCATAATCATTCAGGTGCCTGCAGCCTGAGGTGGAATCTCATTTTAGATATTATTATTATTATTATAAAAAAATGCAGTTACACATTTACATATAAATATTCTTAAGGACAAATATTATTGTAGAGATACCCTTCCATGTCTAGCATATTTTTCTTTAGTTATTTGACTGAGGACAGCAAGAGCTGTGCCCAAGGTCCTCATTTTTCCTGCTTGAGAATAGATCTAAATGAATCAAAACTAGCTTTTGAAATCTACACTGTGGATGTCCAAAGCTACACACCCTGTGTGTGTCTGCAGCACTGTGTTTATGGACTGAACTGGCCAAAAGTCATGGAGCTCAGTTTCTTCATTGGTGCGGTTCAACTGGAGAAATCCTACAGACTCCAGAATCAGCTTGAGCTTTGTCAGTGACACAAAGTAGGAACACAAGACTAACACAAGTAATGTTGGATATTTGAGGGGACTCCTGGGACTGTCCAGAACTTAACATGAGACATTCAGGAGGAGGGAAAAGGTGGGGAAAGTGGAGGATCAGGAGAGACTGAGGAGGAACAAGCTGCTTCTCTGTTAGCAGATGTCTGACTGAGCCCTGTGACTTTCAAGGGCTCATCCCTTCCTTTAGTCTTCTGTGTTGTCTCTGTTGCTGCCTAGTCCTTAATGCCTCTAATGATGTCCCTGATATTTCGGGGTTTTTTTTTCATGCTGAATATTTCTTAATCAGATGATAACTTGATGAACCAGAAGCCCTCATGCTCCAGGTACCCTTACAAGCATCCTTAGTACAATATTTTATTTTCCACTTCTTTTATATGTCTTTCAAGGTATGTTTTCTTTATTGATCAAAAACCAGTATTGGAACAAGGGTTGTCATCGCTGTATCACAGTATCACAGTATCACAGTATCACAAGGTTGGAAAGGACCTCTGAGATCATCAAGTCCAACCTATAACCCAACCCTAACACCAACCATCATCTAAACCATGGCACTCAGTGCCACATCCAGTCTCCCCTTAAACACCTCCAGGGTCAGCGACTCCACCACCTCCCTGGGCAACGCATTCCAATGGCCGATCACCCTTTCAGTCAAGAACTTCTTCCTCACATCAAGCCCAAAGTTTCCCTGACGAAGCTTGAGTCCATGCCCTCTAGTTCTGTCACTGGTCACCTGAGAGAAAAGACCAACCCCTGCCCGACTACAACCTCCTTTTAGGTAGTTGTAGAGAGCAATGAGGTCTCCACTGAGCCTCCTCTTCTTTAGACTAAACAGTCCCAACTCCCTCAGTCGCTCCTCATAGGGCTTATGCTCCAGCCCCTTTACCATCTTCGTTGCCCTCCTCTGAACACATTCCAGTATCCTAACATCTTTCCCAAACTGGGGGGTCCAGAACTGTACACAATATTCCAGATGAGGCCTGACTAGTGCCGAGTACAGGGGGACAATAACTTCTCTGGTTCTGCTGACTACACTATTCCTGATGCAGGCCAGAATGCCATTGGCCTTCTTGGCCACCTGGGCACGCAGCTGGCTCATGTTGAGCTTCCTGTCAACCAGCACTCCCAGGTCCTTTTCTGCCTGACTACTCTCCAGCCACTCTGTCCCCAGTCTCTAGCTCTGCATGGGATTGTTGTGTCCAAAATGAAGTGCCCGACATTTGGACTTATTAAACATCATCCCATTAGAATCAGCCCATCTCTCCAATCTGTCCAGGTCCCTCTGCAGGGCCATCCTACCCTCTAACAGATCAACCCTTCTTCCCAGGTTGGTATCATCTGCAAACTTGCTGATGATGGACTCAATCCCCTCATCCAGATCATCAATAAAGATATTAAACAGGACCCAATACCTATCCCTGGGGAACACCAGTGGTGACTGGCCGCCAACTGGATGAGACACCATTCACCACCACTCTCTGGGCTCAGCCATCCAGCCAATTCCTAACCCAGCACAGAGTGCTCCCATCTAAGCCACAGGCTGCCAGCTTCCCTAGGAGTCTACTGTGGGGGACAGTGTCAAAGGCCTTGCTAAAGTCCAGGTATACCACATCCACAGCCTTCCTCTCATCCACCAGGCAAGTCACATGGTCATAAAAGGAGATCAGGTTGGTCAGGCAGGACCTACCCCTCCGAAACCCATGCTGGCTGGGCCTGATCTCTTGACCGTTCTGCAGGTGCCACATGATTTCACCCAGGATTATCTGCTCCATGATTTTACCTGGGACCGAGGTCAGGCTGACAGGTCTGTAATTACCTGGATCATCCTTACGGCCCTTCTTGTGGATGGGCGTCACATTGGCCAACTTCCAGTCTTCCAGGACATCTCCAGTGAGCCAAGACTGCTGAAAGATGATGGAGAGCGGCTTAGCAAGCTCATCCGCCAGCTCTCTCAACACCCTAGGATGGATCCCATCCGGCCCCATAGACTTATGAGGGTCCAAGTGGCTCAGCAGGTCTCTAACTTCCTCCTCATGGATTGCAGGAGGGCCATATTTCACCCTGCCCCCATCAACCACTTCAGAGGGCCAACTGTCAAGCGAACAGACATCCTTGCTGTTGAAAACTGAGGCAAAGAAGGCATTAAGTATCTCAGCCTTCTCTGCATCTTTGGTTACTATATTTCCCTCCACATCCAACAAGGAGTGGAGGTCGCTGCCGCCCTTCTTTCTACCATTGATATATTTATAAAAACTCTTCTTATTATCCTTAACAGAAGTGGCCAATTTGAGCTCCAACTGGGCTTTTGCTTCCCTGATTTTCCTCCTACACGACTTAACAACATCTTTGACCATGACGTGGCTTACGTCCCCTTCTTTCCAACGACGATACATCCTCTTTTTCTTACTTAGTTCCTTCAGAAGCTCCCTACTCATCCAGGCTGGACGTCTGCCCCTACGACTCTTCTTACAACACATGGGGACAGCCCACTCCTGCGCCTTCAAGATTTCATTCTTGAAGTGCATCCAGCCTTCCTGGACCCCCTTGCTACTAAGAACTATTTCCCAGGGTACTTTCCTGACCAGTTCCTTAAATAATCCAAAATCTGCCCGCCGAAAGTCCAGCATCGATGTTCTGTTCCTGGCTTTTCTTTTTACATTGTTTAGAGAGAACCTGATTATCTCATGATCACTACACCCCAGACAGCCTCCGACAACAACATCACCCACCAGCCCTTCTTTGTTTGTAAACAGCAGGTCAACAAGAGCCTCACCCCTGGTGGGCTCACTCACCAGCTGTGACAGAAAGCAGTCCTCAATACACTCTAAGAACCTGCTGGACTGCCTCCTCTCAGCAGTGTTAAGTTCCCAGCAGATATCCGGAAGGTTAAAGTCTCCTACAGGAACAAGGGCAGCCGATCTAGAGGCAGCCTCCAGCTGCTTAAACAATAGAAGATCCACCTCCTCCTCCTGGTCAGGTGGTCTGTAACATACTCCAACCAGGAGGTCAGACCTGACTGCCGCTCTGACCCTTACCCATAGGCACTCAATCTGGTCATCACCGATCTCGACTTCAACAGCATCCAGGGTTTCCCTAGTGTAGAGGGCCACCCCTCCACCCCTCCTCTCACGCCTGTCTCTCCTGAAGAGCCTGTAGCCTTCCATGGCAGCACTCCAGTTATGAGAGTGTACATGTCATATGAGTAAAAGGTACGGTAGCAAGAAAATGTTTGCTTCAGTTATCCTGTAAAGTTGAGGTACAGTAACTTTCCTTACAAACACTTGCCAAAAGGGAAAAGTTTCAGTCTTGAGATGTTACCGTTCAATGAATTCAGAGCTATTTTTCCCTGCCTCCTAAGTTTTAAAGAAGAATTTAATGACCAATATCAAAACCATTCCAGAAAGTACTGAAAGATGTGTTTGTTCTTTGAATTTTTGAAGAAAAACTGACTTAGAGCACAAGAGACTAATTAGGAAAATTTGCTTTTTGGTGTGGAATAGGTAATTAAAAATAAAAACCAGACAAAATGAGGGATTATGGAAACTTTAGCAGTAGGAAGACCGTCATGTTTCGGCTCTGTTTTTTCCAAAAACAACTAACAACTCTAATATGTGTTGTCTGTGTTTCTGACCATAATTGGTGCTATCTCAAAATATCTTCAAATGGGCAGTCTAGTGAATGGCATGCATGTAACAACACAGTGTAGACTACCTCTTCGTGACAGAATCACTCCATATAGAAATATGAATAGGAACACAAATAAATTAGGTAATTTGTGTAGGAAATCTGTGCTTTTGCAGACTGAAATCTGCAATTTAAAGCAATCAACACTAAACTTTAAAATAGTATTTAGCAGTAGCATGGCAAATTCTTGTGTGCAGTGCTGGAAGAAATACACATAGGGGAAATTATCCAAACTGCAGACTGTCTCCAAAATTACCTCTCTTTTAATTGCTATTTGTTTTTAGCACTACAATAAAGAATCAGTATTTGTATGCAACACAGACAAGTAACCCAAAGCTATCAGCTCTATAGAGATTAGGAGAACAATTAATTTTCCTGTTCTCTAAAGCAGTAGAGAAGTGGTGTTATCAAAATTACCACTTCAACAGATTATATATCACAATAAAAGCTGATAAAAATCTAATTCAAAAAAATATTTTAAAACCCTAATCAAGCTGGCTGCAATTTGTTGGTATTGTTTAGCATCCAGTCTTCAAAATGATCATAATCATTTTGAGCACACTTTATGCCACATGACTGTAAGGGAAACTGAAATTGTTCACAAATAAGAGTCTTGTATTTGGACTGTTTTTTACTAAAGGTATAAAAAGATTACCTTTTCCATGGCAGGCCAGAAGGAGTAATTACTTCCTCAATTATTTTTTTAATGATACACCCTAATAAAGCTACTAATTTTGAAGTTCAATGCTCCTGATATTTCTGCAAATATGGGATTAATGCTACAATACTTATTCATAAGCAGTAGTCTTTTGTGTTCTACTTATTTGATAGACCATACAAAACCAGTTAAGGAGATAGTTGTTTCTCTTGCCTTGAAAGCTCATGCATAACTCTGAAATGTAACTGGAAGAGCTATAGATTCTAATGCACTTTAGTTTGCTATAGAATTACCTTGGGGATCAGCTAATAATAGAAACGATCAATAGTGTTCAACTGGAATTTACTAATCTATTGTAATACCTGGATGCCTAGCAGGGAATTGAAATGACTTTTTGAGATAAAACTCCAGGATCAGGCAACAGGAAAGACATGCTTTGTCTGTTGAAAACTTCTTAGTCATTCTGTTGTAAAGGCTGAGCATGACCAGTCTGTGATACACATCCCACATTTTGTGCAGTTTGGTTAAGAAGGCACAATATACATGGATAGTCTCTGGTACAAGAGCAAGAACTTTACTGTACTTCTATAGTAGTACTCTTCATCTTGGTAAATGATGAACTGTACAAACAAAATTTTAGAGCAGTGCAAAGGATGTTATATCTGGCCATCAATAGAAAATTGGCTGCATCTGTGCCTGTGGATGCCAGTGAGATTAATCAGCTGAATCACTGACATCTGTTTACAGGAAAACTACAACTAGGACACGGAAAACCAGCTGGAATATAAAATATAAAGTGCTCAGGAAGGATCATAATTCATCTTCAAATCAGAAGAATATAAATTAATACAGATATGCATATGCAAATAAAGAATAAGCAAGAAGCAGACATGACTTGGTACATGCTAGAAACATTAGCTTCTCAGTGGAAATGAGCACATTCCCAATTTATATCTTTTTGTCTTGCATCTCCTTTTCACCCTAATGGAGACTTTGATAACTAGAGGGATACATACTGCAATTGGCAGACATCCTTTTTTTTCTTCAGTTTCTTTTTTTTTTTGTTAAAAAATCAACACCCGTTTCTGCTTCTCCTGGCTATGACAAGTGCCCAGACGTGAAATGATGAAACCATTGCTTGCAGTCTGCCCAAACAGGGCTGCAATAAGAAGTATTCACAAAACTGAAAAACTTGACGTTTTGCAGGTAAATATAGGATCACCACAAGATCTATACATTCCATGCATTCCAGTCAAGCCCTCAAACATGGCACAAGGGCTGGATATGCTGGCATCTTGCCATCCATAGCAGAATGATCTTTCTGCTGAGCTGATATGGCACAGTTCTGGAAATGCTACATTCCTTTATAGATGACACCTAACCCAAATGCATCCTGTTATGTCTTCTGGACTTGTTGTAGAGACGTTTATCTGAGAGCAATACTTCCCCTGTAATCTCAGTGCAATTGCCCAGACCCCTGAGGCCTTTGCACTTTAGATTCAATGAAAGCAGGAGCCCTTTGCAAGCAGTCACCTAGAAGGTGGATATTTGTCATCTTTCTTGTCAATTTCCCATGCAGCTTCTTAAAGATAGCATTTGCATCTGAAACCTGAAAACATACTTGGCAGTAATTAAACCAGAAACGGTCTTATTTAAAAGATCAACAAACAAGTGACACAGAGTGACAGGTCCTCAGCACATCTGACTTCAGACCTCTTGTTAAGTGCTTGTACCTCCACTTGTACCTCCAGGCATCGAGCTTAAAGGTTTGGGACCAGAGCATCACACTGTACATGAAAGCAGGTCTGCTTGAGTCTAGGAGTGTATTGTCCAGGAGCTAACACATTGGCCTTACTAGTCCCTTAACCAAATACATGTTAAGTGCCGTAACTTACTTGATCTAGAAGAAAGCTGTGAAGCTCAGTATACTGAAGTTCTTGAGGCCATCTTAAGCACTTTCAGACGTGATAAAAAAACCTGAGGGAAATATTTTTGAACAGTCACTCTTAAGTCATTGAGAAAAAAATCCAGACAGTTGTTGATAAAAAGTTGAAGGCAGTTTCTTCTGCATTTGTAACAACTTTGTGGGTATAAATCAGGGATTTTTTGTCCTATTTTTGATTAGCAAGAGAGATGGATATGTAATCTCCATGTGGTTCACATAGTTATACTCCTATAAATATCTTCAGGTATAAATATCCAACAGCATAACAGAAATGGTAAAATGATTGTCATTGATCGAGAAATTAATATACATAAGTATGTATAGAAAGACACACAGACACATATGCATACACACAAAAGAGTAGATAATATGTATGAATTCCAAAAGAAATTTCAGATTTGATTTTTTTCAGACACTGTTTTATGTTGTTAACCAGAAATCCTTTGACAATCTCTTCAGAAGAACCCAGTGTTGATAAATGCCTGATAAATGAATAATGTATTCTCGTCAGCAGCAGGACACATACACTTAGTAAATGACGAGCTTCTGCAGAAATTAATTTGAGATGTAAGTTACTGAAAGCTGGTTTTGTTGGTAATGTCTAATACTCATAATTTAATGGGTAAGTAAAATGCATTAATTTACATTTTGGATGCACAGAAATATATTCTTTCCTTCTGAATAATGTTTATAAATATGATTTTTGAAATAAATTTGCTAAATGAACCAACCAAGTGAATATTCAATGGAGTACATACTAACTACGAAATTTTAATGCAACAGATGGTTGAAACTTCTGTAATTATGGAAGGACTTACATTTATGATTGAAGTTAACTTCTAAATTTAACTCCGTTGTAGGACCACAGATTACAAGGTAAAGATGTGAAAGTTAGTGAAATGTAAGCATTTGAATTCCATGTGGACTTTCATGCTGGTGAAATAAAAAGAAGATTTGATTTGATTCATATTAAAAGAGACATTGGAGAGAGATGAAATTTTGAGATAAGTTCATCCCTTGTCTCTGACTGAACTCAACTGGAAAATGGCGTGGCCTAGAAATGCCAGGCTATTTAATCTGTTTTGGCAAAGAATGACCCCCCAGGAAATGGCATGAAGAGCGCTAGAATGCTGCACAAAGGAGGTGTCCAGGGACCATCTCAGGACATCTATTCCTTCAGCATGCACATTTTCACTGTTGCTGTTTCCCTCCAGAGGCTATCTTGTGGGACTGGTAGATTCTCAAAAAGAAAAGATAGATTGCATAGCCTGACTAATGCATCCTCAGGCCACAAAACTATGTGACTCAAGGCAGTAACATTTGCATTGTCTTTTACTTAACTGTAACTTCTAGGTGGGCTTTTAGTGCTAACTTGGAGACTTGCTGTTTTGCTTGCCAGTGCATCCCATCACCTACACATTTGTGTTTCATCTAAATTCCTATTACTCTATCATCAATCCCCTGGCTCATCCATTGCCTTTCCATACTTCAAAGGCCCACTGCTATTTTGTCTCCATGAAAGCATAGTTCTAGTTTAATCAAATTACCTCTCAGTTATCTCAGTTTAGGAACATGAACTGCTCTTCTGTTTAGACTTGAAGATGAGAAATTTCAGTCTGTGATGAAGCAGTCAGAGTTACAGTAGCTCTAATCTTCATTGTGACTTGTAATCTCTAGTACAAATTTTAAAGATTTCAACCAGTGTACCTACTCAATCAAACAAATCTGGGGATTTAAAATTTACCCTTCTCTTACTGCTGCACATTTAAATAGACAGATACAGTCCAATTATTGACTAATTTCATGCATTTCCAGTGTGCTGCTCTGGACCAGTTAATCACAAAATTAGGCCTGGTTCTTTAACAGCGAATTAGGTATTGCTGCATACAAATTCTCCCTCTTACCTCAGAAGGAAATATGAAACAGAGAACCTTTACGGCACCTGGCCTGCTTGACCCAGATGGGTCTCATGTAACTCCAAAGGGTAAGAAGATTCTAGCTCAGGAGCTGGCAGGGCTTGTAGAGAAGGCTTTAAACTAGGTATGAAGGGGGAGGGGGGAGTTACTAGGCTCACCAGAGATGTTGCTGTGGAGGACGAGGCATCTCAAAGGGTGTCGTCAGTAACCCAAATGAAGTGCATGTGCACAAACGCACACAGTATGGGGAACAAGCAGGAAGAGCTGGAAGTCCTGGTTCAGCGGGAGAGCTATGACATAGTTGCTATCACAGAAATGTGGTGGAATGACTCTCATAACTGGAGTGCTGCCATGGAAGGCTACAGGCTCTTCAGGAAAGACAGGCGCGAGAGGAGGGGTGGGGGGTAGCCCTCTATACTAAGGAAACCCTGGATGCTGTCGAAGTCGAGATCGGTGATGACCAGATTGAGTGCCTATGGGTAAGGGTCAGAGGGACAGTCAAGTCTGACCTCCTGGTTGGAGTATGTTACAGACCGCCTGACCAGGAGGAGGAAGTGGATCTTCTATTGTTTAAACAGCTGGAGGCTGCCTCTAGACCAGCAGCCCTTGTTCTTTTAGAAGACTTTAACCTTCCGGATATCTGCTGGGAACTTAACACTGCTGAGAGGAGGCAGTCCAGGAGGTTCTTAGAGTGTATTGATGACTGCTTTCTGTCGCAGCTGGTGAGTGAGCCTACCACGGGTGAGGTTCTCCTTGACCTGCTGTTTACAAACAAAGAAGGGCTGGTGGGTGATGTTGTGGTCGGAGGCTGTCTGGGGTGTAGCGATCATGAGATAATTGAGTTTTCTGTAAACAATGTAACAAGAAAAACTAGGAACAGGACATCAATGTTGGACTTTTGGCAGGCAGATTTTGGATTATTTAAGGAACTGGTCAGGAAAGTACCCTGGGAAATAGTTCTTAGTGGCAAGGGGGTCCAGGAAGGCTGGATGCACTTCAAGAATGAAATCTTGAGGGCACAGGAGCGGGCTGTCCCCATGTGTTGTAAGAAGAGTCGTAGGGGCAGATGTCCAGCCTGGATGAGTAAGGAGCTTCTGAAGGAACTAAGAGGATGTATCGCCATTGGAAAGAAGGGGACGTAAGCCAGGTCATGTTCAAAGATGTTAAGTCGTATAGGAAAAAAATCAGGGAAGCAAAAGCCCAGCTGGAGCTCAAATTGGCCACTTCTGTTAAGGATAATAAGAAGAGCTTTTATAAATATATCAAAGGTAGAAAGAAGTGCGGCAGCAACTTCCACTCCTTGTTGGATGTGGAGGGAAATATAGTAACCAAAGATGCAGAGAAGGCTGAGGACCTTAATGCCTTCTTTGCCTCAGTTTTCAACAGTAAGGATGTCTTTTCGCTTGACAGTTGGTCCTCTGAAGGGGTTGATGGGGACAGGGTGCAATATGGCCCTCCTGCAATCCATGAGGAGGAAGTTAGAGACCTGCTGAGCCACTTGGATCCTCATAAATCTATGGAGCCGGATGGGATCCATCTTAGGGTGATGAGAGAGCTGGCGGATGAGCTTGCTAAGCCGCTCTCCATCATCTTTCAACAGTCCTGGTTCACCGGAGAGGTCCCGGAAGACTGGAAGTTGGCCAATGTGACGCCCATCCATAAGAATGGCCGTAAGGATGATCCAGGTAATTACAGACCTGTCAGCCTGACCTTGGTCCCAGGTAAATTATGGAGCAGATAATACTGGGTGCAATCATGTGGCACCTGCAGAACGGCCAAGAGATCAGGCCCAGCCAGCATGGGTTTAGGAGGGGCAGGTCCTGCCTGACCAACCTGATCTCCTTTTATGACTATGTGCTGTGGATGTGGTATACCTGGACTTCAGCAAGAACTTTGACACTGTCAAAGGAGGTTGTAGTCGGGCAGGGGTTGGTCTCTTCTCTTAGGTGGCCAGTGACAGAACTAGAGTGCATGGACTCAAGGTTCGTCAGGGAAAGTTAGACTAGGAAAAAGTTCTTCACTGAAAGGGTGATTGGGCATTGGAATGCACTGCCCAGGGAGGTGGTGGAGTCGCTGGCCCTGGAGGTGTTTAAGGGGAGACTGGATGAGGCACTGAGTGCCATGGTTTAGATGATGGTGTTAATATTAGTGTTGCGTTATAGGTTGGACTTGATGATCTCAGAGGTCCTTTCCAACCTTGTGATACTGTGAAACTGTGAAAAGATTTTTTTTCCTCTACCACAATATACTTCTTATGTTGCATCGTAGGGGATAAACCTCAGTATTGAAATAGGCTGGGGGATTGAGATTTAGATTGAGAGCAGCCCTACAGAGGGGGATCCTGTTGGATGAGAAGCTGTACGTATATTGGCAGTATGCCAACTGTATCATGGGCTGCATCAAAAGAAACGTTGCAAACAGTTTGAGTGAGGCGATTCCTCTACTCTGCTCTGGTAAGACCACACCTGGAATACTGCATCCAGCTCTGGTGCCCTCAGCACAAGAGAGACATGGACCTGTTGGAGTGGGTCCAGAGGAGGGCCACAAAAATGATCAAAGGCCTGGAACACCTCCCCGATGAATAAAGGCTGAGAGAGCTGGGATTTTTCAGGTTGAAAAGAGGAGAAGACTCTGAGGAGATCTTATTGCAACCTTTCAATACTTAAAGGGAGCTTATAAGAAAGATGAGGAAAAGCCTTTTATCATGGCCTGTAGCAATAGGACAAAGGGTAAAGGTTTGAAACTAAATGAGAAGAAGTTTGGACTAGATACTAAGAAGAAATTTTTTTTTTGCTCAAGGTGATGCAACGCTGGAAGAGGTTGCCCAGAGAGGTGATAGATGCCCCATCTCTGCAAACCTTCAAGTTCAGGTGGATGGGGCTCTGAGCAACCTGATATACTTGATGATGTCCCTGCTTACTGCAGGGGTGTTGGACTGGATGACTTTCATGGTGCCTTCCAGTCCAAGCCATCTACGATTCCATGATTCTATGTTTACTAACAATTTTTACCACTGGAATCTAATTTAGGGACATCCATTGCTTTATTACTATAGCCAGTGCAGAATGCTATGGGAAAAGCCCTTCAGAGCTGGCATCAGCTAAATAATCCTTTAGTCAAAACTTCAAACTTTTGTTTGATATGATGAGGCCAGTCATGTTGCAGAAAACTTGTCTGCTGATACCATTTCTGTTATGCTTTTAGGAAAACACCAAAGGTCAAAAGCTGCATAAAACATACAGTATTGTTTCATGAAGTATGAATGCATTATTAACAAAATTACTACATGTGACCTGCTATGGTATGTGGCTGCTAGCCCCTGAATTGACATTTCTGAAGGAAACACCCTGCCTACACAGTGCTTTTGGAGTCACAGTCAAAGTCTCATAAATCAGCACTTTTCTAACCTGAATTTCCATTTTCAGAAGCGCAAAGCGGAAGATTTCAGAACAGTCCTATTAGAGGTAACATGCATTCCCGTTGTGGTTTGACCTGGCAGGCTGTTAAGCACCACACAGCCAGCTGCACACCCTCCCTCAGTAGGATGGGGGAGAGAATCAGAAAAAAGGTAAGACTCGTGGACTGAGATAAAGACAGTTTAGTAGGACAGAAAAGGAAGGGAAAAAAAATAATAATGATAAAAGAACATACAAAACAAATTATGTACAATGCAATTGCTCATCACCTGCTGATGAATGCCCAGCGAGACCCCCACCAGTGGCCACTGCCTCCTGGATGACTCCCCCAGTTTTTGTTCAGCATGACATCATATGGTATGGAATATCCCTCCGGTGGTTTGGGCCAGCTGTCTTGTTGTGTCCCCTCTCGGCTTCTTGTGCACCCCCAGGCTCCCCACTTTCAGGGCAGTTACGAGAAGATAAAAAGTCCTTGACTTAGTGAAAGCACTGCCTAGCCACAACTGAAACTGTGTTATCAATCAACGCTTTTCTCATCAAAAATACAAATTACAGCACTATAGCAGCTACTAGGAAGAAAATTAACTCTATCACACGCAAAACTAGGACAATGCCACAGCCTGAAAATAATCTGATTGTGTTTAATAATATTTGATTTTTTTTCAATTATAGAATATTGTAATATACAGTGTATTTTTTTAAGAATGGGGAGATTAAAGGGACAATTTGTATTCTGAATATGTAAACCTGACTTTAAGTTTCAGCAGAGTAATTTAACTGAAAAAGCAGGTATTTTTCCTTTAAGGCAAATAAGTAAAACTATAGAAATGACCCAGGATGTACAGAATAACATAAAAAAAAAAGTCTTTAAAAAGCTTATAGTTCTAATGCAGGAAGATTTCATAAGAAGGTCTCTTCAAATTTGTGATTCTGTAGGGAAATGTAAAAATAAAAGTTTACTCACGGTTCTTTTGATGGGACAGAGAAACAAAAGATTCACAAGTCTCAGCTAATCCTGATGCCTCAGGTTCTTGTATCCAGATATCTAGTGTATTTCTGATTCTTTGAGAAAGCAATGAATGAGCTGGGGAATTCTCTGAAGAGAGGAAAATCTTGCTCAGTCTGAGAGTAACTGAGTTGGCTTGACATGAAGGCTGCAGATTTAATAATGGAGAGAAGAGGGCAGGGAAAAGGAGAGGCAAAGAAAGGAGAGGTCTCCAACAAGATACTACAAAAAAGATATTGAGCCAGCCTTGCTACACAACTTTATTCACCCAAGATTTTAAGCAAACTGGAAGGAAACCACATAGAGGACAGGAAAAAACCAGCAACTTTCTGCTACTGTCTCTACAGTCTGCAGCTTTTCTTTTCTTCATTAGCACCTCAGAGAGTCATAATCACTGAGTTACAGCTGCTGTGTCTTGCATCCATCTCTAGCCCAGTGATATACTTCTTTTTGCAACAAAAAATTGTAAAACTGTGATCAACAGATGCAGAATCTATATCTCGTCTTACATGTTCGTCAGGGTGAGAGGTGGAAATCTGACTCCGATTGGAAGGAGATTTTTCCTTCAGAGCTGCTTACAAAATATAGGATATTTTTTTCATTCTAAACTAGAATAGCTTTTTTCAAGAATTTTCCAATGAAAATTCTTTGACCATCTTCAGAAGAATCAATCCCTCCCCAAACTTCAGTCTTCTCTCACACTCTGAAAAGCTGAGCTTGCCTTCTTTGGTAAGCTGGACTGTGACTGAGAAACACAATTTAGACACTTCCATACAGTGAATTCAGAACATTAGATAAGTAAAATGAGATCCATGGCCCCTGGAGTCTGTGATGGAGAGGACAAAGGCCTCTTCAGCAGTTCTCATTGCTGGATGAAGGTAGAAGAACTTATGGACCAAGGCCCCTCTCCAGGCTGAGTGGAGTATGTTGTGAAAGCAAAGGCATCATGTGGGAATAGGCATGTGGCTGTCTCTTGGCTGTGCTGTGTTTCACCTTGGCAGTTTAAACTGTAATGACTATCATTAAAAAGGAGAAATTGCAAGAGAGTGTCCACAGAACAGCTATGGCCATGCTTTGTCCCTACTCCAGGACACCTTCTCCCTTCCAGCCCTTGTTCTTTTTTCTAAGCCTTTCAACACACAAAACCGACAACCACTTCAGCTAACTCTAAACCAGTTCTGGTTTCCAAAGTGAATAATTGGAAAGAAGAAATAAAAATTGCTGTGATGGTGTCTTTTTCTCACAAAATGTGAGTGTACTGGAAAAGCTGAAAAGCTGGATTCCTCTCAGTGTCAATGAGATTTTCTTGTCCAAGGTAACAATCTCATCATCCAGGGGAAAGGAGAAACTGAGGAACATGCAGCTGGGCATTGTCATCATTCAGACTTTTGAAGTTCAAGGGAAGATGCATGGTTCTGGAGTTGGTGATACATACTTTTTTTCCTGTAGAAGAGGAATGGGGCTATCCAGAATTCCACTTTATGCTAATTTTTTTTTTTATTTCTCTGATTGTTTCATGCAATATGCACTAACAGTCCCAGAGGCCTGGACCCGATAGAAGGTCTCCCTTTTGACACTGATTTTTAAGGAGAAATTATATTTTGTTCATCTTTATTTAATCTAGACATTACTACAGGGCAGAGTCAAGGTTGTTTGGTACCTCCAATAAAATATTCTTGTACTTGGATATAAAATATCATTCTGTTCCTTTAAAATGTACAAGGAAATCCTAAATATAGAGCATTAAGAAAACCAGTGTCTATACGGATAGACAATATATGTAACTCTACTTCTTATAATATCCTTGTTCCTGTACTGGTTGATGATTTATTAAATATACCACAGTTATTAAAAATGAAGGCTTTGATATTGCTTTTAGCTGGCAAAATTCATACATCAGGTATTCCAGCTCTTCAACCATGTTATGAAATTGGTCCATCATAAGGACCAGAATTAAACTAAAATGAGATGTAAAGAGTCGCCTAGTGAATGTTGCCAGATGACCTTTGAAATATTAATAACAGCTTGTCCTAAACTTTGTTGCTTTAAATCCACAACTCATGCAAGATTCCACACAGGCAGCATAATCTTGAGATGAAAACCTGATGAAGAAAAAGTGGCTTGATTTTCCACAGAGTTTGAGTGTGTGTCGGTTGTTTCTCCCCTAAGGGACTATGTGAATGTTGCTTCCTCTTGATCTGCTCAGGTTAGGTTCTCTGAGGTTTGCTTTTGATTTCAGTGTTTCTGATAGCTGTAGCGTAAGGACTGGAGGAGATACTACATTTCTCCTTTAAGTGTATCAGTTTTTCATGTATTTTGTTAAGAAGAGACCTGTGATTTCCCACCATACTTTCTATCCCTTTGCTTATTTTTTTTTATTGCTTTGTTGTCCCCTGCCTTTCAGAGAACCCCCCCTCTTGCTGTTTCAAGATGCCTTATAGCTCTAGCTATGTCTACAGAAGGAGAGCTATAATGAAACCTGCTCTAGCCACCCCAACCTATTTTTTTTATTACAGTAATGTGAATTAAGTTCTGTCATAAGCAAAGCCCTTATAGACACATATATAAAATCTTCCAGGATTTCAAGAGATTTTTAGTACTCCTCACTCTAACATCTCCCTCCCTTTTCCAAGCTGCTGCCTGCTTTCTGTCATCACAGATGCCAGGGTTGGGAGAAGGATCTGGCTGAAACATGGTGATTTTTCTTCCCTGGTGAGGAACCCACCGCCTGGGGACCGATGAGCATTTCAGCAGCCTGTGTGCTGAGCAGGAAGCAGCTGGTCGGAAACACTGACTACAGGGGAACATCTGAAACCCTGTTGCTCTCCAGAAGTTAAGCACAACTGGGAAGCCTTTCATGTGCTCATCTGATTTTAGGCACCTCCACAGTCTGGCATATAATTAACACCCTGGGATTTTTGGATCAAAATTTTTGCTACTGGAATCTACTCCATGTACCTGAATATTTTTTTATGTGGCCCAGCATAGCTTTAACCAAGAGTTCAAAGACTGTCGGCACAAAACCGAACAAATAATAAAGAAAGAATGGTTAAAGACTTTCAGTATCTTAGTATTTTTATAAACAGTACTATTTCACTTTAAAAAAATCATAATGGAATATTTCCATTCTGGGAATAAATACCTGAAAATAAAAGGCACATGCTGCACTGAGAAAGATATTCATGCTGAGTTTTGCATCTCTCTTTACATGTATTTATGATACTCTTGGTTTGATGATAAATAGCAATAATACAGTAGTGAAAATTCTTAGGATGATGGCAAACAGAATTTTTCTTTCACAGACTCATGCAAAAGGATAACAGTCTTCAGAGACCCCAACTCAAGTCCCGTATGCCAACTAAACATGTGAATGTTTAATCAGAGTTAAAATTTTAAAAAGGAATAATTCATAAAATATACTGAAAGAAAAAGTTTGCAGCTTTGTATATGGTATATGATGGTACAGCCAATTAAATAATTCCAAAGGTTAGTGTAATAGTAGGGGGAAATCTTAAATCCATTTTCACAGTATCACAGTATCATAAGGTTGGAAAGGACTTCCGAGATCATTGAGTCCAACCTATAACCCAACACTAACACCATCATCTAAACCATGTCACAATTTGAAGACAATAGCCCTATCAACAGAAAAACTTCTGCAAAATTCTGAAATTAAATCCTATGCAAGAACTATTTATGTAATTAAAAATTATTACTGTAAGTTATTATACATAATATTGTTAAACCTTTCCATGTTTATCTCAAAACATATGCAAAATATTCTGACTAGGAATTCAATGGGATTTAAGAGAGTACATAGAGAAATTGTTTCCAACAGTATTTTTACATTTTAAGAAATAAAGTAGTGTTTTTATTCATCAATATGCTAACTCATACTGTTAAGGTCAAATTCCAATGTTAAACATAAAATAGTTATCTTGCTTTACAGGAAAACTGTTCTTGTTGTAGATAATTGTGACTAGAGTTGTTAAAGTATTTACAAGAGTCAGTTAAAAAAGGCACATATCTCAGTTATTTCTTTGATAAATCAGTTTTTTTAAAATGTTTGAGAAATATCTTTTGTATTTTGAAAAAGATGACTTCTATTATGATTATAACTATAAGATGTATTATTAATGGGGATGCAATTTTCAAGAAGATCCCTGATCTCATTTTTCTCTTATAATGATTAATGATTATGAGGATCCAAAACCTCTCTTGTTCCTTTGGGCCTGATATGAGCCCTCTCTTCTTTTACAGGACTATTTGAAATTGGAAATTTCAGATTGGAAAGAAAACAGGTTTTAGCCAGACTGTAAAACCTGCTATGGGCTTTCTTCCATAAACATTTCCAGAATTTCCCCCCCTCTATTAGCAATAATAACAAGTAACTACATGTGTTTTCACAAATGTAGTTAACTCAGCTTTTATAGCACACAGAAACAGCTGTAAGAAGCCCTTGCTAGGACCAAATCATCCTTGTGTGTGCATGGGAAAGAAACTCTGCTGCCAGCACAAATCTGTAGTCGCAGAGACTCTCCAGGAGTCCACAAGCAGCTCAGCTCTATTTTCTACTGCTGAAATGGTCCTTACCCTGAGCCAGGTGCTTGAACACTGGAACTTCTTCCTTGTCTTGTCACTGCCTGGCATGCCCAAGTCCACCGCCTCATCCATGTCCGCACAGGGCTCCAAGCCTTCTGCCTGGCTGCTCTTATCCTTGCCTCTGCAGGCCTCACCAGCCTGCTGTGTGCTCCCTGTTTCCGATAGCCCTAACCTCATGTTCTGCTCATGTTCCTGGAGTAAGCGAGCAACGAACGGTTATCAGTGCCCTAATCATAACATGGGCACGTTTCCTATATTCGGTAAAATATATTTCATCCAATACCAGCCTTGTGTCTAAACTATGTGCAAGCTAAAGCTTAGGTGAACAGAAAAGGACATCTAATAATTACAGCTTGTTGCCCATCTGTTACTAGCTCCAACCACCCTAATATAGAGATTCTCCAGTCACAGAAGGGAGCTCCCATGTGCAGAAACTGGGTGTTCTTTGCTGTCCTTTAAAGACCTTAATACAAGTTTTCACATCTGCCCTCCCTTGGGACTGCCTTGCAGAGCAAGCACTGCTCACTACTTTGCCACACAAACAGGATCTGCCTTCAACAGAAATCATTTTTTTATTTATTACTAACTGCCTCACTGTGGAATTTGTTTTCACATGAAAGCTGTGGTGTGAGTCACCATTGCCTCTGTAACTGTGCACTAAGAAGAGACTACCGTTTGTCTGTCCTTACCTGATGTCAACTGGAGAAGCAGTGTTCATCTCCTTGGAATTAAGTCAGCTGATTCAGCTGAAAACCTGGTGGTGTGACTATTATACATGGCCAGAATGAGCTGAATGTGTAGGTATGTTTTTTAGAAAGATGTGAAGATGCATGCTAATGATTTAAGGGCCAAACCAGATGATCCTTGAGGTCCCATCCAACCTGGTATTCTATGATAATATCAAATTTATCACTGTTCATATCCTCATATTAATTATAAGGAAATTAATTGCTTCTGTGTTTTGCATGTAAAGGGCCTTCTGTGTTTAAATACATTAGGGATGATTTTTTTTTCTTTTTAATGCTCCTGAGACGGCTGAACAGCTGCGAACTGCACCTGAGTAGAAGAATGTCGCTATTAACACACTGCCAAGCAAATACTCTACTCTGCTGCCAATTTTAATTGTACTAGCCAGTATTTACAATTCAAATAGAATAAGCTGTGTTGTTAATTTGTGGTAGATATTAATTTACTAAGTTTTCATTTTAAAATATGCATTTGGTCTTGATTTGTTTAAATGAGAGTGATTTTCCCTAAATGGAAAGCCCCTACAAATCCAACTTAGTCTTATCATTTACTTAAGAAAAGGATATAAGTTAAATACAATCCTAAGATTACTGTTAAGAAGGTCTTAAAGAACACATGAATTATGGTCATGGATAAGAGTACTATTTGAATAAACTAATACTTACGGCCCAGGTTTACCCTTGTGATCGGTCATTTCTGTTTCAGTGACTCTGGCTATCTAAAATAGACTGAAAGTTAGTGAAGCTATGAACATCATTGATATTGTTATTTAATCAGTGCAGACATCTGTATATCAATGACTTATACAGTGATGCTACGTGACTACTTTATATTTTTTTCTTCTCAAATGACATGAAGAGAGAAATAATTCCCCAGACTTTGTCCTTAATCTTCATCACTGCTGAAGGAAAAAAACACCAGACTAGATGGTGTATGCAGCTTCAAACTTGGGCTAAATGCTTCCCAGAATGCAATCTTTAAAGTTGTCATATTTCTAAAGGACCATGGACAATCCACAGAAACACCCTGTTGCTGTTCTGCAGCATCATGTGTTTCCTCTAGTAACTGCAAATTTTCCGGATGGCCAGAGATTGGAAGTCTGTCTCGGAAATGACCAGACTCTCCCTGGCTAGTTTGTGTGTTGTGAAACAGGGTACAAGACTTTGAGTTTCAACCAAGCCACAAGTACCTATGTAACAGAAGGTATCAGAAGTGTCATTTTTTACTAACTACTTCTGTATACTCAGAACTCATTGTGCAGTTGTTGAAATACTTGCAACACATAGTAGTTTTGTAGGAAGGGAAGGGAAACTTATTTGGTGTGATTTTATCCAGTCCTGCTGTGTCCTGGAAATGTGTAACTAGATATACAACTGCCTCAAAGCCTATCAAAGGTTTTCTAAATGTTAGCCTACACGTTCCTATGTTCATATATCCGTTATCAATCAATGAGATAAATGGTGTCTCTTAAGAAAAAAATGGAAGAACCGGTCTTCTAGAATCCTTGTAGTTGTATAGCTTATTGTTGTCCATGGTGAGTGCTATTCATGTTGTCTTGCCTTTATTGTAAAAAATCAGGTTTGTTTTTTTTCTGGACAATAGATTATAGAAACCCATAGTAATTGGAGAGGATTTTTAAAGATTATTTTTAATAATTAGCTAACACATTTGTGTTTGATTTCACTTATTTAAAGTACAGAATGAAGTAGTTTCATTTTGTAGCAGTTGCTCTCCAAAGGAAAGAAAGAAAGAAAGCAGGAGAAGAAACAAAGCAATGGGTGACTCCAAGGTAAAGAGCAGTGCAAGTTGGATTTTTTCAAATGTAAGTCATTAAAACACACTTTCAGCTGTCAAAAATTTCTTATTTACACATGAGAGTACATCACTATTAGTAGAATTTCTCTTCCAGCTTTCAGGATGCTGCTAGAGATGTAAATTGAATATTAATTTTTCTAAAACACTCAGAGGAAAAAAAAAGAGTCTATACCTGTTGTATGTACCTCCAGTACAAACACTATTAAACAGTGTTTGGAGCTGAGCAGCTAAAAGCAAAAATGGAAAAAAGATGGACAATAGAAAGGAAAATAGTTAATATTTCTTACTAAAGTTGCAATTTAAGTAATGACTGCCTAGGGCTAATACAGTTGAAAAAATACATAACTGCAATGAAATGGCTTCTGGAAATCATCCCTAATTATTCTTCATTTAGTGAAATGAGAGATTATTTTCCATAAAATTTTACCTAATCTATTGATGTTTTCTCTCTCCCAAACAAAATTGGGGAGTTTACAGGAATATAAATCTACAACCTTAAAAAAAAACCCCTTCAAACTGTACAGATTTTATTCTATCTTACAGTAGTTGAAAGCAAGGAAGATGGAAGAGAAATCTGACTGTGGAGGAGAGGTTCAGAAGGACAGTTTCTGCCTCTGGCAATGTGATTCTGGGTTAAGGACATCCACTTCCAGACACAAGATACAATGAAAGTTGGAGGAATTTGGCACAATGAATTTGTACCACTCATTTGGGCATAAGGGAAACAGTGAATTCCATAACTAGCATGTTTTATGTCAGGTTTTAGCTTTTTTTTGTTTTTCATAAACCATGATTTTTGTGGAGAATCTCTTTCTGATTAAGCATGAAGTGACTCAAGCAGAGCTGAGAAAAAAGGTGTTGTATACTACAACTGAAAAACCAAGACTGCATGCCCCTTTCACAGTATCACAGTATCACAGTATCATAAGGTTGGAAAGGACCTCGAAGATCATTGAGTCCAACCTGTAACCCAACACTAACACCAACCCATCATCTAAATCACGGCACTCAGTGCCTCATCCAATCTCCCCTTAAACACCTCCAGGGTATTTAAAACCCTGACCGACTACAACCTCCTTTTAGGTAGTTGTAGAGAGCAATGAGGTCTCCCCTGAGCCTCCTCTTCTTTAGACTAAACAGCCCCAACTCCCTCAGTCACTCCTCGTAGGGCTTGTGCTCCAGCCCCTTCACCATCTTCGTTGCCCTCCTCTGGACACACTCCAGCATCCTAACATCTTTCCCAAACTGGGGGCCCAGAACTGTACACAGTATTCAAGGTGAGACCGGACCAGTGCCGAGTACAGGGGGACGATAACTTCTCTGGTCCTGCTCGTCACACTATTCCTGATGCAGGCCAGGATGCCTTCTTGGCCACCTGGGCCCACTGCTGGCTCATGTTGAACTTCCTGTCAACCAGCACTCCCAGGTCCCTTTTTGCCTGACTACTCTCCAGCCACTCTGTCCCCAGTCTATAGCTATGCATGGGATTGTTGTGTCCAAAATGAAGTACCCGACATTTGGACTTATTAAACATCATCCCATTAGAATCAGCCCATCTCCCCAGTCTGTCCAGGTCCCTCTGTAGGGCCATCCTACCATGTAACAGATCAATCCTTCCTCCCAGCTTGGTATTGTCTGCAAACTTGCTGATGATGGACTCAATCCCCTCATCCAGATCATCAATAAAGATATTAAACAGGACTGGACCCAATACCTATCCCTGGGGAACACCAGTGGTGACTGACCGCCAACTGGATGAGACACCATTCACCACCACTCTCTGGGCTCAGCCATCCAGCCAATTCCTAACCCAGCACAGAGTGCTCCCATCTAAGCCACAGGCTGCCAGCTTCTCTAGGAGTCTACTGTGGGAGACAGTGTCAAAGGCCTTGCTGAAGTCCAGGTATACCACATCCACAGCCTTCCTCTCATTCACCAGGCGAGTCACATGGTCATAAAACGAGATCAGGTTGGTCAGGCAGGACCTGCCCCTCCTAAACCCATGCTGGCTGGGCCTGATCTCTTGGCCGTTCTGCAGGTGCTGCATGATTGCACCCAGGATTATCTGCTTCATAATTTTACCTGGGACCAAGGTCAGGCTGATAGGTCGGCAAATACCTGGATCATCCTTACGGCCCTTCTTATGGATGGGCGTCACATTGGCCAACTTCCAGTCTTCCGGGACCTCTCCGGTGAACCAGGACTGTTGAAAGATGATGGAGAGCGGCTTAGCAAGCTCATCCGCCAGCTCTCTCATCACCCTAAGATGGATCCCATCCGGCTCCATAGATTTATGAGGATCCAAGTGGCTCAGCAGGTCTCTAACTTCCTCCTCATAGATTGCAGGAGGGCCATATTGCACCCTGTCCCCATCAACCCCTTCAGAGGACCAACTGTCAAGCGAAAAGACATCCTTACTGTTGAAAACTGAGGCAAAGAAGGCATTAAGGTCCTCAGCCTTCTCTGCATCTTTGGTTACTATATTTCCCTCCACATCCAACAAGGAGTGGAGGTCGCTGCCGCACTTCTTTCTACCTTTGATATATTTATAAAAGCTCTTCTTATTGTCCTTAACAGAATTGGCCAATTTGAGCTCCAGCTGGGCTTTTGCTTCCCTGATTTTTTTCCTATATGACTTAACAACATCTTTGAACATGACCTGGCTTACGTCCCCTTCTTTCCAACGACGATACATCCTCTTTTTCTTACTTAGTTCTTTCAGAAGCTCCCTACTCATCCAGGCCGGCCGTCTGCCCCTACGACTCTTCTTACAACACATGGGGACAGCCCACTCCTGCACCCTCAAGATTTCATTCTTGAAGTGCATCCAGCCTTCCTGGACCCTTGCCACTAAGAGCTATTTCCCAGGGTACTTTCCTGACCAGTTCCTTAAATAATCCAAAATCTGCCTGCCAAAAGTCCAACATCGATGTCCTGTTCCTAGTTTTTCTTGTTACATTGTTTACAGAAAACTCAATTATCTCATGATCGCTACACCCCAGACAGCCTCCGACCACAACATCACCCACCAGCCCTTCTTTGTTTGTAAACAGCAGGTCAAGGAGAACCTCACCCCTGGTAGGTTCACTCACCAGCTGTGACAGAAAGCAGTCGTCAATACACTCTAAGAACCTCTTGGACTGCCTCCTCTCGGCAGTGTTAAGTTCCCAGCAGATATCCAGAAAATTAAAGTCTCCTAAAAGAACAAGGGCTACTGGTCTAGAGGCAGCCTCCAGCTGTTTAAACAACAGAAGATCCATCCTCCTCCTGGTCAGGTGGTCTGTAACATACTTCAACCAGGAGGTCAGACTTGACTGTCCCTCTGACCCTTACCCATAGGCACTCAATCTGGTCATCACTGATCTCGACTTTGACAGCATCCAGGGTTTCCTTAGTATAGAGGGCTACCCCTCCACCCCTCCTCTCATGCCTGTCTCTCTTGAAGAGCCTGTAGCCTTCCATGGCAGCACTCCAGTTATGAGAGTCATTCCACCACGTGTCCATGATAGCAACGATGTCATAGCTCTCCCGCTGAACCAGGACTTCCAGCTCTTCCTGCTTGTTCCCCATACTGCGTGCGTTTGTGCACATGCACTTCAGTTGGGTTACTGATGACACCCTTTGAGATGGCTCGTCCTCCACAGCAACATCTCTGGTGAGCCTAGTAACTCCCCCCCTCCCCCTTCATACCTAGTTTAAAACCCTCTCTACAAGCCCTGCCAGCTCCTGAGCTAGAATCTTCTTACCCTTTGGAGTTAGACGAGACCCATCTGGGTCAAGCAGGCCAGGTGCCATAAAGGTTTCTCCATGATCATAGAACCCAAAATTCCTCTGCCGGCACCAGCCCCAAAGCCATTTATTAAGAGCGTAGATTCTCTTGTTCCTTTCAGTATACATCTCTGCCACCAGAGGGACCGAGCAGAACACCACCTGTGCTCCTGCCCTATCCATTGACTGACCCAGCTCCTGGAATTCCTTTTTAACAACCCTTGACCCTGTTTTAGCTAGCTCATCACCACCAGCCTGGACCACCAGAAGTGGGTAATAATCTGATGGTTTAATTAGGTCCAGGAGTTTCTTAGCAATATCCCCTACCTGGGCTTGGGGAAAGCAGCAGACTTACCTATGAGTTGGATCTGTTCTACACATAGGTCCCTCCGTCCCTTTCAGAAGGGAGTCACCCACTACAACTACCCACCTTTTCTTTTTCTTTTTCTTACTTGAAGTCCTGACCTGTCTTGACAGGCAATGAGAAGCCATTAACCTCCTCAGGTGAGTTCTCTGTGATACTGTCCTCTACGTGAGCATCAAATTCCAGTACCCCAAAACCTGTTTTGTATGGGCAGCGGGAAAGGTGGCATCTGAAAGGGAGGTCTATAACCCCCCACGAGAGCAGACCTGCTCCCAGTCCTCCTCACTAACCAGGTCACTCCCCCCATCCTGTTGATGAGGAATATGGCATTCCTCTGCCTCCTGGGGAGGATTACTGGGAGGAGAGAGGGTTCTACTCCACCAGTCTATCTCCCTTTCATTTTCACGGATACTCTGCAGCCTCTCTACCTGATCCTTAAGATTTGCAACCATAAGGAGCAGATCCTGAATCTGTTCACACCTCACACAGGCGTTTTTTGTATGGTCCTCAGGAAACACAAGCAAGCTGAGACATTCCTTGCAGTCATGAGTCTGGGCAGCCGCATCCCTTAATAGAGGCTCAGTTTGGACAGCGACACTCCTGGTAGCAGAGGTTTTGCCACGCCCTGGTCACCATTGCTGCAGAGGAGTGGGAAAGCCAATCACCTGCCTGCGCAAACTGCCTCTACTGCGACCCTGGTCGCCGCGCTCCAGCCGCAGGCGTTCCCAGGAAGATGTTTAAATGTCCCGCGCCTTCTTCCGGGACCGCCTCCCTACCACGCGCTCGGCCCACGTAACAGCTGCCGCTTCTGGGGTTCCAGAGAGAGTCGCCCTGCTGGGGTCCTCTCCTGAGCCTTTGCCTTTCACCAGGAACTCTCCACCCGCCCAGATTGAGCACCCGGCTGCAGTACTTACCGTTCCTGCCGCCAATCGCGCCGAATCTTTCTTTCTACATTACAAAATATTATCACTGTAGAAAGGAATTTTATGTTTTTCATGACATCACAGATGACCTCAAATATATTTTTTCTCGATCCATCATTTTGATTTCTGTTTATAACATATGCTCAAATTATTTTTAGTAAAACAATTTTTACTATATGAGGAGACAAGGATCTCTGTAATTAGATATTTATAATTAGTCTACTGAATTCAAGGGTTGTATGTTGTCCTTACAATGAAGGCTAAGTTGAAGCTTCATAGAACTGTAGAACAGTCCAGGTTAGAAGGCAGCTCAAAGATCATCCAGTCCACCTGTTTCTGAGAAAGGGAGCCTAGATCAGATTATCAAGCAACCTGTCCTATTCCAACCAGAAATTTCATCCAATTACATTTCCATTCAGTTCAGTTTTCAAACTCATATGCTGGAAGAAATATATTTCTCCCTGTTATTTATGAATACAGAATAGCTTGCACCTCTCAAATAGCCAGTCCAGGGCTGCCTGACCCCTATACACAACCTGATCACACCACCTCTTCCATGTGGAAGTGACCTGAAAGAAATCTGGAGGATGACCCAGTGAGGGATTACCACATTGCCCTCTGCAGGGCTAAGGTTCATCATGCTGGCCCTGCAGAAGGACAAGGTTGGGGACAGCAGGACTGCCCTGGGCACTACTGTCATGCAGACCTGTCCAAGTTTTATGCTTTGTCCTGTCTCCTGTGCCCTGCTGCAGCCTTGTCCTGCTTGTTTCCTTCATGCTGTAGCTGGGGAAGCAAGGAAAGGAGTGGAAAATGCAGGGAGAGCAGCACTGCTTCTCCTCCACCCAGCAAGTCTTATAACTGAACTTGGAGATGCAGAGGACAAGGAGATTGGAATCACTTATTCCTGTAACTCGTGACAAGGTGTAGCTCTGTCTGCACTTCTATGACTAACACAATCTCCTATTGGTTTAAATGGTCTCAGGACTAACTCCAGAGAACCTGCTTTCCATCGTGGGATGTTTAGTAAATTACTTTAACTTCTCTTAACACAACTTTACCGCTAATGTTCTTAATTTGTCATGATTTCATTGAAGAATGTTTATCCTTACTGATAGGTAGTCTTATGAACGTCATTGCACACGGATGTTGTCATGATTTTAGACAGCTCATACTACAGAAACGACTCAGGCATAGTGTTGAAAATTCCCTGTGGACAGCAAACTAACATTTTATCACTTTGGCAGTTATCTTCCTGTGCACTTGAATGAGAAATCTGTGTTGCAAGTTAGTCAGTTTAATAATGTTTGTCAAGATTCACTTGTGAGGAACTGTGCCATAAAACCTGTTAGTTCTATTTTGTAAAGTTTCAGTGTGAAAACTGGGTGGAAATAGTTTTCTTGCAATTCAAATTTGGCACAGAGAGGAGCAGGATTGCTGGCAGATGTGTATGTTGCAGATGTGTATGTTGCAGATGTGCCACCAAACAAATACCAAGAAAGACTGTTGGTAGCAAAAGAGAGGACAAGCTTAGCCCAAGCTTAGTGGGCAAGAAATGGGGAGCTCAATTCTGAAAAATAGACAAAGAAAGTCAGGAAGTCAGACCTGTCCAACTTGGAGCTCTTCTGGTCCACACCTAACAAAATCTACATAGCTTCAGGTGATGGAAGTTTTAATCAGTGCACGGATAGGAACTGGATGATATACATTTATTATGATATTTAACTGAACAATATTTTATTTTGTTTGATGGGTGATATGCTGTCTCAGATTTCTTCATTTTTTTTTCATAAGTAACACAGAAAATGCTAAAAAAAAGGAAAATATCTTTAATAGTGTATCCAGAGGTGCTGGAGAGGAAAGGATTTTTCCTTATTTATTGTTACACAGGAGAAATATTACAAGATACAAGGTAAAATATGCCCTTATGTATAGCATTTTTACCCAGAATTCCTCCAGTGAGTCTTGGGTGTTGCCATAGTACATCAGAAATTGGTGAGGCAGAGGTGGAAAAATCTTGCTATCTTTTCAAACTTTCTCTACTGTGCATGAACTGGCCACAGATGATTAAAATATTATTTTAGAAATTGTAGAGAGCTGTAGGAGGACTTAATGCTTTCCTATAACAGTTTTGCTACTTACCGCTTCAAACAACTGAAGTCATTACAGTTGGATTAAGGGGATGTAATTCATTGCAGGACAACACAGTTTTCTAGGGATAGGAAATGTCTTTGTTTTTGGAACAAAAACAAAACCAAAAATGCTATCCTTTTACACAGCCAGTGAGGGTAATTTGGAAGACTCTAGAAAGAGGAGAAATATAATAAAAAAAGATGACTATTTGAAAACCTACTGTTTAAGTTACTAAATTACGCCACTTGTGTGTGTAGTGTTGCTTTGGTTACCCAAATTTGGACTTGACATTTCTTTGTCTCGAAATAAAATTCATGTGAAGACTCATGTTTCTACAGCCTAGCTTCTACATAAATGCTTCCAGTAAAGCTTAGCCCATGGGAAAAAGTGAGCTTTAGACCTAAATGGAATTTAATCCATTTTAACACATTTCTCCACTTATAACAAGGAGCAAAATATTTCTTACATTCCAATATTTCTATAGTAAATTTCCAGTAACAATGGAAGAAATTTAATGACCACAAAAATTCTCAAGAGGACGGAGAAGGAGTAGTGGATGCTCACTTCTAGGCAATTCTGAACTGCATATTTGGATCCCTTCCCATGCTGAAGAAGGGCTGACAGAAATGAAACCTTAGTCTTATAGTCTGGGAAGGTAAAGAAGAAACTGTAGGTGAGGCAAAAGACTCAATGTGCTGAAAAGGTGATAAATCAATGCCTTACAAGATTAATAGGTTCTTGAAGGATGAGGCCACCTAATGTGGCATGAAAGATTAACTTGTCCATGGCAGCAGGACATTTTCTGAACCAGCAGCAAAATTAAAAAAGTTCCGTTTTCCCTGCAGTGCCCTTCATGCCACACTGAGAGATGCCCCTCAGCAAGGGGCTTTATATGTGGTGAGGAGCTCAGGAGGACAAATCCTGAAAGGCGTGTGGTGTTTCTGTGCCAGGCCTAGCTGCCTCTGTAAAGCTCAAACACTAGAGTCCCAAAATATGGGCTCATCCCAAATTAGCAGAACTGTTGTAAGACATTTATTGCCTGATTTTACTGTATCATGCTAGGTTAGTACAGGTTGTGAGGTAGTGTATTGTATGATGCATTTTCTCTCAGGTATTGTTCAGTGAAGCAGCGATTTACTTTTTGACCTTTTTCCCTTTCTGCTAATACCATAAATTCTGCAGGTTCAGCTGGTCTGGTTAAAAACCTAATGTAAATAACTTACAGACAGCTGAGAAATATTTTCTGATAGCTAATTAACAATTAGTATCTAGATTCTTAATCTTTTTTTGAAATAAATATTTTTAATGGAAGTTTGAGAATGTAGAGACAACATTATTCATGTTATTTCTGCATTCCAGTATCAGGTAGGAAAATCTGCTCTGTGAGTTGCAGAGCTAACATTATAATCTACTGACTAGCCCAGATATAGTTTACTCTCCACAGAACTTAATCTGAAATAAATATCTCAGTCAGTAGACTGATGATTAAGTAAGTGTCCAGTATGTTTTCTAGACACTTCGGTAGAACCCCATTCTTTCCCTAAAACAACTAGAACCTATACCAAAGAAATGTATCTTAATCTGTAAATCAAAGGATATGAAAGAACCACCGTCAAAGTGCTTCAAAGCTGTAAACACACTTACCTGTTGTTTGGGGAACCAAGTAAGACATACAGCCCTCTGTCCTGCTAAATGACTGCCCTGGCAGCTGGTGCTCCCACCCAAGGAGAGAGGAGAGAGCCCAACCTTACGCAGTTTGTAGCCTAGTGCTTAGCATACCCCCTCAGAGAAATCCTCCAGCAAAGAAACTTGTGTGAGCATAGATCATCAGAAAAATTGCAGTTTGGCATTTCTTGCCTCTTCTGTGTGAGGTTTATGGGAGTTTTTAAATAGAAATTGAGGATAAGTCTGGTGTTGGTACTCCTCATATAACTGTACTTCCTCCGTTGTGTTTTATATCTAGTTAACTTATTTTTGTCAGCTAGAAAAAACTTATTTTGATAACTCACATACAAAAGTATGTGAGTCATATTTCTGAGGGACATTGCAGAGCCCCATGTGTTTGAATAACTGTTATCAAATCTATTAAAACCTATATGATAAACTATGACAAAATCTAGATGGAATAACTGTCTTCTGAGAATGAAATTTAATTAAATACTTGAAGACAATTTGAACTGGTAGAGCTTCAAATGAGATTAAAAACAAATATTAAATGCTCACATTCATTTTTGGATAAACTACAAAAAGAAAATGTAATTGATTAAAAGTATGTCCTGGAATATGGTTGATATTACATCTTTAAATAAAACCCAAAGATAATTAGAGTCTTCTTCTGAGGAGGAGAAGTAACATAGCATCCATAATGTCATAATTATTGTAAAAAATGTAAGATCCAGGGAAGCATTTCAGTGGTTGGAATACAACACCCAAGTATTCTTGAAATGGAAGATATGCTGAAATGCTTTATGCCAGTTTCTTTAAGGGAGTATTGACCTATTGCTTCACTTGCACAGCATTTTTGCAATTCTGACTTGCAATGCCTTAAAGGAGGAGGTTTTCAGAAAGTTTTAGCAAATTTTGAACACTGCACTGCCCCAAGATGGTACATTTCTGAACTTTGAGGCTGGCAAAATCAGTTGTAACTCCTTGCAGTGTTGACATCCTATAAGATGGGGAAATATTTAAAAATTAATTCTGGGAAAAGTCAGAAAGTCAGAAAAGTCAGTCTGGGCTGCTATCTTAGAGTGCCAAGACGTTGTACTATTAAACACAACTGTAAATCAAATGTGTCTCTGAGGGCTAACTCAGGAGGAAGAGTGGTCATAGGTTTGTTATGATTTAGCTCAGAGTTCACAATTAAAGTAATATGTACAAGAGAGGTCTCTTCAGTAAAATCAAAATCACTATTCAGACCACCTTAACCTAAACACCCAACACCTGGCTGCACAAATAGCTTTGTAGCTTACTTTGACAGTAATAACTTGCGGTTTGATTTTCTAAACATGGGTTTCCCATCATTAAGATGCCTTGAAGTATCCTCCATGGCTTCCTGCAGTCTTTATTACAAAAGGTCTTGAAGTCGTGTAACTCGTCCTGTCTTTATTACAAAAGGTCTTGATGTCATGTAACTCATCCTGTTGTATCTGTCAGTCCTGTAGAGATATACTAGAGATGACTTGGATATTCAAGAGTATGTCAACTGGCACTAGATGCTCCTTATTAGACAAATAAACCAAGTCCTAGAAGTCCATTGACACAGCAACAGTTTAAAACTTAGCATGTGTGTGATATACAGGTTTCGATATCTTAATCTGTAGCTGAATCATATCCATTGAAAGGTCTAACCCAGCTAACTGCATGTAGGTGACCAGTGATGTCTAGGGACCCATAGGGTACCAGGGACATGCAAGTGGAGCTGAAGATACAACACAGGCAACAGCTTTCCCAAGTCATGGCTGGAGGCCAAGGTTATCAGGAGATTTGGTGCATCAGTGAGTCTTGGTGGCCTTGACTAGCCTTACCTGAGGCCTGCACCCACACTCATGGGCTCAGGAGCATTTTTTAATCTCAGTTTTGTAGCTTCAACATCTCCTCAGCTGCACTAGAGGAGTTCTTCTCTCCAACTCAGCCACAGCTTTGCCTTGCCTGACCAGGCAGCCCCTTGATCTGGACCTAAACCCATGAAGTGGCTTGACCTTGGCTCCGCATCATAACTGTGATGTTACTTTATGATTTGAACTCTTTGTTACACCTGGCCACTACTTCTGGGGCTGTTCTACTTGGATGTTGTGGAATTGGCCCTGGCTGGTAAGGCTAGCTTGTTCTGCTGGCCCTGGGCTCTATTTGGCTTTTGATTCAACTTCTTTTAGCGAGCAGTCCCATTCTTGCTGCTCCTTAGCAGGGAGTGATATTCTGGTGTGCCTTGCAGCTGAATCCTGCACTAGAGTTGCACTGAATGCTATGACTATCTTCCAAATCTACATGAGTTCCTTTCAGCAGTAGAAGACAAATGACTTAAAAGGGTTTTTCAGAAGAAGCAGAACTATGAATCCAAGAACAACGTTGCTGTGACAATTGCTGTAAGAGTATAGCCTCCCCACCTCTTGGAGATTTGGCTATCTGTGCTTAAGGGCACCCCAAAGCCAGTGCAGCTCCATTACTTATATAAAGGCTTTCAAATCAAGTTCCGTGAAGAAGAAGAAATCTGTGTTGTGAGTTATTCAAAAGATTAGGCTGTATCTTGCAGTCACTGAAGTGTTAGGAAGCTTTACCAGTATCATATTATCCAGACATTAATTTCAAGAACATCCTGATTTTTCTCTTCTCAGAAGAGTAGAGAGACATGGATGATTCGATTAAAAATCTTCTAAAAGCAATCCATCACATGATACTTGAAATTGCTCTCCAGAATAACTTAAGTGGACACTGAAACCCTGAAACACTTCTGCAACACAAAGACATACCATCAGGAATAACACAGGAGGCAGCAAGAAAGGACCTGTTTGTTACAAGGCATAGAGGTCTATCGACTGTCTTATGCCATCTTTTTTTTGCTTTTGCTTTGAGTAGTTCTGCAGCAGATAAAAAAGATGGAGGGTTATTTACAAGACAGGCTGCCAACAGCCCATTGACTCAGGCCCTGTGTTATTGGCAGCTGAGAAAAGATGTGCAGCCAACATTGAATCATCTGACTGCTATTCTCTCCATTTGTTCCCTGTCCAACATGTATTTGAAGCATCTTTTTAGTACAGCTGGCAACATGACTTCCATTGGGTGCCCTTTCACAACCAGGAAGGTTGTAGAGGAACAAGCCTTGAAGCTCAGAAACTAGACTGTACCCAAATCTTCACTAAATAGCTCTCCTTCTGTTCCTCAGAGTAGGTCTGGCCTTGCTGCTGAGTCTCTGTCCTTTTTCTTGGCTTCAGAGGCCCACTCTGTGCTCTTTTAGCATTGGGACACAATCCCTAAGCACTCCCTTCCGATATCTCCTGGAAAAGGGTTGAGGGGGCACCTGCTGATTTCTGCCTGTCCATATGGTTGGGCTGAGCTCCATTTTTCCATCTTAGTAAGGTGGTGCTCAGGGCTATATCCTGCCATTTAAAGGAGCATGGACTGGGGACAGGGCACAGGAGCGTAGGGCTAAGGTTTTTATGGACACCCTTGTAGATGTTCATCATCACTGACAGATTCTTCCATAGCTGGGCCAGTAGCCTGGTGCTGTATTAAACCCTTTTACTGAGGGGCTTTGGTGCAGTGCTGTGCACAATTAGCTGTGTTTGGCTGTCTCACCAGTGCTACCATGGGATTCCAGTTTGTGGAGGTGCATCTGAACCAGTGACGGGTCTTTCCACTCCATCCTCGTTTTCCTACTTATAAGCATTATTTTCTATTTTTTCGTTTTCTTTTCCATTCTTTTGCTTTCTACTGCATAAGACGGGAAGAATAAATGACCTCAAGGAACCTACCTGTTTTTATTCAGTAGCAGTCAAAATATTTCCCATTGGTGGTGGTGGTGTTTGTTAGGGTATGTGCTAAAGGCTCATCTGCATACCCATAGAGAACAGCAAAGGGCAGTGGGGGATCCCCAAAGTCCCAGTCAGAGACACGAACTCCTGCCCCAGCCCAACAGGGTTGTCCCAGGAGAGTGTCAACACCATGGACTGGGTGAGACCTAGCATAGCGAGTGCCTGGGACCACGGGACAGACTGGGGTGTCCCTGCCCTGGGGGATGGGGTTCATTATGGGATGCTGGGAAGAGCATGCAAGATTGTGTGAGACTTACTGTGGAATGTTTAAGGAAGAATCCAAAGGTGGGGAAAAGGAGGGATTTAAGCAGATTGGGGAAGAACAAACATGGTAAAATAGAGGGATAAGGGCATAGAAGGGGCTAGATGCCTGGGAACCGGTCAGTACATTTGGCTGGTTATGCCCTGTGCCCAGTCAACGTGGTCTGTCCTGTTGTCTCATTAAACTCCATTTCTAATTTCTTTCCTGGGTGTGAGCCCTCTGTTATCTGCACATGTGTGTGTTTGGGATCTGGGTGCTGTACATTTCAGTCAGACGATGGGCCAGAGGCATCCTTGTGTCCATGGTGCAGCAGCTGGAGACCAGAGCATGTGAGTAGTGGATGGATATGTGTGCCAGCATATTGCTGGCAGTAAATATCAAGCCAGACCAACCAGTGAGCTATGTGGTACATTCCATTTGACCCATGACAAGACTTGGAGTGTAACAGAATAACAAGCAAGTGAAACAGAAAGAAGTGCAGTGGTTGCATTCGATTCCTCAACCTTGAGAGTGGAAGAGTTTCAGAGGTTCACTCACAGCACAGAGAGTGGATCAGAATCACTGGCACAGCAGCTGAGCTGCTGCGGCTTTGTGAATGAAGATTTTTCACTTGATAGAATTATTTTTCTATTGTTCTGATCCAGTTTGAGTCACTGAATTGAAATTTAAAAAGATTTTAGAGTATGAGCAATGTAATAGTTGACACTGACCAAGGTAATTTCTGGATAGAGGAGGCAGTGTTTGTGTCACTGTATTCCTTTGGTGTACCTCCAAGAATTCTATGATTCAGGTTTCTCCTTCAAGGAGGGAGACCTGTCACGACACATGTTGCTTGGTGTGCTGCTTTGATGCTCTCAGCACTTCTCCTGAGGTCCTCCCTGTGTCCCCTTCTAAGTGGAATTTGGTGATTTGCACCCACAGGTTCCCTTCCTGCAGATGCTGTTAAACCTCTCAGGTCTCCCCTCCTCTGACCAAATAGACAGCTACCTTCTTATCACGACCCCAGCTCATGTTTGCAGGGTTCCCAGGATCCACTGGCTCTTCATACTTGGCATTGGTGCTGGGGGAGTGGAAGGGCCCATAGAGTAAGGAAGACCCTGTGCAGAGGTGGGGTTTGCTCCTCAGAAAGGAGAAGCCCTGCTGGAGAAGAGTTTCTTAGTTATGATCTGTGTCCTGCTCTTGTCTGTTCCCTTGAGCAAGCTTTCAGGCTAACTTCGTGTAGTGCCTGGGGTATTTGGATTGAGACTGGCCACCCCCAGTGTCTGACCTGGGTCACCTGAGTGGGGAAAACATGATCTGTGACTGAACATTGTCTTTGTTGTCTGTTTGGACCCAGTTTTCACAGGCAGCAATGTTACTGTTCTGCTTAGAGCTCCTGAAAGTTTCATATCTAATTTCTGCCTGTGTTTCTTTGCAGTTCTCAAGTCTGCGCTTTTGTGCTTGGCTACCACAAGTGCTGGAAGACTTGAATGCCTTCTGTATGCTGGAAACTTTCTGCAGCACTTTAGGACACTGAAACTGGAACTTGTCTGATGGCTACAACTGACTCTTTCTTGCTTCATAGCTTGTCTTGATTATTTGTGCGTTTAGAGTGCCCTATGAGTAAAAAAACACTCCACTCTCAGTGAGGTAATTTGGAGGCTACAGTTAAAAAGGTGACTGGAAGTTATCCCTGCTAAATCAGATTTTTTCAGATTCTAAAGTGAAGTCCTGATCTTGCAAATATTTGTAAAAGTAAAACAGCACTGCTTAAGGTAGAGGAATTGCCGGGCAAAAGGCTCCTGAGCTGCTATTTTTCCCTTCTTTGCATAGCAAAATAATGCATACTAAGGTATGATTTATTACACAATGTGTTGCATGCATTAAAGAATCTTAAAGCCGTAGCTGTTTAAAGTATTTGTCTCTGTCATGCTAATGTTAAAAGCTGCACATAAATCATAATAGAAAAATATAGCCTATTATATGTGTACAGTTCAGCTCCTAATCCTAATTTCATTAAGTGCTTTTGATCTATTTATGTTTTTTTATTGTTCTTGATCTTTAATTAGTTCACAATCAGCTCATGATTTGGTTAATTTTTCTCTTACTAACTTAAATCAAACTGTCAATATAATAGAAGGATAAAGTTACAGTCACCAGTGAATTACAAATCTCCTTTCCAAAATACATTTGAGATTTTCCTTAATATTCAATGACTCTATTTTTTTTCTTTTACACTCAGTTAATCTAAGATGACAGAAATAAACCCACGGAATATATGGTAAGAAGCTACAGAGAAATGCATAATATAAGAACTCAATAGAATCTATTTTCTGGGAAAATAAAACCCACAAAAACCTGACACCCCCCCCCAACAATTAAAGTACATGTCAGTGATACACTCAATTAAAAGTCATAAAACTCCCTCTTTTATTATTTAGGTTATGAGAGTTTATGCCTCCTTACCATGAACAAAAGTTATTATTTCAGTGCACTCACCTTTGGGATTATTATTTTCTCTCTTAAATGATTTCATCTGCAAATTTCATTATGGTTCCCATCTGGCATTTCTTATGTAATGCCATGCCTTTAATTTTGTGCATTCATTAAGGTAATTATAATTCAAAGCAATTTCTGAAAATAAACCGGTGTGCAACTACTATGTTCCTAAAACTTTATTACTGTTGGTATCTATGACACTAACACTGTCAGGACTAATGGTTCTGCACTGCTTGCCTTTTTTCTGTTTGTTAAAATGCTTTTGCCACTTGTAATTTCAGACCTGTTGCTCTGATTGTCTAAGAAGGAGAAATGACAAGGGCTGCTAAGTGAAGTGAAAGGCATTGGAAGTGCCCTATACTCTGTGTTTTTAAAATCAAATAACTGACTGCTCTTAAGTCCAGCTGTGAGATCTCATAGTAACAGCCAGCACTTAGAGAGCTCATGGCAGAAGGCAGCCATGACTGTAATGCTGAATTTCATCAGTGATTTTATCCATTTCTATTCTTACAGTTTCCTGAGCAGTTTTGCACTTCGTCTCATCCTAGTTTCCAGCTCGTAGTTTAATATCTTGACTTAAATGTGCTTCTCCCATTATTAAATCACAGAGGTTAGTCTTCCCAGATGAAGACTCCTGTAAAATGATTGTGAGGTAGCTGCTTGATAAAGAAAAAAAAGAATTGGCCCCTGGAAAAAGATTAGGCTTTGCTTAAATGCTCATTTTTCTGAGCTGCCCTCTCGAGTGTGCCTTCACATTTTTCTCTAGTCAACACTGCCTTTCTTATAGATGTGAGACATCATCCTATTCTCCTAATTCTAATTTAGCTTCCTTTATCTTTATTTTTTCTCCTTTTTCCTTATTTAATGTCTATTTTCCTTTCTCCTATTCTAACTCCCCCTATTTCTTTCATTCTTTCCACTGCACTAGCTCATTATTTACAATGCTTTGCTCTTCTTTACATTCCCCCTGTATATCCCTTATCCTCCTTCACTGTGGCCATCACTATTTCCATGATCTTTTCCCTCATGGGCCAGTTTCCCTAATTTTGAGACACTCTTATTTTCATTTCTAGTTCTCATCGAATTTAATGAAGAGCTGCTCGGATCTTCACCTTATAATTGCCTCAGGGAATTTCATGACTCTCCATGCTCTAGCTCAGGTGGCAATCTTCTTGTGTGTGATCCATGTCCTCCATATACCTGGGTAAGTCTGTAGAGAGAAGAGGAGATAAAAAACCCACAGATTTTTATGTTAGGGAGAAACTTTGCCTGTAAGATCTACAAAGAATGGATAAAACCTGGGACAATAGTTTATTTTGCTAATGTTCTGAAGTCTCATTTAGAGTAGAGTCAAGTTTTAATTTTAACTGCAAATTTGCAGTGTGATTTCAGAGACCCATACTTTATGACTCACAGTCATGAGATATTATTTTCCTTTGTATGTTGGAATGAGCACAGTAATGTCACAAAAGACTGAACCAGTTTGTTGAAATACCTCTTTTCCAAAAATTCAGGCCTCCTCCAAGTAAGCAACTAAGCCAAAGGCAATTACTGTTACCCCCCAATGGCAATATATTAATGGATATGGTCTCGAATGAATACAGGATAATTTAGTCCTTGAAAGTTTAGTCTTTTATTATGAGATCTGAGCATTAAAATCCGTAAAGCTGAGAATATACACGGACATAAGATGTTTATCATTCTGGAGATATCAAGTTGAATATATATTGGACAAAAGGGTGTTATCAAAACATTCAGCACTGATGAAAGCTTTTGTACATAAGTTATTTACCTCTGAGACAAGGCTATCTCACTCATTTGGATGAGTAATTGTAAGCAGTTTCTCTGTGAAATTCTATTATGCTTGATGTATTTTACAGCCAAAAAAAGTGTATTATATTTTAATATTTCTTCTTTGTATGGTACATTCTGAAGTACTTTTTCTTCATTTCCCTGTTGCTCTCATTAACATTTCTATCTATTTTGCCTAATGTAATGTTGTAATCTCTGATGCCCTGTTAAAAACAGTCAACAGTTTCTGGTTAGGTTATGCTCCTTATATTACTAGAACAACTTTGGCTTTCAGAAGGAGATATTTCTTTGGCAGACTGTTGCATCAGATTATATGATCAAATGACCTTGTGGCAATATTTAGCAGCTTTTAATAATCCACTGTTCATGAATGAGGGGAAAAATATGCAAACAAACAAGTAATGAAAGACACTGGTGTTTTCGAAAACTTTTTCTTTGAGTCAGTCCTTCTAATTCGGGAATTTTCAGAACTTTTAGCAGTAATATTATGTTTAAAAGAACTCTTCCTAATGTAGAATTCCAATTACTTTTTAATAAGCTAAAGAGAACATATTTGAAGGAAGAAACGTATGGCAATTTGTTTCAGCAGGTTGAAGTCCAGGCACATTCAGCACTTAGAGGAGTAAAATTTTCTTAATATTTCTCGGTTTGGTAGAAGCGTTCCACAAGACTGTATCTGCATTCTTATTTACGAGCATCCACTGAAGCCCCTTGAAGAACTCTACAGACAGTTTAAATCCTGTGAAGTGGTGATGACTTCCTATTTGTGGTCTAGGAAGGCTGGAACCCCTGAGAAAGCTGTGTGTGATTTACCCTCCATTTCTCCAAAAGGACTACTCAGTCTGGCTGCATAGTTTTCAATCAGGTCACAACAGCATCCACAGACAATATGCAAGAATATTGGCATATATTTGATCATAGAAAATGAAATGGAAACACTAAATAGAATTACTCTTTATCTGCATAAAGAACAGCTCATGCTGTATGAGCATTGATGCCCTCATTAGTTCATCGCTATGCTGGTACTCCTTCCTCTTTCTGGACTTGGGTTGCTGTGTGGGTGAACAGCACAAGGACAATATGGATCATGACTCGATGCAACCCACACTGCTTTTCTCCCATGTCAGCCGTTGAAGGACCTGGTGCGTCAGTGCAGAGCAATGGTACAGTTCAGTGCAGTCTTGATATTTCAGAATGACCTGCCCCTTTCTTGGTGACAACAGGCATACAGATCCAGTTGTGTAAGTTACCTCTCACCACTTTCTCAGCCCCCTTAGTTTCAGGCTTCATCGATAATTAGTTAAGCAAGGATTGGGTACAAAGGATGTGACTTCTTGATCATCTTACTTCTTGGGGATAGGTAATTGGCGGTGGAGCCTCACAGAGAACAGGTGACTTTGGGAAGGCTTTGCCTTGAATCTAATGTGAAATGTTTATTTGTCCTTTTTTGAGTGACCACTGTGTGGCAACTGTTGGCCTTTAACCACAACTCCTTGAAGACCCCCAGTGCAGGGACCTATAGAGACAGCTGTGAGGATATTGTGGATGTGCCCAGGCTATAAGAGCCACTGCAACTCAATCCCAAACTGCTCTGGACAGTGCTGTCTCTGATGAACTGGAGGCAACGGTCACAAATATTTCCATATTCTTATTTGTGGAATTGTATGAAACTTTACGCTCCCGTAGACTTCAATAAATTTCCTTCTTGCATGTGCAAGGAATGGTAACAATCCATGACTATAAGGACAGTTTAATCAGAAGGTAACCAGTACTCACTATCCCTATAAATACCAGTTGCTTCCCTCTGTAAAGGATTTCCTCATAGCTGTTTGGAGAAGGGTGTTGATTTGGAGAAGATTCCCACTGTTGATACTCAGCAGCAGGAAGCCACAGACTCCAAAAAGTGCTTTGTACCGATCCCTGAAGATTTAATTCAATTTTTGTTGAGATGTCTCACTTAAGCTTTCCTCTCTCAGGGTTCCTCTAGAATGATTTACCAGATCAGTAAAATAACTGAACACAGACAAACCCTAGGATTAAACCCAAGCCCTAGGAGAGACTGAGAAGAGCTAGTCCTGGAGCCCAGCAGACCTTTCTACCTCATGCTAGACACAATGCAGCCTTTCAGGTGTTTGCTGTCCTGCTCTTAGGTTTCATTTCTCCCTGACTCTCCAGACCTATGCCTAGGATCACAGTAACAGGCCATGAAGGAAAGTGGGAGAGAACAGCTTCTTATAGAGAACATGCACTCCTGTCTTTCACATGGATGAACTTCTGCTGACCCTGATAGCTTCTTCCTGCAGATGAGTGATGGGGTAGCTGTGCGGGGAAGAAGAAATAAGGGCTGGTATGGGCATCCACCCTTTGTTCTCTAGCTGGCCCTGTCCCACTTGCCCACCAGAGCATGTGTATGAACAGACACTGGCTTGATGCTAAAACACTGTCACCAGTTCAGCCCATGCCACACTCATTATGTAACAGCATCAAAATTAGGTCATAATCAGCTCTGGATCTAGTTGGTTTTCCTCTTTTTCTCTTATAACAGAAATTTGCTGGTAGAGGTGTCAGAAAGTAATAAACCCTCTAGATGACATGGAAGCCTGTGCTGTCTCAGGGCGATTAAGGGCCAAGTGTCAAACTGCTGATTTGCAAAATGAAATAAATATTAGTTTTAAGTATAAATTGTATGCTTTTTTTTTTTGAACAACAAGTTCTTAAAATGCCCTGAAAGTCCGTGTTTTAGTTCTGGAAAACAAACTCACACATATTAGGTAATGTCAGGCTTGTGATATGCAATAAAAATCGCCATATTTACATAGCTGTTTTTTTCTCCTGAAGAACTCATTCTTTATATCAGGTGGGAATACAATGTTCTTAACTTTTGTGTGCTTGAATATACAACCTTAATATCTTTTATTTAGGAGATTTTTGTAAGTGTTTGCAGAAATATTTATTTACATTACAGTAGTACTCAGAAGCCCCAGTTTGAATTAAGCTTATTTATTGTGTTGTAAATCAAAATCATTGGGTTTGGTACTGGAATGAAAATCACTTGCTTTAGCACAGCTAAAGGCCACTGAAGTCAGAAGAGAGCAAATTGCAGTAATACATATACCACTGTCCAACCCCACAACAGGGCACCTATCTACATCTGCACCACCAGCCTACCGACCTCCAGTGCAATGAACCCCGCAAATCATTTTTTTTTGCTCAGATAGAAATATGAGGCTGCCAATCCTTAATAATTTATATAGTCCATAGAGACTCCCAAAACCCAACAGCGAGTTCACAGTGCTTTAGAGCCCCTGAATTCTTCATGTATTATGTGCAATATTACATAGAGGAATGTAATATGTTTTAAATCACATTTTTCTGATTAATGTTTCACTATTTCTAATTTATGAGAATAGCTCCTCACTGCTGCTGAATCACTGCTAGTCATTGGGTGCTATTTTCCACTGCTTTCCACTTTCTCACTATCCATTTGAAAAAAGCAGAATAGCAAGATTTTTCTTTAGTCTCTAAGTATTCTTGTTCTCCAGTCTTCACTGTTCGCCACTGATTGCACTTGCCTGCTTGTGATGTGAGGTGAGAAAGAGAGATGCATCCTCAGTTAAAGAAAAGAAGGTAAGAGCTCAGCGCAGTAGGCAAGTAAAAGAGGGGTTTTATTTTTCCATAAAACTATTCTCATTTTTCAGAATGTCTTGTTGAGAATCATGCTCCATTAATTAGATAAATCCTCTTCTCCATTTCATACAACTTTAAGAATAAATTGAAGCCATTGCCAAGAAAGTCCAACTCACTTTGCCTGCATGTTTAAAATAATATTACATTGTACAGGGGTAAGTGAAATCCAGCTACTCGTAGTTTCTACGTGGAATGAGTTAATCAGTGCTGCCTCTAACACTCTGTCCAGCAAGAACTGATGTTGCACCCATATTGGTTGCTATTTCCTGGTGTAGTGTTGGTTGGTGTCTCTAGAGAGGCAAATGGTTCCCTTCATGAAGCAGCAGGTCTTCTAATCTGTCTTCTATGACATCTCTGGTTTCTTTCTACATATATATTTAGTTCTGAAATATTTATTTTCATCTTCATAATTATTATTTTTGGGGATCCTATATGATCACAACATAAGCACATTCATCTCTTAGATACATTTCTGCAGTTATAAACCCAGAGGAAGGACACTACATTTAGGCTTTTGCAGGTATACTGAGAACACTCTTCACAAAAAGAATTTGTTCTTTTCAAATTAGTATTTAAAAAGTAATTGTACTAAAGTACTAAAAATAAACACACTAACCCTTGACAAAAAGAAATTTGGGGCATAATTATGTAGTTAATTAGCCACTTGACAGCCCTAAGAAAACATCATTTTTATTTCTGTAAACGCTGACTGGTGTTTTAGAAGACATATGAGCACCCTAGCAATGAAATGGATGAACAGATACGAAAGTGCAAATGTGTTTTCTGAAGTGTAACGAAATGACAAGATGCATAGAAGCAGAATAATTAGTTAGTTAGTTACAATACATTGCCCTACAATTCGAATTACCAAAAACATTTTGACTTTGTTTTAAAGCATGTATTATACTACATCCAAACTAGCCACGTATAGCATTTCTTTTATATATTAAAATGTATTTCAAGTCTCCTTGCAATAAAGTATTTCAGAAATTTCAACAACTACTTGAAACAAATCTATTTTCCTTCCCACCTGCTTTGTATAGTTCTATTTAGAAATCAATGTCAATTGTCTCATCAGTTGCAGAGAGTCATATTTACTACCTGAATTGAGCTTTAATAAACAAATAAGTAGCACTCAAATCCATGTCTGTCTCTGGACCAGAATTCTAGCTACAGCCATGTGCACACGAGAATATTCAGTGTGTAAAAAACTGCTGTGCCATAGACGTGTCCTGAACACTACATGTAAGTTTTAACATACTTTAAGTCAATTGAAAGACTCCATTAAAGGAAGATGAAATAGATATACTTAGTAGAATGGCATAAACTGTGTAGGACAGGTACATTTTCATTATCAGCCACTCACTTCCAGTGATTTTTTTTTTAATATGAAGAGACATATTGCTTGAACTTTTATAATTAAAATTATATAGTTATACAGTTGTACAGTCCTAAGGGGGGAGCTGGGAGTTCTGCTTTCCTTCTTTCAATTTATTTAAGAGGAGAACCAGGATTTCGCACTGTTTGGACAGTACATCTCCTTGTTCAAGCTTTAGAATAGTAAGAACATTATTCTTTAATTTTTTAGTATTCTGGTCTTTATGGGCAGCTGAATTTCTGAACAAAAATCCATACATTCTTAAGAAATGCTGCAAATTTGAAAAGTGATGAAGAACATGCAAATTACAAAATAGACTCAAATATCATTTTATCACAATTATTGGAAAACAATAGCTTCTAGTTAATACTGTGCAGGTCCAGAACATAAGAACTTGGTCTTCTGCTCCCAATTTTTCTTTTTTTTTCTCAAGCCATGACTTCAAGTTTATAGCTTAGTGTCATTATTCACCTTGTATCAGAGGAAGATGTTATTTTAAAGCAAACTAGTTTTATTTTTGCTTTTCAACCTGAATAGATATGATGTTAATTCAACGTACTTGGTCTCCAATGTCAAAAAATAGTAGGCTGAAATGAAATTGCCAACTAGATTTCTTGAAGGCTCTTCAGGTTGCCTTACAGTGGAGTAAGGAATTATGTTGCTAATGTGCCATTCAAGAGTAGAACAGACACTGATGGAGATGGTAGTTCTTCTTTACCATATCAGAGAAGTCCCTTTTGAATGCAATTCTAAAGCATGTTTTGACAACTGGCTTACAACACAACTACAAAACTTCAATAAAACAAAGAAAAGCAGGACAGAAAATACAGATGAGAGTTTTTAACTTCAAAAATTGTTTTTGAGTGGTGAGGTGCAGCTGGCTAGAAGGAGTAGAGTCAGTTCTCATTTCTTCTTTGTCTCTTTCAACACATAAATACAATACTTGTCAGATTCTTCACTCTTAAAATGAAGTAGGTAGTCCAGAGACTGTATCATCAAATGTATTCCACTATTTGATGTTTCATTAAGATCCTGAGGCAAGCAAAAACATATTCTGTGTTGAAAATGGCTTTCCTAAAAGAAAGAGCGCTATCAGCTAGTATATGGGATACATAGGAAGGTTTGGGAAGATGCTGCTGACAACTGGAGCCTCTGAAAGCAGCACAGTTCTGGATGCTGAGGGTTTGGACTGGGACTGTGCACCTCTGGACAGATACCCAGAGGAAGAATCAGTATCCCTCTTAAATTTAAAACTTCAAGCTTTCACCTTTAGTTTTGTTCTGCATTGAAACGTGTATGAACTGGCTGAAAACCAATGAAGGACGCTCATCTAGACCAGGCTAACCGTCCCACTATTTCCCTGGGACTTTGATACAAAGGGCTGAGGTGAAGACTGCCAGACCAAAGTCCTAGTTGTAAACCTGCAGAGAACCTACCAGCCAGGGAGACTGAGGAGCATCACAGAGTGAAGGAGAAGTAATCCATAAGCTTTCTTTGTTTGCTAAATGTGAAGACACTGGAGTGCTGATATAGGAGAAGAACGCTTTTTAGGTGGAACACCAGTGAAGGAGTCAAATGGGAAAAAGGCTATGGTAATTGAGAGTCCTGTTCCTGAACTGACTAGCTTTAAGAGAAAATCCTCCATGAAGTAGACTAATCAACTTGCTGACTTCTAAAAGGAAATGCTCCTGGCAATGAACCGTTTGTATAGAAAAGTCTCCATGGTATGGCATTTTCCAGTAGTAGTGACACTACTTATACAATATCTTATACAAATGCTTCATACTGAGCATATGAAAACAAAGAGGAGCTGACTGATCAAGTCCTACAAGGAGTGGCTGAGGGAACTGGGGTTGTTTAGCTTAGAGAAGAGGAGGTTGAGGGGAGACCTCATCGCTGTCTACAACTACCTGAAAGAAGTTTGTGGTGAGGTGGACAATTGATAGGATGAGAGGAAGTGGCCGCAAGTTGCGCCAGGGGTGGTTTAGACTGGACATCAGGAAAAATTTCTTCACTGATAGGGTGGAACACCTGCCCAGGAAAGTGGTTGACTCGCCATCCCTGGAGGTGTTTAAAAGGTGGGTAAATGAGTTTCTTAGGGATATTGTTTAAGAAGGGGACAGGTACAGTTGGACTCTATGATCTCAGAGGTCTTTTCCAACCTTATGACTCTACGATTCGATGATTCTATGAAATGGTTAATGTGTTCTATGAAAAAAAACATTAAAAAATAAATCTGATCCATTTGAGCCTATTATAACACTCGTATCCCTGCAGAACAGAACAGATTTGCGCTGTCACTGCCATCTGGAATGGAATTATGTTAGTCTCTAAAAAATATAAATTAACTATTTCATGCATTTCTATATAGCCTTCCTTTTTCTATTCATATCCTTTGTTCAGTCAAGAATGACAACTTTAAAGTAATTGTGTGAATGTCGCATTTGCTTACTGTTCAGATCAGGAAGAGTAATAATGTTTGTGAAACAAACACATAAAACATGAAAGATCACTTAAAATTAGTTTCTCTCTTTGTTATTGAGTTGATGGCTTTTACCAAGATATAGCTGTAACAGATGCTGCTTAAAGTTGATAGATTATATATTTGTACAAGTAAAATGAACATCGGGTATGTTTGATCCATCTTTTACAGGTATTTAAAATAACATGCTTAACATAGAAATAATTTTAAAAAATAAATTAAATATAAGAATATCTTTTTCACTGCTGAAAGGGACCCCACGGTAGAATCATGTGGTTGCTTAAATTGGTTAGTAGAATTCATGTTCACTTTTAAATCAGACCTGCATTTGATTTGCCATCAAAAACCTGAGTTTTTCTCTTTCTCAGTTATTTGTTATTCACAGGAAGTTGTGAAATAGTTTTGCATAAATAAGTTTCAGACTCGAGGCTGTTTGTGAAATGTTCACTTCAGTGATTCACTAATTATGATTCAGCTTTTGTAGCAGGTCTCTGAAAGCACATGGTATTGTTCCCCTTCTGTGAGAGGAAGATATAAAATGGCAAATGTATAACTTGCTTTCTGAATGGATGGATGAAATAGAACTAAAATTTATGAAAACATCAAGTTTCACAAACTTGTTCAGATTATCTGATGTGTGATATAGTCATAGAAAACAAGACAGACTGAAGAAATAAGGTCATAAATATTTAACGAATTGTCCGGAAACAGTCCAGAGACGGTTTCAAAGTTTGCATTTTTGAATTGTTTTCATTCTTTAATCCTTTCAGGTTTTTTTATATGGTTCCTCCCATGAATGGCTCTGTTTGAAGGACATGAGCTACATGGAATCGGAGATAAAAAGATGTCCTGTAATACATGTAAAGTAATTATGGCCAGATCCATTCCACCAAAGTTTAGGCATTTCATTCTTGGATTTACTTTATACTAAGAGAGAGGAGAACTAAGAAAGCTGAAGAAATATTTTGACTGATTCAATGAGCAAAAGAGTGAGAAAATAATCTTGATTACTCTTTCCAATTCAATAAAACTTCCCAGAAAGAATCATCACCCAAGACGTGAGTAGCTCTCCAGCTGTAAACTGATTAGATTGATTCAAAGAAGTGCTATCTGGATTCAGAGGGAGGATCTTCCCTGAAATTTCTGTGATGAATGTTTAGACAATAAACTTGCTGGCACCAAAAAAGGCTCAAGAGGAATGACTCATCTCTCCATGAATTTGAGTACTAAGATATAAGTGTCTAAGCCAGAGGTAGTTACTCTAAAGGTCTCTTCAGCCAATGGAGAATAATAGATGATTCTTTTTCAGATGAAAAGACTACAAAGACCATTAAGCTGGTCTGTTCAAGGGTAAGGTTTTTTATACTATGCTTACCTAAGGTTAGGTTGGATGACTCTCTCTCCTGGTTGTGATATATCTCATCCATACTGGGAGTTCAGCTATGAGTTTTAAGGCAGCATATTAAACCCTCAAATTTTTTTGGCTCTTTCATCAGTATTATACAGCTGCCTCATGCACATTAATGTCCTGCAGGAGACAATGCCAAAATAACTCTTTGTTCTAAGTTATTAAGCACAGGTTGGGCATTTTATTCTGGATTTACTAATCTTGCTCTACAAATATGACATCTTTAGATTTATCTAGCCTTCAGGTGCAATTGAGTTAAATATTTCTGTACGGCATTATAAAATTTGGGGTTTGCAAAATTCCCTAGATGCCTGTCATGAGGAACTCAAAAGACCAATAACACTTTGTAGGTACCTGAATTAAATGACAGTTTTGTGTTACTTCGGAAAGAACATAGCCCACATATATTAATAAATGTGTTGTCATCGTGCTGGCAGATATGCATTGGTAATACATGAGTAACATGTCAGATCATAAGAATGAAATTTAAATGAGAAGCAGCCCAAATGATCTGGTGGAACCCTGCAGCTTAACGTTCATCTCAGATGTTATGTTAGACAAAGACTAATGTACTTATAATTCAGAGCAAAGGCCTTGAAACAGCATTTCCTTCAGTGACCCTGCAACTGCAGGAAAGAAATACAGTCTGACAAGGGGTTTGTTTCTAATCACTAAACCAAGCACTGCTGTGTTATCTGTGACTAGTAGTATTGTTTACAGGCCTGTTTGCTGTAGTGATAGCGTTATATGAATACTGCAATTGAGACTGAATCCTTCTGGCAGCAGAACTGATTTTCAAGCAGCTTTTAATTGCTTGTTTATAGTTTTCTGAGGACACATCCCAGAAAAGCAGGAATAGACTTACAGAATACTGGAGAGGGGAGGAGAGGGGAAAAAGGGAAAAAAAAGCCAGTTCTATTTGATGGTCAGTGGCTTGGCTGCTCCTGCCCTGCAGCTGGGGAAGTTGGAGCTCGAGATTTGCCTCTCCACTGTTTGGCCCCCTGAGAAGCCCTGAGATGCCCTATGAGAGGGCAGTCTACAAGTAACAGACTTGCAGTCTCTCTTCTTGAGCCAGGGTTTGATGTGAGTCCAAGAACTCCATAAAGTAAGGATCAACCTGCTTTGTTGAATCAGGAACTGAAGTCCATCAGTGATGATACCTTCTCCAATAGCCCAGCATGGACCCACTGTCTCAGGTTCATGTGTCAGCTCTGAAACCTCCCTGCAGCTGTTAGAAAGGATATAACCCTTCCAGCTAGGCATCCTGCTAGTTAAGGCAACCCATTGTTTTAGGACACTTGCAACAATTAAGAGCTGCTCCAAAGCCATTTTGAGCATTGGTGCTGACCATTCTAGCCTCCTCTTCAGAAGGACAGGAATATGCCTATCAGTTTTTACATAGCTTGAATAAACATGAGACTTATTTTGCAGGCTACAACCCTTGCCCTTAGTTTGCTTGCTATAGATGAGGAGTGGAACTGATGGCTAAAACTATTTGGCACTCTCTTTTATCATTTCCCTGTCCTTTTTGTCGAGATTACATTGTGCTGTGCTCAGGTCAGAAACAACCAGCTGGTTCACTAATAATACCATTATTTGTTGGGGTTTTTTTTCCTCTCATTCCCTTATCATGATGCTGGGTCTGTGCTGCAGATGCTAATGCTTCTCAGATGTCTGAAGCAATGTAGCCTTTGTCCTAATGTGAAATTTGTGCCAAGTGTGAAGCAAGAAACTTAAAACATTCTTTGCAATGTCTCCAAGGTTTTTCAGGAGTCTCTCCCTAGAAAAGAACCAGTTCAGTGTACTCTGGGGTGGGAATGAGGGAGGTGAACCTGGCAGAGCATTAACCTGTTTCTACAAGGCTATGAGTGTTCAGGTGTTGTGCATTTTAAACAGTGCTTCATATCTTTTTATTCCAAAAAGGAAAAGCAAGACTTTTTTTTTTAAAGTGTGAAGGATTAATAACTATTCCATTTTCAAAATAAAAGTATACATTTAGCCACAATGCTTTTCCCCTCACTCAAGGGCAGATCTTGTTCTGATGTATCATTTTACAAATCTAACCTGGTAAACTAGAATGCTAGATGAGACATGTCTAATCCTTGCTCAGATTACTGGATAAGGTGTATTTCAAAGCAGTTAGTAATTTGCATGGGTGTTAACATATGTTAGGTAGCTGGAAATATTTAGTATTTGAAACTGAATCTCATATTCTGGACTTTTCTTATCTCTTCTACACGTTTATGACTTTTTCTGCCTTTCTTTGCCAAAGTTTAAACTGTTGATCAGTCTTTTCTCTTTTTCTTTGAATTAGTTTACAATCAGTAAACTGTCCTGTATTTTCACTTTGCATGCCTTACTTAGTTTCCTAATTGTCTTAGATAAAATATTCTCTTTAATTAGAAGATTATATTTTACCTTGCTAATTGAACACCTCTACACAGGGAGGTGAGGTGAGGAAATGAAACTGTCTGGAAAAATAGTATATTGTGCTGGCTAGAATAGAATGTGTGAATGATGTTTTATCACTCAACACATCCAAATTCTAAAATACTTGCTCCCTGTGCAAGTTCAGTGTCACTGAATACTTCATCCTAGGCACAATTGGTCTGCAGGGGCCTCTGCCACAGTTTTGGGAGACTGGTAGGGGAAAAATGTGAGTAATAGGCAAGGTGGAAAGGGATCTGAGGTTGTGCAGAGCAGCTCCTTCTGCCTGTACAGCTCGTGGGTCTGCATCTCAGTGGGCTGATTTAATGACCATTTGGTTTTGCCTCACAGAGTGGACTTGGGTTGCAGAGTGCCATTTGAAAAGCTGTGGCTTACTGCATCTCATAAAGAATCTTCTGCTTCTGAAAGAGGCACCTGTGTGACTTTCTGTTCTGTTACTGCGTCTGTACTGTGTTCTCCTGTCTATGATCAAAATCACTAGTGCCTGCACCACAGACCACAGCGTTCTAGCCTGAACCATCTAAAGGACCATTTGTCTCTGGCAACAGTAGCTCTGATCTGCGACTTATAAAAGGTGAGAATAGCACACTTGATCTTAATAAACTGAAAAGGTAATGTGAATGGAAGCATACCATGAATAAACGAAACTGTCTGGATCCACCAACTGGAGACAGGTCTGCAGTTTGTGATGATGTGTGTGATAGGGAATATAACCAATGATAACTGAAGTACTGAACTGTCATCAGAAAATGACAGTCTTGATACAGAAAGATACTGCATAAATAACACCCAACAATTTTGCACTGAATATTTTGCTTACTTTAGCGTTGAACTCTAAGAACATTAAGTAAGTGGTAGTGAAACTAAATAGCTCTGAACCAGACTGACATCCTGGTGATAGGGGAGGATAAGAGCTTTCCCTTTTTATTTTTTTTTTTGGCTTAAGTATTGTCACATCTGTTCTAACGAAGTCTCCTGCTGGACAGCTAATGGAAGCATTTGCAGCATAGTGCAGCCTTGGTATTATAATGATGGCCAGTGGCATTTTGTTAGCTCAGTCCGCCAGTTTTTCCATTGTGATGCTTGGCACAAGCAAGCTGGATTAATCTCCATATGGAAGGAGGCAGTCTGCATAACAGAGGCCATAATTTGGATACTCATTTTTGTCCCTTTTGTGGCCCAACTACACATCCAGCTTTGACACAACAAAGCCTCTTATAAACAGCTTTGGCTTGAAAATGGGCCATGCTCATTCTAGTGTAATTCCATTACATCAGTAGATTTGCCATGGGGAGAATATTGCATTGTTCCTACAACAAACCTGTATGAAGTTTTTTTGCACAAGATTTGGTCCTTTACACTGTCAGATTGAATATAGGATTTGGTTTGTCCTACATATTTGGATGGAAGGGTCTTTAGGAAGGATGTGTTTTAATTTAATACAACACTTGCACAATGGGATCTTGCCTCTTGCGTGTGTTTGAGGTACCAATTATATTAACTCTCTAAACTTGGAAAAGAGATATTTTCTCAGAATGTATTCCTTCTTTATTTGTTACGGAAGTTTGTTTTCCTTATGATATAAATAGACGCGTTACATGACAGGTCAGTTTTGACCAACTGTAAGCAGATAACTTCCAGTAATTTGGAAAATTGTGGTTCAGTCGGTTCCTAATCAATGCTGTCCTTGTAGCTGTGAGAGAAACATCACACTTGTTTCTTATGACTTGGATTTTGTTTCTAATATAGGAAAACAGAACACAGGTTTGTGGGTAGGTTTGTCTACGTTTTGACACTGAAAGGCTGTGATTGGCAATACTTCCATCTGTTATTCATCAATTCCTGCCAGGAGGAGAAGATTGGAGGGTTAAATGAGGACTGACAATGAAATAACAAATACCAGGAACTGGAAATAGATTAAACTGTTTCTTCATAAATTTCACTTCTTACAAAAAGGATTTTTTTGGTGTTGATCTAGCAAAGAACATATGAAGCCACATGTTTACGCATGGTTCAGGGCAGAGATGTGTGTGATACACAGGGCTGAATGGGTAGGATGAGGTATGAATTATTAGTATGTGATCTAATTTGTGGTATGGACCTATGATGCATGTCAATTAATGAACCCTTGTAAAAAAGTCCCTCCCCAGCTTTCTTGGAGCCCTCTTCAGATCCTGGAAGGCTGCTATAAGGTCTCCCTGGAGCTTTCTCTTCTTTAGGCTGAACAACCCCAACTCTCTCAGCCTGTCCTCAGAGGTGCTCCAGCCCTTTGATCATCTTTGTGGTCCTCCTCTGGCCTCTTTCAAACAGTTCCATACCCTTCTTATGTTGGGGATTCAAGAACTGGACACAATACTTCAGGTGGGTTATCACAAGACTGGAGCAGAGGGGGAGAATCACCTCCTTCACCTTGCTGGCAATGCTTCTTTAGATGCAGCTCAGGAGACAGTGGACTCCTGGGCTGCAAATGCATATTACCGGCTCATGTCAAGCTTCTCATCAACCAGCAACCAGAAGTCCTTCTCTGCAGGGCTGCGTTCAATCATGTCATCCCCCATCCTGTTCTGAAACCATGAATAATGGCTTAATCTGTCTGTTTAGTGCTTCAGTAGTAACAGTTTTTATCAATGCAGCATCTAACACACGTTGCAAAAGCTGTGGAGGCATCGCATGTAACCTGTAACTGGCAGTTTCTGTTCTAAAAGCCATAATGATGTTGCTAGTTTAGGACAAAAGATCTATGAGTTTATGAATGTTGCTTCACTGGACAGCAGTTCTTAAGCACACATGTTCATCTAATTCAACATGGTTGAATGCATATTATATTTCATACCTCAGGCTGAGAGTTACAATTCAGAAATCTAACACAGGGCCAGCTGTAAAGAGTAACATCATTAGTTATTTTTTAAACATTTTATAGCCAACTGCCTTTTTCAGTTGTGTTGAAAAAATGTGTTTACCACCAGAAAATTCACTGTGCTTGTTTTTTTTATGGCAATTGGAAGAGGTCACTATGAATTCTCTTCCAAGTTCTTCTGAGAAACTCGTTCATGCATTAGGCAGAGAAGAGTAATGCACACTTCAGCCATTTCCCAGGATCTATTTCTGCTGCACAAATTTGGAAATGGAACCGCCTTTCTGAGTCAAGCCATTGGAAATGACATGTCTGTATCAGCGTACAGGACTACACAATAATACTACGTAACTTACAAGAATTTTTCATTTTATTAGAAGCTGTACAAAATTAGGCATAATTAAAGAAAATCTTACATCTGTAGGAGTCTTGCTTTCCTTGACAAAGAAGATGATTTCATTTGCAGAAGCTGTTACAAAGGCATGTTTTTCTCACATTATAATAGGTATTTGTACATATTTTTGATTAGATGAATGCAACTGTAGACTTTTTAAAAGGCCCAACCTAATTTCAGACTGTTCTGTGTTCCTCACTGTTTGACATGTTCTAAATCCATCTCACAGGCAGTTTCTTGGGGTTCTGAGTCAGAGTGGGAGCAACCGATATTTATATGGGCTGGTGCTGGGATCACTGTTTTGACATTAGGTGGGATCCATTCTTCTCTCTCATCCAGCTAAAGGGGTCACTGGTGTCTACAGAACAGAAACATAGCATAAATAGAAAACAGTACCCCAAAGACCTTGTTGCTAGTCTAGATTTTTTTTGTTTCACATAGAAAACCTATAACAGGCAGGCTGAAATACCCACCTGCACAAGATTTCCCTCCTGGTTTTCTGTGAAAAGCAGTTATGTTTGTTCACGCCTTTTAAGGATGCCTGTTAGAGGCATACACAAAATGGCCTGTGCTATCCATCCTGCTGACAGTGCTATCCTCTAGAAGAAGCACGAGTCCTATATATCAGGGTCAAGATTTTGGCAGAAAATATTCTATTTAATATATAAAAACCCCCAAACCAAATAATTATAACTGAATTCTTCAGCTTAGTCTTTCAGGAAAATCCATTTTTTGAAAGAATGACTTTAATTGCTGACTGCTCACTGGGTTAAGTCTCTATTTACATTAAACTGAAATGCCTCATCAAACTGTTTAACAAATAGTGAGTACATGGCAGCTCTCCTTTCGTCTGGAGTTATCTATGTTTTCTGTTTATGTTCAAATAAAAGGCAAAGCTGTAATAATTATAGGAGTTATTACCCCCCCCCCCCAAAAAAAAACCTAATTGGCAAGAGGTTATAATTAAAAGATGCTTCTCAGTCCTAGAGAGACTATTGACTCCAGCCCTTCTCTTTAGTAAATGAGTTCAAGAGCCCAGAGGCTCTGGAGGTCCCTTGTCTGCAATCAGTGGTGCGACTACAGCCTGCGCTGCTCTACCCATTGTGCACTGATGATGTGTGATAGGAGCACAGACAAGTAAGTACTGGAGTTGTCAGCAACAGCTGCTCTAGTACAGTTTAGATGGGCATCTCAACAGAATATATTCTGGAAGAGCCGTGTGTATGCCTGTATACGTTAATAGAGGTTGAGAAGATAATACTGTAGATAATGAGAAATGCATGTCACTCATTATCAGAATAATTATAACAAGATTAGAATACTTTGTTATATCAGAAATCAAAACCAAATGGGTATTGCCTTGTAAAAGACCTCGTAACTTTCTCCGTTCCTTTTTGTACTCAACCAAATTTACTCCGTGACAAACCCACAAGCTGAGTTCGCAGCAAAACTCCTGCCTTGGGGAGGAAATTTCTTGACTTACATTGTTGATATAAAATCAAGACTGAAATAGTTTACTGACTTTCTAACACCACATAAAAGTGAACTATGTATTCAGACACAATATCACTTATATAACAGGTAAATCACAAAATTAGACACCTGTAAAATATTAGCAAACACAAATTTCTAAATATCTGTAACTTACCCCTAGAAGTGATAAATCCCTCCACAGCTAACAGCAGACTCACCTCTCCTGGACAAAGGGATTCCTCGATGTGTTGATCTCTGCAATCTGTCACTCCAATAATTTGCTGAACTATCTCCAGTATGTCCCTGTCTTTCTTGCACTGGGGAGCCCAGAACGGGAGACATCACTCAGGTGTGTCTCACCAGGGCTAAGCAGAGGAGCCATGACCTGCTGGCAATGCTCAGCCCAAGAGGCTGTTGGCTTTCATTAAAGTAAGAAAGACAACAAACAGTTTTAGTGAGGTTTAAAACTTTCTGGTGGGGTTGGACCGCACCGTCCCCAAATAAAAGCTGCCCCCAAGCATCTATAAAAAGATATACAAGATTTTTCAGATTGTTGGTCTGCACTGTAGTCTGTGCCATTGCATTTTCACTATTATCGCTTCTTCTAGTAGGGATCAAGGTTAATACATTGATCTGAGTGCTGTAGCTACAATCTTTGATGGCACTTTTTGGAAGTACTGGCTGTTTAAGCTAAAATGCTGCATTTTTAGCCAATGTTACTGATGAGATGTGATTCCTTCTGCTAAGTATGCTGTGGGATGGAAATGGCAGAACAGATGTGAAGACAACACATGTATCTTCTCTTCAGAGTGATATTCTAAAGATAGCACAGTAAGATCCTTAATTTGATGCATTAGCGGTGACTGAGCTATTTTCCAAATGTGTAGTAGTAAGTATACGGTGTAGCTTCATGTTTTAGAGTTGTAATGTCCTGTACTGTTTGTTACTCAGTACTAATGCTCTGGTTCTTCTGTCTGTATGAGCTGAAAGCAGAACTAGCCTTCATCTGCATTGCTAGTCTCAGCCCATAATGTGATAGATCACCTTGCTGCATTAACAGCATGATTGACAAACACTTCTTGGGAAACTTTGAATTTAAACTCAAGAGGTCTGAAAACAGAAGCCAAAGCAGCTACTGGATAATGTCTACGCAATGTTTCCCCATGGGCATTTATAGTAAGCTTTATCTCCAGAGCTTGTGAAAGGAGTGAATCAACTGATAGATTCTAGAACACTTCTCTCATTCTTTCGAGTGCTTCATAAAAAGCACAGGATATAATAAAAGCAGCATTTCCCTAAAGAGAATTAATCAGCTATCTAACTGCATTTCCTTTTTCAGAGATCAGATGCTGTACAAAAATGCACAAAAGACATTACAGAACAACCTTCCCACAATGAAAGCATCTTCCTAATTCTCTATAATTAGAATGACTTTTGAATGAGAAACAGACTGTACAATTTGTGCAGCCTCAGAGACTTCCTGCTCTGAGGAGCTATGAAATTATTACCTAGAGTGGGCTGCAACAAACCTTCCCCTGAAAATTAATTTTGTCTCCTGGACATCAACAGGAAGTTTGTGATGGGTTCACAAGAGTATTTGGGCAGAGTGGGACACTGTGATATCTGTATAACACAGACCATGAGACTGAACTATGAATTGTCACACCCAGACGATTTCTGGTTGAGCAAGGGCACACTCTTGGTCTCCACTGTATACCCTTGGCTTTCTTCTGATGCTGGTGACAGTTGCATGTGCTGTATTGGTCCCAAATCCAAATGCCGACCGACACCAGCTGAAAAATCAGAAGTCATTTCATGCTGAAATGCTACTCAGTTTGCATCAAGGTTTGAGTCTTTGAAAATTTTGATTGCTATATTATGTTTAGACCACCGTGTATAGGGAATGGGAGGAAAACACACTTGTTCCGAAATAAGTACTACTCAATGTTTATTAAAAAGAGGCTATTTCACCCATTCATATATCCTCAAAGGCAGTTCAAGCCTTCTATATACATAAACACCTTGTAAAACTAAATAATCCAGTTAACACATGTTTCTTTTTAGTGAGCATGTTGAATTAATGTCTAATGTAAGTAATGTTTGCACTCATATTGCCCAAAAGAAACACTGAATTGCATGCATACTGTGGGAATGTCATAGACTGGGACAGTGAAATTACATTGTTTGACAAAAATTATGTTGGGCCACTGCAGAGGTTAAGTGGCCGGAAACTTGACCAAAAATACCTTAGATTATTTTAGCTTTGTACTTTGATTACTGTGTTAGACTAAGCACCCAGTCCAAAAAGTGCTCCTTTTTCCTTTGGGAAAATCTTTTGGAACAAAAGATTCTGATGACGGATTTTTCTAATAAAGGGTCAATGAAGATTATTAATTTTTCAAAAATCTAACCCACTTGGAATACCTACTGATTTAATGGGAGGTAGAGAAATAAGTACCTTGTTATCTTTTTCTGTTTCTTCTGATACCTACTGGTGACTTTACTTTAATGCAAATACTGCTTAGATACACAAGTTATATGAACCAAAACACAAGGATAAGGCATGGTTCAAACTAAGTTTGTACATTACTTCTATTCTACAAAGGTTGTATTAGCTCCTGCCACTTCTAGAACAATTTGTAGTGAGCGCTTTAAATTCTGGCACCTATTAAATTACTATTTTATATTCTGCTACAGATTTTGCATCTGCTTAAACCTTTACCTGTCTCCTGATACTCACCATGCAGCTGGTAGCCCTTTGCTTCTCTTCAGATGAGGAAATTCTCCACCTAGGGTCTAGGAACCTTTTTCATGCAAATAGAGTAAAACATAGGGATAAGAAATGGGGTCAAGATGAAGATTGTTAAGGGAATGTCATAATAAATGTATTCAACTTTTCATTCCCTTAGGCTTCCCTTTTCAGATTTTCTTAATGTCTTTTAACTTTTTCCTTTGAATGCCTATACAAATATGACTCCTTAAAATTCAAAATACCATGGCAACTTTGGCTAAAACTTTATTATTACACATTAGCAAGGACATAGGATTCATAAACAAGTGTTTGAATCACTGTTTTACTTTGATGGACCCGATTATTTCCCTTCTCATCCACCATGATTCAGTTCCGATTGCAGGTTTCAGAGTCCCTTGACAGACTCACTCCGTATTATGAATTCTGCCTTTTATATACAATGTTTATCTCAGTCTGTCCAAGTAAGACAAACTCCAGCTGGGAAAGCAAATACTCTATGTAGCAAATAATAAAAAAGAGATGCTTAATATTACATTTTTAAGTAGTCTATTTGCTATACTAGGCTAAACAACTTAAAAGTCAAAACCAAAAATCATCTGCTCCACTGCTCCTTGTGCTTGCTCTCTCTCTACTTTTTAACCGTAACATGTCCATGACGCTGCGTGCATATATGTCTCGCAAATTGACATTGATATTTGAGTCGCTGGATGAGTTCTTCATGAGTTTCTTTAAAGCTTCACGCTGCCGAAGAGCAGCTTCTTTTATCTTCAGAGTAAAGTAACAGGCAGAAAAACGGTCATTTATTATAGCAATTGGCAAAGCCAAAACCAGTATTCCTGATAGTATACACATAAAGGCCACTACCTTGCCAATAGTAGTGTCTGGTCTAATGTCACCATAACCAACAGTTGTCATGGAAGTTGTTGCCCACCACCAAGCACCAGGTACGCTTGTGAAAGTTGTGCCTGGCACGCCTTGCTCAACAAAGTACTCCACGGTAGAAAATATAGAGATTCCTACAGAGAGGAAAAGCAGCAGAAGGCCAACCTCCTCGTAGCACTGTGCGATAGTCATCCCAAGAGACCGCAAGCCTGAAAGATGAGAAATGCTGTCAGTAGGCTGATTAACATAGCTGCTATCATAACTTTGCAAAACATCTCTTATTTGAAAGTTGTTTTTCTTTGACTGCTAATAAACATACCTTCAGAAAAATGGATGCTGCTCTCACCACTACCGATAAAATGTGATTTAAAGAAATAGATTAAAATGTTAGACTGAACCGCTGACATCATCTCCATTTCCTTAACATAGACATTCTCCTCATTACTTATTGTTTGTACTACATACGCATATAATTTAGAACTAACCAATCTTAATTTACTATTTGGCTATAACAGAAGATTCAGCACAATTTTTAATAAGTTATTTAAATAACCATTTAAGAACACACTAAAAACATCTGTTCCCTACTTTCAGTCTGAATGGGCCAGCCAAGCTCCTTTTTTCCAGTCATTGTTCTATTTTTCTCTTGGACCAAGCAAGCCTCAGTTACCATATTTGTGTTCCCAGGTGGGTTCTTAGAGGTGAATTCAGTCACTCAGTAACTTTTTCTTCACTAAGGATTATTTTCAGTAGTTCTCACCACCTCCTTTCTATCCCTCTCTTCCCTTAAAAACTATCTATAGATAATCTCTATTTGTAGACATCAAAACAAGTACAGTATTCCAGCAGCAGCTCCATTTGTGCCAAAATCAGAGATAGCAAAACTTTCCAATGCAAACATGGTATTCTGTTAATTCACTGATGTACTCCATCAGTCTTATTGCCTGTGAGCTGCACAGGGAGAACATGTTCAGTTGACCGCTGTCCATAACCCCCTACATTACTTTTAGAGCTGCTGCTTCAAGGCTAGACTGCCTGACAAAGCTAGCAGGCAAGTAAATCCAATAACAATGCAATGGATAAATGTTATGCACATAAACAAAGAAGGAAGATAATAGGATACCAACTCATCTGAGAGACACAGAAGACTGAAAATTATCTTCTGAATCACAAGTGATTTTGGATTGTTTTTTCGTACTGTTCTTTAAAATTGTGCTATGGTTTTCTTTACTAAGTGAAAAAAACACAACACATATGAATTACCCTTCATGGGGTACACTTCTAACAAAACTATTGTTTGCAAAACAGCTTACTGGAGCTCTGCCTCTGCCTGCAAACTTCATTTGCTCATTAGGGTAACAAGCAATTCCATTTGCTTTTCTTTCCTTAGTCTCAAACAACATTCTGTTAAAATTTCTTCTTGCTTTTGGCTCTTCCTTTTTCCCTTCAGACCTAATGGGTTTTAAAGTTTTTGTTTACGGACAGCAAGCAGTGGAAGTACACACTTTGTAGGGAGTATTTCCTTTTTCAATGTTTTCTTCTACCAACTCCAGTTAAGGACTTAACCCATAGCCAGGTTTTATATTACTGTAACTATGATCTGTTGGTAAGAACGTCTATTGCAATGATATAGCTTAAATCTGCAACACAAGGGGAATGTGATTCACCAGTGCAATCTTTTCTCTGTTAATATGACTGCCTCCACATTTTGAAAATGCACTAAGCAGTGTAAATCTGTGTGAGACAATTGCAAAGATCCAGATCAAACTCTGAACTTCCAAGAAGTTGCTATCATCAATTGCCCTGTAAAATTTCTTACTGAACAAGGTAGAAGAACAAGTTCTTTCAGGTGACCTAAGAATAAGGTACTCCAATTTAAAATTAGCTCTGTAGCACTTCTTTTCAAAGCATAAATGAGTATTGTAAAAGCCAGTGTCTGCCCCTGATGATGAATCCTGCGAATACCACAGCTAAAAAACAATGCAACCAGGTCATAATAAGGAGGAATAGGGTAGTGACTGCTAAATCTTTGTATCACATTGATGACACCTTCAGTAAAATATTTTTCCTGTGGTTAATTATCTTGTCTGTTAAAGACTCTGGTTTAGCATTCTTACTTCTATTATTGGCATCTAAAACAAAAGTACTGAAAAACTGCAGAAGGTGCAGAAGACTATAATAGAAATGATTCAGCATCTGCAAAACTAGCACTTAAGCTGCCTCAGTTATCAAAAACAGGTACTGAAGAGTCATCTCAGTTATCATATGGGAAAATAATAACTAATGAACCCTTCTAAGTCAAAGCAAAAAAACCCTCAAAACCCCCAAAACCCCACAAACCAAACAAAAACTCCAGAAACTACAACTGTGACTGGACCTTGAAATGAAACAAAAAATATTCAAATTAATTTGGGGAGGGTACATAATCACTAGAAAGAATTGTCAGTGAAATGGTAGCTCTCTACCTCTTCATGTCTCCAGATAAAATAAGAAGACATTTTTAGATTAGTCTATGAATTAGGCAACTTACTGAAATACACAGTTCATTCTAAGTGGAAATCAGTTGATGTACTCAAAAGAATAATATATTCTCTTACATTATATGGGAACTTTTAGAAATGCTTCTAAGCCCTAGTGCACAGCCAAACTAGGGCTGCTCCAGCACAGGCACTTCAGCAAGTCCCAGGAGACCTCCCTGCCAGGAGCTGTTACTTAGTTACAGTTTGGTTACTCATCCTGGAAGATGCTGAGGTGCTGTAACAGAGCTGGCATAGGGCAAGCAGCAGTCCTAGCCCTGGGCCTAGTAGGAGGAAGGGGTGGCACTTCTGCCATGCAGGTCAAGTTCCACCTCTCTGTCGCTGAAAGGGACTTAGAAAATACAGGCTGATGATCTGGAGCTTCAGTATACACATTGCTGTTAAATCATTCTAAATTTCTGGCACTAAGATTAAGTTTTGCTTTTTCATGTATTCAAAGGCATCGCATCCTGACATACGCCACAGCCTTCTCTCAAACATATGCCCTTTGCCATCACAAGTAAGATGCTCACATCCTACATCTCCTCAAGGATTCAATCAGTAAGTTCTTCCCAGAGGAGGACCATCAAGAGTTCATACAAAACAGGGCCCCAGAAGGAAGCCAACAGCTAAGGATCATCTGAGAATATGAGAAATGCAGGTTCAGTTCTCACCTATTATTGAAGCCATTCTAATCCATAATTTTGGTATTTTAGAAGAGTAGTCTCACCCTCTAGCTACATATATTGTGGATAGAGGTACTACTGATTTCTCAGTGGTTCCTTGATGAAGAATAGTACTTCACATAATTACACACTCATGCCAGTCTGTGTGTTTCCAGGCATCACATTCCTATTAGCTGAGTTCAGCTTTCAAAGGGGCAGAAATGATTCTTTCATTTCTTTTTCTGTCCCTTCCTCACAAAAAGGGTTGTTGACATTTCTTTAAAGTAAAGAAAAGAATAGGTATCTTTTTTCCTAACTCATTTCTGCACCTGAGAGCAGAGTCAGGCTGCTCTGCTGATCCCAGCTTTGCTTTTGGTCTGCCCAGTATTACAGAGATGTTCTCCTGTGATTGTAATCACCCCTACTGGGTGAATAAGAAGTGGTCTGCAGCCACGAATTTTCTCCTCTCTTTTCTTCTGATCTTGTACTCCTCTCGCCACACAAAATAGGTGAGCAGTGCATATACCTTTGTGTGGTCTGAGAGTGCAGGAATCAGAGAGAAGCTTCATTAGGAGGTAGCTTTAAGCTACTAGATCGAAGGCAAGAAAGCATAATAAGTTGTGAGAGCCACCCCTGAGCATCGAGATTTATCATAAATGTCTAGGTATGTGCAAGGAGGATGGTATCTATGTATGGTATTTCTGGAGTTCATTTTATATTAGGAGTTAAGGATGTGTTTAGAACCACATTCATAAAACTTTCTTCTGCCACGTATCTCCAGTGGTCAAAAAAAAAGGTTCAGATCTGGTGTTGTATGTTTCTATTTTGATTTATTAGGGTTATGCGTCATCTTTGTAGCATCATCTCCTTTGACAGAAGATTGAAATAGTGACTTTCTACATTCAAATCATACACATTTCATTTAGTGTTCTGGGCCTAAGTGAGCAGCAACTCTGAACTACTGAGGAAGCAAGCACAGTGATGGCAATGCTGTTCTGGATGATTTAAATAGATACGTATGTAGAGACTGGTACTTCACTTCCATATGAGGAGACTAGTTTTTTATATAATTAATTCACTTTTATCTAACATGGAATTAGTAATCTCAATATTAATGGCACTTAATATTGTGATGTAAGCTGTGGTAGTAATTAAATAAATTTAAGAACTAATAGGCATAAAAGTTTAGACCATTCCTGAAAGTTAACGCACCTGGTTAGCTGCTATTTTACAAACATCTGAAACATCTGGTTTAAAGGTGATAGAAAGAGCCATAGAACTGAGTTTCATAAAACGCAAAAAAATGGAAATTCTATAACTAGAATCAACATGCTTTTGAATCAGTGTTTTGTTATTCAGCACAGAAGCACCTTGATGGGTTCAAATATTTTTCTTATTTTCAAAATACAATTAGAGAGAAAGGCATTCACATTACAGCTACCATCAAAAGTGCGTCGCAGCCTTTCTTGAAAAAAAACCCCACCAAACCCTGCAAAAATTGCAATGAAGCAAAACAAACTCATTGATTGAATTGTTACAAGCTTCCTTTCAACTGCTTTCTAAGGGACGGTTATGCCTCTGTATAGGCATAATCTAGGGTAGGGGAGTAAAATTAAGATACTTCCCAAACCAATCTGGTTATGCTGAGTAGCATTAAAGCTATTCCCTGCCATTAGTAGGCAGTTTCACCGCCCTTCAGCGGGAACAAAAATAGAGAGACGCATTCTGCTGCTGTGAGCACACTCTGCAATGCCTGTTGAATTGGGGCCAGTTCACAAAGAGGTGGTGATGACTCTCTAAAAAAATGGAGAAGCATCAATCCATTCCTGCTTTATGGCAGGAAATCCTGGAAGGGTATGTTGTGTGCCAAGTAAGAATGATGATCACTGTCTTCAGAACAGGCTAATATTGTGGGATAGAGATCTAGTCTTGCGATCTTATTTTTCAAAGCTCCAAGTGTTGGCAGAACATTCTCCTGTAAAACTCAACACCATAGTCAGTACTGATTTAAGTGGGAACATAATTATTTTTGAAAATGCCGAGCACTGGATGCATCATGGCATGGAGAGGGTGTGGTGGGAGTACAGCTTTTATTCTTTCATATAGCCAGGCATGCACATGTCATGAAGTAGCAATAAAAATGACGGAAATGCAAGGGGAAATGCAACACCATTTCCAGCTTCCTCTGATGAATTCCATCTGGAAAACGTTACTTTTATGCCTTCCTTTCAACACTAAGAAAGAGTGAACAAAAACGTTCTCAGAAATGCATTTCACCTTCCACTTTACCCCTGCTTGCTGTTCATCCATCTGCTGAGTTGTCAGGAGTGCTTGGACACGAAGAGCCCCACACTAGCAGGTGAATGCTGACTGAACCTGACAGTGCTGCTCTGTGCTGCACCTACATCCAACTCAGTAAGCAGTGCCTAGCTGTGCTCCACATATCACATAGATACCAGGCTGTTCAACAGGGCCAGAATGACCCTCAGCCCACTGCCTGGTAAGATTCAGTTTAAATAGCTTTCTTGACACGTTTTCTACCACGGTTGTTTGCAGGATCTGTGATGTAGAGAAAATCATGATATATTCCTTTGCATATATCTTTTAACAAAACAAATTGTGACAGGTAATTATAAGCTGTCATTAGCAGGCTTCTGATAATACAAAAAGTGTGGGTCAATGATTCAATGCTTCTTGCCTTGCTTCATCCCTAATAAAATCAACTCACTCAAGTATGTTTGAAAATTTATGGTATTGTGAATGACTGGTGCATGATTTACAGCATGCAACTTTGGGGCCTGTTTTTGTACATGTTCTAAGCAAACAACATGCACTGGCTTTGAAGAGCTAAAATTAACTGCACAAGGCCCTTGCCACTCAGTTATCAATGTCCAAAGTAAGATTTTCACAAGCTATTACTGCTAACAGATTGAGTAAAAAAGGTTAGGCAGAAATGCACACAAAATGGAGGACTATGCCCAGGCTCAAGTGTTTCAGGCAGCAAAACCAAGAAGTACCACTGCCATGGCTGAAAGTACCTGTTGAGTGTCTTCCCAGCTTCAACATCCGCAGTGCTCTAAGCAGTCTCAGCACTTGGACAATGCGCCCCACGTTCTCCAGTTCTTGGGAGCTCTCCCCACCACACAGACTCTCCACCAGTAGGGTGATGTAGAAAGGTAAAATAGCAAGGAGGTCTATGATGTTTGCCACATTCCTTAGGAAGCGACACCGATCCTGTGCACACAGGATCCTCAGAACAAACTCCACAGTGAACCACGCAATGCACAGGTACTCTAGGGCATCCAGTAGTGGTGGTGCCAGCCAGCTTAGCTCTACTGAAATCAAAGCCATGTTGGCAATTGACACCACGACAAAAGCCATAGACAGAGTGCCAAAAGTCCTGGCTGCTGCAGAGGAGCCAGGCTTTTCCAAAACTTCCCAAAGTTTCTGTCTGACATTGGGACAGAGGCTACCAGAAAAGTCCTCTTCTTCATCTTGGGCATCCAGTTCTTCAGCATCTTTCTTGATGTCTAAGGCTTCACTCAGCTCCTTCCTCCTGAAGTACCTGCCCAGGAACACCCGTAAACAGTATTTAATATCAATACACATATGCTTTTCTCATCTTCTATCACACATAGAAACACAGGTTAAAGCATACCTTATGTGAGCTCAGAAAACTCTGATGTCAAGCATATGGCTGAAGATTTTATTGAGATCCTGTAGCATGTTTCTACTGACCTGATATTTCTGTTCCCCTGCTTCACATTAGTGACAGGTTGTATGCACAGAGTAATTTTATTCTGATAGTGTGTTATTTATATGGATTATATTGACTTATTATAGGATCTGCTGCACGACTAAAATCCATTCTTGTAACCAATCGTGGCACAACCAGACCCTCTAGTTCTAAATTGTCCTCACTTTTACTAATTATATTGTATTTTTTATTACATTGGTGTATATTTGCAATACTAAAAGGGAGGGCATAATAAAAGCCATGCAGTTCATGGATCAAGTTCCGATCAATACACGCTAAGATGACAAGTTATCTTTCTTTCTTTAAATATATGGGTCTTCATACAACATAGTGCACAGGAATCTGTGCTGAGTAAAACTAACAGATTGTAAATACATAGCTGAGTGTTTTGTTACAGCAAGAGTGTATTCACAGAACAATTCCATGAAACAAAAGCATTCCCAAAGTATTCTAAAAAATCCTTTTCTTTCATATCTGTATTTCTTGATTCCTTCAACTCTCCAGCCTTAGACAATATTGTTACACAATTTTGCCTTTGATATATGGTTACTCCTGCACGTGCTAAACACGTCTGTAGCTCCTTGTACCACGAAAGAAGAAGGAGCTTTCAGTTACACCTACCAGGGAAGGAAGAAAGGATGAAAACTAGGATCCAACTCTCTCAGCTGTAGAACTGGACCGTGCTAGGGTAGGATAACTTCAGTATCCTTTTGGAGTGGGGTTGCTTGTTTGTTTCTTTCTAATAATTTTGACATAACCCCTTTAGATAAGTAGCAGTTATGTTCTTTAGAGAATTCATTTCTTCAATAGTAGCAAACAAACCAAACTAAAGACGGCAGAGAAACAAAAAAATTAACTGCAAATAGAACTAACAGAAACGTCTTGGAGGCAGTTCAGTCAAAACCCACCTCGTTCCTAAGCTGCCTGTTAGAATTAGTCTCCAGTGAGCCATGTTCCTGCTGCTGCTTCCCTCTCCCTGTAAGCTGCTACATCCACGTGCGATGCTCCCCATCATGGCTCCTCCTGGAGCCATGCCATCCACACTCATTCTGACTTCTGTCTCTCCAGCCTGGATTTGGAAATTCTCCAGAATGAAAAGTGTGGGGTGGGGAGGCTCCAAACTCTCACAGCACCATGCCCGACTCCACACCCAATCCCTTTGACTAGGATAATCCCAAACTGGATGACTGAAAGGACATGTCTTCCTTTCACAATCTGTTTAATCTCTGGCATTGTTCCTTGTAAACATTTTGAGCTTCCAGGGCCAGTCTGAAGCTGGTACAGGAATACCCAGACCCTGCTCCTGTTAAGATCGCCCTGTCTTACCCTCACTGCCAACCTGATCCCCAGCAAAGGTCAACAGCAACCTCACCCAACGCAACTCCTTCCATTTGTTTACACTCATCCACACCTAGAACAGGATTCAGGGCTGAACTCATCCAGTTTTTAGCATGCTACCTCACCTACCCCACTGTTCGATATCTCACCTCAGCATCCCTGCATACAAGTCAACAACGATCTCACACAGCCCGTAATCTTGTGCACCATGTCTTTCCACAACTCACCGGTCTCTGCAGCAAGAATCGATGCTGAGCTCATCCAAACCCCAGTACTGAATCTCTTGCAGGAAGGAGAGTGCACAAAGCTGCTCCATCACATGCAGCCTCCCTGTCTGGTAGTAATTCAGGATATAGTGAAATGCCTGTGAGCTCCGATCAAAGAAATATTCATTCTCCAGGAGGTTGGCATCATCACAAAGCTCAAGCAGGCCAGATGCCACATCCCTGGCAGCAGAGACCACTACAGCCAGTTTGCCAAGGCGGGTGTCAGGGTAGCAAGACAAAGTTTGCTGAGACATCACAAAGCGGCTGCCTCCTACATTGATAGTAAAGCAGTCCAACGAGGGAATGACCTTCTGGAGTAGGGGTCCCTGCTCTTCCTCACTCGAGAAAACACTGGAGTCCAGGGAGCCCAGGGATGTGCTACTCCCTGGTTCCTCCAGGGATGCCTGGGAAGAGAGAGACATGCAGCAGGGAGGCGACTTCATCCTGTAGCTGCCAGCAGCAGCCCACACTCTCCCGGATCAAAACCACAACAAAGCTGCAGAGAAGACTGCCCCGCCGGGGTGGGGGTGGCCAGACCAGACCAGGAATGTGTCACGTCGATTTCGCTACCGTCCTAGGGACACCTCACTGTCCCCGCTTCCTCCGAGCGTTGCCTCTATCCGAGGCGGAGGTCAGGCAGGGTGTTGAACACTGTCCACACCTGTGAGGACACAGCAGGAACAACGGTGCCTGAGGCGGCTTCAACTCGTGCTGTCGCACCGGCGGCCGTCGGGGAGCGCCAGGCACGGTCTGCCCGCGACGGCCCCCGCGCTCCGGCGCTCGCCGCCAGCCGCTGGGCGAGCGGGGAGGAAACCGAGCAGGACAACGCAACACGGAACGCCGGCTTCAGCGAGTCCCCCGGCGGGCAGCATCCCGAGGAGCTGTGCCACCGCCTGGCACCCTCCCCCGCCCGCCCCGCGATCGCGCCTTGCCCGGAGCCGCTGCCGAAGTCGCCCCCAGTCTGGGCGCGGCTGCTCCCCTTCGGCAGCCCCGCCCCGCCCTACCCGTCCGCCGCCCGGCTGTGCCGCCCGCGGCCGGGCGCCCGCTGCCGCCGTCCCCTCGCAGGCAGCCTCTGCTCGCTCTCCCGGATCCAAAGTTCTAGGCAGCGCGGGCGCGCCTCCATGGCGGGTCATGTGCTGTGAGGGGCAGGCGGGAGCGGAGGGGCTGCGCGGAGCAGAGACACCGCCCTCCACGCCGCGGGGCGCCCCGCCCTGGGAGCCGCTGGACGGTGCTGGGCGTTTGCGGTGCCTGCGGCAGGAATGCGGGAGGAGTGCGGGGCAGAGGTGCCGGGCAGGATGCGGGGCAGGCCGGTGCGGGGTCGCTGCCTGCCGGTCGGCAGCACCTACAGACCCACGGAGCTTCCTCCAGGGATAAACCAGACTCGCAAACTTCTCCAAGCGAGTTCGCGAATTTGTAAACACACACACGCCCCCCTTTAATGAACGTAAAATCCAATCCGTTTCTAAATAGATAACGCGTACCCACTCGTGCTACTCCCACAACCACAAGTCTGAAACGGTATTTTTAAAGGCCACTCGTACGTGAAAGAGTATATTTTAGCTGCAGTCAGCCTATTTTCTGAAATACTCTGGAATATCTTAGAGGGGAAGTCGTATGAGGAGTGGCTGAAGTCACTTTGGCTGTTCAGCCTGGCGAAGAGGAGACTGAAGGAGGACCTAATAACAGTTTGCTGCTTCTTCAGAACGGAAGGAAAAGGAGCAAGTGCTGATATCTCTGGTGACCAATGATAGGACTCGAGAGAACGGCAGGAGGATGTGACAGGGGAAGTTTAGATTGGATGCTAGGAAAAGTTTCTTCACCCAGTGGGAGGTAAAACACTGGAACAGGCTCCCAAGGGAAGCAGTCGTGGCACAACGCCTGCCACTGTTCAAGAAGCATTTGGACAATGTCCTCAGACACCTGGAGTGAATATTGGGATTGTCCTATGCAGGGATAGGAGTTGGATTCCATGATCCTTGTGGGTCCCTTCCAACTCAGGTCATTCCATGATTCTGTGATTCTGTGATCTTTGGCACTGTCCTGTGCTCATTTTGTAGCTCTTCAGTAAAACAGTGTAAGAGTTAGGTTCACCCTCCTTACTACTTTTCATCTTCTATGAAACAGTTATTTCTAACAAATTCAAAATATTCACTTCCACAAATTTGTGTTTTCTAACGTCTCTGACTTCTCACCTGCATCATGGAGGAACCTGCCTTGAGAGGAATTCTGTAGCATGCAAAATGTTATGTGTGTCATGCATCAGCATTGTGTGTTGTACTTCTGTCTTTTGATCCCCCATCACTTGTTGCATACCACTGCCTCCAGTTATGTACCTTTCTCATATTTATCTCACAGAAGTCTCATAATGGTTCTTCTTTTGGATACCAGTAGTCTTTGTATTTTACATTAAGGTTACTTGAACATTTACCATATTGCAGAGTTGAAAACCTGCAGCAATCTCTTTGATCAGCACTTGCTGGCATAGAAATCTGCTCTGAGTGACTTTTAACAAAAGTGTTTAGAGAATCTGGAGAACAGCCAGGGTGGGGTTTGGACATCATGGACAAGAAGGAAAGGCAGGATAGGATAGCTAAGGTGGAGAGGAATGGGCTTTGTAACAGTTTTCAGCTATGTAGAAGGCTACTCGCAAAGGTGACGAGTGTACTCTATTCTCCTTCACCACATTGGAGAGGTGTAGAAGTGATGTGGTTGAATGACAGGAGGGACATTTTGAGTAGCCATTACGAAGGTTTTGATGAAGCAGTGGAGGAGGTCATATGGGATGTTGGTCTCTGTCACTGATCATCAGAGAACTGACTGGACAAGGATCTGTCAGGAACAGTCAGGTGCTGTTCTCCCTTTCCTGAGGCAGGCTGGAAGTGTTAGATGACCTCCTGGAACCCCTTCTGGCTCTATAATTCTGTATTTCAAGTGTGTCATAAATAAAACTAATTACTTATTTGCATAGACATTCTACTTGTTGTTTAAAACATCAAATTGAAAAATAATTTAAGTGAATAATCACAAAAATGAGAATTCATTTTTCATCAAAATTATCAGCAACTGCTGTTACGAAGCCAGCTTTCAAGTACAGCCCATTTTGAGTCCATGACTGACATTCATGAGTGCAGTCTCTCTGATGGATAGCACTTAATCTAGCACTTAATTAAAAGTAATAATTAAAAAAATCATTAAGACCATCAGTAAGACCAATTCATTAAAACTATCAATGAGAAATAAGTACCTTAGAACAGCAAGATGCCTTATTGAGTGTAATAGACCCATAATTGTTCAATCAAAAAACTCAACCCCTTTTTAGACTCCTCTTTTGAGTAGTCATTCTTTCCATTAGCCAGAAAGACTTTTCAGGCAAATTTTCTCAGTTACAAGGGAGATTTGAAAACACTCCCCTCCCATCACCATGATTCAAAGGACATATATTGCCTCTGTTAGTCCAGATCCATGTTTTTTTCTAAGAACCCGACTAAAAGTTTTGGTTTTGCCTAGTCAAAGCAAGTATCTAATTCATAGCATCATTAAAACTGTATATAATTTGTTCTGAAAAAGCTCTGATGTATCATTTTCAGCACATGTATAAGACTGACAGGCCACATTCTGTTTTCTGCTTACTTGTGTCCTTTATGGAATAATGACTGTATATAGGTGTATTTTGTTACTTCAAAGTTATTTTTTGTCTGATTATTAAAGTGTTTGAACTAGACTGTTTTCTTCAAAGTGCTAGAGGAATGCCATGTGTTAAGGTTAACCTTTGTGTTAATTTTGTGCACTTAATATGTGTTCTCTACACTCATTTCTCACTGCAGGAAAGTGACGTCACCAACAAACTTCCATAGTGTCCATAAATTCTGTAATGTCAATTCACTTTACTGCAATTAGGCACGAGATATGGGCATCTTATTTCTGAGTTCTGGCTCTCTGCTAGTTGTAAATTTAGAATTTCATTAAAAAAAAAGAACTTTTAGTAAACTGTTCAGAAAATTATTTTCAAATGTACCAGTAAAATAAAGCTGGAACATTTCAAGAAAATGAGAAAAATGTTTTATGGGTGGAACGGCTCAAAAGCAGAGGATTTATTTTTCTACCACTAGAGACACAAGAAATAGGGAGTACTGGTACATTTTTCATTTTCTGTGGAACTATTTAAGAATCAGCTATTCGTTATTCCTGCTCATTTTGTACATGAGGAAGCAAAATAACAGCTTTTGCAACTTTATCATTCCCTTGGCACAACTGCTTAGGCAACCATATTCTTATACCACTGGTGTAGTGGCAAAACCTAATATAACGGTACAAAGAGAGTCATTTGGTCTTATTCTGCCAATGAAGTGCTGTTGATGAAATGAACCACAGACATGTCTAAGGTTGTTTGGCTCATGGAATTTGTAATGTTGGATATTACCATGTCTGCATGGTTCAGATAAGTGGTTCAGACCAAAGGTGTTTTGCAGTACTGCTTTGTCGTGTCAGGAATGTCTGTAACATCTGAATGGTAGTGACATTTGTCTGAACTACTGTCTTTACCAATACTCCAGCTGATATTTCGCTGGTACGAAATCACTGACTGAAAAAACAGATTTCATTATTTCAAGAGACAGTAAAAAAAAATTTTTGCTAGAATGTTAAATATGAGTTGCAACCCTGTATGTTGTGGGAGTTGAAAACTTCGCTTCAGCAGAAAGCCAGCTGTTACAAAAACCTCTTTTATAATATATTTTCTTGATCTTCTGTACTCCTCATGTTGAAATCTACAATTATCTGGCAATTGTGTAGTCACTTTTTTCCAGCTGGAGCATTGTGATTGCAGGAAAAAGCCAAGATCTACAGGTTCCAAAATTTGTCTTTTCAAACAGCCTTGATTTTCTTCTCACAGGAGTAATGCTTCACAATCAACTGATTGCAAGTTACTAGGATTTCTGACACATTATATTTCCAAATTTTTAAGTGTTTTGTTCTCATGTATTAGTCTGCATTTGGAATGTAGGATCAGATTAGCTGTCATGGACCCTCTGTGGTACAATAGAGGGAAAACAGTATGATAAATAGGATATATTTAGGGAAACTTTCTCCAGGACCATCCTCATAGTTTCCAGCAGTACAGGGACATGATGAGCCAAAATTTGCATGGAGGCTAACACTTTTAATAGTATTTCATGATGCTGTAAATTTGGTTTTTAATTTGTTTCTGTTTCCATGTCGATAACACTTCATGCAAGGTTCTCCACAATTTAACTGTGCACAAGGTGAAAGATACCATACAGGACCGCTAAACCTTCCTTTGTTCTGGGGCTGTGACTACCGAATAATAGGATTCTGCTCATGTTGCCAGCACCATTCATGATTTTGCTGGCATCTGCCATACCGTAGTTTCTATGGAAGTGGTCAGTTTCAATAATATATCTTCAAGTTTTTTATATGCATCCAAGTTTTGTGAGTAATACATCATCTCAAAGGTTAAAATTAATGGGTGTTGGCAGTTCCAGTATTTGTCTGTTGCAAATTTTCGACAAGGTGCATGCCATTGAGCCCTGAGCTCCATGTGTTCAACACTAGATTTAATCTATATAATAAACTCAATTCCCTTGTCACAAATCAAGAATAACTTTCTTTAAAATTACAGTGGTACTTGCTAGATCCTCTGCTGAATCTTAGCGTGAAGCAGTGCTCTTCAGGAGTAGTTGTGGTTCCTTTACAATTGAGTTATCTGAAGTCTGTCATTCTTTCATATTATCTGGGAGCTGCTGTAACCTCACTCTTGCATTCACAGGTGAAAAAAGATGAAACCTAGAAATTGTCTAGGCAACTCTCTGCTGTTTCATTTGGCAAGTGAAATAAGAGCTTATTAGAACAGATTTATTCCCTCCAGGGATATTCAGCTTTTCTTGTGGAAATGGTCCAGCCGAAACCAGGCAGATCTCACTCTTTGAGCTAGCTGCATAGAACAGACATATCAGAAGAAGACACACATCTTGGTCCACATTGTGTGAAAACAGTTTAAGAGAGTATGGAATCAGGGCTATGTTAAAAAAGCTGTTTTCAGTATCTTTGAACACTACCCACTTTCAGACCCTATTTATTTTCTTGCCTTTTACAATGTGGTAGGAAGTAAAAAAGGAGTAGCTGGGGAGGTAGTTCTTTAGAGCAACCTACACATATGAGCAGTTTTATTTTCCAAGTGAGGGCTAACATTATATCACCAACTACTTAGGAAAGCAAACTGCTGATATTTTCTGCTGAAATATATTGGAAATGGGCTTTAATATATAAAACGGAGTTTAGCAAACTGTGTGATGCTAGGCTGAATGCTACTTTTTTATTAGATTGGTGAAGGGAATTAATAACAATTTTCAAATTTTAATTTTAGCTGCATTATGCCAAATGTTTGAAAGTTCTCAGAGATGAATAAAAGATATTCAAACAGACCTAATTGTTTACCTACCTAATGCATTTTTAGGAGCTATTACTCCATTTTCCTATCACTGAACAGGTACAACCCAGCAATACCAAGGAAGATCACATACAAATATCAAGAGGAAGAATGCTTCTCTTTAAATAGGAACATGTTTTGTTACTCTGAAGGAAAGCTCCAATGACTTAGTATCAAAAATAATGCCTTGTTCAAAAGAAATTTTAAAATAGATCAAAGAGAGTAAAGTCATTCAGCACAAGATGAGATTTAAATCAGTCATTCTGAGATTTAAATTCATATTATGGAAGGCAGGATCAACTTCTCTACAGAAAAACCTTTTTAGTCCTCACCAAAAGAGAATAAAGTTTTGGACATTAAATGCATGCAACAATCTATGTATTGTTTCTGCTACTGCTCCTACCTAGGATTATTGTTTTTTATTCAGCAGCTAAGCTCACTGCTCAGTCAGCCAACTGGTAAAGTGTTTGTTCTTCTCCTTAAGTAAATTTAAATTACTTATCCTTTAGGTGAAATTTTCTAATTTGGAAAATGTCAGTTCCTTTCTGCTAACAATTCAGGTAAACTTTGCAGCTTTTACATCTATTTTGTATTCATTCATTCCTGCGATCAGTTCCAGTGAATACGTTTTACTGTTTGTGTTTTTTGAGTAGTTTCTCCTGTGCTAATTTACCACTCAAACTTTTGCTTTCCTTCATGGCCATACCTGATTACCTAAGTTATTTCTTTTGCTGTATCTAAACTGTGTTGCAAATGCTTACTTTAGTGGATTCTAGGTTGCTGGTCTCTAGTCAATAGTGCAAGAACCTGGCTGGACTATCTTCTGTGTCCCACAGGAATTTCAAACCAACATCAGTGTTCACTGCTCTTCTCCACGGAGAGTTGCTCCATTCTCATATATAACTTGGCATTATTAATGTCAAGAACATCTCAACATGTTTTCTCAAGATGTACCATTTGTTTATGTATTAAGGAAGCTGCAGTGGGTCTGGCTGGGATGGAGTTAATTTTCTTCAAAGCAGCCCATATGGTACTGTGGTTTAGATTTGTGACCAAAATGGTGTTGGTGATACACCAATGTTTTAGCTAATGCTGCGAGCTTACACAGTGTCAAGATCTTCTCTGTTTCGCCACTCTGGCCCCCAAGGAGTAGTCTGGGGGGTGAGTAAGAGGCTGGGACTCTGAGACTGCTGACCCAAACTGATATACTCCATACCATATGAAGTTGTGCTCAGTGGTAAAACTGAGTGGGGGGGAAGTCTTTTGAATGTAGCCATTGCTTGGAGACTGGCTGGGTATCTGTCTGCCTGTGGGAGGTGGTGAGTGATTGCCTTTGCATTACTTGAGATTTTTAATTGTTTGGTTAGGTTTTGGGGGCGTTTGTTTGTTTTCTTTGTTTCCCTTCTCTTATGAAATAGTCTTCATCTCAATGCATAAGTTTTTCTTGCTTTTGCCCTTGCTGTTTTTCTTGCTTTTGCCCTATTTTCTCCCCCATCCCGCCACTGGGGAATGAGTGAGAATCTGGAGGAGGACTTAACTGTCAGCTGAGTCGGCCCATCACAGGAAGGGACACTGACGACTGTGTATGATGATATGTCGTGCTGCTGCAACCTCGTACTTGGTTGATAAAACCAAGTGTAAGAAACAAGTAACGCTTACTTTTCCTTTCAGAACATTAAAATACTTGTATAGCTATTATTTTTTTTTTTACACATCATTGACTTTTTGTTTACTCTTCTCTGTTCTCTTATGACAAAAACCACTTCTGTAAGCTACATTTTGTGGAAAGACATATACATAAAGGTGAGTTTAGAAACATTCTGAGCAGAAAGATCTTGTGAAGAATTATGCATATCTTTTACTTTACAAACTTTGTTGTCCAGCTTCTCTTTAGATAGTTCAATAGCTAGGAGGGGAGGAGTTCAAGACAGAAAAATCATACAGTAAGGAACTTTGTCTCTTTTAGGGGTGTAAACAGTATGGAGCCAGACTGTTTTTGTAGAATCTTAGAACCATAAAATCGTAGAATGGTTTAGGTTGGAAGGAATATTTAAAGATCATATAGTCTAACCCTTCTGCCATGGGCAGGGGCATCTTCACTAGATCAGGTTGTTCAAAGCCCTGTCCAATCTGACCCTGAACACTTCCAATGATGGGGCATCCACAACTTTTCTGGGCAACCCTTATAGTGAAGAATTTATCCTTATATCTAAGCTAAATTTTCCTGTCTTAGTTTAAAACTGTTACACCTTGCCCTGTCACTAAAGGCCTTGGTAGAAGTTCTTTCTTTATTTCTTGTAAGCCCCTAAAAGTATTTCAAGGTTGTAGTATATAGTCCCTACAGCCTTTTCTTCTCCATGTAAAACAACACCAAATCTCTTAGTCTTTCTTCATAAGGAGGTGTTCCAGCCCTCTGATCATTTTCATGGCCCTCTGGACATGCTCAAGCAGGTCCACAACTATCTTGTGCTGGGGGCCCATAGGTGAATGCTGTACTCCACGTGAGGTCTCAGAAGAGCGGAGGGAAAGAACCACCTCCTCAAACGTGCTGGCCATGCTTCTTTTGGTGCAGCCCAGGATATGGTTTGCCTTTGGGGCTCAAGTGCACATTGCCATCCCTTACCTAATTTTTCATCCACCAATATCCCCAAGTCCTTCTCTGCAGGGCTGCTCTTAATCCATTTATTTCCCCGTCTGTGCTGATACTGGGGATTGTCATGATCCAGGTACATGACCTTGCACTTGGCCATGTTGAACTTTATGAGGTTCATGTGGGTCCAGTTCTCCAGGCTGTCAAGTTCCCCTGGTTGGCATCTGTTCTCTCTAGCGTATCAACTGCACAACTGAGCTTGGTGTTATCTGCAAACTTGTTAAGGGTGCACTAAATCACACTATGTCATTAATAAAGGTATTGAACAGTAGCTATTTCAGTGGTGCTCAGTGACAGAACCAGAGACAATGGGCATAAGCTGAAACACGGGATGTTCTGCCTGAACAGCAGGAAGCACTTTTGCACTGTGAAGCTAAGCACTGGAATAGGTTATCTAGGGAGGTTGTGGAGTCTCTCCTTTAGACATAGTCCTAGGTGGTGGGCCTGCTTGAGCAAGGAGTTGGAGCAAATATTCTCTAGAGGTGCCTTCCAGTCTCAAACATTCTGTGTGCAATTTTTGAGTCGAGTAAATAAATTAAAATGTATTAAAATACCGTAGTAAAATGTAGAAAAGAAAACAAACAGAACCTTTAATTTTTACATGAAATATGTGGTTCACCTTTTACTTTGAAGTGAAGAATCTTTGATGATTTTCAAAAGTGAAGGCTCTTTAAGGAATTGCTGGTTTTAGTTATTTTCTCAATAACACATCTTAGCAGAAATGGAAGACAATGCTTTTTTAAACTTTAAACATCTCTCTGAAAATAAAGTTCAAACTCTTCAAATAAATTGTATCCTGGATCTCTGATTATTGTGCTATGCAATGCATCATGATCTTCTGGTGGCATGCTGGAAAACAAAATAAGCCTTTTTTATAAGCTTTAATTTTACCTTTATTTTTCCCACTTATAAAAAGATAGAATATATAACAGCCCATAAGAATATCCTCTTTAGAAGTGAGAAGATCAACTGCAGCCTATTAAAAGTATTACACATATAAATCAGTAGCAATCTCTGAGCAATAGTTAGTATGGAAAATAATTATTTTAGACAAAACAAATAATTGTTAAGAATTTGTATGACACCAGAGAAGTATCAACATTGCAGGTACCTGTGGCACTTTAAAACGTTGATTGGTTCACAAAACTTTTTTATTATAATGATATATACCTGAAATAAAAGAAAAGAACCAATCCATCTATCTGTGTACTTAACAACTCCATCTACAGCACTGAACAGGCATAATAACTAAGCATCCTGTAACAAACAGGAGAATCAGAACAGCCATGTCTTCAGACAGAAAAAACATCACCACGGAAATAACTTCTGACTATTTTATGCAGTGCAAAAGAGAAACATGTTCAGGCAAATTCAGCTCTGCTGCTGATCTATCTCACAATCCTGCAGTTTACCTTTTATGTATTGAATAATTTCCTTCACTTAATAATGAAAAAAAAAAGTTCTTGGTGTTCATTCATTTGAAGTAGCTTAAGAGCCTTTAAATTTACCAAGTAAATTTGGGTATATTGGCTAACCTCACATACATTCTGTAGCACTACTAATTAATTTTGTAAGAGGAATTGTGGTTCTTAATGACTGTTATGTGTAAATTGACTTCCTATGTATGCGACTGCATAATAGACCAACTGTCTGCATAAGAAAAGCAGACATTTCTTTGCTGTGCTAGTCACATTTAGTCTTTTCAGTCAAAGAAGAAAAGGAGTTTCAAAGAAGCAATTCATTAATTGTTTTATTAACTTTTGCTTTAGGATAGGATGAACCATATCTTGCACAGGTCCATTTGTCTCACCTGATGACAAGAGAAGGCTAGACAACAGCTGAGGTAAGGTATCAACACTGTAGAGTCTGTGTTTTTCCAGTTGAATCTGACTTGAGTTTTTTACTTTTTTGTATTTTTTATACTTTTGCAAAAAACAGATTATTCATTACTACTTAAATCAGTATAATTAATAGTTCTTGTTTATCAACACAAGCATTTATTACCAGTGTATCACACACTACTTTTGGTAGCTATGAAAATACTTTGCATTTTTGAGATAATGTTCTGCATGTCATAATCCTCACAACATCACTGTGAAATAGATAAGTACCATTATGTTTAAACAAAGAACGTTAATTGCTGCCATGTGCAATTAAGCTGTACTACCCCAGGACACATCATGCTTCCAGGTGACTGACTGTTTAGAAAGACATCTGGGTCATATAGGACTGCATGATAAAGTGCTGAACTCCTTGGGGGAGATATTAATCTCTACTTCTGGGTACATAGAAAGGAAAGTGTGTTTGTTGAGTTCGTATCTCATGCACTAGAGTTTTTGGTGCTGGACGAGGGAGTCCTTGTCCTCTGGAGACCTTTGGGAATGTAATTCTGAGAATACTTCCATGGATAGAAACAGTTCTAGTTCCTCAATTTCAGCCTGTTACATTTGCATAAATAGTACCTCATTTACTAGCCGTAATAAATTTTTCAAGGTTTTCAACTAGATCAACAACATGACTTGGACACTTCCTGGAATAGTTGTTATTTCATACTGTGACACACATACCTGATGGTGGTCATAGGAACTAATGATGTTTCATAACTTTTCTTTTTTGTAAAAGAATAATGTATTATAAAGAATTTTGTCATATCTTATTACATCTGAATGGTAATAAGCAATAATGATAATTTCTGTTCAATAGCTAAAAAAACCCCTTTTTCATAGGCTTTATTGCGAGGAATCAATTGTTTCACAGATGATTTCCACACAGCATTAGTAACTCTTTCTTGATTTGGTTGAATGCATGTAGCAAGAGGAAATAATGGCATATAAGCAAATGTATGAAAGTAAAACTATAGATGTTACGATTAATTCCTTTTTTATACAGTATTACAATTACAGTTGCTTCAGTGTCAATATCTTTGGTATTCACTTATTAAAACTCCAGCAGGCAATGTTGTTACAGATGTCAGAAGGTGCACATTTATGTGAGCCTGTCGGAAAAAAATGTTTAATGTCTCCAGTTTTTGTAAAACTTTCATTGTTGTCAGACAGAATTTCGTAGGGGTGGTGATGGGTGTGCTGATTGATTTCTCTTCTTTCTTCAGGCTGCATGAGACTTGGTATAGCTTCGATCAAACATGCAATGTTCGCAAATAAGAGAGAATTCATAATCTATCAGACTACAGAAGATCTCCTTTGGTAGTGCTAATAATGAATTCACAGATGACAGTCTTAAATGGCTAAAAGCTCAGATTTTGGGTTCCACAGAATGTTACAACACTGACTAATTCTCCATTTGATCTCAACTTTTAGGGTTTTAAAGCATGTGGAGTGTTAGAGGGTCTTTGGGGGTGGAGTCGGAAGGAAATGTATTAGTTTCACACGCTCACCAGACCCGTGCTGGACCATTGCCACCAGTGGGCCCTCACCGGCACAGAGGTTGGACCACAGCCTGATGGTTGCAGGTGGCTGGCTGGTTGCCACACACCCATGGCTGGAATGTGGCTGCCTGGCTGGGGCTTGTGGCAACCAGGCACAGTGAGGGTCAAGGTTAATTAAACTGAGTGCAGCAAGCGGATGTTTGTGACCTGTTGAGCTGCTGGCACCAATGTGCTGAAACCACAGCGTGCCGAGACCACGGCGTGCTGAGCAAGTGATGACCCCAAGCTGATGGTGAACTCAAGCCAACAGTGGCAGTGATCTGATAGTGACCCCAAGCTGATAGTGACCAGGAGGTGATGGTGAACTCAAGCCATCAGTGACCCCAAGTAGATGGTGACCAGGAGCTGACAGTGACTTCAAGCCGGCAGTGATTCCAAGCTGACGGTGTCCAGGAGCTGATGGTTACCTCAGTCCAGCAGTGACCCCAAGCCAATGGTGACCCCGAACCAGCAGTGGCCCCAAACTAACGGCAACCATGAGCTGATAGTGGCTGTGAGGCAATGATGACCCCGAGCCAACACTCACTACAAGCCAACACTGATCCCAAACTGGTTGGTGGCCCTGAGCTGATAAGGCATAGGATCAGAGATACTGACATGGGATAGGATGAGAGGAAATGGCCTCAAGTTGTGCATGGAGAGGTTCAGATTGGACATTAGGAAAAACGCATTCCAGGACATGGTTGGCCCTCTTGGCTGCCAAGGCAAGGAGGGACCTATCTCTGCAGGGAGGGATTTGGAGACGCTGGTGGATGGAAAGCTGGACATGAATTGGGAATGTGTGTTCACAGCCCAGAAAGCCAACTGTGTTCTGGGCTGCATCCAGAGCAGTGGGACAAGCAGGGCGATGGAGGGGATACTTCCCCTCTGCTCCACTCTGGTGAGACCCCACCTGGAGCCCTATGTCCAGTTTTGGAGCCCTCACCACAAGAAGGAAATGGATCTGTTTGAAGTGAGGTCAGAGGAGGCCCCAGAGATGATCCAAGGGCTGGAGCAAATCCCGTATGAGGACAGGCTGAGAGAGCTGGGGTTGTTCAGCCTGGACAAGGTTGTATGCTCCATCCCTGGAGGTGTTCAAGGCCAGGCTGGATGGGGCTTGAAGCAACCTGATCCAGTGGAAGGTGTCCAAGCCCATGACAGGGGGGTTGGAACTGGATGATCTTTAAGGTCCCTTCCAACCCAAACCATCCCATGGTTTCTTGAGTCTATGAAAAGAGGATCTGGATGATGATACATAGGGCAATTGGTGATGCATCTCACTTTACTGATAGACTTCTCTTGTAGTAATTATGAGATGCATTGCCTTTAAAACTGGTATTTTTTAACTTGTTAATTACTACTAATCGTTTATCACCTTTCTTATTTTAAAACACTTGATTTCACAGGGTGTTCAAGAGTTTGGGCTTTTGTGCTGATTGCACTTCGTAGTTTTCATTCTGGGGCAAGACAAGTGGGGAGCAGCACCCCCTTCCCAGATCTCCCCTGTTGCATTTCCACCTTGTGGGAGAGAGGGGGAATGCTGCCTCACAGGACGCCAAATTCACTCCACAAGCAGCGGGGCCAAGCTGCCACCTAGCTGATCCTAGCAGCATTCCCAGGCAACCCAGCTGGGTGGGAGAGGCCGAGCATGACAACCCCTCACCGTGATGGATCCACAGGACTTGGAGTTGATCTGGGTGCCTCTTCCTGCTCCTTGGGTTGCAGCATCAATCCTGACACCTCTTCCTGTCTCTTGGAAAGCGGCATTGATCTCGGTACCTCTTCCCGCTCATCCTGGGACTGCGGCATCGATCCAGGTGGCTCTTCCCACTCTCGCCGCCACCACTTCTCCTCCTCCTGGTCCAGGTGCAGATGCAGCTCCACCTCTTCTGGGACCTCCACCTTCAGCAAGTTCTCCAGCCCTGGGCCCAGCTCGTCCCAGATCAGCACCTTTTCCCGGGATGGGAGAGGAAAGGGTCAGGGATTGGGGGCCAAAGGGAAGGGAGGGGCCAAAAGGAAGGGATTGGGGGTCAAAGGGAAGGGATAGGGGGCCAAAGGGAATGGTGCAGATGATTGAGGGCCAAGGGAACAGACTGGAGATTGGGGGAGCCCAGGGGCCAAGGCATTCAGATCTGGGCCAAAAGAAAGGCCCATGGAACAGGGTTGAGGGGTCAGCACTGGGGATCAGAGGGGCCAAGGGAACCCCTCGGGCCCTCCCACCTGGATGAGGTTCTCACAGGCTGCCAGCACCTCAGGTTCCATCTCCCAGCAGTGCAGCTCCTGTAGGATCACAAAGCTGCCCTTATCCCACAACCATGTGCTGGCTGTGCTTGGTGGCCATGAGCTGGGAAGGAGGCAGAATGCAGGAACCTGAGATGATGGGGTCAGAAGAGCCCTCTGGATGTCCCAGAATCCCTGGATGGTGGAGTTGGAAGGGCCCTCTGGAGGTTCCAGAATGATGGGGTTGGAAGGGCCTCCTGGAGACACCTTTGTGCTCCCATGATTCCCCCATCCCTCAGCCCCACCGCAGTTTGACAAAGGGATTGAGTGCACCCTTAGGAAGTTTGCGGATGGCACTAAGTTGGGTGGAATTGTGAATCTGCTTGAAGGAAGAGAGATTCTGCAGAGGGATCTGGGCAGGCTGGATCGATGGGCTGCAACCAACGGGCTGAGATTCAACAAGATCAAGTGCAGAGTCCTGCACCTGAAACGCAACAACCCCATGCAGCGTTACAGGTTTGGGGAAGACTGGCTGGAGAGCTGCCTGGAGGAGAAGGACCTGGGGTGTTGGTTGACAATGGGATGAATATGAGCCAACAGTGGCCCATGTGGCCAAGAGGGCCAATGGCATCTTGGCCAGTATCAGACACAGCGTGGCCAGCAGGACCAGGGCAGTCATTGTGCCCCTGTACTCGGCACTGGTGAGACCACACCTCCACTGTTGTGTTCAGTTCTGGGACCCTCATTACAAGAAGGACATGGAGGGAACAGAGCTGACAAGGGGGCTGGAGAACAAGTCTTATGAGGAGCAGCTGAGGGAATTTGTGTTGTTTAGCTTAGAGAAGAGAAGGCTGAAGGAAAACCTTATCACAGTCCACAACTCTTTGAAAGGAGGCTGTGGCGAGATGGATGTTGGTCTCTTCTTGCAAGTGTCAGGTGATGGGACAAGAGGAAATGGCTGCAGGTTGTACCAGGGGAGGTTCAGATTGGACATCAGGAAAAGTTTCCTCACTGAAAGGGTTTTCAGGCCCTGGCAGAGGCTACCCAGGGAGGTGGTGGAATCCCCATCCTTGGAGGTGTTTAAAGATGGGTAGATGAGTTTCTGAGGGAGATGGTTTAGTGAATGGAAAGGTGTGGATGGACTCAATGAAATCAGAGGTCTTTTGCAACCAGATGATTCTATGAATTTGGGTCCCACCAGCATGATGGCTTCCAGGCGCATCTTCCAGATGTCCAATTCCTCCTTGTGCTGCTTGTTCATGGGGAACCTTGTGGGAGAGGACACCTGAGGAGGAGGAATGGGGCCAGCAGACCCTGGGTTCCCACCTCCTATGCCAATGTCCACACACTTTCCATCCCCTCCTTGGGGCCAACCAGGGGCAGGATGAGGAAGGGTAGGATGTCAACTTCCTCACTCAGAAGCCACTCGTGATCCTTTGGGAAGAGCCTAGAGTCAGTGGAGAAGCTCAAAAAACCCATGGAAAGAGCCCTGTGTGATACAACCCCGGGATTATGGGGTTCTGGGACCTCCAGAAGGCCCTTTCAAGCCCACCATCCTTGGATTCTGGGACTTCCAGAGGGCCCTTCTAACCCCATCATCCTGGGATTCTGGTGTTCTGTGACCTGCAGAAGGCCCTTCCAGTCCCACCATCCTGGGATTCTGTGACCTTCAGAGGGCCCATCCCATCCCATCCCATCCCTTCCAATCCCAATCCCCATCCCCATCCCCATCCCTTCCTCTTCCCCATCCCCATCCCCATCCCCATCCCCATCCCCATCCCCATCCCCATCCCCATCCCCATCCCAACCCCATCCCCATCCCCGTCCCCGTCCCCGTCCCCGTCCCCGTCCCCGTCCCCGTCCCCGTCCCCGTCCCCGTCCCCGTCCCTGTCCCTGTCCCTTCCTCTTTCCCGTCTGTAAGGTACAGGGGCTTTGCACCCTCGGGTAGGTTGGAATATGCAGAGACAAAGTCAAAAAACAGGACTTTATTACCTCTTCCCAGGGCTCCCCAGTGACGACCATGCGGACGTTGACAGCAGTCGAGAGATGTTCCTGGCATCACCGAGCTTTGACCCATGGTGAGGAGCACAAGGTGTGGCATATATGTGCTTTTATGCATTAGGTGGGTGCGCGATCGGCGCATGCAAGTGGTGGGTTGGCCTAAGTACCATTCATGTATTCGTATGATTGGTGAACAGTAAAGACAGGTGCATGATATTGTTTACATTCTAGTTGCTGACTAGAGCAAAAATTAAGTTATTTTTGCAGCATTTGGTGTGGGAAGCCTGAACAATGTCCATTGCCTTGTCTCCTCGTAATTCTTCCACACTAGCCGATACACCAAGAGGGCCAACCATGCCCTGGGGTGCATCCAGCATGGCATCACCAACCAGTTGCAGGAGGGGATTGTCCCGCTCTACTCTGCACTTGTGAGACCCCACTTTAAATATTGTATTCAGTTTTGGGTGCCGCAGTATAAAAAGGATCTCAAGCTATTGAAGGGTGTCTAGAGCAAGGTCACAAAGCTGGTGAAATGTCTAGAGGGGAAGTCGCATGAGGAGCACCTGAAGTCACTTGGTTTATTCAGCCTGCAGAAGAGGAGACTGAGGGGGATCTCATAGCTGCTTCCTCACAAGGGAAGGAGGAGCATCAGGCGCTGAGCCCTTCTCTTTAGCGGATAATGGGTGCAGTTGGGCTTGATGATCTCAGAAGTCTTTTCCAACTGGAAGATTCTATGATTCTATGATTCTATGATTCTATGATTCTCGCTCGTGATCAGTGATAGACTTGAGGGAGTGACAGGAAGATGCCTCAGGGAGGTTACCGTTGGCTATCAGGAAGAAGTCCTTCACCCAAAGGGTGGTAGAGCACTGGAGCAGCTCCCCAAGGAAACAGTCACAGCACTGAGCCTGACAATATTCAAGAAGCATTTGGACAATGCCTTCAGAACCACAGTGTGAATGTTGGGGTTGTCCTGTGCAAGGGACAGAAGCTGGACTCGATGATTCTTGTGGGTCCCTTCCACCTCAGGTCATTCTATGATTCTATGATGGCTGTCTGCACCCCAACATCCTGCCTGTTTCCCTGCATCACTGCCTGCACCCCGACATCACTGCCTGCATCTCAACATCCTTCCTGTACTCCAGAATTGATCCCTGTACCCCAACATCCTTCCTTCACTCTGGCACTGCTCTGTGCACTCCAACATCATTGCCTGCACTGCGGCACTGCTGCCTGTACCCCAACATCACTTCCTGCACCCTGGTACTGCTGCCTGCACCCCAACATATTTGCCAGAACACCAGCATTGCTGTTTGCACCCCGACATCACTGCCTCCACTCCATACTGGTCTGAATGGAACTGGGGTGCCTAATTCCAGGTGCAGGTTGCTCTCCAATTCCCCCTATCCCATCAGCTGCTGCAGCTGCCGGAGGCACATCCTGAGCAGGTGTAGCACCAGTGGTGGTTTACACACACAATCTCTGCCAGAGTCACCACAACAGGCGAGGGGGCTGGAACAGGTTTATTGAGTGCTGTTGTTGTTGTTGCCTCTGTGGGTGTTTGTGCGGGCGCCCACCCAGCTGCTCTCCAGCAGAAAAGGGGCTGCGTGTCCTTGCGTGCCAGCTCCTGGAGGCACTCGATGGGGATAGTGTCTGGACAGGCTGGGGATGGGAAGGGATGCGTCCAGCTCCTTCCCAGCTCCATTCCCTTCTCCAGATGAGCTCCAGCCCTTCCAGGTCTTTCTTTGAATGAAAGGTCCAAAACTGAAACCAGGATTTGAGGTTCTGAGTCCATGGGGACCATTCCTCCTGAGCTCATGGTGGCCACACCATGGCTGATCCAAGCCCCTCCAGCTGCTGAGACCCACCAATAACGTTATGTTGGTGACACTTTGCCACATCCCAGCCATCCCCGGCAGCTGGTGGGTCTGGTGTGCCGGCACGACCTGGAGAGAACCTATACAGCTCTGTCTTCAACATGGTCACCTCATCTGCCAGCACCGGGGTATCCCAGTGCTGGGGTTGTGGTGAAGAAGCCACTCAGCACCAGCACAGCTATCAACCACCACATCCTTCCTCATGCTCCTCGGAGTGGGGCTGTGTGCGAAGGAGTGGGTGCTGAGGAGACACCACGTTGTGGCACTGGGTGAATTTGGGTCAGGGAACCTGGCAAATCAGCCCGGTGGAGATGCTGAGCAGCATCTGCCAGTGGGTTATGGACCAGGACACCAGCGTGGAGTGAGACCCCTGCACCTGGATAGGTGAGGGATGCTTGTGCCACACTGAGCCCTGGCACTACTGGGAGCCTCCAGCTCCGTACCTGGGCAGGCAGGGAGATGGTGTCAGTGTTGGTGATGTTGTTGCTGCCGGTGCGGGTGCTGGTGCGGGTGTCCACCCAGCTGCTCACATGCGGAAGAGAGGCTGCCCATCCTCGCGCACCAGCTCCTCCAGGCACTCGAGCAGCACCTCCATCTGCTCCGCCACCAGCACCGTCTCTCTCACCACACGCCGCAGGGTGGCCGGGCTCTGGGCCACATCTGGAAAGTCCAACTCCGCCAGGGTCCCGTAGGTATTCACTACGGACTTGGCGAAGGCAGGATGCACCGTGGGGCTGGTAGTCCAGCGTCTGCAGCTGCTCCATCACGTCTCAGTAGCGCTACATCGCATCCATGCGGAGATGCTGCTCGAAGCCCCCGGCACAGCGCCAGACAGCATCTCTCCCTCTTCCCCCGCCGCTGGCGGTGTCGGAGCCGCGCGAGGGGGTGCGGTTCCTGCCTCAGCCGCCCGAGCAGCGGGAAGGGAGCGCGGGGAAAGGACAGAGCCGATCCCGGCGGCGCTGGCTCGGACTCCTTAGCTTTCTACCGGCTACTCGGAGAGCCGACTGCTCCCAGGGCTCGGAGAGGGGCCATCGCGGCACGCGCGCAGGAGAGGGCCTTCTCTTCCACCTTCGCCTTCTCCGGCCCGGGCCTTGCTCCCGTGCACCCTCTGGGACCATTCAGAAATGTGAATTTTGCCTCAAATCCGCTCACAAACTGCCCAGAAACGTGATTTTTACCACAGATCCCCTCACAATCTCCACAGAAATGTGATTTTTACCTCAAATCCCTCTCTACTCCCCAAAACTGCAACTTACAGCAAAATTCTCCTTGGAGTCCTCCACAAACTCCACAAAAATACAACTTTTACCTCAAATCCCCTCACAAACACCACAAAACCACAAACTCTACCTCAAATCTTCTCAAATTTCCCCTCACAAACTCCACAAAAGAACAATTTTTACCTAACCCCCCCAAAACTCCACAAAACTGCAATGTTCACCACAGATCTCACAGCCCTCCACAAACTCCCTAAAACTGCGACTTTTTACCTCAAATCTCCTCACAAACTCCAAAACCCACAACTTTTACCTCAAATCTTCTCAAATTCCCCCTCACAACCTTGACGAAACAGCAATTTTTACCTTTTTTCCCCTCAAACTGCGACTTTCACCACAATTCTCCTCACAGCCCTCCACAAACTCCCCAAAACTACAACTTTTTACCTCAAATCCCTTCACAAACTTGACAAAACCACAACTTTTACCTCAAATCTTCTCAAAATCCCCTCACAACTTTGACAAATCAGCAAATTTTACCTTATATGTCCCCATGGTACAGAGTGGCTGGAGATGCATGGCTGGGATTTCCCCATGGCAGAGGGTGACTGGAGATGGTTGGGCAGGATCTCCCCATATCACCTCTGGCACAGGGTGGCTGGAGATACTTGGCTGGGATCTCCCCATGTCCAATGATTGCAGCATCCTGAGGAGATCTGTGCACCCCACCAACACTAGTGCCTGGTCCTCACTTCTCACGGCGGAGGCCACAAGCTGGTTGACATCTTGAGCCACGAGCAGTTGTGACTGTTCCATCAGCTGTGTCTCTGTGTCCACCGAGGATGGTGGGATGGGTGATGGGAGGCCCACAGCCCCTGTTCCCTTTGTGTCTGACAGCCATGGTGACTGCGGGGGTGGCTCATGGGCAGTGAAGCTGAAGCCATTGATGGGGCAGGAGATGTGGTAGAGGTCAGGGCTGCCTGGCAGCAGCACCGAGAACGCTCCCAGGAGAAGGTCGGGGGCTCAGTGTGACAGTGCCAGGGAGTGGCATCGGGTTTCCACTCCACGCAATGCAACAGTTTCGAAATGAGTACCATTGTCTGACAATTCTTTCTGGAGCACCACGCCTCCATCAAACTTGCTTTTCAAGGCCTAAGATAGTATTATGGGCAGTAGTATGGGGTACTGGATATGTTTCCAACCATCCAGTGGTCGTTTCCACTGTTGTAAGCACATAATGCTTACCCTGGTGAGTTTTAGGGAGCGAGATATAATCAATTTGCCAGGCCTCCCCATATTTATACTTCAACCATCATCTCCCATGCCACAAAGGCTTTCACCTTTTAGCTTGATTTATTGCGGTGCATGTTTCATAGTGGTGGATAACCTGTGTAATAGCGTCCATGGTTAAATCCACCCCCGGTCATGCGCCCGTTTCTCTGTTGTATCCCTTCCTTGATGACCTGAAGCCCCACTGAGCTAGAAATAGTTTGCCTTTATGTTGCCAGTCCAAGTCTGTTTGGAACACCTTAGCAGCTTTATCCACTTGCTGGTTGTTAATACCTCTTAATGAAGCAAAAAACTCCTTGAAGGCTAAGGCAATTGTGTGATCCCTGCACTGCTATTTTATCACTCCTATAAGATATCCCACCTGGAAAACAATACACTCGACTAAAATTTTGCCAATTAGATCAAAATCTAGAGGAATCAGCTCAGTATAATATAAGGAATTCCCCCAGTTTAGCTCCTCTGCCTGGTAGCTAAACTCAGTATTGTTCTTATGCCAGACAAGCCGAACAGTGTAATTAAACACAAAACTCTCTAAATAACTCCCAAGATTCTCAGAAAAGGCCACAGTTACACATGTCGTGAAGTATAGTGCAACAAGATCACAAATCACGAGCAGCACATTTATCCAACACTTAAAACTGATAAATGCCAGATCATCTGAGTGCTGGAGCACCTCTCCTATGAGAACAGGCTGAGACATTTGAGGTTGGTTCAGTCTGGAAAGGAGAGGCTCCAGGTAGGCCTTAGAGCAGCCTTCCAGTACCTGAAGGGGGCCTACAAGAAAGCTGAGTAAGAACTATTTCCATGGCATGGAGTGATAAGACGGGGGCAAAGGCTTTAAATTGGTAAAGGGAAGATTTAGATTGGACATGAGGAAGAAATTCGTTATAATCAGCATGATGAGGCCCTGGCACAGGTTGTCCTGGGAAGTGGTGGCTGCCCCATCCCTGCAGGTGTTCGCCAGGTTGGGTGGGGCTTGTAGCACCCTGATGCAGTGGGAGGTGTCCCTGCCCATGACAGGGCGGTTGGAGCTGGATAGGCTTTGAGGTCCTTTCCAACCCAATCCATTCCATAATTCTATGATTCTGTGGAATGAAACCTCCTCTGACCCAGCTGGTGGCTCTGGGCCATGGCCTGCTGTCCCTCTCACTCCCAGGAGCATGGCAAAGCAATCGGATCCCAACCCAAATGCCGGCTCCTCATCATGGCACCATGGTGTCCTGGTGGGATCAGGATGGATGAGGCAAAGGATTCTTCTTTGGTGGGCAAGGCTTGTGCCCAGCCATGGATGGATCCATAGTGATGCCTTCCTGGTGGGCACACGGTCTCAGCTTCAGATTCAGTAGTAAAAGGACCTCCATCTAAGAATGCTGTAAAACTTCCCTTCAAGAAAAAAAATGTATAGCTTTAACATGCAAATAATTTCAGTTGTTTCAGAGGGTATCAAAAAAAAGTGGCTTATAACTAATTTTGTCTCTGGCCTTTGCTTATGATGTTTTTTATGACTTTTTAAAAAGGTCTTCCTTACAGTTTTCCAAATAATCTTTCATATTTTCTAGGTGAGGTTTTATGATCTGGATAGGTTGCAGAAGAATCATTCTTAAATTATTTTTCCGTTGTCGTTTTCCGGCACTTGACACATCATATTCAGCTCAGCTGCTTCTTGCCACGATGTCACCTACTTGTGTGCATCTCATACCACCTTACATATACAAATACGCTTCTCCTTTTTGGCTTCATTTTGCTTCCTTAGGGAAGCATGGATCTTTTACAGGTTTTGCAATTACATCTGCTAGTCCTAAGCAGGTATTTCGGATGTCCTTAGGAATATCAAATGGCAGTAGATACCTGCGCTTAAAAAAGTGAGTTAATCCCAAAATATGCATATTAAAAGAATTCAAATAGTTTAAAATAAATGGATAAAATCTCAAATATAGAAAGTCAAATCTCAAAAAAAGTCATCTAAGTCTAATTATTAATTTCACCCAAATATTTTCCTAAACATTACTTTTACTGAAGCAATTCCTTTCTCCATGTTTTCAGTCTTTCTCTTGGTTGTGAAGTATCAGCCCCACCTAGTGAATGATTAACGAATTCTTAAAATACTGCACACCAGAAGAGTTATAAGGAAATGCTCAATTTTTTCTTGTCTATGTGTTCTCTTTCTCCTCCTAAAGACCTCAGTGACTCTTGATTTCACAGAAAAAGTATGTAAAATACGCTAATGGAAGTGAAATCAGAAACAAGCCCAATGGCTTGTTCTCACATGTTGTAAGATCAGTTATACCCCTTAACAGTTTTAGCGTTGTGGTATGATTCAGAGCACAAGGACCATCACAGCAGTACAAGTTTTGGAGCACAGAAGAAAATATTTCTGTGTTTTCCAAAGCTATCAAAGAGAAAAGTATGTTAAACTAACCAGGTACTTATGCTGTAATCAGTGCAATGAAAAATAATTGGGGGACAAAGTAATCATAGAATCATAGAATGATTTGTGTTGGTAGTGACCTTAAAGATCATCTAGTTCCAACTGCCACACCACCTGCCATGGGCAGGGATACCTCCCACTAGACCAGGCCACTCAAGACCCCATCCAGCCTGGCCCTGAACACTTCCAGGGAGGGGGCATCCACAGCTTCCCTAGGCAGCCTGTTCTGGAGTCTCACTACCCTCAGCATGAAGAATTTCTTCCTAATGTCTAATTGAAATCTTCCCTCTTCCAGATTAAAACCATTCCCCCTCATCTTATCACTACAAGCCCTTGCGAAAAGTCCCTCCCCAGCTTTCCTGTAGGCCCCCTTCAGGTCCTGGAAGGCTGCTAAGAGGTCCCCAGCTGCAACCTTCTCTTCTCCAGGCTGAACAACCCTCACTCTCTCAGCTTGTCGTCATAGTAGATGTGCTCCAGCCCTTTGATCATCTTCACAGCCCTCATCCGGACCAGCAGTGCCATATCCTTCTTATGTTGGGGATTCCAGAACTGGACACAGTACTCCAGGTGAGGTCTCACAAGAATGGAGTAGAGGGGGAGAATCGCCTCCCTCGACCTGCTGGCAATGCTTCTTTTGATGCAGCCTAGCACACGGTTGGCCTTCTGTGCTAGGAGTGCACATTGCTGGATCATGTTGAGTTTCTCATCAATCAGAACCCCCAAGTCCTTCTCCATAGGGCTGTTTTCAATCACATCCTGTATCGATACCGGGGTTACTCCAACCCAGGTGTAGAACCTTGTGCTTGGCCTTGTTGAACCTCGTGAAGTTCAGACAGGCCCAGTTCTCAAGCTTTTCTGGATGACATCTCGTCCTTCTGGTGTTACCACCATCCCACTCAGCTTTGTGTCATCAACAGACTTGCTGAGGGTGCATTCAGTCCCACTGTCTATATCATTAATGAAAATAATAAACAGCACTGCTCCCGTTATAGACACCTGAGGGACACCACTTGTCACAGATCTCCATCTGGATGTTGAGTTGTTGACCACTACTCTGTGAATGTGACCATCCAACCAATTCCTTATTATACAGTCCACCCATCAATTCTTTATCCCTCCAATTTAAGGAGAACGATGTTTGGGGGATCGTGTCAAGGGTTCTACAGAAGTCCAGATAGATTACATGCATTGTTTGTCCCGTGCCCACAATTGCTAAGGAGTTCTGCATCATGACTTGGCATTCTCACAGCTGGCTTGAAGAAAGTCTCTCTAGGTTTTTTACAGTACACAGGGAGAAGGATAACACATTAACTACAGAGAAAGCCTAGGGAAATTAATCTAATTGAACCATGTGAAAAGTGCCTCGAAATTTACCTGCTGTTCATAAGCAGACAACTAGTATCTTTTCATTTCATTTAGCAAATCTTGATCAGACAAGACTTGGAATGTCAGAATCACAGGACGAGTGAGGTTGGAAGAGGCCTCTGGATGTCATCTGGTTCAACTTCCCTGCTCAGCTTCAGTTTGTTGCACTTCATTCCATTTTCTGGATGCTAGCAGAACTGTGGTAATGAAAATGCAGATGCTAAGAGATTACCAACATGTGTTACTGCACAAGGTTCGTAATCGATATTGGGATTGGATATGACCTATCTCTTGTAAAGTGACCTCTGCAATGTAACTGTAAGGTATTACATAAGAAGCCAAAATAAGTCACAAACTTGGCTTTTCTGTTATAAACACGAATACATTTCTAAGTTAGCAGATTCAAATATTTCAGTAAGACTGTTTCGGTTTTTCAATAGTGAAAATTTTTAATTTTAATTTATTAATCTGTATTTTCCAGTGCAGACCAAAGATAATGTCTGTATATCAGATTTTCCTCTGCGATGAGATTCCCTCTAACCCCTTTATGGATTATCACCCCTTTATGATGAATCCCTACTTCTAGCTCTACAAGTCTATTTAAAATCTGATGTTATTTTCCTGCTTTCTGTAAAGTCTTGCCTCCGGAACTCCTGTGATTTAGACAGTAATCTCATTTTTATCATAATACAAAGTAAAATAAAACTATTGGCTTTTATGTTTGTTAAGAAATTGAGGAACTTTTGTTCATAATCCAAACCCAAAAGAGAGAATTAAAATAAACTATTTCGTGCTCAAAGACATGCTGCTTAAATGATCTCATAGAATATGAATACCTTATGTTAGTAGTTTACTCCATGTCTAGCCTCACTGGAGATAGAGTTAGGGGTGAGGAAGGTTTGTATCAGGCTTCTTCAGCTACTCCCCCTTCACCAAACCAGATGGTAGTCAATGCATTGTCTCAAAGAGGAGAAAGAGATGGCTTGCCTTGGGCTTTCTGCTGTGAAACTTTTCAAGGACCCTTTTAAGATTTTACAAAATATCATAGTATGTAGAGTCATGGTGGTGCCTTTTTGCTTAGTTTGCCTGACACTTCTCAGCAGCCTGATGGGGCCTGCTGTAGTGTTTGCATAGTGCCTCATGGTGGAGGATGTGGTGTTTGGTGCCCTGCTCCATGACACCTCAGGGTGGAGGGCATGCTGGAGTGGTGCCCTGCTCTGTGTTGATGGCAAACGGGGGGAGTCTCAATCACAGAGAGATTTATGAACACGTGTTAGTGTAATAGCCTCTGTTTAATGCTTTATGAATGTTTGACACAAAATGAAACTGATCTTATCTTATTTCAGCCCAATAAAAGATAGACCAACACATCCTCCATTCTTATCCAGGGATCTCGTGCTTTTTATTTGAAAATACATTTTTGATATGAAAATCTTGGGGCCAGGATGGCTCTGTAGAGGGAGAGCTCTCATCTCTGACAGACTGTTTATGTCTTCAGAGTTATGACCCAAGTCACATACCCCTGAGAAGGTAGAGAGTCTGCATTAGAAGTCCACCTTGTGATCAATAGAAATGTAAAGGTTTTGCATGGCAGAGAGGAACTTGCAGTTAAACAGAGAATTGGTCTTCTGATAGTTGGCTTAGTCTTTGTAATCATGATCTGTAGTTAGTTATCTGTTACGTGGCCCAGCGACTTGTAAAGGGTTTGTACTTCAGAAACTTGGTCTCAGTGTGAGAATAAGGGGCTTGAAAAACGCATACCAGTTTGCATTACAAATGTAAAGGGCAGAAGCACTCAAAAATATCTCATTAATATCAAAAGAAAGTGTGTGTTTGGGGGGCATTTTCAAGAGTTGGTTATAGCTGACATTTCTACATTTCTACATTCTACATGCTATGGGTGTAACTATTCGTACTTCAAAATGGCCAGACTGCTTCTGCTCCTTATTCATTAAGTATCTGATTATCTCCAGCCATTAGGTAAATCTTTTCAGTCGTCTTTTTTCAATCATCTTTAAAGAAATAATAAAAGTTGCTTTTCCTGTGTCATTACAGTATTCATAAATAGTACTGTATATGAAAGTGGAGGAAATTGCAGTTTTGTTGTCTTATTAGCTATGTGATGATGAGCAATTTTAGAAGAAATAATTACGTATGCTTCAGCTTGTTTCTACTGGGAAAGTAGAACTTCCATGATGGCTGAACCAAGCAAAATGAATTGGTGCAAATGTATCAGCAAATATAATACGTTATGAGAACATTGCAAGACTTGAATGGTTAATCAGAGATGAAGAAGAATATTTAACAAATCATGTTCAATTATTCTGTGCAAATTTATATGTCACTTTTCTATTCCATTATCTATAAATAAAATCTGATTAAAGATAACTGTATGAGTTTTGACACGGCAGTGCCATCTGCTGTTATATTTTGCTATTTGTATAGAATTTTCTGAGTAATTTAGAGGTTTACTCCCACTTCCTAAAGTTAGACACATGGGAAGCCTTAGGGACTATGGTGCTGAGCTGGTAGGCTCAGCTTGGTATCTGGACCTATTTTAACATTATTCTTTCTTATGTTTAGTTAATTTGGGAGAATGGAGTAATTTCTTTGGGCGTGACTGAAACATTCCTCATTCCTCTGAGAAATGGCTGATAAATATCCATATCTCTTCATGGTCTGTTTAAGGTGGAATCCATTGGCAGAATGTATAGAAGGTGTATCATACGATTTCCTTCTCATTTGATTCAGGACCTGGCTCGTGCATGTGCTTTCTGAGTGCCCATAGTATTTGGCACACATGCAAAGTCTGCAAAAGCATTACTGCAGCTCATGGTGAAGCTAAGGAACCTTGGTTTGCTTAATATAGTACTCTTAGGCAGTTCTGGGCAGACTAAGGGCAGATCTGTTCGTACTCAGGGTGCCTTTACAGATTAAAATTTAGGTGTCTGTAGACCTTAAACATCTCTGTGAATCAAGCCTTTTTGAATGGGTATTTAAAGAAGCTAGATTTTGGATTAAAGCACCTGCAGAAATTGTTGAGCACCTCATTTTCCACCCTTCATTGTCCATTTCAATCTTCTCTCATTGTGCTCTACGCATTATGAAATTAAGAGTGGGAAAGGACCAAAACAGCACAAGATACATTGTGGATGCACTTAGGATTTATAATGATATATTTTATTTTATTTTCTGTTTCTATTTTTACACTTTTTAACATTTTGTGTGGGGTTTACACTCTACTCAGTTCAGGTTTTCATAAGTGCTGCTAAACCACAGGGTCTTTTTTTTGAATAGTGATAGGTAATTAGTAATGCTACAATGAAAATACAAAGGTAGAATTGTTTTTCTCTACGTGCATTAGTTTATTTTATCTGGACTGATTTTGCTGTGTTATTGCTTACTTTCATGAGGTCCTTCTGTTGTTTCCCTGACCCCACCTATTAGACTGTTACCATTAGACCCTGAATAACTTAGTAGCATGAGAAAACAATATCACTTAACTATTTGCTGTGTCTCCCAGAACATTATCGAGCATGTTGAAGAGTACACACCTTCACCCAGATATCTGGGAAATTGTGTTATTATTCTCTTTCCACTGAGAAAAAAAGCAACTTGTTCTTACTGATGGCTTATGGCTTTTTTTTTCTTTTTACAGACTTAAAGCAGATATTTATTCACGTGAGGTCTTCCCCTCTTACTTCATAACAGCTTATCTTCTGTAACTGGCTCTGGTGAAACACCTAGTTGAATGTTTTCCAGGAATCATAGCAGATTATACCAAATATAGTTTTCTCCAATTGATTTGCAAGGTATGACTTCTGTTTAAAAAACTGTTGTTTCTTTCTCGTATCCATATATCAACTTTTTAGTTCAACTGTTTATTATACTTTCTAAGAATTTGCCTGATACAATTTCAGATTTACTTCTTTGGAGTTCCCAGAAGCCTTTTTTAAATTGTCATCACATATACTACTTTCTACACCTGATATGGAGGTGTTTTTAAGCACATGGTTACACATGGCAGTGAACTGATTTCCTTAAGAACCTGTGGGGAATTCTGTTGCTTCTCTTTGGCTGTCTTCTCAGCCTAGCTGCTCCATTTACAGTGTCTAAAAATGTAGTCTCAGAATTGCGTGTCAAGTGATGTCTCATAATTATATCTTTCAGCAATTCTACATATTCTGTCTCCTAGCTTTGCAACTTTTAGACCTACTTCAGCATATCATGGCGTGCCATCTAATGCTGTCTTGATGAGGCAATGTTAGTAGTCATATTATTGCCTGTAATAGATATTCTATGCTGATGTACCATATGGTTATATGGCCAATTCTTTTATCTGCTTTGAGTCTAAGTAATCGTTATAAAATTCTGCTCTGTTACTAGTACAACAGCATCTGTCTGTCCCATATAATTTATTTTTATGAAATGGCAACAACTCTGCAAAAGTAATATGTACCAATAATGAGATTTTTTGAATCAGTGGGTTTTATCAAGGAATATTTCTGAAAATGCAATTAAGCCCTTATCTGCATTTTCAGACATTTATCTAGATGCATTTTAAATTATGGATGTAAGAAAGACAATTTCCTTCCTTACCAAATAAAATGGTGGTAGTCATAGCCAAGTTTATTGTTATTAAAACCATACTTATAGACATAAAATGTTTGGGTTTTTTTTTAATGCACAGCCATTCAAACAGCTCTACTGTTACTTAAGGGATTCATGATACATGGGATTAATGAGGTAACTTTAAACAGCCTCATGTGTGCAGTTTCCCTGAGATTTTTTCCTTAATTGTGGGATCTCCAAGTACAAATTAGATGATTTCACTGTCTATGCTTTCAGACTAAGGTAAGTGTTGTTCTGTCTTCTTATGTCTGTATTCCTATGTTCTGAGGACTCTGTAGACAAACTCTTTTCTTCCCAGTTGTTTGTTTATTGGTATGTGAAAACTTCAGAATTCCTCATTCTTATTACTGGCATGCCTGTGTTGTGATAGTTTTTGAAAGAGTTTATACATATCTGCCCTAGCCTTAGTCATCACTGGTTTTGTACTTCTGAAGTTTCATTAGCAGTATTTTAATTATCTTTAACAGCTATAAAGGGCTTTGGGTAAAATTTTCACATGAATACATACAGTATCCGAGATTATATTTTAAAGTAACTCCACTTATACGCTTTCTCTTTACAGCATATAGCAATAGTTTCTCTAAAGTCATAATGTGTTATAGAGTCTTATTAGGCTTACTGGTTTCTTTCTATTCTTCCACAACGTTAGGTGCTAAGGATACTTTTCAAAATGGAAATTAATTATCCAGTTGGTTATTCCCTTTGCTCATTTCTACTTGTGCTTTGTCTCCAGTTTAGCAGGTTGACCCTGAACTGAATAATTTCCCTGTGCAGACATAAATTATAATGAGAAAACCAAATCACAATAAAAACAAAGTGTATATATAGATAACCCTTAGCTAACTACTTAGGGAGGAGTTGGACAACATTTTGTTTTTCTTTAATCATGTTGTTTGTTGTTGATTTTTGCCAAACTTGCTCTGGAGAGAAACAAGGTGATTAGTAAATCTCTTTTTGTTTGGCACATTAAGTTAGGTAGATTTTCCTGATACTGTCCAAAGAAGATGGAAGTGATACTCATCAATTGTTCTCCTCAACCTAATAATTAATTTGTGGTTTACTGTAATTCAGCCTTTCACCCCACAAAAGAGAAACGTTTTGTATTTTCATACATTAAAGTGAAAAGAAAATGGGATAAAAAAGTAGGGTGTCTACATGCTGAATGCTGAACACAAGGAGGTTTTGTAGAGAAGAATAGATGTATAGTTGTGTAGCAATTTCTCCCTCTGAAAGGGGCAGATTCAAGGTTAGAAGCTCCTGTTATCTGCAGCAAATTTTGGATTACACCTAGTGGAGCTGATTATTTCCCACAAATCTGAAAAACTTATTTGTCATCCCACAGCTTCCTCTGCAGAGATGACAGGAGGATTTGGGATTTCAGTTAAAAAAAAGTTAAATAGACTTGATATATTTAGAACACAGGCAGCTACTGTCATTTGAAAAATCTTTTCCACAAAAAGCCTGCAGCCCATTCGTGAATCACTGCACAGATACAATAGCCGCAATATTTATTACTGGCTCAGGTGTGTGAACAAGCACTAGAGAGATAGCTCAAGTGAGGTGAACACTCACAGGAGATAAATTGCCATTTTGTGACATATACCTGTGGTACAGCAAATAAAGAGGAAATGGAGACGCCAGACAAATGCAGCATAGAGAGAGTGCAGAGCAGAGAGAAATTTCTGTAGAACAGTGGGTGGCACTGTGCACATGTGCTAAAAAATCTCAGCCTGCTACCTAATATGTGCAGTGTTAGAAAAGGAAAATGAAGGTGACACTATATATAGTTCAACATTTTATCCATAAAGAACGGGACTTACTTACACACGTTTAATACTCAGCCTTCATCTTATGCACATAACTGACAGTGATGATCATGATTATACTTTATAGCTCCATTCAACCTGCTTTTGGAGGATACCAAAGCACCCTGGAAACGTTAATGAGATCAGCATAACATAAGTAAGATATGTAAACATGATTCCTTTCTTAAAAGGAGGAGATACGGAATTATTTTCATTCTGTTCCCTTGAAGGCTGGCAGGAGTGCCTCAGCAGAACGCTCAGTCACCGTGCCTCATTTTAGTGCTGGCAAGGTACTGGACCACACAGTTCAGAAGAGACCAGCCAGCTGCCGGAGGACGGGTCAGAGTGGAAAACAGGGTTGTAGCACGCAAGTAACAAGCCTTGCTTTCTTTCTTGCTATCCCCTAGTGCTCTCTGTATTGCTGCAGGAAGCATTGTGATTGCCTCTGCTCTTCTTAGAGAGGAACTTTATGTTTGGATATCAAACTGACACAACATCTGTAATTTTCCAGTGCGGACTAAGGTACAATATTATGAATATTTGCTTCAATAAATAATCTTCCTACAAAACAGAACCTGTATTGCATTATGTGGTGCAATGTGCAGAAATGTATATGTAGAAATGTTCTGTGGGAGATCTTCAAATACTAGAAGGAAAAGCTGTATTTACGTAGATCTTTTCCTAATCTCTTCCTGATTTATAAGTATGTATTATTGCTTGTGTAGAACTAATAGAAATTGCAGTTCCCATGCGTATTGAAAATTATAGCAATATTTTTTGTATAAGCAAAATGAAGTTGACCTTTGTCACAACTGGTGAGAAATCCAGAATTAAAGTACATTCAGTTATAAGAAATATTTTTTATTCTTTCTTTGCTAAAAATACATATACATTGCAAAAGATTAATAATTCCAACTAATCTTAGTTAAAGTAATGAAAGAATGAACAACCTAAACCCCACATCTGTTAGTTAAACTGTGCCAGATACTTAATGCATGACACGCACAACACATTAAAAAGAAAAGACAATTAACAATTCAAATGGGTTTCCAGACTACTACACAATAATCTGATGGAAGTACATATTCAGATCATGCATCCATTTCAGCAGCTCTTTTCAGCAAAACTGCATACCATTGAGAATGTGAAACATGGCCAGAGTTAATATGATAAAGACAAACAAATTCAATCTTTCAGTAATTTAAGGAACTGATTCTTCACAGGCAATAAATCTTCCCATTGGTGTAACAACATTGGTGGACTTGAAGGCTTCTGTCCCAAGCAGATGCACACACACACAGAGTACACATATCTGGCTGCAGAGATCAGCACAGAAAGCAGTGCCATTCCAGGCACCCCCATAAACACCAACAGTGCTCACACAGACGTCACCACCAACAGCAGCAAGTGCTTTTCCTTCTCTCCGGCTCACCAGGGCAGGTGTTCCCCGGTAGGCATCCCCTCCCTGCTTCATCCCATACTCTCTTCATCCACGGACACATGCCCATCCACAGGTCCCTCAATCCCCGGAACAGTCTGTCCTGCCCAGAGTCCATGCCCGGGCTCTGGGCCTCCTATATCCACTCTGCATCTCTGATCCTCGCTGTCGAATCTGGCTGGCCTTGGCTGAAGTTTGATAGTAAGCTGTCCCTTAAACCTCCATCACAGAGCAGAGCCAGTTCACACAGAAAACAGTCAAGAACCAAATTCAAGAAGTTAGGACAGTCAGAAGTGCAGAGTTTGGCCAGAAGAGCACACTGCAAGAGCCTGATTAAACATAAGCCTCTGCTTTTATCCCATCTTCTCCTCAGTTTCACATACTTCCTCTTCTTTCTCATCCAGTGAGTCTACAGGCACTACCTCCCAGTGTGCATATGGTGTGATGCAGATGGCTTCCAGCTGATTATGATAACTGGCACATTTGGGATGATTAGGTCACTTTGCAAAACAACGATAAACAATACAATAGAATAGTATAGACTACGTTTTCACCATCCTCCACAGGAAAAAAAGCCATATTGATGCTTTTGGTATTTTGGATGAATGGTGTTAATTGAAACTTGAAATGCCCTGTCATGATGGCACACAGCATTGCACTAAAATGGGAGAAGCAAGGGACTGATGCTTAAGGATCTTTGAAAGGAACTCAGATTAGTATAGCTGTTTCTTTCTATCCATTCACTGTAGAAATAATGTGAATGACTCCATAAAATGACCCATTGTACATAGAATGTGTTTCTCTTATATCCACTGAGAATATAGGGAACCGATACTGTATACCAAATACCTCCCTCTATTCAGGATTCAGTATACTTAATTTTCTCCCGAGAATTGAAAAGGCAAGATGATACAGCTTCCTGTTTCTTGCACAATAGTCTACAAAGTAAATCAGTTGTCCTGGTCTAGGTTGCTGGGCTGCCCTGCTCATCTTTGTCCCTCTGAAAAGTAATAACTAACTAAATCAATTAGGACTGGACAATAAGTAATGGTAAACTAAAGTCTATTTCCAACCAACCTGTATCTTTTGAGTGCTCCTCCAATAAGAACCGACTAAATGACTTACTTCTGATGAATTTCCCAACCAGAAAACTGTTATGTGGAAGGGACATATCACCACCCTGTCAACTGAAATTAGCAGTAGTCCTAACAATTCTAAACTTTGGTCTATTTCTAGAAAATTAAATGAAGTTTCTGTGCTTTTTGCCCAAAGCCTGGATTGTGATGAACTTTCTTATCTTACCAGAGAAGGTTTCTCTCTATGAATGCTGGATGGTGCATGGTAGATAGATGCAAAGGATCCCAAGCTAATAAGAAAGGTGTTCAGTAAGGTAGATATGTAAAGAACCTGTTGTCCTGTAAAGTAGGCAGATTGTTTTGCTGCTTCAAATAATAAGTAGATTTTGGATATATAAATCCAAACTTAATCAGGATGTGGATTGCTGAGAGCTCATTTTTTATTGACTTCTCTTTAGGAAGTTCTTTTTTTCTTTCACCAGTGACACTGACATTAATTTTATTTTGCAAGCTGCAGTCTGTGACACTTATTCCAAGAAGATTGCTCTTTCCTGAAGTTTTTTGTCTAGTTTCAGTTAAAACTGAATTTGATTTCTACAAAATAATTAATTATCCACGTCTCTGATGTTTCTGGGTTAGAAAATAACAAGTATGATGTTCTAGGAAATCTGCATTAAGAGGAAAGAAAAAGATTATTTGTCTTTGACTCCGCCACTTCTTTTGTACTCTAAAAGCTTTCTGAAAGTTGTCAGGAAGTTCTCTAAGAGCATTGTTGGAAGGGTGTTATAAAAACACACAAATAATGTTATAGCTACAGAATATACTCACCTCTCCTGGTTTCACCCAGTTTCCAGAAAACTACTTTCTGATTGATTAGATATTTCAGCTTCGGTTTAGCATTTAATCTGTCTTAGCTGTCAGTAGTTTTGAGTGCAGTTGAAAGAAATTTTCTCACTTAATATAACAAGTTTCTAAGTAACAACTGAAATCACCTGAAAAGGAAAATTCTTTAGCCTGATTGAATGTGAGGATACAGTTAATCAGGAAGCACTATGCATATGGTGCCTCTTAAGGGGCAAGGAAGAACAGTGTTGGGTAAATGTTTTTTAAAGCAGTATATTAGCAAAGGACAACGTAAATGAAACCTCAGAGACGAATAGCAGGATCCTTAAAAATCCAAACCCAGATATTTCCATAGAATCATAGATTCGTTTGGTTGGAAAAGACCTTTGAGATCATCAATTGTACCTGCCCACTACTAAACCATATCCCTAAGTGCTTCATCTACCTATCTTTTGAATACCTCCAGGTATAGTGACTCAAACACCTCCCTGGGCAGCCTATTCCAGTGCCTGAGCACTCTTTCAGTGAAGGAATTTTTCCTGAAGTCTAATCTGAACCTCTCCTGTTGCAACTTGAGGCCATTTCCTCTCATCCTATTGTCTGTCACCTGGGAGAAGAGACAAACACCCACCTTGCTACAACCTTCTTTCAGGTAGTTGTAGACAGTGATGAGGTCTCCCCTCAGCCTCCTTTTTTCCAGGCAAAACAACTACAGTTCCTTCAGCTGCCTCTCATAAGGCTTGTGCTCCATCTCCTTCACAGCTTTGGTGCCCTTCTCTGGATGCGCTCCAGCACCTCAATGTCTTTCTTGTAATGAGGGGCCCAGAACTGAACACAGCACTCGAGGTGTGGCCTCACCAATGCCAAGTACAGGGGCACAGTCACTTCCCTGGTCCTGCTGGTCACACTGTGTCTGATACAGGCCAAGATGCCATTGGCCTTCTAGGCCACCTGGGCACACTGTTGGCTCATATTCAGCCAGCTGTTAACCAACACCCTCAGTTCCTTCTCCTCCAGGCAGCTCTCCAGCCATTCTTCCCCAAACCTGTAACGCTGCATGGGGTTGTTGTGTCCCAAGTGCAGGACCAGGCACTTGGCCTTGTTGAACCTCATCCCGTTGGTCTCAACCCATTGATCCAGCCTGTTCAGATCCCTCTGCAGAGTCTCCCTTCCTTCAAGCAGATCGACACTTCCACCCAGCTTAGTGTAATCCGCAAATTTCTTAAGGGTACGCTCAATCCCTTCATCCAGATGATTGATAAAGCTATTGAACAGAACTGGAACCAGCACTGAACCCTGGGGAACACTACTCGTGACTGGCCTCCAACTGAATATAACCATTTTTTTACCCAGCAGAGGGTGTGACTTTCCAGGCTAATGGCACCCAGTTTCTGAAGCAGAATTCTGAGAGAAATAGTGTCAAAGGCTTCACCAAAGTCCAGGTACACCACATCGACAGCCTTTCCTATATCCATTAAACAGGTAACCTGGTCATAGAAGGAGATCAGGTTTGTTTAGCAGGACCTGCCTTTTGTAAACCCATGTTGACGGGGCCTGATCACCTGGTTGTTTGGTGTGTGTGCTGTGTTATATCACTCAAGATGACCTGCTCCACGACCGTCCCTGACACAGAGGTCAGACTGACAGACCTGTAGTTCCCCGGAACTTCTCTCCAACTCTTCTTGTAAATGGGCGTAACATTTACTGGCCTCCAGTCAAGTGGAACTTCCCCAGTTAGCCAAGACTGCTGGTAGATGATGGAAAAGGTTTCAGTGAGCACCTCCACTAGCTCCTTCAGTACCCTTGGCTGAATCCCATCCGCCCCCATAGACTTGTATATGTTTAATTGGCCAAGCAGGTCTCTAATCATTTCATCTTGGATCATTGGAGTTTTTTCTGCTCCACCTCCCTGTCTTCTGTCTCAGGAGGCTGGTACCTGGGCAACATCTTACCTTACTATTAAAGACTGAGGCAAAGGCGGCATTAAATACCTCAGTCTTATCCTCATCCTTTGTCACTATAGTTCCCCCCATATCCAGTAAAGGATGGAGATTCTCCTTGGCACTCCTTTTGTTAACATATTTGTAGAAGCATTTATCATCTTTCACAGAACTGGCCTACTGAAGTTCTAGTTGGGCTTTAGCCCTTCTGATTTTCTCTCTGCATGATCTTGCTTCATCCTTGTAGTCCTCCTGAGATCCTTCCCCTTCTCCCTCTTTTTTTCTCAGATCCACACAAAGCTCTCTGCTCAGCCAACCCGATTTTCTTCCCCACTGACACATTTTTCAGCCCATGGAGATGGCCTGCTCTTGTACTGCCAGGATTTTCTTCTTGAAGAGTGTCCAGCCCTCTTGGGAGGGGTTCTGTTCATGTAATTGCAGCTGTTGGAAGTATCTAGTCTTAACTGTTCCTGTTGACTGCCCTGGTAGTTAGTGGAAATTGCTGGTAACCACCTAGCTTGAACAATCATCTTAAAACAAGTGATCTTCCAGAAGCATTTACTTCCCTCTGTTGTCTTTAGAGGGAGTCTAAAGTTTAGACAGTCATAAATTAGATTGCTTACTTTCCACAGCTGAGATGGGAAGGCTTAAGAGGTAAATATTGATTTAGTTTAAAAGCTTTTGAAAAGAATGGTCTTCAAATGTGCAGCGTCAGACAACTTTAGTAATGCTACAAGCACTATGCGTAATATATCTTTAATATGTTCCATAGATTAGTTACACTCTAGATTTCATAATTGGGAGGCTTTTTGACCTAGAAGACTTCCAGCAAGTAGGATGCCTTTGTACAGGGAGAGCTCTGCATACTTTGCCTTAGAATACATTAATTTTTCTCTTGCTGTTCAAGAAAGCTTAGTTTGCAATCACTGTGTTTTGCATCATATAAATTAATGAAAAATTGGGCTTCAATATGACCTAGAATCATAGTTTCCATCAGCAAAATTAAAATTATCTCTTCCTAGAAAATTCCAAATAGATGTGTCTTTTGCTTGTGCTTAAAATCCAACTGTGAGAACTTCATCTTTTTCCAAATGAAAATTTAAACTCTCTTTTTATGATAATTAAATCAATTATGTGTTTAGACATGTGGGCATGTTGCTTCCTTCCTCTTTCTGCTCTCTCCTATTTATCAAGAATATTATCAAATATGAGAGGAAATTACCTAAAAAATATATTATATGAGCTATTCTATCCACCCTATACTGAACATTTTCTTCAATGCTTTCTTCAGTTAGTTTCCATAGTTCTATCATGAATGCTGTTGTGAAACACAGACATCTGTCAAGAAGATCAATTTTATATTAGGAAGGAATACTCTATTTGATGCTTTTCCCATGGGTCAATGTGAAATTTCACTCAGAAAACAGTTAATTTAGATTATTTAAATTACAATTGCTACTTCTATTTATTCTGGATGATTACAGATGTCTAAGTGCACTCCATGAAAACAATCATCAGTGTATTCCCATAGTAAATTAATATCAGTTCTAGAACATTAAATCTAAATGTGATTTCATGAACTCTTAATGTCCGTCTTGTTCAAGAGCACCTATTTTTGACTAATACATTTAGTATGTGTAATCTGCTAAGTGGCTAACAACGCTACTAGAATTCACACATTGTCAAGGGTAGTTGAAGAAAACTTATCACTATGAAAAAATGTGTATTTTTCTTCTATGTGTGTTTTGCTCGCATGTGTATTTGCACAATCCTCTTAGTGCCAAGAATTGTGTAAACTTTATATAGGAGCTTTGAATACTGAGGCTTGATGCTTCCTGATCATGGAGGACATTCTTTCAAGAAAAATCCTTGCTAAAACGACTTAATTATAATTCTGAAATTGTCTGCAGTGTGTAACATCTCAGCTTATAACTGAAGGCATCTAGAAACAGTGATACTGAACAGAGACATGCAATTTAGGAAGCCATTATTGTTGGATTCTCATACAGAGATTTGCACGCTATGTGCCACTATACTTAAGTTGCTTTATACCACTGACTTTGCATCAAATCATGACATAGCTAAGCCTACAGCTTGTGAAGGTCATCAGCACACAAGATCTACACCGATATCTGCATAACAGTGATTCTAGGACCTTGTCTTTAAACAGACTCTAGAATATTTTTCACTAATTGTTATTATACAGTGATGCAATAATAAGTTATTACATTCAAACTTAACTGTACATTTTCCAAGTTTCTTGGATTAGAAGTATTTTACATTATATTAAAGGAAAATCCTGATAGAACTTACTGTAATTCACATGAAACCACTATAGATGGTGGATTACACTGTAACATTATTAAGAGTTTGGACTGATCTCTGCTAACTCAAGCCGAATTTTTCTTCCAGCATTCAAGAAAATAATGTCTGTGAGAATAACTAAAACGGTAGTTTTTTGTAGCAATTGCTGCATATACCAGTAAGTACAAGTGCAGTGTAATTACATTAATCAAACCGAAGAAAACCATTCATGCTGTTAGTAAAATAACATGCATCCACTTATGTGAATAACTAAGGAAAAGGGATGTGATGGTATCAAACACTCCTAAGCATAGAAAACAGTATCCTGAAAGACTGTGCTAACTGACATTACATGGCTGTTTAAAGTGGCACCGTACTGTAGTGAAACACCCAGTGTGTGGTTGCCTGAGTTCCTGTAGGCAGTTGGGTTGCAATCAGTTGCAAATACGTACCTACTTACAAAGCAAACAAAAGCTTCTTTAAGCCATTCAAGTTTTGGAACTGATCCTCAGTTCTCTAGAAAGTGCTCAGTAATACTTACATAAACATACTGACATTACCTTTGCTGTACTTGGGATCTTATCTCCCTCATTAGGGCCAAGGAGTTTAAATGATGTTAGAAGTGATGGGTGAGTGTGGTGTGTTTCTACCTGGAGGTAACTTAATAGGCTTTTGTATTTCCTCAGGCCTGTCTTTTTTTTGAAATTGTTTGTTTGAAATCTGCAGTTCTAGTAGTGAATATACTGTAAGGACTTGGCCCAAAAGTCCTCCCTGTAGGCACGTTCCAATCAATGAAATAAACTGCCCTATGGAAACTCACTGAAGCACAAAGTCCTAGTCCAGGAGACCAGTGACCAAGCACTCTTCTTCACATTTTTGTGTAACTAGTGTGCAATGGCATCAAAATATGAAATGAATTTTGGGATGAATTTGTTATCATTAGCCAAAATTTATTAAGAACATTAAAAAGAGAATGAAAACAACTCCAACTTAAAAGGCAGATTTCCATGCTGCTGGATATTGCCATGGATCTTGATTCAAAGGCTCTCTAAGACACAAGAAGCAAATTCAGTGAGCCCTTTCAGCTCTGGCTTTAGGCAGCAACTGCCAGGGAAAACTATAGGAAAATTGATCTTGAATGGATAAAGACACTTTCATATGATAAAAAAGAAATCTTGGAGTAGGAAGTAGTTCCTTGCTTAGCATTTACAACTACTGGAACAAAATTAATTGTCTAGTGTGCTCCCTTGTTTTGTCCCATTCTTAGATGAATAGTTTTCTCCAGCCCTCCCTAGGAAGATTCACACCTCCTTCTGGAGCTGTATTCTACTTCAGGTTCTAAATTGTTAAATAAGTCTAGATCTTTGTTTTTTGTTAGTACTTTGATTTCCCTTTCTTTTCTATTCTGTGGACTTAGGAATAGATATTTTAGTAGTTATTTTAATAACCATTACTTTGCTAATGAAGGAACATTATGCTTTTGCTAAAGTAAAGAGATCCTGTTTTCAGGTAAGTGTACTCCTTAATTTAGAGCTGGTAGAGAATTTAAAGGAGCCTTATTATTACTGAGAGAGTGTAATTGATGTTATTCCCTGTTGCATTGAATAGCTATCAGTAAAACAAAAGCTTCTTTCTGTGAAAGTTGATAATACAGATACATAAGCCGGAAGAAACAGAAAACAGAATATATTGTGAAATGTTTTTATCCTCATTCTGGAAAAGGATAACTGCAGCAGCTAGAGATTAAAGATTCTGTTTTATATCGAAGTTCACAGCACAGCAACATGAGTCAAAGCATAGGCTTCTGCCTTTACTGTAAAATTAAGATTATATTTTAATTGTTCTTTCTTATTATTTAAAAAGTTTGACATTTATTTAGTTAAACATTGCTGTTCAGATGTCATTGTGCCAGGATTTTCCTAGCAGTATAAAACTGGTGGGAATCACTAACCTTGGAAAATAAAAGAATTGTTTATACCCCAGTAACAGCTTACTCCTGTTCCATGAAGGAATTAGTTTTGGTTTTTTTTCAATTTCTAGGTTTATTATTTCCATTTTAAGCATTTTGGTAGATATTAATATTTTACCCTTAGTGTAACAACACGTTGTATCTTTTTGTGTATTCAGCTGCCTATTTATTAGTTGAAATGGTCACTTGCTCTGGCAAAAAAATTGATTGTATAGTGTGACTAAAGGTTTTTTGATAGAAACTTGTTTTTGTGTGGAATCCATTATACAGTTAATTTTCCATCCTGATAAGATGCCCAGATTATATTTTTTTTACTGAAGTCTCTATGCATTACAGCCTACACTTCCACCATCTTTTGGTAGCCCAGTGAATGTAATTTTTGTCCCATTCCTAATAAAATACATGTTTTGACAGTGAAGGGTCTTAGGACTTCTCTGGTTTATTACAACCTCGACTGATTTTACCCTGTTTCAGTAACTGTTTAGTGATCAAGGGCTTATTGCCAAACCTGTTTGAGCTTAACCTCTGGAAATATCATGTATATATGGTACAGATCTGATGAACCTGCTTAGCCAATGTGTTACAAGATAGCTTTCCAAGTGTACCCTCCGACTCCCATGAACATCGTAGTGCTCCCAACAAAGGATTCAAGAAACACCATACTCCCCAAATTCCTTCCTTTTCCTCCCCCAGTCTGCTTGAGGAAGAGTGAAACTGCCAGTGTTAGGGCCCAGGAAGCACTATGACGTAAATGTAACACCAGACAAAAGGGATGTCCAATAGAAAGATATTTTGGGGAATACAAAATTCTGCAATGTGTTAGATCTTTGGAAACAATCAGCAGAGATTTATCATTTGTAAATCAGGCCTGATTGAACTGACTGTTTTGTATGACAAAATACCTGGATTTTCAGGTTATGGACCAGTGGTGGATGTGATTGTCATTGACTTTATCAAGGCTTTCAACATTGTCTTTCTCAATACTCTTATGTCTAAGTGAGATGTTACAATCTGGATAGGTGGACAAGTAAGTTGAACAAAACCAGTTTGGACGGTTGGGCTCAAAGAATAGCAGTTAGTGAACTGGAATCTACCTTGTAGGGAACGGAGAAGTTGCAAAACACAGGGGTCTATCTGGGACACATCCCATTTAATAAGTGCCAGTCACTGGGAGGAGATGATGAATTGTGCCCTCATCAAGTATGTAGATGATATCAAACTGGAGGATCAATCCAATGTATTCAGTATAGGGTCCTACACAAACTGGAGAGTATGTCCAATAAAAAAACATTTTTAATGTCAACAAGGACAAATGCAAAGTCCTGCACCTGGGAAAGAAGAACCTCTTACAGCAGGAAGGACTGGGGATTGGGGGTGATCTTGCCCAGGGAATGGTTCTGCAAAAAAGTAGCTGGGAGGCAGCAAGCTGAACAGGAACAAGTCTGCAACAAAGAAAGTCAACAGCATCCTAGCTGAATTCCCTTCTCATCACCACTGTCTAGACCACAACTGAAGTACTGCATCTAGGTTTGGTTGACCCCAATAAAAGAAAGATGTTGATAAACTGGAGCAAAATAGAGGTCCACTAAGCTGGTCAGGGCTGAAGCATTTGCCATATGAGGAGTCACTGAGGGAAGAGGCAGCTATAGGGGACATAAAACCAGCTGGTTATTACCTACAAGGAGGCCACGAAGAAGATGGAGTCAAGCTTTTCACAGCATCACGTAGCTGGAGGGAGAGACACAGTGGATGTGTATTGACACAGAAGAAGCTCCAGCTGGGAATTAGAAGCTTTTTTCTCATAAGAACAGTCAATCAGTGGAACAAGTTGCCAGAGAAGTAGTGAAGTCTTCATCCTTGGGCTGGATAAAACTCTGAGGAACCTGGACTGATCTCATTACTCACCCTGCTTGCAGGGTCTTGAATAAGAGACCCCAAGTCTCTTTCTGCTAGGACTTATCCAAAATTAGCAGCAATGCACAATATACCGTTATTTGTTGAAGAGTTATTTTCTCCTTTGATAACTTTGCATCATGTCAAATGGACCAGTTTGGCCACTCTTAATTCAGAATATCCTTCTGAAATCTGTAAAATAGCTCATGGATAAAACTGATCAAACTAATGAAATATAACATTTTAAGAGTTTTTAATGATGTTCAGTTTTATCAAAATATTTAATGTTATATTTATATTTTGATGTCTTTTCATGCTGAAAGTCTCAGGATAGACATATTGTTAATGATAAGGTCATTTCAGTTCCTTAATTAACTCATAATTAATTTTGCTTACGTAAAGCTAAATAAATGACTAAAGACAAACAAACTTTAATAGATAAGAGGATGTTGACATAATTATGCATTAATAATGTTGTTAATTATATTTTGCACATAGTAACATCCCTAGATGTTGGTCAGGATCATAGTTTATATTGTTCTAGGCAGTAAACAAACAGAATGGTTCTCATCCTGCACTGATTTGGCGTTATGGGAGATGTAGTTTCATTGAAGGACAGTGCTGGAGGTTTGAGACATAAATTCTTATACACTGCCTTCAACTCCTGTAAGGGGATGAAAAAATAGCAAAGGGTGATTTAATGGTTTAAAAGGGAATTGACATCTAACAAAAATGGCATTCTGTTTCAGTGGAGGAAGATGGTTTGATATGGATTGGTTTGTTTGTTGTTTTCCTTTTTCCAGTGAGAACTGAAAAATCAACAAATTGGGAAATAACTTAAAACAGGAGAAGTATTATAGAAAAAATAGTTTTGAAGACAGTTGTTCACTTCTGCCTTGTAACTAAATTCTGGAAGGTGGAATGGGAGAGATGAAGTTTAAGACCTGTGTTAATCCTCCACACCAAGCTCCTGATGATTGTGTGCATGAGAAGAGAGAAACACTGAAAAATAAAAAAGAAAGATATTGCAACTATAAACATGATATACAAAATCATGTGTAACTGATGTCTTCCCCTTCTGCATGGTACTAAGGGGCAAATCCTATCTATGTTGGATGCTTAAGTGCAATTTATTCTGCTAGCAGTTCGTAAAAATAAGGCATTGTGTTTTGTGCAGCCTTAAAACTCCAAGTGAATCCAGCAGCTGCCATACATTAAATGAGATGTATACTTAGCTCAAAATAAACACCGTCTCTTCCAAACAACAAATTGTTTACAGAGGCGAGAAGTCAGCAGATGAGCTCTAAGAGTGTCCATGCTTCTTACCTTCAGTATGTTTCACAACTATACTTCTCCTTCTCCTGTCCATTATAGTTTTCACCCTGTAAATGGAAAAATCTGGCAAAGAAAAATGAAAAATATGCTATGTTCAGCAAGCATTGTAAAGCACTCCATGAGGTGTAAAACTGTAAAGCTGTACTAACACAGGCAAAAAAGATGAGTTTTCTTATACAGAGATGTAAGAAAAAGTTATTACCTGTAATTAGTCTCTGAGGCTGTACTTTGACATGCACATAAATCAGCATATTCATTGGAAATAGATGCCTATTCTTATCTTGTTTATGCCCCCAACTTTTTGTTCTTGCTCTCTCACAACATATTTAATACTTAGACAACGTTATACTTGGTTACTTTTCAGAAGAGCTAGTGCTTGAGTTGGTTTATTGCATGTCTTCATAAATGCTTATGCCAGCCTAGTGTGAAGAGAAGGGAGATCAGAACAGGATGAAGACAAGGTGGAGAGAAGAGCCTCCTTTTAAAAAGTGCAGTAGAAAAATATACATGCATCAAAACTACAGACCAACAGTAAATACTTAGAAGGATGTCACAATTTAGGACCAAATAGCATGCAGATCATAGCAAAGAGCTGAATTATAGTTTTATTTCCTTAAAGGAAAATTGTTGCTGCAGATATTTCATATACTGGTCAGTAATACTGGCTACCAGAACTACTGCTCCTTCCCTTTCTTTCCTTACAGCTGTGTCCAATACCATATGGCATTGCAGTGGAAAACCAGTATGAATACCTCTCTGTTATTTTTTTATAATCAAATCAGTTCCTCTGTGTATGCTGCAAGTGAACTCACAAAAAGCTGTGTTGGCATAACCGAGGGTCCTGTACTGGGCCATAGAATGAGGAAGCACAATTTGATAGACCTAAACTCCAGCTTCTCAAAAGCAGGTTGACTACAAAAATTTATTTACTCACAGTCTGTGAATCTCTTGCTTTCTCATCAGTTGGAAGGGACAAAGAACGAATGTATGAAAAAAGTTGTATGTATGGGAAGTCTTACAACAAGTAAAAAAATATGCTTAGATGGCAGTGGTTGTTTGATGTTTTAATAGACTTATCATGTCAGCTAGATCGAAATCTCTCCAATTAGATTTTATATTATTATTAAAAAGAAAAAGAAATGTTAACAACAATCTTAGTAAAAGCCTGAAAAAGTGTAATTCTGTGCAAGTAGCTCCTTTATAAGATCAATGTTAAAATAATGCAAAAATGTGTATTTTATTTCACTTTTATCTGCTAAATTTTAAGATTAATTAAATTACTCTTGCATAAAAATGTGGAAACAATTAAAATATTGGTAGTAAATAATTTGTTGTGAGACTGTCATCTTAAACTCTCCCAGGTATAATCCAGATAAATATTCTTCCTCCTGTGGAGTATTGATCTTGGCAAAGTCAATGTATTTTGATCAACAGAAGATCCACAGCTACTCTAGAGGTTTCTTGCAAAAAGAAAGTAATTTGAGTGGAAAATTGTAATTAATATGTACTGCTCAATTTTACTTAAAGTCACAATTCTTCATCTTTGTTTTCTGTAGGATGAGGATATGTAATCAATTTCTCTATTTTTTTGTCTGGATAATCCATGTAACTAAGAAAACTAAGTAACTTCCCTATATATAGTGTTTCCTCATCACACATTAAACTTTGCTCTGTTTTTTACCATATTACTCCAAATGTGAGCTCTATGGTAACAAATAGATTCTAACTGCACTTCATGCTGACAATGAAGAAATCTGTATTTTATATTGCCAAGATGTTTTCCTAAACCTTGTGAACATATTACAGGTTAATTTACATGCCCAGGAAGTAATGTGGGTCCTAGGCTGTTGAGAGGTTAGCTAAACTAATAATTCACTATCAATTTTGATACATATTTTTTTGTCTGAAGAAATGGTGTGTATGTATGTATATAAATACCAAATTAGTGTAGGTGGTGGCAGTTAGCATATACTCTGTGTTTGTCGAGAGCTTGGTGCTGAATACCTTGCACTCTGTAAACTTGCTTGTTAGATCAGTGTTTCTATTCCTTTCCTGTATTTAATTTTGAGACTCCCCCATCCCCTTGCCTGAGCTCTGACAGCACCTAAATTGTCCCAACCTCTACTCAGTCCTGCAGAGTCAGGAGTAAGAATATGTCTGATAGACAGACATTCCCATCCTGTGGGGAAAAGAGTAAGAGAGAGAGATTACTTGACTGATCATCACTGCCACTCCCACAGCATTGCTCTGCAGCTATTATTAGCTCTGTTGGCCAGGTGTTCTGAAAAGAGTTGCTCATTCCCTTCTTCTCAGCACTTGATTTCAGCATCCTGCCTCTGGCTTTGCTTTTTTTCACCTCTTCTTATGCAGCTCAGGTTCTGAGAAGCATCCTTGTTTTCATAGCCTTCTGGCAGGCTACCAGGAGCAAAGCACATCTGATATCACTGTCGTACTACTTCTCAGAGGAAAGCTCTTCTCTCTTTGCCCATAATGTGTCCTCGGGAGAAAGACATCCTCAGGCAGGAGATATCTGACTGCACATTAACTTCCCTAGAGATGAGCTTCTAAACTCACTTGAGAATTGATAACAGCCACAGGAAGCATTTTACCCTGATGTTTGAGATGTTACATGACCCAAGGGGGTGCACACAGTAGTGCTGCTGCACCCATTCTATAAATGCTCTACAGAGATTGTGTAGGTGGTGCTGAGTACCACAGCAGTGGGTGTGGATGACATGACTAACTAGAAGTGTTGTCTGGCTTTCAGTAACATGTTGGGAAGTATGCTTGAACCACAATCATCCTCAGGAGTTTATCATAGTTATTTTCCCACAGCATTGGAATTAATGGAATTAGTCAGAATAAGTGATGAGTGTATTATGTACCTATGAAGTTTCCCAGCTCATTTATTCTGATTTGCTCATGAATTAATAATTTTTTAAAGGCAGAAGACATGGTTAAGTCACTTAGTTTGATCTCTTATGTGTCATCTACCACAGAGATTTCTTCTCATACTGTTTTGCTGACACCATAACATGTTAACACTTGGAAGAATAACTTCTGGAAAGGATCTTGTAATCAGTTTCCAGGAACCGAAAAAGGAGAACTCAATTACTTCTCTTACTCTTTCTACTGGATCAAAATCCTTTACCAATATGATATTTATTTTCTGGAAAATTGCTTATTTGCTGAAATAAAACCGAATAAACAAACTAAGCTACATGGTTGTTTACTTGTAATACATTTTTTCTTTTTTTATGGCTTTTTTATACCTTTCCTATTTTCCCAACTTTGTTAAAATACAGTGAACAGAACTGTAATATTAGCTTCAATAATGATTGGCATTTCTTCTGAATATGAAACATTATCTCCTTTCCTTTTTCTTGTATTCCTATTCAAAGATTCAATTAGTTTTTGGCTTCTGCAAGACAGTGGATCATATTAGTTCACTTATTCACTGTAATGTATAAATCATCTCAAAGTCAGTAACCTTTTTAATAACTGATTTTAGTCATTTTTTGTATAATCCTGAGCTTTTTGCATTAAAGAAAATAACGGGACCTACCCTACAAAGGGATTCACTCTGTGTGACAGCTCTGTCATTGGCACTTGCCACTCCTAATTACTCAGGCATACTTAGACCTCATTATGGAATGTGTTAAAGAGATTTTTCCAGCTATCCTCAAATGACTTACTTCAAAATCAGAAGCTAAATAGCCACTGTCAAACCGACCCTATGCTGAAGTTAATAATCTCTGCTGAGATGCCAGACAATTACTTTAAGAAAAATATAGGAGAATGCAGATATGCTTCTTCTAGGTTAGAGCTGGTAATTCCTGATTGCATTTCATTCTTCTGTGCAGGTATATCTTTAACGTCCAATGAAAATTCTTAAATAAGTTTGTATTTCATTCTAGAGCATGCGTCACTGGCCTTACAACCATCCAATTGGAAATTTATGTAGGAAAATAATATTTTTACAATAATTCTCCACTGACAAAATATGTATTTTCTGAGATACGCTAGTTAGTTCATTCCTAATCTATATATTTTTAAAATATTTGTGCCTTTTAAACTGGCAATGGTAGAATTCACTAATCCTCGAATTCATTCCCTATGAAATACTGTTGACTGAAACAGTTTAAGTTAGTTTTAAATCATATGGGGATAGATTTCACTAATATAATCCCTGTTTTAAAGGTAGAAAACCTTGCAAGTAACATGAAAAATTATTAATGAGATATTGTCAAATTGTTTGAAAAAACACCTTTGAAGCAAAAATTGCTTAGCTGTTTTACAAATAAATAGAAGTGAATATATTAGCGCACATTCCTGTGCATTATCTATTATATATTAGTGCATATATTGCTGTGCACTAAATCTCAGTATGACCTTGAAATTTGCTGGAATTAATAGAGAAAGGGAAAGAGAAAAGAAGAATATTGAGAGAACAACCCTTTTGTGCTTGTTTTTATAAGAACAGCACTAAAATCTTATGAATAGGTATAAAATCCTGTAGTTTTAAAGTCTATTTTATGTCTTCATAAATGAAGTGGTAATTTTACTATAAAGGAATATTTACATTTTAATTGTGCCTCATAAAAGCAAGATCTAGAACAATTTCCCTCAACAAATGTGGCTAAATATTTTTTTAAATGTCCTGAAATGCATCCGGATCATTATACTTTTGCCATTGTTTTGTTTATTTTTTTATTTAATAGGTAGAATATAACTCAAGAAGGAAGAATGAGAAGGAAATTATCAAGTTTTATGAAAATAATAGAGAGTTTTTATTCTAGAAACACTAAAATGTATTATAGTGTTTTATAAATGTGCAGACAACTGGATCAGATGAACTGCTCTTTCTAGAGTAAATCAAGATTAGGAAAGAACTGCCTCCAGCTTCTTGTTGCCTCCTCACTAGAAAATATTGCTCATTGCAGTCTGACATCAGGATTTCTTAATCTCCTGTTTTATGTCTCAGCAGGTTTATAAGCTTGAACAAAGAATCACTCTGAGAATGGCTGATTAACTCCTGATTTTGAAGCAAGTCATTCACTGCTTGCTGATGAATCTCTGCACCACATTCTGCTATCCAGCATAAGTATACTCCAAGGCTGAACAGTGGCAGATGTTGATGAGGGTGGAATAGCTGTATAAAGTGATGTACTTCTCATTAGTTTATATATCTTCTCTCAGTACAGTATTTTGAGAGAACCAAGGTGCAACCGCGTACACAGACATGCTAGAGATTTCAGGAGATGGGAACATTAGATTGTGACAGAGAGTAAACAATAAGCAGCTGGGGCAAAAATACCTTAACTGAGATCACTTATAATGAGAACAGTATGTCCTTAAGCACTGTCTAAATCATTTTCCATTTCTTTCTACACTCATACTGCTGTAGCTAAGCTAACACACTGATAATCTGGTAGCAGTTACTTCAGTAAAAATCCCGGTTTATTATGCCAGATTCAGAGATACGTATGACTATTAGCAGTATAAGTACAGATATATTGAGGCAATTAAATATAAATTAGGGCATTTATGGAGATAAGTTGTTTAAGATACGGTATCTCTAGCAAATATAGCTGTACTATAACTGTAGATAGAATATATATTGACAGAAATGCTGGTAAACTGTATACATATCTACCTAAGGTAGCCAGGAGATTAGAGTAGCTGAGGAAAGAACCTACTAAGGTTAAATTAACCTTTGGGCAAAAAATCTGCAGAAGTCTGTGCATCTCTAAAGCTCTGATTAAAGCTGTGAAATGAGGCTGTAATAGAGCATGTTGAAAGTTTTGTTAGTTTCCTCTGAAATTCACTCATTTGAAACTATTTTATTCATGTGTTTGTGAAGTACAAGAATAAGTTTCTGCACTAATACAAAAATCAGTTGCAGGGTATTTGATGGACTGCTTCTCTGCAGTACACCACCAGATGACAACTAAGATATTTCAAGCTATTGCCAAAACACCTAAACATGAAGCAAGAACATATAAAGAGAAGTAGAGACTATAAGAGAAGACAATTCAAGCACTTCTTTACTCAGCATTGGTAAGGCATCAGGTGGAATTCTTAAACATTTCTGGGCCTTGTGCATCTGCAAACCTATGTAACATAGCTATAGGAAAGTGATCACACAGAAAGTATTCAGGATTAGAAATCTCACAAATGAATTGTAAATTTTAGTCTTGAGAAGATTGAGAAAGGTTGGCCAAAAACTTGGGAAAAGGGCCAAGAAGTTGAGAATATTCTATTTTCCACATCTGCTCTCTGCTCTGGAAGATCAAGGAAGAATGATCAACTCTGTAGCAATAAGGATTCTGATGAGACACTGAGAAAAACGCTCTAACAGTAAGTTTGGTGAAGCACTGAGACCTGAAGTATCTGTGCAATTGTCATACTGATGAGGTTGAAGAATAGATCAGACAAGTGTCTGCCCAGCATTACAGATGTACAGCTGCTTCTGCCTCAGACTGTAGGGGTGGACTGGATAACTGTGGAAGGGAGGTGCTTGAGTCACAAACCCTAGAGGTATTCAAAAGATGGGTAGATGAAGTGCTTAGGGATATGATTTGACAGTGAGCAGGAACAGTTGAACTTGATGATCTCAAAGGTCTTTTCCAACCAAGCAATTCTATGATTCTGTGATTCAAACCCCTATGCACCGAGTGGAAATGGAGCGTGGCAAGGCTGGGCCAATTCCATAATCACTTTTTTAGTGATGAAAGAAGGAAACTTTCCTCTGCTTTGTCTTGGTGAAGCATTTTTTGTCAAAACCACCATTTCTTTTTCGTGCTGCACTTCTAGAATGTGGAAACTTGGCACAGAATCATGCCTTTCTTCTCCTTAGCCAAAACTCAGTACATACGTGCCAGGAAAGGTTAGCACTTTTATCTCTTTTTTGTTGTTGATTAGTGGATACCTTTCATCCTAACAGCAAAGACTAGCCCTGGTCTGATGCTAAGCTGCTTGCCACTCTATTCCTTTCTATGAGGCTCTTACCAACAGTATAACTTAAATAATCTCAGAATCATTTTCTAAAGCAGCAGCCTGAAGTGGATCGTGCCTAACATACTGTTGCATAGTTAATGAAACAGGCGTTCACCGCTTGGGATTGTAAGTATCTTCTTAGGCTGCATGAAGCAATTTGTGCCTTTTGACACTATGGCCCAGACTAAATAGTTTGGGAAATAGTGACAAAAGATTTTTTTCAGTGCAATTTTATGAGTCTACTCATAAAATAACTTGAGAAATGTTTGTACTCTCTAGTTCTTTTCAGATTAATATTGATTTTAAATGTATCTTCTTCATCAGTTCAGAAAAAAAAGTCCTGTATTTAGGAGCAGAAAAGAAAAAAGTAATGTTAATCTATACTTTTCTTTAATGCTCTGTGTCTCTTTTTTAAGTTATCAGGCCTTTCAAAGTATAACAATTTCCCAGTGGTTTAGTTGAATACAGTTGATGTTTCCCTTTCACTCTTATGTCTTTGCATCATTTATTCCCTTAATGTTTCACAAAAATTTTACCTGTCTGCAGTTTCATATGAATTCAGTTTATAATAATTTCATGTCAAATGGATGACCTTAGAACTTAAGTAATAGATTTATTCTTCGAAATGCATTATTACGAGATGATACCAAATGGGATGAAAGAGAAAACTCTGTATTAAAGTCATATTAAGTATTTAAAAGGCTGACCAAAAAAATGGTAGTTACATGGCTTACTGTGTTTTACAAGCCACTTGTGCCTTGCCTATCACGTACACAGTTTAAACCAGCCTTTTTCTTTTTCTGTGGAGTCATAATAATTTCAGCAAGTGTCAATGACTTCCTCTACCATTTTTATCTAAGGGTAGAGAAACCTATCATTCTGTAAAAGTAAATGGAAATTTTACTTCAACTGATATTAAAGTGACACACGGTAGAATTTGTTTCTCAGATAGGTGAAATTATGATCAATCAGTCTTACATTACTTAGAAATTTTCCCTTAAGGAAATTCTGAGGTTAGGGAGAGCCTGGGCAATATGAAAGACAGATATGTTTAAAAAACTAAGACTTGTTCCCAGATACCAGATCCAATATAGTAAGCTGCAAGTTGGTTTAAGAGTGCACAACACAGATGTGATCTTGATCAGTGCATTATTTATCTGTGCGGAAGTGTTCAATTAAATGTACATAAAGATGTGCTCTGAAATGTATACGCATCATGAAAGTTTGTCCAATGGCATCTGTATTTTGCATACACTATGGGAAAACTCCAGTGTCTCATTTGATTCTGATGTTATGTGACTTAAATATTCAGAAGGTTCTTATTTATTACAGTTTATTCTGTTAAGATTGTGCTCATAGCTCAGATAAGCACAGTGACATTTAAAAGAGGATTGACAGTGGTTTGGCACCTGCATTACTGGCAGCAGCTTGTCACTCTGATCGCTCTTTTCTCATCAAGTATTCACATTGTTGAACTCCTGCTTCTGCTTAGCTTCCCCAATGAGCTACTTGACATACAAGTTTGTGAAAGGGCAATTCAGAGATGAACCCAAATATGAAACGTCTATGTAGAATGTTCTATGAATTAGGCATTCCAGGGAGATTTTAGGTATAACTTAATTAGCTCCAGGTATTTGCAATGTGAGCTATCTGTTCTGTTGCTTTTTCTTTCACTCACATTATTCACTGGGGAAACACGGATGAATTTGTTTCCTTGCTTTGCTTGTTCTTCTAATGTATGATGGGATTCTTACCCACATAACTAGTTTTATACATACTGTAAGAATATAGATGTTTAATAAAAAACTAAATAGGAGATAATGACTGTGGGATATGAGAAAGATTTTAAGTAGACAGACTGTCAGAGAGAAGACAGACTTATTCTGGTATAACGTCCCATCATATTTAATTTTTATCGCTTGTCCCAAGCTAAGTGCTCCCTTGCCCTGAAGAAGGCTTGAAGCCCGGAAGAAGGCTTTAAGCCCTGAAGAAGGCTTGTAGGACTGTTAAACTTGTCATATTTGGTCACACCTACAGCCTATCTACTTCAGTGTCCAAAGCTGACAGTAGGTCCAGTATTCTACAATAGAGGAAAATCTTTAGAGAATGAAACTAATTTTAATTACAGCCCTGGATATGTGTATATGAAGTAAAGACTGAGTGGTTTGTAATGTGTGATTCTGTGAGTCTATGTAATACTACAAACAAGCTGTTTGGCATAGATTGGCTCAGAGGAAGGATGGAATTACTGCTTAATTTGTGCTCTAGGTTTATGAAGGAGAAATGGTTGGTGAGATAGCAGCTGTGAAGGCTTACATTGAAATGCCAACTAAATAGTAGTCAGCTTTGCTACGGTCTTGCGAAAAAGAATTTATCTTCTGGCAAATATTGACAAGAGACCTGATAAAACTAAAACTAGTAAAATGTCACCTGACACACTGTGTCCAGTTTCTTTTACCATGCTTTGGCGTCTGAGTAACAGACAATCTGAAAGACATAAACAAAAAATAAAATCACTAGTAAAAATATGACCTGTCAAGAAATCTTGAAGCAATTGTAGTTTAATCCAGGCAAGAGAAAACAGGTGAATGAAAGAAACTATATTATTCCAATGCAAAAATACAGTTATTAAAACAATTATGAATAACTGTTTTTCATGATCACCAGAGACACAAACCCTCTATTTTTATTAGTAATCAGTCTGCCCCTGTCTGTGATTTGAATGATTTCTTGAAATTTCTGTGAGCCCTAATTTTGTGTATCACTTTACTGGGGGCATAGGTGTTGGAGGCTGGGGAGATGAGGGTATGAGTTTGTAAGTACTTGATTAATCATAGAAATTTGTGCTTCTTGCAAGATACTCATGATGTTTTTATCTGTTAGTGCTGCCATTGAACCATGAAGAAAAAATATCCCTGTACATGTATTGGGTTTCTAAGTCCACTGGAAGATTACTCATAACTAAAACCAAAGACTATTACCATGACTTTATCTTAGAAATTGAACAACTTTAAGTAATGTTTATTTCATTAAGTTTACCATGAGAAGAGTGACCAATCCTTTGTACTTCGAGCAGAAATTATTTCGGAGAAGATTTTTGTGTGTGATACAAATATTTCATGCAACTTTTCTAGGTTAATGAATATATTGACGGCAGGAACAGATGAATTAGGGTAATCGAAAGAGAAGCTATGTCTGTGTTTATGGACAAATAGGCCTCTCTGTCTGAGTTTATGAATTCATACTTCAAAAACTAGGTAGCAAAAAAAGACCAGTGATCAACAGGGCTACAGACTGAGTGGGACAGAATTAACTGTGAGAGAAGTAACCAAATAGTCAGGCTCTGATTTGAATACCTGAAGCAAAAAGGCTTTGAGACTGTGGGTGGAGAGATATGGCATTAGAGGAAAAGATGTCTGGAAGACCTTCAGGAAGAAGTGAAGCAGCACAAGGATGAGAGAAGATGTGCGTAAGACGTAATGCATAAGGTGATAAATGAGCTTGGACTCCCAAAGAAACACCCACCACTGTCTTGGTGTCTCAACCTATGGCCCTGGTGAGAACACATGTAGGACTGCCTTATTGTTCTGTCTTTCAAAGCCCAACATTTAGGTATACAGATAACTATGAATAAGCACTTTCACACATATTTTAAATATACTACCTGACTTTCAAAGATGCTGATAAAGTGCAGGGTTCTTTTGAAACCAGCTTGATGCTTAAAATCAGAAAGTAATCTAGCAAATATTTTTAGCACTTTATTATTTGTTTTAGGTGTGTAAGTGGACTTTAAAATAGAAATGCTCTTGAACTAAGCTTCTGTTCCTAATGAATGCCACAGGTATATTTGCGTTTATTTTAATGCAAGTGCTGAATGTCTGAAGCTAGGACACTGTGTCTATGTTTTCTTGAAACTGAAGCATCTTAGGTGACATTATTTCCAAGCACAATGATGTTGAAATGACATGGATGGTTTCTTTCACTGTTTTCTTCCAGGATCATATCAAGTCTTCTCAGTGTTACAAACAAACCCAATTTTTCTAATGCTATAGCACAGAGGAACAAACTGATGCTGTGCTGTCAGTCCCACCACAGGTAATGAAATTTAAGAGTGTTTGGATAAGGAACAGAAGATGACTTTAGGGACACAAGCTTGTTGCAGATATTGCTATAAGGAGAACAGGGATAGTGCCTTTTCCTGCAGATCACAGACCACCACATCCCACAGGAGCTGCCAGCCCATGCTCTCTGGCTTCTTTTTCTTTTTTTGACTACAGCAGTGGCAGTTGGCAAAAAATGGCAATGAAATAATTTTATTACTTTTCCCAACTTTGTATTTAATCACATAACTGTGACTGTAGGTCTAAGCCTAGACTCAGTTTTGTCTCCTGATTGGCCGTTACTATGTGAGAGTCAGAAATGCATCTCTACTCTAGATAAACAAGAAGCTTTCAAGTAGTCTAGACTAAATTTCCATAAAGTCAGCCTACCACACTCTTCTTGAGGCACAGACATCTGAGATTCATCCAAGGACTGGATATTTTTATACAGAGTTCAGTGAAGAAACTTATAGGCAACAGAATACTTAGCCTCCAAAATGCACAGGACATGTTTAATAAAGTTTGTATTGGAAAATCTCACTCCATTGAAACTTCTTTTTATAGTTCTCTGTTTTATTTAGAAATATTAAAAATTCAGTGATAGAGGTACGTTTTAGAATAGATTTAATCTGAGGCATTATGTCAGAGAAATGGTACAATTTAAGTTACTTCATGTGTATTCTGTTTACTACTTTTTTTGTGTCCTTAGGTCTACCTATATGCTCCAAATTACTGGAGTGTGCATTTCTGTAGGTTAGGCAGCAGTACTGAAACCGGGAAAACTGAATTCTACGGACATGCACAAACTGTGTTACTGTAGGCATACAGTTATATAAAAAAATCACCAGTTTTCATTGGAATACTTCAAAGCACTTCGCAATGATAGTTGTTTCCATGTTCAATTTTTCTGTTTCCTGTGGTGCCAGTGCAGCCTCCACTTTAAAAGGTGGGGACTTAGCTGAATGATAAACATTGTGATCATAACTTCAAAGACAAATTTTCCTGAACTAGGACTGGAATCATTTTTCTCTCTGTTTAGAGAAAGCTGAATGGTTAAATGGAAAAGAATGTTCAAAGACTGTCAGTCTGGCTTTTAGGACTATTTTCTTGTGAAAAATGAAACTTATTACAGATAACAGCCCATTTGTTTTTCTATCAGTGATAGTTTTTGTTTTCGCAGCGGGATGAGACAGCTCACTCTCATTTCATAAATACTTTAGAAGGAAATTTAAACTCTACAACAGATAATTTTGGAAAGAACTAGCTTACAAAGAGTCTTGCAACATTCTCTATGTTCTTAAATAACTCTAAGCTGATCTATTTTCTTCTGTACTTGTTTAGACCTTTCATTTCTGAAGGCAGTTTTTATTGTGTTTTTTACCCCTCATGGGAATGAAGTGATTTCCACTTTCTAAGTAACTATCCTCCACTAACAGAACTCTTCACCCTAAATTTGTCATGTCTATGAGAATAAATCAGATTCCTCTGGAGAATTTTTCCAGTTTTCTTACTATCAGTTTCAAAACTGCTGAGTTTAGCCTGTCATACTTGTTTTGAGTCTCTGAGGAGAGACTCATTTGAGGCATTTCCTTTCTTTGCAATTTTCCATTACAGAAATCTGGCAGAATCCAGCAATATAACTTGGCACTTTCATGATTTGGTGTTTAAGTCACAGAAATAGTTTAATTCAAACTTTTGAGTGCTTCATTTGTCAAGGGTACCCTGCAGAACATTCTGGACATAACAGCTGTATTGTAGATTCTACATATCTTTCTTGAACAATTACATTCAATCAAAGATATTAGAGGACCATATTCCTTTCAGTATAATTGCAATGCAAAATAGCATCTCACAAAATTGATCTTTATGTAAGACTGTCCTGGAGTGAATACAGCTGCAAGGTACTTTGCAGCTCCAGCTTAGAAGCTCTAAAATTCCTTGATTTCATCAGTGTAGGAACATCTATCATCTGCCTCCTTACAGCTGCTTCCACGTATGCAGACTACTCATAGAGCAGTCTGACTTGCAGAGTACTCCAAAAAGTGGTGATCAATATTCAACCCACTTAGTAGGAGATGGCTGCCTGTCCTTAGGGAGGCAGGGCTGAGAGGGAGAAAAGCAATTTCCTGAAGTGCTCACTGTATGTCACTTATAATTATTAATGATTGTGTCAGGGTTTCATTGAAGCAATCTCAGGAGCAATCTCATTAGATCAATCTGTGAAACATCAGAGAGATGATTTCAAAGATACAGATTTTTAGGTTTTCCAACTTCAAAAATATGTTGCAACCTGTTTTCTGACTATTACATGCTGAAGTTTTCTTTCTCGTATAACATATACTAGGAAATGGTGTCAGGGCCCTGAGTGCACCTACAAACTTTGTAAACCCCTCCTCTGAGGACTTTAACTGCCTGTACTCAATATGCACAGTAACTGATATCATCTTGTTGGAGTGAAAAGGTGGAAGATACAGAGATGTTTACTGTCACTGGGCTATTACTTGATTCCAGGTTCTGCCACTGATCTACTCTGCTCTTGTTTGAGTATGTGGAAACAATTCCATGTTGGAGGGGAGAGTTCTCTCCCTGCCTGGTTGTAGCCTTCACCCTTCCTTGGGGAGCAGTTCACTCTGACATCAGTTTATTCTTTTATTTTTATCGTTATAATTCCACTAAGACCAACAGAGATACTCAGGGTGTCATTAGTAGTTCAGGGTAACTCAAGTTTGAATCTGGACATGCTTGTCCATCCATAGTAATATAAATTGATCACTGTTCCAGAAGACCGGATAGCACATAGTGAAATAAAAGTAAAATGACTATTGGCTTGGGTCAGTCTGAGCTCTCCTTTGTGGAGTAAGTGCAAACAGCAGTTACTTTTTTCTTGAAAAGTAGTTGATTGCCAAAAACCCTGCATTTCAGTCTTGTTATACGCCCATCTGACTTTAAAGAATGGCGCGAAACTACTAATATATAGTCAATTATGTCTTCATTTCTATTTTAGTTTAACTTTTTCTGGTATTCAGTAAAACATGAAAGCAGCATTAACTTCAATGATATGCAAATAGTAAGTGGTCCTTCCTACTTGGTATTCCTGATGAATAGGATATTATACTAACAACTTTCATTATTCTATTCATTTGTTACTGAAGAATAATTAGAAGTGAATAACTGTTAAAGGTTTTTTCTTTTGCAAAAATGAGGCTTTCATCTTTTTTTGCCACATTTATTTTCAACAGTAAGTATCTGCCTGTGTAGCTTTTTCTTGCACGAATGTCTCTTCTCCACCATTACTGACACTGGAGTTTGAATATTAAAAAATTAAGAAAACACTAAGAAAAGTCTTTCCAAATTCTTTCTGTTCATTGTTAAGTGCCTTTGTTACACATTACCATATTCTGTAACTGAGATCTGGAGGTAGGTAGAAGAAACAGGAAAAAACCTTTGCTGGACCTGTAGATCATAACTTTTCATCCATTTTGGGCTCTGTGACCTGCAGCTTGGTGAGTAGCAACTGATGTCAACTACATAATACATTTTTCCATAGGTTATATAATATATTTATATGATCAGGATGTATCAGGAATATTACGAAGAATATTGGAAGGATTGTATGGAACTTATAAGCATGTTTTACAAGAAAGATTTTGCCAACTAGAAGTTAAGGCATTCACCACAAAAAAAATGTCAAAGCTCTTTTCAGGTGAAAATATTCTGTTTGATATTTTGTGTCTATAGATCTAGTTTTATACTAGAGAGACATACAGCAGTTAGCAGATTCATACAGAAATAGCACGGTGTCCGTCAAAGAGGAGTAGGCTGTTCTAGAGTAGAATGTGACAGCTATTTACCATGGAAAATAATTTTGCAGATCTCTGTAGGAATGGGATCAGGCGAGAATCCTGCATGCAAGGGAACACAGAGAGAAACCATAAGGAGGTAAAATATTAACTGATGTAATGTTATTTAAGATGTGAAATGTTAGATACAAATTTTTAACTTTGTCTCTTTGTCAAATATCTCCTGTCTGTAATAAAAGCTGGTTACCTGAATGCAGCATCTTCAAGAACACCATACCCTGAAACATAGTTTTAAGACTTAACTAATGTAGAAATCAATTCAGTGAACCAATTTCTGATGCAAGTGCAGTCAATGTTCACTCATATATCCTATCCAAGTACTGATCAGGCCAATCTGTGCATATGCTTGGAGAAGTCTTTGTGGGGGCACAGTGGTTTTCCTACACAGAGAAATTACAAAGACTCTTCAAACTGTGAGCAGCAGGTCTTGTCCTCGTAAGAAATTGCTCTGACTTAGATAAAGGGATTATTATTAGAGGATTTAATTATATTCCTCTGTGAACAATTTTAATTTAGATATAGTTTATTTCAAATTTTGCACTGGTGAAAGGAAGCATTCCAACAGGATAATCTTCATTATACATTGGTGGAAGTAGAGAGTGTTGACAGTAGGGTAGCGGATTGCTGCTATGAAAAGGAGACAGACAGACTTTTAACAATCTGTGAGATATGATTGCATCAGATAAAACGAAAAACACATTTTCAATGTAAAGTTAGCAGCATGCAGGATGCAAGAGATACTTTTGACCTGATGACAAGGCAGAAAGTAGCAAATTACTCAGATTGCTGCTTCTCAGCTACATGAAGACAATGCTGACAAGTGCTTTACACTGCTACTTAATTTCTTAATTGCAATGGATGTATATGTTATAGCTATCACTGATTCAAATAAAAAGTAATTTTATCCACATTTTTCAGCCCTTTTTTTCTTTCTGTTGAGAGAAATAATACTGACATTAAGATAAACGGGGCTGTAAATAGTATTATATCTGCACTCCTATGATAATGCAGTCCCAAAACAGCAGTTACCAAACATAGCTGCTACTGTTGTACAGGATAAGCATGTCCTTCATGGGCTTTTGCAGTTCAAACTTCAAAAGCTGAATAACATTTCTAGCATGTTGCCATATTTTACTTTACTTTAAATAACAATGTGCATGTTGATCCATGTTGTGCAAGTTTTAGTTATTTCTTTGGAAAACATGTTTCTCTAGGAATCTCTGGCAAGCCTTCACCTACACAAAACTTTTCCTTTGTGGTTGAGGATGGTAGAAAATGGGAACGTTTGGCGATCTAGGTAGAATAGTTTTGAGACCTATGGTAGATGAGAATGGGGAAGGAATAGGAAAGCAACAGCTTTTCTTAAAATACATCATTATATTCCTCTGCTAGGCGGAATTTGCTTGTTCTTTATTCCATCTGCAAAGGATCTGTGCCACATGGGGGAAAGGTCTGGAGTTGACTGAACTGGAACCATTCCAATAGTTAGAAACATTTCTTGATAAAGTAAATGGAAATAAAAATAGATTTACACAAGGAGTACAAATATCTCAGATGATCCTGACCATTAAATTACACAAGATGTATCACATGAACCCTTGTTCTTGTGGGGGATTTCAATCTTACAGATGTCTGCTGGAAGTATAATGCAGCAGAAAGGAAGCAGTCTGGGAGGTTAATCAAGTGTATGAAAGATAACTTCCTGACACAACTGGTGAGTGAACCGACTAGGGAAGGTGACCTGCTGCGTCTACTGTTTGTGAACAGAGAAGGCCTTGTGGGAGAGGTGACTGCTGGAGGACACCTGGGGGCTCAGTGATCACAAGATGATTGAATTTTCAGTTCTTGGAGGAGTAAGGAGGGGGATCAGCAGAACTGCCACCTTGGACTTCCGGAGGACAGACTTTGAACTGTTTAAAAGGCTGTTTGACAAAGTTCATTGGGAAGCAGTTCTAAATGACAAAGGAGCCCGGGAGGGCTGGATGCTCCTCAAGAAGGAAATCCTGGCTGCACAAGAGCAGGCCATCTCCAAGTGCTGTAAAATGAGTTGGCAGGAAAGAAAACCATATTGGCTGAGTAGAGAGCTTTGCATTGGTCTCAGGCAGAAGAGGAAAGTTTATGAACTTTGGAAGAGGGGGCAGGCATCCCAGGTTGACTACAAGGGTGAGGCGAGATCATGTAGACAGAAAATTAGAAGAGCTAAAGCCTAACTGGAACTTCATCTGACCAGTTGGTGAAAGACAATAAAAAATGTTTCTTCAAATATATTAACAACAACAACAGGAGGATCAAGGAGAATCTCCCTCCTTTACTCGATGCAGGAGGTACAGTAGTGATGAGGGATGAGTACAAGGTAAAGGTACTTAATGCCTTAGTTGCCTTGGTCCTTAATAGTAGAGTGAGATGTTCTCAGGATATTCAGCCTCCTAAGCCAGAAGACGGTGAGAATGAAGCCCCAACAATACAGGAGGATATGTTTAGAGACCTGCTTGGCCAATTAGACATACACAAGCCTATGGGGTCAGATGGGATCCACCCAAGGGTATTAAGGGGGCTGGTAGAGGTCCTTTCCAAACCCCTTTCCCTCATCTACCAGTAGTCCTGGCTGAGTGAGGAAGTGCAACTTGACTGGAAACTGGCAACTGTTACACCCATTTACAAGAAGAGTTGGAGGGAGGAGCCAGGGAACTACAGGTCTGCCAGTCTGACCTCAGTACTGGGGAAGGTCATGGAGCAGATCATCTTGAGTGCTATCACACAGTGCAGGACAATCAGGTGATCAGACCCAGTAAATGTGGGTTTATGAAAGGTAGGTCCTGCAAGACCAATCTGATCTCCTTCTGTGATAAGGTTACCCGTTTAGTCGACGAGGGAAAGGATGTAGTGTACTTGGATTTCACTAAAGCCTTTTACACCATTCTCACAGCATTCCGCTTAAGAAACTGGCTGCCATTGGCCTCGAAAGGCACACCCTCTGCTGGGTAAAAAAAATGGTTGGATGACCAGGCCCAAAGAGTGGTGGTAAATGGAATTAAATCCAGTTGGAGGGAGGTTACAAGTGGTTTTCCCCAAGGTTCAGTGCTGTGTCCATTTCTGTTCAATATCTTTATCAATGATCTGGACGAAGAGATCGAGTGCACCCTTAGCAAATTTGCAGATGACACTAAGCTGGGTGGCAGTGTTGATCTGCTTGAAGGAAGGGAGACTATGCAGAGGAATCTGGACAGGCTGGATCGATGGGCTGAGACCAACGGGATGAGGTTCAAGAAGGGCAAGTGCCAGGCCCTGCACTTGGGAAACAACAACCCCATGCAGAGTTACAGGTTTGGGGAAGACCGTCTGGAGAGTTGCCTGGAGGAGAAGGAGCTGAGGGTGCTGGTTGACAGCTGGCTGAATATGAGCCAGCAGTGTGCCCAGGTGGCCAAGAAGGTCAATGGCATCTTGGCCTGTATCAGACACAGCGTGGCCAGCAGGACCAGAGAAGTGATTGTGCCCCTGTACTCGGCACTGATGAGGCCACACCTTGAGTACTGTGTTCAGTTTTGGGCCCTTCATTGCAAGAAGGACGTGTGTCCAGAGAAGAGCAATGAGGCTGGTGAAGGGGCTGGAGAACAAGTCCTACAAGGAGCAGCTGAGGGAACTGGGGTTGTTTAGCTTGGGGAAGAGAAGGCTGAGGGGAGACCTCTTCACTGTCTACAGCTAGGAGGTTGTAGTGAGGTGGGTGCTGGTCTTTTCTCGCAAGTGATAGTTGATGGGATGAGAGGGAGGTTTAGATTAGACAACAGGAAAATTTCTTCACTAAAAGGGTGGTCAGGCATTGGAACAGCTGCCCAGGGAGGTGGTTGATTTGCCATCCCTGGAAGTGTTTAAAAAGTGGGTAGATGAGTTTCTTAGGGACATGGTTTAGTTAGGGGACAGGTAAGGTTGGACTTGATGATCTCAGAGGTCTTTTCTAACCAGATGATTCAATGATTGAATAGTCTAGTGTCACAAAATGGATCCCTCCAGTAACTAAACTTTTGTTTTCAGACTTTCCCAGCAACTGGTCCCAGGAGCCCTGGCCTCCCTTGCTTCCTGCTCAGTCACAACAAAGAAATGAGTCTCTCAGTTGGTACCCCTGGCTCCATGGTCTCACCGAGAACTGCCTGAACCATTCTGGCTGAACCATAGACCCCATCATCTCTGCAGCACTAAGGTTCGATACTTGACTCTCTACTCTTATCCTACTTGCAGGGTAGTCCTGCCTTTATTTGAAAAATTTTTGTCATGTTCAACTTCCCTGCACATAACTAAGACATGATTTTACTGTTTATTTATATAGTAAGACTAAACTTCAACAAAAATCTTCCACAGAATAACATGAATTCAGATGGAGGATTTGCAAATGCTATCTCTTACCTCACTGGCTAACAAACTGGACTTTTTCTCCAGCTGTAAATATCTACAACCAAAAACTGTCTAAAAATCCTCCTCTGAATAAAGCTTCTTTTCAGACAAACTTGTGTTCTGGAATTTTTATGGTACCCCTCAAGGCAAATTAGACACACATTTGTGCTTAAATATAAGAAATATTTAATGATCAATGCATCAGGTGGAGTTCTACCACAATATACAGTTCTACACAGAATCCGCAAAGACGTAGATTCCATTTATACACTTGCAGCAGCACCAGTCCCAAGAGCAGTTACATGGGGCACTTCAGCCTGGCCGTGGATCCATCCCTCACCTCAGCTCTGTTGCCCAAATGTGGCCCGTGAGATCCCGTTCCAGGATGGATACAAGACAATACTGTGGTTGTTTCTTAACTCATTGCAAGGGAAACTTCATTCCATTGCAACAGTCTGTTCTGTGTCTGGCATTCCAGCTTCCAGTCAGTTTAACATTGTCTTGTATTGGGCTTTCTTGCCCTTTGTATCAGGTCTTTCTTGGTCAGAAATTACTACGGCTGAGCAGTTACAGTCAGAATTTCCCCTTCATTTGTCTTTTCCCTTTATCGTTGCAGGAAGTCTAGATATATTCTTTCCACTAGATAAATCTGAAACTTGGTGAATATTCATCCATTTGAATGGTGAATATCACATCCTTGTCATTTGCTCACCAGTTTGAGAGATCAAAGTCCCACAGTATTAAGAAAAATATTAATGTTATGTCCATAAATATCTACAAAGCTAAAGATTTTTACAAGAAAGAATGAATAAAAGAATTCCTGGTGCTCATGAATAAAATTGTTCTAAGTTTTGAAATATTTCTCAAGACCCATGTAGAGGGCAAAAATGTCAACGTATCTTTGCCTATCTATCTGCTGCAAATCTTGTGACTGTGAAAGAATTTCTTACAAAAAGAAGGAATATTAGATTTTAAGTCACTTTTTTTTAAATGAAACTACTTTTGTGCTATAAGATATTGTCAATAGCCATATCTTCTGATGGCCTGTGCGTCATATCATTTTCCGAAATAACTCTGATCATTATGAATTTTTAATTAAGTTTTTTTGATTGCTCATGTGTTTATGGGAATTAATCTTGTGGAAATGTGAGGATCTCAGCTAGAATTGGAGTGGGATGTAGAGCTTCTTCTCATGTAAGTGTGGACACAAAAGCATCTGGTCACATTTCATATGCAGTGGAGAAATATAGGCACCACCAAAAGACCAAAAGTGAATTGAACTCCACTGATTGTGTACGGAGCTTAAAGAAAACAGATAAATCTAGACTGAAAGGGTTTTAATATTAAAGTGTTGAAGTTTAATATTAAAAATTTATCACATTGTAATGATACGTATTTTCATTATTTTCCTGATGTACCTGATAAGTAGTTTCTTCATGTTCTTTACCCCACCTTCCAGAGAAGTTAGTGTATCACTGTCAATACTGTGGTAGTTACCAGGACAGTGAGTGTATCGCTGTCATTTTTGCTCAGGGACGTGCCGTGACCTTGAGTGATGGTTGTCATTATAGCATTTACAGTTAGCAGTCCTGCACTTGGCTGTTATCAGGTTAGCCTCAAAAAGCATGTACAATGAAATGCCTATGGCATATTGGCTATTTGAACTCCTGGTGGTAAGGGCAGGCTGAATGAATATCCCAGTAAATTAACTAACTGCACTTGTGAAAAATGCTGATGGGGAGAAAAGCACATTACTACTTGACCTCTAACTCCAAGCCTATTGCAAAAGCTTCATTTCAATTGCAGCACAGCCTCTCCTGTAGCCAGGCTTCTATAAACCCTTGTTCTGGGTTTAACTAGCACTGAATGTAATCAGCATTTCCAGGGCACTTTGTCCCCTTTTTTCCTTTGGGTAATTATTTGTTGCCACCTTCCACATTTTGTCCTTTCCTTGTGCCAGAAAAGTTGATCTATGCTTTTTTTTTCAGACTTATCTTGAGATTTCTCTCTTTTCACCTTTTTCTCATGTGAAAATGAATTTATTTATTTCTGCTTCCAACTCAATGTCTCTGTTTCTTTCTTTTCTATCCCTTTTTTCCCCCCATCACCTCATCCCATCTCCTTTCATTCTGTCATTTTCAGAGTCGTGCTGATTTGTTTCTTTCTTCTGGAGGACTCAGTGTAGTCTGCTGCATTGCTTCCTATAATGGTAGTGTAATGTAATGTTCTGGATGTCACTGCCCTCTGCAACAGAATCACAGATATTCAAACTTAGAGTGTGGCAAAACTCAGCATTTGTTCTTGTCTGGAATTTTTACATCCCAAAACCCAACTTAACAAAAGAAGAAGGAAAAAAAATAATAGGTTTTTAAGGAAGGTTTTTAACGAATGTGATTTTACAAAATAATATTGCTTTGAAAGCATTCCTCATTTAATGTTGACAATATCAAATCTCTTAATATTGATAATGCAAACATGATGCAAAAATATTCTGCTTTAAGAACAATGGAAAGGTTGAAATAAAACGAAAATTTACAAAAATGTAAACCTGTTAAAAAGTGATTTATTTCAATATCTTCAGCCACCTGAGCAACTAAAAAAGCTGCTGAAATTGCCTCAACCCTGAAAAAAGTTCTAATTAAACCATATTTTTAACTGGAAATTCATGATGTCATATCAATATTTTCTAGTTCTCTGTGATACACACCATATATCTCTGTACTTTTATAAATAGGAACCTCTCTCACTCCAGGTAAATAGAGCTGGTTTTGCTCTGCTGCCCTCAGAAATCCTGGATGGCTAAAAGCAGAGGTGGCTTGGTGATACTAAATGGGAATTACTCTATTGTGATATGTGGCATTTTTTAAAAAACTTTTTTTTCTGTCTGAGAACTTTCATCCAAATATTCATCATATTTCTCTCAACAGAACAAGACGAGGGAACTCCCAATAATCTGTTATGTCTATGGGTTTTCAATTTTTAAATGTTGACACAGAGGCTTCTGGGAGCTACATCTTCAGTTTTCGATTTGGAAATGCACATAATGTGTTCTTGATTTTGTATTGCTTAGGATGGCAAAAATTTAAATAAAACATATGAAGAGTTTTTAGGTAAAAAAACAAGGGAAAAAACCTGTTCTGGTATTACTTTATTGTTTGTTGGCAGGAAAATATCACACTTCAGGAACTGTGGGTGAATAATTTATTCAGGAACTCAATAAATAGAGAAAGGAAATTGAGAACAAACTGGAACAGAGTCAAGTTTTTTAAGGTTTTTTTTTTTTTGTTTTTAAAGTTCTAGCACTTTATAGATAAACTTAGTATTCATTCCATATAAACTAAGGACTGATGGGCAAAATTTACTACAATATTTTATACCACATTTATGCTCAGGAGTGTTCCTTGTGACTATTAATATGAATGGAAAATTTAACATGCTTTCCTGAAGAAATGAGGTTAATTTAAACTCTCTTCCACTTTAGTCGTAGTCAGTCCCTTCCTGATAACTTTGAAATACGTTGGCTAATTTTAGTCTTCGTAAGACATGGGTAGAATTCTTTAAGATAGTTACGCCCCTATGTGTTTACTGCAAGGGTGACAATCTAAAGGAGAAAGGCACAAAGTAGTGCCTCTCTTGAGGCTAAAGGACAATGAGATTAGCCAATACACATTCTCTTTGACAGCAGGCAACCACTTCATATGCATGTAGTTCAAGACTAGTGCATTTTTTTCTCTTCTGGTATGTGTATTTCATAAGGGATCACCTGGGGAGGAGCACAGATAATTTTTCCAGGGTGATGTGGGTGACATAAAGAAGTAGGACTCAAGTATATAAGAAATTAGGTTTCATTAAATCTACTACCTGTAGAAAAAGAGTGATACTTCTGACTTCAGGAGTCCAACCAGTAGAAATATTTCTTCCTCCAAGTACCTAAATGGATTTTAAAAACATTGAAACTACAGTTCAGCATCATATGCATGGCTGTGAGTGGTCTCCAAATTGTGGAACTCAAGTGCTGCAGAAATCAAACACTGCTTATCTGTGAATTTCATTTTGTATGAAAATTATGTGTGAACAAAGAGAATTGCTCCTGTCAAAGGACATTCAGTTCTCAGCTCTTTGAAAATGTCACCTTTTAACTGGAGAAGTAAAGAATTTGCGCAGAATATACTTCTATAAGTTGCTTTGACTGTAGCATCTATTCCAATCTTTTAGAGATGAACAGTTGTCTGCAGTTAAGGCTGTAATGCAATATAGATGGAACAGGTATAAACAGTTAAACTGTAGCAGCACGGTGTTCTACAAAGGCTAGTTTAATAAATGGGGAATAAATGAGCCTAGGTGGATCTCTGTGCAGATTTTGGAACACAAATAGTTCATCTGCAGTACAGACATTTACTAAGTGACCCTGGAGCCTGTGCTGCATTTTTAAATCTGCTGCAGGCACTTCATCAATTCAGTCTAATTGCAAGACAATGGGATTTGCAAGTGCTGAAATACTTTAAAAACTGAATTGATATATGTTTCAGTTTTTACCCTTAACAAAACCTCCTCAGAATACTTAAGAATGTAAACCTTTCTCTAATAGTTTTGCCTTACTGTTAAAATCTTATAAGAGAATTTTTTAGCCTTTGGCACGAAAATATGAACATGAATATCAAAGCTGAAATTGAAAGAAAACCAAAGAGAAACGAAATGGAACTAGTCAAAAGGAAGAAGACTGAACAAAAATACACACAACATAGAGAGTGTAAACAGCAGACATGCAAGAAACTTAAACCTCAGTACAATCCATGTGATTTTCAGTGTATAGAAAATCTCAAGGTATAAAACTGGTGTAAACTCTGGCTGTAAGATTAGAAACCGAATTTTCAAGATGCTGTTGGTTTTTGTATATCTGCCTAATCATCTATCACCAGTAACAGTTTTAGAGATACAAACAGAAAAGTCCTAGAAAACTCCATAGCAGAGAACTTTGGTGGCCATGAGGAGTGAATGAGAGAAAAAGAAATACAAGGAAAATGCTCTGTATTTCCAGCCATTATGAAACACCAGCAGAAATTCTCAATAATTTCAAAAAAGTTCATGTCACTCATGGCTTCCAGGAGCTATCAAGTACTACAAACCTTGAAAGCTAAGAGAACTACGGTTTTGAGCTACAGTACAGGCAGAAAATTGAAATGGAAAATGCATAAAGAAAGAACAAAAGAATAGTGGAAGGAGACTGACTGTGTGAGTAGACTCACGGAATTTTAAACATGGATTCTGCTAAGAACAAATGGACCACGTAGATATATGGATACAGAGCATGAAGAGAGGCAGAAGGTTGATTTTTATCTGCAAGCCCTTTAGGAACTTAGGAAACCATTGCAGAGAAGGTCCTGAAGTTGAGATTTTACCTGTGAGATGTCACCCCATGTCAGTCAGGGAAAAAAAGCTGGCCTAGCAAGATAAGTCACATGACTGAGTGACTTCTTTTGAGGAAGGAATGTGGAAATCTGAAAGTGGTTAAGAATTCTGAAATTGGGATTTTACCAAAATGATTGTCCAAACATGACTCACAAGGCACTAAGAGGTCAATGGTGACTTACAAGGTCTGACCTCACCAAATTGAAGAGCAAGTACTAAGAAATATTCGTGGGCACTGCAATAAGTCACTTTAAATTGAGATGTCACTTTTTGAATAAAAGACTAAATTTACCAAGGTTAGACCATCCATCTTCCGCACAAATAACTAAAGGAGAATAAAGAATATCAGCCTTCCAGCCTATTGTCTCTAATGGATTATTTTTGTAATTTACATTTACGTAGGACTTAAGGCCCCACAGGTATGGGTAGGAGTGGATCGTTATTGTCTAAATCCATATTATGTTTTCAAAGGGTAGATGGTTGATATTTTTTCTATGAACTGAAACAATACCAAAAAAATTTGAATATAATCACTCTTTAGTTTGATGCAAGAGACTTGTTTGATATTGTAATAGTACACATAAAATGAAAAAAATAACCATCAGCCATCTTGCTTTAATTCAACATATGTGAACACATTAGAAAGCAACAAGTTAGTTGTACTGTAGCATATTTAGATGAAAAATTACAGGTGACATGCAACTACATTTTTATGCTGGCAACAAAATCAAAGTGACTGATGCTGAATGTTAATGAACCTCCAAAAATACTTTTGATTTTGTGCTGAAAAAATTCACCATGGTTTAACACCAGCTAACCTTTTACTGGAATCAAGGATGCAGATTTCTGAACTCTCAGTAGAGATCTTATAAATCTCTTCACTGTGGCTTTCTTTAAAGAAACAGCATTTACTTTCATAATGCTGTAAAAGAATCAGCAGAGATTCAAATTGTAAGATCTACAAAGAATGTATTTTTTAAAATATTTTTGATTATGTTTCCAAGATAGTTTAAATTATATATAAGTTATACCATAGTCTTAGAGTGTCATTCTCACTATTCTACTTCTCTATGAATGACAAAGACCTTTCTCTTTTTTGATGTTGGAGCCACTACTTAGAGAAAAACATTTTATACACACATATCACCAAAATTTAGAGAAGTGTGATAACTTCCACCAAAGGGATGAAAGCAGGAATGAAGGAGACTGAACTAAACTCACTGGAATATTCATGGAGGAAAGAGAGAGAAAGAAAGAGGGATAGGGAGAGAAAAGGAAAGGGAGAAGGAGAGGGAGAGGGAGAAGGAGAGGGAGAGAGAGAGGGAGAGAAAAGGAGAGGAGAAGAACTTTCAGAGAAAAAAAATCTTTGAATCAGTTTGAGAAGCTTTCTTGATTTGACTGTCTGTAGTTTTCAACCAGCTGAATATTCAGGAAGAAAAATTTCTCAGCTGAAGACATATCAGTAGATTGGGCTACTAGTGCAATTATGACACTTATTCTAGATCATATTTTTAAAGAGAAAGCTTATTGCTATATAGCTAAGTAGATGATGGACAAAGCAAGTATTCCTGAAGCCATGTGCTTTTTCTTCTAGGTGACATTCCATATATAACACGTAGGCAGAGGTGACTGAGAACAAATTAAAACTTTTGTGTCACTCTCCAGATAAATCTATACTGAGAAGTTAAACATTGTCAGGTGTGGACCTGGGCTTTGCCATATGATTACATTTTTCCTTTAAATCATTAGAATGGACCCTGAAACAATTTCGGCCATGGACTCATGATTTCCCTTAACAATACCAGGTGCAATATACGAGTTTTCAGAGGCCAAGAACATTTTTTGAAATAAAATGGATTGTAACCACAGGTCTGGAGGGTAAAAGTATAAACGTAGCTAGACTACATCAGTCCTTTGGGGACAAAAAGTAGGAGCACTACAATTATAGGTGTAATTATTGTATTTTTTGCTTATATATTTACATCACTCTGTAAATTTTATTTCTCTTTTGTCCTTAGAATATCATGGGTAAAACAATTTTAGTTTTCTAAATGCCATTTTTGTGATATCCAGAAATACAATCTTGATTTTGCAATTAAAAGACATTCTTCACAACTAATAGGTTCCTAATAGGTTAGGAACAAGTTATAATCTTGATAGTCATACAAAGGCTTTCCTAGGTCTGCAGATTGATCAGACTAAATCTTCTTTTGTTAGAATTCAAGCCATCATGCATTATCGTGTGTAGAAAGGCACTTGAAATACATTACTGCCAAGTGAAATGCATTAGATCTGCAGAACACAAGATTTTTGCCGTGTATTATTCTTATGACTATTGTGGAATATTTCTCATTTGTAGAGAAGTAGACGGGGGGGTTTGTAAGAGATATATCCAGAGATTGTGAAACTGGCAGTGTCCATTTTAGACGTTCATAATTTTTTCTAGCTGACACTGTATGTAACATCATAAAGCAAACAAGAAATCAATATATGACTTGGTAATTATGTTCTGTAATGTGAATAACCATCTCATAGCTTTAAGGCAGACATCACAACGTGTGTTTTTAACATGTTTCGAATCATCTTTAAAAAGTGAAGCTGGAAAAGTAACAGATGCATGTAAGATAATTAACTGTAACTTTTCTATAGAAATACCCTCTGCAAAGAAAAGATATTTCTTAAGACACATACATTGAGGTGGGTGTTATTTTTGAATTTTAATCTTGACTCTTAAAAGGCGTTTGAATAGATGTTTGTGTGAACTAAGGGGAATATCATAATTGTGTAAATTTTAATGACTTCCAAATGTCCCATCGGCAGTTTAAAGACCAAGTATAACAATATCCATGCAACGTTGAATGTGTCAACATTAGTGTTTATTTAGTCCAGATCAGCAACCAATCTCCTGTCATGCTCTTTTACTTCACTTTGGCTTGCATTGCAGAGCAGTTTTCAATTGAGAGTCTTCACTTGGATACTCAAATTGGACTCATTTTGTGTAAAGCTAAACTTGAGAAAGTATTCCAGTAGGACAGCTAATGTAATCAGGACACTGATGGCCATTCAGTCTGTATGTCAGATAGTAACTAAGATTGAGGTAAATCTTTCTGAAGGGCATATGATGAAGACTTTGAGGGCTCAACATCAGCTGTTTTATCCTACAGATCCACTACCAGTTTGCTGCACTAATGCCAACATGGGATCTGGGATCTTAGATGTCTAAGAGACAAGAAAATGATGCAGTCGTTGCTATTTAGAAGACAACCACAAACTATCAAGTAGATGTTTGTGCTTCCAAGAGACTGAAGATATAAAAGGAATTGGCTCAGAGTTGCTGAAGATTGGAAGAAAACAACTCCTGCCTGGAGCACTCTTGCCCTGTTTCTGCAGAACTGGCTGCCTGTAGGCTGTAATGTTGTGTCATTATTAATACTGCACCTGAGCACATTCATACTGACATACAAGGCTGCATGTTAATAGAGATCATTAAAAAGGAGTGTTAACAATGTATCAATTCTATTTCAGTGTTTAAGTCATATTTTACAAAATAGCGGTTTGGAATCTGATTTCAGTGAGGATTCTTCCTCCTGTGATGGGTTATTTTGTTGATCCAGAATCTAGGATGTGAATTCACATCTACAAGCATGGTGTAGACTCATCTCAACCAGTCATGAACATCTACAGGATGGACATTTGCAGTAGTACTCTGGGCTCACTCTGTATTCACTGGAGCTAGCAGTCATCTCTGGAAGACAATTCATCTCACCTCTCTCAGAAAGGGATGCTGTTTCTCTCCATCAAGTAGAGCAGAAGCCTGAGGTTACCAGACATCTAGCTTATAAATAGGCAAAATGGTAAGATGAGCCTTGTCTTATGTCTCTACTGGCTTAAGTAAAAGTGTACTGACATAAAGCAATGAAGACCTAACACATTCTTAATATTTCTCTTACAAAGAGACAAGAATAACATGAATACAAAGATTTATCCTCTTCTTTTCCCTTACATTTTAAATGTATATCATTAGCAAAAATTTGTATAATTTTATCTGTAGATTTGTATCTGAAAATCCTTCAGAAATTTCTCAATAAAATGTAAAACAAACTACACTGATTATTTCCTGTAACTTTCATGATTAATTATGTTCTCAGTTTTACAATTTTCATGAACATAAAGGACTACTAGTTTTGCAAATAAACGTTTGCTAATACTCATGTAATTTAGCCAAGAAATGCTTTCAGTTTTCATAAGTGTGAAATTTTATACCAGTGTTAAAAAAGGAGCTGTGGGAATTTCAAGGAGATCTATAATTAGTCTTCTAAGACATATTTCACTAACAAAAGGGAAAAAAATCCTTGAAGTGAAAATGTGAGTATGTGCAGAAGATAATCCTACTAATTCCTGTAGAAAAAAAAGAAGGAAAAGCTTAGAAAATACAGGATACCACTATTACCTCTTTTATGACTAAAACAGTTCCTTTCTTTGATCACTGGAGAGCACTGTTGCCCTATGAAACAATTTGTTGTAAGAGCATGGCGGCAGAAGTGGTTTGATGTGGCAAATTATATAACATATATTATGAATTCAGAGTTATGGAAAGAGAAACGTTAGTCTCCTGAAAAAAAAAACCCAAAAAGTAAAGTTTTATGAGATTCCATTATTCTGTCCTTCAATTTATACTGATACTGTTGTATTATTTAATACTTCTACTGCATGGATGCCTAGAACTTCATCAGGTCCAGAGATGTATTGTGTTAGGAAAGGAATATTTGTATATCTGAGATATTAGTGCTTGGGTTTTTTTTTAATGAATCTGTTTATAGTAAAAGTAACATGAATCCTGCAAAATCTAGAGTGAAAACACATAAGCAATGACCTCCAGGCAGATGATAATAGCATAACCTGTATTATTTGTTGCCTGAATTGGATGGATTAACATCATATATGTCTAGACCTTGAATCATTTCAATTAAGCTCAAAATTTGATTTCTTAAAAAGTATGCAAAAATTGTTACCATGCAGCAGCTCAGAACTAGAACTTTCTTGTAACTAACACAGAGACTTATGCAGTGATTATGAGCCTTCTCTGTCTGATTTGAGTATATGGGTATAAACAAAGCCTTGAAATTCCTTGAATAAATTTTTATGTCTCCGGTTTCAAACTCTATCAGAGATTAATAGTAATCCCTTTCAGCTTCTCTTTTGTGCACCTGCCTTTGAGATTTAATACTTTGTACCACTACAGATTCTTATTGTATCAATTTTACTTGAATGGGACTTTAGGTCAGAGTTCTCTGCCCTAGTTGTATAAAAACAAACAAAAATGGTAGCATTCAGTTTGTATGTTAAATCATAGGGCATTTAATTGAAATGCAATTAAATGTATTTATTTTTAAACTTTATCTAAAGATATTATCTTTCTTGTATCAAAGCAGAAACAAGGAGAGAAAATAATACCTTGCTATCAGATTTATCCTTTTTCTCATGTAATAAATGTTTTGTTTAGTTGTTAGGCAATCATGTATGAAAAAGTGAGCTGTTAATCTTACATTTTATTGTGTTACCTATAGAACATATTCATAGGCTTTCAGGGGTCTGACCCAAGGAGAGTAGTGACATCTGCTGGATATATCCATAATGAGAGCTGGAACTCTGCACCAATGAGGATCTGAGCCTGAAAGTCACCTACCAAATCTCATCTGCAGCTCTATGCCCATGTCAAACATCTTGTTCACTAGTTATGTATAATTCATTGTACTATATTAATTGAATTGTGCACAGAAAAGATCTGATTTGTTGAGATAGCCTTTCCAATTCTCAGCAGTAAATCTCCATTGATTTCCAGTCAGACAAGAGGATATCACGAACAATATGTTTAATATTTAAATTAACTGAGCATAGCACTGACCTCTCTCAGTTTCCCGTCCTGCATAACGACCACTGCTAATAAGCAGCAGATACTCACATGTACGAATCCCATCCTGCAGAGGAACTGATCGCATTAATTCAAAATCAATTATGGGGCCATACACAAAAGGAGATTATGACTGGCAACATGCAGGGTATAAAACTGAAAGGAAATGTTCTTCAAAGTGTGGAATAAGGAATTAGTACTGTGTTTATTAACACTAACTATATTTGATTGCTCTGGGCTTTGGCTCAGCAAGTACCTTGAGCAAAAGAGCAAGTTACGGCTTTTAAATAATTAGCTGAGAACATGTTTTACTTGTGTATCTGAACAGCAAAGAGAATGCAGATGCAGTCAGAACCTGCTTTAGATTATTAACATTATGATATGCCATGATTTTCTCTTCTTTTGACTTCGTATTGAGATTCAGAGTAGCTATCACAGATCTGAGGTTATTATGTATGCAGTGGTACAAAGGAGGAAATGGGAAAACCAGAATAAAATGTAGAGATATTCAGATATTAAAGCGGGATCCAGTGAGCCTGAAACCTGTCCTGGAACAGAATTCCAGTGTGATTGGTTCCAAAATTGGACCATGGAGCTTGTTTGTTGAATGAATGTTAGAAAACATGCTTTAGTAGCTTTGGAGCAGTCCTTATTTGGAAAACTACAAAACTCTCCCTTTTGTATCATCTGAATCCTCAGTAGAACATGCTCCAAATTTTATGAACTTAGTCATTTTGAATAGATGTTGGCTTCTGCCTTCATGACTCTAGATACAGGAGGATACCCAGGAAGTTGCAGTGTGTCACTGAAGCCCTGGGGTGGTGGGTGATTCTTATTGTCCAGTTATTGTCCTGAACTCGGATGAGCAGATTGCTTGGGTTTCGGCTTGTGGGATACCAAAGCAGTGTCAAATAGTTTCACCGAGCAAATGTCATCAGATGCCATGAATGATGGCATGGCTGGCAACAAACATCATAATCCTTGATTTGCTGCTGACTGAAACATAAGACTAGTTTTGATGTGCTCAGAAACATGATTTTCATTATTTATGATTGTATTCTTCTATATGTTGGTATTTATTTCTAAGGGGCAATAATAACTCTCCAAGATCCTTCTCTAGATTCTCACTAATCTTGCTGTCTGGCAACTTCAAGCCTGATACTAATGAATCCCCACCCCATTTTTTCTTAATATTTTCCTAGCTTGTTCTTTCCAATTCCAAAGCACTCCAGGCTGGAATACTATTTAAATAAGGCAAATCACTTGAATCAAGTTTTGAAGCATCAAAATTCAATGTTCTGCCCTTTTATCCAGATGTGTAGTGGAAAATGTCCCTCTCTTCATTATTACATTGCGATGTCTTCAGATTTTTTTCCCCTAAAAATCTTCTTTACTTTTTGATTATTCCCTTCTTTATTATGCTTTACAAACAAAGCAGTAGGCTGAAAAAATAGATTTTTTTTATCAGATACAAGATAGTAGTCTCATCTTATTTCTTTCCTATCCAAATTTATTCTTTCTTATTTAATGAGAATGAAAAAGTACTGTTTTGATCATCTTTTTAAGGAAAAAGGCAAAATTAAATTTAATATCCATCTTTAAAAATAGATGAAATATTACTGGTTGGACTATGAATTTATTACATTATTGGTATGCAGATGGCACATATTCAGGTCATATAGGAGACATGAAACAGCAGCTGCAAAAGGAGGAATAATCATAGATAATAGTAATAGATAAATGTTGAAAAAGGTTTTATTTAAGGTGAAAATTTCATTTATATGAACAGGGTCGGGTGGGAGAGGGAGGGAAAGTTTCAAGTTTTAGTGCCTTCCTGATCAATCAGAAATAGGATTTTTTTTTAGCTTAAAATATCCAGAGTATCCATTTTCCCCTTTCTAGAAATCTCCTTCATGCTATAAAATAATCAAAATGAAATTTTTATTTTCTGTCTCTTATTAAAATAGCAGGAAAGATCTTTAATATGCACAATCTTTCTACCAAGTAGATTGAACATGTAAGAGCAAAATAAATATAAATAAATAAATGAAATATTCCTGTGAAATTTTCTGTTGGATGACTGCTTGCTTTTATCCCAGTAATCTCTTTTTTTTTGGTCCATAGTCTAAATCATGTTATAATTCAGGGCAGAAATTATGTAGGCAAAACTTATATATATAGTATAAAAACAAAGTTATAAAAATTAATTCCTTATGAAGTTCTCTGAAAAAAGCCACTTAGCATTTAACATGAGCTAACCCCCTGTGTATGAATAATATTTTATGCATCTTTAACATGTATTTATACACATCAAAGCTTTTATTTTCTATTCCAGTCCTCATTGAAGACATGTTTTTGTTCAAATTGTTTCACTGGAAAGCTGGTTATTATATTAAATTTTTTCTCTCCCTGATCATATTTTTTAATTCCTGGCAAAAACACTGAAACATACCTTTAAAAGGTCTATTTTTGATGGAAACCAGACTTCTGTGAAAGAGTTAGTTCAGCGTAAGCTTCCCATCTGAAATGTTTTATATCGGGAAAAATTGCATTGTACCCTCAAATAATCTAAATATAGTTTTCAAATGTTTCGTAAATGGGCACCTATTATCAGACCGATAGCCCTTTGAATCACCTAGCCTTTTGCTCATGGGATCCGTGTCATCTGCTAATCCTTCACAAGGGCCAATATATTCTTTTCCGTTTATCACTGTGTAATATCCTTGTAACTGTAAGCTGTAGCAGGGGAAATTACCATCAGGGAACCGCAGACATATTGCTTTTATGTATAAAAAGAGAAAACTGCATTTTTCCACTCTGCATTTTATTTTACTTTCTAACTGGCCTCTCCCCTGGAAATGTGGATATGGAATTTTACTGAATGCCATCTATACACCTAATAATTTCTCTAAGAAACACTAATGAGGCTGGGGATCTCTGACTCAGTGGGTTGTCGCTATCTGTAAACTAACTGATCAACCCTAAATATACTAGGAATTAATACAAAACCAGCTAAGGTCAGCAAGTACCTTTCAATGTACTTTGAATCAGACAAAAAATTCAGAAATTCATGTTCCATATTGAAATGGAGATGCAGATTAGAAAAGGAATCCCCTGACAGTCACAGGGCTACTTTAATGAGCAATATGTAAGCATAGCAGTGTTAAAAATGACCTTCCAGTGATTTTCACTAGTTCCGAGCAATCAATAACTTTATAGTACTCCTAGAATTATGTATCTTCCTTTTAGATTCTTATGCATCTTAAATTTACCGATACTGTACTTCAGTACTTTTGTATTTGCTTGGTACAAGCAGATTATTTAAAATGGCTATAACCCTAAACTGGAATTTCTTCATCATAAATGTTATCACCTTTGCCAGTACAGACTTTGTAAGGGGAAAATTCAAGAATTATGTTGAAAATTGTGGTTTAAAAACCACTTAGTATCTAGTTGCTGGTGCACTACAACTAGCTGCTAATTGGCCCCTTTAGATGGTTTTCCAGGTTATTTTTCATTTCAGCTCTTATTCCCATTTTTTTTCTAAATCTAACAATCTAAAAATCTTGTGATAAAGCTCTTGCTAATTTACATAGCAGAGGTTGCTATAGCAACCTGGCAGAACACTTCCAGAGGCAACATACTAGAGGTAACCTTTATATTTATGTGAGAAATACACTTTAAAGGTTTGTGATAATCCTGTACAACTGGTTTTTTTCCTCAAGACGTTTAATCATTCATTGAAGTCGAAATACTTCAACTTTGATATCACAGTCATCAGCTCAGTAAGCACTGTTGTCGTAAACACATATTATGACCACATTGCATATCAAAGCTTGTAAAACCAGAGAACCAAAGAGTTCAAAGCTCTACCTGTGTTGGACATGTACAGCTGAGGCTTTTGAACACTGTCAGAATGGTTTTCCAAGTGTTGTTTGTGGCACCTGGGTTCACTGAGATTTCACTGTGTCTTCTTACACACTAGCAGAGCTGTTGCATGTCAGTCTGTGACTACGGGTTCAGCTGCCTACCAGCTTTGGATTCCTCACAGCTAAGAAACATGGAACTTACACAGACCAAAGGGTTTGAACAAAATGTGGCTAAAATTCAGGTGTTGTGATAACATCAACCAGCAGAACTCTAATCCATCTCCAATAAGAAAATGGGTCCCTAATTGATCCATTAAAAAATCTGAAAGAAAGGTTGACCATAATTTACTTGAGTTGTATTTTTGGAACCACAACAGCAACTTTGTACTCCCATAAATGCAAGGCTGTGCAAAAGGTATAACATTATTAATAACTCAGAAAAGGAAGAGTTTGTACCTTTCTGTTGATGGGAAATTCATTCTGTCACCTTCAGAGCTCTACTACTTTACCACGTCTCAGTGAGCCTTTTGATTTACAGTGGAGAGTGGCCTTGCCTCTCGCATGCTGTGAGGACTGGCCTGTGTATCTCAGATGGGAACATATTCTATCTCTCTTTAACTGTAGTGGAGGAGCTATTGAGGAGCTGTGGTTATGTCTTAAGTTGCCCATAGACTCTGGTTTATAGTTCTGCCAAGTCCTTAACTAGTTATTATTCCGTTATTCAAATCACACTTGACACAAGTTGATACAAGTGCCATTGGGAACACAGAATAAACAACAGCATACAAGCACATAGTGCAACTGGATACTGGGGTTTATTCAAGAACTTTTACTCAAGAAGCTTTTACTCTACTTAACTCTTTCTCAGACTCACTTGCTCCCTCCCACCATTACTTTCAGTAGGTCTTAGATTCCCTTTCCAGCAGGGAGGTTGCTGCCAGCCCGGGAATCTCTGGGGCAAAGTTTTGTTTGTCCATGCCATACTGCAGCTCACAGTTATCAGCAGCAAGTGTTTCTTGCCAAGATCCTGGGACATCGCCCTGCGTATGTTTCATTGATCTTACCCAACTTCTAGGATCTTCCTCCAGCCAGCAGCTTCAACACCTTTCCCCTTGACCCCTTTCTTCCTAGGGAGATCACGTCTTCTTTTCAGGAACCTATCTTTCAGCCCCAAGCCCCTGATTTTCCCAGAGTAAGTGCAGAAGCTCAATACCTGATCAGCCTACTACCTGGTACATTTATCTCCTCTCTATTAATAGGAGTGTTCAGGATGTGCCACTTTTCCTTATTCCAGGCATTATAAAAATTTAAATCCAGGCAATATCTATTGTATTTAGAGGGCTTCTGCCTGGGAGTGCAAAAGTTCATATTCAAACATTGACTTGCAGACAGATCTACATCCAATTATCTACTGGCTGTTAACATTCAGAATTTAAGCTATTTTTTGTCTATGACAGCCCAGTAAAATCTAAATATAATGCTTAATTTACAGTATCCAATGCAGTTAAAAATTCTGCTGACTTTCTCTCTTCTGACAAAGAGGTATGGCTTTGTGCTTGCCATATATTTCAAGATGCATCTAAAGCATGAAAAGAGATTTTTCACCAAGGAGTTTGCCTGTACAAAAGAGCTTCCATCAGAGTTCTGCAATCACGCCATCAGACAGATTTAGAGTTCGCATCACCCTTTCTCTTCAGAAGCCATTTATTCCCTCCCGAGCTGAAAGGCTGCCAGACCTCACTTTGCTTTAGACCAAGAATCTTATCCAACTTAGCTGGCAAGTGAACAATTCTTTTCCTTAAAAAGTAGAATCTGGTTTTCCATGTGCCTTGGTTGCTGTTTTTCTTGGATCATTGTGTAATATGTCTTTCAGAGGACTTTGCATTGTATTTCTAGCTGAATGTTAAAAGCATACCTGAAATAACCACCTGAATATGCCAACTGTATGTAGCTCTTTATTTTTTCCTGACTGAAGTGGACTCTTAGAATTGGGAACAAGTTTAGGATGATTGATGTCTAGCATTTCCTTCCTGAGGTTATGGAAATAGGAAAATAGTCTAATCCTAAAAATGGAGAGATTGTTATCAGTCATACTGAGACCTCAAGTTATATTCCGTTTAAGATATATGAATGTAAACTAAGGCAAAGTAAAAAGCTACATACGGAGTAGTGCTTAGTCAATTTTCTTAGTGCTACATTAAAGTTAGCATCAGTAGGATAGTATTTCCAAATGTGATAGCGTGGTAATAGGTCTGTTCTCGTCTTCTTGTCCAGTGTACTGTCACACAACTGCTGCATCTCATTGCAGAGATGACACACAGCAGCAGTGGAGTGGCTGGAGCCCGTCAGATTAATGCAGGGGATTTTTAGCCCAAATTCCTGTTCTCAAGGAGTCTTACTGTTGCAAAACCATCAGCATTTCAGCTGGCATTTTCTAGGCTTCAATTTCGCTCAGAAGTGATATGTAACTTTCATTGGCATGGGGGAGAAAGGACATTGCTGAGGCAGGACAGTGAGACCAGTGCTGGATTGGTGCATAACGTACTGGCCAGAACAAGCAAAGGTTTTTGACAAATCCACACCATTCTTATGAATCTTTACTGTTTCACAGGTGACCAAGAGTTTGATCTGCTGCATGTCACAGGCCACACCACATTCCTCAGCTTTGCAGTGATTTCTGTAACTTGTCCTTGACCAATGTGTAATTTGTTTCTTGGTGCATCTTCTGAAACTATCCTATCTTACTCTAAGGACACCAACTCAAACATACACCATTGCCTATGACCAATATCTAAGCTGATGGTTAGCTTCACTGCTAAAGACATTTAGATTTATTTGACCCATTTTGGGCAACTGAATTGATGTGCCAAATCTGGGAGTTCAGTAGTTAACAGGAAATGACAGAGACCCTTAAAGTGTAAATAATCTTCTTGGATTTCTACGTCCCCTTGTGGAGATACCTGCCTCCTGGCACCACCTATATAAATAATCAGAGACAAACTTTACATTTTGGTGGCTCAGACAAAACGTCTAAAGCTAAAAAAGGATTACTCTGGGCCTTAAGTCAGCTCTTTTGTTGAAGAAACATCCCCAAAGTCCATGTTCTGATTTTTTTTTAATTTAGACACTAACACCTCTCTGGATTCACCCATTCAAGGGTTTACTTGACAATTTCATAGGTATTCCCTACTCCTAAGTATATGAATTTGCATTTAAATAGTATTTTGTTTGAAACAGCCCAGCTTACCAAGTGATCAAGCTCATTGTACTTTCCAGAGAATAGCCTTTGTTTGAGTTATGTAGCCCAAGTCTTCCAATTTAAATTACATTTTTTTCTTTATAGAGTATTTCAACTGATTCTTGAATTCAACAGCATATTGAAAATTATTGCACGAGGAAAAACTTAATTAAAAACTGAATATCAGAGCTGTATAACTGAAGCAAAAGTTGTAGCTAATTTAACAGCTGTAAATTCCTAGGGTTTGTTATTTATATAAAGCACTTACAACTTTTATTGCACCTTTGGTGTGGCATTTAATTAATTAAATTGGTATTTCCACAGCACATGTCATGATTGTCTGTGGGTGGTAAATGCTTCATATTTCATCTGAAAACAGACAAAAGGGTTATGGTTATCCAAATGGAGCCATTCCAAACTTTACAAAAGGGCTCCTTTGCTTTCAGACATGAATAGAGAGGATTACTGGGTGTTGAAATAAGCACACGCAATGTTAGTCAGAGTCTGTAGCACTGGCAAGATCTGAACACTTGATGTTTAACCTTGTATGTTAGTGCTCTGTATGCCCTCCTATGACTTCTCCAGATGTGAACGCTTTCTGCTGCTGCTGATGGATACGTCTCTCAGAAAAGCCTATAGATCAAGAGTGAAGTAGAACTTCCACATTTTTATAGTTCTCTTCAGAATAGAACAAATATGAAGATGAATATACAAGAAGCCAGCGCATTCAACAGAGGCAGGAAGAATTGTATTTAAAAATGAGGATCCATAGTGTGCCATGCACATTTTTCAAAATACTGGTACGAGAAGCACAAAAAATTACCCAGTCTATCCCTTCCACTGTTTTAATGTTGAATGATATGTGGTTGTGAAGATTAATGTGAAGAATGCATATCAAAAAAAAGTTTCCTCTCTGATTAATTCTTGGGTTTTTTTGGTGCATGGAATCAAGAAAGAATTATTACCATACCCCAGAGAATACATATAAATTTCTTTCAATGTATACTGAACATTCCCTATTGTCAGCACAAAATTTTTACTTATTTGCCTGAAGGCAAATTTTTTAATCAGCTATATACATTTTTTAATAAGGGACTGCACAAGGTATTAACAGTGAAAATTGTTTTCATCTAAGCAATCTGGGTTTGTTTATTTTGCTCTTAATCTTCAATTGTGGTATAACACTAAGGCTGACATATAAAACTTTGTCTATGAGTATTTAGATGTGATCTTCTCTACACAGAAGAGATCAACATGCTGCTTTCATTTTTTAAGCTGATGGTCCCATGTTAAATTTCTAGGAGAAGGAAACCAACAATTTCTTCTAGTAGTTTTACTTCAAATTGTGAGTAGGATTCAGAAAGCAGGACCTGTTCTGGGCAGAGTGTATGACCACTGCCTAACAAAATATGTCATAATTATTCCTTTCTCACATGGAAATTAAACCAAAAGAATTTTCTTTTAATATTTTTTAATCAGGAGGGTTTTTTTGTCCCTGAGAACAATGAGGGAGGACAGAAATTCCAATGGCAACACACTTGCATCACTTTTCTGCAGCCAGGCAGCAGTGCTCAGCTCTGGCTTGAATCTCCATATAATTTCTAGATCTTATAATCTTTGAGATGTATGTTCTTGAATTGGTGCATTCCTGTGTAAAGGAATCTAATGCCATCAAAAGTTCCCTAAAATCACCTGCCTGGTTTACAAGTACTGTTGTAGAAGAAGACATATAATTCATAGGTGTACTGCTTTCCTGAGAGTATTTTGGAGACTGTATGGCATCTCAGATGGATAACTCTACAGTGCTGACACCCAGCCAAACTAATCACACATTGTCTGCCTCATCTGATTTTCCAATTGGTGATATTGATAGTGTGGGTGATTGCAATGCTGCAAAATAGAAAGAGGAGTTAGATTTTTGAGACTGAAAAGAAGGAAAAAAAAGATCTAAAACTGTATTTTTGCTGGAGGTTGTTTACTTTTACTGTATTTATCTTTAAACTAAGCTGTGAAAATTTGATCCTATGTAAATTTTTGAAACAGAATTTTGAAGGAAAAAGCCTTCAAAAAAAAAAAAGAAGAAAAGAGCATTAGGAACATTTGAACATTAACAATGTGCACAAAGTCATAAGTACATGCATTCCCTAAACTGAATGTTTCTTAGGAATCCAGATTGTCATATAAACAAGATTAATCCACCTCCAAAGACAACTGTTTCAGTTAGGCATAATACTGAATGGTGAAGCAGGCCACTTTAAAACAGTTCATCAATTTTTTAGTCTCTGTGGGTAGTGGAAGAAAAGAAAGCAAGTACATTATTATATGAAAAGTGTAGTTATATAATGATATCTCAATGCTTTGTTTTCAATTTAGGAACATACAAAGTTAGGAAAATAGAACTGTAAAAACCACAGATTTACCTTGTTCCCCTGGAGGAGGCATGTTTCAAATCCACCGTACTGCTCTGCAATATGGTGGAGCCAGGTGGAGCAAGGTGCCAAGTTGGGCAGGAACTCTGTGAATGACCAGACAACAGCTACCTTTCTCCTGGACCTGAGGATCTGGAAAAATCCTCCTAAACTTTTGCTCCTAAAGCAGCAATAGTGTTGGATCCTCTGGCTTGCCCATGTGCTTGCCTACTTTCCCCCTTCTCTTTTGTTTCTTCCTGATTATCTTTTGCTTCCTCCTGCCTTCTCCCTGCTGCTGCTCCTTTCCCAACCAGTTAGCCTGAGGCAAGAATTAAGATAAAATGCATACTTTACCCATCTCACTCCAAAATTTTAATATTTTCTATTCTGTTAATGAGTACAGAAGAGAAAAAGTGGAAATTTCAGACTTCATGGGGAGTAATCAATACTGGAAGGTAAATGTCATGGATGTTCCTTGCTCAGCTACTGAATATAGCAGTTTAGGACTATCTCACAAAGGCATTAAATGGTATTTACAGTCAAAAGGTCTTAGGGAGATATTCAGTCATGTTAATATTTGGCTGATCCCTTTCTGATTAACTATAAATGAGGAAGATTAGTTCCATTAATGTTGAAATGGATAACAACTATGGGATCTTACATAGCTCAGCAGGCTCCGAACCTGAAAAGAAAAAAACTCAGGGAGAGAGGAAACAACATTTTATTTCCATGTAATGCTTATATACTTTCAAAGGGTTTGACTAAATACCTTTATTTCCGAAGGCACAAATCCTACTCTTTCTGGTGTAAGACTGTAGCACCTTGCTTATGGGCAAGGGCAATGTATAAGTGTCTGTAACGAACATTGTCTGACGCACAAAAGGTCTACAGTGAAATTTGGAAATTTCCCTTGTGAGGAAGCAGTAAACTGCTGAACAGACCACATGACTTTAACTACTCCTCACATGACTTCCACTCTAAACCCTTCACCAACTTCGTGGCCTCCTCACAGTATCACAGGATCACAAGGTTGGAAAAGACCTTTGATATCATCGATTCCAACCTATGACCCAACACCAATACCTACTTGTTATTTAAACCATGGCACTAAGCGCCTCATCCAATCTGTTTTTAAACACCTCCAGGGACAATGACTCCACCACCTCCCTGGGTAGTGCATTCCAATGGCAAACAACCCTTTCAGTGAAAAAGTTTTCCTAATATCAAGCCTAAACCTCCCCTGACGAAGCTTCAGACCATGTCCTCTTGTTCTGTCACTGATCGCCTGAGAGAAGAGTCCAAACCCTGCCTGCCTACAACCTCCTTTTAGGTAGTTATAGAGAGCAATAAGGTCTCCCCTGAGCCTCCTCTTCTCCAGGCTAAACAACCCCAGCTCCCTCAGTCACTCTTCATAGGGCTTGTGCTCCCACCCCTTCACCATCTTCGTTGCTCTCCTCTGGACACACTCCAGCATCTCCCTTAAACTGAGGGGCCCAGTACTCAAGGTGTGGCCTGACCAGCGCCAAGTATAAGGGGATGATAGCTTCTCTAGTCCTGCTGGCCACACCATTCCTGATGCAGGCCAGGATACCATTGGCCTTCTTGGCCACTTGGGCACACTGCTGGCTCATGTTGATTTTCCTGTCTACCAGCACTCCCAAGCCTCCTCCCACTTGACTAGTCTCCAGCCACTCTGTCCCCAGCCTATAGCACTGCATGGGGTTGTTGCGTCGAAAGTGTAGAACCCGGCACTTGGACTTGTTAAACTTCATCCCATTGGAATCAACCCATCTCTCCAGTCTGTCAAGGTCCCTCTGTAGTGCCCTACCCTCCAGCAGATCGACACTTCCTCCCAGCTTGGTATTGTCTGCAAACTTGCTAAAGATGGACTCAATCCCCTTGTCCAGATCATTGACAAAAAGTTTAAACAGAACCGGGCCCAACATCTATCCCTGTGGGACACCACTAGTGATCGGCCGCCAACTGGATAAGACACCGTTCACTATCACTCTCTGGGCTCGGCCATCCAACCAATTCCTAATCCAGCACAGAGCACTCCTGTCCAAGCCATGGACTGCCACCTTTTCCAGGAGTCTACTATGGGGGACGGTGTCAAAGGCCTTGCTGAAGTCCAGGTATACCACATCCACAGCCTTTTTCTAATCCACCGGCCGAGTCACATGGTTATAAAAGGAGATCAGGTTGGTCAGGCAGGACCTGCCCCTCCTAAACCCATGCTGACTGGGCCTGATCTCTTGGTCATTCTGCAGGTGCCATATAATTGCACCCAGGATTATCTGCTCCATAATTACAGACTGACACATCTGTAATTACCTGGATCGTCCCTACGGCCCTTCTTGTGGATGGGTGTCACATTAGCCAACTTCCAGTCATCCAGGACCTCTCCAGTGAGCCAGGACTGTTGATAAATGATGGAAAGCAGCTTAGCAAGCTCATCTGTCAGCTCTCTCATCACCCTAGGATGGATCCCATCCGGCCCCATAGACTTATGAGGATCCAAGCGGCTCAGCAGGTCTCTAAATTCTTCTTCCTGGATTACAGGGGAGCCATATTCCATCCTGACACCATCCACCACTTCAGAAGGCCAGTTGTCCAAACAATCTGTCTTAGTGTTGAAAACAGAGGTAAAGAAGGCATTAAGAACCTCAGTCTTTTCCTCATCTTTAGCTACTATATTTCCCTTGACGTCCAATAAGGAGTGGAGGTCATTGCTGCCCTTCTTTCTGCCATTAATGTATTTGTAAAAACACTTCTCATTGTCCTTAACAGAAGCGGCCAATTTGAGCTCCGGCTGGGCTTTTTCCTCCCTAATTTTCCTCCTACATGACTTGATATCTTTGAACATAACCTGATTCACCAGCCCTTCTTTCCAAAGGTGATACACCCTCTTTTTCTCACTTAGCTCCTTCAGAAGCTCCTTACTCTGGACACTCTCCAGTAGTTTCATGTCCTTTTCATACTGTGGTACCCAAAACTGCACACAGTACTTGAGGTGGGGCCTCATCAGTGCAGAGTAGAGCAGGACAATCACCTCCCTCTTGGTGGTCAGGGCACACTGTTAGCTCATTTTCAGCTTGCCGTTGACCAGAACCCCCAGGTTCCTCTTCACGGGGCTGGTCTCCAGCCTCTCAGACCCCAGTCTATATGTGTAACCAGGGTTCCTGTGTCCCAGGTGCAGAACCTGGTACTTGCCCTTGTTAAACTTCATGTGATTGGTGGTTGCCCAGCTCTCCAGTCTGTCAAGATCCCTCTGCAGGGCCTCTTTGCCCTGCCTCTTTGCCCTCAAGAGTGTCAACAGTGAGAGTGCTGGTTGACAGGAAGCTCAACATGAGCCAGCAGTGTGCCCAGGTGGCCAAGAAGGCCAATGGCATTCTGGCCTGCATCAGGAATAGTGTGGCGAGCAGGACCAGAGAAGTTATCATCCCCCTGTACTTGGCACTGGTCAGGCCTCACCTTGAGTACTGTGTCCAGTTCTGGGCCCCCCAGTTTAAGAGAGATGTTGAGATGCTGGAGTGTGTCCAGAGGAGAGCAATGAAGACGGTAAAGGGGCTGGAGCACAAGCCCTACAAGGAGCGACTGAAGGAGCTGGGGCTGTTTAGTCTGAAGAAGAGGAGGCTCAGGAGAGACCTCATTGCTCTCTACAACTACCTAAAAGGAGGTTGTAGTCAGGCAGGGGTTGGTCTCTTCTCTCAGGTGACCAGTGACAGAACAAGAGGGCATGGACTCAAGCTTCGTCAGGGGAGGTTTAGGCTTGATCTTAGCAAAAAGTTCTTCACTGAAAGGGTGATTGGGCATTGGAATGCACTGCCCAGGGAGGTGGTGGAGTCGCTGACCCTGGAGGTGTTTAAGGGGAGACTGGATGAGGCACTGAGTGCCATGGTTTAGATGATGGGTTGGTGTTGTATTGGGTTATAGGTTGGACTTGATGATCTCAGAGGTCCTTTCCAACCTTGTGATCCTGTGATACTGCAACAACTCCCCCCAGTTTTGTGTCATCAGCAAACTTGGGCAATTAATCTTCAAGTCCTGGATCCAGGTAATTTATGAAGATATTAAAGAGTACTGACCCCAAAATGGATCCCTGTGGAACCCCACTGGGTGCCAGCCTAATGTAACTGCATTCACTATGACTCTTTGAGCCCGACCATCAGCCAATTGCTCACCCACAGCACTATGTGTTTATCCAGCTGTATGCTAGACATTTTGTTTAGAAGGATACTATGAGAGACAGTAACAAACACCTTGCTGAAATCCAGAAAGATTACATCAGCTGGTTTCCCTTAGTCAGCTAGGTGGGTGGCCTTTTTATAGAAAGAAAATATTTTTCTCAGGAAGGGTCTTACCCTTGTAAACCTGCACTTACTGGGACCAATGACTTCATTGTCTTTCAGATGTTTTTCAGTAGCTCTGAGAATAATCTTCTCCACAATCTTACCAGGCACTGAAGTGAGACCGATGGGCCTGTAGTTACTGGGGTCATCCCTGCTGCCCTTCTTGAAGATTGGGACAACATTTGCCAGCTTAGGGTCAACTGGTACCTTTTCAGATTCCCAAGAGCATTGAAAAATCATTGAGAGAGGTCTCGCTATGACATCAGATAGCTCTTTAAGTACCCTTGGATGAATCCCATCACGTCACATTGACTTATAGGGATCCAGCTGGAACGGCAAATCCTGCGCAAGTTCAGGGTTGATTGGGAGTCTATCATTTGCTCAGTCTTGGTCCTCTGGCCATGGGCTCTGGGAGTGCCCAAGTCCATCGTCGATGTTGAAGACAGAAGCGAAAGAAGCATTAAATATCTCGGCTTTGTCTAAATCCCTGTCTATGAGGTGCCCATGCTCACCCATAATGGGTCAATGTTATTTCTGGACTGCCTTTTGCTGTTAGCATATTTAAAAAAGCCCTTTTTATTATCCTTCACAGTCCTGGCCAGCTTCCCACCCTACAGTGGTGAACAGCATCCCTGCAGTCCTCCCATGTCAACTGTCATTGTTTCCACTAGCCATACACTTTCCTTTTATGCCTCAGTTCCAGTAGAAGATCCCTGTTGGCCTTCTGCCTCGCCTGCTTGACTTCTGGCATTTTGGAATTGTCTGGAAGTGGTACTTAAAAAGTGACAAGCACTGATGGACCCCAGCACCTTCAAAAGCTTTTTCCCAGAGGACTTCACTAAGCAGTTCCTTGAGCAACCTGGTCTGCTTTTCTCATCTCCAGAGTTGATGTCTTGCTGTCAGTTTTCCTCTTGTTACCATAGATGTTAAATTTGACTGCTTCATGATTGCTGTGGCAAAGGTAGCCTCCAATAACCACTTCACCAATGAGACTCTCTCTTTCAATAAACAACAAATGAAGGAAGGCACCTTTCCTGATCGGTTCCCTGAGCAACTGTACCATGAAGTTAATATCCAGAGAGTTTAGGTACCTTCAGGACCTGTTTGTACCAGCTGTGTGTAACTCCCAATTGATATCTGGCAAATTGAAGTCCCCCATAAGGACTTGGAGGCATTCCTTAGCTCCTTAATTCTTAACTCATCAGTGTTGTCATCCTGGTTGGGTGGCCTATAGCAGACTCCCATGAAAACATCTGGTGTAATTGTCTGCCCCTTAGTCCTTACCCAGATGCTCTCAAGCCATTGTCAACTCCATGCTTCATGCATGCCAGCCCTTCCATTACATACAATGCCATGCCCCTACCTCACCTGCCCTGTCTATGTCTGCTGAAGGACCTGTAACCATCCATCATGGCACACCAGTCACAAGACTCATCCCACCAGGTTTCACTTACTTATGCCAATAATGTCGTATCTTTGGGACAAGGTCAAGGGTTCCACCTCCTACTCCTTATTCCTCATGTTGTGTGCATTTGCGTAGAAATACATTGACTGAGGTTCATTGTGCCTGCCTCCTCATGGAGCAGTCTGAATCTCACTAGGATGCAGCTCCTCAGACTTTGGCATGCCTTCCCATAGTTTGTCCCTGACTAGCTTGTTATTGCTGCTTTCCCCCTTCAAATCTAGTTTAAAGCTCTATCAATCAACCCTGTCCGCTCTTGAGCAAAAACCATTTTTTCCTTCTGTGAGAGGTGTATGTCATCAGATGCCAGTAGACCTGATGATGAATAGACCATCCCATGGTCGAAAAACACAAAGTTCTGCCAACCTAAGAGCCGCATGTTAACCAGCTGGGTCTGCCTGCTCAATTCAGTATTATTCCCCACTACTGAAAGGACTGAAAAAATTACTACCTGCTCACTGACCCTTTAACGAACCACCCCAAGGCTTGGAAATCCCTTTTCATTGCTTTAGAATTTCTCTTTGCTATCTCTTCACTGCCTCCGTAAAAAACCACTAGTGGGTAATAGTCTGAGGGCTTTACCAGACTAGGGAGTTATCTCTTACTGTGGTCCCAAGGAGGCAGGAGACTTCCCTGTGCATTGGGTCTGGTAGACATATCGGCCCCTCCATTCCTCTCAGAAGGGAGTCACCTATGACAAGTAGCCTTCTTTTTGCCTTTACTTGAGTGGTAATTACATAGGGTGTTGAATTCCTAGACGACCCCTCCATCCCAGAAGGACCTATGCCCTCATCATCAGCTCTTCACTCATCCAATTCCAGGGCCTCGTACCTGTTATGTACAGGCACCTGGGAAGGTTAGGCAGGCTGGGAGCAGATTTGCCTGCCACCCGAAGCAGTAACCTTCTTTCATTCTCCCCTGTCTCCTGGGCTTCCTCCATATACTTGGTGGTGGGAGGAGTCCTTTGTGTCCTGTGCTGTGGTTGGTTGGTGCATCTCTCTCAGGATTGTAGCGTATGATTCGACCAGTCAATCTCCTTCTCTGATTCCCAAATACTCCTCAGCCTGGACACCTCCTCCCAAAGCTCAGTCACCAGACCAAGGAGATCGTTTACTTGAGCACAAGTAAACTCCCATAGGTTACCTCGCTGCTACTGTCAGATACTGACTTGGACACACTCTGCAGCCTGGAACCTGGACAGCTGCATGGTCCCTAGAAAGTTCCGTCTGGGTGGCTGCATCTGTCCTTGCAGCTGGATGGGCTCTGAGGGATGCTAAAGAGCATAGCCTTTTGCTGGGTGGATACCATAGTTCCCTGGGACAGAGCCCTGCCGGTGCGAACTGATGTGCGAACTGATGTGCCGCATCTTTTGGAGGTGCCACGTCCTAGTCATGGTGCTCCCTAGGGGCCATTGAAATCTCCTGCTGTTCCTTCCAGGAACGCCCCAACCGCATTTGCTGCGTTTGTGGGATCTGCCAACTCCTAGCTAGTTTCTCAGCCTGTCCACAGGTTTGCCTGGGTCTGGGAACTCCCCGCTCCCTTTCTTCCTCGACATGAGCTCAGCCACATTTAGTAAACTGTGTTTAACAAAACTGGATTTATAAACCAGTTTTGTTCTTGTCTCTAATACTGTGGGGTTTAGAGGGGCTTTCTTCCTTCTGCCTGAGACATCTCCCCCTTGTGACTTTCCTAAGAAGAGCTTCAGAGCCCCACAGAGACCTGATGTGATCTGGAGGATGCCTCATACAAAAAATGGTCCTCTGGGAAGGAGGCACTGGGATGGCAGAAGCTGTATTTATGGCATGTCTGAAGAGCAGTAAGTGAGAGAGTATAAATGAAGCTAATAAAATTATACAGATTAAGGAAATACACAGCATATGAGTGGTAGGATTGTGTATGTATATTATTGTAACTGATGAAAGAATACAGTAAGAATATAAGCAGAGCTTGAAGAAAAGTTTCAGAGAGCAGAAACTGAGCACAGAATATATTTGGCATACAAGAAAGAGCATCAAGTTTGACTCCTAGGCTTTCTGGTGCTTATTTCTGTCAGCTTCCATCTCTTCTACAAGCTCAATCACATGAACTAAGGAAAGACTAATATTAAATAATGTTATAAAACCCCACAATATTTGCAGAAAAAGATAACATAACTGAGATGAGAAAAAATACAAATTATGTGGGTTTTAAAGGAGGAAACATGCGCAGAAAGAGGCTGTGGTACAGAATGATATAAATGAAATCAAGAGAATCTTTTAAATATTTATTTGGTTTTGTGAGTCACGACCTTGGCTCCATGATACTCAGATTACTGATTTTTAAAATCTGTATTATATGCATTTTTTAACCAGAGAATATTTGCACATTCTGCCATTAGTGTCCAAATACTGTTCTTTATAATCTAAAGAAGCAGTAAAATCATATATCATATTCAAAGCAGCACTGGGTGTTGAGGATGAGTAACCTGAATGATGGCTCCTTTCAAATGCCAGATGCTATGAATTCTTCTGCCATGCAGTGGGAAGAAGAGTAGAAAGGAGAAGACAGGTATTTGTGGTTTTGTTCTTCCAGGAAGATTAAGGATTTTCACTTTGTATGACAAGTCTTTTAGCAAGTGTGACTATAATCCCAACTCAGTTTATTTAAAGAGAGAATTACATTAATGTTTGTCATATTTGCACGTTAATAGCTTGTGATATTTTCAGACTTTATGCAGTATAGTATTAAATTTATTTTACTTGTGACTAAAAGTAGTTTCTATGGTTACAAACACAGTTTCAATTTTTGCCCTTAAAAACAATGATTTTTCGTATTGAAATAAAATGAAGGCAAAAACAATTTAGCAGTAATAATAATTTCATGTCACTTACTTTTTATTTTTATAGTTCATTTAATTTGTTTACTTTGTACAATTGGTGAAAAAAGTTCTTGTTGGAAGAATTTTCTTGTCATAAAAATGTAGATAGATTAGAATTTTGCAGAATGGTGTAGTTTTTATAGAGTTTTACTTTTCAGAAGAGGAATATGGATGTAGGGAAATTTATTTATTTATTTAACTATTATCCTTCTGATATCTTTTAAATATGAAAAGCCACTATATTGCGAGCATGGGTAGAGAAAAGGTAATTACATCAATTACACTCATTAAAGAAAAGAACTGTCAGTTGGGAAGATAGTATTAACCATAAGGCAATGGCAGAGCATCAGTCTGGGATACTACTGGAACTACGACCGCAGAGAATATTTCAGCTGTGAATATAAAAAAACATTTTGAAATAATGGTTATTAATGCCACGCATTTAGTAATTTCTTTGGTGAGAAGGAAATCAAAAAGTTGATATGAAGTACCAACTTCGTATGTGGTACATATGCGCAAATCATGCTGCAGAAAATGAATGTACTCACACTGCCGGAGCTGGTGTGAATGAATGAATGAATGAATGAATGAATGAATGAATGAATGAATGAATGAATGAATGAAAAAATATAACTCTTCTCAATCTTTGTAGCCTCACACACTTCTTTCAGTTTTAAAATTGCTGTGACATAAGCTACAGGCATTTTAAGCTTGTGGTAGAACAAGGCTTTGTTTCATATATGTCTGCCGCTTTTGCTCAGCATAGACTACATTTTTGATCACTTGCTTTCTTTAGTTGGTATTGCTGCATGCTGTAAGCAGGGATACACAGTTAATATTCACTTCCTAGCAGCAAGAAAACCATATTATTAGCCCACCTGAACTGACCTCTGCTCTCAAAGCCCTTTGGCGATAATTGTGTATCCAGAAATTCTTTGACCTTTCAGTACTGTGCAAATATATAGGTTACCTGTAAATACCACTCAAATGTTGTGCTCAGATTTAGCTACCCCAAAATTTATGCTTGTAGTCTAGTGGTTTGGATCTCTTGTAAGAAGCAATATGTAAAATGTGCAATGCAGTGCAAATTGTGAGAAACAGTATTTTGACTGACACTGATACTGTTGATTTTGATGCCACTTCATTGAGAGTGTGAGCTGAGGAAAAGTGAATTTTATCTTGTCTTCACAATAAGAAATACATAAGCACACTTATCAAGCCACACAGCATCATCCTGGATAAACTGGTAGCCCATGGCTTGGACAGATGCACTCTCAGCCGGGTTAAGAACTGGCTGGATGGCTGGACCCAGAGAGTACTGGTGAATAGGGCTGCATCCAGCTGGCGGCTGGTCACCAGAGGTGTCCCTCAGGGATCAGTGTTTGGTCCGGTTCTTTTTAACATCTTCATCGATGATTTAGATCAGGGGATTGAGTCCATCATAAGTTAATTTGCGGATGACACCAAGTTGGGAGGGAGTGTTGACCTGCCGGAAGGCAGAAGGGCTCTGCAGAGGGACCTTAATAGGCTGGAGAGATGGGCTGAGTCCAATGGGATGAAGTTCAACAAGGCCAAGTGCCGGGTCCTGCATTTTGGCCACAACAACCTCACGTAGCGCTATAGGTTGGGGACAGAGTGGCTGGAGAGCAGTCAGGTGGAAAGGGACCTGGGAGTACTGATTGACAGGAGGCTAAACATGAGCCAGCAGTGTGCTCAGGTGGCCAAGAAGGCCAATGGCATCTTGGCCTGTATCAGGAGTAGTGTGGCCAGCAGGACGAGGGAAGTGATCCTTCCCCTATACTCGGCGTTGGTGAGGCCACACCTTGAGTATTGTGTTCGGTTCTGGGCCCCTCAGTTCAAGAAAGATATTGAGGTGCTGGAGTGGGTCCAGAGAAGAGCAACAAAACTGGTGAAGGGACTTGAGCACAAATCCTATGAAGAGAGGGTGAGGGAGCTGGGGTTGTTTAGCCTGGAGAAGAGGAGGCTCAGGGGTGACCTCATCGCTCTCTACAGCTATCTGAAAGGAGGTTGTAGACAGATGGGGGTCGGTCTCTTTTCCCAGGCAACCAGCAACAGAACAAGAGGGCACGAGTTTATACTCTGCCAGGGAAGGTTTAGGCTGGATATCAGAAAAAAGTTCTTCACAGAACGAGTAATCAGGCATTGGAATGGCCTGTCCGGAGAGGTGGTGGATTCACCATCCCTGGAGGTTTTTAATATAAGATTGGATGTGGCACTTCGTGCCATGATCTAGTAATCATGATAGTGTTGGATTAAGGGTTGGACTTGATGATCTTGGAGGTCTCTTCCAACCCAGATAATTCTATGATTCTACGATCCTGTATGTAGCAAAACTGTGTAGCATATGCTGCATGTTGAGCAACCTCAGTGATGCTATCCAGATTTTTCGGACACTAAAGTGCCAAAAAAACCCCACAACCAACCAAACATGCTGTCATGTTAATGACAATGTTTTAAATTCTTGGAGCAAAAATGTGATAGAAATGAAAATTATTAATATATTCAAAATTAAATGGTCAAAAAAATGAACGAGATTTCCCTCTGACTCTATTCTGTTTAACACAGCATAATATTGTAGTTTATAATCCTTGAAAGTTACATGTGCTTCCAGAAAAACATTGAGTAAACAATGTTGAGTAATCAGCTGTCATAATGAAGCATAGAATACAACGTGGTAAGACAAATTTCTCTAAGTAATATTAATTTTTACTGAAAAATATAGTAATGTAAAATGTAATACAGTATGTAAAAAAACATATACGTTATGTTTATTTTAGTGTATAAATATATATCTACTATTGAAAATACAGAATATGTGCTTAAAGTATAATCAACTTTCATCAAGAATTTAAACTTAAGATCCTCAGTCCAGCTGTATTATACTGCCTGTGCTAACTGATGCTACTTCTGTAAAGCTCAGCTGATAGGTATATGTTTATTATAGCAGCTTTATTTAGCAGCTCAGTATAGATTTTACAGTAATGAGAACCAGAGAGCTGCAAATCCATGTGAATGGAAATGGATTGAAATCTGTGACAAGTCTGGTGACATTTAGAATGTATTCTTTGCAAAGCATTTTAATTTTACAATAATTCTACTAAACCTTATTAGTGCAATGTCAGCATGACAGATTAGAGTATTTTACGATGTTTGGCCTATCTACATTTCATTAATTTTTATATCTACATTACAGTCTTTCTTCAATATCCAGGCAATCAAATAAATATTCAAGTAAACACTAATAAGACACCCCTCCAACTCCTCTCAAGCTTAAACCTCCCCTGACAAAGCTTCAGACCATGTCCTCTTGTTCTGTCACTGGTCGCCTGAGAGAAGAGACCAACCCCTGCCTGACTACAACCTCCTTTTAGGAAGTTGTAGAGAGCAATAAGGTCTCCCCTGAGCCTCCTCTTCTTCAGACTAAACAGCCCCAGCTCCCTCAGTCACTCCTTGTAGGGCTTGTGCTCCAGCCCCTTCACCATCTTCGTTGCCCTCCTCTGGACACACTCCAGCATCCTGACATCTTTCCCTAACTGAGGGGCCCAGAACTGTGCACAGTATTCAAGATGAGGCCTGACCAGTGCCGATACAGGGGGACGATAACTTCTCTGGTCCTGCTCGCCACACTATTCCTGATGCAGGCCAGAATGCCATTGGCCTTCTTGGCCACCTGGGCACACTGCTGGCTCATGTTGAGCTTCCTGTCAACCAGCACTCCCAGGTCCCTTTCTGCCTGACTACTCTCCAGCCACTCTGTCCCCATATGAATGCAACTTACCAGATACATGTTTTACATATACTGGCTCCAAGACTGAGCAGGAAAATGCGTTTTTGCAATTCTTGCTGCAGTTTCATAGAGCTTTGGAATAGACTTCAGATCTGGGTATTTTGGCTCTGTGTCTCAGGTCTACTACATACTATCTCTGTGACTTTGAACAAGTTACTTTGACTGCTATTTGTCACAACTTTCCATCTGTGGAAGGAGATAAAAACATCTTGATTTTTGTTTGCTTGTTTGGTTAGTTGGTTTGGCTTTTTGCTATAGAGATGAAGCAAAAATAAGTTCATGATAACTTCCTCAGCATAGATGAAAATATTGGGAAAAGCCATCTTTTACCATACCAGTCAAGCCAAAAACCTTAAAGTGATGTGGTCAGGAGCAGTGGCTAATGAATACAAGGAAAGGAATTTCTAACTCATCATTATTATATCTTATACATGGTAGGGAGCTAAACATTACAAACGTTTACTCTGCTGAAATTAATACACTTTTTTGGTCTCTAAAAAAAAAGAAACTTGGATAGATCCCAGGGTTTCAACTCGACTTTTGATTTGAGGAGATTAAATCAAGAGTCTAACTGGTGCAGGACCATTTGCAGATAGTGTCAAGCTAGAGCATCAGTAAGTTCCCAACATCATATCAAACCTGAATCATGCTTAGCATTACACTTTCCTCCCTACTTTAGCAATGCACAGCAACAGGTAGTCTGAATCCTGGCCTCAGGGTCCAACCTCTCACTCTAAATGGACTGTTAATATTTTCACTCATTTTCACAGGAGCTGATAATCCTCATTCTTTCATGCAAGTTATTCCACAAACTGCAAAGCCAATCAATACATAGTAGAAATAGCACCAGAAAAAAGGAAGAAAGCTCAGTCTCCCCATTAAAAAGACAAGCTTTATCCTTTTTGTTGTATAACCATGCTGATGGTGGGAAATTTCCCCTCAGTATAGATGTATTTTAGGAAAACTTGATGAAGAAAACAAGTGGTTTTACTGGAGGATAGATAGGGTATCAACTGTGCTCTCATTTATTTAAGCATATGTTGAATTAATATCAGTTGTTCTTAACTGTCTGCTGAGAGATAGAAATCGCATAATGTACACAGAAACCTGCATACAGAGTTTGGCTTATATAAATTCATTGAGAAAATACAGACACCCAAGATTATCCAGGAAATCAATGTGAAACTGTGTTTTTGATATTCTGTTTGTTGATGACTTGGTTTCCTCCTTTCTGTGTATATCGCAGCATTCTCCTCTATCTCCCAGTCTGGGTACATCTGTAAAGTTACAATAAGCAGTTATGTTCCCTCTTACCCGGTAGAAGGAAGTGCTCTTGGCAAGCCCACTGGAGGACTTGTGCCTACTTCAATTATTTTTTAAAAAAACCTCAAAACCAAAAGCTAGACATATTGAAAGTCTCTAATTTTTACCTCAGTTTAGGGGCTTTCTTTGTAGTAAGGTAAAGGATTTAATTTTCAGAATGTTCTCATTGCTCATCTCAAATTAAAGGCTTTTTCTAAAGCCTCAGCTGTAAGTGTCTCAAAATAATAAATACAAACTTTATTCTTTAAATAAAGCTTTCCCCACTCTCTTATTAATTTAATTTTCTATTTTTCCGTATCTCGTATTTAGAAGTTCTTATTCCTTTCTAAAGCTTTCCATTATAGACAGCTATTCTCTTTGCTCCATTTCTCTGTTCTTCTGTTCATGCTTTCAGGCTGACTATGAGGAAACAAGAAGATCTTTGTGACTCTTTAGTCTCCAACCACTCTCAGTCCTCAGGCCAAAAGCTCTGTAGTTCTGTTAATATCTTTCACTTCTGCAATCACAGCCTGTTTGTCCTTAGCTCTGATGTATTACATCCTTGAAGCTATCTTGTCTCACTAAGGCAGAAAGCCACCAGACTTATTCTGAGAAACGGATACATTTCAGGGGCTGGAATTTCAGGGACTGTAGCTTTTTGTTTTAATTTACAGGGTCTGTGATACAATTTTGATTTGTATTTGTAGATATTTTTATGAAGTTCCTTTAAACAATGATCACCTCATTTTAAGAAGAAAGGTGATTAGTAATACTATGTTGTGGCTCCCTCTCCACCCCCAATTGAATGAGTGAAATAAATAAGCTGTATAACATACTGTAAAAGTACAAGACAAATTTTTAAACCATTTCACATCCTTTCCCAAACCTGCTAATCAGTCAGATATTTAAAATGAAGCCACTTGAGAGAACAGACTTTCTAACAGATCACTCCTTATGCTGGTATTTGCTCCCTAGTTAAGTCTGGGTATTTTTCTCCCCATCATTTCTATTGTTCTTTGAATCCCAAATCTTACACCAGGCCCATCATCAAGCTCATCATGTATGGTACATCCTTTTACTCCTTCACTCTTTCTGTCTTTCATGAAGCTCCACCCATTTACAAGAAGGGTCAGAGGGAGGATTCAGGGAATTACAGGCCTGTCAGTTTGACCTTGGTACTGGTGAAGGCCATGGAGCAGATAGCACATGCAGGACAATCAGGTGATCAGGCCCAGTCAACACGGGTTTATGAAAGGCAGGTCCTGCCAAACAAACCTGATCTCCTTTTATGACAAGGTTACCTGTTTCGTGGACGAGGGAAAGGATGTAGATGTGGTGTAGTGGATTTCGCTAAAGCCTTTGACAGTGTTTCTCACAGTATCCTGATTGGGAAACTGGCTGCCATTGGCCTGGACAGGCACAGCCTCTGCTGGGTAAAAAACTGGCTGTGTGGCCAGGCCCAAAGGGTTGTTTCCAGTTGGAAACCAGTCACAAGTGGTGTTCCCCTGTGCTCAGCACTGGTGAGGCTGCACCTCGAATACTGTGTTCAGTTTTGGGCCCCTCACTACAAGAAGGACATTGAGGTACTGGAACATGTCCAGAGAAGGACAATAAGGCTGGTGAAGGGGCTGGAGAACAAGTCTTACGAGGAGTGGTTGAGGTAACTGGGGTTGTTTAGCTTGGAGAAGAGGAGGCTGATGGGAGACCTCATCGCTGTCTGTGGCTACCTGAAAGGAGATTGTGGCAGAGCGAGTGTTGATCTCTTCTCTCAAGTGACAGGTGATAGGACAAGGGGAAATGGCCATAAGTTGCCCCAGGGGAGGTTCAGACTAAATAGTAGGAAGAATTTCTTTACTAAAAGGGTGGTCAGGCACTGGAACAGGCTGCCCAGGGAGGTAATTGAGTCACCATCCCTGGAGGTATTCAAAAGACAGGTTGATGATCTTCTTAGCGACATGGTACATTTGGACTCGATGATCTCAGAGGTCTTTTTCAACCAGATGATTCTATGATTCTTTGGTTCTATGATTCTATGATTGTTTCCTGCTCAGCTGTAGTTGCCTAGCAAGCAACTCTCTTTGCACCAAAATTCACACTTGCTCTTTAAATGTCTCTTTCTATCCTTACATCTTCCTCTCTCATTTTCTTAATGGCTAAGCAAAAGACCAAGAACTTTGCTTTTATCAATTGGTTCACCAGACACATTCCCTAGAGCAAGGACTCCTGGGACTCAGCCTCAGACCCTACCACAAACCTGAGAAGCACAAAGGGCTCTAGATCTGAGGACTGCTTTGCAAGCTGGACGGAATTTCTGGCTGTGTCCAATAAACATTGTGGGAACTCTTTAAACAACTCAAATATTTATTTTACTGAAGTAATTCTTTGGAAAGGAAAAGCAAAATAATATTTACATTTTAGGCTTCTTTTTTCATGATTAAATTGAACTTTTATTTTGCTTCATGTTTTATGGCAATATCAATAACAAAAGAGAGTGCATTTGCTGCTGCCGTCCACTCTGAAAGCATAACTATAATTTTGAAGTATGCTGACTATGTTGAGTACAGACACTACTGTCAAACCAGACTACTTATATTCATTTAACTGATTCCATTGAAGCTACAGTAATTTAGATAGGAATTATTTATACTGATTTACTCATGTAACTTCAATATCCAATCTTATATGTGGCCCAGTTAGATAGCTCCTTTTTGATCTCCTTATCTGTGTATTTTGAATCAAATCACATTGCTTGCAAATCTTATAAAGGGTCTGAGCCTGTGTTTTTTCAGTCAAATTAGGCCTTTGAATGGAACAAATATATGAACTATTGCAGCTTCCATCCTATCTGGTTTATAGATGCACAGAGAACTATATTTTCCAGAACTGAAAAATGGATTTTTATGAAAAAAAAAAGCAGAGATAAAGAGAAAATATCTGCATCAAAAGGAAAAAAAATACAATTTTAATATTTTTATCCAAAGAATAAAATAATCTTTATGTTTATTTGTTTTTACTTAAAAAAAGCTTTATTTCTGCAATAACTTTCCTACTGGGCATCCCGTCTTTTCCATTTCTTTCTGCATTTTAGGTAGAGTTTTTTCCCAAGGCATTGATAGCTTCCTTTTTGACTTCAAGAAAGTAGAATGTGCATGATTCCCTACTCTGCCCTGCAGCAGTACCACTGTCTGAACAGAAATTCCTTTATATTCTTCTTTCTTTAGGATACACCAACATACTTACTTTTCCTTTAAGACATCTTTGAGACATCTATAACTGGTCTAACTCTTTAAGAATGTATAACACTTTTATAGATGGAACAAGCAAAATAAACATTACCAACACCCTGGAATTTTTAACTAGGGCTCGAGAAATACTGGGTGCAATGAGTTCATGAAAAGCCACAGTTCCAAACTTTCCCAACATAAAGCAGGATACTGAGGATTATAGAAATTAAACCTGGTCTAACAAATAAGAATTATAGAATCACAGAACTTTATAGATTGGAAAAGACCTTTAAGATCATCGAGTCCAACCGTAAACCTAAAACATTGTAAGGGGAAAGATTTAGATTAGACATTAGGAAAAAATTCTTCATGATGAGAGTGATGAGGCACTGCAACAGGTTGCCCAGGGAAGCTGTGGATGTCCCCTCCCTGTAAGTTTTCAAGGCCAGGTTGGATGGGGTCTTGAGCAGCCTGGTCTACTGGGAAGTGCCTCTGCCCATGGCAGGGGGTTGGAACTAGGTGACCTTTAAGGTCCCTTCTAACCCAAACCGTTCTATGATTCTATGATGCTTACACTGCCAAGTCCATCACTAAACCATGTACATAAGCACTACATCTACACATTTTTTAAATACCTCCAGACAGCGTATCTCAACCACTTCCCTGGGCAGCCTGTTCCAATACTTGACAACCCTTTCCATGAAGAAATTCTTCGTAATATCCAGTTTAAACCTCCCTTGGTGCGACTTGAGGTCATTTCCTCTCATCTATCTCTAGTTACTTGGGAGAAAAGACCAGAACCCACCTCACTACAACCTTCATCCAGGAACTGTAGAGAGTGATGAGGTCTCCCCTCAGTCTCTTTTTCCAGACTAAACAGCTCCAGTGCCCTCAGCTTCTCCTCATAAGACTTGTTCTCCAGATCCTTCACCAGCTTCTTTGCCCTCCTCTGGACATGCTCCAACATCCCAAAGTCTTTTCTTGTACTGAGAGGCTAAAAATTGAGCACAATATTTGAGGTGCAGCCTCAGCAGGGGAGACAATCTCTTCCCTACTCCTACTGGCCACACTATTTCTGATACAAGCCAGAATGCTATTGGCTTTTTTGGCCACCTAAGCACACTGCTGGCTCATATTCATCTGGCTGTTGACTAACACCCCCAGGTAAAGAGTTTTCAGGATCTGACTTTAAGTTATTAAACTTCAGCGCTAAATTATCTAAGGTGCAAAGTGCTGCATTATGGACAAATATGCATAGACAAGGCTAAATTGAATAATAGAAATTCTCCCTTTATGATTGTTTTACAATAAAAGATGTCCTAGTCTAAGACACACAATACCCATTGTATAAATGTGATATTGAAGAACTAAAAATACTGTTCAGTCCCAGATGCAGCAAGGTTAATATTGTAGCACTAAAACTACTGAATTTAGGTTTCTGACAGCATTAAAAGTTATTTTTTCAGACTGGCTATAGAAGTAAACTGAAAAATAATGAAAATTTAGTATCTAATTGTTGAAAAACTAAAGTTCACATTGAGGCCATGTTGCACTATTCTGTAGCTAAAAAAAACCCCCACAGAAACAAAAAAATAAAATTGCCTTATTTTAAAATAATAATCCTTCACCTAAATAAGAAGAAAGCCATTAGTGTTTGAGGCTTATTTATTTTTTTATTTTTGATCAGTCTAAAATTCTAATTTCTGACTAGTTTATGCAGAAATTTAAACAGAAATTAAATTTGAAGAGTAAAATAGACATAAATAAAATATACAACACATTTATTTTAGGAAGAAAAGATACAGTAATTTTAGAGTCATTCCTTCGAGGACTGAGAAATTGTATTTTAATACATTTTAGCCTTTTATTTTCCTGAAGTAGAATGGGAACTTTCAGCTAAAGAACATGCCTCTGTTGTCTCTGAAGGAGAAAGAGTATTTAAAAAACTATAATGAATGATTTTTTAATTAAAAAATGAAAAATTTATGGAAAAAGAGCAGACAATTTTAATTTTTAATAACAGCAACAATAATTCTACTCATGGCATAACATACATATATCTTCTATAAATGTTCTCAATTCCAAGACTATGAGTGAGAGAAGATTAATTTGTTCAAGAGATAACACACATGCCTTTGGAATATTGTAGAATTTGAGAATATTTCACAGACCTGAACCGATGGTGGTTTTAACTTGACAGTGTTATTAACTTCTAGTGAGAAGTAATAATCACATGCCAAAAGTTAATAAAAATTTAAGCAAAAACAAGTGATTGAATTTTTGCTTTATTTTCTCATGATGTATTAGTTATCTTCATGAAGTTTACCTGCATTTTTTAGTTTTAATTTTCAAACTTTGTGCAGCTGAAATTTTACAAATCTATGTAAAAACTTAGGAAATCTTCCAGGCCATTGGTGTGATTCTTCTAGCCCAATACGCTGTTTCTGATGATCATCTGCAGAAGGTGATGTTTAGGGAGAGCAAAAAAGCCTGTTTCCTATGGCCTGTTTCCTCCTGCTGCTCCTGCAACCAGAAAGGAAGCAACTGGACTGCTAGTTGGTACGTCTCATCCAGAACTTCTACCATGTGTTTATGGATAGTCCAAGCAGTCACATTATTGGTTTTTAAATGGTTGCTGTTCTTTGCCACTCATGGCAGCACATTACAAAGATTCCCTGATTTTTTTGTCCCTTCTCTAACACCACTATGTCTATTTTGAGGTGCAGAAATGGGAAATGTACACAAGAATAAAGATGTGAGAACACCAGGTTTTCCATAGTAAAAAAATCGCCTCTCTGTTTTCCTCTCAGTAACTTGCTTGATAACTCCCTGTGGTTTTTTCTGTCTTATTAGGGACAGAAGCCAGAGTCACTGTGCTGTAGTACTCAGAGTTGCCTTTTCAGCCCTCTGTGTAGATGGGAATTATATAGAAACTGCCCAGTATACTGGCACTGTGACCATTTGCAATGGCAGGTTACACACTTCAACAAGCTGATTTGCAGTTTCATACTTGAGTTAGTCAGGTCTTAAGTAAATGTCATCCAGTTATGGAGATATACAACTTTTTGTGTTTGTTTTTTATAATTCCTGCATCACACTTCAGCAAACCTTTAAAAAGTTTATAATCATACTTTGTCCTTAATAAAATTTTTGCTTCTGACAAATTTAAAAGAATTTGCTTCTCAGTTTTACAATACTTTTCAAGCTCTCTTAATTTCCTGTTTGTGTTTGACCTGCTGTATATTTCAGACCTTCCTTTTCTCATACTTTGCAATAAGTTATCCTTTTTTCTTGAACTCATGTACCTATTTAGTTGTTACTGGAAACAAAACATGTTTCTGTCCAGAGATTCACTGGCATTGCTTTGTCTTTCTTCAGAAAATATACAGTTATTATGATTATTTGCTCCTTTCTTGTATTTCAATATTTGATCCAGCAGTTTCTGCAAACATGGAACCTAAATTTTAACTTCTACAGTACCATTTCATTAACCCTAAATATTTACTGCTGGGTGCAATTTGAAGGTCCTGAATTAGGGACATGAGACATCTAAGGTCAAGTTTGGGTGTGAAGATATTATACTGGAGCTTATCACACTATTTCTCATCTCATCACTCAAAACATCCACTTAACACTTCCTCTGAATAAAAAAGTTTCTGTGTTGCTAGTTCAGAGGGCAGAGAGAGGCAAATACAGAATTTGCCAAAAGCTAGAAAAATGATGTGCGATTTTTGTTTTTTATTTCTTTTTGTAGCAAAGAGATGATTGTTGGAAATGCTCTAATCAAGCCCGTGAGTGATTTCAAATTCTTTATCTGCATATGCTGATACATATTCTCCCTGCTTGGCTGTCCACCCACAGTCATTAGAGGAGTAAGGAAAAGGCAGTTGGAGGCTTTGGAAAGTGTACCTAAGGCTACCAATGGAAATTACAGAGCTATGACACAGTTTAACAAATGAATTGTAAATTAATTTTTCCTCTAGTTATCAACAAAATTAATCAAAGCTGCGGGTTTGCATCTTAAGAAAACTAAGAGGAAATTTAAAACTGCTTTGATTTTAATGTGAAATATATTCAATTCAGGCATGCATCTACACACACAACTGTGGGTTTTCTTTCCTATGCCAGTAGAACTGTTCCTCTTTGGAGAGTCAAGGCTAGAGGCTTGGCTTCCTTACAAATGATGTCTTTGTGCTTTTGAATGTGCACCATGGCCTTAGAGGTTTGAGTGTGTAGCAACAGTGGCCTTAAATGAAAAGCTAAGCATTTCTTGGAAAGTGTAGGGGTGTTCATTGTTGCCCTGGTTTTGCCTGGGACAGAGTTAATTTTGGTACAGTTGTATAAAATTGGTATAGTGCTATGATTTATATTTGGAATGAGAATAATATTGATAACACACTGACGCTTTAGTTGTTACTGAACCATAAAGGACTTTTCAGCTTCTCAAACTGACCTGCTAATTAGAAGGTGGTGAGTGTGCAAGAAGTTGAGAAGTGACACAGCCAAAACAGCTGACCCAAGCTGGACAAAGGGATATTCCATACCATATGATGTAATTCTCACTATATTAACTTGGGAGAAGTGGGTTGGGCGAATTTCTTCTTGGGGACTGGCTGGGCATCGGTTGGTGAGTGGTGAACAATTGCTTTTCTTTTGCTTTATCTGTTTTTTGTTGGGTTTTATTTCTATATATTTTTGTTATTTTTTAAAAATAATAATAATAGTTATTGTTAGAATATTTTAGTTAATTTTAGTCATTAAACTTTTTATCTCAACCCATGAGTTTTCTCACTTTTACCCTTCAAATACCTAATTGATGACTGAGGTTAAATCTCTTTAAGAAAACATGAGCTGGATTGTCTTCAGGGAAACTCTGAATACTTTCAAGATATTCACCTATCTAGAGTAAGCCACATGGGGACCTGCAAAGCTGATGTGTCCCAAAGGTGGAGGATCATACCTTTTAGCTTCTGCAGCTCAGAGTAGTCAACTGGGTATCAGCAGTTGAATGAAGTAGACCTCTTGACGCTAAGTGATACTTAAGTGCCAAAAGTCTCCCAGATGCCCACTAGGCACAGTGGCCCATGCAGACACTGAACTGTTCAGCCTTCTTAATATATCATCTTCTGTGACTCTCTAAGGGATGCCGCTCAGTATTACACACCGGATCTGTACATTTTCAGGTAAAACTTTGTGTCCATTTATTGATATCTGGTTGAGTAGACATAACTTGTCACATTTTTGTTATGTGAGAAAAAGAAATTGCTGAAATTATCTAAAAGTAATATCAACAAATGAATAACAGCAACATAATCCTTTCCAATTTTTCAATTCTGAACCTTGTGGTTGATAAGATAATTACCCAAACCGGAGAAAGCAGTGACTGCTATCACTCAGTCTCTGGTGTTGTTGGAGGAAGTCGGGCAGTATTAGGCAGCAATACCTTGGGGGATGGATTGGGCAGTGAACTATTAGTCTTTTAGGTTTTGGGCAAGTAAGAAGACAACTACTAGTTTAAAAGAATCAATATTGATAAATGCTGAATTCACACTGAAGTTGTTTCATATTTTAGAAGACTAAAGACAAGACAAGAAGCATTCATTATAAATACATAGAGATTATATGAAACTACTGAAGACTGAAAACAGAACAATATACTAAATGCGAGACAAGTAGCTAGTTATTGATTTGAAATATAGTGGTTTTTTCCCCATTATCAAATTCTCGATAATTTAGCTTCCTTCAAAGGTTAATGTGTGTAATATTTCAGTTTTGAAAATAAAATTGCTTTCTATCTCCTTTATGAAAACCAGACTTATTAAATATAGAAGGGAAAAGGGCAATGCTTCTTAATCATTCTCATGAATAATTTGTTTTATTTCGTATTGTGGGATAAGTTCTCATACTCAGTAGACTTTATAAAAAGTACCAAGTCTGTGTTTCAGTTCTGTCAAATTTCATGGCTTGTATTTACTATTGTCTTGACCAAATCTGTTTTAATTTACATTTAAGCTTTTCCAATGACTTTCATAGTGGCCTCATCTAAGTCTAGTGGAGCTAAATACCTAAAGAAATATGAGTAAGTGCCTCTGTTAAAAAGCATAATACAATAAATTCAGAGTTCAGCACATGATATTAATTGAAAAACTAGATGACTTCTGTTGTTTCGATTTCCTGCCTACCGAAATGATGAAATTTGGGTAAAAATTAGAACAGGAAGAAGATTTTGAGATATGATCTATTTCTAAATTTTTTGCCCCAGTATATTGACTTTCAGGTGCCTTGTGAACCATGGCTAGAAGTTTCTTTCAAGTGTGTCCCCCAAATTGTATTATTTCCCTCTTCCTGTGTCAAACTTCGACCAGAATTTATTTTGGAGGCAGTAGAAAAGTCTTTCCCTGGTTAACTGTTAATAAACATAAACAGAACTAATTTTGGTAGAAAAGGAAATTTAAATTATGGTGCAGTCCAAAACACCCCCATCTTTGTAGGAGTTTGAATTTACACTTTTAGATTGAGTGAGTCTCCAGTTTGGGGATATTCTCATATGCAGCTCTGTATAATATACAATGGTTTGGGTGTTTGTAGGAAAGTGAGAGCAACATGATTGGGGTTTTTTTCCTACAAGGAGGACACAGTTCACTTATGATATAAACGTATTGCCACAAAGGGTTATATTTCAAACATCTCTTGGCAGAACACCATATGACAGAGTTGCAAATTGGGTAGAAAACAGTAAAATGTTATCCTATACAGCTACTAAGCAACTCTCTTAAGACGAGTCTTTTGTGTGTGAATATGTAAAAATTACTGAAAATGACCACTTTTCTCCCCTTTCACTCCTAAAAGAAGGCTGATCACAAAACCCCATTATTCTTATCTTGAATCTGTGTTATGGTAGAGGTTAACGATGGGACAAGATGTCTACTCATGCACAACAATTCAGGCAAATTACCTTGTTCAGACAAAGAAGACTGAAGTAGAGGCTTGAGATTATCCCTACAGTGAAGACACCAAACCCAGTTTTCAGATAAAAGCAGTGAATGTAGACTTAATTCAGTCATCAAAAGCAGACTACATATGGTAAAAAGTAGGGTAAGTTGGCTTGATAGAATACCTTGCTTCTCACCTTCATTTTTTCAGTTCCTGATGTGTCTGCAACATGTTTCAGAGGTGATACATCTCTACTGCACTGTTGTGCAGTAGCAAAGATTTTGTTACAGGCTGCAAGTCACTCATCTGAACATCTCTCATGTATAAGGTTTCAGAAAATCTACTTGGACAGCAGATACTTGGTTCAACTTAAGGCAATGCCTGATCACATAACTTAAGAATGCATCAGTCATGGATGTAAGCTCCCTCTCTTGCTCTGAAATGTGATCCTTGATGATGACAGCATTTTGGTAGGACAAAAAAGAGAAGCTTCTGCTGACGATGCCTAATGTGTGCATTCTATAGGAGACTAAACTCCTTTGACTTTCATGATAAATATCATCTATACATTACCTTTTTTTTTAAAGAAAAGGAAAGTTTAAAATAGTCTTAAATAACCATTGTAGATGTATTGCAAAATTTTTATAATTAATATGTTTCTGAATTAGATATTTAAATACAATTAGATATAACAAAACATTTACTAATAGAAAAACAATGTCCTAAATCATGATGAGCTCTGTCTATTTATATTAGAAATATTTTTATTTAAAAACATATCAATAAACACAGGCACAGGAATGTTTTGGTTTAATATGAAGTTCATGGCAACAACTTAAAGTTCTGGAGCTGTGTGGAGGATGAAAACAGAGTCTAATAACCTATATATAGATGTCAAAAATATATATACTCTTTTTCTGCTAAATATAATTGTGTTTATTTTCAATTTACAGAAGCAGGCTGAAAATAATTTGAAGGAATGTTTAAAGTGCTACATTGGTTATCAAGACTGTATTTAATACATATTGTTTAGCAGTTTGCCACATGAACTAAAAGGGTCTGTGTTCTGGAGGAGAACACACAGACTTGGCTGTCATGGTCATTTATATATTTGGAACATTCAACTTCTAGAGACAGTCTATGAAATAGAATGGGATTTATTTTTTAATTTTAGTACTATCTGTCATTCTTCTTCCTTTAATTAACAGCTCTTACCACCATCTAAGATGAACTGATTTCTTTCTGATTTTTTCTTTAAGCGGCTTCTGCAAATTTGTATTTTTTGTTGTTCTCCTTTTCAAAATTTCCTATTCTTTTTTATAAAAAAATACAACTTATATCTGAGCTCGTTTGTAGTTGCCTTACTTAGTCTCTGACCTTTAAACAAGTTTAGTTTATGGAGAAAGCTCTTTTCTATTCAGAGACATTCTGTCTAGAGCTGTCAGCAGACCTGTTGGACTTTGAGTAGCAATTTGAAGGTCTGCCTAAACAGAGGACCTTCCTAGTTTTGGTCCTGCATGTGTGTCAATCAACTGTTGTACTAAGTGATTTGCTCAGGATATTCTCAAGGTCAGTATTTTCACCAATACTTACGACACCTGCTATCCTTGTGGTCACATGGCCACAAGCCCTGCTGTAAGGCTCCAAAGAATGTTGGCCTAGTGGTTAATTAATTACTCAATTAGGGTACTGATTTTTTATATCCTTCCAATTTATTTGGTAAACAGATGTAAATACTAAATGATTACACTCTGTGACCTACCAAGGTGTAATATTCTTGAACAATCCACATCTCAGCTTTCTCTGCTGCTTTATGTCCTGCAGATTGTATTTCATCACAGATCTCTTACAGCATGTTAGGATCTTTCCATATGGCTGTTTTCCAGAACCGTAATCTGATATCATCGATTCAGGTTAATTTCCAGTCAGTACACTAGTTTTCATTTGCTGTTTTGTCAAATTTTTTTTTGTTTGCATTAATTCTGCTCCCACTAGCAAATGCATCTTTTTTTTATATTTAATGACATTTTCAACTAATACTATCATGCTTTTCATTCTTTTCCAGACCATCAATACCATGCAGGTAAGGCATGACTTAATTCCAGATCTCTCAGGCACATTCTTTATTTGGCTGGATTCATTACCACCTCCTCCTCACAGTCTTTGACCCATTTTTAACTCACTGTGTGCTTATGTCTGTGTCAATTTGAACTAAAGCTGTACATAAGATTTGTGAGCACCAGAAAACATATTATTCCAGACAAATCTGTTCGTTTAGTTCTTTATTCCATTCTTCTTTCTCTATTTTTTTTGTCTAAATATTCTTTAGTCTCTTGTCTCGTAACAGAAAATTAAAATGTCTTAACTAAGCTTAGAATAGAAATCAGTCTTGTTCAATTAATGTGAGATGTTTCTTCAATTATTGAAGAAAATATAAAAAGAAAAGTGACATTTCTGGTGCAAGTAGATGTAGAAAGAAACTCTGTGCCTTTGAGACTGTCAATTGCTCAAATGAAGGAAAAGCTACTTAAATATTTGCACACTTCAGAATAGATTTAATGAACATGTAAAAATCCATCTAAACATTCAATGCAGAAATTACAGATGCTTTAGCATCTTTTGCAACTTCTTTTTAAAATCTGCATTAACCTTTTTGGAATTAATACATATATGTAATTGTGTACAGTAAATCCACTGCCCACATCATACTTGTTGGTTTGTTGATCTCCTTTGCTGTTAGGCCTTGTTTTCGTACCATTTCAAAGGAGACAAAAATTTGAGATGTACTACGGAAATAATCTCTCTAGGTTGAAGAAAAAGCATTATGTGCCTCTTTGCTCTACATTTATCCTCAGTATTTGTAGTATACGTTTATTTGTAGTGTGTGTTAAATTCTTGTATCTCTGTAACTAAATTCATTAGAATAGTTTATTGACAAATATAAAATTCAATAATGACTATAACAGTTGCTGAATGAGTATGAACCCAAAATATCCTTGCTCAGGACTAACATAATCAATGTTTACTGTAATATTTTGGGTTATCAGATTTGTAAATTTTCTCTTTCAAAGGAGATTTTTGGGGATTTTTTTGTGACTTGTTGCAAAGAAATATGACATTGGTGGAACAGGTTCCCTCTCCCCCCGCCAATGTTTCTTGAGAACTGTTGAACTCTGTATTAAAATTTCATACAACAGCTTGGTGGCTCCACTGATAAGTAGTCAGGCCATTTTGAGGCTCTCTCCTTTGTGATCAAATTGTAAAAGCTCTTCAAAAGTGTATTTCAGTCAGTAAAACATATATATATCTTAGACATAAGATTATACCTTCTACATTTCATTTGTATGACGTAGAATGAATTAAAAAAATCTTATATTCTAAAATGAGTGGCAAAATGAGTACGAAGGAACTTAAGCTGTTGTGAAGCTAGAAACCATTTAAAAGCTGAGTCTGTTGTTAGACTCAGTAATAAATCCACCCTTACTTCTACAACATTTTTAACTGATAAACAATATGAGTTTCAGGACCTTCAGTTATAATTAGGTTTTTCGAGATTTAATTTCTTTGAATCATCTGTTGTCTACCTTCAATTAGGATGTCATGTTTCCTCTTACCTTTAACATTAAGAATCCAAGGTAAGAAATCATGGAAAAATAGTCAAATGTACAAATGAGTAAAATACTAGGTTAGGTTTCCTGCTTGATTTATTTTTCCCTTTTCTTCTGCAAATCTTCTACCTGATCTGGGTTGAAATAATTGTTCATTTATTTCTCTGCTTCTTCCTGGTATTGGACTTAGAGTTTTGGCTAGATCTGCATGACCCAGAGTCTATGCAAACCTCTGAGGGTATAAAAAGGAATGAATTTCAAAGAGCCTGATGCTGTTCAGAGCATCATTTGGTTCCATTATTATATTCCATTTTTATATGTCATGTCATATATATGCATTGTGACAGCAGATTGCAGCCCCACTCATGTCTGAATAGGTTTTTATAAACCAAGAACAAAAAGGATGACCAAGACTGTGTTAGAGATACAAAATTCTACAGAATTTTTTTTTTACTTTCGAACTAATGTTGTGCTTAATTTTAAGAACATATAAAGATGAGACTAATGTTTCAGTTTTCGACTAGAACTATATTTGGTCTGGCTGGGATGGATTTTATTTGTTTCATAGCAGTCAGTATGGTGCTATGTTTTGAATCTGTATTTCTGATAAAATAGTATTAATAACACAGAAGTGTTGTGGCTGTGGCTGAGTGGTGCTTGCACAGTGTCAAGACTTTCTCATTTCCCTCCCTTTCCCAGTGAGTGGGCAAGAGAATGGGAGGAAAGACAGCTGAACTCCAATGACCAACTGTATATTCCATACCATATGATGTATTTAAAACACATAAAATAAAAAATCAGGAAAAGGAAGATAAAACAGGAACATTTGGAGTTATAGTCTTTGATTTCCCAAGCAACCATAACAGATAATGAGACCCTGCTTTCCTAGAGATGACAAGGCATCTGGCTTCACAGTGAGAAGTTAATGAATTCCTAGTTTTTGTCTTGTTTGTGCACGCAGCCTTCATTCACCTGTTAAACTGCCTTTATCTCAACTCATGAGTATTCTTAATTTTGCCTTTCCATTTTCTCCTGCATCCTACTGAGGAGAGTGAGCAAGCAGCTTGTTGGGTGCTTAGCTGCCAGATGGTCTTGGCCTACTACAATAACCTAAAAAATCTGAATCAATGAAGTTGTAATGCCCATATACAGAAATCAGATAAGTTAATAGAATGTTATAACCATCAACTCTGTCATGCCCATGCAGAATTTACCTTCTATCTTCCCTGACCAGAAAAATAATAAAACTCTATCACCACCTATTGACAGAGATCATCTGCAATGGCAATTATAACTGCAAGAAAGATTGGCTTATTTCCCTATCTGAGCTGAGAAAAAATAATTTTTTTCAGGTTAAATTTGCTTTTCTGACATCTTTTCAATGGAGTATATGACAGGTATTTTCTACACAGTTTGATTTTTACTGTCATTTTCACATTTTTAAATACCTTGCCTATTGAACTGAAATTGTTTTCTTTGTCACTTACTAATTTTAGCAAAGATTTTAGTACTTTTAAGTAGAAATCCAGAAAAGTAGGCAGTAGAAAGGAAAGTTGCTGAAATAAATTAACACTGCCTGGCTTAAAAAAAACAGAAAGAAAACCAATATTCAGTAGCCGAAAGCATTCTTCTGCAATTGTTTCTTATACAGCACTAGGAATAAAACTTTTGTTTGTTGATATTGCAGGGTTGCTTGAATTGTAATTACTAAGTTTTCCACAGCGGGCTTGCTGGAACACATGCATGGATAGACACCATAAAGAATTTATTTTGAGGTGTTAGAAGTGATTTGAGAATCCCCTTAAAAGAAATAGCCTTAATAATCCAGAATAACATTTTATTAATTATTAATAGAGCTAATCAGTAGTCTGAAATTGCTCACATCAAATATTAATCATTTGGGTAGACCAATTCATATTATCTGTGACAGGCATACTACTCCTACTCTTCAATACCTTTATAGTGTTATTATTTAACCACCAAAAGACATGAGAAACACTTCAACAGTTCTCTGAAAACAAAAAGGTGCTTGAAAAATCTAACTTCAGAGACTGGGTTTTACTTACAAAACCTACTTATTAGGTATCAGGTAGTATTACAGGAAAGGCAGCAAACTGTTAAGTGGATAAAAAAAGGTGTTATTTTACTGTAAGTGTTTATGATACTCCAAATTCAGGCTTAATGCTAGTTGCCAGATACAACTACTGTTCCCACATTCAACACAGATGTGACACAGATGTTTTCCATTCGGCTGGGGCTGAGCTTATGTTATTTTGTGTGTACATGATACTCTTGCTTTAGCTGACAAACTAGAAGTGTTCAGCTATCTGGGCTGAATTTTTCTAATCTGGAAGTGTTTTTTTGTAAGTCTGGGAAAGTGTTGCTTACCAACTTTCATGTGGCTGTCCCTGAAATAGTGTGGTACTACCTTGGGGTCACATCTTTCCAAACTTCCATCTGAATTGGCACTGAGGAGACAAAGTCATAACTGCCAAGGAACAGAAACAGAAATTTTTGCTGTTGCTTGTTTTTTTTGAGAGGTAGTACTGGTGAAGGAAAAGATCTTTCTATCCACATGAGAGCTGGTAGTTTTTTCTCATTTTAATGAAATTTGAAAGATTTTGCTGAAACTGAAACTTAACAGATATGTTACCAACATGAGGCAGAAATATTTTATGTGGGTATCAAACATATATCAATATTAATATTTAAATATACAAAAATAGCCTCGTGGTATGTCTGTAATAGCCATTTTAACATGTATAATTCTGCTTATAAATTATAAACATGTAATAAATTAAATTGGAATTAACCATAGGTTTTAAACTCTGAGCAACTGCTCTCGTTGTTGCTTTGTAGCTTAATTCTAAAGCAGGTAAATATTGATATTGCAATTAATTATTATTAAGCGCAAAATTTAATGGTCAATGAAATGAATAGGAGCATTTCAATTACCTTCAATGGCTTTTGGAACCTGTAAGAGTACTGCAAATAAGTATGCCTGTGCTCTACTTGATGATACTACAAATTTCTGGAAGCATTTAGAGGATTAGATTTTAAATGCAGGGACACTGAAAAGTATAGAAAAATTTTTACTGCTAACATACTTTCCTAAGTTTTCAAACATCTAAATGTTCCAAGTGTTTTCGTTCAATATAGAGCACACTTGAAAAAGAGGAGTAAATGAACACAGATAGAAAGGTAATAAAATTGAAATCTATGTATTTCTATAATTCTTAATTTTGCTTGTTATATAATGCTATATGGAGAAAAACAAAGTAATGAATGAGTCAGGTATATTATTGAAGATCTAAATTTGTAAGGTTTTTCATCAGTTCTATTAACGTTTAAAACCATAAAAGTGGCAGTTCTCATTGCAGAAATTAAATGAATAGTGCTGGCCTAATAAAAAAACCCATAAGTTTTATGTTTAAGCTGAGTTTACAAATGTGAAGAGTATTAATATTAATCACTTTTGATTTATGGAATATTATCAATAATACGGTATTTTGTTAGTGTATAGTTTTAATAGATCTGTTCCTTGTAATCCTGACTGGATAGGCTATAGTAAAATATTTTTATATGTAATAAAAGTAAATTTATCCAGTTTAATTATGCTGGTTTTCCATAAGAAGAAAGCAATTGTCAAATCAAATCAAATTATTAAACTAAATATAAAGTAAATTTGAATACAAGGTGGTCCAGGACACCAAGGCACCATGCTTTTTGTGACCTCTGCATAGACTCTTTTGTGGCTTATGTATCAAGACAGAAAAATCAAGCTGCAGTGGTTAGGAATTGGCAAGCAGCCATTTAAAAGGACCTGAACAGATAATCAGAAGTTGAAAGAAATGGAACAGTAGCTTCTTATTCCCTTCCACCATTTACCTCTGCTTTTGTTTACGTTCCTATTCCTAAGTAAAACATATCAGGGGTTTATATGAATAATTCATGAAAGTTGATTTGTATACCTATGTATTTGAATTGCAAGTAATTGTATACAAAAATGAATGAATTTCTACAGCTGTTACCTATGTGTTCTCTCTGTATAACCAAATTCCATGATCAGAGAAAAATTGGAGCAACTATGTGAAACATGCTGAGAAAAATTAAGGTAAAATGAAAAAAAAATCTCAGTTGCAACACAGCAGCAAAGGTAGGATTAAATAAGTATCTGTCAAATCACTCACAGGTAACATAGAGCATTGTAAATGTTTTGTCAACTTTAAGACAGCATTGAAACACAGGTTGAAGAAGCTAGGAAATAACTTTTTCTCTAAAACTGCAAGAGTAAAAATTTTTGGTTTTAAGGGCAAAAGCAGCAATTCATATTGACATAGTAAGTGTTTTCTCACTGGGATCTAGAGTATCATTGCCAACAGTTATCAGGAAATGTCTGATTGGTTCTTCCTTTCATGAGAAATGTCAGTTCCATCCCTGACTAGTCTGTTGAAATTTTGGAACTGTTTCAAATTCACAACTGAACAGAAAAGAAGGACTCTTACAGACTGGATCTAAACAGACACTACTCTGTAGCCACCATGGTGACAACCGAGAAGGTTTTCTTCATACTTTTCTATTATGTGGAAAATAGAAATATGCCACTGGTGCCTTTGTAATATATCTGAAGAAGTATCCCTACAGAAGAGCAGAACATTTTCCATATGGTACTGAAACAGTTAGGCTACTTACACACAATAGGAGTTATTAAAGACGGTCTATTAAAGATGGTCTAAGAGCTGAACAGAATGAAAATTTAGAACAAAATTTTAATGAATTCTTTTTATGTCTATTTTATCCAAATACTAAATTTGAAACTGTAGATTTTCAAATTCAGGGTGCATTTTTTAAATGTATACTCAAAAGCCTTGAACACTGTAAGGGTAGTATGCAATAAGACATTTTTTCAGATATTAAAAAATCAAATACATGTTAATTTGGCAAAGTGCAGCCCATGAACAAACTTACTACTGAATGCCTTGAGAACATCCAGTATGAACTCCAGAAACCTAAAGTAACTGGTGGAGAGGCATCAGCTCAATCTTTGAGGAGCTGCTGATGTTGGAGTAAAAGTTGAGACAAGTCCCAGACCTCTCCCAGTCCAAGCAACAAGTAATTGACAGATGCGTTTTGGGAAGAGACATACACACTGAATGAAACAAGAATTCCTCCATACCAAACAAGCTGTCTTTTATAAGACCTTTTTCTGTCAAAGGCAAACAATTTAAACACACCTAACTTAAAAGAGTGGTGTTCTCTTATTAGTTCTGGGCACTACTTGTGTTAAATTTAAATAAATAGTATGATACAGTGGAAAACTCAAAGAAGAAAAAAAATTCTAATGCTAAGACTTTGCAACATATCCTAGAGGATTTCCAAACACTATTTGAGTCACTGTGTACTTAATGAAAGTCTCTGCAAAAGATGAAAACTATCTGTCATTGCTGAACACAGCTATCCAGTTTCCTCACCTAGTCCCAGGCTGGCTGTGGACTTATGTGGCAGTTATTGTTTCTAGGTTGTTTCAATTTTCTTACTGTGTTAGTCAGCTTTTGTGTCTCCTGTTTCTTGCAGCTTTGCCATTTTTCCAGGTTGCTCTGCAACCCATACCAGATGTCTAGGCTTCAGTACAGAGAGCAGTCCAAGCAGGTGAAAGGTATTTTAGCTGTGTACGATTTCTTTTGTTGTAGTTCAGAGAAGACAAATCTATGCATGCAAGAGAAATACTAGAAACTGCAGGCAAATCTAAATACCTGCTCCTTATCTGGATGGTTCTCTGAAGAAATCTGCAGACTGTCTGGATGTTTACTCATTTTAAATGATATCCCAAAAGAAGAAGAACAGCCAAATTGGAAAAATACCTCCTCTACACCGAAGAAGCAGAAAACTTTCTATGAGGAGCTACGACCAAGTGTTCTACATTAATAGAGAGTACCTTAAACATCAGGCTGTAGAAATGTTTGCACGTTGTCTCTCTGACCCATGAAACATTTATATAATTTACAGGAAATAGAATTGATCCAGAAGGTGTGACTGACAAAGACACTGGATAAATATTCTGGATTCTCAGGATGGAGTGTTATTTTGGGATTTAGTTCCTAAATCTTGTCTTTGAAACAAAACAAAACAAAGAAATTCAAAATAAACTCAAACAAGTCCTGAACAATAAAGAAGATTTGATACCATGGGAGAGTGCTCTAACCACTAAACAGGCATTAGATCCTCTTATCTTTCCTCTCTTTTCTTAAATGTCCTTTTTAGTGGGGAAAACAAGACTTTTTAATCTCAAAATGCATTATTTTTTAAAAAAATAACTAAATATTTTTGTGTTGTAATAACAGAAACTTAAAGAACGGCAAAGCATTTTGACTTCCCCAAGTATTGGACATTTTGTGGGTTTTAAACATTTGACAGTATAACAAAAAACTAGTCCTTCGTCCTACATTTCTGTTGCTGTGGATCCAATGGCTAGTATTGCTAGTAGGAAATATGCTTTCTTTTCATAACTTGATACCTTAATTTCTATCCTGTTAACTATAAATTGAGTTCATGTTCATGTTCATGGCAGATCACTCTCACTTTCTCCTACACAAGTAACAGGACCGAGTACTTAGTTAATTCATTAATAATTTCTATCTGTCTCATTTATAACTTCATTACTCTTCTGCTAGTTTCATTAATCCATTCTTCAATGGCTTGTCTGCTGATCAGATTAATTGCAGGGCTAATTTTGAGTCACTTTACCTACTGGTCTAATTTTTGCTTTATTAAGAATATTCTTAATTAATTTCTTAACCATATAATCTGTGTAGTTCACTCCTAAATGGCTTCCTAGTTTTTATCCCACCAAACTGAACTTCAAACTCATTCAAATATAAACAAAAAATTAAAGATCATCTATTTATAGCTCTGCTCACACTTTGCAGAATTTAGATATAGAGAAAAATAGGACAGTAAGGAAACATTTGGGAATGCAGAACATTTTTTCTGCCAACAACCAAACAAAACTCCTGAGACCACTTGCTAGGCTCTGTACAACACTTCCTGTCACTGTTTAACCTGTTGCCCTGCAGATGTGAACTGTGTGAACTGAAGTCACAATGTATCAAGGTCTGAGGCTTTCGGTGTACCACTGCTGCTCTAGTTTATTCTCAATACAGAGATAGGGTTAAGTTTTCATAGTTAAATGCTGAGAGATCTAATATATTTGTAAAACCACAAAGGAAGAAAAATACATAATAGTCCTTCAAAGACTGTCTCCGTATTTCAGCAGTGCAGAATTTACAAGTTTCCTTATTATCCAACCTACATTTTCTGCAGACTTGGATAAAATCTCCTCGTTCACCACTGTTGTAGAGAAAAAAATATTGTCATCCTCTTTCTACTGACATTTTACATGGTATCTCCTTATCATTCAACTGTCTCTTTCTGAGACTAAAGGAACCCAGCAGCTTTAATCTTTATTCACAAGCAGATCATAATTTCTAATCTTTTAGCATTCTTTCTTATTTCCTGTGGATTCATTCTTATTTCCTGTCTAATCTTTCCAGCTTGCTATTAACATTTCTAAAATTTGTTCTACAAAATTTGTTACTTCAGCCTAGGCCTCATCAACATTAAATGAACTAGAAAAGTATTTTCAGAGTGAAAGTTATCCTTTTGGAAAACGTATGATAGTTTGTGATCTAATATAATTCCCTGAACATATTATACTGCTGCCTAGCCATTTATTTAATTTTCTTTCGCTCATTCTTTCTGCATTCTTCATCTGTATTTGTGAATGACACATTGGTGTAGTTCTTCTTACATTTGCCTTTACTGAATTGTGTCCAACTGGGTTCAAACCATCTCTTCAGCTTATTAGGATAATTTTGAATTTTGATTTTATTCTCCAGGTTCCTTGCACTCGACCCCTGCAGAAATTACAGCCCTCTTACTCTTTCATGATGCAAGTCCTTAATGAAAACACAAACTGGACAAAGATAGACCTGTATGGGGTGCTGTGTTCAGTGAACTCATAGTTTGGCGATAAATAATTAGAAAGCGTTCTTTGATTGTAGTTTTCAGAAGGATACCTACTACATCTAAATCAAACTTCTTAGTTTTCTAATGAGACTACTGCAGAGTAGTCATTAAAGTCCTAAATTTATTATATCTACAGTTTTTCCCCTTATCTGCTGTGGCAGTTATCTGGGTTCAAGGAAGAAAATGGACTTCTTTACTGGATATTGTTTTGGTAACTCCACGTTCTCTGTTTTATACATCACATTTGTTTTAAAACTATTTGCAGACTCATTGTATTTAAATGTTTTCCAACACCTTCCCACATATTTCCTCACTCAGGTTCTCCTCCTATCCCATCACATGATTTTTAAAAGAAACAAAGTTTTTTCTCTCACTTCTATTTTCCATGTGTTTGGAAAGATTGGCATTAGTGTTTAAAATATTATTCTGAATAGTTTCTTTAATACTATATGTTGAAAGCTGCAAAGACAGCTTTCACTTCCACAGAAGCATAGACTCAACACAATTTAGATGGGAAGTATCCTCCAGAAGTATTCCAGTCCAAATCCCCACTCAGAACAGTTCCAAATTGTTTAGGTTTTGTTCATGGCCTTATACAGTTTACTTTTGATTATCTCCACGGTTGGCTTGTTCTGGTTTTGGACTCCCCTTGTACTGATATTTTTTTCCCTAAAATCTGACGGAGTTTCCTGTCCTGGAAGATGTACCCATTGCCTGTCACTTTGTTGTACACTTCTGAGAAAATCTGACTCCATCTTGTCTGTGATCTCTGATGAGGTAGCTGCAGACGACAACATGATCTCTTCTGCCTCTCCTCTTCTCTAGGCCGAAGAAGCCCAGTTCTGTCAGCCTCTCATTGTATGCTAATGCTTCTGACATCTGATCATCTTGGTGACTATCACTGAACTCACTCAGCATGCCAAAGTCTTTCTTGTAGTGAGGTGCCCCAAGGTGGGCATGGAGGGGAGTAATCACTGGTTGCTATTTTGCTAATATAATCCAGGATGTAGTTAAAAGGACCTGGGAGTGTTGGTCGACACCCAGACGAACATGATCCAACAGCATGCATAGGTGGCCATGAAGACCAACAGCACCCTGGCTGATTTTTATTAATTCATTTCATAATTGGCTTGCCAATTTATCTTGACAGTTTCTAAAGTGTCATCTCTATTGTATAGCTCATCATAATCTTTACTCTTGATTACGATATAATACGGAGCTGTTATGCATCTCTTATTCTAGGTTTCTGCTACTTCCAGGAGACCTGTTTTAATTTTCCCTTTCGCTTTCACATTTTTTTCTATGTCCTGCAAATGTAATTTCTTCCACCTCTTTACTCTTCTTGAAGGTAAGATTTGCTGAAATATAGTCCATTACCATTTTCTTTTCATGCACCCTTTTTTTCAGTATCATTATGCCCTGATCAGCAGTCCTGTCCTTTACATCTCTGTGTTGAGGAAATGCATTGCCTAGGAATGACTCACTGAATAAGATGTGCTCCTTTCTTAGCATCAGATGTTCCTTAACAGGACCTTTCAAACAACTTCCTCGTCATTCTGTACATTTCCAGGTCTATTAACACTGTACCAGATTTTATTGCTCAGGCACTGTCACTGAAAACAAACTGATGTTTTCATTTCAGGTGGACTTTTCTGGTTTTCTTTTGTAAAGAATGAAAATAAACTCAGTGGGACTGCTGTATAAGTGTGGTCGCTATAAATAAAGATGGCAGAATCTTGATCTGTTAATGACAATAAACACTTCAGCATGCAGATTAACACAGTAACAACACTTTGATGTCTGTTTTAAAGGCAGATTTGTGTGCAAGAAAACCAAAACTTTTGGATATCTGTTCTCTGCTATGACAGGTTATGTCTGGTATGTTGAAATCTCTGTTTCCACTGGGTGCTGTCAGCTCTTATTTACTTAATTGCCTTCAGCTTTCTGGAAGCTTCCAATCTGCATTATTTTGTTTAATTGTTAGGTCACTCTTGAATCACAGGTTATCTTTTCCTTCTATCTTCATAGGGCAGTAACACCAATATATTAAGGAATGTATCCTCATATCTAGGTGCTGTGTAATGAAAGATATAAGTAAAAATGAGAGATTTGCTCCTTTCTCTTGTGGAGTACTAAGGATGTACGTTCTGCATCATACAGTATAACAAATAAAATTATTTTGGAAATGTACCCAGAAAAGAAAAAAATATACATATTTTTGTGTGTTTTCAGGGAAGGACTTGAGACCTTCAGCTCTTTTTCATGGGCATTTTTAGATTGCTTTGATTTAATTAACTTCAACATATCTAAAAGTTCTGCACTTACCAAACTGATGTATTACAGAACTTTATATTTATAGTACATAATGTTTTACATTTTAATATAAAGATAGCTGCAGAAATTTCCAAAATAATGAAATTACTTTTCCTTAAAATGTAATTAACTTTCTAGAGTAGGTAATTATTGAAGTTTTCATTCTAGCCTTGTAATAAAAAATTACATGTGCCTCATTTTCTGTCCTATTAAGTATCTAAATGAATGGACAGCTCTCTGATTTTATCAAGCAGAATATATTTCAGCTGCCTTCTGTGGAAATTCTTGAGTTCTTTTACTGACTGCCAGGTCTCAGGAAGTACTTTTCACTCTGTATTTCCATTCTGATCCTATAATGAGCTACAACTGGGCAGCTATCACGTGTAGCCCACACATTCCATTTGCAGGATCAAAGCTTAGTGAGAGGGAGGTGGGATGGATTCTTCTGTCTCTCAGAAATTGCCAGTGCTCCTCATGTTCCTCACATGTCTTCTTGGGTCAATCATCTGAAATTGTTAAGGAGGAATACAAAGCAGAGAACAATAAGAACAGATAAAACTATAGTGGCATAGGCACTCTACCGGGGGCTGGGAGCATGCTTTCAAATCATTAATTGCTATTAAATGAAGAGAAAACATAGGCAACCTGCCCCTCCCCAAACAAAAACAGTCCCCCAAACCACACCCAACCCAAAGGCTAGCCCTTCCATTCCCCTTAATTTTTTCACAATTTCCTATCAAAAGGTCTGTTCACTACAGAGACACTTAGACATTTCATCCTATTTTACACTATCTAGATATTAATGACCAGAAATTCCATAATGATTTTAAGTACTACAGTGCATAAACACAAGAACAGAACCGGGAAAAAAAAAATATATCAAACAACCTTTTTTAGTGTAATCAGAGACAGATGTCTGTGCAAGCTTATATTCACAGGTTTGAATTCTGTGAAGCAGCTGAACAGAAGCACAGTTGAATTTCATCTTTCAAAGTTCTGTAACATTTTCTGTGTTTTCATGTCAAAACAGAGAAGGGAAGCTACAAGTAATAGTTGCTGGGTATCTTTTGTCAGAAAAAGTAATGGTTGTAACAAAAGTTTGCTGAGCTACTTGGTCTAATTACCTGTTGAGACCGAGGTGTGCAGCTTGCAAAGGTTACGAAGTAGTGGTAATTACCGTGCAAGGCAGTTCTGTTTATGAGGAAACATTCAGATTACTTAAAGAACGTAGACATACTGAGAAAGACAGACCAAAAAGATTTGGAGAGGTAAAACATAGATAAAAGCTTAAGAAAAACTCAAGAGAACCAAAAGAGATTTAACACCCTCCTAAACTTACAGAAGCCTAATTGCTATATATGATAGTATAATCCTAAATTTGAAAATATAATAACCATTATTATTACACAGTAATCTAGAAGCTTCAGCCAACTTGGTCACTGATTATGATAATCCTATCCTAATGTTTGTCATCTAATCTAAGGCTAGCTGTAGGCATAGACGCCTTCCCCCAAACCCATAAGCCAATTAACAGGCACTGCAATTTCCAGAGACTGACTTCCTCTGCCTGTATTAAAACTGAACCTTACGGTGAGCTGAAGGTGATGAGCTTACAAAAGAGGCTTATATTTTAGGCAGATAAATAGAATAGAATAGAATAGAATAGAATAGAATAGAATAGAATAGAATAGAATAGAATAGAATAGAATAGAATAGAATAGAATAGAATAGAATAGAATAGAATAGAATAATTCAATTGGAAGGAACATACAATGATCATCTAATCCATTTGCCTGACAACTCAGGGCTGATCAAAAGTTAAAGTGTGTTATTAAGGGCGTTGCCCAAATGTCTCTTGAACACTGACAGTCTTGGGGGCATCAACAACCTCTCCAGGAAGACTTTTCTAATATTTAACCACCATCTTAGTAAAGAAATGCTTCCTAATGCCCAGTCTAAACCTTCTCTAGGGCCGCTTTGAACCATTGGCATGTGTCCTATCACTGGATCCCAGGGAGGAGAGATCAGCATCGCACCTTCTCAGGAGGCTCTAGAGAAAAATGAGGTCGCCCCTCAAGCTCCATTTCTTCAAACTAGACAAATACAAAGCCCTCAGCCACTCCTGATAGGATGTGCCTTCCAGCTTTTCCACCAGCTGAGCTGATCTCCCATTCAGGAAGCATTCAAGTATCCTTATATCCTTCTTAAATTGTGGCATCCAGAACCAGACACTCTATTCAAGGTGAGGCTGCACCTCAGTGTGTAGTTTGCCCTCTTGGCTGCCAGGACACTGCTGACTCCTATTGAGCCTGCTGTGAACCAGCACCCCCACATCCCTTTCTGCAAGGCTGCTCTCCAACCACTCCTCTCCCAATTTATATCTCTGTCTGGTGTTACTCTGTCCTAGATGCAGAATCCAGTATTTGTTCTTGTTCAACTTCATGCCACTGATGATTGCCCAGTGTTTCTACCTATCTAGATCCCTCTGCAAGGGCTATTGTCCCAAGAAGAATCCCACTCTACTATAATACATGAACAGAGGCACAGTTTTATTGTTACTGGTTTGTAATCTAAATGAAAAAGATAAGTAACAAATGAAAGCTGAGGGGAATATTCTCCTCCCTGCATGCACATTAGCAACTGATTGATAATGAGAATTCTGCCCTGCTGTGGCAAGTGTTATGAGTCCTGTGTAACCTCTCAGCAGAGCCACTGACATTAAGTCTGGTGGGATTTTAAACTTACATCTTCTCCATCTCAAAACACAGTCTGATATATATTAGAGGAATATTTTACTGGCATATCAGCATTATTTAAAAAATATAAATTTAGTGCATGAAAGAGAATGTTGTCAGCTAAATAAGGTAGTTAAGTGGATGACTTTGTAAGATTTGTTTTGCCACTTTGTGTCAATAATATTCAGAAGGGCTTTTTTCTGAGGGGTAAAAATAACCAGATCTACTATTTTTAATCATCCCTTTAAGGAAGGAATTACTGAAATAGGTGGCTATAGTCAACATCTTTATCTACATACAAGAATGCCTTCATAATAACACCTCAGACAGGAAAGAATGTTGTTAAGATGTGTTTAATGCAGCTTGGATTGGAGATCTTTACCGTATTACTTTCTACTGACCCCCTACTTTAACAGATACTATCAAGGAATATGGAAGAAACGGGTAGAATAACCCTAGGGCCTTTTGCTATCATACTCTCCTGCTGACTAATTTAAAGCTGTCCTGGTTTATGTCTATGTATAACTACTGTGCCTGCAAAGCAGAATACCTTAAATAGGTATGCCACCGATTCCACGTTACAATGTGCTTCTCTGACCAGGAGTCAAGTAGTATAAATCAGCATAGCTTGACTGGTTTAAATAATTATATAGCATTGGATATGGTATTAAGTGAGATTAAATTACCAAGCCTAAAGGCTAAACCCATTATGCCTTAGTACAAACCACATTACAGTTGAGTGCATATAATAAGCAGGTATGTGAGCATTTTTTCCAAGATGGAGTCTGGAAAGAGCTACTTGCAAAGTGACCAGGCAGTGGTGACTGGTTTTCCGTGACTGAGAGACAGATAGCAGCTAAATGATACAACATTTTACAAGAAACATACAGCTGTTTGATCTGTGTTATTAATGCCTTCCTAAAGGCAGGATACGAGACTAGAATTTCTTATGACTTTATATAATTTCAGAACAAGATGGTTCAAGTATTACCCTTCAGAATGATTAAGAAGCACCATTTCTATTCTTCCTTTGGATTTTTGCTTTAAGGGCTATTTTTTAGGCTGATGGAAAGGTTCATGCCTGTTGTAGAACAACCCTGAAAGACCCTCTCATTGAGTCACAAGGTTCAGTGACTGGATCCAGGATTAGTACACCCCAAATAAAAGAATCTCTGGACAATTATACCCTTACAATCTAAGATTCAGCCACCCCAGCCCCATGCTCTTCATGCGCTGTCCACACGGCAGCTGATCTGATGGTATTTTGAGGACTGGAGTCTCCCTGTTCCTTTTTTTTTTCTTCCTACTTGCAGGCAAAACATTTCTTATCTTTAAGGACTGCAACAATATCTTCCTTCTGGTTTGGCTTTGGCCCTGGGGACTTCTCTTGTGTAATTCCATGAATGTTCATCCTGTATCAAGGTCCCCTTGTCAATCTATGTATTGCTTTGAAGGTATATTCTGTTAAGTAATATGTTTTGGATCTTCCTGCCTTTAGGGGGCAGGATGTCCTGTACCTCCTCTTTCCCTCTTCTGCTTAGTCATTCTTGCTAACACAGTTCAGTAATGCTAAAAACTAAGTTCACTTAAGTCAAGATAATCACTTAAGCTAAGCTATAAGCAAATTACAATTTATCACAGTATGACAAGGTTGGAAAGGACCTCTGAGATCATCAAGTCCAACCTATAACCCAACACTAACACCAACCATCATCTAAACCATGGCACTCAGTGCCACATCCAATCTCCCCTTAAACACCTCCAGGGTCGGCGACTCCACCACCTCCCTGGGCAACGCATTCCAATGGCCGATCACCCTTTCAGTGAAGAACTTTTTCCTAAGATCAAGCCTAAACTTTCCCTGACGAAGCTTGAGTCCATGCCCTCTAGTTCTGCCACTGGTCACCTGAGAGAAGAGACCAACCCCTGCCGGACTACAACCTCCTTTTAGGTAGTTGTAGAGAGCAATGAGGTCTCCCCTGAGCCTCCTCTTCTTTAGACTAAACAGCCCCAACTCCCTCAGTCGCTCCTCATAGGGCTTATGCTCCAGCCCCTTTACCATCTTCATTGCCCTCCTCTGAACACATTCCAGTATCCTAACATCTTTCCCAAACTGGGGGGCCCAGAACTGTACACAGTATTCAAGGTGAGACCGGACCAGTGCCGAGTACAGGGGGACGATAACTTCTCTGGTCCTGCTCGCCACACTATTCCTGATGCAGGCCAGAATGCCTTCTTGGCCACCTGGGCACATTGCTGGCTCATGTTGAGCTTCCTGTCAACCAGCACTCCCAGGTCCCTTTCTGCCTGACTACTCTCCAGACACTCTGTCCCCAGTCTCTAGCTATGCATGGGATTGTTGTGTTCAAAATGAAGTACCCGACATTTGGACTTATTAAACATCATCCCATTAGAATCAGCCCATCTCTCCAATCTGTCCAGCTAAGCTATTATCATTCTATAAGCAAAAATATTTTAAACTCCAAAAATATAACTGAAACATACCTAAGGTGTATATGCTTTTTCATGTACCTTAGAGCACAATCTCAAAACTTACAGGCTGTTAGTAAACAGGCTATTTCTTAAAATCAGTTTATCATCCAGATGCTTCTCATGACATGGTAGTGCTGCTGTCTGTTTACAAGTTCTTGACACTTTTGCTCGGTTATTGTTTAGACACTTGTAAGACCACCTCTCCTTTTAGGTATTATATGTTATTTTTAAACTGAATAAACCCTTACATAAAAATACCTATTAACTAAAATCCAATATTTCTATTATTTATAAATTGCTAATATAGTATCAGAAGAAGTGTAACACTGTGTTTAAAACACACACTTCTCAAGTCGTCTTCCTGATTTCTTTAATCTTCTGTGTCAACAATTAGCATAATGGTTATCAGTGCAGAACGGGCTTTCCATAACACATCTAAAACTGGAATTTGCCCCTGCATGGAAAGGGGGTGAGGAGCACACAAACTGGGTACACCCTCTAATATACTTGTCAGACTTTTTAGTGAGATAAAGAGACATGTGTGTGCATAGATAGAGTATATTGTGGAAAGAGTCTTCAGTAGCAGGAATATTTTAATTTACTTTATTGCCAATTAACAGAAAATTCTGATCACTAATTCAGATGTCAAGAAAAGGAAGACATTAAAAGTTAAACTTTTGAGTAAATATCTTTCCAATCTCAATGTTCATATTCAACCAGACACTTATCCTAGTCTCAGCTTCCCTTGTTATCAGTCACTTCATTCCGACTCCTCAGGGGGTACAGGAGGTTGGAGTCACAAGCATATTGCCTTCATTCTGTCATTGACTTCTCTTCCTCCACTGATCCATGCATCTTAGCATTTTAGCATCCTTGTCCTAGCATAGGTCACCCACAGCTTCTCTCCCTCAGGTGTATCCCTGTATGCATATCCTGTGAGTTGGAGCTGGCTGTGGCAGGCGCCCAGCAATTCATGACCTTCGCCAAACAGAACAACATTGCACTCTCTCCTCTGACTTAAACTCTGCCAAATACAACAAAGTTCATCTACTTTATATTTGGAGACCTTTAACCTCGCTGCCAAAACTAGGAAAGTTTACACGGCAAAAGACAAATCTCTGATGGGTCTGTTCTCTAAGATGGTCTCTCAGGGTCTGCTGTGCCACTCCTGAAAGCAAGATATGCGGTAAAATGGGTTATCTTCCTCTGTCCCAAACTGGCAGCTCCTATGAGAACTAAAAATAGTAATGTGATACTCCAGCTCTTTTTGAAGAAACACAAATGCTACTTGACTGTACAGTGTCATATTTTTTCTGTCTATATATTTAATATTTTTGTTCTTATGTTTCTTCAATATTTTCAACATTGCATTATTCTTGAAATTCCATAAACTCCTTATTGTTGCATACTTGCAGAGAAACAACTGTAGACCACAGACCAAATTTTAGTAGAAAGACTTCAGCTGAATTCAAAAGAAGTACTTTCAATCATATTAAAGTAATAGAAAGCCTGTTTCTCAAAATAGGGGTTTGAAAAATATTGTTGTAAAACGGAACATGGAACATGATTAAGGAATCTTCTTTAGGCATTTTGGTAAAATAATTTCAGTGTATTGAGTTTAGACTAAGTACTCAGACACTGATTTTGGAGAACATCTCTGGCTATAGACATACTGTAAAACAGATTCAGTTTCTCCTGAAGAAAATATTTTCTTTCAACGTTATTTAACAGAGCAAGTCTTCCGTGAGGAAGATATATCAAGAAGGTAATATGAGAATCTAAAATGGTATTCAGATTAATAACAACACTACAGTAAAAGTAAAACCAACAAATACTGAAAAATCTAATTTCCAAAGTGTGTATAAGATTCCCATTATATCAGTGAACAAGATCTACTAAATGTACCAATCTTATTAAGCTCTTTAGATTTCTATCAATTTAGAATCATGACCGTAATAATGACACATTCTAACACAAACTGAAAAATTATTCCAAATTTAAATGTAAGTTTTATATCGTTTAAAAAAGTTCATTCTGTTCACAGAAGGTTGAAGCTTACTCACCTGTGGTCGATAATTGTGTTCCTGGGGTTTTCAGATCCCAGAAGAATAAATAGATATTCTAACCAACTATAGACCCACACAAAAATAAATACTAATATCAAAAAGACAAATACTAATAGAAATGCAAATATGTTTTCCTTTGGATGTCACAGCTGATTCTTTCTAAGATACAATTCACATTAAAATATAAAGCTGCTAATTAATAAAAAGCTTTTTTTCTTATGTCCTAATATTAGAAAGTAATTTCCAGTGTTTTGTGGATTTATTCGTATCTATTTCATAACATTAAAATTTGCTTCCAGTATGTGAGGGGAAAAATCAGAGAACTAGGGCAAGATGTTTTTCTCTTTACTATTAAAACTACAAAAATAACTGTTTAAAAGAATAATAAATACTTCTGAAATTAGAGGTTTTTTCTATTTAATATGTATGTACAGTGCACATTTATTTTTGTAAGCAAATGAAACTCTATTCACTATTTCTTTTGCTCACTCTTGCTCTTTCACTCCCATGCAAATATAAAACCCAAGGAATAGTTTTTTAATGACAAGCTCCTACTCACTTTAAGGAAATCAATGGCTGGTGCATTGTGCCTTTCCTGATAGCTGTGTTTCAAGGGGTAAATATATGCTCTCAGTCCAGTAGAACAACAGTGGAAGAGCTTCTCCTTGACGATGAAGAGAAAGACTGTATTATCTCCAATATATTTTGTCTCTACACCCTTAAGACAATGAATTAACATTCAGAGCAAAAGCGGGTAGGGCTTGAGCTAGTGGAGAAATATTTTCTACTATTAAAACAACTGTAGGAAGTTGTCTTAAGATCTCATGTGCATTTTATGTACTGAAAGGGGAAAAAGAACTGTTGAGTAAGAGTTCAGAGACCACTAAATTCATGTGCACCAATAGTAGAACATGAGGAAGAAGTAAAATGCTTACTGGGAGCTGAGTTATTCCTAGCTAACAGCCAAGCACCCACTCAGCCACTTGCTCGCTACTACCCCTCAACAGGACCGGGGTGAGAACAGGAAGAATGAGTATGAGAAAGACTATGAATCAAGATACAAGGTAGAGAAATCACTTGCCAAATACTATACTGTCATGGGTGAAACAGACTTGACTTCGGGAATTTAACTTAATCTGTTGCCATTAGCATAAATATTTAATTGCTGATTTGGGTATTGGGAAAAAACAAACTAAATCCAAACAAACTAAAAAGACAAACATTTAAAACACTTAAGGAAAAACAAATTTTCCCCTCCCTTTCATGGCACCATCTTAACTTCAGACTCCTCTCCCTTTCCCAAGATCCATCCACTTCACTACTTCATTCCAAACACTTCAGTTCCCTCCATGTTATTGTTGCAGGTTACACTCAGTCCCTTCAGAGATGCAATAGTGGTGCAGAAGGTCAGAGTTAGCAGCTTAACTCTGCTGCTACTTTCTTGTCACACTTTTCCAATGTTCTGGCATAGGTCCTCCAGAGAACTCAGTCCCTACAGGGAAGTATCTGCTCCAGTGTCAGCTTATACATGACCTGCAGTCCTTTTAGGAGGTGCCTGCTCCACCATGGAACACTTCTTTCTTCTCTGACCTTGGTGTTACCTCTGTAGCTTCTCACTCTTATTGTTCTCTCCTACCCCAACTATGGTACTTTCCTCATTTTCTTAAATATGTATTCCTAGTGGTGCCACCAGCTTTGCTGATAGGCACAGCTGTGTTCTGTGGTGAGTCCATTGCAGAGCCACCTGGAACTGGCTGTGTCTGGCATGGAGCAGCCCCTGGTTTCTTCCTACAGAGGCCACCCCTGCACCTCCCATATCACCAGAACATTATCAAGGACACCCAATACAGAAGTCTATAAAAAACCTGGCAGAAAATGTCATCTTGTGATTTGCAGATCAAGAGATTTGACTAGCACTTTTATGCAGCAAAAATGCTCTATAAATTGAAACAAAAAATGGTGCCTTATTTGGCAAATAATGTGTGATAAGTAAAGGAAGGAAATAAAGTTGTATAAGGATTGTTGTACTATTAATGAACACTTCTAAATAGAAGATGGATAATTCTCATAAATAAGCTGGAGAGATAAAATTTATTTGATTTTGTAGAGCATTTTCTTTAGAGTTAAGCAGTTCAATAATTTCATATATCTGAGAAGATGGAAGAGAAAGAATCAGAATACCAGAATAATTATATTCAAATTGAGAAACAGCAGTAATTATTTCTGCATGGTCAGCTGTCTACTCCACTCTGCATCTTTGCCAGTACATCAAATAATTAGGGTTGTATATTTAGAGCCAGATAAAGGATATTGAATATCGCTATTTAATTACTTTCTTAATTCCAGTTTTTGTAGCTGTGAATAGTATACCTCTTTCAACTGCTGTGAGTTACTTATTCTCGTAATATTATATGTTACAGTGATATTTTATTGTAATTTTTTAAGTAAACTTTGGACATCAATTACTTATAATATACCAGAATAATTCCAGGATATATGTACAGATTGGTATATATGAACACTGTATAGTGCATTATATTTTTCATGGTTAGTCATGCCCACTTTATGTAACCTTTCTCATCGGAAATTCCATTTTTGTGGCATCATTCTCAGTGGAAATATGGGGACATAAAGTTAGGCCCTTATGACTTTCAATCACTTCACCAGGGCCAGAAATTTATCCCTCATTTACAAGGAAGTTTAATAAGGACAGAAAGTATAGGCTTAAAAAGACTGAGCTGAAATGTTATCTCTAAAAAAAATCCAATTAAGATGAATATATTGTGGTCTTAAGTTCATCACATCTTTGTGGGTTTGGAGGAACTGTGTGAAATCTGTGAGAAAGAAAGTATCTAAATAACAAAATATTGACTTATCTACATCTCCCAGTCATTCTTTCTGATTCTTCTGAGGAAGTTCCATCTCCCCAAATCGTTACCTTCAACTATTGTTTTCTGTTCAGAGGACTCTATCTCACCAGCAACCATAAGAAATAATAAATCAAAGTTTGTAGGATCCGTTTGCTTCCTGGATAAAGGATTTGTGAACAAAGGGTAGTGCTACAAAGTGGGTATAAGCTAGCATTTTGAGTATGTGCATGGGTTGTCTAAGGTAAACAAAGGATTATGTTGGAATTCAATAGCACAGAGGTAGGTCACTGACCTACCATCACATACAGTGTCTAATGGAGAAAATGGATATTTTTAAATTAAATCAGTTGGCTAGTCAAGCAGTAACCTCTAGACAAAGGAATAAAAGGATGCTATATGGGACTTCCCGATTTGCAAGTATTCTTCGTTACAAAGTCGTCTTGCTACTCAACAATAAAAACAAAATTGTGAGAGAAAATCCTATTTCTCATTTTCGTACTACTTGTTCATTATTTTATTTTATTTTCTCTATGAAAATATAAGGTTTGTGAAATTATGGAGCCAGCTGCATAGTTTTACAGGGTTCAATAAGGAAACCACTTCAAAGCTCTGAAGAAAGACATGGAATCTGACCCACATCATGGCCTCCCTTCCAATCATCATTCACATTCACCGCAGTGCAAATGCTAATGCACACTTCAGGGACACAAGCAGTACACAGATTTGACTCACTCAACACTTCTGTTGACTGATATTGATCCAGAACTCAATGAAATCAGTGGAAAGAGTCGCACTTACTTGAAGGCACATTTGCTCAGCTCCAGAGTTGCTGACTGCTGCCTTGCAAGCAAGAAAGGCGTTTGTTGCTGATGACAGTCCACCAATTTGAATTGTTTCCTGTGCATCTAAAGAGGAGGTTATGCTCCACATTGTCCTGGATTGAAATGTATGTGATCAGGCCAGAAAAGGGGTGCGATCCAGCTGGAATATGTAAGGCATAGATTGTATCTCTCTGCTTCTGGCTTATACATCAACTTCCCCTTCCCTCAAGTCACTGAGAATACATAGTGTTAAAGTACCCTTTGTGATAGATTTCAGTCCAGCTACAAGTGGATTTTGCCCCTTCTACACTTTTTGGGGGCCCTAGGGCAGTACCCCTACTCAAATGTCTGATGGTTGCCACATTTTATTCAAGGTACCACACAGACACCATAATTTCTCTTTGCTAGAAAAACTGTCCAGTTTGGACACCCAAGAATTGTACTTACCTTTATCCCTTTATGCCCTAAACTACCTTTTGTAGCTGCTGTTCAAGACAAGATAGTGCATAAGTCTAGGCTCATAATGATTTTAACTACATGCATTTCTAAGTTTCTACATGAAGAGGAAAATTTTTGCAATCTAGTCCTCAGAAAACTGAAGTCTATCCCCACAAAACCAGGTAGACATCACACTGCCATTGGTATTGGAGGGCTTTAGGCACTCATGCATCTTCGTGGATCAAACTGTAAATGAATATGAAAATTTCACATCTCATTGAAGGAAACAGAACCCTAAGAACTTAATTCTAATAACCATTTCATAAAAATATCATCCTCCCTGTGACACCAAGGTGCCAAGGAGAGGAAGCTAATCTTTGATAGATGTTCCACCCTGAAATACCATCAGGCTTAGACCTGGATTATTTTTGGTGGGGAGTGAGCCATTACTGAAAAATATTATCTACACGCTGTACAAAAAAATTTGGTATATAGCACATAAAGAGTAAATTATAAACCCAGAAAATACTGTAGGCAATGAAATCACTAAAGAAAGCTGATTCAGATTAAATGTTTCATTACCATCTAGGATCTTTCCATTAGATCTTTTCCTCCCATAGCTCTCAGCGCTGTCCATTTTCAAATCTGCAGAGAGACATTTCAAGATTTGTGCTTTATTTCAAAATTCAGCTTCAGCGGTGTTCTCTACAGGAGGCTTCATAGAGATCTGAATCAAGCTCCTACTGTACAAGCAATCACTTAAAAAACCAGCTAAACCATTTAAAAGATATACTGGAAATTAATGGATACAGCTAAAGCAAAGATACATCTGATTGTTCCCTAAGGGTTAATAGATGTTCACAAGTGGTGAAAGAAGAAAAAAACCCCAGACTCTAGTTTCCCAGTCTTTTAAGTAGGACACTTCTGTCCGTGATATCGTGAAATTATTAATCTATTAGAGTCTCTATTGACATATACACTAATTTTCTATTTGGAAATGCTGCTTTAGTAACAAGGCTTGCATCTTGAGTTGGAAGAAAAGTGCCAATTATTTTCTAAAGACTTAAACAATTGAATTTGGGGGATTTTTTTTCTCTCCCTTAATATAGCTAAATAAAAAGCTGAAAGTTTCTGTTAGAAGAAAAAAAACACTCTTACTTTTAAAAATAATCTTGAGTTTAAAAAGAAAACTGTATTAAGTATTATTTGTTAGCCATTTTAATTTAAAAGAAATATATATAAGTAAGAAGCTTCTTATTTATACAGTGTATAAATAAGTGTATACTTACATCTACAGTGTTCCATGTTATACAAAATAAAGAAATGGAAGGACATGAATTTACAGAGTTTTTGACTTAAGTGTCTTTGGAAGAAAGGAAATTGTATATTTATTTCTCTGTCTTACTCTTTTAATGTCTTAAAGTTTTAATTTTTTTTTTATAATCCACTTAGATGCATTAGCATGCTCCTAGACTAATTCCATTGTTAAACTAGGACTGGGCAATTTGAACAGAAAACCAACTAGAAATGGACTGAAACACAAGAACAGAGGCCAGTAGTACCACCACTTGAAGTTTCTTTGATACGAAGACAGGAAGACACTGAGTAAAAGGTAGGATATACAATGATTCAGAGTTGTTGTGGAGATTAGGTTGGACGTGATAGTACAGACGTCCATAGTACAATGTCAAAAGGATGTCTCTCTGCAATTAGTAGCCTGTAACAGTAAATGATTTTGTAACACAGAACATGAGAAATAACTATGTTCTTTGTAAGCATTTTCTAAAAATTTTTTTCAGTGTAAAACTGAAGCTTCAGGTCCTGCTGCTAGCAGAGTAATATGAAACTGATATATTTACAAGGATTTGAAATCTGATGCCTGTCTGTGGCATTATTGCTTTATTTATTTGTGTGCTAACATTAACACTGGTCACTCAGCCCAAGGCCATGCAGTTGAGTAGGAAAGGAAAAGTTTTAAAGTTTGTTCTCTTTACAAGGAATAAGTATTTTGTATTTTTGCCGCCATAGCTCTGCTTCAGCGCCTTGTTGTTTGTATAATAAAAAAATCTAATACCTTAGTCGTCCTCCCCATATTTTATTATAAATATATTTCTTCCCGTGGGAAAATCTGATGTTTGTTAAGGAGACTGAAGTTTTTTTTCTTTTGTAACAAACAGGATTGGTCAGCTAAAAGAAAGAAGAGTGAACATGTTACCACTGGAAACCATTGTGTAAGTATATCTCTCAGGCTGACATGTACCAAATAACTTCAAGTTATTAATACAACCACATATATAGGAACAGTTGTATGGACATTTATCTATTGTGAATGGACTGAGATTAAAAAAAATAGAAACTTAGTTAAATTGTTGAAAAATTAACTTACTCTGAGTTACTTTCCTTTCTTGAATCTTCTTGTATTAATAAGCGAGCCATGTCCTGTTTGGTGTGATCCAACAGTTCTCCGTATCTGCACTGTTACAGTACCTGTGGGCCCTAGTGATGGATGTTGGCATTGATAGTACTGTTTGCTGCACAGTAAGAACAAGAAGTCCTCCTATGATAAGCAGTATTGCAAGTGTATGTGTTACAATGCCTATGAATATCTTTCGACATTGTAATAGCTGATAGCATGCCTTGTAGGAGAAAAAGTTTTAGACTTTAGAAGTTTTGTGCTTTAAAAGTTCAATTCTTCAAGTACACAGAGGCCAAAACAAAAGGCATTCAGAAAAAGAAGAATCGAAGCACGGGTCCATAGAAGAGGATTAGTGAAAAACAAATTAAGTTTTTCCATGCACTGCTTGATTCTGGTTTTAAAAACTAACTACAAAATCAACATGAATTGACCAACCTGCAGCAGAGTTTAATCAAGTCAGCCCAAAGACATGTGATGTAATTATGGTTATTAACTTGCCATGTTTCTATTAATGCAGCTGTAGATCAGCAACTAGATAAAAGCACTCTTCCTCAAAGAGCTGAGTTTCCCTGGTGCTCAACTTCTTTTCAAGCTGAGGATGCTATTCTCAGGTGCTGTTTAGTGAGAAGTTCAGAATCTCTCAAATCTGCTAGATTAAAAAAAAATCTGTTAAATTTACACATACTAAAATAAGTGTATTTTTTTATATATAATACTTAATTTTATTAATTTGTTTGCTGCCCTCTCATATAGAATTTTCTGTAAAATTTTTAACTTAGTATACGTTTGTCTGAGGCAAACCACCTGAATTCCTCTTGATCTACAGCTCAAAAGGGGAAGGCATCTTGGGATATGCTAAACATTTGAGTCAGGTGTTGCCTGCTGCTTTGAAAGAGGCAAGAATGGCTGGAGCTGGTGGCAGTGTTCAACAGCAGGAGTCAGATTTGAAGGTTTTGGTTAGGACAAAGACAGGTGTCGCATGAGCTGCTCTGGAGAGGGCTAGTAAATACCCTTTCTGTTCTCTTTCTTTTTTTTTTTTTCTTTTTTCCTTTTACTGGACAGGTCATAGAATCTTTTAGCAGTGACGAAGGTTTGAACATGCTGATTGAGTGCTGCTGACGTGTCTTGTTTCCTTCCATGGAGGAGATGGAGGTGCAAGAGCAGACAATAGCAACAGATCACCAAGTACAGTTTCTCACCCCTGCTCACCTCTGGGATGCAATCACTGTACGACCTGTGCAGCCCCCACGATACCAAACCTCTGTCCCTCTCTCTTGCATTCAGGCTTAGCTCAGTTTACAGGTCGAAAATCTGGGCCAGACTATGGCAGCACTTCTGAAGGCAGAAGCGGCCTCTGCCTGCTTTGATGCCTTGGTTCATGTGAGATAGGAGATAGGAGGAGTGTTGGCTAGTCAAGAGCTGGGGCAGAGAACTGGGGTCAGTTCTGGGTGAGTCTGGGTCTGTGTGGAGCTACAGGGCAAGCTTCAGGGAGCAGGGAGATGGAGAAGACATCATGGAAACACCCATCATGAAACAGACCCACTCTCCACCAGGTCTTGCATTGCTCACTCAGCTTGCCCAAATTGTGGCATTGGGAGAAGACCCCGCAGGTCTGCACCCCCATGTTGGGTACTCCTGAGGAGAAATTCAGGCTCAAGTTGAGTAGGCATCCCCGCATTCCACGTGTCCCCTTACTGCTTGCAACAGCCTCCAGAGCAAGCCCTGCCCAGATGGACACTGAAATTTGGGTCTCCGGAGGTGATGGGACAGGCCTGTTTGCTGCTTGGGGTCTGTCAGTGATCCTTTTCCTGGCCTTTGCCTCACCTGCAGAAACAATACATCTGGAAGCACTTTGGAACCATAGTGGGACTGCTGAGGACTCTCACTTGGGACTCCAGCTCACAGGGTTGTGCTTGAGCCATCTTCTCCTAACGATGGGACAGTGGCAACTTCCCTGCTTTAGTCAGCAGAATCCTTGCTCCTCTCCCTGTCTAGTGCCACCTGCATCCCATGAGGCCATGCCCCATCCCTGAGAGGGAAGGGGGAAGCAAAGTGTTCATCTGGTCTCCCTCACCAGCCCTGCCTGTCCTCTGCCCCCTGGCCACCTTGGGACAGATGACTGTGAGTCACCGAGCCCCACCTCCCTGTGAATTTTCCAGGAGCAGAGAGCACTCATAATTCTTTCTCTCCCGGGAGGGCAGGACCTTGTTTCCAGCTCCAGGGACTCTGAGCCCTCCACAGCCAGAGGTGGTCAGGCAAACAACTCAGATGCAGTCTCTGGCATTTTGAAGGTACCTTTCCCCTTGCTGTCAACAGGCAGATCCCCACATGGCTTCCTCAAATCCATCCTTGCTGGAGTCTATTTAATCCCCTCTCTAGCCAGCTGAAGATCATCTTACATAATAAAGGCAGTTAGCAAATGGAGCACTCTGTGACCCTACAGGAGCCCTGATCCCATTGACGAACCAGGTAGAATGAGCACTCAGGGCCTCTTCAGTGAGCAGCACCTGTCTGTGCTGCAGGAGGTGTTTTCCCTCCCAGAGCCACTTGTGCATGCACAGAAACAACAGATGCAGCTGCTGGGAGCAGAATCACCTCCATACACTTGGCTTTCTGGGCTGCAAGTGCAAATTGCATGCTCATGTCTAATTTTTTTGTCCACCAAGGCTAGATACAAATTTTTAACTCAAATGTAATTTTAAATTTATCTTACACGTTTTTGGGTTTACTTGTGTTTTTTTCCTTAAAGAAGGAAATAAAGATGCTTGTGGCCAAGGAAGGGATTAGGAATTTTGGTACAGGTATGAAAATATTCTTACTTGGACTTCCTTCAAAATAATTACATTTTATAAGAGAGAATAATCTCGGCCTATTAAGAGTTGGAGAGAAGATGTTTGATTCTGGTGCCACTTTGGGGATTGTGTGACAGTACTGGTAGAAAAGATAATGGCAGTACACTTATTTTTCTTCACTTAAGCGGAAGCTGCATTTCAGGTCAATAATTTTGTTACAAGAAGACTGTAACACACAGACTTGAAAGATAACCTCTATCTTTTGTCCGTGCTTGTTTAAGGTCTGGATTACAGACGAGCACACACAGGTGAAGATTTGATGCTAAGTAAAGATGCAGAAAAGCATGCATCTCTCTAAGTATTTTGATCACTGTAAATTTTCATATAGATTTTTCTTTCCAGACCCGCTGGTAGAATTTGAACATGATGTATTTGTTATACAGAGAAGAACTATTGCACTGAGATTGTGAAATAGTCAAATAATGAGATTTTATCAGGTATTTTCAGATGTCTGAAACCCTCATTTTTGACTGGTGCCTTCATTTCACATGCTTCAATCAGGCACTCACACATGTTAATTATAATGGCATTATCAGGCTTGATTTTTTTCTTGTCTTTTCTTTTTAAGTAAATTCAAGTAGCATTTCAATGGCTGTATCATTGTACCTAATTAGGATACTCATAAATCAAGACTCACCATGTTTGAATTAATGTAGAAAGACATTTCACTGTTTAATGCCATCAAAACCTACCTTACTAGTACATTTTTCCTTGTGAATGGTACTGTTTGTGTAATCCATCGCAGGTCCACATATTCAACATTCTCTTCTGCTTTCCATCTCCTTTGAGTCTGCCATCAGGCACGCTCTAACACCTCCACCTTGGCATCTCCCTAAAGAACATGCACCAAAGGCCTTATTCGCCTCAGGCATCTTGCACTCATCAGTGATTAAAACTGTGCTTCTTGCCTCCATATTTGCCTTTCAACACTACCAAGCACGGCTCATATACATCAAGAGCATCTTCTGTTGAAGCATCTTCTGGACAAAATCAGGATATCTTGGTTTCATTTGTGTCCTCATATCCAGAATACTGTTATGTTATTTCAGATATGAATTGACATAAAACTAGCTGGTAATTAAGATATATTAATATTTTTAATCCTTGCTGTACAATTGCCAGTGTTAGTACACTACCTCTACAATGATTTTTTTTAAGATTCCAATCAAATTAATTTTAATGAGTAATGTAAAAACACCCTATGGTTCTGGTTCAATTTGTCACACACTAATACTACAAGATATGTATATATAACATCCCTCTAGGAACAATTCCACAAAAGCACTTAAGTCAGTGTCACCTCTTTGATTGACTTTGGGTTTTGGAATATGTTCTAACTGCATCACTGATAGAGAGGTAGAACTCGGATTGGAAGGGGAGGAAAAAAAAAGATTTGTACTTGTCCGTAAGAGTATTTGTCAAGACTGTTAAATGTACTGCTCAAAATGTTTCACTACAATAGTGCTAAAATGTCACTGTCAAATTACGTGATGGACCTATTTTCCTAGAAAAACTTGCAACTGTGTATGTGATCATGAGGGACATTCTGATTGTTTGATTTCATCATGAAAACATTTTCTTTGAACTTGCAACAAGGAATGTCATTTGACTAATACCTGTCCAGAGAAAGGCTCTTAATTCATCATGTAAACAAGGACATATTTTGGAAGCAATCAAATAGCAACAAAGCAGATAGATACATTTTTAGATAGTCTACATAGAAAAACTAAAGAAATGTGCGTTTCTTGTGGAATTGAAAGCCATTTTCACACAAAATAAGGCAAAATATTCCAAAACATTTCATTTGAACTTTACAATATTACTTTGTTGAGGTATTTTATGATACCTTATTCTTTTCTTATATAATTACCTATAATGTCTCAGAAAAACAAGATGAAATAATACAGTAAAATAAGACAATTTGATTATTTATGAGTGTTTTACAGAGCCAATGTAAAAGAAATACGGTAGTAGTTTTCCTATATTTTTTAGAAAAATACGTATTATTCATGCTTTATGACAAGATAGCTAGGTAGGTAGGTCAGATTTTAAATAAAGCTAAACCAACAACTGCTTAAAGGAGGTATAAAATTTTGTCCAGACAGAGTCATCTAGCTTGGCATGATAATTTTGCTCTAAATTTTGAATGGGCTACATTCATGTCTTTCGTTTGGAAAAAAATCATTCTAACATTGTGTGGATGAAATTCTGTAGATTATCCATATCTATAGAAAACCATCTAGGCTGGTCTATGGTCCTCGAAGTTTCTACTGGTTAAAGAGTCACTCTGGCATGCAACCAGTAGCTGCATGAAAATTTTAGATTAAACATAAATAATGATAGCAGAACTTGCCATTTTCTTACTTCCTTCCATTGAGGACATCTGGCTACAAATCATTAATGCAATTCTCAACCCTGGCAGCACTGTTGATCCCTTGCCCCTTGTTTTTAGCTACTGGTGAACAGTCAGAAACAAAGCAGACCATTTTTGAAATCAAATGACTGTCCTTTAACTGGTGTTTGTAATTTCTGTCTTAATCATGGTAAATTCCTATGTGTCAGCAGATTTCTGCTGATGTTCATTCAACCAACAAGCTTCCAATTTTCTGAACTTATCAGTCTACCTGCCATCCTAAAATCCCACTGCTCAATGCTTCTATTTCTTCCTCTAATAACTTATTAAATTGCAGTTAAATTTAAGTGTTGTTTTCCTTATTTTTGAAGTCTCACACTTGACCCTCCTAAATAATTCAAATGACTTTCATATTGTAGGTTATTTATCTCCTTTGGGTTTCTGTAGAAGGACAGAGTGGTCCGTCAGAGTTTGGGAAATAGATACTTTCCCAGTCTTCGTAGCTTGGTCACACAGACACAGAAATCTGTCATAGATTAGAGAATCGAACCTTTACTTTTGATTGGCTGATAGGTTTTCCTGTCTTTTCCTTAGGCCTAATCCTCCCAATAATATTATTTATTCTTCATAAACTTTTACCATGTAGAGCAAATGGAGAACAGGTTTCCACTAAGGTAAGAACTATGCCAAAATAAAACTAAGGAAGTCCCTGTCTCAAGCATCTAAAGAATGAAACAAATACGAAGTCAGAGAAAGATATAAAACGTAGCAAACCCATAAACTGAGTGATACCCTATTAATAACATATCAGTTCCTCAATGCATTTGGCTGGGGGTATGGTGAAAGGGGAAAATAAGATGAAAGTATTTTAGATGGAGAAAAAAAGGATAGAAGAAACTGACCATGAAAGAAAAGAAAGGAGAGGAGAGGAGAGGGGAGGGGAGGGGAGGGGAGGGGAGGGGAGGGGAGGGGAGGGGAGGGGAGGGGAGGGGAGGGGAGGGGAGGGGAGAGGAGAGGAGAGGAGAGGAGAGGAGAGGAGAGGAGAGGAGAGGAGAGGAGAGGAGAGGAGAGGAGAGGAGAGGAGAGGAGAGGAGAGGAGAGGAGAGGAGAGGAGAGGAGAGGAGAGGAGAGGAGAGGAGAGGAGAGGAGAGGAGAGGAGAGAAGAGAAGAGAAGAGAAGAGAAGAGAAGAGAAGAGAAGAGAAGAGAAGAGAAGAGAAGAGAAGAGAAGAGAAGAGAAGAGAAGAGAAGAGAAGAGAAGAGAAGAGAAGAGAAGAGAAGAGAAGAGAAGAGAAGAGAAGAGAAGAGAAGAGAAGAGAAGAGAAGAAATATGGGAGAGAAGGCAGACGAAACAAAACTAATCTGACAAGTTCATGATGGAGATGTCTGAAAAGACTGGGAGGTAGCAGTGAATAAAACAAGGGACATAATATTTCAAGTAAAAACGACAACAAATGATGCGCTACTGATGGGAACACGAATGCATTCGTGGTACTCTGAGACTCCTTCCATGATAACTGCTTTTAGTAATTATCCTGAAGAGTGTTTTGCTGTTGTCAGATCAACCGGACCCACAAGCTCATGCTTAAACTTATCGTGTGTCAGGATATTTATGCTATGTCCATATTGAAAAACACTAGATACACACCACAGTAGGAGGGCTCCCCCACAGCCCTTGGCATCCCAACAATGCAGGCCCCTCTAGTACATACCTTAGTGTAACTCATTCGCCTGTTGCACAATTTATGAATTGTGCAACTTACTTACAGAAATGTGCATCTATAGACATAGGCAAACCCACTATATATGTATGCAGATGTTAAGGTCCAGCACTGCCCTTGTTCTTCCTTGCCTTTGCATACATGTATTGTTTTATAAATCGCTAGTGCTTGGGAGAAGACTGGACTACAGATGGCTGCTGCAGCATCATTCACCTGCTACAGGATGGGTTAAAGTGACCATGAGGTACTAGGTACACCACAGAATCAAAGGCTTCTTTCTTATCTTAGTGTTGAGGGCATGTACGGTTGCCTTATTCAGGTTGTGTCTTACTACTTTTCTTCGTAGATTTTTACCAGGATCATGGCTATACCAATCTTTGGTAGTCTAGTGCAATCATACATTCAGCAAGACCCAGACTTAGCTTCATTGTATATACAGCTTTCTAGGGGCATTTGCAGCTCCTTGAGGAAGACTATTTCATGGAGGACCTTTAGAAGAGGGCCTTTGACAGTATGACAATAGCTCATAGGAAGTGCTAGAGATCTTAGATGAAATGGTAAAAGCCTATAACCAACTTTTACAGAGGATTTTAATATAAAAAGCAGGAGAATGAGGAATTTAGTAGTGCTGGTAGAGGATGAAGTGGAGGGAAGAACATTTTCCTGCTTTTATGTTGTAGCTGGTTCTGTTAATAGTTCAAATAATTTAAATACTTGCTTTTCAAGTGTTGCTCTGGTAAATATATGGGCACTTACAGATTCAGAGCATTTATTCTGTACTATTTTGCCCACTATTTTGCCCCTTAATCCAAAAGTTGACCATTGTAGAATGCTCCAATGGATGGTTCAATTAGCACTGATTTAAGAACTGTCCAGAATATCTGCTGTATAAGGAGGTGGATTATAATTTTTGTTCTGAAAGGGCTCACATAAAGTATGTCTTCAATAGCAGTTCGTGGTAAATGGTAAGCGAGGCAGGTTGACCTCAGCTGGATGCCAGGTGCCTACCAAGCCACTCTATCACTCCCTTTCCTCAACTGGACAGTGGAAGAAAATAGGATGAAAGGCTCATAGGTCATGATAAGGACAGGGGGCTCACTCAGCAATTACTGTCATGGGCAAAACAGACTCAACTTGGGAACATTAATTTAATTTATTGCCAATAAAATCAGAGCAGGATAATGAGAAATAAGAACAAATCTTAAAACACTTTCCCCCTACACCTCCCTTCTTCCCAGGCTCAACTTCACTCTGGAGTTCTCTACCTCCCCCCTCGAACAATACAAGGGGCATGAAGAAGGAGGGTTTTGCTTAAGTTCCCATTCCCCAGACATGTACAACTTTTAGGGTTTTTTTCTAATTTGAGCTCTGCTTGCTAGTGCATCTGGAGCTAGGCTGTGCCACAGCTTTTGCTATTTCTTCTTCATTGCTGCTTTGAAAAGTTCTTGTTGGGAAAACTGTAGTTGTTCTTTCAGTTGTTGCCCAGGTCATTGATCTGTCAGTTCCTCTGACACATTCTTTTGAGAGTGTATACAGACAGGAGAGAAGTCAGGAGAGCTAGTTAACCCAGCAGAGGTGCCCTGGCAGCATGTGACCCAATATACATGTTGTGAGGACAAGGAGAAAATTGGCGGTGATGTACAAAGCTGAGAGTGTCAGTAGGAGACAGCTGTGCCTGCTTTGTTCACTGAGGCTCTTTGACATTGATTCAGGGCTGCTGCAGGGCTTCAGACAGCTCTGATTCATGAAAATCAGTGCCAAGTATTGCAAGGCTGGCATATTATGTTGTATTACCGAAAGAATTTGATTCAGTGAAGTCTGTAAAGGACCTATTACTGGGCTGAATATTCAAAAGTGTAAGGGAAATCTATGTTGAGACCATTTTGACATTTGTTGTTCCCTGAGCAGCAGAACTAATGTAATCCAGTACTCCATAGGTGGTTTTTCTTTATATTTCTACCCCAGCATCATAATTAGATGCTCTTGCTCACCATGTTTCCTCTACCTTAGCTTTTTCTGTCATAACGCCTTATGACCCCCCTCCTCATAATTTCTTCTCAAACTTATTCCTGAATAACAGATTACTCTTAAGCTGTCGCTGCGGACTTCTGCTCACTAGACACCAAACAACATCCCTCCACTCCAACCAGAAGACAACACCTGTTGTGGAAAATTATCTGACATTTTCAGAAATCTCTTAGGATAAGAAGACTAGACACAGACGTGTCTATTTCTCTTTAGAGAGAAGGCTATTTCTCTTTATTGACTATAAAAGGACTCTAGATCACCATCTTAGGTTTCAATGTACAATTTCAACTTTCTAAATTTGGTGGGATGAAACCCACTGTGGGCTGAGAATGTAAATATTATCTACTAAATGTATTTTCTTTCATCAATTTTGTACATCCTGCTGTATCTGTTGGGAACATTGGTGTGCTGCAAAGCAAGCAACCATCACATTTTTTAGGAGCTGCTCTGGGCCTGTTTATGACTCAGCTTATGAGGTGCAGCTTGACCACTGAGACACAAATTTTTAAGGGAATGAGGGGGGTTATCAATGCTTTCAGTTCTGTCAGGTGGCATTTCTGTAGTTTGGAATTACTGGTACAGCAATCTTAATAGATTCTCTTTAACAAAGAAATAAAAAGAACATGGAACAAATATTTCTTAATGGAATTTTTGAAATTAAAAGCACAGAAATACCACAGTATGTGATGTAAACTATATGAAAGAGAAGAAAAATTGCTATATATTGCAGATGAATAACCTCTAATGAAGGGGCTGTAGGTAATATTTCTATTTGGCTGACTGAATGAATAAGGTGGTAGAAGTCTAGTTGCTGGATATAATTTTACCTGACAGTTGTGTTTTGTTATAAAATCACCATTGTGGAGACCAGCTCCCTGTCTGTCAGCCACATTTTTTTAAAGTTAAATTGAAGTGACTGACTCTGTTGCAGATAGCTGTAGGCTGCTTTTCTACTTCCTAGTAAAGGACTGAGAAGTAGAGAACTACCATGGCAAAGCAGTAGATTGATTTTAATTTGTACTCGGGCCATTCTTTCTTAGGCAAGCTGAAGGACTTCATCTGAATTCCAGCTCCATTTGATACTGTAGTTTATCGAGCTGAAATTAATGGAATGATTAACATTCCTTAGCATTTCAATATTTAAATCAGGGAATACTTTTCCCCCACCTCCATTTTTGACCTGTAGATCAAAGAGCAACACCTTACAAATAACAGCAAGTAACTTATATCTCCATTAATGTGAAGTGAAGCAAAGTAAGATGTGTACTCATTTGGTCTATTACCATTACTGACAATGAATTCTAATGCACCTATGATAAAATACATGATTTTAGTTATAAAATTTCTTACTAATTTTGGTTCCAAGTGTAATGTGCTCACTCTGGTATTGATCCAAAGCCCATTGCAGTAAGAAATGGAGAATTTTCACTGGAGTGATATATATCTGTTATTGACTGCCGAGGCTCTGCTTTCCATGAAGCCAGGCTGACCCAACAGAGGACATTTCCATTGACTTTCACAGGCACGGAGTGCGAGACAGATCCTGCAGCTGATAATAAGCAGGTCGCTTCATACAGACAACATTAGCTATGAGGTACACATGTGGGTACTTAGTGATTCAAAATGCTTGCAGTGTTTTCTCTATGTGTTTCAGATTTAAGATGCTGCGAATATTCTTTTTACAAACTCTTTACATCAGAACAGGCCTGAAAATGCCAATTGTGTAAAAACACCCGACTCCCTCCATAAATTTAGAATAACTGTGGTAGCAATCAGATCTAATCTACAGAAATTATTGTGCAATTCCAGTTTTTCCTTGGAGCTCTTCCTTCTGCAATTCAATAGTATTTTAACTTCAGAAAAACAATAGTTCTTAGCCTATATAGCACGTGGTTGCCTATTTGCTTCCTGACAACAGTGTTGCTTCTCTCCCAACAGAAGTCACACTTTCCAGCTTCTGGAAAGTAATGTATCTGCATTAAATAAACAGTATTTGTTTAAAAGAAAAGATATGGAGAAAAATTTTACTTGGCTTTTAAAAATACAGAACTAAAAAAAATGGATAACAGTAGTATAGTTAACAAATAACCAAAATAGTATATTTCGTAGATTATGATATCATCGGCAAAATTCAGTTCTGATTAGATGTACTTGGGCTTTTATGGGACAAATACTGCAAAATCATGCTGCAGAATTTCCCAAATAGGGAAGACAGGGACCACTGAGCATTGATACAATGACCATAAACAAAGATTAAAAGAAGTATAGCAATCATAGGGTTTGACAAGGCTAGTATTAATCACAGTGGAAGTTACATAGGGTCAGCACGCGTTAGAAGGAGGGATGCTCAAATTAGAAGTTTTGAGAGAAAATAAAACCCAAGATACAGAGGGGAGATGTGTAGGAACCGTAGCGTCAGGAAAATTTCTCCCCCGCACCCGAGGCGAGAAACAGCGACCACGCCGGCGCTGCCGCCAACGCCGCCGCCGGGCGATGCGGGCGCGGGGCCGCCGCTGAGCGATGGAGGCGCTGGGGCGACGCGCGACGCGCAAGTGCTGTGCTGCTCGCGGCGGGGGGTGCGCGAGCTCCTGGCGCCCTCCGCGCACTTCGTGCGGGCCCTGTCGCGAGGGTAGCCGGGAGGGGACGCCGGGGAACTTTGAAACAGCCGTGCGGGAAAATGTTATCATCAATGGGCAGTGCTGGGAGGAGACTTCGGAGGACTCCCTGATGCGTAGTGGTTCCAGCGTTAAAATCCTTGAAGATGAATTTGCTGAACTAATAGTGGAGACAACAACAAAGCGTAAGCAGTGGCCTAAAAAGATACCAATGCATGCTATCCAAACCATGAAAGCAGAGCAAGAGATGCTGTAGCTCTACCAGCCTGTTTTAACACGAGAAGGAATAAGACCACAGCCTTCTCAAGATGCTTACATGGCCGATCTGAAGCAGGTGACAGAACTGGCATCCAAAAAGATCAGTGGAGCAATGAAGTCTCTCCCAGCGCTAATAGAAAAAGCAGAAGGCTTTTCTCAAGTGTTAACTTGGCAACCAACCTTGGAACTCTGCAAGCTGTGATATTTGCTGTTTGCAAGGCAAAAGAGGAAAATGTCCAAAATTTAGTATCACCAGGAGAAGTCACACCACCAGAAGCTGATACTGGGAAAAATCCTTGTATTGTTCTAAAAAGAAAAAACCTATAGATTCACCAGAAAGAAGACGCTACTCGCTTTGACGGAGGAAGATTAATCTGAGCACATGAATTTCTCATTCAGTATTTTCAGATTGGCATCTCAGTTTTTTGCTGTGCTCAGTTTTTTTCTAAAACATTGCCTTCCCTCTAATTCAGTGTCATGCATAGGACCTTCCTTAATTATTTAGTCTTTGATCCTTTTAAATATTTCTGGTTTTACAGTTGTGCTGATGGTGTATGAAAGCCTATGCATACTGATATCCTGATATAGTTGCCTATTAACTCTCTTTTTTTTCTCTTTTTCATTGCAGCATTCAGCTCAAGTCTTCATGCTTCTCAGAGTTTGTTCATGTGCTTTATGTACATGAGCAGTCTTTTAGTAAACTACTAGATGCTCATTTACATTAAGCACGTTTCTAAAGAGGTTGGAAAATGTCTAATTCTCGTAACACACCTTAATTTATTATTGAGTCAGATGGCTATTTTTTGATTAATAAATTAAAAAGAAATATGGAAAACACCAGCTTTGATATGATATTACAGTTTTTAGAAAATCCACCCACAAACCCGATATTGGTCCCTGCTATTCCTTTCCTGAATTTAGGTCAGCTGGGCTTATTTATTGTCATGTTTGTTTAAACTGGGATATTTAGTAATTGTACTCACAGTGTGCTTTTCTGAACAGAGATTCGACCATCCACAACTTAGCCTGGAGAAGAGGAGGCTCAGGGAAGACCTTATTGCTCTCTACAACTACCTAAAAGGAGGTTGTAGGCAGGCAGAGGTTGGTCTCTTCTCTCAGCTGACCAGTGACAGAACAAGAGGACATGGTCTCAAGCTTCGTCAGGGGAGGTTTAGTCTTGATATTAGGAAACAATTTTTCGCTGAAAGGGTGATTGGCCATTGGAGGTGGTGGATTCATTGTCCCCAGAGGTGTTTAAAAACAGATTGGATGAGGCACTTAGTGCCATGGTTTAAACGACGAGTAGGTGTTGGTGTTGGGTCATAGGTTGGACTCGATGATATCAAAGGTCTTTTCCAACCTTGTGATACTGTGAACTTACTGTGAACTGTGAAAATTCCTGAAAAAATTGAAGCTATCATATTAGGTATAGATCCAAGGAACAGTGATCTTCATAGGCAGAGAAATATCAACAGAACATGTTAAAAATTTCCTTTTTTGGGGTCTTTTGATATGTATTGTAATATACATACATAGTGCAATATCTGCATTACTGGACATATCTCAAAGCACCTAATTGACATAAAATACAGATGGGCATGGGAATGTTTAGTGATGGGCAATAGTAGCAGAGAGTTTATGAGAAAGGCTAAGTATTATTGCTTGGCTAAAGTGAAGCTATCAGGGAACACGATAGCAGACTGTTACTGAGGGATGCAGTCAGCCAGGAGCACAGTCAAATTTTATAATATAACAAAAAGACACATGAAAAAATGAGAAGAGGGATGAAATAATGGAAGGAAAAAAATTAGACTGAATAATCAAAGAAGGCTTCTTGACAGAGAGATTTATTTTCCTTCGGAATGATCACGGAATCACAAATTCATTTCACAAAACAAGCAATAGAAGCTTTATAACTAGGAAAATTTAAATGAAAGTGGGCAAAATTTTAGTTTTTATACAATGGAGAAGAATCTGATACAGAAATAAATTGAATAGTGTCAGAGTTACGTAATTCATGTTTATGTTCTAAATTACGCTGGCATAAATAAGTGACTGTTCTGTGTCAGTCTGCAAAATTACCTCTGTAAAACAAGCTGATCAGAATCTATTCACAGAATCTATCATTTAAACTAGAATGGTTTTGTTAAGATTTTAATAGCTATCTATTACCTTCTGTGTTTTTCTTGTCATAAAAACAACATAGAAAAACAATACTGAAATAATTTTCACTACACCATTTTTTAGAGCTAGAATGTCTGATCTGTGAGAAAAGTAACTCAGGGTTTACAAAAAATCTTTACTGTGACTATTTAAATGAAATTTTCTTCATCACATTTTTCCACAATGGTAATGAGGCTGTCATCAGCAAGGCATCTGATTCTGAGTCATAGCGATGTGCTTTGCAAAATAAAAACATGCGTTTCGAGGAGGACTAGCTGAACCATCAAATTCAGTCCACTTCCCACAATTGCAAACAACTGTAAAAAAGATACATCTTTCAGAAAGCAAGCACAACCCATCTGCTCAAGAATCCAGTGCCAGTGACATGTCCTGTGTGGCTACAGAATTAAGGATGATACACCTGAAGCAAATTCTATTTCCTTTAGAATTTTAAGTCTGTTAACTGGCTGAAACTGTCAAAACAGATATTCCTCTTGAAAACATCCTACTTTCTCAATTATGAATGTTAAAAGCTTTGTTAAAGAGGAAAACAGGTTATGAAAAATACTTAGCAACTTGTTTTTGACTGTTGAAGAGAGAGAGAAAAATCAGCTTTTCTTGCTGCAGACAGTTATGGCACGAGGTTCTTAATCAATGTCTAGATAGCAAATAAATCTTATCTCTTGCTGATATTTCACATTCTAACAATGTGAAATCTTTCTGGAGATATTTATTTTTAAGTCCTAGAGTCTCCCTTATTAAGACATAAAAAGGTGTTCAAAGTCATATTTTCAGAAGAAAATGATGCCTCCTTTGGAATCATAGGTCTGTAATCATTGAAAAGGAAACATAAATAGTAACTACTGTCAAGATGGTGCATTATGGTAATGTTTGAATACTATTCCACAGTATAGATATTGTCGCTTGTAAGTTTTTGTTACGATAATAATAAAAAATGTAGATATTAGTACAGAAGAGGGTGGACAAAATTGTATCTCAACTAATCACCTCTAGAGACATAGCTTGATTACTAAAGTTCTTGATATTGAAATACACTGGATACCCCAGGGTATGATCTTTATCAAGCATTTTTATATTAATAAAATAGAACTATTTCAAATTCAAACTGTAAGACGCTTCTTCCTTTTTACGATCACAACTTTCCCATTATAGTTATCTGCAGTAAATCTTGAAAGTGAATTGTGCTGCCCTAGGAAAACAATTTATCCAGCGATAATGTCCCATCAAGCACAATCGGTTGGCAGCTTTTACACTATTATTTCAAGGACAGCGAGTTGCCTTTTTCTTGATGTAAATGGCATGCTGCCAGGGACTGTCTGGAGGAGTCTTAAAGACTACAAGTGGATGTACTGTTTTTTTATCTCTATATATTGACCTAGTTAGGAAGAGATATGGAGAGCAGGCACAGCAGGAAGGAGAGGTTCTGGGAGTGAGTATCCAAGCATGCATGGGGTACAACTCAGCATAAATCTGATGGGACTGAGTGACACAAGGGATAAGAAAATGGAACATTGAACAATTTAGTCTGATTAATGTGGTCTGTAGTGATCAAAGATAATTGCAAAGGTATGACTGTTCCTTGACTTATTTGAAAGGATCTGGTGGACTTGGTAACATTTTCCATTGCACAAGTAACTACCCGAAGCCTTAAAGACAACAGTGAAATTTGCACTGTTAGGATAAAAATAAAATAGTTTTGGAGAGTGACCTTGTTTTTCAAAACTGGGTTGATCTGAATCACCTTTAAGGCGAGTGGCTAATGCGAGGACAAAACTTAAATTTCTACCAGTTTAGAGACATCAGGTTAGAAGGAACTCAATAAGTCAGGTCTGGTGACTGCTGTCTTACACAGCCGTATTATGAAAACTTTCACAAATTTGCAAGTACTAAATTAAGTCTGTAATTTAAAAATAAATCTTAGTTTTGATTAGAAAATTAATGAAAAAACATAACCTGCACATATTTTCCAGCATGCTAGGTCATGTAGGACTACCAACCCAGCAGGAAAAGCATCCTGGGGGAATTAAGCATACTTCATGATATTTTAAACATTTCCCAGACATGTTGTGTTTTTAATGCAAGTCATCTTCTGCCTACAGTACAGTGCAATAGAGGTAGATTAGAGGGCATAAATCAGTCTCTGCCTGAAATGCTAGAAAGCTGCTTCTGATAGACAACAAGTGCAACTTTTCAAGGAGACTCGATCTGTGACTTCCGTTTTCAATGGCTACTGAACATGAAAAGCTAGACTGTCTGACCCCAAAACAAGAAAAGTTTTTTCCCTCCTCTTGACATTTATAACTTACATACTAAAAAATCTTTCAAAAATTGCTCCACAATTGAGTTTCTATTTGCTCTCACAGAGATTTAGTGGGTTATTCTTGTATGGAGAGCAAAACATGAGGGTTTTTCTCAGGATTTGCTGGTAGCTGAGAACCTGTGACAGAAGCATCTCTAATTGTGGCAACAATTCAAACAAACAAATCCCAAATGTATGTAAAATATATTCTCCTTTGTCATCCCCTCCTTATAAAAAAACCCAGCAATCCAGCTTCAGTAAACATATCTGTATGGTCATAGAACATAATGGCAAAAATACCTGAAATGAATGGTGCATGTTATGACTAACTGTATTTTTGAAGCTTAAATCCCATTTCTGTTGTTCCATAAACTCAAATAACTTTCATTTTGTTTTACTAATCTAGCATATTAGACAGCTTGCTCTCCTTAGAGTTAAAAATTGGTTTATATATAAATTTTTTTAATATGAGAACCATTCATTAATCTAATGATAAACTTCCAGATAAATCTTCATGTATTTACTCATGTACATGTATTGTGAAATACTATAGCTATACGTTTAAAGTCAGTGGGGAAAACAGATCTAGGATACCGGAATATCTCTAAATAGCAACTTGTTAAAAGCACAATCTGTTAAGCTATGGTTGAGGATACTGTATTTCTGTACTGAATTTAAATTAATCCACCAGAAGATGCCAGTCTTGGTCCACAAACCCAAGAATCTAGTACTTGTGTTTCAGTAAATTTTATTATAAGGATTTCAGTGGAAACTAAAAACACAGAATTCTGGTGTCAAAGGTGGCAGCAACTAATGAATTCTGAAGGTAGAACACAAAACAAATCCCAGAACAAGCATAATACCCCATAACAAACCTAGGAAAAGATTAATAATTCTTTTCTGATTTTTACATTGATGTAAACTCAATATTTTCCTCATGAAGAAAAAGAAAGAGGAAATGGTAGCTTGTAGAACACACTTAGAGAAGTTTTTTCTCTTTTCATCTTATATGCACTTGTTTTCTTTTTTTTTTTTTCTGATTGATGTGAAATAAGTATGGATCATTACAGCCAAGAGAGCTTAAACTGGAGTACTGAATTTGATTTTAGTTCTTGAACATGTCTCCTGAGACTTCGATTCAACTATCCACAGCAATATGTTTAAAGTGACTATTTTTCCCTAATGTTGCAGATCCTCCTTTTATTTTGCATCAGATCAAAAAACAAGCCTAAATCCTGGAAGATCACAACATGGATCTCTTGCACACCACTTTTTTGTAGTACATGAAAATAAAGAATTTGTAACATTTTCTAGCGGAACAGCTTCAAGAACAATCATTTATTTCTCCAGGAGCTTCCCCGCTTTTGAAGGAGTCAGACTGTCCTTGTTAAAAAATGCTTTCGTTCTCATGCATTGTGAGAAATCCTTAATGCACGAATCTCTAAGCTCTTCTCGCACTGCTGCTTCACTCTAAATGTTCTGCTACCTCAGTGAAGTGTGTAGTGAAAATACATAGATACACAGATAGGTGCTTGAAATTTCCTGTGGTTACGGAGTCTACCATGTAGGCTGTCACAGAGTCTGACCAAGGCTGAGTTGCAGCATGGAGTAACAGATCCATCCTGAATTTATTCCAATAATTAGACTATCACAGCTATCACGTCATTTCCCTGATTAAGAAACAGGAGAACAAGGAGCTGTGCAGAGTAAAGAAGAGAAAAAATACATTCAGCCTGGTTTCTCAGAAACGTTGAATAAACCATGACAAAATGGATCCTTTTCTGTACTCTAGCAGTTAAAGAAATATGATACTGTGAAAATCAGTGGTAGACATTAAAAAAACATACAAAAAACCCCATTTTTGAATGCTTAAGAGCAGAAGGGGTGGAGGTTGGGCTGGAAAACTAGTTTAATTTGACAATGCAGTGATACTGAGAGAACTTTATGAAATTAAGCAGTTAAACACTTTCTTGGATAAAGTTCAGGTAATTTTGATACAAGACATCTGAAGAGCAACAGGTGGCACTTTGCTTTGTTAGTGCTGTACTAATGGCCTCAGCATGGTATTGAGGGGTATTAAATGACTGGAGGGGCTCTCTTTCAAATAAGATGTAAAAGTGAAGTCCTCTGCAATTAGATTTCTGAAAGAATCTTAATAATATCCTAAACAAAAGGTTTTCTGTGATTTTCCCTTAATTTCTTATATAAAAGCACAGGTGCGTCTCTGCAAAGCCTTGGGTCTATTTCTTAATTTACCCCTCTTTTGGTTAAATTTGACAAGAGCAGGAGAGGTCTCAAAATCTCCATGCATTTCATGTTATTAAGTGTCCAGCTAAGAAAGAAAGATCCTGTCAATCCCTGAATGAAGCCAAAGGATGGGTAAAATCATGTGTCTCTTGCTAAACACCAGAAAATCAAGTTTTCAGGCAAAAGTTCTTTCCTAATGGTTGCTCCAGTGACAATATTGCATACCCTCTCAATGAAGATTTTCCTGTGGTTGTGGTATTCATAATGGTTCTTGTGTCTGCAGGATCTCTACCATCTAATAAGTGAGTTTCAACAGCAGTCTTATTAAAATTCACTTGCAAAATAAATCAGCCATGAAACACAAATCCATAGGAACCTGACCTCCATTAATTCCACTTCCAAAAGAAGATTTGTTTGCTTACCATGATTTTCCCTGCAGTTTGTAGGGTTTTTTCCCCTATTTCATGGAGCTTTGGTACATTTAATCAAAGTTTATATAACTCCTGTATATTCTGCAGAAATTTAATGTCTGCGCATTAGTATTTTCAGTTTGTTATTTACCATTGATTTTGATGGGACAATTCAAGAAGTAACCAGACTAGGGGTGTGAATTTTTGCTCCAAACATTTTGCATTTACAGTGGAGACATCTACATCTGAGCTAATTATCTAAACTCCCTTTATAGTCAGAGGAAAGAAAGATACAATTCCAAAGCATGATTCATCTCCTTCCAAGGCTGACATCTAAAACAGGCCAGATAAATCACCCTCTAGAAATGTTCTTACTGTCCTCTGACTACAAAGGGAGTTTGGACAACTATCTCACACACAGATCTCTGCTGTTGCAGAAATCTGGAGGTAGGTAATGTGACAGAACTAAAATTAAATAGAATAAAAAAGCACATCTGATCTTGATCTGATTTATGCCAGTGTTATTGTGGAGTCCCTAATCTGGAAATAATGGCATGAAATAATGATTATGAATCTTAAAATGTACTTAGCTCTCAGAGGTGCTTTTTGAGAGAAGTCTAACTGTAAATATTTGTGATTAAGAAAACTGTTTTTCTTGGATTGGTAATTATATCTCCTACGTGAAATTCATCAGCCATCATGGTATTTTCTATCTGAAGGAATAATTAATTAATGGGGCCTTGGACCTCAAAAACAGGGGAACTGGTGTTTTGTTTTTCTCCTTTCCTAGATGCTTTGCTATGATTCATGTGATTTAAGACTGTCTGTTTTTTATAGAGCTGGAATTGAGGCACAAGTCTTTGGTGTACTACGAATTACTCCCATTTCCACCCTGTATTTTTGTACTAAATAGTTACTTAATATCTATAGAAAAACAGAAACCCTTATAGGCATCATTTCCTGTGCATTATTTTAACTGCTCTAAAAAAAGTATTAAGAAAGCATCACTTCCATGATAACTCAGGGAAACAACCCATTTCAAAGTGCAAAGTTCCGGTAAAAATGATAAGCCTTTGTCTTCCATTTAACTGTCTAGGTGTCTATTTCACAGCAGTAAGCAGGCAGATGGCTCTGTTTTCTTTCTATCACAGCCTTCATTTTATTTTTTTATGCAACATGCTGAAACATTTTTTTGCCTTGAAAAGCTTACTTAATGCAATGCATTTCATATACTTACAAGTCTACTTAGTAGTGCTTTTTTTCTGGCTTTGCTTTAAGTGGTTATCTTTGATTTACTCACCTTTTATATGTTTAGATTTATATTTATTTTTGATGTCTCTTTTGTCTTACAGCACATGCTCCAGCATTACAGAAATTCTGATGTGATGAAAGTAATTTGTACAAAATCTCTGAGAATTCTGTAAAAATGTGGAGGGTAAAACTGGCCCAAAGAGTATCATTCTGCTAACAAAACGACAAATACTTGAGATAATGTTCCCATAGGTGTCTTCTGCTTTTTTTTGCCAAATGTAGCTTAGAGAAAGAGATGTGACTGCAGTTAGAACTTGCATGTCCTGGAACTTTTTTGCACCACACAGCATAACTTCGTACCAGGACACTGCATCACTGCACTTTTGGTCTCCTAGGACCAATGAAACAGACATATTTTTCAGCAAATTCTGTTTATCTGACTATACAAATTCCTGAATCTACCTCTTTCAGCCTGCCAGATTCTTGTATACTGAATCTGTTTATGTAGGCAGGAAACAAAAATCTGTCTTATTTTAAAGAATTAAAAAAAATGCAACACTGAGCATGATTCTGTAGTATGATATACTTGAGCAGACAGAAAGAGCAGCAGATGCATGAGCATCTCATTAGGAGACCATCCTTCTAACATCCTGGCTAAATAGATTAGTACATGATTGTGCGTAATCTTATTAACAGACATATACATCCTGCATCATTATGATATCAAATAATTGTACTGCAACACCAAACAACTTATACAAGAAAAGGGTAGCAATAGAAGCTGATATTGGTGTAACTTCACCTCATTTACTTTCAGTGTGGCAGGAAACACAGAGGATGACACTTTCTCTTATGAGTTTGCATGTTTTAACAGTGGCGAAGAAGCCAAGGTCTGAGTTCCTGTGAGCCTTTGGCACTATTGCCTGATTGCATACAGATCCAGATTCTGACACTGAGCTTGACAGAGGTGTACCCTGTGCTTTGGCAAGCAATCACAAGTCCTATCTACTCATTAAGACCTAGAGATTTAACAAATGTGATAGTCTTTGAGGTGAAGGATGTCAGATTTAGTGCCTTCACCTAAGACATTGGTACATGAAAGAGAAGAACCTGAATTTTCCCACTGACATGTTAATTCTTTCTCAATGCATAAGTCAGATTCACTTAATATTTGTTAGTAGCTGCCAAATCCCATAGCTTGACAGAAGTGTGTCTGCCGCTTCTTGTCCCCAGCTCCATCCAGCAGCAAGTCTGACTATGCGTCCCCATTAGGCTCATATGCACTCAGTACATACATATACAAGTAACAGGCAGCACAGCGCAACATCGACAGCAAATGTAGGTCTCACACTTGAATGCACGCAGTGCCAATGGCCTGATCCTGCTCGCCTCTTTGGCTGAGCAAGGTGGAGGTTCATTATTGGGAAAATATATATACAGAGGTACAAGGTGGATGCCTCCAGCAGCTGGACCCAGGCATTCAGTCTGCCCAGTATCAGACCCTGGATCCCACTCTCCCTAGTTGCTGGCATCTGCACATAAAAGCCCCTGAGGCTGTAGTTCCACTCTGGTTGCTGGTAGAGACCAGACCCGTTTGCACAGAGCAGCACAGGCACAGACACACACACATCCACCAAGCACCTGGGATCAGGCACTGGTGCATTCCTGGCAGGGATGTGGTAGGCACCCCTGCCTCATGCACACAAACCCGCAAGAACAAACAGTCTCTCAATCAAACTCCAGACCCCGCAGACTGTCTGGAAACTGTTAGACACCTCCTGGCCCCTCCAGTATCTGGCCCACAGGCCCTCTGATCTCGCCAGGATCCAGTTTTGATATCTGGCTCCAAAGTTTTTACCATATCACTGGCTAGTCCTGCTTGATATTCACTGCCTACTATATGCAAAATCCAGTTTGCTTCTCAGACCCCAAACATACACACACAGAAAAGTGTTTACCTTATCCAGGAAAAGAGTTAGAAATGGTGTTTAATGAGATGACTGGACAGAATGTACTGACTAGGCATAGAGCAAAACCCAACCAACATGTTGACCAGAAAACTGTTTACAGGTGACTGACACCTTTATTTCCTTATCCTTCTGCTGTTTTGCTCTTTCTCTGCCCTATTTTATTTTAACCTCTCCCTTCCCTCACATGTGGTTTCTCCCTTAAGCATCCCAAGTTAGTCTTACACAATCCTAGAATGTTCTTCCTCTGCATCTTAAAGTGGGTCCCACCTTGCAGAGTCCATGGGATTGGTGCTCTCTGGGACACCCCTGGACGTCTGGGGCAGGGGCTCGTGTCTCTGACTGGGGCACTGTGGCTCACTTGCTGTCCCCTGGCTCTGCCCTCCTCTGCACATGAGGGAGATCATCTTCATATACCCTAAGAATATTATACATATTTTTTTAAACTCCGTCAAGGTATAATATCATCTTTAAAATAAATTCAAATAGAAACTACATTCCAGAGCTGTTAGAATAGGACTAATCTATTCTCTTTCTGTTTTGTTCATCATCTCTTCTATGGCTGGCTAATACAGCAAGGACACTAAGGTCAAGAGCAACATTTCTAAGTATAAAGGACAACAAAATGTAAGATAAGACACTAAGACAATCCGGCCTCCCAAAAAAAAGCACCATAAGCACTTAAGTGCTTTAGAAGGTAGGTGCCATCACTCATTATGATTCACGTTTCGAGCAGTGCTGGATCCTTTGCATGATTACAGGTTTACCTCACTTACTTACATTTCCTGCAAATACTGAGTTCACATTGCGTAAGTGTAATACTAAACACAAGTGAAGAATACTTTCTGAACTACAAAACACAGTCTTTAACAACAGTAAGAGTAGCATCACTGAAAGCAGTGTGGTATCCAAAGCCATGATTATAGGTTGACAAATCTGAAATAAGAGCCTGAATGTTGTGCAAGTATCTTCTTCTAACTCCAGGCAGATACAGATTACAATCTAGGAGAAAAAAGAACAGCCCTTGTACCCTCATAGTGAAATAGAAAGCCAAATAGTTACAAAAGAAAAAGGCTAATTTTTGCATGAAGCATTGAACTTAAGGTCTGTGTCACACTCCACTCAGCCTGCTTTCTGGTCTTGAAGAAGTTTAACCCAGATGTTTGTAATGTTTCATTTTCCAAAATTCAATGTTGAATGTTTGGGATTGAAGGAACTCTCCAGCAAATCGAGTTAATGAAACAAAACCTGCACGTTTAGAAATTTCTAAATACAATACAAGAGAAGGCAACTAACGTAGTCATTAAATTCCTTGACTATTGTAGGTTTTTTTGAAGTTATTCCAGACGTCACCACAAGTACTCAATTATAGAATAATATGATTTCCTATTCTAACAGTTAAAACCAATCAAATAATTGGTCTGCTGGCATACATTCTAGAAGAGGTTAACAGATACATGACTTTAGATTCAATTTGAAGTGTAGTTTAGGCTGTCAGAAAATATGCCATAATTACCTTGACAAGCTATAAGGCCAAAAGCACTGGTAAGACAGCTAAATGCTCACTGCAATGACATGTACTTAAATCATTGCATGTTTTCCAACTTTTAATTGTTCAGGTAAAGTTGTTTGAACATTTATCTATAGCTACTTAATGATACCAGTATAAATTATACTGATTTAAAAATACAGACCTTTGAGTTTGCAGAAACTTAAGGACATGAATGCCTTGAAGGACATTAAACAGATAGGTTGGTGGATGGGACTGTACATCTACCTTTCCGGTGTGTGAGCCGGGGGGCACAGCAGATCATGCACATACATACAAAGTACTAGGTTGCTTTTAGAAATTTTCTTTCAACTGATTGCTTTCCTTTTCCTCTGTTGCAAATACCATGCTTCAGGCTGCATTGCATTCCAAATATCATGTGAGGAAACATGAGGCAGAGGCCAGGCAAACATCTTCAGCCTATGATTTGACAAGTCTGCAAATTGTGTGAATAGACATAGATGTTTAACTACTTCTCCCACTCTGTAAATCTCCCTGAATTTAGAAGTGTATACTTCTTTTACATATTTGCTCTGTTAAAATCAACTTGATGCTCAGTGCTGAGAAGTTGGTGAAAGCTCGTTGCTCTAATGCCTACATGTGCACTCTCGGCATAGTTTTGTCTTTCAGAAAACTACATCTACTGCATTTGGCTGAGTATACTGATGTTTCGGAGTATGTTTTATGAATGCTAGGCTCTTATTTAACTCTGCTTATGCTCTTCTGATTTAATTTATTTAGGTAACTGTAAACCTTTGCAGAAATGACTGTGAATAATTTCATTATAAAATTGTGGCCCTTTTGGAGCCCAAAAAGCAACTTGACTCAGCTAAAGTTTACTGTAATGTGACCATACTAATTACAGAGCACTCATTTAGTGTTGAATGTATTATTATTCACAATTCAAAACTGCTCTTTGACTTATTATGGGCTTTTTAATTTGTTGTGTTATAAGGAGGTAATCAGAATTATAGAATCATCTGGTTGGAGAAGACCTCCGAGATCATCAAGTCCAACAATACCCGTCCCCTTGCTAAACCTTGTCCCTAAGAAACTCATCTAATACTGTTGGATTTGTGGTTGATTCTATTTGTCTGTATCTTTTAACTTAAAACTAACATTTGAGAGTGGTGAATTATTATTCCTGGTAATACCAGATGGATGGGACCCAATTCTTTTATTCTGAGGTAATCTGAACTCTCTTGTTTAGAAGAAATCAGAACATTGCATGTACAAGGCATATAGGACTGGGCTAAGTAACAGAAGCAAAATAAGGTACAAAAATTGAGGTCAGTTATAGTGTGCTTTTTTTGTCATTGTCTAAGTGAGTGTCTTTACCACTTATTTTCCCATAAGATTTTGTACATGTAATGGGTAAAAGCAATTTTTCTGTGTGCCATGTAGCATTCTTTTTAATGTGAGTCATCAGTCTACTGTGCAAAGCAATGATAGCTCAACCAGGTTGATATTTTTAAAGCTAATGAGCCACTGATTAGTATCCGAATGACTGAAGCTAGCAAGATATGCTCTCTTCCAGTGATTTATAGTGATGAATTAATTAGTGTAATCCCAAATTCCATCTCCAGTGAAATACATGCCTTTCCTAGTAAATTCATAACACTGAGCAACTGCTGAATTTGCAGACTGAGTATGAAACTTTGCTAAGGGTATGCCAACGTTCAGATGATACTCTGTAAATGTATTCATACATGCACTTTAAATGCAAAAGTGAATTAAAAATATTAGAAGATGAAAACTGTTAACAAGATTCTGTGTGCATGAATGCGGAAGGACTAGAGAAATAATATATTTCTCTTAAGATATCTCTAAAGAAACAGTATATGTCTGTCAGCACTAGTGAATGGAGACAAGTTTTAACTTTTTCTTCTCTTCAGAAATGCTGTTTTAGATATTGCAACTTTTCAACCATTAGTACTTTGATCCCTCGTGTTAAACATTCCTCTGTCTCTTTGGAAAAGCTATGTCATACCATTTTACGCTGACCTGTAAAAGGCAGATTTGAAGAGTGTTACCATGACACAGAATCTGGGTACATACCAACACTAATAATGGTGCATCACCCATTCCATGTTGCTTCCCTGTGTATACATTGTATGACACTGAAAGCCACACAGTTTTACCACAAGTGTCAATGTAACATTCAGAAGGGAAAAAAGAAGGAAGGTTCTTTCTGTTAGAAGTGTAACTTCAGGTTATTGCCGTATTTCCTTACTCTTTTCCTCTCTTCTCTTTCCTTTGCCTTTCCTTGCCTTGCCTTGCTTTGCCTTCCCTCCCCTTCACTTGATAAAAGTACAGGTAATTTATTCCCAAATTAGTATTGCATTATCCCCAACTTTACAAATATCATAGTGTGAAACTAAGTCTCGGGATACTAATAATATAGATGTCTACCACTGGGAATAATTAAAAGAATTTGGAAAGGGGAGGGCTATTATAATGCTTAACCTCTACAATCTTTCAGTTTCTTTTTTTCTGCAAAGGAGAATCCTGGTTACATAGGTCACAGATAATGTTTTATACTCTCCGTATGATACTGAAATATTTGTGGTTTTATAACTCTAAACTGATGTTCTTATTCTATTACTCATTCTGTAAAGCCATTCTTGCATGTCACTCTGGTAACAGTGCCAAATATATCACAAAAATTGTTGAAGAACATTCATTAGTTAATTTTGGTGTTTTGTGTTAGGTATATAACTTTTCCTACATTTCTGGTTTCTTCTACTTTGTTACTCATTTTATTGCATTACCTTAAAAACTGCATTTGCTCTTGCTATGATACTAGAAAATATATTACCATGAACTATTCAGTATTAAGCATCTGATTAAGGTGGCTCCATTTCTGTCTCCTCATATTCTAAGATTACCTAGAACAATATGGCTGATTGATTATGGTATTTTCCAAAGAGAGCTTGACAGATTTTGGATTAAATCAAATGTTCTTTATTCATTCTGAACAACTGCAGAATTTTTCTATAGCAAAGAACATAAGGAATTATTTAATCAGAATTCTCTCTCATAATTTTATTATGAATTCTAAGGCTAAGAGTACCTTCTTGTTTTAGTTCTTGGGTTCTGGTTCTGAAAAATTAGATACAAACATAAACTTTTACTGAAGAATTCTCTGATAGTCTTGATTTCAGGGAGTGGTATTTGGAAATATGACTAATATTAAAATAATAATTAATCTAACAGATGGTGGAAATTTCCAGTAGTTTCATTTAAAAATTGAGATCTTGAAATCAAATCCCTTGTTCCTAGAGCAAAATTTTTGAATGTTTAAATTTTTGAAAACCTTTAAGCTTTTCCTTTCACAATGTCCATTAAAATATTTGTTAGGAGAAAGAAAAGTTGTAAGGAGAGATACATTATATTTCTATATTTAAAAAAATAACTACCTCAGGACAAAACTTTAACGCAAGTAAATACTTATACATGAGCAAGCATGCATTCTGTCTTCTCGCAAAAATATAGCATACCAGTCTGAGCAATTGTGGCTCTATTTTGGGAACAGAAAGTGAAATAAAAGTGTGTTGGCACATGTTGTATACAAGAATGTGAGAAGTAAAAAAATCATTTGGTAGATATGTCCCATGATCTTGAACACTACTATGCCTGAAAAAATACTCCAGTCGGTGTAATGTGTTTGGAATTAGCCATTTTAAGATTATTGTAAAAGAATCTTGTTTTTACTTTTTTTTTAATGAGAAAAAATAAATAAATGGTCAATTTCATTGACTATAGACAGAGCCATGAAATGCCAAGAAGCTAGTTGCTCCTTAATGTGTGTTAATTAAATATTAATCTTATTATCTAGATCACTGAAAAGCCAGTGAACATGTATTACTTAAGCTTCTGTAACGTAGTTTAGCTTAATTTCTTCCCTTCTCTCTCTTTTAAGATCAGTCATTATGATATTTTTCTTCCATGTAGAGCACTGCACTTTAAATGGGATTATGTTTATTAAATTTACAATGCACAAAACTAAAATTTATAACGCTACAAGGAAGCCTGCAATAGCTTCTTTTCTTCTTAATTCTTCCCTCCTCCCAATATCCCTTTAATGTTTTCATTTTCCCCCTAATAAATTCTCTTCTGAATTGTTTCCAAGATCTTTGACATTTTGTTTGCATGACAAAAATTAACAAAACAATCCCTATTGCTTTCTACCAAAAATCTGATCATTAAGGGATCTAATTAAGTTGAGCTTAATATTTTACTGTGCAAATTTATCCCCTGAAGCTTTTCAGATCTACAGCCTTGGCTTAGGATTCATTTGAACTAGAGACGATAGAGGGCATCTCATAAAGGTCAAATATCTGCATGTAATACATAAATAATATGTATCAATGTTCCTTGGTGCACTGGGTATGGCTGGGATGGAGTTAACTTTCCTCGCAGCAGGCCAATTAGTAATGTGCTTTGCATTTGTGGCTAAAAGTGTTGATAATGTATCAGTGTTCTGGTTATTGTTGAGCAGGGCTCCTATAGCATCAAAGCTTTTTTGCCAACCCCACCCTAAAGGCCAGTAGGTTCTGTGCAGGGAAGAGTCTAGGAGGCATCACAGCCAGGACAGCTGATCTAAAAAGATCAAGGGGAAATTCCATATCGTATGTCCTTGTGCTTAGCGATAAATACTGATTGAAAGGAGGAGGGAGGGAGAGCAATTTAGGTTATAGTATTTGTTTGATGAAGCATCCAATACATTTACTGAGGTTCTGTTTGTCAGGAAGTGTCTGGAGATCTGGATGGAATTTTCTCTTTTTGCTTTGCTCCTGTGCACAGATTTTGCTTTAGTTAGTAATTTGCCTTTATCTCAAGCCACGAATTTCATCTTACATGCCCCCCAACCCCACCCCATTCTGTTGATGAAGGCAAGCAAGAAAGTCGATGGGTGGGGACCTGGGAGGCAGTCAAGGTCAACTACACTTGGAAATTAAGTTTCCTGAGAACATAACACTGGACTCAACAAAGTCTACCAAATATACGAACTCGACAGATTTACTCTGAAATTGTCTTGTTACTTCTATGTAAATCTACTCCATTGGTATCTTTGGCACCAATCTGTGTCATAGTAAAATAACAACTTCAAAATAAAAGAAATGTAAAGCAAAACTAGTGAGTTGCAAGTTAATCTTTGCACAAATTAGAAATAGGAAAATGCGCTGCAAATTTCAATAGATGCACCTGCTCAGAACCAATTATTAAAATAAAGCAAAATGTTTTGATCACATCATACTTAACTAAAATTGAAGAATTTCATTGACATCAGAATTTCATTGCATTTATACTGAATATGTAAGGAGATTGAAAAAGCACTGAATAAGATTAGATTTGTGATCTGTGCAAGTGTCAAGCCAATTTTAAAACAAAACCAATCTGGGATAAGTTTGTCTCTAAACTAATAGGATTACAAAAAGAATGGTTCTAGATGTCTGTGCCTTAAATTAAAGTACCAAAACAGGTTTTGTTTCAGAAATTCAATTTTTAAAAAGCCAACTTTTGTTTATTTTCAAAGGAATGAGGAGATAAATGTAGATAAAAATAATGCTACCCTTTTTTTTTGTATAACCTCATTAAAAGATGAACTTTAGTAGTAGTGTAAAAAGCTTTTAACTTTATGGAGATGAGATTTCCTCTTCTTTTGTATAACATAGGAAGCTATGTTAGCCAAAAGGTGTTCTTCACCATCTGTGTTGATGAATCAGCTAGTTAGTATCTTAGATACTAGGAAGCAATATGTCAGATATGAGACACAGCAATTTTTGCTTAAAACTACAAAAGCACTGTAAGTCCTATTTCTTTAAAAAACTCAATAAATAACCCCCAAAAAAACAAAAAATCCTCCGTGTTCCTAGTTTGTTTTTGAAAGAAATAAACGTTAGCTCTACATACTAGAGTACTATACACCATAGAGAATCGTTATCTTCTGTTAAAACAGCTTTTAAAATATTATTAAAAACATTGCAAGGAATAAAATGCAAGCATTATCAAAATCTGGAAGAAATGATCTTTGAAAAATTCAAATATTTTCAGTGTATTTAATACTGAGAATGCTTTAAATGAGGAGGAGTGTTGTTTGATTTTCAATAGTCTGACTGTTAATAAGCAGTACTTCAAAAGGCAGAGAACACTGCTGAGCAGGGCAACTCCAATCCATGCAATTGTTAACTACCAAGATTTTACAGGCAGGCAAATATTTCAGCAGCCTTTGTGCTGCTCTGTGCCTTCTCAAGCCTTGAGGCATTGCAGGCATAAAGGATGGATAAATTTTCCTGACCAATGTCTGATGTATTCAGCGCTCTTAAAAGACTGAAGCTATAGCCAGCATAAATTACTGAGTAAACATTTTTGGTGTCTTAGGAAAAAGAAACTGAAAAGGACTTCTAGCCTGTTCCTCTGATTTTGCAGGCATTATCACCGACATACTGAGAAACTGTGAACTGATAACTTGCTAGAGCATTTTGTCCTGTTGCCTTTGAACTAGAAGCGTTACTTTATTTTTCACAGGCAGCTGAGTACCTTTTTTCAGCAATTCTGAACATGTTAAGGTTAGATCTTTTATGAGTGTCTGGTACAATGAAACACTGTTTCCATTATACATCATCTATTGCAGTCAGAAGTTCAAATTCACTGGTGTTTTTTCACAAGGTTTGAGACATCAGAAAAATCCTTAAGAACTGATGAAGGGACTAGGAATGTGAAAATTACTTATCTGATCTCAAAGCAGATCTAAGCTTGTGTTTCAGTCTTTGCCAATCCATCAATGTTTATGAAATCCCCACAAAACTGAATTTAACTGTTTTTTTCTACACACAGTGAGTCAGCAGTTGTATGATTTCATGTCATTATTTGTTTCTATACTGCTTTCTAAAGGATTGAATTTGAAACTGCAATGTGCCACAGCCATAACTAATTATTTTCCATTCTCCACCCCTGAACAGTGAGTAATGACAATTTTAGTTTCAAGCTTGAGTTGTATTTTACTTTTCCAAAAGCTTGAACCACATCATTTTGAAAAAAGTTGTGTATTTCTGCATTCCTTACTTACACTGAAAACATGTTTCACCAATTTTATTTTCATTGAGGTATTTCCTAATTTTGTGCAGCAGAAAGATGATGAGATATAATACAAAATGCCAGTCACAAACAATTCTTTTGTTCATTCCTTTTTTTTCCCTTTCTTCAGGTTTCCTTCCACACAGAGTGTCTTCAGTTTGGTACAGCATAAATAAGCAACACCATTGCAGTGATGGTCTATCTCAAGTTTCACGAGAAGAGCAGTTATATATATATAACATGTTTTTAAGTTTTATTTTTGTATTTTCTGGGTGATAAAAGGTAGGTAAGTCTATGACTCACACTGTCAAAAACACTTGAAAGAGTACATGAGTTTTGGAAAAGTCAGTGGATCTTATGTTCTGTAAAACAGGACAGCTTGCTGGCTCATTTGTAGAGTAACTCTTATGCAACATTTCCCTACTAGATGATGTAATAAGAGAAGTTTTCAATGAAATTTGTGAGCTCAGGAAACTAAGAATTAATACTGTGCTTTATTATTACAAGCATGTGAAACAATAGAGGAACTTATTGAGAGAACAGGGTTTTTTAAAAATGCCTTTTAAGAGAGAATAAAAAATACCAATGACATATAGAAGAGGAAAGAAAGCATACATAGGGTTAAAAGGTGGTTTTATCTCTATCCTACGAATTTAATAGGGATGTTTTCTTAATATGATATCTCGTGAACGCTGCAGCTAAAACTTACTTTGTAAATTCAAAAAATGTACTTTTCCATGTCTTGAAAAAACCTCATAGTTTCATTATGTGTCATATTTGGTTTTTTTTAAAAAAAAGAGATTATTTTTTAAAAGAAGGCTATTAATAATCTGTACTTTGCAAATTAAATCTTTATAATATATCATATATCATGCCAATTCATACTGTAAATTACGACATTGAAAAAATAAGTCTAATTTTGCTTTCTTTTAGCTGCTCAGAACAAGCACCAAGAGTTAATAACATAAAAAGCAGTGAAGAGCTAACATTATTTTTATCTTATATTTTAACTGTCAGAGGGAGAATAATATATTCTGCAAATGAATTTATTGTGATCCAACCTCCAGAATCTGAATTTATTAAAAAATTACAGCTTTGTGTTATATAAGAATAACTATTTTGGGGCTGTTTGTCTGGGCTTTTTTTCAGCCTTACCCTTTTCCAAACAGAAGAATACCAACTAACTAATTCACATCTTTACAATCTCGTCAGCTGAACAGCAATATATTTATAATGAAGTGGTTCTCTTAAAAAAATAAATGCAAAAAATTTTTTAATCTGCCAAAACCATTACCATAACCAAACATATTGTTATGCTTAAGTCCTTTCAGAACCTAAGGCACAGCTTCTGCAAATAAGGAAGTAAAAATTCATCTTTGAGAAAGGGAAAAAGCATTTAGTAGTTCATGTATTTTTGTAGGTATTTCTATTTTCTGTAATGGTTCTCTGGAAACATACGCAAGCTTTGAGGGTGCAGAGATCAGTTGGCAAAATGGCCTATTAGAATTTACACAGTTTTTGTTTACAGAACATGTAGTTCTGAGTTCAAATGCCATCAATATCCTATTAACTTATGTCCTAAAGCAAAATGAACTAAAATGTAGATTCAAATAACAATCATTAATCTGTCACTAGAAAAAAAAAAAAGTTGCTATTTTTTTGTCTATCATTGTAAAACAATCAAAATAGTGTAATTTTTCTATGATTTTTTTTTTCCTCTTTTTGGATACCTCATTTATAGGTATATGTCAAACTGACAAAACTGCAGACTTCCAAGTTAATAACCAAAGTAAGCTCATCAAAGTGCAATTGATCTTTTTAAACAAATCTTTAATGTCTTTCCTCCAAGTTGTTTTATATTTCCTGCAGGAAGGGAAAAAAAAGAAATAACAAGATGAATGAACAGATACTCCATAAATGACAAATTGGTCCCTGCTGTAACAAATCACAGACTGTGCTATACAAACCCACCACTTCTTTCCAGAGTACCTAATCCTAGACAGCTTCATGTTATAATGGAAGTGCTATTTTTTCCCACCCTGGAATTTCAGCCTTTTCTACTGTACTCTTTTGCAAATTTTAAAGAGCAGACTGGTGATTTAAAACTTTGAAACAACAGAGGACAGAAAAAAAAAGTTCTGAAAGAAATGCACAAGCGAGACTTGAAAGCCACAAATTTCTTTTTGCTCTCCCCATTGTTTTTCCAGCTAATATGTATCACACAGAGCTTGTCAACTGGAACTGCAGTGCATGGTTAAAGTCAATATAGCTTTCAAACCATGAATACTCAGGGAGGGTCTCTGGAGAGTTACAAACCTAATGAAAGAGGCTGGCTGGGACTAAAGTTTTAAACTGATGAAAACACCAATATCTTTGGTACTATCAGGGAGTGCTTCAAGGATTTAATATAACTCATACAAATGCTGCCAAAATTTAAGACCCTCATAAGACATTTGAACCAGAAGGAATCTAACAAAAACATCGAACTGCACTGAAGTTATAACAGGTATACGAAAGCAGGAAACAATAATGGGAAAAAGATATGAATTAGGTATAGTCAATGATGTTGTAGGCATTTTATGAAAATTAAAATCTGATGCCATTACTGCAAAATGAAGTATGTTTAGGAAGAGACAAAATCACATAGAGAATTTTAGATACCTTGAAAGATCTGCCTTTCACCAAGGGCTGCATGCAGGCATAGCTGGTATTGTATAATTGGAAATCACTACATAACAGAGACAGCTCCTGATGATCTGAAAGTTTCAGGGCCTCAGAGCACTGGGAGCTGGAAAGATATTTCAGAGAAGTGAGTAATCAGCACACACTTGCCCTATTCTTGTTCCTTCTCAAGCATGTTCTGTTGTGCTGTTGAAAACAGGCTTTGGGACAAACTTACAAGTGATCTGGCATGATTTCTAAACTTCTCAAAGTATGATATCCTTCGGACTTTTACAGGCTCTAAGCAATGTTTTATACCTCTATACAGTAAAAAAAAAATTCTGAAAGGATTTTTCTAGGCCAAAACAAAGAAAATAAGCACGCATTCACACTGCTGTGACAACTTTCTACTCTTTCTGAGTTGACTGGATCTTTCAGCTAACATTCTGCACTGCATTCGTTTTTTTCATCTGATATTATTAATTATTTTGCTGGTTTCCCAACGTTAAAAATACACATTTGCATTTACAGTCATGATCTGGAGTTTTTATGTTGAAAAGACTATTCCAGGTTCTCAAAAATTCCTGAGTATCTCAGAGTTTAACTCTCTAAACATATGTTCCAACCCTCGAGGCATTCTAACCGATAGCAATGAAATTCAGATTGCTTCACACTATAGGTGGCTATTACCTTCAGTGTTTGGAAACTGAATTATAAATAGAGCTGTGTCTCACTGAAGAGCATCAAAAGCAGATCAGAAAATTTTGAGCATATATACATGCATAAGAACGGCCTAAATATCACTTTTCAATTTTCCTGTAGAATCTGTGAAGAGTTGTTCTTTTTCATAGAACCAAAGAAACATAAAGGCTAGAAAAGATCTCTGAGATCATCCAGTCCAACTATCAGCCCAACACCACCATGCCTACTGAACCATGTCATCAAGTGCCACATCTGCAGATTTTTTTGAGCACCTCCAGGGAAGGAGACTTCACCACTTCCCTGGGCAGCCTGTTCCAATGCTTGACCACTCTCTCACCTTTGTTATACTAGGCAGGTTGAAACGTGGCTTTAGACTGCTGTAACCCTACATAAAGGAAACATTTGTGCATAGTAACAGTGCCAGGATTGAGGGAATGTCACCTTTCAACATGCAGTTTTATTCTCTGAGGGACATGGCTTTGACCCCAGGGTATGACCCAGCTATGTCCAGGTCTTTGCTATTGTAACTAATCTTGACATTTAGCAGTCTGTTGGCAGACACTATTTGACTCTTTCAGTTAGTGTTTCTATCCAAATGACTCCTTGTCACAAATGGACATAACTTTTTTCTCTCTAAATGGTTTAAAAGGTTTTGAAATAATTTTCTGCTCACCAAGGTCACCTAAACAAGAATACATCTGTAATGCTGCAGCAGATTGTGCAATCAAACAGCTGTACACAGCTCAGGAGTTTATTTAAAATGTATAAGCATTTATGAGTGGCACTTTTACAGGAATGTACTATAATATTCTGTTTTATTTAAATCAGTATATTCCCAAATATATTTAAAGACCGTATTCTTTCAGTGGTACATTTTAGGCATTGCCCTAAAGGCTCATTATCTTTGCTCAAATCTAGTTTAAGGCACAGAACTTGGTTAAACTTGGTTCAATCTTAGATAGGTTGTGCAAGTTCTTACAGGAATTCATCCCTGGAACAGAGGTTTGTCAATTGGCTTAATCACAGGAGACGTTTATAGAGAGAGGTTTAGTCATGGCAACTAAGCCAGGTTTCTTCTCAAACAAGACTGTCTTACTGCTGAGAATTGCCTGTGAGACTCATATTTTAACTAAGCACCTTAACTGAGAGACTGAAACTAAGGAGAGTAAATCCTTCCCCTAACCTGTGCCATTTACCAGTGTTTATAGAACAAATCCTCAGTTACACAGTTATTGCATACACATCAGTCCCCAAATATATTCTGTTTGTTAATCTTGAATGTGGTATGTTTTACCCACAATCTAGGGTATCAAGGATTTGCTGCATCTTTTTAAAGCTATTACTTCTTAAAAATAAAATGGAAACTTGCTCTAAAAAAAACCCCACATTTTATTATTTAAAGAGTTGATAAAAAACCCAACAGACCTAAAGGCTTCCTGTTACCTCTGATCAGATTGTTGACATAAATACCACAAGTTTTCAAATATTAGAATTCATATATTATCCCACAAAATCAAGAATAATTTTTTTAGGCACATGAAACTTCATGAAGTTCAACAAGGCCAAGTGCAAGGTCCTGCAGCTGTATTGGGACAATTCCAAGCACGTTTATAGGCAGGGAGGAGAATGGATAGAGAGTAGCCTTGAAGAGAGAGACCTGGAGGTGCTGGTGCATAAGAAGCTCAACATGAGCCAAGAACGTGTGGTGGCAGCCCAGAAAGGCAACCATATCCCGGGCTGCATCAAAAGTAGTGTGTCCACGAGGGCAAGGGAGGTGATTCTGCCCCTCTACTCTGCTCTCGTGAGACCTCACCTAGAGCGCTGGGTTCAGTTCTGGAGTCTTCAGCACAGAAAGGACACAGATCTGTTGGAGTGAGTCCATAGGAGGGCCAGGAAGATGATCAGGGGGCTGGAGCATCTCATATACAAGGACAGATTGAGAGAGTTACGCTTGTTTCGTCCAGAGAAGAAAAGACTCAGGGGAGACCTTCTAAAATTCTAAGACCTTCTAACAGCCTTTCAGTACTTGAAGGGAGATTACAGGAAACCTGGGGAAGGGTTTTTTATCAAGGAGTGCAGTGATAGGACAATAGATAATGGTTTTAAACTAAAGGAGAGAAGATTTAGATTAGATATTACATTTGATCTGAGTATGTCTGGCAAAATAAGCAAAATAGGGTTAAGCACTATAAATCTTCACATTCCATCTTGTGTATGTTTGATACATTTAAAGATTTTCTAAGTAAAGATTTGCCAATTCAAATCATGTTTGTTTTTTTTTTACTTTCTTCCTACAGATATTAAGCTACAACTTAACTTTGTTAAAAGAATAAAAAATCTCTGTGATGAGAAATAAGTATGACTCTAGTTTTAAAACTGCTCAGGCATGGCTGAAAGAATTTTTCAGTGCTGTATGTAGAAGTCACTGTAATTATAATTCTTTGCATGAGTCCTACCTCATGTTTATATGTTATTGGAAATAACAAATGAAATCTTATCTATACACCAAGTACTAAAAATCATTTAATCCTTGAACAGAATGAAACCATCGACTGTTAATAAATATGCCTTTTGACTGTAATATAAATGAAAAACTATATGCAGTTTGTGATCAAAAGAATGATAATCACAACTTACCCATGCGGTCATCAACATATGAAGGATCACAAACCTCTCCTGTATTTACTACTTTAATTGTATGTCCTTTAACTTTCATAAATTAATTCTTTATTTTTGTCTTTTAGGAATTTAATATATTTGGGGTGGATTTCTTGTGTTTGGCTGACTTTCATCTTAGGCTATGTGATATTATAATAATGTCTACCAGATAACTGCAGATTGCCCTTCGTTCTGCAGTTCGTGAGCCCAATATTTTGAGAAAAAAATTCAGAAACTGCTTTATGAGTTAAAAACTTTTTGAACAAAGGTTACAATTCTCAGCATTTATTTTCCACTTGGAATGTACTTGGAATCAAGAATGTAAACAAATGTACTTCTAGACAAAGACGAAAATTTAGGTGAAATTTTAACAAAAAGTAAACTGTCTAGAATTTATCTCTGGAAAATCAAACAAGTCATTCCATGTATGAGAACAACTGTGATCCTGCTTTTCAATGGCTCCCATGTATAATAACTAACTGCACCTTTAATCGTTCTCTCTTGAGAGGTGTAAATTGTCTTTTCCAATGTCACTTATCTTCTTTTGTTTTTCACAAAACTTCTAAGAAACACTTCTCTTGTAACTTCTACCACAGGATCACATTTTGTAAAAGACTACCAAAATGCAGAACTTACTAGAAGCACATTCAGAAATCTGTAAATACAGGGTATGATGGTGTGAATAATTTTTAATAAAACCAGCTAAAAACATTGGCAGACGTAGATTTGCTAGGACGATCAAGGAGGCTGGAGTTCTCTCATTTAAGGCATGGCATGTGTGATGTGCTCGCTGTCATGCCTGACACACACCAGCAGAGTGTGCACTGTGTGGTAGTACTGATGGAGGAATTACCCTGTTAACTCGCTGACCACTTAAAGGTTTGACCTTGATAGAACTTTCATTGTGTAGCTCTGATGTAGTGGTCTGCAACTTCTTTTCTGAAAAAGGCAGTATTTTGGAAAATTTGATTTTTTTTCTCACATATCAGAAATGTTCAGATATTAAAAAAGTTTTGTAAGGAGGAGCATGATGTGAGAGAAACTTTCCAGGGATAAACAATATTTTGTTTTAGAAAGCGATTAGAGTTATGAAAAAGAAAAGTAAAATCTGTGCTCAATAAAGCCTCCCTCCTGGCTCAAAAAATAGTGTAGAGATCTTGTTAAATCCAAAAATATAGCAGATAGTATGTATTCAAGGGAAAATCAGATTTAAAATGTCGGGGTAGTTAGTGTTTAGAGAAAGTTTAAAAGAAAGACTATAAGTAATATTTTTAAACCACAAGGTTACTGCTTCTCTCAGAAATTAACATTTGATAATATTTGAGGTTTAGTTGATATATTTTAGGCATTGCCCTAAAGGTTCATTATCTTTGCTCAAATCTAGTTTAAGGCACAGAACCCTAAAGATTATCTAGTTTTAATTTTCTCTAAAAAGTTAACAATTTGTTGTGAGGCTGTGAAATGGCTATCTTTCTTACACATAAAAGTGCTGTATTAAATGCAATTCTGTTGTCAAAGTCAACTGCTTCTGGCGGTGGCATTCCTGAGAAGCTGCTGATCAAAACATAATGAGAACTGACAGGCAACATCACAAATGCTCCGTTGTAAGCAGACTGTTAGACTAGGAATTAAGTGAGCGGTACTGATTGATTGTTTCTACATTAGCGAAATCTACCAAAAAGAACAAGGGTTTCTTTGCTTCACTTGCTTATTTTGATGACTAAACCTGCACATTAAAGCATATTGGAAATAACTACCTCCTCTGAAATAGAAGGAAGTGGGTATAAAAATTGCTTTCAAGATAAATCTGAATATCACGGCACCCTAAACTACAAGCGTCTTATGAATGATTCCTTTGTTACACAGTTATTACTGTACCTGTATCTGTTATAGAACCCCAAAAGTATTAAAAGGGAAATAAAAGATCTCACTGATGAGACAATATCTCATTTCAGTGCAGTTATTTCCACACTTTCAGTATATTGGTTTGACTAGTAGTTACAGACCCAGTTTACATCTGCCCTGCTATATTCCTCGATTAGCGTGAAAAAGATAGAACTCTAAATTCTGGCAATGCATGTCTGTAGCTGCAGGGATCAATAGAATCACTTGATGTGTACGTGCTTGGATGGATCTGCAACCAGTACATTTTGTCTTATTCCTTGTGGACACACCAGTCTATTTTCTTCATAGTGACAACCTTTAACATACCTCACAATCGCTATCATGTCATTCTCTCAGTTTTCTCATCTGTTTTAAACAATCACAATTATTTCACTATTTTCTCATTTCTTTAAAGAGACCTGTTACACTCCACTGAAGTATTTCCGTTTCATTTAATGTACTCTCAGGCCCAGTGAATTTTCATATATTTTCCACACTAGTTAACATTTTTCTAAATCTTTAATTACAAAAATTAATATTAGGAAACCTAGAACAGATTCTTTGACTACCTCACTTGATACAGCTTTCAGTTTGAGGACTATCTGTTTGACATTATTTAACCATCTACGTAGCTTTGTGTTATGGTTTCATCTAAACAATGTTTGCCTGACTTGTCTATGGAAATATTAGAGACATTCTGATCTCTGATTTTACACTAAGTTGTGACACTAAGTGCTCTTTTGTCACCTACAAGAACTTCTGTTCTGTCATAAAAATACATTAAGCTGTTTTAATTTGTTTAGCTCTTGACAGATGCATGTTGGCTGTTAAAAATAGATGGTTTACTTTTTTGTTCCATATTTTCTGGGGCATGTTTGGGTACTGAGGCTAGGCAGAAGTACCTACAACTCCCCAATCATCTTATTTTTCTCCCCCCCCTGTTTTTTCTTTGAAGATGGCATATACCATTGCTACTTTCTAATTTTCTAGAATTCCTCTGTTCCTTCAAATATTCTGAAATTTGTTTTTGTTGAAATAGTCAAGAATTCCTTTCCTTTCCTTTCCTTTCCTTTCCTTTCCTTTCCTTTCCTTTCCTTTCCTTTCCTTTCCTTTCCTTTCCTTTCCTTTCCTTTCCTTTCCTTTCCTTTCCTTTCCTTTCCTTTCCTTTCCTTTCCTTTCCTTTCCTTTCCTTTCCTTTCCTTTCCTTTCCTTTCCTTTCCTTTCCTTTCCTTTCCTTTCCTTTCCTTTCCTTTCCTTTCCTTTCCTTTTTTTTTGTTACTCTGTTTCACAGAGGTTTATTCTGAGCCTTATCCCTCCTGATTTTGTCCTGTCATGCTACAGTAGTTTGTCTAATCCTTAGTAATCTCATGATTTTCCAATTCTATGGTTTTTTTTTGAGTTTCAGATCATTGTGAGGTTGAATTTAGCCATATTGATAATTTAGTATATTTTATCCATTTTGCCTTACATTTAGGGTTTTTTCCTTCAAAATTCCTTTCTTCTCAGTCTGTTTTTTTCTTAACTAGAAAATCATTTAACAAAAAAATCCCTTTCACAATTCATATGTAAAATAGCTAATTAGATATATAAAAGCAACTGTAGCTATGCCACTTGCAGCTTCTGAACATTTGCCCTTGCTTCCTGAGTAATACATTATACAGCCACATAAAAGAAAACAAATCAACAGAAAAAAATGGAGGAGATAAATCGATATCTAACAGAAGAAATACAACTGTTACTTTTACATACCTTTTCCCAGCCCTTCACAACAGCTCCTTTCAATTACTTAACCTCTAAAACTCAGAAACATAGGTTGTTAACAATGCCACTCCTACTTCCTATGACATACCTATTAAGTCATCAGAAGAAAATCTGCACAAAAGAGTTTTAATTAAAAGGTAATTTAATTAAATTAAAACTTTTTCAAGTTAACTGTTTTACTATATGTGAAATCTTCAAGGTAAACAATTTTGTATTTTGTCTGATTTGTCAAAGTTCAGAACTTTTAAAATATTATGAAAATTTCATCACATTGTTAGCTTCAAATATGGAATGACTGAGACTATTCGGGAAGGTTAAGTCAAAGGTTTTTGACCCTAGTCCCTGAGTCTGCCTTTTTTGTTAGTGGATTCAAAAAAGGCTGTAACAATGTAGTTTCCTTGAGAGCAAAGATGTACCTAAATTATCAACATAAACTGTTTAAAAAATATTCTGTTTGTTCAGTATACATTCTTCATTTTAAAAAATTATGCACAAATATTCATACTTACGGAAGATAAACTGTTTTTCAGACTCCATCTGTTTCCCACTGATGGTTTAATAAGAATACAGGCAGCACAAAATGAGAAAGATCACAGAAGCCTGTCCTCCTCAAGGATATTGCCTTGTTTACCTAGTTTATAAAGCCACACAGAATATTCCCATCCTTTTTACATTTGTTTGTATTTATTCTTTACTCTGTAAACATAATATTCTAAAAGAAACTGACCTCTGAATATCTGCTTTAATGGTTGAAATCTGAAACTCGTTATCCAACTCTTAAGTTCACAGCTAGGAACATAGATTATGAGGTTTTAAGTAGTCCTGTAAAGTGAATTGCTGGGAAATAGTGGGTTTCAGTCCATCTGCTCTGATGAGAAAGTCTTATATTTCCTAGCCTTTTCATACTAGAAGAAAGCATCCCAATAAAGAGCACAGATGTGTACCGGTAAGTGAAGACTTGTACATAATGAAATCATGTAAAAGTAGCAACAGCAGCTTTATTTGGCATTGACTGAGAAAACAGGCACATGGGGTATTTTATCAGTAAAATGAATGAGCATCAATATGCAGGAAAGTACGATATAGATGTGTTTTTAACAGTATCCTGATATCTGAAGCTCCCAAAGAACAACCACAGAGAGACTTGGACTAAGTTTTCCAGGAATATTACACAAAGGCTGCATATTTAAGCAGTCAGTTCTTTTTTTTTTTCCAGATTTTTTTTTCCTAGCAAATATGCTTTAAGATTTTTTAATAAGGAATTTTCAGGAAAATCACATATTTAAAATAATAAAAAAGGCCTCTTCATGATCATTAAATATTTTCTTTAAAATCTGGCTTAATATCAGTTAGACTCTTAGATACTCAGAGGAAAATCAACACAGTAAGAAGATCATATAAGAGAGAGGCCATATTCTCTTTAACTCCTAAATTACCTACCTTGTAGTTCTATTTAACTGGTAATAGTTTGTTGAAACTCATGTTCATTTCTTGTTATTTCTTTTTCTTGGTGGGCATTAATCAAATTTTGTAGTCATGAATATACATTTTTTTAATATAAAAAATGGTGAATAAAGATTCTTATTTTGAAGAGGTTAAAAGAAGTACAAGTTAATATCTGTGGAAGAAATTAATTTTTTCTGTTTCCTTTTGAAAACCATTAATACTTGGTTAATAATAACAGAAGCCATATAATAGAAATACTACAAAATTAAGATTCAAAAATCATTTTATAAAGTAAGAGGCAAGAAAGGACCCATATGATTGTAGTTTACAGGAAAGGACTTATCACTGATTGCTTGAATTTTCTCTGATGGGTTTTTTGTCTGTTTACTTATTTATTTCTTTTTTTTTTTTTTAATGAATAACACAGTTGAAGTTATATTTTGGTCTCAAATTCACACAAATAGACCTAGGAGCCACTTGCTTCAACTTTAGTCAGAAGAAATCCATATAGAAGTTCCTCTTCACATCTTATGCAAAATATCTATTTTTTTGAAGCAATTAATAATTAGGAAAGTGTGAAATATTTCTTAATCTATTGAACTGTATTTACTCTCTAATATATATACAGAAAATGTCATGTATCTGTTGCATGTTTAGCAAGTCAGAGTCTTTTGGTACCCTACTATCTATCTATCTATCACACTAAATTATTTTCTCTGTACTTATAATAATTTTAATTTGTCTTTCAAGTGCAATTAGATCTATATGGTCTCAGTATTACCTTGTGTAAAAGCATTAATACTCTCCTAGGAATGATTTTGCACACTAAAGCATACTATGATCATGTTTGCTACTTAAATATTTCCTCTTCTTGGGTGCATCAGTGTGAGTTAAGAAGTACAACTGGTTTTTGTTGTCTTCATATTTTTCTCAGATATTCTTGTATGACCTTTTTCCATTTCTGTTAAATCGGTGAAAAATGTCTACATATTTCATAAATAAAAGCATTATGGGAGAACTTCCAACCTTTTGACATACATGGGATATAAATTACAGGTACATATTCCATCTTCCTGATAGCATGCTCTCCTTCACAAGAATAAGATATGAGCTAAAACTAGAAGTCTTTTCTCCATTAACGCATATATTTGAACAAACTGTTGACATGCTGTTTCTATTATTGAGTAAATTCTATTGTCTGCTTTATAATCTCAGAATTAGATGTGTTTCCAAGCCTCTGATTATATCTGGCCTTTTCTCTGAAACTCTTCTAGTTTGCCAACATCCTAGACAAGTCTAGACATCATGTCAGTATCACCGTTATTAATTGTATTAAATATAAAAGGAATACCAACCTTTTGCTCCTGCTAGTTTTAATTTTCTGACGCAAAAATCTAGACAACTGAATTTCATAACTAAAGAAGGCATAAAAAGAGCTTCCTTTCAGTGTTTTCCATCATCCCTAAGCCCTTTACTAAATCTGTACATTCACAACTGAGGTTACCTACTTAAAAGTGTGCTTAAAGATTTTTTCCCATGTATGACCTTTCAGCTTTGATAAAAAAAACTTTACTGTCTTAAAACACACATTAATAAAACAGATTTATTTTAATAATGCTGTTTTAATGACCTATCATTTATTAACCAAACTATCACGGCTTACAATTTTATGTATCTTTTCATCACTATTTCATGTTATTTCCAAATCATGATAAATATAACACGGGATCAAAAAACTTCTCTATGATGCAAGGACACCCTGTTCATCATTGCTTTTGTCATCTATAATTTAAGAAGTTTTAATGGTCTGATGTGGTACTCTTCTTGACATTTTAAGATGGGATAAATCAAACAAGAAGAGTTATACTCAGGATTTCTTTGTTGATTAGAACTTTTTGCATGTAAATACATTTACATATAATACCCATAATGATGACAGCTGTATACTAATGTTTCTCTAATATTGGAAGGACTCTGAGTACTGGACAGTGGGTGCAAAGAAATACAGAAAAGCAAAAAGTGCAGAAGAAATGGAATGTAATTTAATCTAGAAAAAATAATCAACACACTGGGAAAAAAAGGAACATGAAAATACACTTTAAAAATTATATTGAACAAAGGTACTATTTTCCCTTCCTCTCTTCCTTTCAGTAATAATATATTGTGTTCATGTAGTGGGGAAAAAAACCCAATAGATTCTGAAATGTTAAAATATAAGCTAATGCAATGAGTGTAAGGCAGATTACTGGGGAGTGGGAGACAAAAAGAACAAGAAAGCAGTATTTTCTCCCTAAAAGTTGTTTGACTATGAAGCAGAATAGGATAATTTTTTACCTGGGATTTTGTAGAAATACTCATATGAAGGAAATTTCTGGAAGGCAACCGATTAATGAATTAAAGAGATGTAAGAATGACTCATAAATAGCAACATATTTCTAACATGGTTGCATATGCATAAAGACAAAAATAAACAGGATGAAACTGTTCTATAAAGAAACTAGCTGTTGAGATTAGAGTGAAGGAGGATCATCATGAAGAATTTTCCTCAAAATATGATGCATTACTTGCTGATATATTTTAGTCATAAAGAAAGAAAAGAATCCTCTTGAAGTAGATGCTTATAAAGGGTATAATCCCTGTAGCATCACAGTACCACCTAGGACCTTGTTGATATATGGTTTTTCCTGTATTTGGTTGTTGAATGACTAATAAAAAAGGATTTTTTTTTAGTATTCAGCAAATTAAAACTTTTAATTGCAACATTTCATTCAAACCCAAATCATGCTTTTAGTTTCTAGGCATTTTAATAAAAGTAGAGGTAGATTTATGTAGGATTTAAAAGCCTGACAAGCTGAACTGTAAATCTTCCTCTTGTGCTTGTGATTTTGTTTATGTTTTTGCACTTACTGAAATAAAAATCTAAATACTCTGACTGTATATAAAGAAAATACAAGTTAAAAGAGTATAGGTACATTTTCTGCAGAATAATCTTCTAGTTCAACAGACTAGGGATGTCTCCTGAGAAGCAACAGAAAAGATGTTTTAAATAGGACATCCTAAGCTAGAATAAGAGCATGACCTTTTTCTGTCACCAGCTAGAAGAAGATCCTAGCCTTTCTGCTCGGGGACTCATCTTGAACTGGGACTGTCACTCTGGCAAGCAGGAGATTACTAGGGTATTTCTGGCTAAACAACCACCTGAAGAGGCATACAACAGCTATGAAATTATGAGTTCAGATTTTCAGCATGTCATCTGTCAAAATCTACCACTTAATCTATGCTAGCAGTGTGCCCAGGTTGCCAAGAAGGCCAATGGCATCTTGGCCTGTGTCAGAAACAGTGTGGCCAGCAGTGTGATTGTACCCCTGTTCTCAGCACTGGTGGGGCTGCACCTTGAGTACTGTGTGTGGTTCTGGACCTCTCACTACAAGAAGGACATTGAGGTGTTGGAGCGAATCCAGAGAAGGGCGAAAAGAAGGGGCTGGAGAACAAGTCCCACGAGGAGTGGCTGAGGGAACTGGAGTTGTTTTGCTTGGAGAAGAGGAGGCTGAGGGGAGACCTAATCGCTGGCTACGGCTGCCTGAAAGGAGGCTGTAGCAGAGCAAGTGTTGATCTCTCTCAAGTAACAGGTGATAGGACAAGAGGAAATGGCTGTACGTTGCCCCAGGGAAGGTTCAGACTAAATAGTAGGAAGAATTTCTTTACCGAAAGGGTAGTCAGGCACTGGAACAGGCTGCCCAGGGAGGTGGTTGAGTCACCATCCCTGGAGGTGTTTAAAAACTGGGTAGATGAGTTTTTGAGGGACATGGTTTAGCGGATGATGGGTGCAGTTGGACTCGATGATCTCCAAGGTCTTTTCCAATTGGAAGATTATGATTCTGTGATTCTATGATACGCATTTTTCTTGTATACGTATTAATCATGCTAGTGATGTGTTGAGACAAGATCTTAAGTAGATAAGAGATCTAAGATACAATAACCTGCATATTTACCTCGAAACAGGACATACCAAAATACCAAAATCCATTGAATTTTAAAAGCTGTGAGTTTATCGAACTTTATGTTTTAAATTATTTAGATCAAGAAAACTCAGAGTATCTAGTAAGGCAGAAGTCAGAGGTAGGAAAGAAAATGTCTCCTCTCTCCAGAAGCCTTTCAGGGTGGACTCTTTCCCTGAGTTTACTTTCAAGCCAGCAACTCTCACTGGATTTTTGGGTTACACCAAATAGTATGCTGTATCTAAAAAAAGTTATGTTATGTTTTCCTTTTTCTCCTTTTGTATGATGGCCGCCTGTCTTTTACCTGCTCTTCTTAGTCCCCTCAGCCTCTGTTCTAGTAGTCCTCCTTTGAGCGATGACTGTCTTTCTCGTCTCTGCTTGTACCCTGCCTGCCTATTACCCTTTATCTGTAATAGCACAACACACCCCATAACAACATCACATGCCAAGAAAGAGAAGAAATGAGTCATACTTGATTATCACTTCCACAAGTGTTCTTACAATTGAGAAAGCTTCAGTTAGCTGTCCAAAAAAATTGCTGAAATTTGACACCCATTGCCTTTATAATCAAATCCTAACACTTCATTTACCAGGACTATGCAATCAATTGCACAGATTCTTTTCTCCCTTTTAAGGATTTTGACTAAGTTCACTCTGTAACAACTAATAGAATCCATACTTGCATTTTGTACCAAAAACTCAATAATCTAATTTCCTAAAAGAAAACGAGTAGTATGGTAGTTGCATAATAAAGCTGTGAAGGGCTTCACTCAGTGGTGTGCACATTCCAGAAAAAATGAAAAAACTAGACGTTAGACTTGTCAAAGAAATTTTATCAGCAAAGAGAATTGGATGACTGAGCTACTGACTAGAAGGGATGAACCAAATGTGGTGAGGATGACTAAACCTACAATGCACATGTCAAGAGAACCCCTTGCTATCTGGCAGGGAAAAACCACAGATATTCTCAACCTATGAGGGTAAGTAAGTCACTGATTAATAAAAATACAGTGACATTCAGCAGAAAACCTCTTCACCTTACTGCAGGAATAAGATTGTTTTTTACTCATGGACAGAGTGGTAGTACAAGGGAATTTGAGTTAAAAAAGTAAATATAGCTGCACAAAAATATCAAGTTAATGGCTGCTTAGAAAGAAATTAAAATAATTATGTTAAAGGTAATTCCTCCTATGATATGACTCTGCATGGTTTAAGATTCTAATACTTCTAATGTATTTCTTCTTTATTCTCTTTTGCAAAAAATAATCCTTCTGGCAGTGCTCAGATGGCTTTCAAATGTAAATCAGTCTTTATCAAGGTATTCTATTTCAAATACATTATTTCTCCTTTTAGAGATATGCTTCTAAATCCACTTCAGCAGCTTATACCAGATTGTATAATTAACAGGTTTTCCTGCATTTCATTCTGATCTTCAGCACTATCAGTGCTTTAAATAGTGGCAGTCCCTGTTCACACACATCAGTTTAAAAAACAAAGATTCTAAATCTCTTAACTATTTATGGAATCTGTAGCCATCTTAAGAACAATTTCAGATTTATTTTCCTGCTCTAATGAAATTACAGACTTAAGTAGAAACAGACATTTTAGATATAAAAGAGTGGCCTGGCTCTGAGGTATTTGAGTATGAAATTCTTAGTTTCCCCCATTTGAGCCATATTAGGCTAATGTAGCTAGAATGACTGTCTCTTATTCAGCTAATAGATGATAACTCCTTTATTCATTATTCCCCAAGACAGACGCAGCAGGATATATTATTATCAGAGAGGTCCTAGACGTATTTCTTTGGCTTTTGGTAATCTCAATTTATACAAAAACACACATTCAATTTTTAAACTCATATCCAGCCTCGAAAAATAAGTTGAATTTAGTAGGGTATACCTGTCTAAAACACTGTTGCATTTCACTGCAGTATATGGCTTAACAGCTTTGAACATTGAATAAAACTGCTGAGACTTCTTGGCAGGCATTTCTTCTGATTTTTGTATACTCTGAATATATAGAATCATAGAATGGTTTGTGTTGGAAGAGCCCTTAAACGTCATCTAGTTCCAACCCCACTGCCACTAGGTCAGGTTGGTGCCAGGAAACCTCACAGCAAAAAAATTCTTCCTAATATTTAATCTTTTGTCTTAAAACTGGCACCCCTTGTCCTGTCACTGCACTCCCTGACAGAGCCCCTCCCCAGCTTTCCTGTAGGCCCTCTATAAGTATTGAAAGGCTTGAAAGGCTGCTCTATGGTCCACCTGTAGCCTTCTCTTTTCCAGGCTGAACAAGCCTAATTCTTTCAGCCTGTTGGCATATGGGAGGTACTCCAGCCCTCTGATCATCTTTGTGGCCTTTCTCTAGACTTGCTGCAACAGATCTGTGTTAAATATGTATTTTAGTAAGAGCTCACAGTCTTCTCATTCCCCTATTTCATTATTCGTTGTTCAACAGGCACTGTCTACAAATCATGCATTTTTCTACACAGTAATATGACTATGTAGCTGTATAGACTGTGGATTGATCTGACTCTATGGATAAGGAGCTTACAAAAGTCAGGACTTTCAAAAAAATTAAATATCAACATTTTAAAATGTTATTATTTTCCAAATTTTTTGAATTTCAGTTTGTGGAAACACTTCTGAAGAGAGTGCTGTGAATACAACTAGCATTAAAACTGACTACACAATGCTTAGTTTATGCATATGTGGATAAGCATAGAAACCTATACAACCACAAAATTTTGAGTTCCCTCGTAAGAGAGAACAAGAATTTGCAAATGTTCTACTTTTTAGTCTTGACTGGTTAGCAGCTGCTGAGAATGCTGGACTAGTTAATTGAAACACTCAGGACATTGTCTTTCATTCTATCAGTCAATATAATTTTAAATTGGTGTTAAATTTTAACTTAAAAATCAATTTACTCTAAAGTTTTCTAACGAGGACCAGTAACTCACACAATACCCACTCTCTTGCATCATACTTTGTCATTTACACTTGCTGCTGGATATCTAGCACTCCCTGATAAAGTAGAAATAAGTTTGAGATGACTGCATTTTCTGGGAGTTGGTGTGTTGTTAGGTGGAGTATGGATTCCTAGGGACTAAGAAATTACTGCTTCAATGGGAGTTTTATCTGGAAACAATGCAGTGACACATCCTGTGTGTGACACTGTTGTAGGTTACCTCATCCCTTTTCTTAACTGAGTTGTAAATGTAGTTTGCAGGAGATAGAAAACTTGTATGAAGCAAATATTGTTTTTGCTGGGGAGAATGTGCCTTTCCAAATTTATGGGAGATGGGAACTTAGAGGTCAGAATGCATCAAATATTTAATGAATTACAGAAAAGTGGTATCACCCATTCTTTCAGATAATCCTGAAGTTATAATAATGTAGTATGACTAAAACTGTTAAATTATTTCTTTTTTTTTGACAGAAATTCGTAATAGAACATATTGTTGTTCTCACATCTAAGCTAAGATAGCTACTGAAAATTATAGTTTTTGTTTTTGTTTATGTGACTCCAGATACTAGTCTTCAGTACAAACTACATAATTGAAGCTTTCTCCTTTTCTCTAAAGAAAATATTATTGCAAAACTGTTTACTGATGAAAAATAAGCAATCTTTCCCATTAAAATATGAGCTTTGGTAGACTGGATTTTTAAATAATCCAGAGCCACTGTACATTTTGCTGAGCAAACCTCTACAATAAGGAAAATATCTGTTGCTCAAACAGACTGTCGTGTTTCCATGGAAACCATAACCCTTCAGTTCAAACATTTTGGAGAGAAAACTAAGCACTGTACTCCAGCTGAAGAAGGGAATGGTCAGGACACATTCTTTTGTTCAAATGCATATGGAAATATACTATCCCCTCTCTATATAAAAATGAATGTTATCATAACTATAATTCTGTCTCAGCTGAAATTAATAAAAAGTATAGCCTACAATGCTAAAACTCATAGTCAGATTTCATAACCTTAATATGCAAAATAAGTAATTTAATGGAATCATGGGTAGACCAAACATAAAGAATCAGATAAAGGAGTCTATAAAAGGCCAAAGAGATAAACTGTATTCAGGAATAAATAGGAAATTCTACAAAGAATATTAAATGAGTATACAAGGACATCTAGTCAAGGCAGGAGAAGCAAAAGTGAAGAGTATCTACCAAGAAGCCAGAAATGGTAATTGTAATTGTGGGGAGAGTAGAAGACAGAGATACAGCCATGAGCAGTGAGGAATTGCTTTCAAAGGGTATTAGATAGTGACATCTATTTTCCTCTGTGAACTAAAATAGCAGTATCTTAGTGAGTTTAGGGAGCAGAAATAGAAATGTCTAAGTACATTACATAAACAACGCTGTTTGTAATCCATTTTCTCTCTCTTTTTTTTTAAACAGCTATGTTTTGTGCAGATTCTTGTTGCACAGACATTTTCACACAGATTTAAACCAAAAATTAGTTTTTAATCCAGAGCGCCCCAGTGACATACTAGGGACTATTTAAGATTTTATATAAGTATTTCCACATGTTCACCTCCTTCTATAAAAAGATAAGTCCTTTTTCTTGATACTTAGACTTCTGTTGGGTATGGTCAGAAAGTATGACCAAACTATTTGAACTAAAAAATCATTTTGGTCATACCACAGCAGTCAAATGAAGGGAGAAAGTCAAAAGACAAAGAAAGCTCTAAAAATAGGTAGTAGCATCACTTTGAAGTCTGATATTCACTGAATATGAACAGGTTTTTTTCTGCTTCTGCTTTTTGCTTGGCTGTTTGAGACAAAGAAGGCATTAGGATTTTCTTCTACCAAATTTATGTGTATTTTACCACTGTATAAGAGAATATGGGGTTAGATGAGAAACATGGATTCTGTTGGAAAAATTGTTTAGGAATACTTTTGGAATCACAGAAAAGCTCTGTTATGGTAGAAATAGCCAAGAAATATTGGAGTCCTCAATACCAAAACCTCAAAATAAACTACCTATATTTACCTTAAATTCAAATGAAAACCGTAAGATTTCTTGTCTTAGATTCCAGGCAAATTTTCTTTCTTCTAGGTTGAAGTATTAAAAATTGAATATTTAGTAACATACAGGGCAATTAAAGATTAAGTTCTTCTGCTTTCTAATTCAATGGTCTAATTTGTTCTTTCTAGGGTAGCAGTGACATCTCTCTCTCTCCCTACTCCTCATGAGAAATATCAGTACTTTTATTGCTTTAACTGTTTTGTTTTCATCGGTATGGCATTTTAATCTCTGCTATTTTAGCAGTTTTCTGCAGTGATACGCTTCTGTGGTTAATGATGCAAGTATTCTCTAACGAAGATTTTCTGATAAACCACTTAATCTAGATGTCTGAGGGACAGTCTGTCTCCCATACTACATCTCTTTTGATGTGCAGTTGGCAGTGATAGAAGAGAACAAAACAAAAAGCAGAACTCCCCAAACACACACTACTGAATGAGATCTTAGCAGAAGAACTGATTTCTAGGCCAGGGAAGAAGATTTCTAGGCCAGGGAACATGACATGGTACATAAATGGAGAGGTGGATGCCTTGGGGTGATTAGTGAAGGCAACCTGAGTGCTATTTATCTCATAGCAGATGGAACAATTCCAATAAAAAGAGTGGATGTCTGTACACAGTGTACTCCACCCTCTTGGTGGAGTAGAACCCTCTTGGTGGAGTAGAACCCTCTCTCCTCCCAGTAATCCTCCCCAGGAGGCTGAGGAATGCCATATTCCTCATCAACAGGATAAGGGGAGTGACTTGGTTGGTGAGGAGGACTGGGAGCAGGTCTGCTCTCGTGGGGGTTATAGACCTCCCTTTCAAATGCCACCTTTCCAACTACCCCTACAAAACAGGTTTGGGGTGTTGGAGTTTGATGCCCAGGTGGAGGATAGTGTGACAGAGAACTCACCCGAGGAGGCTCTTAACCACACATTGCCCGTCAGACAGGTCAGGACTTCAAGCAAGAAAAAGAAAAGGAGGGTCATTGTAGTGGGAGACTCCCTTCTGAAAGGGACGGAGGGCCCTATTTGTAGGATGGACCCAACTCATAGGGAAGTCTGCTGCCTTCCCCAAGCCCGGGTACACGACATTGCCAAGAGACTCCCAGACCTAGTTAAACCATCAGATTATTACCCGCTTGTGGTGGTACAAGCTGGTGGTGATGAGCTAGCGAAAAGAGGGTCAAGGGTAGTCAAAAAGGGATTCCAGGAACTGGGACGGTCACTGGATAGGGCAGGAGCACAGGTGGTGTTCTGCTTGGTTCCTTCGGTGGCAGGGATGTATACAGATATGAACAAGAGAATATATGCTGTTAATAAATGGCTTAGGGGCTGGTGCCGGCAGAGGAATTTTGGGTTCTTTGATCATGGGGAAACCTTTACGGCACCTGGCCTGCTTGACTCAGATGGGTCTCATCTAACTCCAAAGGGTAGGAGGATCCTAGCTCAGGAGCTGGCAGGACTTGTTGAGAGGGCTTTAAACTAGGCATGAGGGGGGAGGGGGGAGTAACTAGGCTCACCAAAGATGTTCCTGTGGAGGATGAGCCATCTCAAAGGGTGTCGTCAGTAACCCAACTGAAGTGCATGTACACAAACGCACGCAGTATGGGAAACAAACAGGAGGAGCTTGAAGTCCTGGTCCAGCGGGAGAGCTATGACATAGTTGCTATCACGGAAACGTGGTGGAATGACTCTCATAACTGGAGTGCTGCCATGGAAGGCTACAGGCTCTTCAGGAGAGACAGGCGTGAGAGGAGGGGTGGAGGGGTGGCCCTCTACACTAGGGAAACCCTGGATGCTGTCGAAGTCGAGATCGGTGATGACCAGGTTGAATGCCTCTGGGTAAGGGTCAGAGGGGCGGTCAGGTCTGACCTCCTGATTGGAGTATGTTACAGACCGCCCGACCAGGATGAGGAGGTGGATCTTCTATTGTTTAAGCAGCTGGAGGCTGCCTCTAGATCGGCTGCCCTTGTTCTTTTAGGTGACTTTAACCTCCCGGATATCTGCTGGGAACTTAACACTGCCGAGAGGAGGCAGTCCAGGAGGTTCTTAGAGTGTATTGAGGATTGCTTTCTGTCACAGCTGGTGAGTGAGCCCACCAGGGGTGAGGCTCTTCTTGACCTGCTGTTTACAAACAAAGAAGGGCTGGTGGGTGATGTTGGTGTCGGAGGCTGTCTGGGATGTAGTGATCATGAGATAATCAGGTTCTCTCTAAACAATGTAAAAAGAAAAGCCAGGAACAGAACATCGATGCTGGACTTTCGGCGGGCAGATTTTGAATTATTTAAGGAATTGGTCAGGAAAGTTCCCTGGGAAATAGTTCTTAGTGGCAAGGGGGTCCAGGAAGGCTGGATACACTTCAAGAATGAAATCTTGAAGGCGCAGGAGCGGGCTGTCCCCATGTGTTGTAAGAAGAGTCGTAGGGGCAGACGGCCGGCCTGGATGAGTAGGGAGCTTCTGAAGGAACTAAGTAACAAAAAGAGGATGTATCGTCGTTGGAAAGAAGGGAACGTAAGCCACGTCATGCTCAAAGATGTTGTTAAGTCGTGTAGGAGGAAAATCAGGGAAGCAAAAGCCCAGTTCGAGCTCAAATTGGCCACTTCTGTTAAGGATAATAAGAAGAGTTTTTATAAATATATCAATGGTAGAAAGAAGTGCGGCAGCGACCTCCACTCCTTGTTGGATGTGGAGGGAAATATAGTAACCACTGATGCAGAGAAGGCCGAGGTACTTAATGCCTTCTTTGCCTCAGTTTTCAACAGCAAGGATGTCAGCGTGCTTGACAGTTGGCCCTCTGAAGTGATTGATGGGGGCAGGGTTGGCCCTCCTGCAATCCATGAGGAGGAAGTTAGAGACCTGCTGAGCCACTTGGACCCTCATAAGTCTATGGGGCCGGATGGGATCCATCCTAGGGTGTTGAGAGAGCTGGCGGATGAGCTTGCTAAGCCACTCTCCATCATCTTTCAGCAGTCCTGGCTCACTGGAGAGGTCCCAGAAGACTGGAAGTTGGCCAATGTGACGCCCATCCACAAGAAGGGCCGTAAGGATGATCCAGGTAATTACAGACCTGTCAGCCTGACCTCGGTCCCAGGTAAAATCATGGAGCAGATAATCCTGGGTGAAATCATGAGGCACCTGCAGAACGGTCAGGAGATCAGGCCCAGCCAGCATGGGTTTAGGAGGGGCAGGTCCTGCCTGACCAACCTGATCTCCTTTTATGACCATGTGACTCGCCTGGTGGATGAGAGGAAGGCTGTGGATGTGGTATACCTGGACTTTAGCAAGGCCTTTGACACTGTCCCCCACAGTAGACTCCTAGGGAAGCTGTCAGCCCGTGGCTTAGATGAGAGCACTCTGTGCTGGGTTAGGAATTGGCTGGATGGCCGAGCCCAGAGAGTGGTGGTGAACGGTGTCTCATCCAGTTGGCGGCCGGTCACCAGTGGTGTCCCCCAGGGATCGGTGTTAGGTCCGGTCCTGTTTAATATCTTTATAGATGATCTGGATGAGGGGATTGAGTCCATCATCAGCAAGTTTGCTGATGATACCAAACTGGGAAGAAGGGTTGATCTGTTAGAGGGTAGGATGGCCCTGCAGAGGGACCTGGACAGATTGGAGAGATGGGCCGATTCCAATGGGATGATGTTTAATAAGTCCAAATGTCGGGTACTTCATTTTGGACACAACAATCCCATGCAGAGCTACAGACTGGGGACAGAGTGGCTGGAGAGTAGTGAGGCAGAAAGGGACCTGGGAGTGCTGGTTGACAGGAAGCTCAACATGAGCCAGCAGTGTGCCCAGGTGGCCAAGAAGGCCAATGGCATTCTGGCCTGCATCAGGAATAGTGTGGTGAGCAGAACCAGAGAAGTTATCGTCCCCCTGTACCAGGCACTAGTCAGACCTCATCTGGAATACTGTGTACAGTTCTGGGCCCCCCAGTTTGGGAAAGATGTCAGGATACTGGAATGTGTTCAGAGGAGGGCAACGAAGATGGTAAAGGGGCTGGAGCATAAGCCCTATGAGGAGCGACTGAGGGAGTTGGGGCTGTTTAGTCTAAAGAAGAGGAGGCTCAGGGGAGACCTCATTGCTCTCTACAGCTACCTGAAAGGAGGTTGTAGTCGGTCAGGGGTTGGTCTCTTCTCTCAGGTGACCAGTGACAGAACTAGAGGGCATGGACTCAAGCTACGTCAGGGAAAGTTTAGGCTTGATGTGAGGAAGAAGTTCTTTACTGAAAGGGTGATTGGCCATTGGAATGCGTTGCCCAGGGAGGTGGTGGAGTCGCCGACCCTGGAGGTGTTTAAGGGGAGATTGGATGTGGCACTGAGTGCCATGGTTTAGATGATGGTTGGTGATAGTGTTGGGTTATAGGTTGGACTTGATGATCTCAGAGGTCCTTTCCAACCTTGTCATACTGTGATACTGTGATACTGTGATTTTCAAAAAGCTGCCAATAAAAAGTGTGAAAATCAAATATCCATTATAGGGCCTTCCAGAGTCAACACCTGTTCCTTGAATAGAAACATATATCGCATAGAAGAATATAATTAAGAAAGATATAAATGGCATAAGAATTAATAAAAGCTATTTTGTCTATGTATCAGGTTGTTTCTTTTTCATGCAGGGAATTAAGTCATACTCAGTCCCTTTTGGATCTGTAAGAATGGAACCACTGCTAACTATGTGAACAATATGTGTTACGTAACCTGAATGAAGACAAACAAATGAAGGAAAAACAAACCTGTGCAGTACATTTTAGAAATATATTGTGCATGACTACATTACCTGGGAAAATACAAAATTAACAGTGTAAAACTGTAAAATACTGCAGGCAGGTTTTCTATGGGAGGTTAATATCTCTATTGCATCTGGAATAGTGCATGAGAAAAACTACAGAAGATCAATATGAATGCTTTCTGTGAAAAAAGACGTGTTCATTGTATTCAAAGACCATATCCTAAGGCAGTAAAGGAAAAAAATCACAAGAAATTAAGCTTTAAAAATGAAAAGAGGAGAGCTATGCATATTACTGGAAACTAGTCCTGAAACTTCATTTTGCATTTCCAATAAATGTGAACTTCATACTGGCAATATAATTCAAAAGGTGTATCTAGCTCTTTCTCTTGAGAATTACTTTAATACTACCAATAATTTACACAGAAAGAAAACCAGCTGCAAGGCTTAAAAAATATTGAGGAAAATGTTTTCTGCTGTATCTTCAACTCATGTATCTTTCTTCAGTCAGTTTACTAAGAGAACAGAAAGGTAGCCATGTTTTCTGCTTCTGTTTTTAACTCCTCTCTCCCTTATTGCTATAAGTGAGGAGTTAGTGTAACTGGAGAAGTACAGAATATATCTGAGTTGTTCTTATGAAACATTAACAAAATTTGAGCCATGCCGTAATTTTTGTATCATTATTTTACTTAAAAAACAAAACAACTGGAGCGCTGCTTGGATTTTCAAACAGCAGCCAGAGTTCTTTCAGTGAAAATGAATCTAGTTGTCAGGTTTGTATTTGAGCTGCTATGTAAGGACAAAGTGGGGGGGGACATGCCCTCCCACATTTCCTTCATTTTGATAGTGCTGACATTTTAATTTAGCTGTGGCTCAACTGAAGATATTTCTCTTCTTCCAGCATGAAGAAGTGGGGAATATACACAACAAAAATCTCGAATTTGTGATAACTATTCATGCTTATATCTTTCAGACTGTCCCACTTTGGTGTTTTCATAATATCCTGAATATGCCTTCTTATGCCTTTCTAGATTGAAACATTATTGATAAAACCATTATATTTTTGAAGGGTCTGACTACATTGAGAATATATTTTAAATAGAAAAACTCTTGGGTTTTGCCTTTCTTAATTAAAAATGGGGAAAGCAGAACAAAACAGAGAAATTACAGTCTCAAGAGCACTAACACCGTTTCACACTGTTTGGACACAAGGATGTTTGAAGGCAAATATTTTATAAAGAACATATAAAAACTCCACACAGACTTAATAACAGAGAGATTATTTCTGTTTAAAGGCTAGAGCCTTTAAACGTCATATATAAACATCATATATAACAAAGTATTTGTAATGATACATAGTTCTCAGTTATCCCATTATTTCCAGTTCCTACACAAAATACAGGGGCTTTGTAGATCATGTCAGCTTGTAAAAAAAATGGATCCATAGCTTTAACGCTGATTTTGTACAACTACTTTTCATAATCAGAAGTGGATTAAAACCGTTTTCTTACTTGCAACTTTGTGTTTTAAAGACAAAATCTACACTTTACCACTGATTTTCTCTACTTATTCTGAAACTTTCACACATGCAGTTCTTTCTCCTCTTACACATTCCCCAACATTCTTCAGCAGCACACAGTGGATGCTCCCCTGCCCCACCATTTACAGTATTTAGCAGTTATGATTCTGCATTTGTTAGCAATTTCTAGGGTTATTAAAACCAAAAGAAAAAGATGGTCCCATGGGACATAATGCTGCAATTGCTCCTTTGCCAGCTCTGATGAAGTAGGGGAAAGGTTCATGGTGTGGGACTTCAGATGATGAGAAGCATCTGCTTCCCACACCCCAACAAGTACAGAGGACTGATAAGGTAGGGAGCAGCTCTGGCCTTCGGCTGCTAGATACGGCTTGTCCATCCTCCAAAGAGGAGTTTTTGCCGTTCTGCCAATGTCTGAAATCCAGCAGTAGATTTGTGTCTGTTCAATGATGAATGGAGGTCAAAGTCTCTTTGTTTCAATAAGGTCTAGCCTGGCTTATAAATACCAAATTTGCATAAGTGGTAACTGATCTGACATTCTGATGTTTACTTCTTTCATGTAGTCAAGAAAGGACCCTTTTTTCATTCTTTTTCTGGATCATTCAATTTTTGCAGCTGACGCAATGGGAACATGTTCTGATTTTGTGTGAACACGTAGGGAGAATTTCTTCATTTGTTTAAGAACTTGCTAGCTATTTCTCACCCAGCACATTTCTATCTCTTCAGAGTTAAAATTCCAAATAGTACTGGTCATCCTGTCAAACAATCCTTCCTGTCAAACAACTTGAAACATCTTTGAGACTAGGCAGCTGCAGAAGAGCAGTAGAAAAATAAATCATTTCAATTATGCTCAAACAGTTCAAGTCAGCAGTGAATAATGCAATACCTGAAGATTTCTACCTGTTTGAATACATGGAAAATATCTGTTCAGCACTGCTGATTTTCTTTAATGATTCAGCTGGAGTCCAAAATTTGCCACTGGACACATATCTGCAGCCCAATCACTTTCTGGTGTACAGCAATTAGTAAATCAAACAACCCAATGCATGCCATGTTCGTGGGAACTGCATATAACATCATATTTTGTATTTTTACATCTACATTCTCACATGCCATCTGTGAAAAATGTAGAAAGAGTGTGCTGGAGAGTGGCACAGTTAAAGGGAACTTTACAGTTGGATGTACTGCTAAAGTCTTGAAAACTGACTGCCACTGAATTCAGAAAGAAAAACATTACAGTCTCAGAGTGACAGAGGCTCTTCCCAGTCTTCGGAAGTAAGGCTGAACAAGGAGTTTGTGTCATCCTTTGTTTTAAGAAGAAGGCATTTAGTGAAGAAACGGGGAGATAGGAGACAACCTCAGGGAAACTTTAGAAAGTAGAAAATAGTAATATATGGGAGAATATATGTTGTAGGTTCAAGATGCTGACTGAAAGAGAAGTGAAGTTACTATAGAGTGGAAGTCTCTACTGTCTGGATTTTGTGACCAAATAAACAAGGTTCTGACAACATTTTTTTGGTTGATTTGGGGTATTTTTTCTTTTTTCTTCTTTCTTTTTTTTTTTTAAATGATACTAAGCAAAACCAAAAGTGCACAAACAGGCTTTTGCATTCAAAATTTTGGGAGTAAGAACAAGCCCATATTCTTGAGTTCGTGTTGCCATTGAAAGATATAGGAAAAGGTTTGGAAGGACAACAGAAATTCCACAGTCTGACAAAAAATATATTATAAAATAAAGTGCAACAAAACACTTCACGGGTGTTCCTGGAACAAAACTTATGTCAATATGAGCTGGTTTGAGCTAGCTTTCCAAAGCTCTCCAACTGCTCAGTCTGCCTCTCTCCCAAAACTTCCCCCCTTTCAAAGGAAAAAAACTATAGAAAATCTGAAATCACACTAAATATGTGTATTTATGTATTTTCTAAATAAAAACAACTACATACAGTAAGGATATCATGCAAAACTCCCAAGAAAGGGAAAAGGGGAAGGGAAAATGGGAAGAAGGACAAAACGGAACTAAAACAAAACAAGTATGCACACTTGTGAGACCTGGTATCTAACAAAGTAAAGAACTAACAAAATCTCGCCACTTCCCTTGAGGAAAGCAGAACAGCTAAATCCAACCCAGGGCTCTCTCCCCACGCATGGGCAGACAACAGCAGCTACCACAGACCTCAGCTCCAGACAGGACCAGCAGCAATGGAGCTCCTGCTCTCCTGCCTCCCAGAAGAAGAAGAGAGTGTACCCCCTTATCTACACCTTATTTATATGTTGTGTTACGTTAAAGGAAGATATGGAATACTTCTGTGGATTCTGACCTCCATTGTTAAGGAAGACCTGTAAAGGCCATTTCATTTTAAGGAAGATATGAAAAAATCCAAAAGTCAATCCACTACACAATAGCTAGAGGTTTTCACAAAAGACCAAACCTTGATACAAACTTTGTCAGACCAGCAACTACAAAATATTCATCTTACAGAGCTGTTCGTGAAACTCTTTTATTCTCTCATGGTGGAATACGTAAAAAAGATTAAAGACTAACTTAAACAAAAGGTTTTCCCACAAAACAGGTGAGACATTGGAAACTTTGCCCAGTCTGGAGTCTTCTAACAGGGGTGATCTGTACCAAAGACTAAAAGAACTTTGAAAGAGTATAAGGTCATAAACCCTAGTGGAACTGAATAATCACAATGAAGAACAGATTAGAAATGCCAGTTTTCATAATTCATCAGAATTATTCATCTATGACAATGCTATGAAATATATTCTGCATAAAGGGTTTTTTAACAAGACTTGTGCAGTCATTTTATACAGTCCTTGTGCATGCATTTAGAAGCTTATTATTAGTCAGATGAACCTAGCAAAGACATCGAAGTAAAGAACTTGACTTGTTTCACATGGTCAAATATACTATGGGCCTGTACTACACAGATATTGTACTATTTGTATTAGACAGACACTAGTGGGAGCCCAGAGCCCACATTTACCATGAGACTAGGGATTTTCTTTGAAGCATGTCCTTAAAAAATGGAGTTTTCACTCACTAGAGGAGCGGGCAAAGTAATCACAGTGAAATTTACAGTAATTACATTTCTGTGTCTAAATAAGGAGTGCTGAATTGATGAGTAACACTCAGAATAGGTGATAAAGTTATCGTGTGGGATGACAGAAATTACCAATACTGTATAAAGTTATTGGAAAATGTTCTAGTAAGTGTTGATATGAAATGCTGTTATATATCCCTCTCCCCAGCAACCTCCACCTCAAGGGAGGATAGGACATATTTTTTTATGTTTTACTTCCCCTGAACTGTTAGAAGACTCCTACTGGTAAACTGACAGTTAGAAACTTTATTAATTTTTAATTTTACTTCATTAGGGAGCAGAATTTGAATATGTGGGCTGTCTCCATAATAGCAGGAATTTTGGGAAATCCTAAAGAGGACCCTTTCAGGTCAGGACTGTAGAAGAAAGAAGTTTAAAGTCATGGCTAGAGAGGAAAGAAAGAGATCTCTTATTCTTCAGGAAACAATTATATTCTTAGAAAATGTGTATGCATCCTACCATATGTATCAAGTTTCTGTTGTCAATTTCTTCTCCTACATGGAACAAGAGAAAAAACACATGTTCTTTGGCAATTTAGTGCAACATAGTAGTAATATATTAACTATGAAATTATTTCTGAAGATACACAAAAAGCACTGACTTTGACTGATTTTCTAGCAGGTATTGAACAAAAAATAATAATATTATTAAATAATAATAAATATAAAAATAATAAATAATGCAATAATAAAAATAAAAATAATAAATAAATAATAAATATAAAAAATTAATAGCATGAGTGAAGGTATAAGCATTTGAGGATAGTTTAGATTAAAGAGAAACTCATAAAGGCCCAAAGATTACAAAACAGTCCCAAAGAGCAAACAAAAACCTAGTGAAGTGAATAGAAGTCTGCAGAAGAACATATGCCTATAGGAATATCTTATAGAGGTAAAGTATCATACTAAAGCTACATGTGGGTTTATTAGGACAATAATAAACAGTATTTCAGCTTGTTACTCTAAGCATACTTATTGTAAGCATCACAAGTAACTTACCAAACAACAGTTCCTAAGCATTTGTGTAAATTTTGTGACAACTCTAGATTGTAATCAAGCTCAATTGTCTACCTTCCTTGTTCTTTTTTGTCATTCACTAAAAGGACATTCTTTTTCCTTTCAATGACATTCAAATCAGCCTATAATTAGATGCCAGGAACACTCGCTATTCAGCTGGCTTTTGTGCACAACACTAGGAAAGATGAAAGGCCTCTTGAAGCAAAAAGTGAAAAAAAGCTTTTTTTTTATATTTATGTAAAGATAAGAAACGCCTGAAAAAAATATATATGCACTTAGGTACAAAGGAAAGTAAATTTAAGATACCATCCTTCTATAACTAATTTGGAACATATTTCATCAACCCTCGTTTTATAGAATCATTCAAAGATACCTGTGCTAAGACCTGAAAGAGTTTTGTCATAATGTGCTACGTGTCCTTCAAGAAAAATAGCAGTTTTGAGAAGTGGATTCTTAGCTCATGGAAAAGTGTTAGAATTTGTATATACTGAGGAAATTCTTTTTATCCGTGCTTCTCTTAAACACGAAGTATACTTAAACCTAATTAACTTGAAGAAAATGAAACTAAGCTTTTTTTGCTTCATTTCCAGATTTACTTAGCTGGTTTCTTGAACACTTTAGGATCACTGCTTCATTTATGTACATACTACTTCAAACTATTGCATCCTAACAGTGTTCGTCTCCGTAAGTTGCCCTCATGGTCCAGTAGTTCTTAAACATATGTGGAGAGCAAAGTATTTGTCTTCACAGTTTCTTGAATTCTTCTGATCAGACAGATAACCTGAAGTTTTCATTGCCTAGCCTAAATATTTATAGCGGTTTTCTGACTTATCAGTGGTTTTCTGACTCACCTACTCATCAGTAGATGCTTTTGGATTAAAGGCCTACACAAACACAGTTTCAGGCACAACTTTAGTTGGTACCAGAGAGAAAATTGACTTGGCAGAGGAGAACAAAAGGGAAAAGAAAGAAAATAAATCTTGAATATAGATTCTTTTAGACCTTTAAACACCCGACTCTGGCAGATTTCATATTTAAGCACAATATAACAGAAAAATTAAACATGTTACTGGAAAAGTCTAATAAGGTCCCATTAAAGGTCATTTTAACTGCTCTCCTATAAAAATATCTAGATATGTATTTTTTTTCTCATACTCTCTCATCAAGCTGGCACCTAAATCCAATGTTTAAAGACAGAACAAGTTTCAGAGTCCAATATCAGTCTTGTGTGAGTATGTACTAGGTCTCACCAACCCAAAATTTTTACATTCTTTCATTCTTAAGTAACAAGGAGTTAGTGTTGCAAAATTAACATTAGCTTGCTTCCTTCTCACACAACATTGGTGACTGGAGAGAAATTAAAAGTATGTATAAATCCAACGTAACAGACATCTCATATTAGAAACAGGAGAACAACTGCAACAGGTATGGTTTAGTTTCACTGCGAGCATGAGTTTTCACTTTTTTCTGTTCTTGAGATGGTATGATAATTAGGCAGTAATTTCCAAAAGTGCTACTCACAAATAAGAAGTCAACTGATTCAGAAATCAGCCGTTTTAGTTTCTGTCTAGCTAGTGTGTTTTCTTGTATGATTTAAGAAGTGTAAAATTTTTCAGTCAGAATATTCAGAAAAAATGGAGGCAATAAACAAGATTTTCAGGTTTTTTATAGATGAAAAATTGATATGCAAAATTTGATAACTCTTCACACAATGAGGTGGAACATCTAGAAACTGATCCAGTCTTGCCTGTGTTCCAGATAGACAAATTTTCTAAAATATCAAATGCCCTGCTTCATCACAAATTTGTATAAATGTATTAGGCTAAACTTGTGTTTTGGTTGTCCTTTCTACGAGAACCATGTAGCAACAATGCTGGCATTTTGTTTTTACTGTGTGCCTACAGACTGACTTTAAAGATCACCACCACCACCACAACCAAATAAAGAAGTTCAAAGCGGCACTGCTGTCCTTTGGAAAGGAAAAATGTACAAAGGAATGAGAAGGCACTTAGGAACTGTCCTATTCCCTTCTGAAGCATCACAACAATTATAGTTCTTAATGTTAGTGCACAAGGGCCCTTGTATAAGTCCAGAACACAGTGATCCAGTTTGTTTTTAACATAACACCATGTGTACCATACAGCAGTGGTAAATACAAATGATAAATGAAAGGGCTTTAGCTTTATGTGGGGCACTAAGTAGCTTGTCCCTCACTAGCAAGAATTAATTGCACTTTTTTTTTTACCTTTAAAGTGTCTTCCATAATTCTAGTTATATATTATTTTTAGGGAGGTATTAAATCTGTGCTATGAGTGTCTCATAGTAACTTACACACCTCTCCTTTTAGAATATGGGATAAGGATATAATTCTTTATGTTATAAAGTTCTGTCCTTTTTTTATGTTTCCTCTGTGCACAGAAGGTGGCTAAAAGTTGTGGGGAAAAGCAGTATGTAACGTAATCAAGGTCTGTTCTGTAATTATTCTCCTTACTTTCACTATACTGCTACTGCATTGATAACTTCTGGTACAACCAGTTAACAATATTGTGACAGGAATATGACCTGGCCTCAGTGTGCTAGTATTCTTGCACTATCTGTTACATTTACAAAAGGAAGTATCAGTAGATAAAGAAATTCTTATAAGATTATATAGAATAGGTTGTGTTTTATCTTGCAATGAAAAAAATGTTGCCTGTAAGGCATTCCTTTTCCAAATAGCACAGGTCTGTTTTGAGCAGAAGGGCAAAATCATTTATCATTTTGAAAAGTATGAAGCAATAGAAATAAATGGTGTTAGCTTCCTTCATAACAAAGAAAATGATTCTTCAGGAAATTCTGTCTCAGTTAGGCAGTTCAGTCTAGAGAGATCCAGCTCCTCCATCTTACATTCCCTCTACCAAACAACTGAACAAATAGCTTAACTATCCCAATAATGAACCTATATTTAAGTGTAAATATCTAGCAATAATTTTCATGTGTTGGAATTTACCATGGGATTTCTATAGAAAAGATTCTTTCAAAGTATATTTGAAAAGGATGATTTTATATAAGTTGATGGTGCAAACTCATAAACCTAGCATTTGAAGTATGCTACCTTGGCCCAGCCGCTGGTTTTTCCACTTGCTGCTATTTTACTCTTTATATGAAACCTTAGATTCTTTTATTATTCCTGTTCTTTAAAGGTTCTCACGATATTTTACAATTTATAATGTTAATACACCTTTGTCTTCAGTATACTTTATAGGCATACATATATTTATAGATGTATATTTACAGACAGTTTATGTTTTCCTCTTTGGGATAACTATACTGTATGTTCTGGAAAACCAAATTTGCCAATTTATTTTCCTAATGTTCTATGAGTCTCAAATATTTACATTGACATTACTATACTTTTTTTTAAGCATATTGTTTCACCCAGCATTTTCAAAAAGTAATGAAAATCCAACACTCTCGAACTTAAAAAAAGGAGGACAGGTTTCTTTGGGTTTCTTTGTGTCACTTTGATAAATTAATCATTTTAAGCACTGATCCCACTCCTTGTATGATCAGCACTGCAAATTAGTGTTTATTATGACTGTATGAACATTTATTTTTCCTGTACATGAGTTTTACATGAGATTATACTAGGGCATATAGCCTCATGGATAAAAGTTTGACCCTGGGCTTCCGAAGTGCTAAGTACTTTTAGAAACAAAGACATAATGTGGAGATCTGATTTTCTAGAAAATTGATTGGTGTGTGATCCACTATGAAGAATTATTGACTTGCAGTCTTCATGTTTAAAGTATAGTCTTTATTTATATATTTGATTCAATATTATTCATTGTTGAAAGAATATAACCCTTCTGGCTGACTCAAATAATGTTTTTTCATTGTCATTCTTTTATATAAGAATATGTAATGATTCTTTGCAAAAAGAATGGTATAGCAGAGATAGATTCAACTAAAAAGCTGAACTATTCTGATATTCTCATTTGCAGTACAGTAATTGCTTTTGAACAGATTATGTCATTCACCATTTTTTTCTATTCCAGCTTCCCTTAGAGCTTTTCTATGAACATATTCATTGTAATAATTACATGTCTGCAAACTACAGGAAAAATGCATTCTGTTACTGGCTGCCAAAACCTATTAATCATGTAGTCATTGGTTATTTTAGTCATATTATCTGTTGGTTGACAGGATAACCTTACTTATATATAATTTCACTGCTGAAATATAATTTAATCAACTAATCTTTTTTCATGAAAAGATTTAAAAATAAAACTCATTTTCTAAGAACATCATTTGAAAGGAGACTTAGATCTCATAAATTATTGATGAGAAAGAATAACTGATAACATAAAAAGCCACTTAGTTTATTGAAATGTTTGTGAGGATGTTCTTACCCCTCTAATAATTTTAATTGAAAGGAAATTTAAAGAATATATAGACATGTACAAAAACAGTGAAGGGCTTTTCTACTCCCCAAAATTGTTTAAATTCTGTGTTGAATTCACTCCTTTTTTTCTGAAAGTTAATTTAATTTTTCAACAACTGGAATTTAGCTCTACTAGGGTACGTAATCAACAAAGTAACAAAACATTAAAACATCAAAATTAGTATAGCATGACAGCATATTCCCCATTCTATGATGACGATCCCTGAACCATCCTACCTAAACCCCTCAAAGCAGTATGGGGTTTCCTCTCTTCCTCTTTTGCACAGCAATATTTCTCTTCCCTCTTGCAAAACTCTCTGCCTCATGCTTTCTCTCCTCAAAAAGAAACCAGTAATAAATGTGCCCAGTAAATGGCACAGATGCAATTTTTTTCCACTGTTTTCTGAAGTAAAAGTAGAGTGACTTACTTTTTTCTCCTATGAGGAACTGAGAAGCAGGTTTAATCTACCAGCTGTAACACACTCCTTGTCACAAATTGGCAGGACTGGCTCATACAATGAAGTTCATCCCTTACCAATAGTCGTTTTGCTCAGACAGCTGAGAAGTACACATTGCCTCTCAGTCCTTTAGGAAATCAGATGGTACCCTGTAATTCAGCTGATAGTTTAAAGAAATGGTTTTGCTGAGTAAGGTTTCTTAGCACACCTTAGAGAATGTAAGAGAGAAATATATAAAATACTTTAACGGTTTTAGCATTAACTATGTACCTATTTTCAGATATGCTGGGAATTTTCCACTTTCCATAACTTCTCACAACACTCAAAGAAAGGAAGTTTAAACTGCCAGACTGGCATCCTTCTTCATCCGGAGACAGCACCTTCGAGATAAATTGCCCTTGATGGATTTTTTCTTCAATGAATTTTTCTGATTGCTTTTAAAGTGTTGGTAAACATTCTAGATTAAGGGGTATCCATGGCTTAATTTCCAGTATTCATAGAAATGTTTTATTTTACTCTCTTTGAACTTGTAATCTTAACAAAATAAACAAATCTACATGCTATGCAAATGACATGAATTTAAAAGAGCAGAGAGAAAACTGACGTAATTTTTTTAGACAGATTTCAATGAACATGTAAATGATTCACATATCAAGGCTAATAAATAGGACCATCCAGCCTTTTAGAATACCAGATTAAATTAATTTTGGATGGTGTTTTATTTAATGATGAAAAAATGGATACAGCAACTACTTATATATACTTGAAAAGACCAAAATAAGAAATCAGTGTAACTTATCTTTGTATAAAACCGTATTAGTAAAAGAAAATATAGATTTCTATTATGTAAAATAAATTAGACTGTTGTATTGGGTTTCCATGGCAGGGTTTCAGGGGCTACAGGGGCAGCTCCTGTGAGAAGCTTCTAGAACGATCTTCCATGTCCAGCTCCAAAAACAATGGCCGTAGTGCTTCTGGGACAACATATTTAAGAAGTGGAGAAAAAAACCCTGCAAAACAATTGCAGCCAGAAAAAAGAGCGAGAATATGTGCAAAAACCAGCACCGCAGACACCAAGGTCAGTGAATAAGGAGGAGGAGTAGAGCCAGAACAGAGATTCCCTTGCAGTGAAGACCATGGTGAGGCAGACTGTCCCACTGCAGCCAACGGAGGTTAATGCTGGAGCAGATATTAACCTGCAGCCCATGGAGGACCCTACACCAGAGCAGGTGGATACAACCAAAGGAAGCTGTGACCCTGTGGGAATCCTATGCTGGAGCATGTTCCTGACAGCACCTGTGGACCCATGGAGAGAGGAGCCCATGTTGGGGCAGGTTTGCTGGCAGGACTTGTGACACTGCAGGAGACCCACGCTGGAGCAATCTGTTCCTGAAGGACTGTATCCCATGGGAGGGACTGACACTGAAGAAGTTTGTGAAGAACTGTTCGGGGAGGACTGTCTCCTGTGGGAGGGATCCCTTGCTGGAACAGGGGAAGAGTATAAGGAGGCCTCTCTGTGAGAAGGAGTATCAGAGACAACCTGTGATGAATTGACTGCAAACCTGCAACGCCATTCCCCTGCATGACTATCCTAGACTGCATTTGTTATCCATCATTTTGTCAATAAAGCAGCCAAGGAGACCAATTCTGTATGTAGAAGTACTCCCTCAGGACAGGGCTCAGTATGAGACTTCTTAGTTCCTTCTCTTAAAGTATTGGTTTTCTTTCTCCTTCTTTCAGACTCCAAATTCTAAATACCTTTGTTTCTTCCACTAAACCATATTTGGAAAAAGTAGAGGAACATCTTTCTCCTGTCTCCTGTGGCAGACTCTAAACTATACCTGCTTATTCCAGTTACCCATTTAATGGACAAGGGAAAGACTCTAGATGTGGTGTACTTGGACTTTTGACACCGTTTCTCACAGTACAGGCCAGGTTTTTACCCTCTGCTGAGTAAAAACCTGGCTGGATGGCCGGGCCCAAAGAGTGATGGTAAATAGAGTTAAATTCAGTTGGAGGCCAGTCACAAGTGGTGTTCCCCAGGGTTCAGTGCTAGGTTCAGTGCTGTTCAATATCTTTATCAACGGTCTAGACAAGGAGAATGAGTACCCTTAGCAAGTTTGCAGATGACACTAAGCTGGGTGGAAATGGTGTTCTGCTTGAAGGAAGTGAGGCTCTGCAGAAGGATCTGAACAGGCTGGATTGATGGGCTGAGACCAATAGGTTGAAGTTCTACAAGACAAGTGCCAAGTCCTGCACTTGGGACACAACAGCACCATGTAGTGCTACAGGTTTGGGGAAGACTGGCTGGAGAGCTGCCTGATGGAGAAGGACCTGGGGGTGTTGGTTGACAGCTGGCTGAATATGAGCCAGCAGCGTGCCCAGATGGCCAAGAAGGCCAATGGCATATTGGTCTGTATCAGAAACAGGGTGACCAGCAGGACCAGGGAAATGTCTGTGTCCCTGTACTCGGTATTGGTAAGGCCACACTTTGAATACTGCATTTGGGCCACTCACTACAAGAAGGACATTGAGGTACTGGAACATGTCCAGAGAAGGGCAACAAAGCTGGTGAAGGGGCTGGAGAAGAAGTCTTATGAGGAGAGCTGAGGAAATTGGGTTTGTTTAACCTAGAGAAGAGGAGGCTAAGAGGAGACATCATCACTGTCTACAACTACCTGAAAGGAGGTTGGAGAAAAGTGGGTGTTGGTCTCTTCTCCCAAGTGACAGACAATAAAATGAGAGGCAATGGCCACAAGTTGTGCCAAGGAGGGTTCAGATTATACATTAGGAAAAATTTCTTCACTACAAGGGTAACAGGGACTGAAACAGGCTGCTCAGGGAAGTGAGTCACCATCCCTGGAGGTGTTTGAAAGGCAAGTAGATGAGTTTCTCAGGGAAATTGTTTAGTAGTGGACAGGTACGGTTGGGCTTGATGATCTCAAAGGTCTTTTTCAACCAAGCAATTCTATGATTCTGTTCTATGATTCTTATAGCACCAGTGTCAGGAGGGGAGCAGTAATCATGGGAAGACATGGAGTTTAGCAAAGAGTATATTTTTAAGCAGGAAGTAGGACAAGTGGTATAGGTACTTGAGATGTTCTAGACGAGTGAGTAAACTTAACTCTCACAGATTAATTCACAGTTGGGTTTTTTTTGTGGGAAAAATGGCCTATTTCTTTTTCTTAGAATAGAGGAAATTAATAGTGGAGATCACTTACATTGATGGTTACAGGAGAAAGTAAAGTCTTGTGTAAAGAAAGGCAACAGATAACATATAGGGATGTTGCTCTGGACAAGCTCATTAACTGTAGTAAAATAATTGGAATTGAGTCTAATTAATTTTCTTCTCTTCTCCTCTGTGGTATGATACAAGAACTCAGAAAAATATGTAGAAGCAATGGACCATATAGGACTTTGTACAGGTGAGATACAGATCAGTGCACCCTTAGTGCAGAAAATCAGCGTATTATCTTGTTTATATGTTGCTAATTCTAAGGCTAAGTCTGTGCAGGAACTGATCTTGGAGTAAATTTCTAGGCCATATAAGGCTTTAATTCTGTCAGTATGAAGTGAAATGAAGTTGGGGGACTCAGTTCTAACAGGGAAAAACGTATGTTTCTTCCTGTTCATGCTTGTGCTTTTCCAAAATTCCATCAGGGATGCTAATTTGTATTAGTTGATGCTTTTTTTTTTGCTGTTCATGATCACAGTCGTTGTGAATCTTCTTGCCAATCAAAAAGATCATAATAGACCATATTGGAAACTCTACTAAGAATAACAAGCCACTGTGGCAGTTAATATCAATAGCAATTTCCTATCACTTATGCTTCCTCATGGTGAACTAAAAGCAAGAAAAGAAAATGTCAGGAGCATCAATGTCAAGAAAAATTTTACAAGTTCAGAGAGAAAAAGAAGCAGTGTATCATTAATGTATAGAACACAGTACTGAAATGGCACTAAAGCACACCAAACCACAAGAGATTATTTGTAAACTTGGGCTACTTTATACAAAGAAAGTGAGTCATCAAAACTTTTCAAATGATTGAATAACACACCAAAACTTAAGCTCACGGGTCAGACAGAAATAAGAGGGATGAAAGGATTTGATAGCTTTTTATGCTTGTTTTTTTCCCCCTCTTTCTTGTGTATTTTAGTGCTGTGTGTGCTGGAGACGGAACAGTTTTCACTCATTTTCTGGTAATTCCTCTGCCATGAAATAGTAATTTTAAGAAGACTATTGTTTTCCAGGAAATTTTTTGATGAACCTATGGCACATATGCATCCTCTATCTAAATGGTATCGATGTGGATGCCAGTGTGTTATTGAAAAGGGGTTTCACAATTCCTGTTTTCACTGCATGGGTACAGGGTACTGCTCTATGGCTCCTTGCGTGTTATATCAAATCTTTGGTCCAGTTCTGGCATGTGGTGATTTGAAACAAACAAAAAAATATTCACCTGACAGAAAATGTCTTCCCTCTGTGAGAAATGCCAGTTCACAGATAGAATTTTAGAGAGGACAAAGTCTTAGAAGCAAGGAGATTTATTTACAGTGTTGGGTGCATAAGAGGGTGGACCCTCCTCTATGCACACTGTTTGGTCCCACTCATGTACACTTATTTAGGGTACTTATACATATTCATTTAGTTTGTTACTTCCCCCCCCCCTTTACATGCATACCATCCCTCTTTACATACATACCCCCAGTTCTGATTCACAGCAATAAAATGTTACATATTCATTGCATTCCCCAATACGCCTATACATGTGCATTACCTGTCCCCGCTTCATATTAAAATGAGTCTTGAAAGGTTATTTACATGTCCTTAACTGGGTATTTGGAAACCTGCATTCTTCCTGACCCCCTACTGATTTCAGCTATCACAATCTGGCTGAAGCAAAACTTTCTTTTATCTATTACAATCCACCCCCTTTTAATTATCCTCTTTTTGCTGAAGCCCATATCACTGTCCCAGTTTGTTTAAAATTAGCTGTAATCTCTCATCTTGTAGTTCTCTTTCTCTGTCCCTCCTTCTCTTTGCCCTGGGCAAATTCTTTTGCCCTATTTCATAAACACTATTGAAACACATATAACTGACAATAATTATTGATAGTGTGGTCACGGTCTGGTATAGCTTATATCTTCACCACTCACGCGTATTGGGTTGCAGCCAACAGCGGAGTAAATGCTCTTCTTGGTGGCAAATACAGAGGCTAATCCAGTCTTGCCCTTGGCCCACAGGTTTCTTATGCCTTTTTAGATTAACTTTCAAACAGTTTTAACAATTACTCAACACATCTAACTTCTGCAATCCTTTAAACAGTTTTAGACATATCCAACTTCTACAGTTCTGTTTAACCATAACAATTTTAACATATAACATCTTTCAAACAACAATAATAATAAAATTGTTTATATTGCCGTTTCAAGGAACTCAGGAGCAGTAGAAGCGGAGGAAGACAAAGAGATACACTTGCATGGACATCTGCAAGGGGGACAACAGAGAAGTTTAACCAGAACGGCCACTGCAATAATTAACAAAGCAGACACCAAGAAAAATAAGATTATTATCGAGTGAATTTCCTTGTCCATGTTGTGCGGTTTCTTGAGTGAGATCAGCCTCAGTGGTTCGCGTGGTCTGTTCCCCGGATCCGCTGCTGTCCACGCCCCTTCCAGCCTAAAGCGCATGTGTTGTTTCGGTCTAGAAACTTCGCTTTGGAGATATTTTCCATTTTTCTATTATTATTATTTTTTTAAATTATTTTTCCATGATTGGTGCCTCTCCTCTCCTTTAAGCAGTTCCAGTGCTCATTTTAAAGCATATAGGTCACATGTCTGAGCTGACCAATTACTAGCTAACCTTCCCTTTTCAATTACTCTGTTTTCCTCCCCATTCATGACAGAATAACCGCTGTGGCGCTTTCAATCTGTGCACCGTGATGAGCTATCTATAAAGATCCTCTTACTGTTTGGCAAAGAGGCCTCATACAAGTCTTCCTGAACTTTGGTTTGATATTCAGTGATGTCCATACAGTCCTGTTCAGGTATCTCTGTCTCTATTTCTCCATACAAAAATTGAGAAGGATTTATGCATCTTTCTGTGGTTAACCCTAAATCATCCTTCTCCATTAAAATGGTCTCATACTTTAAAATTCTCGAATCTGTCAACCGCCTTCCAGATCACTGGTTTAGTATGTTTCATAGTGAATATGGTGTGGACACTATTAAATCTCCCCCAAAGGTTAATTTTCTGCTTTCTTCTACTAACAGGGCTGTAGCTGCCACTACTTGTATGCAAGCTGGCCACCCCCTTGATACTGGATCCAACATTTTTGATAGGTACGCCACTGGCTGTATCTGTCTTCCCTGAACTTGGCCCAATACTCCATAAGCCACCCCCTCTTCTGTGTTGACATACAAGTGAAAGGGTGCTTCTAATGAGGGGAGAGCGAATACCAGTGCTTGAACTAGTTTTCTCTTCAGTTCCTCAAATTGTTCTTTCTCTCCTTTTCCCCATTCAGGTCTTTCAAATGTTTCCTGCAATTTTCATAGAGGAACTTCACATGCTGTGTAAAGTTCTCAACCCACAGCCTGCAATAACTTAACAACCCTATAAGCTGTCTTATTTCTCTTTTGGTCCTGGGGAGTGGAATGGAGACAATACCAGGAATTCTTTCTGGATTTAGTCTCCTCTTTCCTTCACTTATTAAATGCCCCAAATATTTTACTTCTTGTTCTACAAATTGTAGCTTAGCTCTGGATACCTGTAGCCCTTTCCCCCCAAAAAAAAATTTAACAACAAAATTGAGGCTGTTCTAACATCTTTCTCCTTTTCTCCCAATAACAACAAATCATCAACATACTGTAACAATTTGACTCCAGAGGGTGTCTTGTATTCCTCCAGGACTTGCTCTAAAACCTGCTCAAATAGGTTTGGTGATTCAGTGAACCCTTGCGGGAGGGAAGTCCAACAAAACTGCTGTTTTCTCCCTGTATCAGGGTCCTTCCATTCAAAGGCAAATAGTTTCTGGCTGTTCTCATGGAGAGGGAGGCAGAAGAAGGCATCCTTTAAATCTAAAACAGTAAAACAGGTTAGATCAGGTGTCAACAGGGTATATGGATTCGCTACCACTGGGTAGAGATCTTCAGTTTTGTTTATGGCCCATAGGTCCTGAACCACCCGATATGACCTGTCAGGCTTTGAGATGGGTAATATGGGGGTATTCAAATCAGATTCATACTCCCCAAGTAATCCAATGTGTTAATAGTTTTCTATTACTAAATCGATCCCTTCCCTGTCTTCCTTTCTGTTCCCTAATCACTGCTAATATTTTCTTTTGATTTCTTCTATAATTATCCTTTTGGTTACTATACACCCTCCATGCTTCAACAGGTAGGATTTCTAAATTCTTACTCTCAGTCAGGCATAGTTCTTGCAATTTACGCCTGATATCTCCTGTTGCCTGTCCCCAAAACAGGAGAACTAGTTGCTGTATTCCCACTTCTGACCCTGGATCTAAGGGGGTATTCTGGCACATCACATCTCGTAGTCGATCTAAAAAAAATCAGATGGTGACTCATTAAATTCACCCCTGGTATACCTGCAACCTTTCCCTGTGGGCATCTCTATTCAGATCCCATTTCGGATCTTGGGGGAGGGGGGAGGAATAACCTTTAATATCACCCCCCGCTGTCTTATAATGATCCTCGGCCAGATTTCCTGCGGTTTGTAAAACTGACTGTTTTTCTGTTTCGGTGATGTAGCTTAATAGAAGTTTTATGTCATGGGTTACGCTGCTTTATCCACATTCACCAGGTCGTCTCTATATCCCCGCAGGTATGAGATGATACAGGACTTCCCGGGGATGTGCAATCACCATCTGAGCCCTCATCCTGTTCGCAGGGCCTAGAGGGAGTGGTAAGCAGGTCAGACAAATCTTGGTCTTGATCTACTGGATTTTACTTGGTTTACTACACCTTTCACCAATGTTACTTGCCAAACAACACCGCTTTAGTTTCCCAGTTAATTCCTTATTACGTTCTCTCTCCAAAGTGAGTAGCTTATCTGCATATTGATACCTCATTCCATTTTCCTTCCCTTCTAAATATCTTCCGGACTTCTAAGTCTCACCCCTCCCCAAACACCACCAAAAGCCCATCCATTCCCCCCTGTGGGGAATACACAGGGGGTCCTCCGCATCTGGCAACTCCCACTCATCACACACCGCACTTACAGGACCTTTCTTCAACTTGTCTTTACCCATTAATGTTAAACTCATGATTCCTTTGATATTCACAGTCTCCTCCCAGGACTTCAGACTTGCCCGGGGAACTCTTCTGTTCACTGTGTTTCCTGTCTCTTAACGTGCCTAAAACTTTTACCTCTTTCTGTCTCACCGGACATTCTCTTTTGAAACGTCCCTGTTTCCCGCAATAAATCATTCAATCCCCGATCATGCCAATCTTCCAATTTTTCTAATTTCTTCTTTATATATGGCCAGGTTTTAGTAATGAAATTTACCTTTAACAGCTCCTGACCTGCATCACTTTCAGGACTGATTCCTGAATATTGTTGCATGTCTTTTCTGAGTCTCTGTAACCAAGCTATAGGCTACTCATCCCTTTGTTGTTTGTTCTCAAATGCTTTCTCAAAATTCTGCCCCTTCGGTGCTGTCTCCCTTATTCCCCTAATCACTAAACTTCTACAGTCTGACATATTCCCCCTTCCCTCAGCAATATTTTGATCCCAATTAGGTCGCACTATGGGAAATTTCTGGTCTTCTGGTATCCGACCTTGGGCATTTGGTGGGTTGTCCCTTTCCCAAATCCATATTCCTTCAGTCCTTATCATCTGCTGCGCTTCCAGAGTAAATAAAGTTCCTAAAATGGACTGCATTTCATCCCAGATGTAAACATTTGGGCCTAAAAATTGATCAAGGGATCCTCTAACATATTCTTCATTTCCTTTTTAAACTCTCGAACCTGGTTAGGGGTACATTCACAAATTCCCCCCACCCCGGGGCTCCTTGCATTGGTACTTCCCGTAATGGAAACCTCCTCACCGCCCCCGTTCCCACTTTTCTGCAGGGCAACGGAATATATTCCCCAATACGCCTATACGTGTGCATTACCTGTCCCCGCTTCATATTAAAATGAGTCTTGAAAGGTTATTTACATGTCCTTAACTGGGCATTTGGAAACCTGCATTATTCCCGACTCCCTACTGATTTCAGCTATCAATCTGGCTGAAGCAAAACTTTTATTTATCTATTACACCTCTTTTCCTAAAGTTCCAAAGATCCACCAGTTTACGTCCTGAGAACTGCCATTACAAAGTTCGCCTTTGGTCACAAATCCAGATTATAATCATGCTCCAACATCTGCAGCACGACTGTACAACATTGTAGTTATGATTGGCTTGCCTAATCCAAGTTTTTAGTCAGAAATCATACCCTTGTCCTGAAATAAAAATGCCATCATTCAAAAAAAAAAATCTTCCAGTGTTTCCCCTGTAAGTAACTCTGGTATTTCTTACTTAAATTAGCACAGATTTTAGATCAGGATATTAGGAATGACAATCTATCTTCCTGTACTCACACTCAAAAGGAAATTGAAATGTATCTTGAAGACATCTGCAACACAACTCTTCACTAAGCACCAGAATCTTTAAAACATTCTACTCTTTCCAGAACCAGAGGTTAAGGTTGCAAAATGGTTTGCAACACATTGGTCCTTCTCAACTCTGTAGAGACACTAAGAGATCATCATTGGAGAATACAGGACAGCAAAATTACAAAATGTTGTGTTCCAGCCACTGACTTATGGCCCTTTTAAAAACATGCAAACAAAATGCAAAAAAAAAAATACAACATAATTGAAGCAAGACAGTTTGACTTACCATTTTTGATACCAAAACTAAAAGAACTTGGAAGTCCTTTGGTATTTTTTGGCTTTGACCTGTCTAAATGCTGGACTCAAGAAGTGCATCGGATGACAAGACGACAACATCAGTTGATCCAAAATAATGATCTGACAACAGGAGTCAGAGGGAGTTTATCTTGTAAGTTGTACATCCAGACATAACAGTTCTGCTCTGGAAATGATTGAAGGTGCACAGACACCCAAGTCCTCTTGCAACAGCTGTTACAGCAGAAGAAAAGTTTTTGCACTCTCCAACTCTGATTAGTTTACAAAGTTAGACAAGGAGCATGTGAAACAGTAGGGAGCATGAGAAAACTACTGAGGACTGGATGAGGTCAAAGAAGCTGCCAGATCTTTGCCCTCACTGTTGGAAAGTCTTTCAGCTGCCAGGAGCAAGGAAAATAACTAATCAGCTGTCCACTCCCTTCAAAAGTCCCAGAGCAGCCTGGGGGGCTGCCATCTGTGCAAAGAAGATGGTGGCTTAGCACTTTCTTATTGACCATCAAAAAGGTGTGAAGTAGAAGTCTTCTACTGAAAAACCTTTCTGTTAAAAGCTCCTGATCTGACAATAGTCTATGTTTTAAAGGAACGTGCATATTTGACAAAAAAATCGCATAGATTAAGAGGAATGTGCCATCAGTGCTGATCATTGTTTTCCTGCCTTGGGCTTTGGGCAGTACTGGGAGTTAAGGATTCAATAGCTGTCTAATCACACTGTTCTTTGTGATGAGCAACTGCTAGTGCAGTATGTTGAACTGTTAATGCAGTTAGTCACAAGCAAGTCACAAAAGCACCTTTCATAAGATCCCAGTCAGTCTAAGTGCCTGACACACAGGGGATACTACTATTAAGAAGAAAATCATAGTAAAGATGGTTCTTCTAAAGAAAAACTATGCAGAATTGTTTACTTAGGGCAAAATAAGCAAAATTACAGGAAATTAAATAGAAATAAAATTGTTAAGTAGAAAACCACTATAAAAAATAGAATAAAATAAAAAAACATGGGTTTGCAAGCTATCATTTAAATGTACTTGCCCTTCAAGAGACTAAGAGACTGAGGTATCTAGACACAACCTCTGGAGTGTGTTGGGATGCTCTGTTTTATGATTCTTACTTGCTGGTGTCAGCAGCTGTGAATGAAGGTCGATGAAGTTTGCTGTAAAGTTTTTTACTGAAAGGGTTATATCTAAGATTTCAGATAGCTAAAGGACTTACTAAATTGGAGTTAATATTCACCATAAGAATCTACAAGGCAATCCTTACTTCCACTTGGCGGTCTTCTTGGTAGAGACAGTTTTTAAGTCTGTATGGGAACTGCAGCCATTTTGAGTGGACACAGTCCAAAAGTATAGCCAGCTGTAGCTGGCCAATAGATATTGAAGCTGCACTGAAACGTGGAAAGTCTAACGTGGGAATCTGAAAGTGAGGAAACTGCAAGGTGGGTACAACCGTTCATCTGCATAGAGCAGCCCTATATCTATGCAGGTCATCTGTATTGCATTACAGACCTTGAGACAAAGGGATTTGGAATCTTCAACTTAGGTAATCTTAGTTAATGGTAACATCAAGGATCATACTCCACTGCTGTCCGCTAAAGAAAAGGACGACAAAAGGATCACAGGGAGTAGCCAGAATTAGTTTAAATGGACAATAAGGGGGTACTGTTGTATTGTAAATCAGACATAAGATAAAGTGTAATTAGTTCCAGGAATAGGAGGGGAATAGTTAAATGATTTCAGGAAATGTAATAAATGCGTATATATTTAATAGATGTGATAAGGAGACTTCCATGTACTCATTGGAAGAACTTAGGAAGTAGTTCCCTGGCAGGAATTAAAAAAAATGCCTGCTTAACTGTATCTCAAGCTGTTTGTTTTTTTTCTTTGTTTCAACCTCTTGAAAAACATACACTAAGCCACTGAAGTGTTTTCTCTTTATATAGACTACTAGGAATGTTTAGGAAGCAAAAAAAGCTTTGTGCAATCTCAGGGATGACAATGCTTCTCAAGTGGTGTAAGACCATAAGGTGATGATAAGTAGCAAACAATAAATTCTTGAAACTAAAGAGTAAACTTTGCATTTCATACAGAATATGACAGTAGTCAATGAGGTCTGAGAGCTGATTCTGTCCCTTCAGTCCAGGAATATGGGTAAACATTTTAAAGTTTACATCCATATATTAAGAGAAGTCAGAAAATCTGCATGCTTGGAAGCTCAGTAATATATGCAGGGATAAAAGTAAGTTTACTGACAGTTGTTGCTTTACAAGGCCTTATAATTGTATCAGGACAAAGAAAAAATAATCAAATACTGACAAGGTAGCATAAGTTCTTGTACAAGACAGTTAGCAAAGCTGAGTTTGGAGGACCTATCAGCTCACTTCAGAGTCAGGATAAGTTTTTTAAATCAAGAACTTATTCAGAGAAACTGCACTTGTTGTAGAAAAACGTCAGTCCTTGATCTGCCATCCTTTAGAATAAAGTATCACAAAAGTAGGAATTACTTTGCTGTTTTCCCATGCCTGGAGATAAATTTACTGAGGACAGTGTCAAAAATTTCCTGCTGAACTTGAATATGATCAAACTGATACATGAACAAGCAGTATCAAGAAGCAAAATAAACTGTAATTTTCGGTCTGATAGAACCTTAGCTTTACAAATGGGTATATACACTGTCAGAGTTAGTACTGAGATAAAATAAGATTGTGATCCTTATGATCCCATACAAATAAAGGAGCGTGGTACTGCATGTCCAGCAGATATCATTTTCAAAGACCAAACTCACATAATATATGTAAGGGACAAAAATCTCTATCCAGTTCTTTGTCATTGGTACAATTGACAATCCATAAGCAGATGAGCAGTGGAGTCTGCAGTAAACCAACAGAGTACAACAGTAGTACAGTAATTAAAAGCATACTAGACAATACCTAGAAGCAATTCAGGGAAGCCTGAAGGGAAAGTTTGCACAAGGAATGCAACATGAAGAATGGATATTTAATCTTCAGTGATAAATTCAGAGTTTTACCTAGGTAAAAAAGAAAGGATTTGCCATCTCGGTAGATTAATAGAGATGAAACTTTAATTTAGATTTCTTTGACTCAGAGAGACTTAAGTAAATTTTTTGGACAGCACTAATTTGTTGCTACATTATTCTAGATGAACAAGAACTATATTGAGAAGTCAGAGTTGATGAGAAGCCATTTGAACATGAAATTTCAAGCCACTATAAGGAAAACTGAAAGCATAATAACCTGTCTCCATTTTTTGCACAAAGTCAGAAAAGCAAAAGTTGCAGCACAACAATGCAATCGGTGTAATTAAAGGTGTAATCTTGTAACATATGAAGACCTGAAATAATAACATCAATTCAGAAAGAATATGATCAGTTACTAAAGAAACTGATGACATTAGTCAAGCAGATAGTATCAAAATAAGTCCACGGTATCACAGTATCACAAGGTTGGAAAAGACCTCTGAGATCATCTAGTCCAACCTATGACTCAACACTAGCACCACTCCTCATTTAAACTATGGTACTAAGCGCCTCATCCAATCTGTTTTTAAACAGCTCCAGGGACGATGACTCCACCACCTCCCTGGGCAGTGCATTCCATTGGCGAATCACCTCTTCAGTGAAAAATTTTCTCCTAATATCAAGCCTAAACCTCCCCTGATGAAGCTTGAGACCATGTCCTCTTGTTCTGTCACTGATCGCCTGAGAGAAGAGGCCAAACCCTGCCTGCCTACAACCTACTTTTAGGTAGTTATAGAGAGCAATAAGGTCTCCCCTGAGCCTCCTCTTCTCCAGGCTAAACAACCCCAGCTCCCTCAGTCACTTTTCATAGGGCTTGTGCTCCAGTCCCTTCACCATCTTCATTGCTCTCCTCTGGACAAACTCCAGCATCTCAACATCTCTCTGAAACTGAGGGGCCCAGAACTGGACACAGTACTCAAGGTGCGTCCCGACCAGTGCTGAGTATAAGGGGTTGATAACTTCTCTAGTCCTGCTGACCACACCATTCCTGATGCAGGTCAGGATACCATTGGCCCTCTTGGCCACTTGGGCACACTGCTGGCTCATGTTGAGTTTCCTATCTGTTGAGATTGCTATTTGATTCATGGTGAAAAAAAATTGTGTAATGTATATACCCATTTCATGGATTCAAGCCAGATGACAGAAGACTGAAATCCATCATCGATATAAACTCCACTGGACAAGAAGCATTACAGAAATTTCAGAATAAGATTGAATTTTGTTCACAGCACAATGACAAGGATCATTGACTGATCCATTGAGACAACTGCTACATATGAACATTACTTAGCAATGTTCATAACATGACACTGAAGCACTACTCTGTAAGACATCATTGCTCAGATTGTCTAACATCAACATGCCAGTCACCGTTTGAATAGAAGCACTCAGAGAAGATTTTAGAGTTATTTGTAAGATAGAAGTCATTTCATATGCAAGACGACTTCTGCATGAATTATGTCCAGTCTGAGAACTGCTTTCTATGTTGTCGGTCAGAAGAAATGTCCAAATGGAGAAGACTGCAGTATGGTCACACCACAATCTATGCAAAACAATACTATCTAAAAAATTTCATGTAAACTGCATCACATTTTGATTTAGCTGCAAAAATATTTATAAATATGTCATCTTCTGTACCAAAATGTGATTTTTGGGTGCTGCACAGAACTGAAGTGAAACATCTCTCAAAACCATTGGATCAAATTTTACCTCTAATGTGATCTAACTCTGCATCTAGTATAACTTTATGAAACACAGAAAGAGAGATAATGCAATTTCAGCTTCACATACAGTTTTTCATGAGAATTGCCTTCACAGAACATGACGGATGACAGAACATAGTGGGCTACAGAAGATGTTATGGTATTCTGATAATATAGAAGGTTTGTTGATGATAAATGACAGAAATTATTCTGAGAATGTTAAAAAAAATAATCACTAATATCAAATCAAAGTGTTTGCGTGCCTCATAGTGGAGGTGTTCAGAAAGCAAGAATTTGAGTGGTATGCAAAGTAGTAACTAGGTATGAGACTACAAAGACCAAATAACTGAAAGGAAATGTAATCTTATTGCAAGACTGATGAAGTGTAAGAAAGCTGCTGTCATTTTGGCAAGCCCTTATGTGGTTATTTTTTTCAAAAACTCATTGCATCTACAAGACAACTCAGCATAATTTTCCATTCTTGAGCTGAAGGCTGCTTTTACAAGATAGTGTCTTTAAGTAATCACAAATCAGACATGAAAGAAGGACCTGCAGCCACTTATTAAATTTGCCAGTTGGAGTCGTCAAGAATGATGGTAAAAAACACGGCTCCCATTTGTAAAGAGATTTCTGGTGTGTTGATAAAAATTGTCATGTTGCACCAAGGTCTAGTCAATGTTCAAATGATTGGAAATTTATTACTCTCGACAAGAAATGAATTGACTTTTAATGGGTAAATCAGACTTTCGGTTTTGGTTCCACTTATTTCTTGTTCACATAGTTTAGAAGAACTATATCTTTTCACTCTAACCCTTAGAGAATATAAAATTGCAATTAATTGGCAAACACATACAGTATCAAAGGCAAGAGAGATCAGTTAATAATTAGAATAAAAATAAATGCAAAAGCCAGAATGGCTAAGAGAACCAAAACAGATATAGAAAAATAATGGGGCCGGAAAGAAACTGACTAAAGAAATTTTTTCCCAATATTGTGATGCAGATATTGTCATGAGAATATTGTTATGGTCCCATATTCTGTATTAAACCAAACAAAACCAAAAGAAAAACAAACACCTGGGAGCTGATATGGGACCTACATTCCTAAATACTGCTGAATTAAGAGTATACAGGAGCTATTTAGAGATGCAATTATACAGAAGTTTATTTTATCTTTTTCTCCATAAAGTAATATACTCAAACACGGAATAAAATTTGTTTCATGAAAAAAAATCAAACTAAAAATTTTTTCAATTTGGTATGTCAAGGGAATGAATGATGCAGCACAAAAATATAGTAGCTGAATCAGGACCTAGATGTTCATGTCAATTAAATACATCTATTGGATAACTCAGTCTACTCAATAGTTTCCCTTATGAATCTAATAATGAAATAGTTTCCACCAACAAGCTGTTTTTCTCCCAGGTTTTGGTGCTCAACTGTTTCCAGTTTAGGCAATTCAGTTAACCCTAGGTCTCCCTTCATAAGTAGCACAAGTAGTGATGAAAACAGTTTTAATTAGGCTAACAACAACTTTTTGTCTCCAAATACATACCATTTTCCTTTTAGAATGTTCCGGTTTTGTACGCAACAGATTGAAAAATGAAAAAAAAAAATTAGCTGAAATTGTACTTGGCATACAGAAGGGAAAGTAAAATTATGTGTTTAATTTTGTAAGGAGGAAGCCTCATACCTGTCTGATAACTTTCTCTGTTAATTGTTTATGCTCGTTGGCTGTTAGAACACTCCTTGAATTAGAATTGTACAGTCACGGAATAGTTTAGGTTGGAAGGGACCTCTCATAGTCATCTATTCCAATTTGCTCAAAGCATGTTCAGTTGCACCAGGGAGCTCAGGTTTTTGTTCAGCCTAGGTTTAGACTCCAACAACAGGAATTCTGCAGCTTTTGTATTCTAACTTTCTTCTTAGTGACTTTTTTCCAAGTATTTAATTGGAATTTCCCTTGTTGCAACTTTTGTTCATTGCCTCTTCTTATATTACTTTGCATATCCTAGAAAATTCTAGATCCACCTTCTCTAAAACATTCTCTTAGGTAGTTGAAGTCAGCAGTAACATCTACCTTGAGCCTTTTCTTCAGGTTGAGCAAAACCAATTCTTTCAGCCTCTCCTCTTGTATCATGTTTGTGCTCCAGTTCCTGACCGTATTGGTAGACTTCCACTGGATTCACTCTATGTCTTTCATGTATTTGGGGAGTACATGAGTGCAGTTCAGCCTTGAAAGAAGTTGGAATGGGGGAAAGTGGTTTTAGTTTTGTTCTTATTTCTCACTATCTGTTGTTTATTACCAATAAATTAAATTAATTTCCCCACGTCAAATCTTTTTTTTTTTTTGCCAGTGAGGTTAACTGCTGAGTGATCTCCTTGTCCTTATCTTGACCCATGAGATTTTCCATCTTACTTTCTTCTCCTGCCCTGTTGATGAAAGGAAAGTAAGAGATTGTCTTGGTCGGCACCTAGTGAACAGAAAAGGTCAAACCACCACAATGTGTGTGAAGGTTAACAAGATGTTTGTTGAGCCACCGTTTGCTTCTGGGACTATGAAGCATGAAGGTCCAAAGTTAGCTGGCACTAGCTGGCTTTTGGAGGAAGAAATAACCCCTGCAGAACTCCATGTGGCAGGACTGCCATGAAGCAGCATTTCATGGAAGAAACTTTTACTACTTTCAAGTGTTATGCTTTTATCTGTGTATCAATACACATAGAGAAACAATGCATATGAAAACCAAAACACAGATATAAAAATGGAAAAAATAATACAGGTAAGGCAAGTAATGCACAATATTGCTACTCCTGCAAGTGGCCAGGAAGGGAGTGAAATAGTTGAACAAGAGGTAAGAAAACATTTATATAAAATAGCAAACCAACTAAACAATAAATAGCTCAGATTAGATAAGACTGCAGTCTTAAAGTGTTTGTTGACTTCTATTAAACATTTAAATTTTGGTTATTTTGTCATTTTTGAACAAGTAAAAAAGGATAGATAACCTGCGCATTCAGAGCTCAACACAAAAAAACCCAGAACTGTGCCTATAATTCTTTTTATTTAACAAATTAAGAAAATCAATTACAATCACTTTCCTGAGTTGACACACAGATGCATACATTGCTGCCAACATTCAAAGCAATTCTACAGATCGTTTTCTGAGAGGCTGTTGAGAATCTCCTTTGTTTTTGCTTTCACATCTTCTTTTCACAGAAAAAAAGGTTTCCTTTGAGCACCTACTTGATATCTGGCAAGAGGGAGCCATGTCTGGCGAACAGGGTGCGTTCTCAAGCACAGTGATGTTGTTTTTAGCTAAAATCTGCCTCACAAAGCATCTTGGGCTGGCAATACTGACATTTTCTGATTGAGGGTAAGAAAATGTCTATACTTGAAATCCTAGCCCAAGTCCTTAATAGTGCAAACAGAACGAATATTGTAGTATCAATTTGCCGAATTCCCTTTTATTGCTTTGTATAATAATTAAGTTAATTTATTTAGCCTATTTTGAATGATTTCATCTGCATTTGAGCAGTACCAGCGGGCAGAAATATATATGTTTAACCTTTCTATCAGCACACCCTTGCCCTGAAATTAATATTTCATCTAAGAATATGACCTATAATGTGGTCATTTCTAATTAAAAATACTCCCTTTTATATAGTCATTCAGGCCTTAACTCTAATTCATCTCTTTATTTTAAACTTAACTAAATCTTAGGTTCCTATAATTGTGCCTCAGCACATCCCTAGAAACATCCCAGGTTAGAAAAGTCCAGTGTTTAATTATTCAGCTTCAGAGTTTCGTTATTTCTCCTTGTGGAGCTTAGGCTGATCAAAATGCAAATTTTGATTTTTCAAAATGCAATGCCTTGTGTCCTTTAGAAACGTGGAATTAGCTTTAGCCTTGTAATATTCTTATATGTATAATACAATTCTTCTCAGTAGCTTCCTTGCTTTCTTCCTTCAGGGAATCATACTTTTCTATCTACACTTGTCTCAACATTCCTAATTCTGACTACACATTTAGCTTTCTTACATTTTAGCAATTATAATTTAGTCCCTCACTACAAGAAGGACATCAGGCTGCTGGAGTATGTCCAGAGGAGGGCAATGAAGCTGGTGAAGGGTCTGGAAAACAAGTCTTATGAGGAGTGGTTGAGGGAAGTGGGATCGTTAAGCCTGGAGAAGAGGAGGCTGAGAGGTGACCTTATTGCTCTCTACAACTACCTGAAGGGATGTTGTAGTGAAGTGAATGCTGCTCTCTTCTCCCAGGTCACAAGTGATAGAAAGAGAGGAAGTGTCCCTGAATTGTGCCAGGGGAGGTTTAGATTGGGTATTAGAAAAAAATTATTTACTGAAAGAGTGGTGAAGTTTTGGAACAGGCTGCCCAAGGAAGTGGTGGAATCACGATCTCTGGACCTGTTCAAAATACATGTAGACATGGTACTTTGGGGCATGGTTTAGTAGGCATAGTGGTTTCTGGCTGACGGTTGGGCTTAATGATCTTAGTGGTCCTTTTAAACTTTAATGATTCTATGATTCTGCAATTCCAAGAAAGGTTCAAAGTGTAAAATGAAAGACGAAGTCACTTAGAGAATCATGGATGAGTGTGCCATTTTCACAGTGCTGTTACAGGACTCCAGCATCTTCAGAGTCACCTGGTGGAATTGTTCCCCATTTCCTGTAGTGGAAAGGATCCCAAAAATGGGATGAAGCCTAATGTTTCACTTTAAACTAGAACTGCACAAATATTTAAAAGGATAAAAAACATATGAGCAGAACCAGGAAACAATTCTACTTTCTTCATCCCTACATGGTCAGTCCTTCCCTCTAGTGATGAGTAACTGGAATAATTCCCTTAACCCAAACCAAACTCCATACAATTCCTTCCAGATTCCTGGAAAAACTATTTTTTCCCCACTTTCCAATCTGTGTTTAAGACTTAAGCATAAATTATCTCTTAGTCTTCACAGATGTCGTAGATAGCAAACGTACTCCGCTGATCATGGTCAGCCATGGCAAAACCCCCTCATTTCATAAGCCTCCCTCAACCTTTTTTTAAAAGATACACCACATTTATCCAGAAACTGAAAGCAAAATCCATAGTTCTATTATCTATCATGCTGTATTGCAAAGGAAAGAAATAATTTTTTTCCCAGTGCTTAGAAAAAAACAGGAGTTGTAAAACCTTACTTTTAAGACAGTTTTAGGCTGTGGATAGAAGTATTGTATTTAGCCTTGAAAAGCACTCTTCACCACAAAGACCAATCCCTATCCTCAGTGTCTCTTATAAACTGCCTTTAACCACACTGTTGTCTTGAAGATCTTATTCCAGTTTGACTACAGATAGGTAAATCTCAGGTATTCTACTTTTATAGTGCAATTTTATGCAGGTTTGTCAGCCCATATCACATTTAAAATATATATGCTTTCTTGTTTTGTTGGTCTTTAAATACTCTCCCCACACCTCTCTCTTTCTTTTTCTTTCTTTTTTCCTTTCTTTTTCTTTTTTTCCCTTAAAAAAAATCCCAAACTTCTCCTACGGTTATCTATGATAGATCAAAAAAGCTTTTATATATACTAATCCCTTTTTTGAGGTATTTCTTTTTTTAAAAAGAAATGGTTAGGGATTTTATTGCTTTTTCTTTTTTTATTCTTTTGTGGCACAGGATGTCAAGTCAGGTAAATATAAAAGTGCTTGTGCACGTACTTATATTTTTAGGAAGTTATGTCATATTCAAGGGATTTTTGCTTACTTGCTTTTTATTATGTCCTTCTTGGTATCACTGACATAGTTTTAAAAATAACTGTGTGTTAACCCAGAAGACTACTGGGTTAGATATCAAAGGAAAGTACAGTTAGTAAAAAGGAGTCAGACTGTAATAAAGAAAATCCTGGTTAACCTTGGAAATTGGGAAAAGAATAATTATCCTGAGCACCAACAAGATTACAGCTGTTGAATGGAAGACAGCCCATTAAAACTTGGGTTACTTTACCGTAGGATGCCTACGAGCCTCTTCAGTGCGTGACTGCAGCCAGGGAAAGGCGAATGAGATTTAAGATTTTAATGTATGAGATGTTTCCGGGAGAGAATAGAATGTTATTGCACAGGACTGAGATGAAATCTTGTTGGGATATCACACACATAAAGTCTGCAGATATAGGGACAGCTAAACTGAAAATAGAAATGTAGAACCTCTTCTATTAAAAAACAAAGGAGTTTGGCTTACTTAGGTAGAAGAGGGGGAATATCAGTACTGTTTGTTTAGAAACTGAAATATCAGGCAAAAGGAGATCTATCAAAGCTAAAGGATAATAATGCCCAAAGAAGAAAAAAAAATATCATGTGAGCATGGATGAATTTATGTTGCTAATTAGCAATTTCTAACCATCAGAACAGTCATGTATTGGAACAAACTTTTATTCAGAGTAGTGAAGGACAAAAATCCAACAACCTTCTAGGATGAAGATTAAGAAATGTACAAAATGGCTTATAGAATATGTCTGCCCTTAATAACAGGCAGTTCAAGTCACTGACCCAGCAGCCTTCTAGCCTTGAGTTTCCAAGTACAAACATAAAGTTTAATTTTAAAGTTAATATAAAAGAAATTGCATTTTAGTCCAGGTCCTATAAATCAAATTTTAATATTTGGCTATTTTATTGCTACATAAATTTCCTTTAAAAGAGTCATTACTCTATAAGATACTTAGAGGTTGTTGCAGTAACTAATGATATTAACTTCCCTTGATTGATAGACTGGAAGTGACCACATAGTACCTACTAGTTGGAGTCCTTTTCATATAATTATCACTATGACACTTTTCAGAATAGCACTACTTGACATTTACAGTGAAATGTGTTATTATTTCTTTATATTCGTACTCTTTATATGCATTTCAATCTACCATCACAGTAAGACACAATTTGTATTTGAATTTTCACTTGTACAATAATTTCCTTTAAATCTGATAAATTTGCAGTAATGTTTGGTATTAGGAAGGGCAGAATTTTTATTAAATCTAGCCCTGTGTCAAGTACTGTTTTAGTTTCACAATATGTGTATAGAATTTTTATTTAGGTGAACTATTACTGCTACACTGAAGATGCTGTACTGTAGAGAAGCAGTTTCGGAATTCTGCTGAGAATTACTAATAGAAAAAAAAACCCCAGAACTCAGAGTTTTAGAATGTCTATGACCTCAAAGTTAATCGAACTTTCTAGGATGCATATAAGTTCATTTGTTCTTCCTCAATTTTAAGGTCCAAAAATAGATATTCTCCTTTCTTTGAGGGGCAGCAGAAGCATAACTAGTGCTTTACGGGGTCTTGTTGATGTTTTTTATTTACTTGATAAACAGCTTAATTTTGCAGCTGAGCAAAGATTAAACGTTTACGAATGTACAAGTGAGCCACAAATTTGGCTTATTTTAGCTATCAATTCTATGGAATTTGAAAGAATCATCTACCTTCCATATTTTTGCTTGCAAACGGACAACCTTCTTAACCTTTAAAATAGGGACTTAGATGTGGCTCGGTGTCTTACGCACATCACTGTTACAGTTTTATTGTGAAATTTGTCCCAGAATTATATCTTTCCCTATACTAATGTGTTTTCTTGAAGAGAAATCCAGCACTGAGCTGTACATGAGTAGCAAGGAAGCCTATTAGTGTGCAATTATTGTCATTCCATCAATAAAACTCTGGGTTGTCCTATCTCAGACCAAGATCCCCAGTATAAAAAGGCTGGATGCAGCACCTGTCAAAGGGGCAATAATTGGCCACAAGTTTTCCAGAACAAGAATAATATATCACAGGCTGTTTCTTGCTGAAGATTCTTTCCTTTGGGATGCTGTGAGTTATTTTCAGTCATCATCCATCACTGACAATTGCTGTCTCTTTCTAGATGTCTCATTAACACACAAAAGCAATGTTGTAGAAATAGAGCAGACTACGCAAAACCCAGCAGAATGAATTCTGAGCCAAAGTATCTTCCAGTCAGTTATAGCTTCAACAAAACCTTCCTTCTCTTTTCTAAAAATTAATTTTATAACTTTGAAAGTCCCAGAAAGTCTTGGATCTTTTCATATTTCCAAAGTGTGAAATTGTCATCTACGGTTTGAAAAACATTACTGTACACCCAAACAGTTTCTTGTATGAAAATTTGGTCACTAAAGATGAGATTTTCTTAGGCCTCATTATTTTATTCAAATAAAGATAATCTTTAACATCTCCTTAGAAGCAGCTGGTGATTTTCCATGTTATCCTCTAATGATTTTTGTAGTCCAGCCTATTGATCAAACGTTTACTTATTCTAATAGACAGATTTTAACTGTGATTTTGAAGAATTAAGATGGAAATTGTACGACCAAGTCCTTCAGAATCGATGATATTATATTTTTATAATCTGGTTGTTTAACCAGTACTTTTAAGTATATTTGTAAAAAGATCTTTTAATACTAAATTAGCCTTTTTGCAAAAAGATAAAATATCAAGCCAGATAATCCACAATATATGAAAAAAGAGTTGGAGTAATGAATACTCTTCAGGCATTCTGATACATTAGTTTACTGGATGTTTGAAAGAATAAACTCTTTTGATATTGAAACAAGCTACCATTTTAACAAATGTTTTGAAGATTTTCTTTTCTTTTCTCTTTCTCTTTTTTTTTTTTTCTCTCCTGAATTGAACTTGAAACTTGAATAGTTTTGCTCTGCTTATGAATTTAAGAGCTAGGAAAGAAATTCACATTTTTGCAACTCCACTGCTTTAGTTAATGCTTTTATTTCGTTAATTAGAAACTCACATGCACTGGCTAATACTCTCCTGCTTTTATTCTTCCCTAGCTAATTATATGAAATTCATTGCAACATAAGAATAGCCCATTTCTGACAATATCACACTTTATTGTCACATCCTGATTTTTATTTTCTCACTGCCATATCGCAGCCATTTCCCAGCTCTTCACATCTTGCCTGTAGCTTGCCAGATTCTCTTTGTAATTAATACCATCCTAGTTCAGTATTTAAATTTTACTGCTCAGTACAAATTTCTCTCGCTCTCTCCTTTTTTTTTTAATTGCAGGTCAAATTATTCTGCAAAAGTAATTCGTTTGGGTTTTTTTTTATTTATTTTACATTGTACCTCTCTTTGTATTTATAACACAGGATTTGTCCTGAGCTTTCCAAACAACAGTTGTTAGACCCTTGAAAAATTAATAGTGTCTATTTCTAGCTCTCCAAAGTGATTCTCTTTACTATTCAAGTAAATAGTAAATCAGTTAAGTTTACAAAAAATTTGAATGCATGGTGGGGAAAAGTATGGTAGTCTTGTGAGCAGGAACTGTTAGGAGCTGCCAGATCTGGCAGTCCATTAATGTGAGGCTGCTGCAGCAAAATGCCTCCAAGTCCATCTGGCTTGCATGCACGCACGCACACTTGCACAAAATGCACTTACATGCATGCGTACACATGGCCACACAGACAAAAAAGTCACACAACATTGGCACAAAGAAACTCAGGAAAAAATGGCCTGATCCTGTTCTCCTCTCTGGTTGAGCAAGATAAAAATCGATGGAAATAATAATGGGAAAAAATATATCTCTATATATTTCCTCCAGTAACTGGCCTTAGACTTTTGCCCAGCAGTAGGCACGTGGATATACCAGTTGCCTCATGCACAGCTGTGCAAGTGGATCTTTCTAGTAGCTGGTCCTGAGATGACTGTAAGACTCATGCCTACTCTGATATAATCTCCTTGCTTCATGGTCCCTCCAGAAGCCACCTCTTACATCCTCTCAGCTCTCCAAAGATCTACGGCCCATGTGATGCCTACTTCCCAAACTTCTTACTCTATTTTCTGGCTAGTCTGGTCTGATGAACACACATGTACACACACTACAAGCACCCTCTAGTCTCTCCAGCTGCTGCACCATGGACATGCAGGCTCTGACCTATGGTCTAACTCCAGTGGTTGCACTCAAACCCCAAATATACGTGTGTGGAGAAAAGAGAGCCTTCTGCCAGTCAGAAGTGGAGTTTGATAAGGAGATGAAGCAGATTGCAGCATGGCCATGCAAGTGTGTAGACATGTGCAACCAGCCCCTTTTTTCCTCTTTTCTCTCTATTTACCCATGCTTGTTCCTCCTCACAGTACTTTAATCCTTCTCTTTTTTTTCCGTTTTTGTACCTCTGTTAAGCATCCCACAATAAGTCTCGCACAATCCCAGAATGCTCTTCCCTGCATCCCCTGTTGAGCCCCATCCTCCAGGACTCTTCTTACATTTATCATTGTAAGACAAAAATTTTCACTTGAAGCTTTTCCATTATCATAGAGCAGATTTAAACTCAGTGAAGGAAGAAAGACTCCAAGAGTTAACAATATGGCTTCCTGGGCAATGCAAGTGCTGAATTCAATCCTTTTCTGAGATCCTGAGATTTGTTATTCTGTTTAGTTTCACGGGGTTATTCAGACATCACACACACTACAGAAATAAATTTCACATATTGAGAAGGACTTTCAGGTTATAGTTTCTGAAGAGAGCTTTTTTTTTTTAATTTTACATACACTATGCGTACTGTGTTTGCAATATGATTAAAACCCATTATATACCAACCAGATCCACAATTTGGATCTGTTCCTTATTAGGTTGTGTTTTGAAACAACAGATGAATAGATGTATGTAATTCTTTTCATGTTACATATACGTGGTTTTAATCCTTCATGAATACGACAGAAGATTCAGCAAAAATTTAAATATGTTTGCAAAGACCTGTCAAGACTTTACACATTTTTGCTGTTTCACTGTGACAGCAACAATATTCTTTTACAAATGCATATGTTTTTATGCATGCAATTAAGTGTTTGCCTTTACAATAAAATGTTCTACTAAAAATTAAAATTTTATATTGATGAATTATAACTACTGGCTTCTATTTTTCTACTTTGTGCTGTATGTAGCAAGGGAAATGTAATATCTGACTTAAGCTTATAAGAAAAAATACATATTTTTAAATCATCTGATCAAATAGTCAACCTACTATAATGTAAAACATTTAGATAGTTTAATTTGATTAAACTCTGTTCATTTCAAGCATGTAAACTCTCTCCATATGTTATAACAAATATTTTAATCTACTCTTTCTACATTTTCTTATGGGTAATAAAATTAATGTGGTGATACACATAAAAAACAAATTTGAGCTAAACATTGAAAGAAAACAATAGTATATGCTCTCAGTGTTCATAAAATCTGGTCAGAATACCTTTGGTTCTTGATGTTTACTAACAAAAAGCAGCTACATAGGAAGACTGGAATCAACCGTCTCTCTCTGAGGAGTCTGGACCTTGTATTTCACTGTCTTCCACATATGCTTTACTTATTGAGCTGATAGACTCCAGCATAGAAATTCCAAAAAGTAATTAAGGATATGAAGAGAACTGAAACTGCAATCTGATTTATTAAGGTGTTAGACACCTTTGCTACAATAGTTATACAGTAGTTCAAGCCTCTTAATAGTTGACCTTTAGGAATATTTTTCAGAAGTTGAATAATGATTAAGATTTCTAAAGTGAAAGCAAAGAAACAAAAAAGAACCAGGAAAAAACTGAAATTTTAATCCGGAAGAAATTATATTGTTATGCCCCCAGAAATTTTTTTTCAGGGATATGCCAGCAAATTGTATCTATGTGCACTGAGGATTTGTTTTGTTTGTTTTCCATAATCTGAAACTGCACTTGTGGGACCATCTGTAATCACACCATGTAATGGATTTACAGTCAACTTTCAATAAGTGTCTTCTGATGTCAATGGATTATAAAGTTTTCTTCAGTAATGGAACTAGAGTTTCTGTTAGAGAAAGGGTGTAAATCTTGAAAATCTTTATTGTACTTTGAAAAGTAGGATAAAGAGCAATTTGAACACCTGTGATAGCTGTGGAAATTGACATTTTTCATTCATTATCTTTGAAAAAGTTTCAGAACCCTGGAAAGGTACCTTTTCACAGCAGACAGTTCAATGACAGCTGATTTGTATTTGATCATAATATTTACAGGTTTGAGCTTCGCTGTTACCTGAAATATGTTGTCTTTCTATTATACAAATCTTCAGATATTGTTCCAGTGGTGCTGATCAACCTAACTGCAGGGTGCTGCTGAAAGGGTGATAACATATGAGCTGGGTGGATCAGAGCATCTTCCTAGTTATGAACTCATTGATGGGAGCAGGACGCAGCTTACCAGTTGCAAATTCTAACCATATGTTAGGAGGGGATCAGGAAGACAATGATGTCAACTGACATGGGGCAACTGCAGGCACACTGATACCTGGATGTTTGGTCCTTTGTACTCAACTTGGGCATCTGCCCTGCTCCATTACCCTGAATGAAGACAGGGTTTGATTTTTATGATGTCATCAAGACAAACGGGTTTGTTTCTTGCCCTGCTCAGACTGCAATAATCCAGCCTATCCGTTATCCCCAACAACCAGAAGATGATTGCATTATTTGCCTTCTGTGTTATCCTCTTTCTGGTTCCTTAACCTTTTTTTGGAACTTGAGTATCTGTCCCTTTATTTTCCAAAAGCACATGACCTGCTCCTATTTACTTTTTCCCATTTGATACTAGAGTGCTACACTCATAGCCAAATTTTATTTTTCTCATGCTGCTACCTGTGTGACCTTGACAGTACATGGCATTATTGGCAAACATACTTCACAGCTGCTGGCCTTGGGTGATTGCACTCTGTAAGAGAACCTGGTGCTCCCTCCAGGGGTCTGTGAGGCTCATCTTTTTCCCATGTAGCTCCCCTCAAACATCTGTGAGATCCAGACATCCTTTGCAGAACTGTCTGTAACTGTTGCCTGTTATGTCCAGTTGTTTTGAATGTCCTGCTAAGTCAGCTTAAACTCAGCACCTCAACACTAATCAAATCATGTTCCTGCATCCTGTGTATTCCTGTGATATTCTGTATTAAGTACATTAAACATTATTGCATCATTACTTTATCTTTAAATAGAATGATTCCTGAGGCCGTTTAAGTGCTGAATGCAAAAAAACATCATGCTTTCCTTTCCTGTAGTAGATTTCTTTCCTATTGTTAATCACAAACTTCTGTTTGCTTTCTTTTCAACAAAACCAAATCACTTGGGAGAAGGCAGTGCACTACTTTTCCGCTGTGTTTTAAAAATCCCACAAACAACTGCTGTCTCCTATAATGTGTTGGAATGCCACCTTTATTTCCCTCCTTTCTTTCTTTTTCCCTCCTTCTCATTCTGAGAGTTTGATAAGCCGATGCTTTTCCTAGTCCCAAGATTTTTGTCTATGAGAATAATTATCTTTTACATCAATTGTTGGTGTTATTTTTCACCTTAATCATCTAGAAGGAGTTGCTAAATTTACAGGGGGGACCCAGGACCACACCTTGCATCCCGGACTGGGCCACAAGAAGACAGCAGTCATAATTTTTTATGAGAGATTTAATATTCTACAATTGTATGTGAGTGTACATGTGTTTTGAACATGTTCCGAGAAAAGTATGGGTTCCTCTGGATTCAGTCATGTTTAGAAACAGGATAATCACCAGGCAGCTCCGACTGGAGTACTTCTGATTCAGTACAGTTTAAACTCCAGGCAGCAATAACTTCAAGCAGGGAGACATCCATCTACTTAGATAAATACTGCATTATATAAAGTAACTAAGCAGGAGCTTTTGATATTGAAGTAATTAGTTTAAGGGTCTCAATTCTACCTAATCTCTACTTGAAAATTTAATTAATTTATTTAACTTTGCCCAGTATACCTAGTAAAATGTCTGGGGTTTGTATTTCTTTGAAGAGCTATAAGCGGAAGATAAGTGAGAGACTTTATGAAGCATTCTGAACAATAAACACAGAAATCAGCTGGAACTAAAAGAACAATGAGAGAGTTCTTTTTTGTCCTGTCATAGATACTGCATCCTATACTATGCACTGACTGTGTTGTGCACATATTTGGAAATATAAAAAGGATTGGCTATGTCTTGTGCCTCCTACATGACACAATATTTTTATAGGCCTTTTATGGGAAAGTGGAACTGTGAAAAATTCTTTGAGCTCTTATGTTGCCTGTTGAGTCTAAAAAATCACAGTATATTATATCAAGGCTAACTTGTTAGTAAAAGATAGAACATTTCAACCTCAAAATTCAAAATTTTTGTGTGATGTGCATGTGGAAAATTTAAAATTTGTAATTATATTTAAAAAATATATTTAATAAAATTATGTTATTATACACTAAATGCAAAACTCAAATGCACTTGCATTTCAGAGCACTGAAACTTATTTCCCAGATATTGTCTTACTTGCTGAGCTTGATTTCAATGGTCTGAACTTCACTTTCTTCTTTTCTTCTTTATTTTTTTCTTACCAACTATATTCTCATTGGAATCAGTGAAATTACATTCATTACCTTATGATGCAAAGATATTGAACAAAATTCCTAGAACATAAGATGTATGAAGTGGATCATGTAAAATACCATTGAGAATTTAGGTTTCTTTTGTGGATGATTAAAGTATCAAGATTTGTGTTGAGTCTGGAACTGAAATTTGGAATTTTTTTTTGGTTAAGCAAGGACTGACTATTGCTACAAAGGTGATTGTGGGAAAAAGAGACATATATTTGCAATTGTAGTCTTATTGTGTTGAAGTTGGGAAAAATTTGTTACAGCAAATTCTGAACTTATTTTCAGAACTATGAATCAAAGGAATTGATTTCCCAACATACTTATCAAGATATAGCATGACTTAAGGAATAGTGATTAAGTGCTCAATCTGTCTCCTTTCCTTCTTGTCTGTCTACTTGTTTATATTGGCTTAGGATTCTGAATTTTTACATGGCCTCTATGGAAATATATGTCAAAAATATCTTCTGCCCACCTTTCTACTTATTCTGGATACTTCAGGAAAGTTTAGTATCACAGGATCATAGGATCATTAAGGCTGGAAGGGACCCTAGGGGGTTTTGTGTCCAACTTCCTACTCAAAGCAGATCAGCTGTGAGATCCGATTAGATTGCTCAAGGCTTTATTCAGTTGAACCTTGAAAACTTCTGAATATGAAGACTGCGTGACTTCTCTTGGTAAAGTGTCCTAATACTTGACTGCCCTCATACTGAAAAAATTCTCCTTATACTCAGCCAAACCTTTCTTGTTTTAAGTTTTACCTGTTAATTTTCTTCCTACCACCAAGCGTCACTGTGAAGAGCCTGGCTCCACCTTCTCAGTAACATCTTCATAGATGCTGGAAGGTGTTATTAGGTGATTCTGAAGTTCTCTCTTCTGCAGTCTAAACAAACACTCTGTCTTCATCCCCTGTTCAAGGGGTAAGTGCTCCATGTACCATCCCTACTGGTGCCTCACCACTGAAATTGCTTGAACTGATGTCTTCCTGGCATTATGGAGCATGAAGTTAGATAAACTATATTAACTGAGCTCTAACAAGGGTTTAGTAGAGGCAGTGTAACCCATGTATCAATCTGTTGTGTGAATCCTCTTCATTTAGCCTAGGATGCTGATGGCCTTGTTTGCTGCCAGGGCACATTGCTGCTTTATGTTCATCTTGTTGCCTAACAAGGGCCCCAGGGTCTTTTCTGCAGAGCTGCTCCTCGGTCAGGCAGTCAGACAATCAGTCCCCAGCCTGTACTGCTGCCAGTGGCTCTTCCTCCTCAGCTGCAGAATTTTGTAATTATTCTTCTTAAGTTTCACAAGGTTCCTACTGGCCTTTTCTTCCAGCCTGTCTAGGTCCCTTTGAATGGAAGGGCTGCCTTCAAGCATATTGACTGGCTCTCCCAGCTTTGTTGAATCTGCAGACTTGAGAAAAATACACTTCAAGGCTGGCCCTTCATAAAACCGAATGGGACACAAGCCAGGATAGTATTTTGCACTATTTTACGTGTTACCAGCTCCTATGTAGATGTTGATCTGATCAGATTTTTACCCATAAGGTTGACCACATATCAAACTATAATATCTCAAATAAAGCACAAGAATACTTTAGGAGAAATTGTCTTAAGCCTCGATAATGTTAAGAAAAATTATGTCCACTAGATGCTTCATGTCTACAAATCCAGACATTTTATCAGCCAGGTTGATCAGGCTTCCTTTATGCTTAATAAGTCCCTGCTTACTCTTTCAAATGTTTTTTTTCCTCATTCATGCATCCAGCAATGGTTGCTAAGAGAATTTGCTCAATAACTTTCACAGGGATCGATGTCAGGCAGACCTACAGTCTAGCTTTCTGACATGTCCTTTTGGCATTTTATGAAGATTGGTACAACATGTACCTTTTCCTAATGATTGGGAATTTACCCTGTGCTCCATAACTTTCCAGAGATAAGACAATGTTTCTGCAAGCACATCATTCAGCTCTCTGAACACCCTTCAAAGCAGTCTATCTGCACCTGTGCTTAAAAGTAATTCTAAGAACTTAACCCATACTCAACTAACATAGAGGCAGAAGGTTTTCCTCTTGCCTTAGATGTCCCTTGAATGTTTCAATTCTAGCTGAGCTTTGGCTTTTCTGACACCATCCCTGCTTCTAAATTCCTCATCTGTAGCCTTTCACTGCTTCCAGGCCCTGTATACCAACATGAATTCCCTTCTTAGCCAAGCCAATCTCCCAAAGCATCTATTTATTGTCTGAGGACCAGAATGAACTGTTTCTGTGCTTAGCCTTTGAGTTTCTTTGTTCCCCATGATAGAACAACTAATTTGATCACAGATTATTTAGTATAACATTTTTTTGTTGCAGAGCTTAATCTTGGTTATGGAATGTACCTTGGACACTTTTAAGATTTTTTAAACCTTATTTTTTTTACTACTTCCAAATTTCCAAAGCAAAATTTCTAAGCCTTTCTAAATTTAATATTTAATTTTTGAAGAAATGATTATTATATTTCAACAAAGAGAAGAGATTAAGGAAAAGCTTTTATTTTTGAAGAAAAACTACTTTGTGGCCTCTGTACAGTTCACCAATAGTATTTGGAAATTGCTATTTGACATTGCAATTGATTTCATACTAGACAATTTTGTGATCGTATCATTTATTCACTTAGCAAACTGTGAGTCATGAAGAGAACTTCACAATCTGCTTACAATTTCAAATATTTAACTTTGGTAACTAAGTTTCATTTGGAGCAAGTTATAACGTTCCTAGAAAAAGAGAATCTTTTCTACAGCATTATTTGCCTTTGTTAGGCTTCTAGTCTAATTAATTTCCTGGAGGAGCTTGTCTATTCATTGACTACAAATGAACATTAAAATTATAACCTTCCCAAGTTAGTTATCTACTGTTACTTCATATGAATTTAACTTTCACTCACATTCACTGCTGAACGTATGGTATAGGAGATACTTGCTTCTTCCTAATTAAGAAAGCAGAATTTCAGTCCTGAAAATTCTGGCCTAAATTTTCTAAGAAGTAAAATTCAAGATATAAGAATACTCACATATGCTTAAAATCAATATATAATATACCAAGAGCTGGGTTTTTTGTGGTTTAGTTGTAGGCAGTGAAGCACAAGCAGAGAAGGTTTCACAGTGGGGCAGAAACAGACCAGCCTACCTGTTTTTAAACTGCACATTTCCTGAATTTTGAATATTTTATTTTGTGAATCAAAAACTGAAGTGTATCCTCTCTACTTTAATAATACTTCGTCCACTGTCTCACAAATTTCTCAAGTCTTAAGAAATTTTGCTTGCCACTTGTTATTAAGAGGGTTCCCTGATGCTATCATTAACCTAAGTTGATTACCTGACTTTTTAAGAATAATTCTGAAAGGCATGAAATGTAATTAACTCATTACAATTAGTGCGAAAAAATGGAAATGTGGTAAAAGTTAATTCTTCCATGGTGATTTGCACGATAGGTTTGTGCACTCAGAAGAACATGGACTTTGTCACCTTGTTGCAAAAAATTTTAGGACTGCATATCATAGTGTTTGATGTAACTTTAGTTTTAGAACAAACAGAAAAATCTAATTTGTCTGATTACAGAGAATTTCATTAATTTAGGTAGTATAATTCTAGTAATTTGTTCAGACATATCTAGTTTACCAATTACAATTTTTGTCTCAAGTGAGAGTATACATGTATATATAATTTAGAGGATTCTCAGTCACGGCTAGTGCATTTACCAGTTTGCTGCTCTTTCTGTTGTAAGTATACTTGTTTGTCTTTATTTCCCATCACCAGTGTTAAAGTAAGTTGGATTAATTATCAGCAACTTTTCTCAAAAATAGGTGCAAAAACACACACTAAGTTGTTGATGTCTTCGAATGGCATAATGTGTTTAGAAGATGAATGAAAAGCTACAGACAAATGCAATGTAACCCTTTGGCTTGATTCCTTCCTTGATGAGTATCTGCTTTGTAATTTTGTAAGAAGTGCGAAGTTTCCATTAAATAAGGCAATTAAAATGGGTTTATCTTCAAATAGCTTCATTTATGTCAATGGATTTTCATTCTACTTACAGTGTTAGGATGTGCACAAAAGCAGGCTGTCCACATGTACAGAAAAATGAGCTGGTGGGGAAGAGGACCAGCCTGGATGAACAGAGACTTTTGGCTTGAACTCAGAAAAAAAGGAGAGTTTATGGTCTCTGGAAGCAGAGGGAGGCAAGTCAGAATGACTACAAGGTCTCCGCAAGGCTGTACAGGGAAAAAAATAGAAAGACCAAAGCCCAGCTAGAACTTAATCTGCTTATTCCTCTTAAAGACAGTAAAAAGTGTTTTTATAAATGTGGCACCCATCTACAAGAAGGGCTGGAAGGAGGGCCAAGGGAACTACAGACTTGTTAGTCTGACCGTGATGCCAGGGAAGGTTATGGAGCAGATCATCTTGAGTACCATCATATGGCACGTGCAGGACAACCAGGTGAACAGACCCAGTCAGCATGGGTTGAGGAAGGGTAGATCCTACTTGACTAACTAATCTCCTATGACCAGGTGACTTGCTTAGTAGATGAGGGAAAAGGTGTGGACATTGTTTACCTGGACTTTAGTAAGGCCTTTGACACTGTCTCCCATGGCATTTTCCTACAGAAATTGACAGCTCATGGCTTAGATGGGCACATGGGCACACACTTCACTAGGTACAACACGGGTTGAAAGGTCAGGCAGGAAGGGTTATGGTGAAATGAGTTAAATTCAGAGGGAAGCCACTTATAAATGGTGTTCCCCAGGGCTCAGTACTGAGGCTGGTTCTGTTTCATACCTTTATCAGTGACATGGACAAGAGAACTGAGGGCATCCTTAGTAAGATTTGAGATGATACTAAGTTGGGTGGGAGTGTTGATCTGCCTGAGCGTAGGCAGATGCTACAGAGGGACCTGGATGGGCTGGATCAATATTCTGAGGTCAATTGTATGAGGTTAGACAATGCCAGGTATTGGATCCTGCACTGGGGTCTTAACAACCCCACACAACACTGCAGGTTTTGAGAGGGTTCTGGAGAGCTTCCTGGAGGAGAAGGATCTGGGGGTATTGATTGAATATGAGTCAGCAGTGTGCTCAGATGGCCAAGAAGGTCAACGGTATCCATCCTGCCCTGAATCAGGTGTATTGTGGTCACCAGGAGCAGGGAAGTGTTCGTGCCCCAGTACTCAGCGCTGGTGAGGCTGCTCCTCAAATACTGTACTCAATTTGAGCCCCTCACTACAAGAAGGACATTGAGTTGCTGGAGCATGTCCAGAGAAGGTTAACAAAGCTGATGAAGGTTTTAAAGCACAAACCTTATGGAGGGCATCTGAGGGATTTGGGATTGTTTAGTCTGGAGAAAATGAGGCTGAGGAGAGACTTCATCACTCTCTACAACTCCCTAAAAGGAGGTTGTAGCAAGGTGGAGTTTAGTCTCTTCTCCCTGGTATCTAGTGAAAGGACAAGGGAAAAAGCCCTGAAGAAGAGTCAGAGAAGGTTTAGGTTGGATATTAGGAGGAATTTCTTTACTGAAAGGGTTATCAAGCATTGGAACAGGCTGCCCAGAGAGATGTTTGAGTCACCATCTCTGGAGGTGTTTAAAAGATGAGATGTCATACTTGTGGACACGGTCTAGTGGCAGACTTAGCAGGGCTGGATCAATGGTTGGACTCAATGATCTTAAAGGTATTTACCAACTGAAAACATTCTGTGATTCTGTGATAAGTACGCAACTGCTTTTACACTTCTTGCATATTTCTAGAGACGTATAAATACGTAGGTGTTATTGTCTCCTCGCAATTTCCTTGTTATACTGTAGATTTTATACTCAGAGAAAGGTTTTGTTATTGAGGAAAACATTAACAGAAAAATTTTACTTTCTCTAACTTTAAATACTTGGTTAAGTGCATTGTGTTAAAAAAATTATGCTTTCTAGATTGCTCACTTTTGTGCTCACTCTTTTTCCAGTAAGAGTAATAATTAAATTCCAATGGACTTGGATAACATAGGGGTCAGGAAAAAATAAAGTCTCTGAAAATATCTTTTCTTGTTTGCAACTTTTTTTTGTTTTATATCATTTGGTTAGATATACAATGAAAAGCATGATTTCTTAATTATTAAGGATTTTCAGATTTAGATTGTGTTCAGATAATCAATTTTGAGAAAGGTAATATAAAAAATAGCCACCTTTTTTTAATTTTCAGATATGGAAAAATCACTCTTTTTTGTTTTAATTGAAATCTTTTTTTGAGGCTCTTGTGTTGTAGATAGATAAGGTATTCTCTTCTATTTATTTATTTAGTAGAAAGCTTTCAGCAGAAATGGGTAAGACAGAGTTCAAATGTTGCTTATTAAGACTGAAATCTCCAGTGAGACAGGATAAGTGCTCTTGAATCTCATAATCTTCTCTAGGAAAGAGAAGAGAGGACCTTGTTTTCCCTCCTTCAGAACTCCCCAGATTTCCATTCTGTTTCTTTAATAATCTTAAACAAGTAAAGGGAATGACATACTGAAATACTTCAGAACAGTGATAATATGCTAGCAACATCTTTAATTGACTTCTTATGGTAGATTTATTCTTTAAAATGGATATAGGTGGTAGAAATTAAGTATATGCTGAGAAATTATTTGCATCTGTAAAGAAACATTTTCAGGAATGCTTGTAAGTGGAATCTATGTGGTTTACTTTGTGAGGATACCACTGGTGCGAAAGGAGGCCCATATAACTCTAAATAACTCATCCAATATGGCCACCTACTTCATTTGTAGAACCTCCCCACTATCATTATAAAATGTGTCACAGCCTTCACAGTTGCACTGTTCTCAAAACACCCCAGACTGGTAGAAGTGTTTAGGGCACGTGCTTCAAGCTGTGGTACAAAAAGCTTTGTCTAATTCCAGGAAGGTGTGTCCTTTCTCTTGGAATTCTCTTAGAATTATTTTTCAGACATTAGCAGTCTATTATGACTTCATGAGTACAAGGCCTTATTACACTTCCTCTTCAGATAGATAAGCAATTTCAGTAGGCATCTCCTATCAAATTTCCTTTGTTCAATCTTGAAAGTACTCTGGGTATATGTCACCTCCAGAAGACAATTTGTGGGCTTATAAGTTTTCCACTCCTCAGCAGTCAAACTACATGCAGATGCATCATTTGCTTAATTTGTGAAGCAGATGACATTTGATTCGGTAACAAGAGTAATCTCTGTCTACTGACACTACTACTCTACGTAGTCCATCGCAATACAAGCATGTCATAATTCAGCATATATGAGAACCATGCTGACGTGGTACTGTAGTGATTTTTTTCTATCAAATTTTAGCTGAGAGCTTTAGTGCTGTCATCTGAGCAGCAATATTAATAATTACCTGCACTTCTTCACAGTTTTCTTTAATAAATCTTGTTAACAATTCATGTTATTTTTTTGATAATGGCAAGATAACGTAGGAAAGATTTCATAACATTTCTTCAAATGAATTACTGAGATCTCAAAATCTATTATAATAATTAATGCTTAGTTGTGAAGTTGAACATATTTTACATCATTTTTTAATGTGTGCTTTTGATAAATATTGTTAACAATACCAGTGATTAATCAGTGTTATAACTACATGTCCATATGCATAAAGGAGAAACTCCCCAAGTGAATTTAAATTTTGCTGTTATTGGAGCTAGACAAGAGAAATCGGGAGTTGTGTATGAGGTAAAGGGTAAGAATATGTCGTAGAATTGCCTCTGAAGCAAAACTGACACCATCGCTGTGATGTATTTGTATCTCTAGGGCTGCAGTTTCACCATTATGATGATATAGGATGCACTCCAGGGCAGTATTCATAGAAATGCATGGATGTGATATGGTTTTCCAAGCAGAGCTTCTTTCAATGATGCTGCTCACTGTGTTGCTAATATAATTTTCTCTTGAATAGAATTCCTAACCTAATATTACGCAGTTGTGCCACCCAAAAAGGTACTTATCTGATTCTTCTTGTAGATGCATAAATCTCTAGAGTTATTACCCTTCACATCTAGGGTAAAACTAATTTTCTCACTTATATAATTTTCTCAACATAAAAAAGTTTGAAAAACAACCAATATAGTAAAACTATCATTAAAAATATTTTTCCATTCATTTCAGTATGACAATCATGGGTGTGCCCAGCTTCAAAATGTATATTAGTAGTTATTTTCTTTTAAACGAACTTATAGTTTTGTGCATTATGGTAGAATTCAAAATGTTGAGGTTAGAACTGCATTCATGATCATACAACCATAGAATCACAGAATCATCTGGTTGGGAAAGACCTCTGAGATCATCAAGTCCAAATGTACCTGTGTCCTTATTAAATCATGTCCCTAACAAACTCATCTACCTGCCTTTTAAACACCTCCAGGGATGGTGACTCAACCGCCTCCCTAGGCAGTCTGGTCCAATGCGTGACTACCCTTTCAGTGAAGAAATTTTTCCTGATGTCCAATCTAAATCTCCCCTGGTGCAACTTACAGCCTTTTCCCCTCATCCTATTACTGGTCACTTGGGAAAAGAGACCAGCACCCACCTCGCCACAGCCTCCTTTCAGGTAGTTGTAGACAGTGATGAGGTCTCCCCTCAGCCTCCTCTTCTCTAAGCTAAACAACCCCAGTTCGCTCAGCCAGTCCTCATAGGACTTGTTCTCCAACCTCTTCACCAGCCTTGTTGCCCTTCTCTGGACGCACTCCAGCACCTCGATGTCCTTCTTGTAGTGAGGGGCCCAAAACTGAACACAGTACTCGAGGCGTGGCCTCGCCAGTGCTGAGTACAGGGGCACAATCACTGCCCTGGTCCTGTTGGCCACGCTATTTTTGATACAGCCCAAGATGGCATTGGCCTTCTTGGCCACCCAGGCACACTGCTGGCTCATATTCAGCCAGTTGTCGAACAGCACTCCCAGGTCCTTCTCTGCCTGGCAGCTCTCCAGCCAGTCTTCCCCAAGCCTGTAACGCTGCCTGGGGTTGTTTTGTCCCAAGTGCAGGACTCAGCACTTGGTCTTGTTGAACCTCATCCTATTGATCTCAGCCCATCGATTCAGTTTGTCCAGATCCTTCTGCAAGGCCTCCCTTCCTTCAAGCAGATCTACACTTCCACCCAGCTTAATGTCATCTGCAAGCTTACTAATGGAGCATTCAGTCCCTTCATCCAGATCATTAATGAAGATATTGAACAGAACTGGACCCAGCACTGAATCCTGGGGAACACCACTTGTGACTGGTTTCCAACTGGATTTAACTCCATTTACCACAACTCCTTGGGCCATCCAGCCAGTTTTTACCCAGAAGAGGGTGTGCCTGTCCAGACCAATGGCAGCCAGTTTTTCAAGCAGAATACTGTGAGAAACAGTGATAGAATATTCTGTATATTTTTCCTGAGATTTAGCTTCCAGAATTAAATTCTAGTTCTTGCTCTTTTTTTATTTTAAAAAACAAGTCAGTGAAATAATATATTTCTTGTAGAAAATTTTCTTATGCACATCTTTCTTCCTCTGAGGAAAATGAATACATTCAGGTCTGTCACTATATACATTCAGCTGTAGGGTAGAATATGACTTTAAAAAAAAGAATCATAGTGTCATCGGGTAGCAATGTTCCTTTAGCACAATGCTAAGGAAGCCTTCAGTCCTCGAGACAAAACTTGTTTAAAACATGATTTTTATTATTAGAATTATTTTCCAATAGAATCTCTTCCTGGAAATTCTTAACCTCAGAAAAATAAATGGCCACTTATGAAATGTGTGCTATGCATTAATATGGTCTAAATCTAATGCCTCTGAGGTCATATTCTAAAGTTCAAAACACTGGAAAAGATTAAATATTTTTAAGATTTATTTTGAGATATGTTGAGTCACATGACCCATCAATAAACTTCAACAAAGCTGAATAATAACACTATTAAGATCCACACTATTCTCATTAACCATTAGTGAAACAACAAAGGGAAAAAGAACTGTTCGTTCATTTTTCTTTTTATTTCTTCCCTTTTTTTTTTTTTCCAATTTTCCTTGCATATAATTTTGTCCTTCTCCATTTGTTGCATGTGTTGGTGCTGAGATACTATCCAGCCATAATGATGCTTTTAAAGTCTGAAAGTTGCTGTTTATTATTCAGTCTGAGATGTTCCATGCATTTAAATGTACGCATTTTTCTAGTTCAACTTTTTGTCTGTCTGAAAAGAATATATAAACTTGCCCTGGAAACTTTGCTTAACATACACTATACAAAAAAAAAGGTTGATCCTGATGATTTTCATGGCTAATCAAAACAAAAAAATTATTTGCACAGGTTACCAGTCTTGTAATCATGAGGATTACAAGACTGAACACAATTAAAATGTAGTTCTTTTTTTTTCCTCAAAGAAATTAAAATTTATAGAAGACCTTGATTTTTGCTATGAGGAAAGTGATGTCAGTTGGCAAGCATACTAGTGATATGTCTACAGAAAATATTGTTTCATTTCTGTAACTTTATTTTAGTAGTTGTAGTTTGTAGTTACAAAGCCTGTAATTCTGGGAAGAATGAAGACTTTGTATTCAACTGTTATTATATTCAATAATACCCATATTTTAGCATTCTCTGGAGTTTTACTGATAATAAGTGAGTCAGTAAAATCTCAGCTCTGTTTTGGTAATTTATGAAGAAACTCAGTCAGTCTGCCATGCTTAGTGCCTTGATGCATATATGACCTTGGTAAGCTTTACCAGAGGGTGGAAAGTGTGGTCTTTGTAAAGCTCTGCATGTTCTAAACAGTCATATTTAGTATTCTTTAACTTGTAGTTTAAATTCTAAAAGAAAATACATTCAATGAGATGAGGTGTAGTATGTACTAAAGGTACATTACTGATGATATTCTTATTAGTTGGTTTTAACCTTCTGTTTCATGAAATAGAGAAATAAATTGTGTTTTAATTATAACTTAAAGTGTTATAAGACTTAATAAAGACTTATTTTCCTCTTTTCATTATGAAGCGTTAAGGCAGCTGAAGAGAAAATCCACTACACTTCATTATTTTGGAGAGAAAGACCCCGATCAAGACTGAGGTAAGATTGTACTCTATTAAATTTCTCTTTACAGAAGATAGAATGTTCTTAGCAAGAAATCTATTTCTATTTATAGTTTTTTTTCTTTTTTCTGCCATTCGTTGCTTTGCTCAAGAGTAAGACTGTTTTCTCTCTGTTATTTTTTTTGCTTAACATCCCAGAAGTCCCAGGCATAGTTGATAAGATATGAAACCAAACAAAATTACATATCTTTTTGGGACTGTAATTTTTTCCTTACTACATTGATTCCCTGTTCCTGTTTTAGAAGTATCTTAATTGGAAATTATTTGCTAGGTATATTTGGAACTATAGTGTACTAAATTAAAATATTTTGTGACAAATATATTAGCAATCGGTGCCTTTTTGGGAAAAGATTAGCCTTTTGTCTATTCTTCCAAGATGTCTATCTGCTAGCAGTGAAATACAGCAGAATACAGTACTATGATCCTACTTTTGAATTGCGTGTAAAGTATAACATAAACCAGCAGCAACACATATGTCCATGTATGATAGAAGGATGTATTGAAAAGATTTTTCATCTTATTATCTAAGAAATACTAAAATCTGAAATTCTGCCTTCTCTTCAGGGCTAAATACAGATAATAGAATCATAGAATCATAGAATGGTTGGTGTTGGAAGGGACCTTAAAAGTCATCTAGTTCCAACCTCCCTGCAATTATGCATCTGAGTAATGCTTATTTTTAGCTTAGTTTTTGTCCCTTCTACCCATATCAATTTACCTCCTGAAATACTCAATTGTTTCATGGTTTTAAGATTTGTAATATGACATCCTATGTCCGTTTTTCCCCTGTACAGATGTGTCTTGGTATTATGAAAACAGAGAGCACTCTCCACACAAATCTCTTCTGCATTAAATTCACTCTGTTTCAGCAAAATTCTGATCAAAGCTTCTGGGTAAGGAAAGAATGTGAGTAATTTATAATAAAAAATCATTTTATAGACTGGTGAAAGCTGTGTGTCTGTTGTTGAAGTGAACCTTTTAAACTATCCTGAATTCAAAAAATGCTATCACAGAAGAGAAGGAAGGAAGCATGGTAGTTGTGAGAGTATATCCTAAACTTAGTGGAAAGAGCTCATCAGTTAGTGTCTAACAAACTGCTAGTTTAGTTACAGAGGGGTATATCCAACATGTTTACTCAACCTATTCTTTCAGGGTGTTTCCCTTCTTTATATCGTGCATTAGCTCCACTGAATTTTTATTGGGCTGGACTGAAAGAAGAAGAGGGACAGAAGACTATGCACTTTCTGTGTGGCAAGGCAATGTATCTCTGAGCCAAAAAAGTAGGTGTTGGAGCATGATATTTTCCAGGTAACTGCCTTCTATTCTGATGTTTACTTTCAGTTAAAATTAAATATTAAAATATGCCTTCATAATTATGTTTCCTGCCTTAGTAGAGTGGAAGTGTACTGTATATATAAAATATTAAATATTCAGTCTTCATTCCTGGGTAGCAGGTCAGAAGCAAATAAAGAGAAGAAAAAAAAGATTATCTATTATTTAGGTCACTTCTGTTTTTAAAAATGTTCAGCAATGCAATGAGATAGGAAAGTTACAGTTACCTTGTCTTACAGAAGCAGGTACTAGATAAAAATATTTCTCACATTTCTTATTAGTGGCTAACTGAATTGAATTTACATTGGTTTAAATGCAAATATTTTTAATATACAGTTGAGTAACTAGTAATGGAAGTAACCCAGGTTATGCATGGTATTACTGTACCATGTATTACCTTTTAGTGACATTGCTCATCTTTATCTCTGGCATGTTGGAACAGATGATATCCATAACTTCCCCAAATTTACATATACATAAAATTAAACTAATTTTAATCTTCCAAATATCGAGGTTTAAGGTTTTGTTGGGTTTTTTTTTTTGTTTGCTTGCTTGTTTTCTTTGTTTTAAGAATATTAGCGGGTCCTTAAAGTATTTCAGGCCTTTTCTGTATTTTACAGGGGTGTCCAGTAGCAGGGGTGGGCTCAAAAATTAATTATATTAATTCTGGCAATTGGAACAGGAACATAAATTCTATATTAAGGCTTATATTGAAAGGTAAACAATCCCTGAACAATGTTGAGATAGAGTAGATCCTGGGACAAGGAACAGAGAAAAGTTTTTAAGACGTAGTTTTTAATATCTAGTTGCACTGCACATTGACACTTTCAGGACAGCATTGGCTAGAAAAGTTATTCCCTGATCTGTCTAATACTGTAGGCATGAATTGATCACTGCATTGATCTTTTGTTCTTACATTGAAGCCGTAATGCCAGAGATGAGTTTTCTGAACATATTTAGCTACTGAACATATTTAACTCTTAGAACTCTCATAATGTCCTCTTTGTTTCTTTTTTTTCCTTTCTACTTTTTTTTTCTGTTGTATTTACATTCTGTTCTAAACAGGAAATTTGAAATGCAGGTTAAAAATACACCAATCAAATGTTTTCTAACATCCATTCTGTCAAAAATTTGTATTTAATTCAAGCTGAGTGTACATGTTCCAGTGTAAATGAATCTTTTTGTTGTATAATAGAGAAGCTCAACAGTATCTGTTTTTCAAGTACAAAAACACAGGTCAGCAGTATGACTGCCTGTGTTCAGCTGTGTAGTGTTTTGGAGTGGCATCTACTTTGCCTTAGTAATTCATCACAGATCCTTAAAAAGTAAAAACAGACCTTAGGGTTTGTTTTTTATCTAGTTCTTAGTACCATCTGCTGTCTTGTGATGAACTGTCCAAGAGATGTACTTATATTTCAGCACTATTGCTGGAGGTAAAGCACGAAGGGAGTCGCTGCAAAGAAATCTGAACAGTCTGGATTGATGGGCTGAAACCAATGGGATGAGGTTCAACAAGACCAAATGTCGAGTCCTGCACTTGGGACACAACAACCCCAGGCAGCATTACAGGCTTGGGAAAAACTGACTGGAGAGCTGCCTGGTGGAGAAGGACCTGGGGGTGTCGGTTGACAGTCGGCTGGAAATGAGTCAGCAATGTGCCCAGGTGGCCAAGAAGGCCAATGCCATCTTGGGCTGTATCAGACACAGCATGGCCAGCATGGCCAGCAGGACCAGGGAAGTGACTGTGCCCCTGTACTCAGCACTGGTGAGGCCACACCTCGAGTGCTGTGTTCAGTTTTGGGCCCCTCACTACAAGAAGGATATTGAGGTGTTGGAGCGAATCCAGAGAAGGGCAACAAGGCTGGTGAAGGGGATGGAGAACAAGTCCTATAAGGAGACACTGAGGAGACTGAGGCTGTTTAGCCTGGAGAAGAGGAGGCTGAGGGGAGGCCTCATTGCTGTCTACGGCTGCCTGAAAGGAGGCTGTAGCAGAGCAAATGTTGGTCTCTTCTCTCAAGTGACAGGTGATAGGACAAGAGGAAATGGCCATAAGTTGCGCCAGGGGAGGTTCAGACTGGATATTAGGAAGAATTTCTTTACCGAAAGGGTGGCCAGGCACTGGAACAGGCTGCCCAGGGAGGTGGTTGAGTCATCATCCCTAGAGGTGTTTAAAAACCGGGTAGATAAGTTTTTGAGGGACATGGTTTAGCAGAAGATGGGTACAGTTGACCTCAAAGTTCTTTTCCAACCGGAAAATTCTGTGATTCTATGTTATAGGGATAACAGACATAAATGTCTTCTCTACGGATCTGAGGGACAAAGAAATGTAGTAGTGAATATGCATGCTTAGAATATTTTTTTGTTGATGTAAATATACAATCTATTAGTGGTGAATAGTTAAGCAACATAATGAGAAAAAAAATGAAAACAGAAAACACCATAAATCTATTAACCCTGCTTTCTTTGATGTTCCTTCTAAGCTAGCACATAATTGTAACTTTCTGGTATAGAGTGATCAAATGGCTTGTTTACATTCCACCTAGGGGGTATGGTAACTACCAGTGTCATTTGTTTGCTGTATTAGGTTCTTGTGTAGTGTTAGTTTTTCCTAGGAGAGATGGTTCTTCTGTAACGATTACTACATATTCATTCCATAACACAAGGTTTTTGTGCTCCGTCCCACTAAATAGAAGACCAAAGACCATGAGCTAAGTCTTTCAGTTTCATATAAGTGAGCTTAAGAGCTCTAAGAACATGTATTTGTGTAATTACTGATATTTGTTAATAAAAACCTCTTGTTATGTTTTGGAACTTCTTTTGAATATAGTTTTTTCAAGATTGTTCTTTCATTATTGTAGTAAAAACAACAATTTAAACAAGATAAAAATAAACAAGTAACAATGATAAAGACTAAAGGGGAAAAGTAGTGTTTTTAAGAAACTTTGCTTTCAGTTTTCCTCAATAATCAGTGATTTTTTTAATGTCTCAAGTACAGCTATAAATTTAAGTTTATTTATTAATGCAATACAATTTTCAGATTTTTTTTAAATAATGGTCATTTACCTTATGAAGTAAAATAATCCCAAAGCATAAAGTACTGAAAGAATTTTGATAGCCTAAAAATCCCCTAAATCCCCTAAAAAGCATATAAAATTTTTTTAAAAGATGCAGTGAAAAATCAAACAGACTATTAACATGATGTAATTCATCATTGTTGCATCTAAGAAAACTATATTTGTTGAGTAAAGAAAGCATATACTACCTTCCTAAATTAACTGTCATCCAGCAATTTCCATAAAATCTAATAACTGTCAGCTAAGTTTGACAGTCTTACATGTTTCTTTTCTGTTACTATTACAAAAGAAAGAAAGAAAACAAAATAGTTTGCCCCCCCCCATGATTGTGGAAGGGCTTAATCATATAATTTAAAATAGTTGTTATTAGAAAAAGGAAGAAATATAATCATATTATTAATACGGATTAAAAATATTGTTTTGTTTCAACACACACAACATCTTAAGATTCTTTTGGAAATACCAGCTTAAAAAAGTATGAAAACAATTTCTGAAAGAGAATTAAAAACTACAAAGGACAGCCATAAAATAATAGGTTCATAGAAGGATAGAATCACAAACTTACTGGGGTTGGAAGAGACCTTTGAAGGTCATCTAGTCCAACCCCTTACCATGGTGGGCTGGGACACTTTTTACTATACCAGATTGCTCAAAGCCTCATCCAACCTAAAGGTGGACATTTCCAATCATCGGGCACCCACATCTTCTCTGGGTAACCTGTTCCAGTGGCTCACCACCCACGTTGTAAAAAATATTTTAATTGTATCCTCCATCAGCTTAAACCCATTACCCCTTGTGTTAATAAATGTTTGTCTCCATCTTTCTAAAAGCCCCATCTATATATTGCTTTTACAGTGTACATACAGGCTAAGAAAGTTAATCTAAAATTAAGAGGGCAATTTCCTCTTTTTTTTTGTTTTTAAAGAAAGATTAAAATTGCTTATTGCAAGAACAGTAAACATATGCACAAAGATAATGTATATTTTTCATTTCAAATGGATTATAAGGTCATTAAGTAATACTTTGAAGTGACATGTGCTTATGTGTTTTCTACTGGACTTTGAATGTAATCATATTCAATTTCCTTAATATCTTAATATTGTCTTCTAATACACTAGACCAAAACAGTTTGCCTTCTCAAACAGTGTCTGAAATCTGTCCTGCTTTTTCCTTATGATTTGTAAATTGGCAAATATTTTGAAAGATGGGCCCAAAATGAGTACAAATACCTAAGTAAAAATATAGAAGAATCCAGATTCTTGACTGTTTTATTGTGAATCTTACATGGTAGAATAGTTAAGAAAATAGGTATTTGGATGCTTTCATTGGGGTGTCACACCAGGTGAAACAGCACTGTAATATTCTCTATTTTCTATGCATTTTGTGCGTTGTAACACCAGATATTTGAAATCTTACCTTCCAAGTACAGTTAACATTTACTGTTAACATTTACTGCAGTTGACAAAGTAGTTTCACATGAAAAGAACGTTCTTGATTTGGAGAATACTGTGGAGATTTGCATTTCTCTGTAATCAAAATTAAATAAGGTTCATTTTCAAGCTACATGACCATTTTGTGCTGCAGAAAAGTTGTTTCATCTTACATTTAAGGAAGTAAATATTGTTTAGTTTTATAATCAGATGACACTCTTATAGCCTCGTGATGTTACTGAGTCCTAAGTCATCACAGCACTGTTTTCAAAGTAATGCTAGGCCATTGTCATAATCAAGTAATTTTAAAGGTATATTATTAGTTGTAGTAAGAACTGATATTTCTTTAATTTCATATCAGAAATTACCAATGAACTCTTATTTTTTAATACCTAAAGTTGGAACACTGCTCTCACAAATTAAGAAATACCTAATTTTCCCAGAGAAAAGGACAACATAAAGGAAAAATTATAAAAGAAATAAAGTATTTTTTCTTAAAACGAGTTAGATCCTGAAGATTTTTAGTATTTTTCCAAGAAAGGGAAGAGAGTTATTTTAATCTCTAAAATTGCAGTTTTACTTCTGCTTTTATATCAGTGTGATCAATGGTAGCAATTCAATTGTAAAACTTTATTAGAACTGTTTCTTTATGCCAATAGAAACCCAGTGCTGGGAAGGGAGAAGTACAGGAATAAAATGTAGAACCTAATTATTTGTGTTGTGATAAATTTCCTAAGCTTCTTCATTCTTAGCATGTTATAGTGACTTAGGTAAATATGCATCTTTAGAAGTATACTTTCCTGTATTTGGAGTCCTATCGGTTGGTCTGAAGCATTGACTTTTGCAATTAAATGAAGAAACATTTTTAATATTTAATTCACAATAAAGTATTTTTTCTTGTGGTTTTGTCATTTTCATGAGCTGTAATTAGTTTTGTCACCAACAAAATTTCAATCATGTTTCAAATAATAAAAAAAAGGTTGTCCCAATATTTTGTGGATGAGAATGGAAAGGCAATGTTCTCAAGTTGATCAGGTATCAACAAAAATGCAAACTAAGGTTCACACTGCTGTTACGCAGAATACTGAGTAAAGATACCAAACTTTCTCTTTCTTAAAGGACTACATTTTTTGATTGAATTTTATATATGCAAATATAAATTAATATATATATGTAGTCTCTCTCTCTTTATATATAATCTCTAAAGGACTACAGTCAGTTACTAAGGAGTTACAAAGGAGGCTTCATTATTCTTCCTTCATCCAGAATTGCTGAATTTTAAAAATCTTTCAGGTAGATGTTATAACAAGAAAAATGACATAAGTGAAACAGCTATAAGTGTAAAAAGTCCTAGTGTTCAAAAGAGCTAACTTAGCTCTAACTCTTCAATGACATTTTGCTACTGATAAGTGCCTATTCTGCGACATAGTGTTTGCAGATATATGGTAAAGGTCTAACAAAACTAAGCAGTCATTGTGTAATTAACACATGGGTCAATAAGAGAAGAAAGAATAGTTGAATGGAGTCTTCAAAAAAAAAGAAAATAATACCAAGCGTACCCACAACTGATGAAAGAAGAAGCCTCCCAACTCACTGATAATATACTCATCTAAGCAAAGAACTCTGAATGCTGATGTTTCATTGTGGCCTTTCTTCAGGAATGGATCATCAACTTGGGGCCCAGAGCACTGGAAAAGTGAGTATAATAAAAAGAGGTGGAAATAAGTAGGTTTATGTATAAAATTTAGCTACAGTATTAATGTTGGGTTTTTTTCTAAAATAATTACTTAATTCAGGCTTTGCAACCATCATTGTCAGTGGATAAATAATAACTGTTCTTTGCATTTTATTAACCCATGAAGAATTTATTTCATCAAATGCTAAACTCTTAACTCAATGTATAAGTTGTTTTCCATTTTTGGCCATGATGAAATTTTGAGTGTAACAAGGCAGTTTTTTTGTCCAGCTGTTAAAGTCATTTGATTCTGCTTAGATGTTGGTATTTCTTCTGAGTTTATCCATTTGAGATTACTTGGCATTTGATCAATTTTTTTATCCAGCAGATGGTGAGCCTTCACTTTCTGCCTTGCACTGGTTAGCAGGACAACTGCACAGGAGACAGGCCAGGAAATTCCTGAACGCTAATTGGGGTGAAAATATTAAGTAAGACTGAAAATTTTGTGGCCAGATATATAGGAATCATGTGTAGGTAGATTAGAATTTAAGTTGAAACCTTTGATAATTTTATCTTCTATTGTAAGGGATTCTTCCTAAGAGAGTTAACACCAAAGCTTTTAAAGTTCTTAAAGTCATTGTTTATTTGAAATATAATGAATATCCATAAAAATATCGAGAAGGACACACAAATAAATCAACACATATGCACTTTATATTCTTCCTAATATCAAAAAGTTGATATCAAAGCCACAACAAACATTGCTCATTAAAGAAGTAAGAATGCATTGCTAAAGAGATTAAGAAGCCTAATTGTGTCTGGTGGGAGAAGTTCATGCTGATCTGCCAGGTATATTTTCAAAGTGGAGGAAAACAAAAGTCTGGAATACTTACTATAATACCTTATTTCAGACAGAGGATTAAAAAGCAGTGGCAACTACTGATTTTGGAGGTTTTGGTTTGGTTGTTTTTTTGGTTTCTGTATGGATTTTAGTTGATTTTTTTTGAGAATAAAGTGTATTATCAAAAAGTGCGCAGATTTTAACTTCAGAGCAGTGGGTTTATGTACTACAACAGTCCTGAGTGGGGATTTTTACAGTTTTTATTAATAAAACCAGTTTTATAACATTTTGTGATAATACGTCATAATAATATTCTTAGAGTCAAAGCATCCTTAAAATTCTATGCTTTTATATTTAATTCATGTACCACTGAATTGTATAGTTCTCTGTAAAATTGCTATATAAAGGCATACAAGAAGGCTGGCTCTTGGGCCATGTGGAACAAAATTTTTACTAAAAGCAGTAACAGATGTCTTTCTAACTTGAAATTAATACATTTAGTGATTTCTTGTGTTGTCATTTGTTAAAGTCAGATTTAAAAAAAGAAGAAAAAGAAGAAAGAAGTACATGATGTAGTGTTCATAAATGTCTTATAGAGTTGTTTGGAGTAGAGGTGTTATATGGATGATGTATGCCTTTTATTTGCCTTGGTAAATAAGGGGTTTTATTTGTTTGAGATCAGTGAAAACTATTTTCATGTTTCTCTTGAGCTGAATGAAAACAAAAAATAATTTAAATTCAGGACAAAATGAATTACTGATAAGAAGTTTATTATTGTATTTACAATAATAGGTATTTTAGGAGTTGTAGGTAGTTTAAGAACTTGGAATTCTGCAATGCATTAAACCCACATTTTTTTTTCTGGAAAAAACATGCAGATGTTATCAGAGACTGAAAGTCCTAGGAAAGTATATGCTATTGCACAACTCTTGAAGGTCATTTCTTACACATAGAACTACTATAAGAAGACAGTCTACACATGGGCTAGATGTCTAAGCTTAGTACAGTCACTGGAAAGTTAGTTAATATAGAGCCTGGAGCTATTGTTGAATGATGGTGCAGCCAGTTATAGGAGATACCTTGGGTTATTTATGACATCTTCATAAGGCTGAATTAAGTGACACACATCTTAAGACGCTAGCACCACCAAGGAGAGAGAGACAGAGACAGGCAAGATAATCCAGCTAACTCAAATGGCACCAGATCCTACAAGAGGGCAGTTGAGATGAGCCCTATATCTCCATATAATGGAGACATTACGTGTTATAAACACCATATGCAAACATCTGAACATTGCTGATGGTAAAAACGTTATAGCTATGTTCTTCTGAAGGCACAGGTGAAATTAGGTAGAGAAAATAAATATATGTAAGTATATAAATAAAACTTTAGAAATTAGAGTAAAATACACAAGCTTTCAGGCAAAGAAATTCTTTACTCAGGTCAATTACTTGGTTTTCTGGACAGAAAGGTGTTATTTTGTGCATAATATACAGATGGTCAAAGCAAGTAGAGTAAATCAGAAATATTTGGAACGTGTGCACAGAACAGAAGAGGCCAGACACTTTTAAAGAATGCTGGATCTACCTTGTAGGCTCACAGTGCCTGTTGGTTTCCTGCACTAAATTAAGCTTTTGTTGGTTCTCTTTGATATGTGACTGGCACTTCGTGCTCTAGAGATTTACGGTTTTCATTTAACTGCGCTGTATGTAGTGGTTTACCAAAAGTGGCAGTAGCCAACATAGCCAACAATAGCTTCCAAAAGCAAAATTACCAATTATTTAGTAAGCAATATAAACTGCAATTTTTAGATAAGGATACTAGACACTTCTGAAATACTATGTTTTGCTGTTCTTCATAGATTTTCGTCTTTCTACAAAGTGTAATCGTGGATAAAACTCCTATAAATTTGGATCACATAGAGTTATCAGTTTCCCTTGCACTCAGTAGGTTTCAAAGCAATCCAAGTATGTACATGCATTTTAGAAACAAAGCAGTTTTTAAGAGGAAATATTTCACGGTGTCGCTACTCTCTACTGCTCTCAGATTACTATTAGCGATCAGAACCTTATGGATATTTACCCTGCTGAAAAGCTAGTTTAAAAGCATCTTGAGTACATCACAAAGCAGAAATACTTTGTAGTACAGAAAAACATTTAAATCTGAAAGTTTTATATTTTCAGAGTTTCATACTTCTATAGTTTTTATAAGCTTGTAGAAAGTTGTTGACAAATGTTGCAGAGCTTGACCATTTCCCACATATTTCCTATAGATTATGCATCCTTCAAGACAACAATCTAAAGAGATAAATTTCTTTTCAGAATAGATTGATCATGTTTTTCCTGTACAGTAGCATAGTAGCTGATTGGCACCTTGCCTCACTTCTCTCTTCTTTTGAAGGAACCTGCAGGCAAGAGAGATATGAGTGATGGAATAAGGCTGCCTAAGAGGAACTAAGTAGCTTCCAGGTATGGACAGCTTGAGGGAGAACAGAGCTGATTTTTCTTTTGAACACTAGAATTTGTTTTGCTTTAAAAAGAAAGATACAAATGGAAGCAAAACTTTCTACTGGTTACTGCCCTAGAGTCTTTCTAAATGCCTAGGGAGAGAGTGATGGAACAGAAAATGCAAAAGAGTAGCAGATGCGAACTTTTAACTGAAAGAAATACACTACATTGCAGGTAGCTGCTACTCATGATTGAGGGTGGGGTTTGTCTTGAAGTGCTACAGAGCAAGGCTTATTAAGGTATGCAATTAAGTTAAATTCTGTTACACATACAGAGATTAGTATCATCTCCTGAAGCTTTAGCATACACTGAAAAACCTGCTTTATTAAATTACCTCAATTTTTCAAGGTTCCAAATAAACATGATGGATATTAAATTCTATTGACTTTTCAGATCACTAACTTTACATACAGAGTGTTCCACAGGGATGGAGCTTCTACTCCTTACTTTGGTGTAGATGAGACATTCTTAAAAATACCCTTTCTGAATCTCAAAAATTGCAAAAACTTTTCTTGGCATACTGCTTGCCTTTTTAAAAGATGATCAATTCAATGATGCTGACAGTTCAATTACAAATGGTTGAGTACATTTGGCATTTAGCTGGCAAGGGAAAATGGGACTGGGTTTAGTGTTTTGGGAGACCTGTAATATATTAATCTTCTTTCAGAGAAGTTCATGTGGTGTTAGTTTTATCTCTACTTACTTCCATATAGTTCTCAGTACATTTTGCTAACACAGAACTGTGGTAAATTCATTATTGTGTATTTGAAGTGATGTCCCTTGGATTCATAGAAACCAAGGAGAAAACAGTGTTGCCATATGAAAATCTGAGAATGTTATTTATTACTTTGGCAGTTTTTCTCTCTTCCTCCTCTATCAAAAAAACCAAACAACTTTGCTTTTTTAAGAGGGTCAATTAATGAAAAAGAGTAGTGCAGACCAAAAATTAATCTTGAGAGAAGTAGTGACAGAAATGGTGGGTGAGCAGATCACAAGCTGTCCGTGTTTAGATTGTCCAGAGATTTTATTTAAATAAAAATAACCAAAGAAAGAAAATAAGTCTGTACAGCATTAAAACCAACTGGATCAATGATTAATGGAAATATATATATATTTTAAAATTTTGAGCATAAGGAAATGTAGTTAAGATTACTTTGTACTTCAGTTGGGGATATATGATGTTAAAAATAATCCTAGGATAGATTTTATTCTTAGAAATGTTACAGATTCTCAGGGATACAATATTAGGATATATGTCAACTTTGAATTTGCCCTTTTTGAACAATTATTATGCCCTGATACAACTGAGGTACTTACGATAGTCACCCTTGTTGCTCTCACTTTTATATCCTGTTTAGCCATATATGGCCCTATTTAGTCATATCTGACTCTTGGCTGCACCCTTTATTTGCACCTAGCATGCTTCTGTTTTCAACCAACCATCTCTTCTCATTCCATCTCCATCTTTGCCATCACCATCTGCCAGGTGACTTTGTTTTTTTCTGTTCTGCTCCACAGTTATTCCTTCTTCTCTTTATATTATTATATTATTCTTAGTATATTACCAGGTCAGAGCTGCCATGTATGTGAAACAGTAAAAGCAGAACCCTGTCATTTTGATTTGAAATCATTTTACACCTGCTGCACACTCAAGTAACACTTTGCCTGGAAAGGATGTCTCTCTGGCACCTTATTCCAGCCCACTAAATCTGAATTACTCTCTTTTCTTTTTAAGCGGTCAGACCGTGTCTCTGCTACTCCTGTAGGTAAGATACCATGATCTAATCTGACTTCAGCTAGACTCATGCATTGCAGCTCTTACTCCCTGACTGCCAACAAAAAACCAGATTTGACATGTACAGAGTTTTGCTTTTGGAACTTGTAGGCAGTAAAAATATGGAATGACAGAGGAATGATTTATGACTTATTTGTTTGAAGGCGAATAACTTTCAGTATGTTTATGACAAACTTTATTAACCATATTTGGCATTTCTGTAAAGCTTGTAGGTAAATACAATGTAGCCTTGCTAAATCTTATAATCCTGTCTCTTTGGAAATAAAGTGAATCCTAATTCAAATTGCCCTCAGTCTTTCAATATGTCATATTCTAGAGGCTTTGAGGCAAATCACTCAGCTGTTAAGTATTCATTCTCTTTTATAAATCTTCCTGTTCCTCAGCTATAGGACTGAAGCATAATATCTTCACAGCTTCAGAAGAGAAGGATATGTTGAACAGAGTTTTGTAAATGTCTGTATTGGTCTTCAAATACATAAAGATTTTCCACAAATAGGAAATACTCTGCATGATCTTGGTTACTACAATAGTATGTAATGGAGAAACATTATAGAGAATGGAGAAATTTTTCTGATTGTGAATGCTGTGAAGCAGTAGAATGAATAGAGTGAGAGGTAATGAAGCCTCCAGATGCAGTGTTCTTTGAAAACAGATTGACTAAACATCTTTCAGGTGTGGCAAAACTACAGTTGTGTTCCAAGAGAAGAACATAATTATTGTTTTTTTCCTCTTAGTCTTTCTTAAATTCTAATACTTCTGTGTTTCTCATGTGTGAGAAGCCCAAGTGTTTTGTAATTATTAAAAAAACTCCTTTGCAGACTTAAATCAAATCTAATCAATGTTATATCATAAGAAAGAAGAAGAAATTGTAAGTGTGAAAGAAAGTTTTCTGCCCACATATAAATAGCTTTGGACTGAAAAAAAAGGTGAGCAATTGAACCTAGATATAGAAGAGCTATCTGTAGGTATATTCCGTCTGTGGTTTTAACTGTAAGAAGGGCTATAGACTATCTGCTTTTATTACAGTAGAGAAATATCTCTTCTCCAAACAATGACAATTTTCCCATGAAAACTCTTTATTTCAGGCCAAAGGAATTTTTCCTAAAGATTTAGTTCATGTCAAATAAGGATAAAAGGTCTGCACTGAAGATTTTGGAAGACAGATGAATCCTTTAAAGGCTAGTAGCAGGCGACTGCTGGTTTGAAGGTAAGTATGATTGTGCTGTTTGCATCACCATTGTCAGCACTGAATCACTGTTCTCAGAAAGTGAGTGGTTTACCTTACACAGTCCATAGTTTAATAATGACTTGAGACTGAAACAGCACTGCAACCAACATTAAAACTGTGAGTTTTAACAATGTGTCAAATAGCTCTTGTCAAAGTGGTTATTTTGTCCAAACTTGAAATATCGTGTCTTTTTTTTGTTGAGTTAGAGGGCAGATTTCCTGTGCATTTTCTTGCAGAATTCTGACAATTGTTGTATTTACAGACACCGAGTATTTCAGTTCAGCATGTTTCCCTTTGTTTTGAGTTCCAAGTATAACACTGAGGTTAATACTACTTTAGTTTTTATTCATTTGTCTGTAGAAATATCTACAGTTTCAAATTATGACAAAATAAATTATTCAGTTTATTACTTATTACAGACTCCATTTTTCTGTAGAAAATAGTTTATCTTTGAAAAAGCTCTAGATCATAAAACCTAAATCTGTGTATAGACCTTCTGGTGTTCAGCTGTTACCTATGAGGCTGAAAACTTTCATTAGTATATCAGAGAGTTCTCCTAGGTTTTTTTAGTATATATAAAAGGTGACTACTTCCTGGCAATGGCAATGTTCATTTGTTTATCAATATGACTCACTTAAGCAAACATTTCCTTGCTACAGTTATAGTACTATTTTTTGTGCTGATTGCTTCAAACATTTTGTATTATTCCCCCATTATTATTTTTTAGTATTTGATTGGACATTTGAGAATAAATAGACTGTTTCCAATAATCCAGAAATCACTAAGTAATGAAATGGCTGATTTTGAAAACCTTTCAGGTTCCATGACTTGAAGATGCATTTTCCTTACTTCTTTTTCCAATCACGCACTTACATGTCAGATTGTAAAAATATATTGATGAAAGATCAATAGGCTATAGTAACTTAGGGTTTAGATTGCTACATTAATTTTCTGACTTACCGCAATTACTTTTCTAGTGTACCCAACATGACATGTGATTTCATTAAAACTCTTCTTAACATCACAACCATTTTGATTTGAAGAAAGAAAATTTGCAAACCTTATAAATGCTGCAGCAATTTATGAAGTCATAAAATGTTTTTGTCCCTTGCTATTACAAACAATGTCCAAAGGAAAGTGTGTTCTTTAGACTAGCAGAGAAGTACTGCTGCAGAGTATTTAAGTGGAAGTTCTTTAGAACTTGTGGTTTGTAATTTTGCCATTAAAATTAATTTCTCTTTATGTAAAGTAGTAGTCTAAAATGTTTTTCTTCATAGACAGTGAGAAAGTCATGTGTTATATTTAGCTAAAACCATGCAGTAGCCATTGGAGACTCCTGTTGTTTTCAATACTTCTTGGTTCCTGGCTAATACTTCTTAGATCATGCACCTAGTATTATTTTTTTCATTAGAACACCCAGATTTTTAGGTCTGTGAGAAAACAAGCAGAATAAACAAGGACTGGGAAAGATTAATTTAAGCCAAAGCAAAAATAATTCAGAAAATTGTATATTACCTAATGTTACATCCAAAAAAACCCCATAATTTTCTTGTTATAATCACTTGGGTCAATTGAGAGAGAATCTTTGGTTAGGAAGTAAGTTCAAAATGAATCTATAATACTGAACTAAGCATTATCATAGAATCATAGAATCATTTAGTCTATAAGAGACGTTTAAAATCATCAAGTTCTACTGCAAACTTAACACTGCCAAGTCCACAACTAAACCATGTCCCTAAGTGCCACATCTACACTTTAAGTATTTCCAGGGAGGGTGTCTTAATCACCTCCATGGGAAGCCTGTTCCAAAGCTTGACAACCTTTTCCAGAAAAAAAAATTCCTAATATTCAATCTAAACTTCCCCTGGCACAACTTGAGGCCATTTCCTCTTATCTTATCATTTGTTACTTGAGAGAAGACACCAACAACTGCCTCACTACAGCTTCCTTTGAGGTAGCTGTAGGGAGCAATGAGATCTTCTCTCAGCCTCCTTTTCTCCATGCCAAGCAAGCCCAGTTCCCTCAGCCGACTCTCATAAGGCTTCTGCTCTGGAATCTTCATCAGCTTCATTGCTCTTCTTTTGGCAAGCTCCAGCACCTCAATGTTTTTCATGTTTTGAGGGTCCCAAAACCGAACACAGTATCAGAGGTTCCTCATCAGCACCGAGAACAGGGGGGACAGTCCCTTCCCCTGCTCCTGCTGGCCACACTGTTTCTAATACAGTTTAGGATGTTGCTGGCCTTCTTGGCCACCTGGGCATACTGTTGGCTCATATTCATCTGGCTGTCAAACAACAAACCCATGTCTTTTTCCATCAGGCAACTTTCCAACTTGTCCAGATCGCTCTGTAGAGCCAGCCTTCCCTGAATCAAATCAACACTCATATCTTAGTGTTATCTGAAAGTATACCTGCATTCACATTTAGTAATAAAGAAAATAAAGATTGTTGTTTCTGTAGAATAACCTGTAACATTTTAAATCTCAGGATGAATAATAAGCAGAGATAATCAGTAACTTAGCAAAATCCACTGTGCAAGTAAATACATTGTTCTTCCTTTTTGCTTTTTATATTTGCTTTTTATATTTGCAGAAAGGCCTTAAAAAGTAAAAAGAAGCTTTGAGTCCATGAAACTTAGTTCCCAGTTGTCTGACTATAATGGGAGTATTATTCATTTTTGAAGATCCTATGGTTAAGCATATCAGGCATAAATGCCTCCTACTATGCCTGTGCTATTCAGGATTACTTCTAAAATTATTTACTGCTTGCTCAGCCTGCTCAAGTCAGTGTAGGCATTTCACTTTTAAAGAAAGACTTCTGCTCTTAGGGAAAATGGTATTAACTGCAAGACAGATGTGGGAGACGTCTGAAAGATAGTTTGAGGCTTGATTATTTCTCCAAGATCTGAATACAGTGGAATGTTTCTTGTTCTTCCCTTTTAGCTGTCCATTACTCAAGGGAGTTTCCCTGTTCTTCTTTTGAAGATCATTTGGCTTTGTCATGGCTTTAGGGAGAGCTGCAAATCACTGTATTATGTGAATTTTTCTTTCATGCAAAAGGTGAGTGTTTACAAGGATCGACACAATGAAATCAATGAAGAAATTCACTCTGAAAAACATATGCTTTTTTTTTGAAAGTCACACTACGTCTAGGCTTCCCTGATCCGTCCCTCGTTTTAGCCTATGTGTATTTTAATGACCTGGTACAGTAAAGTGTAACATGATAAAGACACATTCTGGACACTGAATTTTCCAAGTTTTTCAACATTTCAGAGGCACATGCCTGATAGCTTGGCATTAATAGCTTTTAATAGTACTTAATACTACTTGCTGAATTTTAATTCCAACGGTTATTTAGTAATTACCAGTGCTGCATAGAATAATATATACTCTAGCTCAAGATAATTTAAATAAGGCTCATTTATAGTTCAAGATATTAAGTGAAGAGGAATGGTTAAGTATATTAATACTTGTGTCAAAATTTATTTACAAAGACAGTAAACTTAGGTTTTGTGCATTATTAGATTTTGGGATCCACAACTAAATTTTTGAATAGTAATTACTATTAAGTAATCCCTTAATACATGATCACTTTGATATTTGAGTTAATTTAATGTCTTTGCTTTTAAAAATCTTCTTGTCCTGACCAGTTTCCAATTCATGTTTTTATCCTGTCTTTTCAACATTCTTTTTGTCTTTCACTTTTCTCACAGTTCCCTAGGAATTTATTATGTTAGAGAAATGAAACCACAGACACTCCCATTCCTACTATTCTTCAGTAGGATGTTGTCAGGGAATGTCTCAACAGTCTTAAGTGTTTTACAAAAAGCATAGACTGCTTGTCTCACTGAATTCAGTATTCCATTGTTCATTTTATCTTACTGTCATATAATACTTTTTATTAGTGTGTCTGTTTTTAGAAAAGCTCTTTGTGACTTACCCAGTCTTATTTATTTCCACTTAATGATAGTGTATAAAGAGCGTTATTTTCAAATACGACATATAAATGATATATACAGGATCACCTCTATCTTATGTCTTTTTTTTTTTTGTTCCTTCATACAGTAAAATTTTTATATCCTGCCTGGAATCTCTCAGCATCACTAATCTTGTCTAAATTTGTGATGGTTATACTGAAGCTGTATATTATTGGAATAGATATTAAGCCTATTTGTGGTCATTATTAACTTAATCTGCTCTACAGAACTAAAAGCATACACTCATAAATTTCAAAGACACATAAAATATTTAAGATCTTCATACTGCTTGTCTTTGTTGGAAAGATGTCAAAGCTTTTATTTTTTTTTCTAGAGGTTTTTATCATTTTATAATTATAATTGCTTTTAAAAAAGGTAAAATAAAATTGGTGAATCACTCATAAAAATGGAAAAGATGGCAGATTTTATAAATATCTTTTCATTTATGAAGAATAGATTTACTTTCATCTGAGGTTTTTCCTGCCTTTTTTCCTTTTTCTAGCACTCGTTTAGGTCACTATGGGTAGCACCCACAAAGAAAGCACTGTATGCATAATAAGTTTCCATCTTAACACTTTTCTTGGCAATTTTGTCTTGTAAATGATTAAGGGGAGGTGAAGTTCAAAATGTATGCCTTCTTTCTTTGATAGTAGGAATGTCTTTGTTATCAGTGTCGGCTCTACCAATGAACACCTTTTTGACCATGTAGTTATGACACTCAGTTTTCGTCTGTTAAAGACAGGTTTAAACTGATAGCACTAATCTCCAGAACTGGATGGAAACCTCTTCTGTTATTGCATGGAATTCTTCCATCTGCCAGGATTTTTTTTCTTTGTGATCTTTGCCATTTAATCGTACCAAAATAAATGAGTAATCAGGGAAAGCTCCTTTGAAGCAGGCAAATCTTTTTAGTTTAGTCTGGAGATTCAGACCTTATCTCCCATCGGGAATATCACTCTAGAGAGACAGGTCCAAATTTTCACCAAGGATGCCGTATATGTTTGTTAATTAAAATGTAATCAGAGTCAGTTTTTAATTTATAAAGCTCTGGACTCAACAAACTCAATATCTCTCCTTGGCCTTGTCATTTAATATTTCCTAATTCGTCTGCTGCATGAAAGACTTCATTACACCATAGAATCATAGAATCATAGAACGGTTTGTGTTGGAAAGGACCTTAAAGGTCATCCAGTTCCAACACCCTTGCCATAGGCAGGGACACCTCCCACTAGACCAGGCTGCTCAAGGCCCCATTCAACCTGACCTTGAACACTTCTAGGGAGAGGACATCCACAATTTCCCTGTGCAACCTGTGCCAGTGCCTCACCACCCTCAGTGTGAAGAATTTCTTCCTAATGTCTAATCTAAATCGTCCCCCTTCCAGTTTAAAGCCATTCCTCCTCATCCTGTCACTACTTGCCCTTGTAAAAAGTCCCTCCCCAGCTTTCCTCTAGCCCCTTCAGTTACTGGACTGCAGATATGAGGTCTCCCCAGAACCTTCTCTTCTCCAGGCTGAACAAGGCCGACTCTCTCAGCCTGTCCTCATAGCAGAGGTGCTCTAACCCTCTGGTCATCTTCATAGCCCTCCTCTGGACGCATTCCAACAGTTCCATATCTTTCTTATGTTTGGGATTCCAGAAGTGGACAAAATACTCCAGGTGGGGTCTCACAAGAGTTGAGAAGAGGGGGAGAATCACCTCCCTCGACCTGCTGACAATGCTTCTTTTGATTCAGCTCGGGACACAGTTGGCTTTCTAGGCTGTGAGAGCATGTTGCCAGCTCATGTTGAGCTTCTCATCAATCAGCAACCCCAAGTCCTTTTCCACAGGGCTGCTCTAAATCACATTGTGTCCCATCCTGTATTGATACCGGGGATTACCCCGACTCAGGTGTAGGACCTTGCACTTCTGCTTGTTGAACCTCATGAGGTTCACACAGGTCCACTTCTCCATCTTGTCCAGGTCCCTCTGGATGACATATCATCCTTCTGGTATGATGACTGCACCACTCAGCTTGGTGTCATCTGCAAACTTGCTGAGGGTGCACTCGATCTTGCTATCTATATCATTAATGAAAATATAAAAGAGCACAGGTATCCATCTGGACATCCATGGTCTTCAGCTCAGAGCTCTCACTAATTGTGAGCTGAGAACACCGGTAATCAAAAAAGAATAAGAAATTAGGAAGGGTCATGAATTGTGTTGTAATACAGTACATAGTAACAAAAGATAAAAGCTGTCCAGAAATAAATGCAAGGAGAAAATCACTTGTATAAAAATGTATTTGCACTGATTTTTTGTCTTGCAGTCTGGAACACACTCAGAAACTATTACAGTCCTGCCCATGCATTTTAGACAAGTATACCTTTATTTTTGAATTCACTTCTTCAAGAGGTAGTCTGACTCATTAAGTTATGCCTTTTACCTAAAACGCTGTATTTTAAATTGTTGTTATAGAAGCTCCATTTGGAAAGGTTAAAACTAAAAATAATTATGATGGATTAAGCTATTGATTTTTTTTCGATTTTAGAATAGTTTTTTCATCAAGCCAGGTTTGCCTAGGAGACATTGCATCAAAAGATAGTTTGTAATTATTGCCTTACATGCTAGAAAGGCATGCTATCAACTGAATTCTTGCTTCAGAAGAAATTCATATCACGAATGGGTCTAATTTTAAATGGATAGTCTGGTGATTACTGAATTGGATTACTTTTCAGGTATAAAGGCTTAAACTTTCTTTAAGTCTTCTAGAAACTTGGATAGGTACTAGGTGCACCTCATTCAGGGTGGTATTTAAGCACATGTCTAAAGACAGTCAGGAGATATTTTGATCTGTCTTTAAGTTGTCTAAATAAAGGCCCTGGTTTCTCTGTAAACTGCCTTTCATCTGTTAGGCTCTCTATGTATGTGTTAGTCTTGATGTCTGTATAGATGGATATTTCATCCAAACTCATAAAGTTTGGAACTGACCTACAGATATAAATTGTTTCTCTGACAATACTTCATGATTTTTTTAAAACATTACTAGCAGCTGTCCTAAGAACAGCTACTTTAAAAGCGTGACTATACTATCACAACAGAACATTTGTTTCCTTGTATTTTGATTTCTTTGTTATTCTATGGAGAATTGTACTCAGCACAATTTCAAATTCAGTTTATTAACTCAGACCTTCTTTAACTGAAATTTGGAAAGCTCCACACAAGAGAACCCATGCTTCCTAAGGGTTGTGGGAAGGTATTGTTAGTTTAGGAATGCTGCTGGTTCTAAGCTGGTCCTGAATATTTTCATTACAATATTTTAGAGTGAATAATGCCTACTAGAACATGGAACTCTGGGAACAGAGTGTAAAAAGCCAAGTTACTCTACAAGATGCAGCCTTGCCACACAAAACCCAGTTTAAGCTAGAGATGAGAAACAGTACTGAATCTGTATGGAATAAATCAAAGATTTATATTCCAGACTGTGTGAAAAGAGTCTGTCTTGTTTCCAGATTGAATTGAGCCTTGTATACTAGTTATCTCTACTTCTTAATTAAAAATTTATGCTGGATCGAAATTGCCTCTGCATGGAGCCAGTTTCAATGCATCATTATTTCTGGCATAGTTAGACCACAGACCAGGAAAAGCTACTTGGAGATAGTTGAGTGCAGTAATTGAGAGCTGAGTTACAAATACCTAAGAATTTAGTTCCCAACATGGAATAACCATAACAGGGAAATGGTGTGTAATAGTGTTTTCCATAGTAACACAATCATAGATTAAGACATATCTCCCTGAATAATTTTGAACAATGTTCCTGTCTTCAAAAATATTAAGGGTTATGAAACCAAAGTATCTGTGACGGAACTGATACTCTCAAGTATAACTATGTAGGAAAAATTGTGGGAAGAGTTTGGAGAGGAGGAGAAAGGGAAAATAATAAAATGGCAATAAAGTACATGATTTATGTCATTACATTGGATGCCTCTTGGATAATAATGGAACAATTTTTTCTATGTACTTCACCAATATGTGTTGAGGCTATTCAAGAATAATTTGGACAAAAAGCAAAAAATATACTAGGCTAACATGGGATATAATTTAATGTTGGCCAAATAGAACTAGATCTGTAAAAAATATAAATCTGCAATATAATTCAAGAAACTTTCTCATGCACAGTGATTTTACAGCTGAAGAAATGATCTCCTTATCTTCATTTCTAAATAGCTTCTGTAAAATTTTGCCCATTTGTACCAGGAAAATACATTAAGATAAACTCTGCAGGGAGAATTCCAGCTCTTTCGAGTTGTGTAAAAGCTTGTATTTATTCTTGAATTGACTTTTTTGTTTGTGTGTAAAATTTATTGTATTTCTATCTGTCATCATATGCTTACTGCCCTGCGAAGAATCAATGTGTGCCTCCTGGCGCAGGACTCTTTGGATGTACACTGTGTATTCTGCAAACACATCTCTAAAACAAGAAAAAGTCACATCTTGAAAAGTGTACAACAGTTTACCTCAGGCTAATGCTGAATAATACAATGCAAAGACTAAAAAAGAGAGTGCCGGCGCTGAAGAAAAATAAGATTGGAGCTAATGAAAAATAGTATTGCAGCTAAAGATTTTATAAACTCTTTGGAAGATAAGATACAGTTCATCTCCAAAAGCAGAATAGACATCAATGACATTGCATGAATTTATTGATTGCATATTACTGACACGGTGCAATAAATAAAAATTAGGTGTTCATAGTCATTCACAAAAACCTTTTTTTTTCCCGAAACAAACATGTTTATTTTGAGGATATTCAGTGTGTAAATGTAAGTAATATTAGCACATAAGCAAAAATATGACAGCAAAATCCATTTGCATGTTTTTGCAAGTCTGAACACTAGTTACAACTGCCTGTATAGGACAGAACTTAGATCTTGAAGTTAGTTTTTACAGGAGTAAGAATATCACAAGGGTCTAATCTTCCCAAAATGTATTGTTTTGTTTGGCATCCATCCCACATAACCCCAGTGCATGCCAATCATATATAGATAATTTATTTTACAAAATGGGCACAGCATTCTTTTCTTTTTGTTGTGTCTGTTTTTCTGTGATAAACCAATTTTTGTTTATTTATGCTTGAATAAGGAGTTACAGTCCCAGGGTTAATGTAAATCAACATGGGATTTTAGCTTAGGGAGTTCTCTTGTCTTCAGCACTTCACAAAATTAGTCTACATAAATTAAATTGTCCAATGGTGAAGTAAAGGTAGTTTACATGCATAACTATACACTATATTAATAAAATATGAATTTGACATTTACTGAAAGGAGCTAACTATTTGGTAAAATTTTATTCACTATGAATACTTTTTCTCCACCTAGAAGATAATTATTAGTTGTTAATGAATATGTTTTAAGAAATGTATCAACATTTCTTAATGTAATAAGGAACTAGTAGTTGCAAGGAACTTTTTGTAACTCAAGAATCCTACATAAAGTTAATGCAAGAGTTTTTTTAAAGACCTTATTTCTCCACATACAATTATTTTTATTTTTTTTAAATAATTGGATCTTGTTATTCAACTGTTAGGTCTGTCTTTGTTAAGTATTGCTGTATTGACAATATTAGTGTATGCACTAATTAATAGGAGTAATTGTTACAGAGAAATTTCGAGGCATCAGGTGCTTCTAGAATATAGAATAATATCTAGACGTGAAGACCAGAAAACAGTATGATTTGAGATATTCCTGTTCTTAATCCTTATTTATCCCTAGAAACCTCTTCTCAGATACTGCAGGAGTTTGATTTTGGGTTCTGGTGCCTCCTGTGGGAAACAGAAGTTCAGGGTTTCCGACACCAAGCCATAAGACACTGGTGGGTTTGCTTCTCTATATTACAAGACCATTGTGTGCTCATTCAGCCCACACTGCAATCCAACCAGAATTGAATATGTCTCCAGCTCAAAAGCACAAAGAGAGAGCTTGCTTTGGCAAATACACTCTGCCTATCAGGAAGACTGAACAGCCCAAGCCCAACGCTGTGCTAACTACATCTGCAGAACTTCTTTATCAGAGACAGCATCTGGTTAGCTGTGCGCATAGCGTCAATATATTTCTGTCTGTAAAAGATGCTGTAGACATACCCTTTCTTCCCATTTAGATGTAGTACTAGATCTCCCTGTGTTCTGACCAAAATTTCTGTCAAACAAGGGAGACACTACCTTGAATATGTCTGCTTTTTTTTTTTTTTGCATGCATTGTTCTACGTTCTTTTCTTATGAGAATTTCAATTCTATGGGCTATCATGGCAGTTTTCCAAAATTATTTTTGCTCTGTGTGTGTGAAAGAGAAAATTCTATTAATGAACAGTTTTGGTCCTTTGCTTAGATGGGGTTGTACTTTGTACAGATTTTTTATTCTTAGAAATTAAGTTTTATAAGTCACATTTTTAGAGATGTTCTCTGTTTCCTGATGCCTTTAGAACCTGAAATAATTAACTTAAATGCAACACCATTCTGGCATAAATCTGCCTTACATAAGATAGCTCAGTTGGTTGAACCATATAAAGGGAAGGGTGTGTAATTAGCACATTATGTGGGAAGAACTTCATTAGTCAGGTAATTTATAGGAGGAAAAAAAAAAGATTTTGACAACTTTTGCAAGCTCAAGGTGGTATTTTAGTTCAGTTCTTGGTAATTATTTTTTCCTTAAACATAGATCTTCGTGAACAGTCAGAAGTCAATACAAAGTATTACATGTTGGTAATAGTCATGCTAGTTGATACATATATGTTTAATTCTACATTTCCATCAGGTTCCACAATCACATTAATAACAAAATGCAGTTTTGTTAGTATGTATACACACTGTTTCCTTTGCTTCCTTTCTGTGTTTAAAGCTAACTTGTGCCTTTTGCCTCATTCTCACCACAGTGTGTAAATACTTCTCACATGCACACCTGTTCAGCCTGCCTTGCAGCAAACAATACTTTCTGTTCTAGCATGTGGCAAAGCAACTCAATATAAGGTTAATAAGTAGTAAAAGGAATAAGAAACCTTTAAGTTCTCCAGATGACTTGACAGCTCCAGGTCTGAGAGCAAGAGAGCCCTGTCATATTTTTTTACACTTGGTCTTTGACGAATTAAAAAAGATACTTCATTGGACAAGGTGTAATAATGCTTTCACCTCAGTTGTTGAGTACATGGTTGAAATATTACCTTTAGCTTTTATTTTTTTGCTTTTCTAAAAATTTCCTCCTGAGTGGTGGGAAAATGTCAAACTTTGAAAAGGAAGAACATAATATGAACCACAAAGGTAAGCTGTGTTTCTCTACAGGTTTGCTCATTAGATGTTAGAGGAAGGAGGGAATGATATGCTAGTCTAGAAAATCAAGCTGAAAAATGTTGAAGAAAAGGAAATTTAAGAAAATTTCCTGGAAGACCAAGATGAAGAAGCCTAAAGAAATCCTGTGAATGTCTAAATGTGAAACCTTTCCAAATCACAGTTTCAAATGATTAAATGTATGAAAGAATCTGTGAATTAAAAAAATATTAATCTGCTTACCTTGCTTTTTTATGTAGCTTTCGATGAAATAGAACAGAAAGACAGTACTGAATAAACATTAAAACATACTTCCTGCCACTTTTTCAAAGTTAAGGACTTGAATTGAAACATTATCTGCAAATGCTCTTAATTAAATTACTCAAACACACTACTTTTAACTGTTAAGATTAGATTATAAAAAGTCAGCTTTGAGAAATCTTAAATATTACTGTATCAAGACTTTCTGAATGTAATGTGTTTAGTCGAGTTTATATTTTGTCTTTTAAAATAAAATAATTCCAAATTAAATATTCATTTGCTTCCTTCATACTGATACCTTTATATACTGTTAAGTAATACATAGCATAATCCTCATGCTACAGGCTTTACTCAGGAATGTTTTATTCACTCAAAAATTGTTTCCTATTACAGCAAATGTTTGTAGACTTTTGAGATCATGACAATATTTTATCCCTGTGTTTCCTGAGGAAATTTCAAAATTATGTAAAACTGTTATAAAATTGTTTAATAATGCTTACTATTTCAGTCAAAGAAGAATCTGCATTTAGCATTCATGGTGTCTGTAACTATCTGGATATTCCTGCTCATGACTCTTGGAAATCTAGTTATAAAAGTACTCTTACAAGTACCCTGAGACTCCACACCTACCAACATCCATTATACCTCATAACAAATTCCCCCAAAGATATCCTGGTTTACAGATATTAGATATTGGATTATCTCTGCAGGATCTGGCTCTAAATCCAGCAGGACGAGATCTAACACACACTGTGTTGTTAGAGCAGTGAGACTGATCTCACTCCTAGACAAACTAACAAGCTAATTTTAAATGCCATTTTTCCAGTTACAAGTTAAATAAAATTATTGGTTTGCACAACTATGCTGATATTCATTGAATACAGGAGTTGAAACTTTGGTTTTGGCACTGCTTTTGATTGCTGTGCTGTAAATGTACAATCAATGTAATATACACTTTGTACTAAGGATAAGAAAATTGTTGTATGAGTCTGAGGATTAGACATGCTAGTGTAGTTCTCTGGCTTAAGCTCCATCAAACAAGCTCATTTGCGTCATTGCACCAGAGATCACAGGTGAGATAAATCTAGATATTAGACTGAAAGGGCTGAGGAATGTGGACATAAGCAGTGATAACTGAGACAGGAGATCAACTTTATTCCTGGGATCAAGGTAGTTACCAGCAGCTACAGATTTAAATCTGTGGCACTAGAATATGTGACATGGAAACAAGCAGACTTGCAACATGTTCCTCCCAAACCAGAGAAAGAATATATATTCATACCTTGGAAAATACATGTCTCATCATCGTTGTTGATTATGAACATTGAAGTATCCAATTACAGCTCCAGTTTATTCATGATGAAAAAAAAATTTTAACATTTTTTTCCTAAAGCATTTACTCTGCATATAAATAAGTAAAATAACTCTTGCTAATTTTATTATGCCTCATTGATAGGTTGCCTTATTCTAATGTATCAAGGCAACAGTTTATATGTATTTCGATATAGATTTATTAGTGTACAATACATTCTAAATATAGAGTAGTTATTCCTGCATTTAATAATAGATATATTTTAAGTGAAATATACAGATGAAGCTAGCTAAGCCTGTTCTCTTTACAGGAAATGAAGACATATAGCAATGTTCAGCCAACAATACATCCCCACTTAATTTAAATATTTAACTAGAAAGGGGATGGATTATACCCCATGAAGATTTCATGAATCATTAAAGCATTTAGCTTGGAAGCAACTTAAGGAGGTCACTTTCCCAGCCTCTTACTGAAAGTAAGTACAGCATGAAATTCAAACCAGGATGCACAAGGCTTTAGCCAGTTGGATTTCTAGCCTGGAGTGCTACAGCTTCTTGGCTCCTCGTATTCCTCTCCACTTGCAGGAGCTATATGCTCCCCTGAAGCCATCACTTCCCTAGAATGAACGAGCACAGCTCCCTCAGCCTCTCTGCACTGAGCAAGTTCTCCAACACTGCCCATTCTGGCAGCTCCTCACTGAGCTTACTCCCATTTATTCATAGGTTTCTTGCACTGGGAACCCAAGCCCAGATGACATGTTCCAGATGAGGTCTAGCCAGGGTCGAGTCAAAAGGGACTTGTAACTTCCTTTGATTTTCTGGCAGTGCTCCTCACTGATACATCTAGGATGCTGTTAGCCTTTACCTTTGAGTGGACCCACTACTAACTTATGGTTCACTTACTGTCTTCCAAGGCCATCTTTTCAGCAGAGTTGCTACCCAGTCAGTGAGTGCTCAGCTTCTATTTTCATTTCTTCAGGACTACATGTACGTACCCATTGAACTTCCTACCTGATCCTCCAGCTTGTCGGGTCCTTCTGGTATTATTCTCTCATGTTTGGTGTAACCTTCAGATTAGCTGAAATTGCCTTGTATCTTTTCTTCCAGATCACTCTTGAGAAATATTAAACAGAAGTAACAGAATAGACCCCTGGAGAAACCCCTTGTAGCTGATTTCCAGGCATAGGCCAAAACAAGAACTACTACCTACAGCCTGATCATCCAGACAGATTTTTACTCTCCTGGTAGTTCAGTTACCAAGATGTCTCAGCTTGGATAGAAGAATATTGTGGGAGGCAGTGTCAAATGCCTAGCTAAAGTCAACATAAAGAATTGCAACTGCTCTCTGTTCATTCATGGATTAAGTCATTTTATCATAGCTTTGTGATCTTACTCTTAATAGTTCTCAGTCTTGATAAATCCATGTTGGCTAATCCACTTAACAAACTGCTCCTTCATGTGACTAGAATGGCCTGGACTGGAATTTTCTAGGGACTGAAGTTTGGCTGACCACTCTCTATACCTTTACTCATCCTTCTTGATCCTTTCTGAAGACAGGAATAAGATTTTCTTTCTTCTGTTACTGGGGTCCTCTCCTGAATTCCACAGCCTCTTATGCAGTTACACAGTGGCATCAGAAGCTTCCTTTTGCACTTTAGTATCCTTCCTATCTGGTCCTAAGGGCTTATATTTGTTGATAACACCACTCTTACCTAAAAAAAGTCTACTTGAATTTATGTTCAAATAAACATTTATGAAGAAATACAGCACTCAAGTATAATTTCAGTTCAAAGTATTGTATCTTGGTTTGTTATGGAATTCCACTGGGGCTCTCAGAGCTCTAAGTAGACATAATCATACCTGATAAGGGTAGAATTTTCACCTTATTTCTGAGTTTCTTGAATTTAACCAGCCTCCAAATACCATTTGTATCTTTCAATAAAACATTTTTCATATGTGTGGATGTACACCTGGCACCAGTTATCTTATCTTTAAAATAAATCAATCATCTAGCTAAATCCACACTGCATCATCATTGTATTTTAATATCCCCAAATGAAATGAAATAAAAGTTATGTGAAGTTTAAAGGGAATCTATAGATTATTGTTGTTCTATATTCATAAATAATGAGGGCAGCAGGGAAAAGTGAAAACATTTCCATCTTTAACTGAACATTTTATGGTCTATCCTAAAGAGAAAAAAGGCCCATTTTTTCTTTTTTACCAGGTGAGGAGACAAATGTTCTATTACAATCTTTCCACAATAAGTTATTAGATGCTGGATCTTTTTTTTCTTTAATACAACTTTGTTAATTAATACAATAAAGCTTTCATAAATATAATCAGAATTTGAATTTTTGCCTTTGGACCAGCACTGTGTTTGCTAATGCCAGCTCAATTGCAACAATGCCTGTGAGCTAGGGAAGTGAGTCAGATATTCATCCTCTGAATGAAGTCACTGTTCATATTCAGCATGTCTAAATCTACACCTGCATTATATTTAAATCAGACCAAAAGGATAGTTTATTTTCTGAATATCAACAATCAGTTACATTAAACCTTTTTTCCTGAACCTCTCTGTTGTCTCTAATTTTTAATCTACACAGGTACCAGGGAGACAAATTAACACATGCCAAATAAAAAAATGCATAAAAAGAATGGTTATTGGTCCTTATTCTCTTTTATCCTTAATTTTGTATAAACACTGGTAGTCTCAGAAAGAAATGCACAGCCAAGATACAAGGAGAGAGGGGTCTTCACAGTATTACAAAATTGGGGATTTTTGTCACTGACAGTCCATAATTACTGGTTTATCATTCTGCATCCCATAGTCCTGAGGAGCTAGTGATTACATTGGGGGGATCTGTGAATAGTAACTAAGACAACCATATCTGTTGTGTTTCCTGCAACTCGTCTGGAGGCTGTCCATCCCTGAGCTGAGTCTCTCTGGACCAGAAACAAGGAGCTTTTGGGAAGCTTTCAGCACTCATTTGCCATCTGCCTGTTATTGGCCCAGCTAAGACTATTGTACAGAAAGGCTGCTTCCAGTACCCAGACTAGTGATTTCAACTAGTTGAACTTTCTCTGTATTGTCTTGCAGTCAAATCTATCCTGTAGATTTTACAAGTGCAAATTCATTTTAGTTTTCCTGATGGAAAAAAGACATTCAACATGATTCCTTTTTTTTAATACTTGATTTTATCTTAAGAAGCTTTTCGACAAAAATTGTTCTAGGCTGTATTTTTTCCAGGTATAGATGAAAATTTCCACAAGATACTTTTGAAATCTTAAATGTGAATTTCTTAAGTATATTAACATTCTTAGTTGCTGAAATCATTAATATTGTATCAAGGTTTTTATATAAACATATCTAGTTTGCCTCATCTTGTAAGGTATTTGTGCCCTGTGTGACACCCTGTGCCATGTACCATGCAGCCCATATACAATATATATTGAACAGCAGGTACATTCAGCACAATAAAGTTAATGTTTGCCTTTTGCCAAGGAAAAATATGCCAGGAGACAGTGACATTAGGATGGATATATTAAATAATTGAAGTTGAGTGGAAGAGAATAACCGGTTCAGAGCAGTTGTAATTGCTTTATTTAAGAAACGATGGATAACTCACTATCATTACTGTTGTCAAGTGAAGTCTGCGTGATTTGTCAACAACTGGCAGCTGAAAGTCTTCACCATCCAAGAGATCAGGCATATCACTGCGCTTGTGTCAGAGTAGGGCATGTAGCTCTCTAAACAAGCATTCAGGCATTCAGTCAGTTAGGTGACTGGTTTTCTTTATCTTGGCTAAGTAAAGTAGATGAACTCAAGGTGGAACCCTTAATTAACAATGGAGATGGCACAAGCTTTGTCAGTTACAATACAGCTAAGCTGTGCTAGAATGGCTTTGAAAGCTTCACGAGCTCTGGTTTGAGGTAAAAAAGTATTAATTTTCTAACTTTTTAGTTAAGTCTTGTCTAAGTAACTTCATTTCTAAAAAGATACCTACATGTTTTTCAGACAATGTCTTGTCTCCAGAAGTGATAACGCTTAAATTTTAAGATCATCACCAAGTAATGAGGCATTGGTGTGCCAAAAGACCATTGCTTCCTTCTACCCCTATGGAGAAGAAGGTCACCCTCCAGCTTGCAGAATACTTTAAGTGAAGGGGGCAAAAAGGGTCACAACTGCAGGGATAATAAAATAAAATGTTCCATAATAATGTGATTCTTATATTGGCCAATAAAAGTAGGAAAATAAGATTAAAGGAATCTCATAAAATAGCAATTCATAAATGCATATTAGTAAAGAGTCAACACTTAGTCCTACGTTTGCTTCCTCAGACTGTCTTCAAAGTCAGAGCATGCCCTAACTGAATGTCTTCAAAGCATATCAAGGATATCAGCGAACTCCCAAGTCACTTGCTGCTTCATATCTCTCATAATAATAAGTCAAATACTGTGAATAGCCAGTTTTGTACTTTTATTTCTAGCTAAAGCTAATTTGGTTAGAGCTGATAAAAATATGTTATTACTACAACATTGTGCAAGATGAGCTATTAATGGATAGACCAAGGTGACACAATGCACAATCATGCTATTGTGTACATTTTCGTACTGAAAGAATGTTCTTGGCATTAGAAAAGTCATAAACTGGTAAACTTGAAAATATTTGAAGCATTTGGCACAGGAAAGAATTTCTTACTCATTAATTTAAAGGATAAAATGTCATTAATCAAGAAAGAACTAACCTATTGACACTGTTCCTTTGGGCTAAACCAGTTTTGGTTTTCACAGAAAGAATAAAAAATGTAAATAGAGAAAATGATTTTCTGGATAGTTGTTGACTCTAAAGAATGATCTATTTATTGCCCTGATGAAGGATTAGCAAAAGGTGTCTTTTTTTACTGCGCTGACTTGTATCAGCTCTGTTAACATGAAAAGGGTATTGCTGGAAATATTCTACACAACAAAGTCTTAGTGATTCAATATATTGAATAGCCCTACAAGGCGACCGCTAGCAGTATTGATGGGGGAAAACTGACAACATGTATATTCTGTCCCAAGTAGCTGACACTTAGATTACTTGTCAAAAACAGTAAAAAATAATGTCCATGAAAAAAATAGTTCACAGTCTATTCTTACATATCATTAAATTAATAATTCCCATTAAGGATTTTGCTGATGCATTATAGAGGTCCTATTATAATGACACTTTGTACGTGATTCATATATCATATATATTCTTGTAATATGTCAAAAAGATATCGGATTAGAAGTGATAGCATTATATTAAAAATTTTGAGGAAAATATTCAGATCCATTGTATAAAATAACTACGAGTTTTAGACTGGTGATAATAGTCTGTAATAATAGTCTGTAATAATTACTGATTTAATTCATTGTTTATTTATAGAGCATTCTGGAATATTAAGTGCTTAAATACGAACAAGAAATCAAATTTCTGCAAAAGTAAAAACAAAAATAAAAAAAATCAAAACCAATATAGCATCACATCTTTATGCTGCAATAGTGATGACATCACATTGCATTATTTCAAGGATCTCCAAAGTCAAAATGACAAACAAGCTACATGCCTACTGCTGTGGAAAGTTAAATGCTTATAACATCAATCTAACAACGCTGTCACACCAGTTTCACTAATTATCTTAAGTCGAGCCACAATGACGTAGAATAGCTGAGAATTTATCCCTGGGTGTTGCTACAAGAATGACAAAGTATATGTGACCTGTAGTTTTACAACCGTGTTGTTCCTTTTGGTAGGTTGGAAAGGATTAAGCAGTAATATAGTAAATTGTTTCTCACTGCAAGTAACCACAGTACAGACATCAGTACAAATATCCTGTGCAATGGAGTAAGTTCAAATGTACTGCTTCAAGCAGCTTGTTGTCTCTAGTTTTATTATTATTGTTCCTAAGTCAGATTATTATACTCCAGAATCTGTGCAGTTTCTGTTTTATCTTTTCCTTAGTTTGATTGGAAGGTATTACCTGCCAAATGAAAGGTCACTTAAAACAGGTCAGAGTAGTAGAGTAACGATCCTACACTGTACCAAACAACCTCACTGGTAGGGTTGTGCATTATTGCATAAATAATTATGTTATTGTGATGCTGGCCACAGAGTGAACCCTCATTATTACCAACATCAATTCAAATGAGAAAAATAAGGCAAAGCAGTATAAAAAAAATATAGAAGATAAACAGTGTAAAATACTCTGTAGACTTGCTTTTGCTTTTGTCTCTATTGAAACTGCAGCAAAATTGAAATACAGATGATATTCGGACCTCACAAGTAGCAAAGTTTCTCATATATGGTTTATTTATTGTCTGTAGCTTGGTTTAAAACATAGTGTACACTGTCAAAGACCTATAATGTTTCTAATGTGCTTTGAATCAAACTTTTATCCAAAAGAAAAATATGTTTTTCTCAAATATGTTTGTGTAAAGATGTAACATTTAATGGTAGGATTGCTTAAGTTAAATTTCTACTACCCCTTACTAAAGAACATTGCTTTGACTTCCTAGTACTCATGAGCAAAGGAAAGATATCATATTAAAGAACATCTGAAAGTATGTTCCGTTTCCATTGTTTTGAGCCTGTTCCCATCTCTGAAGTATCAAAAAATTAAATCGGATGAGGTAATTCCTCAACATCAGGCTTTTAACAGAAACACCACCAGATGACAGAGGAATTCCATAAATTCTATGCAAGGATGACACAGTCCATACAATTAACGTATCTAGATGTACCTCTTGGTTTCTTTATTTTTTAATTATACTTCAGGTTTTATGTTCTAAAACTGAAAGCACACAGGAAGTCTGGTGGTTGTTTTTGCTTGTATAACCACCAGCTTATTTGCTTTCTTGCACAATGCTATTTACAGTATTTGGAACAAGCACTACTTCATAGAAAACTGAGAATAGGTAAATAATAGTCTATAAAAGAATATCCAGATTGGTAGTAATATCCAGATGCATATCCTCATTGAGTGATTAATATTTTTCTCCCTACCTCAGCTGCTGCCCACCTGTCCTATATCACTCCTTTGCATTTTCAAAGTTTAATTTGCTTTGTGTGTCTCTGTGCAAGATACCTTTAGAATGATTCAAATGAGGGGAAACATTATTATATCCAGAGGTACATCTACAACAAATCATACATTTTCTTTAAATGTTTATCAAAAATGATTTTTCTCTCGCTAAGTATCCTTACATTTAAATACAGTACAACATCATTTTTCAGTTGTTGACATTCAAAGAATTAATTAGAACATTACATACTTAGAAAATATACAATTCTCCTTCTCTCTTCATGATACACTTTATTAAAATTCTCAGCACTACATAACTGAAAAAAACACCATGAAAAATATGACATTTCCAAGAATCAAACTGACCTTACCTTCCTACTCTCCTCTAAAAACTGTACTCATTATTACATGTTATCTATATTACTCAGTAGCAATTATGATGAATTATGATTCCCAATACCAATTATATTTCAATGTTGTACGTATATTTTATATAAAAAATTAATTTTAACGCCCCAAATTCTTAAAGAAACTTTCCTTGAATTATGTTTATAGCAATGCTATGTTGTGAATTTTAAGGAAAGATCTAACTAATCTTGATTAAATGATAAGAAAAATCATGGTCCTTTGTATAATACGAGTGTTAACATAAATTTCTGCAAGGAACACTGTATTATGATGAGATACATAATCCACCTTGAAAATGTGAATAAAATAGATGAGAATAATCCATTCTAAACCATTATGTTCTCAGTCGTATTTCTTTAACATCAATTTATTAGTGTTCCTTATTAGGTAGCAAGATGTTCTAAAATTGTAATTTATTTTCCTTCTAATTATTTTTTAAGCTTGAAAGACCCACATTCACAGCTTTTTCCTCCTTTCTGGAGTTTGTTTTACTTGAAAGCTCATCAAGAATAAAAACTTGTATGTCATTTCTTTTTACCAATACTTTTATCTACAATAATTTTAAGAATCTTTTTTGGGGACAGAAATATGTAACTAAATTGTTTTCGTTTATTTTTTTTTCAGTGAATCAACAAATATCCATCTTACATAACATTTTTCTGATTCTGTTCCTCCTGAACTGCATGACAAAGTTTTCATAGTCTTTGAATAGACGTACGTAAAATGAGCATCCATGTTTCACTGCGATGAGTTTAAAAGAATCAGATCAAAACGCCGGAGAAATGAAATGAACATGCTCATTGCCACTGGATGCTCTAGAAACAAAAAATATAAATAGGTTTGAAGAACAGTTCATTATCTGCTGAACACAATAGCCTTTCTTTAGCTCAGAATGCCTGTAATTCCCAAGCACTGACCCTCACGGGATATCCATTAGATTAGATAATTCTACATTTTCTATGGGTTTTTTAGATTCAATATTTCATTCAGCAACATTTTCTACAAATGGTGAATCAACATTCAATTCTGCCATTCTGTTATTAAAAATGTAAAAAAAACCCCAGTTATTTTAACATTAAAAAATTGTGATAGTCAGTAAACAGGTTCTTACTCTCCAAGAGTCCTTTCATTAGCATTCTTCAAAAAGTTAAAATATTCTTAATGGGGGAATGCTGATGTAAATTCTTTAAAATACCAAACATTTGTTGAAAGAAAATTTAAATACAAATTCTAAAAATATTTGATATTAAACATTCATTTGCTCTTGTAAGTGCTTAACAAAAGAGCATGTGAAAACTAAAATTATTTTTTATGATATTTATCACGCATTGAATCTCATAAAATTGTTAATTTTCAGTTAACTGTACAATACTTCAAAATCTCAACATTTAGGAACCATTGAGAATACAAGTTGAAATTGTTAGTTCCCAATGAAATCTGTGGTCTGCTAAAGTCTGTTATCAATATCCTTTCAGAAAACTGACATGCATGCACAACACAAGTTAGAGTTAAAGAACTATTTAAGAATTACATTTGGAATAATTTTTCCTGACTGACAATTTTTATTTAGATAATATTTGTAGATTTTTCACTATTGTATAGATTATCTGAGTTCCCTAATCTGATCTAGTTCCCCTTGTTATCCATGATGTGGCCTTAAATCTATATCCACTTTAGCAGAATATTTCTTCCACAGGAAAAAGTGCTACTAAGTGCAGTGCTGACCATAATTTTTTAGCAAAATATATATGTAATCCCAAATGTTTTATTAGAAACATCAGAGGTTCTCCAAAGTGTTACTGATTCCAAAGCAGTTTTTCAGATTTTTTTTCTGAAAACAAAGCAAAAATAATTAATGCAGACTTCTAAAACCAATCATTTTAAGTGCTGTGCCATCAGAGGAAATGTTCTTGATTTAACTGAAAAATAGTCTGAAACAGCTATAACTGACAGAGCAAGCATGTAAAGAAGGACTGAGATACAGAAATACACCACTTGTGAGAGATGCAGAAATGAATGAAAAGCAGTAGTGAAAATGGGCGGCAGTATTGCTGTGAAGCCTCTAGGGACTGGATTAGGTAATACAACCTCTTCAGTAGAGTAAATTCTATTAATGAAGCTTATGGGTTTTTGAGGTATCTTACAGAATTCAGTTTTAAAATAACATGAGTTGAGTGACATAAAATATGGTTTGGTCTGATACAGGTTGGTTTCCTTTAGTTTGTTTTGATAAGTTCTGTTGTCATATGTAGCATCTAGGAGATTTAGAAACACAATTTACTGTAGTAAGCCACAAGAACTGATCCTCTTCACCACTTACGTGGTTTTATATGTGTCTGCATTAATTCATCTACAGCCGGTGAATTGTAAGATATATCGGAAAGAAAAGAGATATAATACTGGACTTCACAGCACCTTACATATCACTGCTCAGTTACATAATCTGAGTCGTGTTTTTTTTCCCAGATGTTTTGTCTTTTTTTCTTGTTTTGCTATCCATGTTCAAGATCATTGTGAATAAAATAGTTCTACAGCCAGGTGCCTATTTTATCAGGTATATAAAAACTATAGTTCCCACTATAATGGATAGGTAAATTAACTGTCTTACTCGAGGTGCAATACAAAGAAGATTCATGAAAATATTCAAGTGAGAGCTAGCTGTGGGGCTAATCTTGGCACCAAAATATTGTTATTGTTGCCAGTGAAAGAGAATCAATCAGTATCTTAAAATAATTCCAAGGGCATTTTAATGAGTGCTTCAGATGATGGAGTTCTACTGACCAGAATCATAGAATCATAGAACAGTTTGGTTTGGAAGGGACATTAAAGATCATGTAGTTCCAACCTCCCTGCCATGGGCAAGGACTCCTCCCAATGGTCTTGAACTCTTCTAGGGAGGGGGCATCCACAACTTCCCTAGGCAACTGGTACCAGAATATCACCACCCTCAGCGTGAAGAATTTCTTCCTAATGTCTAATCTAAATCTTCCCCCTTCCAGTTTAAAGCCATTCCTCCTCGTCCTGTCACTACTTGCCCTTGTAAAAAAAGTCCCTCCCCAGCTTTCCTCTAGCCCCTGCAGATATGAGGTCTCCCCAGAAACTTCTCTTCTCCAGGCTGAACAAGGCTGACTCTCTCAGCCTGTCCTCATAGCAGAGGTGCTCCAGCCCTCTGATCATCTTCATAGCCCTCCTCTGGACGCATTCCAACAGTTCCAGATCCTTCTTATGTTTGGGATTCCAGAAGTGGACAAAATACTCCAGGTGGGGTCTCACAAGGGTTGAGAAGAGGGGGAGAATCACCTCCCTCGACCTGCTGGCAATGCTTCTTTTGATTCAGCTCGGGACACAGTTGGCTTTCTAGGCTGTGAGAGCATGTTGCCAGCTCATGTTGAGCTTCTCATCAATCAGCAACCCCAAATCCTTTTCCACAGGGCTGCTCTAAATCACATCGTGTCCCATCCTGTATTGATAATGGAGGTTGCCCTGACACATGTGTAGGACCCTGCACTTGGCCTTGTTGTACCTCATGAGGTTCACACAGGTCCACTTCTCCATCTTGTCCAGGTCCCTCTGGATGACATCCCATACTCCTGGTGTGACCACTACCTCACTCAGCTTGAATGTCCCAAGGAAACTGAAAATAAGGCATATACAGAAACAAATGTAGCAATAAGCTCTACATCAAAATTCTTAGAAAGTAATTAAGGGGAAAACAAGAGGAATGAATAAAGAGGAAGGCAATACACAGGAAATATCCATGCAGTTGGAATTAACCTTAGATAGGAAAGTTTATGTCCTTTTTTTTTATATCTTGAAAAAGGGGAAGATTTTTTCCCCTTCTATTTTTAGACATAAATTTAAACCATATACAATTAGAAGTATAATTGAATAACTGTATCTTAATGTATTAGTAAATGAGAAAGTCTTGTTCCATGTTAGAAAAAAAAACAACCGAAAAATAGAAAGTAATGGTCCATTTTTCTCCCTGTGAGGAAAGTTATCACATAAAAGCTTTCAAATACTTTTTGAGGTCCAAATTTCAGTAAAAAGTATAAATTAGCGTGACCTATTCCCGATGATAAATTGAGAACTTAACCACTAGGCTAAACATTTATGAACATACTATATTCCTAAAAATCATGTTTCAATGGCATGCAATGATATTAGCAATGTACTTGAGGCTGTGTGGTTCAAACTAAAACCAGATACACAAAGAGATCAAAGAAGAGAAAATAAGTTTAGCTTAAACACAGTAATGAAATGGAAAAGCAAGAATTTTATTTCTGAATTAAAATGTAAAAAGCTGTCAAGTATATGAAACAAAAAGCTCCCCACATTAACACCATATTGGCTTTTGCAGTTGTATATCAGATATAGAAATCAATAGAGTCTACTAGCATCCCTAAGTTACCAGTAATAAAATATATAGCTGACACACAAACCTACACTGTCAAAGTCACAATTACAGTGATTTTGAAACCTTCACTTATGAAAGGCTACAACATGTTTATCAAACAATCCCATCTAAGAAGAATATACTGGTGAACACAAGCCAATGTATGATTTTGCTTTTTCTTACCCCTTTAATAATTGCAAGCATCTCACCAAACTCAATAGTTCACACCCGTGTTAGAGAAAGTAGTATGAGATTCTTCACACTTTGTTTTTGACACCGAAAGGAGAAGGGATTGGTAGAAGCCAAAAGAAACAGATTTGCAACACTCTGTTTAATAGAAATAATTCTTTGTACTTATTCACTAATGTCAGGATTGCCATAATATAAGCAAGAGGTAAAAATGAATTCAACAGCAGTGTAATGCTGTGTGGTTTCCATTGCCTTGTGTAGCAGTACTTAAAGTTGTTTTAAGGCTGCTGCCACTAAGAAGAAACAAACCTACCAAAACATAAAACAAATCAAGAGTTTTTCATTGACATCAAGACCATGACATCCTCCTCTTTTCATAGATTTTTTTCCTTTTGTTCATTTTTTGAAGTCTCCTCTCTGTTCCTTCAGATTGAATGTAATCACACATCTGCCTTTCCCCTAGAGGTGTCTTATTTTCAGTCTGGGACTCTTGTTTAGGCAGATTTTTTTAATTTTTGAATTTTGATGACTTCCCCAGCTGTATGATAAGCCTATTCTTAATAGGAAGTCAAATGATGTTTCAGACATGCTGTCCATTTGGCAGAGTGTATTTGCAGTAGCTCATGTCCAGAGGTCACATTGCAGACTCATGGCCAGGCTGTCCATTCCTGGGGCCCACGGACAGAGTGTGCACATCTAGAAACTGTGTAACAGTGTGATGTTTCAAGGTAATGTCTAACTTCTTGAATGTGGGCAATACTGCACATGTAGACCATGGACAGAAAGTCAATTCCAAGGCTAAGGATTAAATCCCCCTTTTTTTTATTCTGATTTTCATGAATAATCACTTTTAAAGATCTAGTATATCTTAAAAAGTAGAAAAATAACTGTAATATATTTTTTCTGTTGGGATGAATGTTCATTCCCTGTAAGACTGTAAGTACCTTTCCTTCTTTCCGCTCTTGGCAAGAGGAACGATGGGTGTTGCTAATATGGTGCTCATATTAGAACAGTATTAGGTCATAGGAAGGAAAAAAAAAGATGGTTTGTATCCCGAATCCTAGGAAGATCATTCATAGAATCATAGAATCTCTACTACCTGATGAAAAAAAATGTATTTATTTTGTTTCCACAAGGGTCAATGATCCATGTACAAATTTCTTGTGACTTTCAAAGCAATTAAGTACTCCTGATTTAACTCTACTGTTTTGGCTCCTCAGTCATATTACATGGTATTGGGAATGCGTTTGGTGCACGTGCCACAAACTGGAGAGTAAGTTACATGTAAACTAATGTAGACAAGGAAAACAGGACTTTTTGCCTTTCCTCGTTTGCCCTTAGAGCCTCTCTCTATGTCCATGACCAAATCACGGATGCCAGGTCCTGCAGCACAAGCCCAAGGACACAATAGTATAAGCCTCACAAAACCTTTGTGCAATTGCTTGGAAAGCGATGATAGGATTAAATTACATTTTTGTGAGTTGGATTATGCTGTTAGAAAAGAGTATTTTTTTCTTCACCCTAATACAAAACCTTGCTTACACAGAAAGGGAGGGAAGAGTTATTCAGTGAAACCCTATTTATATTTGGAACAGCACATACCCCCCACGACTGAAGACTTCACTGCCTTCAGTTGTAAGATAAATTCTGATCAGGCTCTTGTCCTTTTGCTATTATCTAAAAAATTGGAAGGCAGACAAAACCAATTCAGTTCTTAATTACTGATCCTTCTCAAAGAGTTTAAAAGATCTATTCTTGTTTTTTGAGAGTCAAACTTTCTTATCTATCTCAATATCCTGCTTAAATAAGGAAAGCTACTGCAATAAACCTGGTGTAGTTGTATTAGCACAGTAGCAGTAACGTAACACAGTACAGTTTGGCATACCATTTCATTAAAAGTAAAAAGGAAGGATGGAAGAACTCTCATAGAATGAAGCTGTGTAATCCTCCTCTAGTATTTAGATAAGTGAAACTTCTAATTTTTCATGTGAATTTTAGAGCTTTTCCTCTGTCTGTAAGAGCTGTATGAAAGACAAGATTTTCTCATATAACCACGAAGGGAATATAGCATATAAGGTATCACAAAGGAAGTCTCTGCTTCATTCTGTCCATAAACAACAAGGTAACATGCACTGTAACAATATTTTCTGAATTTACCATAAATCAAGCAGTGGCATGATCTGCAAATGGATCATTAATATGAAATATGGTTCTATGTATCTGGCTGACTATTGTTTTCAGGCAGCTGTCAGGTAATTGCTGGTATCGTTTTCCTCCATGCACTGACAGATCTGTCTGTATACTTTAGCTTTAATTGTGACATCTATCCTAGAAAACATCCTCAAAATTCAAGCCAGAGTAACTGTTAGTGTCTCTTTTATTTTCTTTCCCTCCTCTCAGTTACAAAAGGTCCTCTAACATTCTCTGCAAAGCAACCACGTGTGTGTTGTTTGGCAGGATTGTTCCACCATTTTTTCACAGTGCCCCATTTGATGACTTGCAGTTACAGAATACGTTCACCACAATTCTAGTTGATGAGGAGCTGTGAATGTTGTCAAACAGAACATCTTTTATGGCTGGGTCTGAGCCTCTCAGCTCTACAAAGAGTAAGTGATGAGTGACAATGCTAGGAGAATGCTATGTAGGGGACAGAGGTTCTTATTTGCTCACCAGAATTGCCATCTAAACAGGTTTACTAATTGCTGGGGGCTTGTTCAGGACTTTGTAGCCTATTAGTCCCTACTGCTCTTCCACTTAGGTACAAATGATATGGACAAATGTGACCTGGGAATTACCAAGTGTGTCTACAAGGCTCTAGGGACAATGTTCAGTGACATGGAGACCCAGGTGATGCTTGATTTGATCCTGCCAGTGAGGAGGAAAGGCACTAGGAGGACTCAGTAGGTCTAATGTATCAACATTTGTTTACAAAGTTGATGTTTGCAATATGGTTTCAGATTCTACAACTATGGGACTTCCTCACAGTGTCAACAGCTGTTTGGAAGAGATGGGATCCACCTGGACAAACTTCTAAGGAGAGTTTACCAAAAAAACCAAGTGTGCAAAGACTCACCATGCTGGGAACAGGAGGGGCACAGTGATCAACAAATCAGGACTGAAGTGAAATTCTGTCAAGTTTAAGAATATAAAGAAAGAAGTGTCTTCAGAAAAGCTTTATGGGGCAAGCTCTCAAGCTTTTAGCAGGGAATCACTACACTTAGGTGCCTCTCTGAAATGGCTCTACACTAATCCGTGCAGCATGGCAAATGAACAGAAGAAAGTGTACACCTTACCATGTTTGGAGGTTTTCAGGACATGACTGGCTAAAGTCTAAAATCTTGTGCATTCTGGTCTGAAGCTAGAGGTCTCCTCTTAGGCTGCTTCCAAGCATAATAATTTGATGCTTCATGCTCATAGCTTACACTATATTAAAAAGAAAGAGAAAAAATACTGATGTTTCACATGGTTTTCATAGGCCACAGTTAGTACCTTCAAAAGCAATAATTTACAATCATAATAACAATAAATCATATATAATAATTTAATATACAGCACTATAATTATTAATATAATAATTAATATAACAATAATTTTATTAAATATAATGTATATATGTAATTAAAAATTGCAAGATTCACCTCACCTAACTAGAGCCAGCTAAAAAATTAGGTTCTTTTAGCTTATTTTCTAGTTTCCCTTATTAATTACTATGAGTTTCTCTACTTAAATATGCTATACTTCATTATCTCTAAAGGATAACCCATCTTAGTTTTAGATAAATATTTAAGGTACATTTGGATTAATTATCCCCCGAAGCTGTCTGTGTGTCTTTGTTTGTTGCTGAGAGCTGGCCTAGCTGGATCCGGCTATGTGCCTAGCTTAAATATGTCTGCTGCACAATAAATACCCTCGGGTACTAAATGTACCAAGTAGGTTTTCAAGTGCCCGCTGAACGATCCTTTAGGCAATCTGATCTGACCTAAGACCTGACCCTAATCTGAGCAGTGTTTTGGACTAGAGATCTGAATTACCGCCCAATTGAGTATTTTGTACTGCAGAGTACTCTTAAGAGCTGGGAGTGGAAATTATCCTTTTCCGCAGTTTAAAAGGTAACAGCCTAAGATTTAAGATGATTAAAAGAAGAAAAAATGCTGAGCCAGGCAAAAGTAATAAATTATGGATATTTTAGTGAATAAAACATTAAAAATAATCAGTCTCAAAATCCTAAACAATAGCTATTAAAAGTATTATTTTCATATTTGCTTGAAGTTTCTAGTTTTTGTCTTCTCTCTTCTAGTCAGGTCTCTTAGTAAAGTGTAGGTATAATGATTCTTTCCTGGCTAGATCTTTTGATTCAGTTTTATGTTAATGCCCTTATTCATAGCTTGGTCAATCACACCTTCTTTTCTGACACCTTGTACTCACAGACATTCCTCATTTTCTATTTTTCTTCTAGTGTCTGTAGCTGAGACATATCCAGCATAATTTTTAGTGGATTTTTAATAGATTTATGTCTTCCCATTGAACTGCTCTGAAAAATATCAGTTCTAACATAATATATCTTTTCAAAAGAGGTTATGCTGTCCTCAATTCCTATCTTTACTTTCTAGTACACCTTTGTAGTAGTCCTTTTCAAAAATCTCTCAGTACTAGCTATTCCAATCCAATACATCTCTACCTGTTATACATCTTCTCTTAGAACATGTATAGCATGATCAAAAAAGAGCTTTAAAAAAATCTTCCAGGTCTTTCATCTAGTTCTTGACTCACGGAAGTGTGAACTCTGTCCACTGCTTGTATCAAAAACTTCCCAGTATTGTTCCACATGTTCATCTGCTGAAGACAAAATTATTCTGTGCAAAAGTTGTTAAAGCAAACAAAGCTATGAATAAAATAAATACAACCCACCTCAAATCCTGCTCTTCTCAATATTGCTTGAATGTTCTTCCTTAAAAAAAATAAAAGAAAAAAGTTCCTGTCACTGCTAAAGTACTAAAACCCAAACAATTTCAGTTAACGTTTTTTTCAGGTAATGCTAACATTTTACCAGAGGCCAAAAGATTAAAATTAATACACAGCTACTATGCCAGCAATATTTTCCATGCAGTGGGATGAAAACAGCTTCTGAAATGTGATGTACAATGACCTTTATAGTTTGTCTTTTCCATTGCAGTAAAGCAGTGTTGGTGTTAGCTCTCTCTTCTGAAAAATAACAAAATAAACTACAGCAAAAAGAGTAGCTTCTTCATCACCTGATACCATAGGTTTTGTCAATTGTTTCATTAGCATTTTAAATTATGTTATATAGAATTTAATTACAAAGTTATGTTAACATAAAGTTTTTGTTAACATAGAATAGTTTATTAGGTGTCTTAGAATATGGGGAGTGGAAGTGAGGAAGATACATATATCACCATATGCCATTCTCTTTGTAATAATAATTCTTCAGTTAGTAAAATGCTGGTACTGTATTCAGAAAGTGTTCCAGCTTCAATCAATTGGTCATTGTAAAATACTCTTATACTTAAAGGATAATTTCAGGCAAAATTTTTGCCTTAAAAATTCTTCAGGTCAGATAGTAGAAAACCTGGAAAATAAAAAAAAGTACGTCAAACTTTTGAAATATATTTCAGAATTTTAAATATGAAAATGAGAATTCTAGAATTCCTATTTCAAAATTATATTTTCACCTTTCAATATGATGTTAATTTCTATAGCATATTTTAAAGTGTAGATAATTGATACATTTCATATTTATATTGAACAGACCAACTATTTTTTTGCACTTATAGAAATTTGGTGCTATTGTGATTGACTGAATATTTTTTAATGTTGCACACCTGATGTTATAGGTTGCTGAATAAAGGCCAAAGAACAAAGAAGACAGAAATCACCAGTTTGCTTCAACACCATCTATCTTTATCAGGGTAGACTGTAGTAGCTATAAATACACAAGTTCCATAGAAAATGGTGCAGGATGTGGAACTAAATGTTATGTAGCCTATGACACATTTACCAAAAAGAGGCGCCTAACAAGCTATTCTATAAAGTGATAAAAGAAAACCCAGAAGAATAGCACTTGAATAAATTTCTAATATTGAATGCATGAGAAATACTTACTGTAAAATTCCTTAACACATATACTTCTTATTAATAACAGAAAAGGTAATGACAAAACTTGGACAAAGACAAATAATTCATTAAGTTCTTGTAAAAACTAGCCCTTTTAACCAAGGAAAGCGCCATGAAAGATTATTCTCCACAGAGGATTTTTCCTTTAAAAAAACTTATTGCCAATACCAAAGGGAAAAGCCTCGAAATCCATTGTAAAAGTTGTTCAATTTTGTTAATACAGCATTTTTATTGCCTTATGTTTTATAACCTATAATTGATAACATAACCATATAATACAGAATATACTTAGATACACTCCTCTAATTGCAAGTTATGTTTGTATTATGTTTTAATGGCATAATGGTATTGAAGATTGTGTAGAACAGTACTATCACAAAAGCATAGCTGTATTCCCAGAGCAATGAGGCATCAAGTATCTTTCATTAATACTCATGTGAATGCATTCAAAGATATTCAGATTTAATAACTCCTGCTCAGCAGAGAATGTAGAATATAATTGTCCTTAATTTATTTGTAAAGGATGTTTGATGGAAGGTTCAAGGACATCTCCAAATAATCTTGCTCCCTAAGGAGAAGGAAATGTTTCCAGTGCAGGCAATACAACAGTCTTGGCCCAAATTACATCTCTGCACAGCTCCAGAAGTGCTTTATAGAGGCATCAGCTTGCTCACAGCTGAGATGATAGTTATGTGTATATGTGTCCATTTCTATATACATTTGTGTAGACGAGAAGCTTCTTAAGTCAGATTTCTGACAATCTAAGATGTAAAATTGCTTTTGAATTATGCTTTTTATGGATAAAAATAGAATGTAAAATGTTCCTGACACATGGTTTTTCATACATTTTCCCTTACTTCTTAGAGTATTATTAATTCTGTATGGAATATTCCATTTATTTGGAATAAATTGTTTTTCCTTCTGCTTTCTGGCAACTACTGAAATACTTGATAAGAATATATTGAAAAAAATAACCTTATCCAGTGCTGATTCAAAAAAAAAAAAAAAAGAAATTTTAATCATTATTATTACACATTGGGAATTGTTACTGACTAGTGACCTGGCAGTGCCACCTGGGACTCAACCTTCCACAAGTTTCTGGGTGTGTTCCTTCTAAGGCGATAATGTTTTCATTATTTGTTGCTTTCTAACTCTCAGGGTTTGCACCAATTGCTAGTGGCTTCATTGGTCACATAGTCCCAGGCCAATCTCCTTTACTTTGCCTGTATCTGAAGCCAATAAATGGTAATGTCTATATTGTCATCTTTTGGTCTCCCATCCCCAAGAAGGAAGGGGAACAGTTCATGTGTGGGTTTTTTTGTCCCCATGTATACCTTAAGAAATTAACAGAGGGTAGACGCAGCTCAGAGCTTTCAGGTACACCTCCCTGTTCTCATCTGAGCACTGTTTGTTTTCCCAGCAGATAATGGCATCATGCAACAAGTTAGAGCTGGGTGGAAGTAACTAAGGTGTATCTGAGAAGGTTTCACCCTGTGACAAATACAAATATGTCTATGAGTGAGCATATGCATAGCTGTAATCTGCACTGCTGTTAAGCTATTGGCCATTACGCCTTAAGAAGAACTGACCAATTTAGCTGTATCAGCAGAATCAAGTACATTTAATGAAAGGAAGTAAGTAGAATGCTATTTTATAAAGTGATATTTTCCACAAAGCCCAGAGAATTTCTCAGGAAAGCAAGGCTTATATTTCTACACCTGGGTATGGCCAGGTAGGAATTAGGTCTTCTCCCTGCAAAAAAGGTGGCAGGGCCTACAGCCCAACTGAAGTGCATCTACCCCAACACATGTAGCACAGGCAATAAACAGGAGGAACTGGAAGCCATTGTGCAGTGGGAGAACTACAATATAGTTGCCGTCACAGAAATGTGGTGGGATGATTCACACAACGTGAGTGCTGGAATAGATGGATATAAGCTCTTCAGAAGGTATAGACAAGGAAGGAGAGGTGGTGGGGTGTCCTTGTGTGTTAGGGAGTGCATCAATAGTCAAGAGTTATAGTGACGATGATGATAGGTTGGAGTGTTTATGGATGAAAATATGGGAAGGCAAAGAAGCCAGATATCGTGGTGGGAGCTTGTTATAGACCACCCAACCAGGATGAAGGGATAGATAAAATATTTCACAGGCAGCTACGAGAGGTCTCATGTTCACTTCCCCTTTTGCTTGTGGGAGGTTTCGGCTTTCCAAATACAGCACAGCCGGGAGGGAACAGTCCCGGAGGTTCCTGGAGTGTGTAGAAGACAAACTCCTGACACTGCTAGAGAAATAACCTACAAGGGAAGGCATCCTGTACCTGTTGTTTGTGAACAGAGAAGGTGTTGTGAGAGACGTTACGGTTGGAGATTTTCTTGAGCGCAGAGATAGTGAAATGACTGAGTTTTTAGTTCTTGGAGAAGTAAGGAGAGGGGTTGGCAGAACTGCTGTCTGCATTATCTAATTAAATAGATAAAAAAAAGGGAAGAAAAGATAAAAAAATTAAGGAATTTTTAGTTTGAAAAGGAAATGTATTCATATCTATTACACTACTTCACACTTCGACTTAAGTGTGTTATGAGGAAAGTATCACCAATTATAGAATCCAAGTTTTCACAAAACTGAAATTACTTTAAAATTATAAAAATTATAAAAAGGGTTCTACTGTAAATCATATTTATGTTATTTTCCACTATACAAAATATTTAAATAATTTAAAAAAAGATATACTATGTCTAAAATAGTATATATTTAAAATAAAACACTACCTACAAAGCAAAACTTGAAAAGAAAAAATAAGTAAATGGAACATATTCACAACTATATTATCTCTGTGTGTAATGTAGAATAACTGCTGTAATCCAATTCTATGTTAGACATAAGTACCTTAAATAAAAGTCTTAATAAGCTCTAGAGAAATGGTAATACCACTCTTCAACGTGCAAGACATTGCCTTTTATATTATTGGATTTATAGTATTGAATTTTATTTGATCAATTGTAATTGTTGCAGTTGTTTTAAAATGATAATTTAAAATTTATGTTCAAAAATGTTCATCAATTTATTTGATATAAAACAATGGATAAACGTTTCTTACTAATTTAAACTTTTACCTCAACAAACATTCTTTTTGCTATAATGCAAATATTTTTTGTGTTTTCACTGTTGCTTCGAATCAAATTTCTACTTTGTTCAAGTCATGTGTTGAACCTATAAATATTTCTGAATATTTGATCAATATAAACTTTGTTTCCTTCTAGATGCCCACTGATATTTACAATGGCTCTGATATTTTCACTATTCTTTAGTTAAATTTTTTTAATTAAATTTATTAAATAATAGCCTTAGTGTAATTCTGTTGCAAATAAAATTAATTTCACCAGTAAGGCCAAGATTTTATTCATTGTCTGTTTGGCGTATATATATCTTCAACTAGCAAAGTCCCCTTGCTTAAAAAGCATAAATGATATTTTCTTTTACCAAAAAAAACCCTCAGCTGTTTCTAAAGAATGGCAAAATTTTAGAAAGGAGAGAATAAATGTAGGTAATAATGAAAATATAAGGGAAAAAAATATCTTTTTAGATTTTGCTTCACATAGGGCAGTTAAATTCCTTCAAAGTCTGTTATATCATTTTTTCTCCCTGCTTTAAAACATCATCTTTCATGTAGTGATTTTCCCCTCCTTGACTTCAAATCAGAAATGCTTGTAGTTCTATGCAATTTGTTAGAGCTACAAGCTTCATCTGTTATCAGCTGACAGTATCATAGCTTGGAAGTTAGGCAACTACTTTTTATGAGAATAGTTAAGAGAATAATAGAATATCCTACTTGCTCTAAGTCAGACTGAGCGTTCTTGTAGCAGGACCTCTTATCTTGGAAACGTTCAGAAGAGAAAATGAGGTAATGCATTTTAGTGCCATAAGCTTCTCATAAAAATGAGATGTTTTCCTAAGACAAGAGGGTCTGAGGACACAGCACCAAGCTGCCTTCAGTTAGAACTAAGGCTGGAGAAGAATTAAACAAAATGTCATGCAGAGATAAGAATCAGAGTGCACCAGTAAAGCATACAAGCCAATTTCCTGCTCACACCCTTTTCTGAGTCATGCTAATCACTTCCCACCTGGTTGTCTTGGAGCTATGCAGCAGAGGAGCCCAATCCCATATTGCCTACTGCAGAGGGAGAGCTTGAAGGTTGTGTGCCAATGAAAGGGAAGGTGTAACAGATTACTTATCCAAAAGAGAGAGGAAAAACCTGGGATCTGGAAATCATATTTCTGTATGTCAACACAAAGGCTAATATGTATATTCCAGTATGTAAATATTATTTCCAAAAAGTTACAATGAATTAGGTGTAAGTGCTGATGACAGTGCAATAATAGCTAGCATTGGATACTGATGTTGCAGAATCAAGACTAAGAATCAACAACACATCTAAAGACACTGTAGCGAGATATATGTTGAAACTATAGATTTTGGTTTTGATCTTACGGTAAGCTTCTTTCTCTGTAACACATAAAATTCATAGTAGCAAATGTAAATATATGCACATATTTAATCTTAGGATTATAAATTGACCTGTCCAAAACCACTAGAAATAGATATTTCAAAGAACATTGGAGTGGGTCATAAAAATTCTGTTCTACAGGAACTGTGATATCTGGCAAATTCCAATAATTCTTAATGTATGTATTTAATGAAACATAAATTCACTTTGGGATAAGCTACATGAAAGCAACAAAATAAATTATTTGATCTTGGATTGTAAAACAATTAAGTAGTTCACTGTGGACAGTAAAAAATATAAATATCATTTGTGTATCAGTTATCTGTATCAGTTATCTGTACTTGACATGTGATAACACAGTATGCTTGTTCTGGGAACAAGCTTTGGTGTGGTCTTTATATTGGCATGAAGGTGTGAATAATATGGAGACCAGGAGTCAAAATATATATTAAAAATACTCTCAGGAGTATTGTTAACCATCGTGAATATATGATTGAGTAACGGGCAGTTTTATTGTATTTTTTTGGGGGGGAAGAGTGGTCTTAAAGTGTAATTTACCTTTCGAAAGCATGTAACTGAGGATATTTCTCCAGATTTGTGTTTTTACCTTTCAGTGGAAGTCTGTATCAAAACAAGGATCTATGTTAAGTCAAAACCACCATAAAACCTTTAATGATGAACTTTAAAACTACTGTGGGCCTGGATCTGGTGTTACACTTCAAGTGCTGTTTTTTGTTGGACCAAATGTTATATCTCTGGCCTTGCCTCATTCCGAGGCAGTTTTCTAGATCATTATGGTTTGAAGTCTGTCATTGATAGTATATTACTGTGAACAGAATTTAGAGTTAGGTATTGCTGCTTAGAATACCTACAGAAATTTTTGATATATTCCTAATTTCTTTTAAATAGGTTACCCTTTTATATCAGTTACAAATCTGATATTATTCCCTCTTCTTTATTCCTCTTCCCTTTTTAATAATACAATCTGTCAAAGACTACATCAAGAAAAGGAACTTGCTCTTGCTGAAGGCTCTAATAGTCATGTCGGATGTATTATACGGAAACTATTTGGAGTTGAAAAAAATATTAGCATAAAACAAAATGTGGGCACATCATTGGTGTCTTTCATTTTCACCTTTGGTAGATAAACCCATTTCATATTCTTTTCTACATTTTTTTTGTAATAAAATAAAATAATAACAAAAAGAATTCTGACAGAGTATTCTAATAAAATGTGTGTACTGATTGTCAATATTTTTGGGGAATTCTATTCTATCTATATACAAATTCAGGATATTTCTGTTTTGAATATTATTGACATTAAATTGTAACATATCAAAAGCCCAACATACCATTTTTAAACCTAAATGGTTCTAAATACATTAAACTACTCTTTGAAAAATATGTGGAATGAGAGCAGTATTTTTCTTCCAAGATAATATATCTTCTATGACTCTTTTCCCTTCAAGAAACATTTTCAAAAGCTACATTATAAAAAACTCAAGCTGGCACATTATTCCTATGAAGTGCTATCTACTGACTATTTTCTTACTGTGACATATGAAGACTGCTAAATAACTGAACTTTGGCAGGAGACAGAGTGCATGGAAAAAATAACCAACCAATATATACGAAGTCACAACTTTCAGTTTCTGGAGAAAAAAAAGTTGGTCAAGTGCAGTGTGAGGAATGAGAACAGAAGATAACAAATGATGTGAAGTCTGACTGGCCTTTAACTTTGAATCCCAGTTTTCTCATGTATCTGAGTATGTACGTGGGTATTCTTATTTTATGCTGTGCTATACTAATACAAGAACAGAATTTTTTTCCTTGCCATCAGGTCATCCATCTGTAATGTACATACAAATGTGGTTTTACTATAGTATTGTTACACACTTTTTTCAGACAACTTTGCATTTTATTGGTGTATCTTGGCTTTTTAAAACTGTCCTCCAAACATAATTCTGTATCCATAAATTGCAGTCTCTGAAATGTTATGAGAGGTTTGGTTTCCAGCATTTTGCTGCTCACTGTATGATACTCACCAAAATGCGTATTGGGACCCTTAAAGATATTGAAGGTTGTGGAATACACATTGTGCAATGTATTTACTTCCTTTGTCAAGAGTGAAAGTTCTTCACACAGGATGTGATTGATGATAAAAGCTTACATAGCTTCTAAGAAGTATGGTAAACTCATGGAAAAAGAAAAATTCCCTCTGACTTACTATGGAAACCATGTGTAATTCATGAAATTCTGGAGGTACAAATAAAAGGTGAGAGAGTATTCAGAAAAGTATCATGCCATAATTGTCCCATGTTTATGTTTTTCATAGAATCATAGAATCTTTAAGGTTGGAAAAGACCTCGAAGATCATCCAGTTCAACTGTCAGGTATGAACCTTCAGTCAGTCTTGTAGATACGATAATGTTCTAGAAAGATTTTTGGTGTCGTTGCAGTCAGTTTTCCTTCTCACACGGTTATGAGTAAAGAAACTTAAGAGACTTTCTGGGCTTTGAATGCAGTTCTCTGGTAGCATGTTGACAGCATGTTGACAATCTCTCTTCTCAGATCATGTTGGTCAGAGTTTTCTTTGTCTCAAGTTCCCACAGACACAGCGGGGATGAATTCTGTGACTTACTCTCACTTATGGCAGGTGATAAGGTACATGAAGCAACTTATTCTAACTAAATCAGAGATTTGAAAGTCAATCCACAATACCTTTACTTATTATTTAATTATGACCTCTCTCTTGCATGATCAGCTCTCCTCTCCTCTTATTTGCCTCCCGTTAGTCACTTAAAGCTAACTGCCTGATTTTAATTGCTTATGTTTTTACATTAAGCCTGATTTTAATTGCTTATGTTTTTACATTAACCATAACTTTTATTCGTATATTCTCTATTATCCTCCGCCATTGCTCCTACATGTGGATTGACAGTTTTCAGCAGTTTCTAAGGGGCTGGAATTGGCACTAGAGAATGTGCTTTGTACTTCATACTCTGTAAATTTTCATTTATGCAATTCATATGCTCTCAGCTTTGCTTTTATTTGCAGTTCTTTTACCATTTTTTTTAAGCACAGACTAAATTATTTCTAAAAATAAAGTGATAGCCATCTGGCACCTATCTCCCTTGAAAATTAACAATGGAAATTTAATGTTCCCTATGTTTTTAACAAATCAATAATTTCTGTAATACTTATATGTACATATAATTTTATGTATAAATAAACATTTAAATAACATATATGAGAATGTATTTTGTATACATTTTAAAGCTGCTCTTTGACTTTAACTTTGTCCATTAAATGACAAATTTCTGACATTTGCTCATAGGCAAAGGCAACACTAGCCATAGACATAATAGATAACATTATAACTCTCCTAAGAAAAAAACAATATATGAAACTCTGTACAAAAATACCAGTAATGAGACCTCATTCAGGCTAGAAAAATACAGATATTGTGCTGTCAGCAACAATTCAGATAAGGTTCACATCAAAGGCCCTGCTTCCTAACACCAACAGTCTTTGAAAAACACCCTGGGATTGTTCACACATTTGAATTGTAAAAAAGACACAAATTGGAAATTAAAGTCAATTATATACTGGAAAATATAGAAAATTAATTTGACAATGTAGTCCTTCTGAAAAAAAACAATCTAAAATTTAACAGGGACAAAATGAATAAGATCGTACAGAAACAGAGTTAAAAGGTAGAGAGCAGAATGTAAACTAAAATATTTACTAGATCTCACACCAGATTTTTATACAAGGATACTCAGTCTGAGTCACTAAATTTTCATTTTGCAGCTGCTTTTACTATCTTTCACTTCAATAGAATCACCCATTTTCTTTCTTTACCCTTTCAATATTTTCAGATGTATTTTCACTGTCTATTAATAAAGTTGTTCTGTGTATGTTTAGCTGACTAATTGCCAAATTAAATATTATTCTTTAGACAATTCCTAATAGTTTGGATTCAAGTCAATTCTGTGTGCAGGTATTAATCACAAAACCATTTAAAATGTACAGCTATATAAAGTGTTCTGCATTATATTTATTTATTATTTTCATACAAAATAAGTATAGAAAGATGAGTGCACAGATGAAAGACTGAGCATATAGAGAGTTTTGGAAGTCAGTCAAAGTAATTTCAGCATCCTGAGAAGTACATATGGGTTTGCCTTACACACAGGCAATCCATTATTCAAGATGCTGTACAGTAAGATATATGTATGATGCCTTTGGGTTCTATATGCTGTTCCTTATGAACCAAAGTGCTCTGAGCTCAAGACAAGTAAGCTAAAATTTATGCAAATTGTGAATATGATCATATCGGATATTAGTAAAGATGTCTTATTTGATTATTTAACTTTGAAATAACAGGAAACCTCTCTTTTCAGTCTATTTGTACTATAACCATGAAAGTTTTGTGTTCAACATTTCCTTTATGTTACCTTAGAAAAAAATCTTAACAATTTACTGGGTTTTTTTCTTGCAAATTATATAAAGTGAAGGTAATATCAGTAAATAATTATTAAAATCAGTTAAGTTTCTAACACACAAAACTTGAGTCAGTCAAGAGTCAGACACTAAGTATGTTTATCTCAACTACGGTCATGTCTGTCACGATGAAACCATACCAATGACAATGAAATTAATCTGTTTGGTAACTCTGGATTTAATACTATAGTAATTTGAAAGGAAGGTTTCTTCTCTGGTTCTGTTCATGCAATTGACATTCATTGAGTTGAACTAAAAATTCTGCTATTAAGTTGTGTGCATTAAAAAGTTTTATATATTTTTATTCATTATACTGTCCTTCTGTATGTCTTGGCATTACAGTAGTACATGCCGCTGAAGCAGGATGTCTACAGGAGAAATCAGTCAGCTTATGAAATCTTGGAACTGAACATAGAATGTTTTACTGTATAGACATATATAATTATTTTTCCTAGAAAAACAAATTTCCCATTTTGTATATATACATTTGACTTGTATTACAGGGAAGGGCTTAGTGTCATAGCCAACTTTTTGTGTTTCTGACTTTTCAACAGTGATGTGTTTTGTAGGTCCGTTAGAGGAACTGTTCAACAAACACTATTTTTGTAACACACAACTTAGAACTGAAATAGTTATTGAAAAAACCTCAAATGTATTTTGTGATACTTAGTTCTCACCAGCAATGTACAAGACACTGTCTCAGAATCCTGCTCCAGCCTGATAGCTCCTAAAATCCATGTTTTCCACTTCCTATCCGAGTGCTAGAATGATCTGCTTATTCCAAGGCAGTCTACCATTCAGTGCTTTCAAATCCCCAAAATGATTTTGAAATGTATTCCTTATTAGGAGAGTACATTTTAAGTGAAAACTTTTTAAAGAAAAAAGTATTTTTTTTCCTATCTTATACCATTAAATTTATTGAAGTATCCTTCTGCTAAAATATGTGGTTGGATTTTATACTAATGGATCTTTAGCACAGAGTTTCGTTTTGTATAAAGGCAAGTTGCTTGAGGGAATTGTCTAGTCTCTGACCAATGAAGGGAGACAAGCATCACCAAAAGGCAATTAATCTCATTTTTATGAGACATTTAGTTTAACTGAAAAAAAATAAGCTAGCTCATAAGTACACCACCTTTCTTCAGCTGACATACGTATATTTGTTATGAGCAGATTTATTTGTAGATTAGAGCACAGTAGTATTTAATGTCAAAGTCATGTTACAAGACTTAATTAATTAATTATTACAAAGCACTTTGAGAACCCTGGAGAGAAGGCATTATAAAAACTCTGTGATGCGATTTTAATAATTTTCTGTTTAGCAGAATGTAATGAATTACCTTAGAGTCCTTAAGATCGTAGGCCTGATTAAGAACTGTTAACTGCATTACGGAAAGTAGTTTCCACTTCCTTTCTGCTTGGCAACCTTCCAGGTTCCAGCTATTCTTTAGTAAAAAGGGAGTTCTGTAGGTATTTATAAAAGAGTTTGGAAAGAAAAAAGTTTTAGAAGAGCATTTTAATCAGCTAATTTAATCTCATTAGAATCCCTGGAAAGCTGCTATGAAGAGGAAAAAGTATTTGATTTTTTAACGAAAACAGAAATCTGAGCGAAACCTTAAGTTGTGTGGAAAGCCTTGGATTTTCAGATTCACTTCGCTAAGGAAGGAGCTTCTCAATGAACAGAAATGCAAAAAGAAAGTATACAAGAACTAGAAACAAGGCCAGTGTCATGGTTAACCACAGCTGGATGGTTAACAATATAAAATTGCTTCCTCACTCTCCCCCAGGAGACAAAGACAGAATCAGAAGGGTAAAAGTGAGAAAACCTGTGGGTTGAGACAAAGACAGTTTAATAAGTAAAGCAAAAGCTGTACATGTAAGCAAATTGAATTAAGGAATTCATTCATTACTTCGCATCAGCAGGCAAGGTGTTCAGCCATCTCCAGGAAAGCAAGGCTCCATCACACATAATGATTACTTTGGACGACAGAATGCCATAACTCGAATGTCCTCCCTTCCTTTCTTCCCCCAGCTTTCTATGCTGAGCATGACATCGTATGGTGTGGAAATATCCTTTGGTCAGTTGGGGTGAGCTGTCCCCACTGTGTTGCCTTCCAGCTTCTGGTATATCCCAGCTTACTCACTAGTGGGGTGGTGTAAGAGGCAGAAAAGGCCTTGACTCTATGTGAGTACTGCTCAGTGTAAGTAAAACATCCCTATATTATCAATACTGTTTCTAGCACAAATCCAAAACGTAGCTACACACTAGGTGCTACAAACAACGTTAACTCTATCCCAGCCAAAATCAGAATAGCCAGAAAACATGAGAACAGTGTAACACCATTACTAGGTAAGGACTTAGGAACAGAATCAGGAAGGCCAAAACCTAGTTGTAACTAAAACTAGCGAGAGACTTGAAGGTAATAAGAAGGGATTCTATAGTAGTGAATGGATTCCGTTAGTAGTCAATGAATTCAGAGAAAATGTGGCTCCAACATCTCCAGTGAGATGAGCATCTTTGCAAGTATCGCTACAGAAGGAGGGTTGTAAGTAGCAGTAGACTAGTGACCACTCAGAATAGCAGTATGTCTTCAAATCCATCCACCATTTGGGGTAGGATGAAAGTGTTGGCTGGTTGTGAGGCTCTTGTCTATTATCTATGAAAAGAGTACAGTGACTGGGAGACATCTGTGATAACCAGATTAATGTTAGTATGATGTATACCTCTTTACAAAAAAGCAAGAAGAACATGAGAAATTGTGACCAATAACCCCACCTCAGAATGAAATTACTGTCTGTATAGATGAGGGGAGAATGATTGTTGTGACACTGCTGGTTGCTGGTAGGTCTTGTGACACCATCTCTCACTATGCTCTCAGTTGGAAGATGAGGTCACAAAGAAAGAACTGTTTGACATGTTGAAACTAGATGGATTGCCAAGATCAAAAGGTGGAAATCAATGAATTCTTGTCCTGTTGGTGGCTGATCGTAGTATCAGGGAGATGCTGGGACCCATATGGACCAGTATTTTTCATCAGCAATGTGGACAATGACACAAAAAGCATGCAGTGTATTTGCAGAGACAGTAAAGTAAAAAGGGTAATAGACACAATGGAAGAACAGTCTTTGGTTCTGAGGGACCCTGATAAGCTTGATTAAACAAACAGAAAACTTTTGAAGTTTGTCAAGGACAAAACTCTGAATGATGTACTAAATCTTAGTCCACATTGCACTCTCTTCACAAACAAAGCAAATTATGTCCTAGACTTGCTCAACAAAATTGTTGTCTCCCTCTACCCTTTATTAGTTAGGTTACATCTGGAATACTTATATCAATTTCAAGAAGGGTGTTAAGGAACTAGAAAGGATACGATGTAGTGCTATGGTGCTGGTCAGGGACCTTGAGAGGCCGAGGGAGATGTACTTGTGTTTTTGGAGAAGGGTTGCTAAGGTGTGCCCTAAAAGTCCTTATCACTATGCAACTTCACTACACAACTGTAGGCTCTTCCAGAGTTAAATATTGAGCACTTTGTCTTGAAACAGAAACAACCCATGAGAGCAAAAAGTGAATGAATATTAACCAGAAGCACAACTCTGCAGCGTGGGTATTCAGTTGCACAGTTCCATTCACTTCCAAGATCTACCACTTCCTGGAGACCTTCCCTAAACAATAGGTGTTTATTTAAAAATGAGAAGTTAGCAAAAGTACAAGCAATAAAACACAAGGTAATATCAGAAACCTGCCCACTTCCTGCCCCTGTGTTTCTGTGTTTTCCTAAAAGAAAGACTGTAGATTTACAGCCCCAGGAAGATTTCACATATATGGTTTCGCCAATCAAAGGGAGAATATCTTCATGGGCATGGATATCCTTGTGGGAATGGGGCTGAAAAGCTAAATACGTTCTCCTTGTTTCCTTATTGCTAATCAGTGAGCTTTTAGATTTTGATATCCTTCTCAAAGGTCTCATTCTGCATGAACTGAAATGGATCCTAGATGACTGGTTTTGTGAAAAGGCCACAAATGTTTTATTTAGATATGGCCTATGGCTTCTTTTGCTAAAAATGCAATTTGAAAAGCATCTAAATCAAGCCATGGTTCTAATATTTTTTAAAATTCTTTCAGGAATCAATGCTAAGCTAATTTTGGAAATGCAACAAACAGCAATTAAATAATTAAATAAAAAAAGGAGGGGAACATTTTTCCTTCAGAGACCTTCATTCCATATGCTGAATGTCATTAGAAATAAATGAAACAAAGGTTAGTCTTAAAGCCTCAAGTGTGATGAAAAATCTGGAAGTACTTTATCATTGTGAAATCATACAAATAAATTTAATCTTATTAAATGGCCAGGGAAGAAAAAATGTCCAATTAAAAAACCTCAAATCAAGACAGGAATGAGGTGGCACATAACCAAAAAATTATATTTCCCATTTCTAATTGAGTTATTATACAAACAGAAACTGTAGTATATTTTGGATCTGTCAGTTCACAAGCCAAAATAAATGCAAAACCAGTAGGAATCAGAATCATAGAATGATTTGTTTTGGAAGGGGACTTGAAAGATCATCTAGTCCCAAACCTTTGCCACAGGCAGTGACACCATCTGCTAGTTTAGGTTGCTCAAAGCCTCATCCAGTCTGGCCTTGAACACTTCCAGGGATGGGGCATCCTCGACTTCTCTGGAAAATCTTTTCCAGTGCCTCACCACCCTTAGAGTCAAAAAAAATATGCCTAAATATAAATCTACTCTCTTCTAGCTTATAAGCGTTACCTGTCATCCTATCACTGCACTCCCTGATAAGGAACTCCTCCCCAGTTTTCCTGTACGCCCCCTTTAAGGACTGGAAGGCTGCGACAAGGTGTTTCTGGAGCCTTCTCTCTCTAGGCTCAACAAGCCCAATTCTCTCAGCCTATTGTCATATGGGAGATGTTCCAGTGCTGTGATCACCTTTGTGGTCCTCCTCTGGCACGCTAACACATCCATGTCCTTCTTATGCTGAGGACTCCGGAACTGAACACAGTACTCCAAGTGAGGTCTCACAAGAGTAGAGTAGAGGGGGAGAATCACCTCCCTCAACCAGCTGGTCACAATTCATATCTTCTCAAGCATTATTTGTATTCAGAATTTGATATCACATATGATGAGATATGATGTGATATGATGCTGTATGCAGTTTTTCACAGAATGCTATAGACTCTGAAGCCAATTTTCTGACTTTGAAATTTTTTTTTTAGTATTTTTGGTATATTTGAATGCATTATAATGTTTCATGAGGATCACCAACAGATTGTTCACATACTGTTATAAAAAATATGAAAAAATATTTAAAAAATATTCGGAAATTTAAGGCTTTGTTTATGGATTTTCTATGAGCAATTTTTAGAAAGATTTGAAATGGGAAGTTGGTAACGGTTGCACCTAAAGAGCAGTATTTATTTGTTTCTGTTTGATGAAATTCTCTCTTCCATTGTTGCTCTAACAATGTAATTAACTGTTAAAAAAAATTTTTTGTGATGCGGATTCTTCTAAATTAGTTGTCTTAATTTTTGCTTGTTTATGTGGTTTTCTGCATAATAACAGTAAGCATTTAACTTCACTGAATTTCCTTTGCTTCCCACCTGAGTTGTTGTTATTTTCGCATTTCTAATCTCTATAGATTTAAAATGTTACCATTTATATACTCAGCTTAACCTATATTGCTACCACATTTACATTTGAGGTTGATCAGCTTATACATACAGTAAAATACCTCTAAAGTGAAGTTTCCAGAACAAAAAAATCATGATTACTATTTAAAAATCCATTGGCTATGAAAATTCTTTTATATTGACTCTAAAATAACCAGGAGATGAATACTTCTGCTAATTCAAATACATGCTAGAAAATGCATAAAATTAGAATATAAAATATTAAATTGAACTGAAAAAATAGCTTGAGTTTTAATCTAAAAAGAAATTAATATTAAAAAAATGCCCTCGGAGCCCTACACCGGTAAATATCTTGAGTTCACAAAATGCATATTCCTCTGTTCTCCTGGGTGAATCCTACCTTCTCACACTTCCTTGTACAAGGGGACTACAATAAACCAGTCAGCAACTTCTAGGGAAATACTTTAAGCTCATCATGGCAAGACAGTGGTGGGATCTGCAAAATCGTTATGTTGACAATCATGACTCTCACATGCTTTCTTCACATATTGAAATAAGAATTTCAGTACATATTAACTTAACACTTTACTTTGCATCCTGACAGGATATTTCACTTAGAATAGCGCTGCTATTTGAGGAACAATAAATAAAAAGACATTCCAACGAATTTAAAACACATTAGTATTAAAAAAAAATAGAGACTAGATATTTGTTCTTCATGGTAATCTTTAAGAGCTTTGCAATCAGCTGCCTTTTTTTCTGCTGCCATCTGCATGTTCCTGAACTCATTCTGGATGTCATATGTTTCTGAACAGAGTACCTCATGAGATCATTTTCTGCCTTGCAGCTTTACACTTAAGAGATTTGGCATATCTGTATTTGCATGATGTGAAATGTTTCACCGAGAAAAAATTTCCTGTCAAATAACAATTCATATCTATGCAAAGCACAACTTTTATTTATGTGTCACATGATGGAATATGCGTAGATTAGCTGAAGCCTAGAGAGGCGTACTAACTTTTCCTAACAGGAAACAGGCAGTTTGGAGCTAAAAACAGATGAAAATCTGCCTGACAGTATACTTTCTAAATTGACTCAGGAGTTGAATTTTACACGTGTTTTCCTCATTTTATTATCTCAAACTCACACAGTGCACAGATATAGAATAGTTCCATGTTAAATTAAGAGTTTTTTCTGGAGCTAGATTCACTACTGAAGCATTGTATTTAGCTTTTTAATCTTAATTTCACTGAAAATATGCTATTTTTACTCTGAGAATAAGTTTTACCATTAGATTTTCTTATACAGTGGACGTACAGGCAATGTGGTAGCACGCCATGGAAGTCACGTTATGTCCCAAAGATCTTTCAAGGTGACATATTTAGGACAGCAGAAATACAGATGCACAAAGAAAAAAGTGACATGGAAATCTCATAGAATGAAGATTTTATGTTTTCTGTACTTTACATTTTTCACTTGTTCCACTGAAGAAAATATTTTTTTCTAGTATTTTGCAGATTTTGAATGTCCTCTTTTGCTAACAGTAGATCCAAAGTGCTTGTGTGTTCGGCATCTCTCCCTTGTGTTTTACATAAATGAAGTGAAGATCTTGGCAAGCAATTGCAGGTTATGCTTACAATGTTAGATAATGCAGGTTCATTATCTAACACTTCTCACCAGAGCGCTGGCATTAGTCCAGCCACCGGTCTTGGCGCTCTTGTCATCTGCTCTATCTGTATAACAGCTCACCTGGAGGACTAATTTCAAAGTAAAGCCAGATTGTCTAGAAGCCAAATTCTATTTGCAGTTCTAAGAGTGGTGCACTCTAGGGTTGGTAGATACTACGTACAAAGATACACCAAGTTTCGCTTCATCTCCCTACATATGTCTGCAATATTATCCCAGCATATACTGCACTTTCAGACAGTCCCAAACACCTTCGTAACAAGCCCAACATAAGTACCCTCTCTCTACACAAACTTTCAGCTTCATCTTATCAAATAATACCAAGATGTGTTTTACATATTTTTAGACACTTAGCATTAGGAAAAAAACTCCAAAAAATGTGGAAAGAACCATTTTTAGAGCTATGAGGGCAATTCATTAGTACTAATACAATCTGCACAGAGTTTGTCTGTTCCAAGGCGAATGGGGCCTAAGCAGTGTGATGCAATAATCTTGTTGTTCCTTTTCCTGGAGACCTTGTGTCATGAACAAACCTGGGAGTAAGTGATTTTATTAGTCTAGGTATAACCTTGGCCTACTTATACAGACTTCACTGTTAGAAATAGGAAAACTCCTTCATAGTACAGACTTCTTTTCCCTACCTTCTTTGCAGTATCCTTGAGCAGGGAACTGCAGCACTAGACCATCACGCAAGCAGTACTACAGAGTTTTAAGAGTTTGCTAAAAGGCTCTTTTAGTTACTTTTATGTCATCTGTCACAACAGACAATAATGAAAAAAATACCTACTGGAGGAGGATTCAGGCAAAATGGTGAAGTGAGGTGAGATTGGAAATATCACAAATTCTAATGAGGAAATAGCTCAGGAAATCAAATTGCAATAAATCATCAGGGAAATCACAAGATATTCATGTCAGACTCTGGAAGGAATTAAACTGTAAAATAGCTGGATCAGTGAGGAATTCACACAATTTATCATTAAAAATGTTGATTATTCTGAAAGGCATTATTCTTATATTTTTAAGTAAAGCCTTGCACATAATCCCCAGATTAGAAAGTGCTACAGATTACATTTGATTTCAAAGACCTTGTTGGAGTAAACGAACTCTAAAACTCTAATTATAATACCTTAGATTTTAGAGGTATTGAAACATTGGAGTACAATGCATAGTTTTCAATGTTTTAACATGTATATGACAGTATGAAAGATTTGAACAGAATGAAGATAATGTGACATAGCATGTTGAAGAATTAGCTCGTAGCAACCTCTCTGTCTCTCTCTCTGAATCTTGGTCTAGGTCTATGTTAGATTAATATATGAAATTATGTAGTGTGGAAGCAGAGGGCAAAATGTCTCTTCATTTTTAGTCACTGGTATTATTCTTACTTAATTTTCTTGATTGGGTAATTAGGGTAAAAAATATTTGTCAGTGAAGGAAGTTTTAAAGATAAAGGTAGGTAATAGTTAGCAAGTTGTTTAAGGTACAATGTGTGTGCATTCAGTCATTATTTTAACTAGACATAACTTTTTAATTAAGTCTGAAAATTAGTGTATATCTATGAATTACTGTGGTTAAAACCTGTGTTTTGGAAATATTTCCTAGGTCATATTCCTAGGTAAAATGGTGACTATTTTAAAAATTTCACTCAGCTTGGAAGACTTTAGAATGAATGTACGAGTCTATGATTTTCTTCTTCACAGGAGAAGGATGAGGTTTGAAAAAACCGTATGAAAAATGGATGGGACATGTGAGTAATAAAACAAAAAGAAAAAAATCCAAGCAAATAAACAAAGTAAAGTTAAGCTGTGTAGAGAATTATTCTCTCTGTCTTAGCTGTCACATACTTTACTTCCTTTGGCTGAAGTAATAAGACCTGAAGTATATATATATATATATATATATGTATGTATATTAATATCAATGCCTTCCAGAAAGTATAAAGCAAACATTTGAACAAAAGCAGTAAATCCTATTCTTTAAATGAAATGTTGGCTCTTGAGCCATCTTAATGTTAGGGGTGCATTAATCATGATGCCATTGATATAAAAATCTCTTCTTTTGTGAAAGTTCTGGAGACGAAAATACTCATTTTTTATCCCAAGAACTTGAAGTGCATCAATGGCAAAAGTATGCAGAGCTCATTATTATTTGTAATAAACATCTGTGAAAAGACAAGCCATGTTCTGCACTTGCTTTTCAGCTGTGGCAAAACACAGAGGAGTGATTGTAAAAGTTATACATATGATATACTCATCTATTTTCTTCAATTAATGAACAGAATTTAATTGTTCAGAGGTCCCTTGAAGAGAAATAATTGGTTTTCAAAGAGCTCAGCACAAGCTCCTCCCCTTTAACCATGTGTTAACTTACTTGTGGATAAGCCACTTTGGATAAACTGTTGAAAAAAGCTTCCATTTCACAATGAAACACCAGGAATTTTATGCTTCCTATTGTGGTACCAATATCTGCATTCAAAATCTAGCTCTCTAAAATAAACTCTCTCTGTACCTGAAGGTTGTTTATGGATATTTCTCTCATTATAATAAGTAAACACTGCAGCCAAGTCAATTTTTGAGTAACTGTTTCAAAAAATCCCCTAAAACAAGCACCCCAAATAAACAAAGAACAAAGGAATATATGTTGTCTCCTAGTAGTTAACTTATTCTTCTGGTTTATAAACCACAAAATGACTACGAAATATTCCAGTGGTCAATGTACATTTTCTATCCAATAGGACAATTTTCAGTAGATTCTACATGAATTTTAACATGATGCATCCTCAAATATTTCTGATTTAAAAAAACCCTAATTTTTATGTTTGTCAAAATAGTCTTGGAAAACAATGATATGAAGTTAAGAAAGGAGGTGGGATTTGCTATTACATCTTTTATCCTTTTTCTACTAAAAATCTTCTGCTGACTTCTGAGGCAAAAATAACTAAGGGGTTCTATGTAAACATGTGGTGCTTACTTTCTGTGTGAGGCTGATTCCACTATAGACCAGTGAGCTGTTGACAAAATCCAGCTATGCTTTCTATTCAGTACAACATCAACGTAGTTCACAAAGTCTTTAAATAAAACAAAACAAAAAAAATCAATCAAGTATGCATTGGAGGTAATTTTTCATGTCAACAGTGTATGGATTCAGGAAAGAGAGATGGAGAGGTACAGTACAGCATTAGCTGGTGGGTTGGATATATAAGATCTTTAACAGAAAACATAGACATAAACAAATGGTCCTGTTTGAGGAATGGGCAGATAATTTTTACACTGATTATACCTTTCTGCATAATTTGATGCAGTAAACAGTCAAATGAAATTTCCTGTTACCTCAGAGCTTGTCAACAACATTTTTTACAGAGAAGAGAATCTACCCCTGTCAGTCACATTCAGAATTTGTCACCTAAAGTGAACTAGAAGAGAAAAAAATCTCTTCCATATGGAATCACAGGATGTCTCAGGTTGGAAGAGAACTCCGCATCGGCTATGAGGTCATTCCTGATTGCCCCAGGCTTTATCCAGTGTTTTGAATACCTCCAAGGATGGACACTGTACAACCGCTCTGAACAATTTGATCTGATGCTTGGCTGCTCTTATGGAAAAAAGTATGTCCTAATATATAGCCAGAATCTCTCTTTTACAATCAATGAGCATTATTTTCTTCTTCCTGTCATGCACTACTGTAAAAGGTCTCATTTAGTATTTATACTAATATTGGGCTGCTGAGCCAAATCATCCAGCAGCTTCCTGTTGAGTCTCATCATCCAAACATTATTGTTTAGCTACTCACCCAGAATATAATGTCTCAATTTGGATACAAGATAATTGTCTGAGATAATGTTGAAAACTTTGTTCTCTTTTGACTGATGGACTTTAGTTTGTTAAAGTGAGTATTTAGTAGGACTTCTATTTCCTTGTTCCCATGCATGGACCTTTCTCTAGAACAGTCTCTGTAAGAACACATATGGAATACTTTTTCATTTTAAAAGAACTGGATCCATTTAGAGCCATAATTCAGGCTAAATGTTCAACACGTCATTCATAGTCTTTGAATTTTAATTTTGATTTCCTGTTCTGTATTTGAATTGCCAGTGATTTGGTGAAATAATAATACTAATGTCAAGTTGGAATTAGTATATTTTGGGCATATTAATGATGCTGGGAAACAACAAATCTAAGATTTCTAAATGCTTTTAAAAAAATTTTATATTGTTAAGTCATCCCAGTTTTCCAATTTTACTTTAAAGTGTAGGATTAATTTCTATCACGTTTTGGTTTTGTTTCATTATTGTGCCTTATGAAAAACACATCTTCCTGTGGAAATATGATCTAAAGTAGCCAAGTTACTTTTGGAATAAAAGAGTGTGAGGTTTCAGCTATCCTTAATTGTTAGGAAATATCTTTCTAAGAACAGGAACCTCAGAATTTTTTTTCAGATTTGTTGTAATTGTGAAGACTCCTGATGAGACTAAGGTAACTCTTTTAGTCACAGAGGCCTCTTCAATTTCTTGACATTGTTTATATATCTTACAATAAGGTTTAAAGGTGAAGGCAACAAATTTATTTTAAAATTTTTGGACAGCCAGTGAAAAGAGAGGTTTTGTTTACTTGTGGTATTTTGAATTCCTAACAGCCAGATTTGAGCGTTTTATTCTCACATGGATTTTTAAAATAGCATGAAAAGGATGACAGATATCTGTCATATTTAAAATGTATAAATTGAAATCAGACTGGTCTTTTCAAAACTTAATGTGAGATGGTGAATCAAATTATATAAAACATCCAATATATAAATGTATACATCCTGAATTCCTCCATCTTCATATTGTGAACTTAAAATATCTTAAAGAAAGCAGTTAAATTTAGATCCTCAGAAATGCTGAGAACGTATTTGTTTCAGCTAAGTGGAGAAAGAGATAATAGTTTGGGTTTTTCTTTTTGATGCTACTGGTTAGCTGTAAAGGAATGTGAAAAATCCTGTTTCTCTATACTCTGGAAAAATTAACCATGAAACAATTTATCTACATATAGTAAAAGCATTTCTGTAAGCTGTCAATTCCATAAGCCATTTTACCAAACTTCTTACGTTCATGTACTTGGGTCACATTTTGGCTGCATCAGTTATGTTTCTTTGTTTTCCCCATGATGGCTATCTTGAAATTCCTTGCTTTTTTACTCATTTATGTGTTTCCTCATTACTCCTTCTGTAAACTAAATGTAGATCTCTGACAGACATTGACTTACAACTTTTCCCACCTCCTGGGATTTCCTGGTTCCATTCAACTCATGCTGGGATTATGAAAACACCTGTGAAAAGAGCTCTCAAGGGTTTGTAGCAAGATATAGAAGAAGAAAGGAGGAGCAGAACTTCCGCTTTCTACATTTAAATACAACAGATTAGGTTCAAAGCAGGACTATGTCCTTGAATACCTTACCTTTAGCCAAACAGTACCTCTCTGTGCACATAGATCACACACGTGAGTGAATTTGCAGGATCACGGCAGCACGTGTTGTCACAGAGATTCTGATTGTTCCACTTACTTCCTTTTACAAAGAAGCTTGATATCTTCTTACTGCTAAGGTATATCTCATATAATTTTCATTTAAATTTATTTGGATGCCTAATCATTCCATTTCTGTACAGTTTGTTTAGAATGTACACTGCAAAGACGCACCTTTAAATCTTGGGAAAGTTTTAAGCAGGACGATATGAAGGAAGCAGCAGTTATTCCAGGATATTTGATCAGGTCTAAAGTGCTGCTGAACATGAAGTTTGAAGTTCAATGAGCTTCTGGATAATGCTTTTAGTCATACTGTTTAGTTTTAGGTAGTCCTGTAAGGAGTTTGACTTGATGATCTTTATAGCTCCCTTCCTACTTGAGATATTCTATGATATTATGGTTCTAAGAGTTATCATTCTATATCACATAATCTCTGGAACAAATTGTTTTCCTACAGATTTCTCTTAAACCGAGTGAAAAACAAAGCAGTATTTTTTTAGTGAATTATAACAGAGCACTTAGCAGAAGAAGAAAGACTGCTTATGCTAGTGCAAATGATTACTTTCAGTATTACACATTGTGAGACCTAAATTAAGAAATACTGTATTGCTACAAAGACAATAGAACCTGCTTTTCAAATTGTCATGTTTAAAATGTTAGCCTATGCACACAATTTTCATATTACAAAAGCTCTGCTACAGACCAGTAGCTAGTGTAAACTTACTTTAATTTCAAATAGATGGCTTTGCACTCATTCAATATGAGTTGTAAATATTTTTATCTTTCCTAAACAACAAGAAGTGTAGCTAACACTGAAGATTTCTATCAGTTGAAACTAACTTGCCTTTCAACTCAAGATAGCAAGTAAAGTATCTGTAAGAGAGTAAGAAACCTATCTTTCTAAAATATATTTCGTAATTCCATGATTACAATGAAATGTAAGGAAAGAAACACTATAATGATTATATACTTCATTCATATTCATAAAAGAATTTTAATTCTCTCCTGACTTGACTCTAAATCAGTAGACATGCACATTGATTTTGAAGATGTTGCAGTATTAAGCGTGGAACATTCTAGAAACATTCTTGATTTCCTTCAGTGCTATCACTGAGATTTATAAGCCACATTATAGCTTGGTAGCCATTTAACTCTTGTGAATTTGCCAGTCTTTCCATGGAGCAAGGAGAGGGAAGGAAGGGAAAAAAAAATTAAAAAAATAGAAAGAAGGCAAATGTGTTGGACAAAGGTTTTCTGACAGGAAAGGCAGTCTCTTCTTTGTTGTTTCCTTGCTCAGTAGCTTTTTTTTAAAAAAAGCTGTACAATTCAGACAGTCTTTGGAATGAAAAAAAGAAGAAACTTCAGTGTCAGGAACAGCTGTGCTGATTCTGACAACACAAAAAAATTGGATACGTTTGTTTATTACACCAGAAGACTGCATCATAGATGTCCAACTGACCTCCTCCCTCTTTTAGGCAGTTCTCAGGGCACCAGAAACTAGTAACTGGGACAGAAACTTTTACTTGCTCTGTAATCCTGCAATAGAGGTCTAGATGGTGGAGATGAGTTTATAGTTCTACTGTTGAATGAAAAACAATGAATTTTACTTTTTTTTCCAGGTTTGTAATAAAATTCCTGCTCTGCTCCTGGGACAGGATGAATACACGCTGGTTGTTTTGTATCTGAATCCATAGAGAAGATTGGGGCCAATGTCAAGAGATGACCTAAACCAAACACTAAATGGAATATAAACAAAATCAAGGAATAAGGACAGAAACTCCATGAAATACTGGCTGCAAAAATAATTAGACCTATTTTGACAAACTTCTGCTAACAAACAGATAAAACTCAATTCAGTTCATATAAATAGACAGCCATGATATTTTGATGCTCAAGAACATTCAAGTTAACTGCCCAGATCCAGCAGCTATGGCTCAGGACCTGTGGGAAGCACACGCTTTACTTCCACAGCAGCTGGAGGCTGGAGATGAGACCTTCAGGGACCATAGGTGGCAACAGAATTCTTAATAGACAACACTCTCCATCTGTAGCCTAAAGTTCAAGTTATGGACAGAAGTTTGGTTTCGTTTTTGCGATCCATGTGATCTCCTGGTTTCCTTTCCCTTTCTGCTTCAAGGGCCCGAATGAACCTTAATTTATTTGTATTTTTGAGCTGTCAAAATGATATACAATAATACGGTTGTGAGAGTCACTACAATCAACTTACAAGTACTTCAGAACATTTTGTCGTGAAGTTATGTAAAACTCAGTATTTAATTTCTTGTTTCTCTGTTTGTTTTATTAGCCTGAGTTGGAGAATTTATTGTCTTAGCGTAGGATGTGTAACCTTTTCAAACAAATTGGAATATAATTGCATTAAAAAGCAGATGCTGCTTTATCTGCATTTGCTGCATAATTAATATTCTGCATAATACTAACTGAAGAGTTAAAATTCAATGAAGTGGCATAATTCAACAATTGTAAACAGAAGAAATAAAACGTATTAGTTAAAAATGTGACGGTTTCTTTTCCTGATACTAAAGTACAGTAAAATAGAAATACTCTTATACTACCATTAATTTACTCAGAATCTTTCTTAGCTGAGGTAATAATATTCAGCCAAGGTCTGTTAGTACAATTTACTATCAATTGATGTTTCCTATCAGTTGTTGTTTCCTATCAATTTTAGTGAGTATAGCTGCATAGGAAGTTATTGTAATTTGAAATATTGAGGGTTTTTTCAGGAAAAAAAGAAACCAAGAATTACTGTTCATTATTTAACTTAGGTGAATTTATTGTAACTCTCTTTAGTATTGTGTTTTCTCAAATCAAATGCTTTAGTACAGTTCTGGCACAGTGTTAGTGTGTTCTGATCTGTGATGTAGGAAAACACTCTGTAATTTTACAACTATATTACCTGAAGAAAAATCTACACAGAAATGTAAACTTCTGTAAAATTTAGGAAATATAAGAATGGACCTCCGTACTGAGATTTAGGAGTACTTTGCAGCTTTTAAAATGCTTATTCCTTTGAAAATTTGTGAGATAAAGCATGCATGAATCACAGACTTGCAGAAGAGCACTGTGCCCAGGTTCCCCATATCTGTACACTATAACAAGCCCTGAGTTGCACAGAAGATTGGACCAGCTTACAACCTACATTCAAGCACATGCATGGTCTCAGGTATAAATGGAACACACTTTCCAAGATACATGGAGTATTGCATGCATAAGTGTAATAAAATGTTACTGTGGCAAATCTGTGCTTGCCATCTATAGACCACCAATGAAGCAATGGTACATAGAGAAGGTAGCTTCAGGTTCCAACCATTTTCTTACAGAACAGTGAAAATATTTGCCAAAGTTGTGGAAGATTAAAATATTTGTTAGAAGAAATTGACTCCTAAAGAGTATGATTTTCTGCCATTATCTCACTCTTACTACACCTAGGCCTTATTTTTGAAAGATATGAAAAAAAAGGCGTGGATTTAGTAAATCATCAATTACTCACATTCTTTCTCAGTGCACCAGATAATTTCATTTGCAATATCTTGTCATGGCTAATGAAATAGAATGGCATTGTTAACAAAACTTTTACCTAAGTTAAATTCCATCTTCACTCCAATTTCATGAACATGAAACTGAACTTCTCATGAGTTGCCTAACTTTGAGTTCTGGAGGGATGATTTTTATAGATTTTCTTGCTGCCACTCTTTCATGTTCTGTACAGTACTTTAATTGACATAGGAGCAGATACAGCAAAATAGTTTTTCTATTAAAAAGAAGATGAAGAGATTGTAAAGTTAATATATTGAAGGAAATACTGCATTAGGTAAGCATGTTTTTTACAACTGGGCTGTGCATGTGTGCATTCTTTTGTGGATGTGTTGGATCTGGCACTTCCAAGTAGCATCGTATCTACTCATCGCTGTATGGCTGTGTCATGCATTCATAATAAATTCAGTGTTTCCATATTCATTGGTCGAACTGTGAAGACACATCTCACCTGCCGTATGGCCATACATGAAAGTTAGTATCTCAATGAAAAATTTTTTACACACACAAGAAAGTTGTTTCTCATGAGTATCTGTGAGACAACAAATGTACAGAAGTCCTCCAAAACCTCCCATACAAGTTTTTGAGGTAGAAAAAAAAGTTCAAGTCACAAAAAATAAGAATTGGACGGCTATTGGCACCATTTACATTCTCCTTCATTGGCTCAATGAGTATTTTAACTGTTTAATGCAAATTAAAGCAGGTCCAATAGAAGAAAATAATGAAATAGCATCTGAATATGGTAAAATATGCTGTCTGAGACAACTCATTCGGATATTGGGAATTTAACGTTGACATGCAGGCAGAAAGATGACAGAGTGAATCCAGTTCTACCATACTCTCAGTTTGTGCCTGAATTATTTGGACATAAAGGACTCTACCTTTCCAGACATATCCTTTTGCTGTGAGCTGGATCAGTGTTTACACAGAATGGAAGAAAATATTTTATTTTGGGTGGTAAACAAGTCAGTATTGTCCACAATAAAATAGATTATTCTCTTGCTTTAATAAAAAAAACCAAAAATCACCCAAGTTTACCTATGAAATTTACACTGTTTCAATTTATGTTTGTTTATCTAGAAAAACAGTATTTCTTTAATTGTATGTTTTTTCTTTCCTAAAATGTCCTAAAATTTCCTTGTATCTAGGTACAGAGAGCTTTGTTAAAGTGTCAATAAATATTTTTGTATGTTAAGCAGATGGTCAGGTTCCTCTTGTTTTGCACGTTTACAAGGTAGGCATATTTCTAGCAGCTACTAGTGTTACAGTTAAGAGAGAAAGTGTCTGTATACTAACTAAAGTTTAAGGAATTATTTATGTAAACAAATTCAAGTGTGTACTCTGGAATTAAATTAATTAGACTTCCTAATTCAGTATGTCCCAGGTATATTTCTGATTGCTACATGCTACTCCAATAAACAAGGTAGAATCTAATATGTAAAGTTGATTCAATTAGAAAATAATTTCCAATTAAACAATTTCATGTATGTTCCTGAAAAGACTAGAATGAGAGACAGTAAATTAATTCCTTGTCTATCAAATACATTAATATCAGTTACCAGTAGGAATGACTTAATGTAATATTTCTACAATTAAAAGTTCTTGAATACTCTTTTTGAAAGAATATTTACATGGATAGTAAGCTACGGAAGACAACAACCTAACTTCAGAAAAAATTTCCTAAGTGTAAAGAAAATGTCCCTAAAGGAGTACAAAAGAATGGAAAAAATTATGATTATTCAGTCATGTGTTGACATTCGAATGTGGAATGAAGGCCTGAAGGCAGTGAAATTGCATTGACATTCAGTACTGTTAAAGCGTTTTACTTTTAAGCTTTGCAACTCCTACTGAACACTTACCTCCACCTTTTCCTGCCTCAATCAGACTTTTCTGATACTCTTGGGTATTGGCCATGTCTAAGGAGCGCAAAGTTTAAAAACTCTTGCCTAAAAAAAATGAAAAAAGATTTAAAAAGTTGGGGTTTTTTTTAAAAAAAGTAATAGTATTGCAGAATAACTGCAATACTTGCTCTGCTTGCAAATGGGTAAGAACATCAGTTTTCAAAGACAAGCCTGATAACCTGTCAAGATAACAGATATATCATTCTACAAAGTTAATATTGCATAACCTCAGCTTTTGTTTAGTAATGCTGAGGAACTTTTTTACTGACAACCCAGTGGAGTCTGTTTCTGGTTTAGTAAATCAGAAGTTATTCAGGAGTGTAGCTACCTCAATGACTAATGAGGTCAATATTGAAACAACTTGTATGATCTCATTTGTTAAAATTCTGTGCTATTTAGATAGCCATATCTTATATTTACATTTGGATGTTTTATTTTTCTTCCTGGTGTAATGTTGACTCAGAATGAATAAGCCAACTTACAGAAGTGCCTCTTCTTTCTTGTGAATTGTCTTGTGTCCAAATTAGTTTGAGAGATATCTATTTCATAGTTTTTATACTAATTTCAGAACTCAGCCACTGGCATCATTTTTCATTGTTAAGAAAATGAGGGCTTTTTGTAACCTTAAACTTTATCTTAGAATTGGTGCAGTCACTACTTTCATAGAAGAAATTAATATATGAGAATATTACGGTGTAAAACATATTTAAAAAAAATTGTAATCCTATTCACAACATTCAGAAAATTTGAAGCACACACAACTGTGAAGAACACATTATTGTGAAAAAACAAGAGTCAGAGAAAAAAACCACAACTGTTTAATGAATTTGTCCAGAAAGCTAGTAGTCTTGGAGAGAAATCTCAGCTCTTGCTGAATACCTGTTTGAACTTAAAATACTATTGTCCTTACTGTATCCTTATTGTATCTGCTTTTTCTTCTGTAAATAAATAATTAATAAGTAATGCCAGTGAATTTCAGGAGTGTCTCAACTCATAATTGTTCATCTTGCCATCAAAAATCTAGGTGAAAATTACCGTATAGAAAATACCATATTGCCCCTTATCACGTCTATAATATTGAAAATACCGCTAATATTAGGAAATTTAGAAAATTATGATTACTGACATTTAAATTAAAGATAACTTTACTCAATTTTAAGCCTTGATTTGAATTGAGCATGGTTTTGGAGAATCAGGGGAGGAGAGAAGAAGGGGATCTATGCCAGCAAAAAACGTCACTTCTAAAGAAAGAGCGAAATAGCTTAGACAAATAGCTGCCTCTTATTGTTATGTTCCATTGAACAATCAACAGTGGCTACAAAAAGGAAGTGATACAAACAGGATATAAAGGCATATCGTTGCCCCAAAGTTAGATGATTTCCTCAATGAATCACAGCAGGCTGTGAAACAAATTACTGGAACTCAGTCTGTCTGTTGATGCTTCTCTAGTAAACCATGTCATGACTGTTTGATATTAATTGAGGCACAACTGGGTGCCATCAAAAATAACAGCCAACCTCAGAGGCCTTTTTCTAAATCAAAGGTCATAGAACATTCTATAACCTGGCTGTAATATACCTGAGCTGAAATAATTAATTGGAAAAATTAAGAAAAGTTGAAAAATATCTTAAACTGGTTTATATGAGCATTTATGCTAATTATGGGCAGACTTCCAGTGTTTTTTCAGTTCTTTCCAGCTGCCATAAGTAAAAAAATATCTGATTGTACTAAACCATTCAGATTTAGAAATTCATCACAATGCAGGTTTAACTGAGAAAATGACAAAATTCCTGGGCTCAGCTGTAATCTAGAAAGGTAAAGGGACTGAAATATATGGAAATCCAGCACAGGCTAAAACACTGAAAAAAGGTAGTCTGTGGATGAAGTACAAAGATTCTGACTTCTGGATATAGGGAAACTTTCACAGGTAAGTTGGAAGAATATAACTGTGAAGAAAAAGGGAGAGAACAAATTGATGTTATATGATAAATGATGATAAATGAAGAAGCTGTAGAAAGGTCTTTAAATCATCTGGAGATCTGACAATTACTTAGATTTTCTTTGGTCTTCTTTTTAGAATGTCAAGGTGAGAAAGTTTGACAGATAGATGTCTCCACAGTTTCCTTTTAAAATATGTTATATTTTCACTATTTAGCTTGCAAGGTTTACATGCTTGAACTAAATAATTTGTGCACATGGTGCATCCAGAGTATCTTAAGCTGGTTCATCTCATTTAGTAAGTAATATGCCTCTTTTTGAAAGTGAATACTGAGTATACCAAAATACAATGCGAAGAGTGCTATAAAGTAATTTTTCTGCTGGTTCAAGAAAATTAATTTGAAATTGTAAATTCAAGAAATAATTACAAAGAGGATATAAATTTTAGAACAATGTCTCATTTTCAAAACCTTTTTTTTAAGGGTAAACAAAAGTGAATGCAGTTGGTTTTGACTGAATGATGAGTAGGCAGAGATTTACTAGACGTGGGGGAAGGGGAAGGAGCCCTGATTAGCATAAGCAGGTGCATGTTGTCTGTTAAAAACTACCTACATGGTTATGTGTTGGTTTTATTCAGCAAATTTGTCTTGTACTACTGTCAGAGTGTTTAAATTATAGTCTATTTGGAAAGTTGACAAGAAAACATTTGTACTTTTTGTGACCTCTTTAGAACATGCCAAAGGCCAAAACTGTTTATCTTATATCAGAACAGCCAAAAGACACTAGAGAATTTCTTTTTATTAACTACCAAAAAAGCCTTTGTCCATTAGACATCTAACCTGCTGATCAAAAGATTCCCACAGGCTACTGGTAATTCTAATAAACTTGAAAATACCTCAAAGAAATTTTTTGATTTGATGTGGTCTGACAGATTAAGTAATGGCCTTAAAAGTATTACAAATATGCTCTTATGAATATATGACTCACTTCATCTGATTAATTATTGTATACAAATTGGTGGCTGCCCTGGTATTGTGTAATATACAGGTTTTCATTCATATCAAATATTGATATGCTTGGTTTCATCAGGTATGGTAAGTTCTTCTTAATATTCGCTTCCTCCGTGTAGCTTTTGTCTCTCATAAAATTGAAGTTTTATTCATACATTTAACAAATAAAATTAAACTACTAAAATTTAACATTATAAAACCAGCAGGAAATGTGTAGTAGTAGCAACTAATTTAGTGGAAGTTGAAAAATCAGGTTAATTTTGGTTCTGTTTCCTGTTCTTTTGTTTCTTCTGATACTCTCTTAGGATTTTATTTCTTTAGTTTTTAGATATACAATTTGAAAAAATAGTCTGTTTGGACAAAGAAATCCCTGGGTATAAATATTCGTCATTGTTTGTAAAAAGCTTAGAAAAATGCTAAAATCTGAAAACATTTTGAAATGTGAAAAACAGAGAGCAAATTTGTTATTGAAAGAAAGGGTTATTTAGATTGCAGATGCATTTCATTAAACAGTAAAGAAAGTATTATTGCCTTGAAGGAGAGGAGGATAGCAGCTGAAAAGAGAACATAGTATTTACCACTGTTCCTTGAATAAATACTCATCTTCCTAAGTTTCCTGGTTTTGGCTGAGATAGAGTTAATTATCTTCCAAGTTCTTGCTGTGTTCTGGATTTAATATGAGAATAATGGTGATAATGTAATTTTAAGAGTTCTAGGTGATGTTTATGTTCAGCTGGGATAGAGTTAATTTTCCAGCAGCTACTGTTTTTCAGATTTAGTGTAAAAATATTGTGATACACTGACGGTTTTAGTTGCTGCTAAAAACCCAAGGATTTTTCATTTTTCTGTGTTTTATTAGTACACAGGTTCACAGTGAGGACAACTTACTTGAACTGGCCACTGGAATATTCCTTATCATAACATCATACTTAATATAAAACAAGGAATTTGACCAGGGGGTGGTGATCCATTTTCTGTGGTTGGTGCTTCTGTTCTGTTAGAACTGTTCTTGCTGTGATATCTGTGCTCACTGTTGTCACTGTATTTGCTGGAATCGCTGCTCGGGGATCATCAGCCGGTGAGTGTTTGTAGTTTTCTGTTATTATTATTATTATTTAAAATTCTCTCTTTTTTATTTTTATGAAATCTGTTTTTATCTCAACCCACGAGCGTTCCTTTCCTTTTCCAATTCTGTTCTGCATCTCAGCTGGTGAAAGTGGCTACATACAATTTTGTTGCCAGCTAAAGGTTAAAATACCTCACAAAGGCAAATCAATTCAGACACACTTCTCTCCTTTTTACCTGTATATTAATCCATTATACTAGGATGAATAAAGTAATTTCAAAATATTTTTTTCTATGCTGGAGTTACAAATAGACTCTTAGTCAAAGAAAATACACCAGAGCAGGTGACATCGTACAGCACCATTTAGTTACTAAGCAATATACAACATCATGACTGCATTAAGTCAGAGCAAATTTACACATATATATTTGTTGAACAGTATTAAGTCTAGAGTGAAATGTATAGGCATAGAGAACAAACTGGGATAGAACTTAGTCCTTCCTTTTCCTGGTATTCTGGCTTTAAAAGCAAAGCCATTTGTGAACCAATTTGTTGATTGTGTAAACAATTATAATTCCAGTAATAATTTGTGTCTTAAAGGAATCACTGGCAAGTTTAGATGATGGTGTTAGTGTTGGTGTTAGTGTTGGGATATAGGTTGGACTCGATGATCTCGGAGGGCCTTTCCAACCTTGTGATACTGTGATACTGTGATACTGTGAAGTTGTCTAGTTTACCACAGCTGTCTTGCAGAATCAAGCTACTCATTCCTAAATTTTATTTGTTTCATGCAGGAAGATCAGACTGAGTGTATTCCCTGTTGAATACATTCATTGCTCCACAGACAGACGACTGTACTGTTTGTTATACAGATCTTTAATTTTCCAAAATTCTTTTACTTCTTTCCTGTTAAAGATTAAGAATATACTGATCCACATTTCCATCCTTCTAAATCACACAAAAACACATAAGAAGGCATAAGATAAGTTTATGTATTCAGTGTCATAGATCTATAACAAAGATCAATACAATTGGCTTTTGGTCTATGTGAATTTACGTTAACATCAAATGACTGAAAATATTACTTTGACAGAAAAAAATTTTTTTTGTTATTCTATAAACAAAATACATTTGTTAATCAACTCTTTTTTTTTAGAGCTCAGTATTTCTGTTTTGTTCTTTAGGACTAGAGACTTCTACATTTATTCATCTTAATTATGATCTCACTGAATTTCAGTATTATTTTCTGTAAAAGAAGAGTTATACAATTTATTGCAAAACCAAATTGATGTTACTAATTTAAACAAATCCACATAGCTTGTACGACTACTGTTTAGTTCTTTTGTAGTTAGTCTACATCACTCATATAAAAGTATCCCAGTTTTAGATTTGCCTAAAAGACACAATAGCAGTATTAGGAATTTTTCTCCAACATACATCCAGTAGCTCTGAAAATAAATGAAAATGCAAAAGTACTTTTAATAACAAAGATTATTCCTTAATCTGTCAGGTTTTTTGGTTTTCCTGTTAATGACAAGATGTTTTATGACATCTCTGAATTACATCAATAATTATGTTTTCCTACAGACATTTAGTTTTAACAATTAATTCATATTCATATAAATTTTCATATGCTATCTCAAAATCTGAGGAGGTTTTTTACTATTTTTTATTTTTTTAACAAGGCTTATCTTAAGCAAGTGGTTCTTAAAGGAACATCTGTGTCACAAAAAAATCCGTGTCATAAGGAAAAATTATACTGAGGTCAGGTTAGATATTCCAGTGAATCTGATTAGATTCAAATGGCACCATGAAGATTCATTACTAGAAATAAATACATGCCATATTTGTGCTGAGTGCTGCAGTCTAGTTGGATATTTGTCCTTTATTTATAGATTCACCATGAAAAGAATTCAAATACTTTTGAGGCCAAATTCACTAGTAGAGCCACACTGACACACACAGAAATGGGATGTTAAATGAAATCACAGGAAAGATGGAGATGTTTTAGTGGGTTCCGAGAAAGGCACCAGAAATGATCAGAGGGTTGGAACACCTGCCCTATGAGAAAAGGCTGAGAGAGTTGTGGGTATTCAACCTGGAGAAGGCTCCAGGGAGATCTTATTGTAGCCTTTAAGTACTTAAAGGGGGCCTACAAGAGAGCTGGAGAGGAACTTTTTTTTAAAGGCCTGTAGTGATAGGACAAGATGTAATGGTTTTAAACTAAAAGAGAGCAGATTTAGACTAGAAAAAAGGAAGAAATATTTTATGATGACAGTGGTGAAACACTGGAATAGCTTTCTCAGAGACGTGTTAGAAGCCCCATCCCTGGAAAGATACAAGGTCAGACTGGACACAACTCTGAGCAATCCGATCTAGTTGAACATGCCCTCTCAACCCCATGCAGGGAGATGTGACTAGATTTGCCAACCCAAACTATTCTATGACATGAAATTGTGAAAACAGCTTTGAGAATTACAGAATCACTGAATCATTTTGGTTATAAAAACTCTTCAAGATCATCAAGTCCAGTTGTTAACTTAACATTGTCAAGTTCACCACTAAACCATATCCCTAAGCGCCACATCTACACTTCTCTAAATGCCTCCAGGGAGGATGTCTTAATCACTTCCTTGGGCTGTCTGTTCCAATGCTTGATAACCCTTTCAGTGAATAAATTTTTCCGAATATGCAATCTAAACCTCCACTAGTGCAACTTGAGGCCATTTCCTCTTATCTTATTGCTTAGTACTTGAGAGAAGAGACCAAGACCCACATCGCTACAATTCATTTCAGGTAGTTCATAGAATCATAGAATCATAGAATTATCTGGGTTGGAAGAGACCTCCAAGACCATCAAGTCCAACCCTTAATTCAACACTGTCATGATTACTAGATCATGGCACGAAGTGCCACATCCAGTCTTATTTTAAAAACCTCCAGGGATGGTGAATCTACCACCTCTCTGGGCAGGCCATTCCAATGCCTGATTACTCGTTCTGTGAAGAACTTTTTTCTGATATCCAGCCTAAACCTTCCCTGGCAGAGTATAAACTTGTGCCCTCTTGTTCTGTTGCTGGTTGCCTGGGAGAAGAGACCGACCCCCACCTGTCTACAACCTCCTTTCAGATAGTTGTAGAGAGCGATGAGGTCACCCCTGAACCTCCTCTTCTCCAGGCTAAACAACCCCAGCTCCCTCAGCCTCTCTTCATAGGACTTGTGCTCAAGTCCCTTCACTAGTTTTGTTGCTCTTCTCTGGACTCGCTCCAGCACCTCAATATCTTTCTTGAACTGAGGGGCCCAGAACTGAGCACACCACTCAAGGTGTGGCCTCACCAATGCCGAGTACAGGGGAAGGATCACTTTCCTCGTCCTGCTGAACACACTATTCTTGATACAGGCCAGGATGCCATTGGCCTTCTTGGCCACCTGGACACACTGCTGGCTCATGTTTAGCCTCCTGTCAATCAGTACCCCCAGGTACCTTTCCACCTGACTGCTCTCCAACCACGCTTGTAGCGCTGCATGGGGTTGTTGTGGCCAAAGTGCAGGACCCGGCACTTGGCCTTGTTGAACTTCATCCCATTGGACTCAGCCCATCTCTCCAGCCTATCAAGGTCCCTCTGCAGAGCCTTCCTGCTTTCCGGTCGACACTCCCTCCCAACTTGGTGTCATCTGCAAATTTACTTACGATGGATTCAATCCCCTTGTCTAAATCATTGATGAAGATGTTAAACAGAACTGGACCCAACACTCATCCCTGAGGGATACCACTGGTGATCGGCTGCCAGCCCCGTTCACCAGCACTCTCTGGGCCTGGCCATCCAGCCAGTTCTTAACCCAACTGAGAGTGCACCTGTCCAAATTGTAGAAAGTAATGAGGTGTCTCCTCAGCCTCTTTTCTCCAGGCTAAACAATCACTGTTCCCTCAATGTCTTTCTTATAGTGAGTGGCCAAAACCTGAACACAGTATTCAAAGTGCCTCACCAGCACAGAGTACAGGGGGACAGTCTCTTCCCTAGTCCTGCTGGCCACACTATTTCTGATACAAGCCAGGATGCTATTGACCTTGGCCACCTGGGCACACTGCTCACTCATATTCATTTGACTAGCAACCAGTACCGCTTCGGTACTTTTCCACCAGGTAGGTTTTCAGCCATATGTCTCCAAGTCTGTAGTGTTTCATGGAGTTGTTGTGGCACTAGGAAAGGACCCAACAGTGGGTTACGTATACTACTTTTGTTAGAGTGACAAACCTCAAATACTGACACACTGTACACAGATATAACAAAATAACTGAGTAATTTGTCAATACTACTTGCATTATTTTCAGAATTACATATTTTCAGAGCAGTGCTGGTTTTTAAGGTGATGACTATTTTCATTTTCTCCACTTAAAAGGGAATCTTATTTTAGAATAAAATTTTTCTGGCATTTGATTTTACCATTTCCAAAACCATTCTATCTTATTATGAAGTAATTCCAAACATATTTTAGGTAATGGTGTAATTGGTTTTCCAGGTATCAGAATACAGAAATGTTCTAGAGTGCTTCAGAACAGATTTAATCCAGGTTGACCTAATTCTTCTAAACTATTTCATTTAACACATCTTTATAGGTGAAGGAAGGCTGAAGAACTGGCTGTCTGCATTCTAGTTTCAGCCTCCAATAATAATTAATACTGTTGCTTTCAACCAGCATGTTGTTATTGTCTGTTGCATTTCTTCTGCAGAGAGAGAGAAAAATTTCTGACTTTCCTTCCATATCAGTTTTACTGACAGGATGCATTGTACCTCACTTTTTTTTCCCTTTTCTGTTCATGGAAATATGAAGCATGAACATCTCTTCTCTCAAGTGACAGGTGATAGCACAAGAGGAAATGGCTATAAGTTGCTCCAGGGTGGGTTCAGACTGGATATTAGGAAGAATTTCTTTACCAAAAGGGTGGTCAGGCACTGGAACTGGCTGCCCCAGGGAGATGGTTGAGTCACCATCTCTGAAGGTGTTTAAAAACCGGATAGATGAGTTTTTGAGAGACATGATTTAGTGGATGATGGGTGCAGTTGGACTCTATGATCTCCAAGGTCTTTTCCAACTGGAAGATTCCATGATTCTATGAAATCATGTTTCAGTTGTCTTAGTTCAGAATTAGTTTTTTTTTACTCCAATTCCCTTTTTTTTCTCCTCTGTTAAGCTACTCTCCATTTTGCTAGCCAACTAGATGTTTTTGAGCTTTGAAACACAAGCAGATTAACTAAACAGTTGTACACTTTTGCATTGAACTTCAAGGTATGTGTTTTCTAGGTGTTTATGTGCATACATGCATTCATTATGTATGGAAGAAAAAGAAAACATTAGAGAACATGCGAGGAAAAGTTATTCCGATATACTCAGGAAACCAACTGATTACATACTATTGAGTTGGAACCAGGTTTTTTTCTTTCTCTGATAATTAAAAGTAATTAAGTTTTTAAAATAAAAGTTGTCTTGAATAAAAGAAGACTTAAATGACAGCAGTGCTTTAGCATGGCTTCCAGCTAGCTGTCATTATTGAAACACATTGGTTTGAAAATACATTACTCAATTACTCTACCAGAGTGCCAGTTTTGTTTAGGGTTAGCTTGCAGGGAAGATCAATCATGAAGAGCTGTCTAAATAAAGATATCTGCACTTGGGAGACCTTTTGTAACTGCTGGAAATAAGGATGTACGTTGATGGCTAGGCTTTATAGACCTCTCCTAATTATACTTTTGAACTACAGTGAACTGGGTAATGATATTGTCAACTTGATGGGCCCATAACCTCTGTTCTGGAGGCCATTCTCAGTGGAGGTGCCTTTTGAAGCATTCTTGGTAGGGCATTTTGCTAAAACTGTCACTGACTCACGGGCTTCTATAAAAATACATATCCAAGAAAGGAAAGCTGAGATAATGGATAAAATTAAACAGGATCATTGGTAAGCTGGTAACCTTATTTCTTTTTTTCTATGTGCAACATACCAAAACATCTTTTAAATGCAGAGTTAGTAGCTATGATTGTGGATTTTTCAATTAAATTTTCAACTCTTGTTTCAATGATGGATGAACATTTATTATTTCAAAATCACTAAACTTTGAAAAACTTTTGGTCTGACTTTTAAAGAATTACTCCTTAAATAATCTTCCTTTTTTTCCTTTGCCTTTTCCTGTATACATGTATATTGTAGACAACGTTATGATGTATGTATATCAATATCTCTAGGTTATTTAAACTCTGTATTATTTTATTTCTGCTCTTTTCATTTTTTTTCTCTTATTAATTCAAAGACTTAGACTCAGTCAAAGATGACTCAGTGAAAGATACTTTATTCATTACAAGAAGGTGCTTGGAAGATAACATTTGGAGAGTATTGATATTATTACACTTTCTAGAGAGTAAATTTTTGGAAATATTTCTGTTAATGGTGTTGTGTTGTCATTCCATTTATTCTGACATCAATAGCATTGATTCCTTCTTCAGGACGTTCTTGTCTCCATCTTCTTTTTCATGTAATCTATTTTTAAAGTACAGTACTTTCAGTTTGATAAGAGAGTGATTTTTCTTTTGATAATATCACGTCTGTTGTCTGTAAGAGATTAAGTTTATTAGAATTGTTACTTTGGTTCAATAACAGCATATGCATATATAAGAATCAAATAAAAAAGAGGTATTATCATAGAAGGTGGCTAAGGTGGTTCTCTGGTCAGCACTAAGTAGTAAGATATATGTCCATGACAAATGTAAGAGGAAAAGCTTTATTCTTATTTCAATGTTTCCTCAGGGATGTATTCCCTACATATTTCCACTGTATATGCAAATAGTTTAAAGTGGAGATGTTCAGGAATTATTTTTTTTTAATAAAATACTGATTTAACAAAACCAAAACTTTGAGGAATAGACAAAATGCTATTTAATGCTAGAGAGTTTAAAAATGTGTAGGGAAATACTGACCCATCTTACACAGAATACAGGTGCAAATCTATTCTAGCAGTTAATCACATGCTGGGCAGCTGTTTTGAAGGTAAAATTTTGTTCACTTAAATGGTTTATTTCACTTTCAAACATACATGAAAGTCATCTAAAAACTGTGATATTTTCTTTTTTTATCCAGGCATCCGGTGATGGTTATTTTAAAAATATTTTATGAACAGTTGTTTCTTTGGCAAAATCACGGTGATGTTCATAGTTTGTTCTTTTTTTTGCTTTTATATGAGAAACCTACAAAGTTAAGAGTGAAATATCAATGTTTATGTCAGTACTCTCTGCGTCCCAGAAATGCTACACTGAGAATTATTTTGGGAAACTATGTTATTAGTGGAATATATTAAGATTCAATAAATATTTCCTTACCTTTGCAGATTTGTGAAATAGATTTGCTTTATTTATTACATTAAAGCAATACAAATGTTTTGGAAGATTTGCTGTGTACTGCTGTCCTTGTGTCTTTCTAAGCATTTGTACTCTCCATAGTTCTCCTCTACAGAATCTGATTTTTGGGTTATTTCTCCCCAGACATATAACCTCATACTTCTTCGAGCTGAATCATCTTTTTTTTCTGACTGTATTTCTACAGTCACTTGTTAAATTGGTCCCACTGATTCTCTCAAAAACTGATAGTATCTTTACATGTTATCCTTTCAGAATGTACCATTTGAACAAAGCACATACAAAAAATGAGTAATGATTTTGTGATAATATCGTAAAATATGTCTGCTAGAAGATTATAAAAAATATTTTGAAGTGGTAAAGGTACTGAATGACTAATAAATTAAATAACATTTTAGAGATTTTAAAACTTTACTCTCATCAAGTAATACTAAATACATTTGTTGCATATTTTTACTACAGTCTATAAAAAACATCTACAAGTATAATTTGCAGACAGACAGTATTGGGGTAATTAATTGACGCTGTTTTCCTTTAAGACAGGGATATGAACTTCCCAGTTAAATAGTTGTAAAAGGCAAAACGCAAGATCATACACTCAGAACAAAGACTACAAATTTTATTTGGATTGGAGGTATTGAATTGTTATTGCAGCTTTGCTTCTTACTTGTTAGTGTAAGTGTGGATCTCATAACTTGATTTTGTAGTATAGTTGAACAGTAGGGATGCCATGGCAAGAAGGCTTCTGGGTAATTCCTGGGTAATTCTGGGTAATTCCAACTCTGAGTACAGGGATGAATAAGTCACATAGGCACCATATGCTCACATCTTTGGGTGGCCAATATGTAGCAAATACCCTGCATCTTCTTGCCACATAAAATCAGACCAGTTAGCCACCTCTGGCCTAGTGGTTGCAGACATATCTTGAGGTGACTTAAAGCATACCTTAGAATGTGTACATATTTTTGCTTCTTTAAAAACTATGGTTAAGGCCTAAGGAAACATTTCAAATTTCCATGTTCTGGTGTCTCTGGAGGAAAGTAGGATTTATTATCATAGGGTTGAAAAATGAGTCTATGATATATGACTTACATAGCTGACGTAATTCAGGGTGATGAAGTAAACTGATTCATGGCTTGATTTTTACAAATCTGTAATGAAACATGGAGAAGAGATATAATGGTGCTGAAGTTATGACAGGACATAACATACTCCTGTGGGTAGCCAAATGCAGTCATGAAAAAGACATATTTTTAGCAGTGAAATTAACACAATAAACTACTTATGCGTACTGATATTTATAACAAGATCTAAAATACGATTCTGCTACATGCCATTTATTCTTTCTGGAGTCATTCTAAGAAAAGTTCGCAGAATGAGACTGGATGCTTATGGTAATCTCTATTGACAGGGGAATTTATGTAACTGTAAATATCCCCTTTCAAAGCAGACCAGTAACAGAAATGGTTTTACACTGTACCTGCAGTATTATCACAATAATTTCAGTTCTTTCTAACTACTGATTTAGCAATCACACATTATTCTATGCCACTTCATCTCCAGGCATTAGGAAGTGTTATACAAATGGTTAGACACATTTTGTTGTTGTTGTTGCTGCTTGCTTTTGTATTTTCCTCAAGTATCATGTAGCAGGGGGAGGTGAGAATTTTGAAGTAGCCCTCTGACTATGTTGATGGAAAACTGTTTTTCATGTCAGTCTGTTTTGTGTGCTTGGCTACAGGCTGGACATAGAACTGGAAAAAAATTTGAGAGAGTATTACTTTCATACTGTAATGGTCAGAACTACATTAGAAGTTTTGATGTTTTTTCTCCTGAAATGAAACGCTCACCTTTCCACAAGATAAAGCTGTTTGCTGTTCAATGATTGATCAGTAAAGTCTTCTGCACTTTATTGTTTATATGGTTGCACTGTTTAAAAAACAGAACAATTTAACACATAAAGTTTTTCTCACTTTCTTCACGGAAGGTATAAATAAAATTGTCTGGATTTCAAGTTAAGAGATCCTGCAACAAGAATAAATTGTATTGTTCCTCTTCAGCCATATAAGAATACATGTCAAGCTTATTTTCAAGGATTAATGGTTTTACACTCAAAACCCCAGATAACAAATTCAGGATCTCTGATTCACAATACCATTTTCTTTGTCCTTGCATTTGCTTTTATTGTGGAGATAAAAAAATATTTGCTTGTGTTGTATTTTTCCAGTCCAATAATAGCATTAGAACCCCAAAGCTGTATTGTATCTATGCCATTATTTTTTTATTCTAGTTTCTAAAATATTTGTCTTTAAAAACTTTACATTCCTAATGACTTGTCTGACCACTATTTTTTGATGCAATGGCAAACTTTTGTCATTAATTATCTAACCCTTTTTTTCTTTAAGTCACTGTACTATTGTAAACCTAGATAATTTAGTTATAGCTGTATTTTTTAAAAAAAATCTATCTTTTTTTTCATGTTTCTTGCTCTGTTTTTAATTTACGGATTTTTACCAGTTAGTCCAAATAGACAAAATGTTGTTGTCTTGAAATAACACAATTTAGCAGCTATTTATTATATGGAATTTACCTTTCCAATTGAAAATGTAATTTATTCAAGGTCATGAATGAGTGTCTAGATTGTGTAGATGATAAAGAGTTGTTTAGTTTGCTTTCCAACAAAGAAAACCCTGAACATTGACTGATTGTAACAAATACCATGACTTAATGTAAATGTAATATTTAACATATATTCTTTTAATACAATATTAGACATTTGAACTGCAAAAAAAATTGATATGCATTTTCTAATTCTCCACCCTGCTTTACACTAATCTATGCTTTCATAACAAAGAGGAAAGTAAGCAGGAGACACCTATGCAAAAAATAGTCAACACTATGAACAGTTCCGTGCAACCAATTTAGTGAAGAACAATGTTTTTCATTTTTCAGAAATTATTTATCAAAAGCTTATTCATTAGTCATAGCTGACAACAAACTCTTTATGCTGTCATTTCAATCTATTGTTTGTTACATTATGTTTCAAAAAGGCTGATATTCTCATGCCATTAAGTAATATGGTGAACCACAATCTTTTTTTAGGTATATGCATTATTGTTGTAGCCTTGGGTGTAAAAAATTATCTTGGGATTATAAGGCTGTTTGTTTATTTATCAAAAGTGAGAGTACTTACATGCATTACAGAGAATTTCTTCTCCCCTGTGCTCTGATCACAGTATAATTTATAAACAGGAAAATAATCAGAGTACCTTTAAGATGTTTAGACTATCTTTCTGTCAAGGACCTATGAAAAACTGTATTTTCAAGAATATTTGTGAAACTTCCTCTCAGACAGTATTGACACAGATAAAACATTGCTCAGATAGATGTAAGTAGTCATGAAAACTAATAACAATAGTTATAAATAATATCAGAATAATTTTTTTCATTGTCTATTTAAAATTAGCTGTGTACAGCCTAGTCTATTCAAGGAAGTGTCTGGGGAGCTCTCTGGGACAGCCAGAATCTCCATCTAGGGCAGGGGTGTCAGACTCGCAGCCCAAGGGCTAAATTTGGCCCTCTGCCTTGTTTTACAAGACCTGGCACCTTGTTTCCACCCTGTGGCAGCACCGAGCTCCTTGCCCCTGAGCTCCTGCCAGTGCTGGTTACCCGTGCAGGGTGTGTGATGTGTGTTATGCTGCAGGAGCAGGAGAACAGCGGGAACCGTGAGTTTGACACCCCTGATCCAGGATATTAATCAACACATTGAAACATAAATATAGTATTTATTAATCAGCAGACACAGCAGAAGCTGACTGTTAGAGTCTCCAGGACCATCCCATATTCCCACTTGTCAATGATCTGCACCAAGCAGTCAAATGCTTTGATGTGAAAGTATCAGAAGTTGAAACAGTCATCTTGTCTCCAGTGACCTCTTCTCTCAAATTAGTCTGTTGTTTCAAACACACATGCGTGGAGTTCCTGGGCCACCCCAGGAACTGACTAATTGCACTTGGCACACTTGGTATGCAGGCAAAACCCTGATACCCCAGGTACACCACAACTATAAAAGTAAAAGTAGTCTGATTTTCATCCTTTCAGCACAATTTTTACTTAAATTCTGTATACATTGCTAAAGTAGGAAACAATATACATGTAAAATAGTTCTTGTAACTATGTGGTCACACCTTTTTTAAAAATTAATTAAAATCTCCAAATCAAATCTGGAATAGTGACAGTTAAGGACATAGCTATTTGTTTTTTTCTTTTGAAACTGTTAAATTTCTATTTTGTTAATAAATAATACTCATGGTTTATGAATAAATAATTTCTCTATTGTTTAAAGTAGTAGAAAGTAGGAAGTTTCAAAAAGGTCGGGTATTTGGTGGAGTTCTTTTTCAAAACAAGTATCTTAACAGCAACAATGGAACCAGAATTTTGTTTAAGTGTTGTAATCTTTCTTTAAAAGAATTCCATCACAAGCAACAGTATTGAAGGAATTCTGGACTATTATTTTAATGTCACAAAAGGTTGTAACTTCCAGTCCTTGAAGACTACTTTCTTAGTTATGTTCTATTACTTTCAGTGACTGGGCTCCGACCTACAGATATCACTGTAAAAATACAAATAAGGTCAATTTAACAAGTCTTACCTTTTTTTCAAAGGACATTTTTCCAAATATATAGGCATAAGCATGAACACATTAAATAATATATAGAAAGAAGTTTCAAATTATTTTTTGAAACAAAAAAGAAATAAAATAAAAAGTAGTTAGTTGCCTTAAAAATACAGTAAAACCTGAAACTAAAAATACAGCTGTAGACTTCTTCTTCATGCTGTTGGTAATAAATTATTGTAGTGATTTTGAAATCTTTGCACAACTAATACAGTTGGAGACATCATATGGAATTGGTTTATAATTTTTTTGTTTGGTCACTTTGAAATAAGCTATCTGCTCTTCTGACTGGCATTGGTCCTTTCCCAGATTCAGAACAATCAAGAATCACTAACCCCGAAAGATATTATACATGGAAAGCCTTAAGAAAAACAGGGAGATCTGAAGCCTAGAAGAACCACAAGGAAAAAAGTGAGCTATGTGTAGCCTGATGCAGCCCAGTGGTTGATAAAGGATCCTGAAGGACCCAAACCCCAAACAACAGTGAGGTGAGCTGCAAACATAGCACATCAGTGCTTGTGGTTTTGCTGAGACTGCAATATCTAAACCCAAAACCACATCAATTTGAGCTCAAATAAGCTTTGGGTACGCTTGTTGACTTGAAAAACTGGAACTATAAGACACCTCTCTATTAATGTCAGTCAGAGACGTTTTCTATCCTGCTGAGCCTTTCTCACACAAGTCTATAATAATTATTGTGAAGTATGATCTAAATCCTTCTGATAAAGAGTGGTATTCTCTGACTTCCATTTCAAACGTTTCAGATGTCTTCTACTGGGTTATATTTCTTGTGTGAATGAATACGACTATGACCACTGAGAGGGTGATGGGTACATCCATAGCTAGCCTGGGCATGGATTTCACAAAGCTGCTAACACTGGCTCCTTACTACCTGTCTTCTTTTCCCAGTCTTTAAAGAGCTTCTAAGAATCAACCTCATAATCTCAGGGTGCAAATTAAATTTCATACTTATCAGCTGCCAATGTTGTGACAATGCATATAATTTTATGTTTAAATGTATATGTTTACAAATAATTATTCATATACTAAGAGATAAATAAAATAAGATCTGTTGTGATAAGCAATGTAAAAAATTGAGAGTAGCAGTTGGCTCTGGTCACAAAAATCCTTAACCATAAACATTTGGAGGAGCCCATCCATTAAAATTTTTCTCAAAAGAAGAAGGAAAATTAAGAGAGCCATTGTGTTTTGACTGCTGCAGGACATATACTTAATCAAAGCATTCATGTGTGAGGTTGAATTTAGAGGTTAATATGCAGCACTTTCAGGGTACCAAATGCAAGTTAGAATAAATATATTAGGATCCTTAGACTTTCAGCAACTCTGACAACTACTTACTTTCTCTCTCATGCCCCTGAACAGTACCCAAATAGATATACAAACCTCTAAAATTGTCACTTAATTCTAAGTATAGGAAGAAACTAAGAGTTCAAAATCTACAAAGAATCATATGTCAAGTGAATTACCCACTAGTACAATGCATGGCAGGCATCCTGAAAGTTAAGCTTCTGCATAAGTCTGCAGGCAGACCGTGTTAGAGTAGACTATTTGATGACTAAGAAGTCTGCTTAATTTTGAGACAATTTTTTTTTGTCAAGCAATTACAGCCATTGAAAAGGAGAGATTTAACAGGTACTTTCCCAAACAGCCTTGCTTTGTGTGAGAAGAATTTTAATTATTACATCATTTAGAGTCTTCTTCATGGAAGTTACGTAAATGACTGACCAATGAACTGCAATTTGAAAAGTTTAAAATCTGTAGAAATTTTAGCAAAACTGTTTGGGAATTGCAGTACATAGATTTCATGTGTGTCAAGGAATTGTTCTGATTGAAAAAAAATGTTTTAAAGAAAATAATCTATATTAAAATATTTCTAATAAATTTTCCTTTTTCGGTATTAAAATATATTAAAATAATTTTCTTTTAAAACAAAATATTCATAAACACTAGCATGTGTATAGATACATCTACAAATGTATATAGAGAAAGAAAAAGATAAAGAAATATTTTTATGTTTTTGTTAAGAATTAAGCTAGTTTCTGAAGTTCTAAAATCCTTTCAGAAACAGGATATGTATGTTGGGCTGGTAACAGCTGTGAAATAAGCTGGAGAAGTGTACAAGCCAAAACTGATGTGACTTGAGATAGTCTCTCCACAACATTATGTGAAAAAATTGTTCATGTGGTTGGGTTGTAGTGATGCTCTTTAGAGTCTCCACTCTAAATAAGCTCTACCTGCTATGGCAAGCTGAGGAGTCAACTATATTGTGAGCTGGACATGTGTACAGTGAGGAAGAAGTTAAAGTCCTTTCTGCATCTAAGTAATACACGTCCATCTACCTTCTGACAATTCTAATAACTGTTCTTCTGTACACTCCAAAATAAACCTTCTACACTTGAGCTTGTGTGGGATGCCTAAGGATTTTCAACTGTCATGTTTAATTTCTGAAGAAAGAATTGGCGCTAGATGTTAATAAATTTAGAAGTACCTATAACTATTAAGATGACAGAAGTATAACATCACTAAATTCAAAGCAGCTAAAAAATGATGAAATGACTCTTTTTTATAAGAAAACTCCGCAAAGCTTTTTCATCAAAATAATTGAATACATTTTGAAAAATATAGCAACATTTACAGATAGGTCATAAACCTCTAAGGACCTGAATGAGGGTTTGATCATCTTTGCCTGAAAAAAGAAATTAAATTCAGTCCTGTCAGGACACTTTAAATTACTTCTAGGAGACCATGGCATTAGAAAAAAAGAGGTGTCTCTTGAATTCACAGCTAACATGACTTCAGAAGAGGTAGATTTTGCTGATACTAAATTCAGTCAGTACAGCATTTTCACTGTCTCATGTAGTTAGAGCATATAATTACCTCTTCAGACTACCTTAATCTTTTCTCTGGCCCCTAAACAGCCTCTTTGTGAGAGAAGGACCTGCTCTATGAAATCATTGGAAGTAAACTGACTTCTTCGGATTTGAATAATTTAAGAGGTTTATCTTTGATCAGTGGAGTGCCATTCAGCAGATTCTTTCTCCTGAAGTCCTTTAGTGGGACTGTTTGTCCTGTTTCTTTTCAATGCTCTCTAGAACTTCATTCTCTCATGCTTTTCCACTATCTTTTCTTATCACAGTTTCTATCTACTGCTTACACAAGGATACCAAGGTGATATCCTGGCTATCATCAGCCACTAAAATTGTTGACTGACTTCCATCTTTCCCACTCAAAACTACCTTAGAATTTAAATCACTTACAGAATAGGGTAGCTAATAAAAATCTCAAGAGTATTATTTCTCGTACAGAAATTTTTGAAATGGAAATTCTACGTTCATCACAGTTCAGTTGTTTTAAGTCAGTATTTTTATTTGGTGGTTCTGCATAGGTGGCCAGAAAATTAAATGCTCTCATCCTCCTATACTTGTTTGAAGTGATATATGAATAAGTTTTGTGTCACTTAAGTCTCTTTCACATGTCTTTCTGCTAAGAATAGTCTCTACTCTATTAACGGCCATTTGTTAATTTATCCTGTAACTGCATCCTTGCTTTCAGCTGAGTGCAATATGATAAAGCAGAGATTTAGCTCATAGAAAGAAAACACACAGGATTCTGTTTAATTCACCGAGGTCATAAGAACAACATGCCTGGCTGCACAGTGAGTATTATTTTTAAAGCTAATTTGGCTTAGAGCTCGGCTAGTGATCCTCTTAATCACAGGTGAAGAAGCATTTCAAGCTGAGAAACATGCCTTTACACCTGCTCTTGCACAGTGTTTTTCCTGCCAACGCTCCTACTCATCTCCTAGACTGGCATGGTGTCTTTTCACAAATTAGTTAAGGACTTGCTGAATAACATAAATGCCAGTCAATTTTGTGTTTACAAAAGATATCTTCATTTTAGTACAAGTGCTGAGTCATTCTAAAGAGCTTATCTGTGAGGGTGACACTAGAACAAACACACTTTGGCACTTTTGAGGTGCAAACCTTGATATTCTTTTCAAATTGCCACCTTGAATACTTAAAGAAAGGTTAATATGAATGTCAGGGGAATATGTAGTTGCAACCAAGACAGATTTTGTTCTTGGTTTTGAGTTTACAAGCGAATGCCAATGAACAGATTTTAAAAGTAGTATTTGTAAGAAAAACTGTTTGTCATTGTTGTGGCAATGCTTAGTCAGAAAGCAGCGTGACTTGAATAAGTGGCCCGAGGTACCAGACCAAGAAGTGGATTTGTTAAAAAGAAGTCATATATAGTTTTTTTTTTCATGCAAGTGCCTCTGAATTTTTCAGTTGTGCTATAAGTTGGTTTAAGTGAATAGAAGGATTTAATAAAGCACTACTCAGAGCTAATAATTAACTCCATTCTGGAATATATCATAGTGGGAATGATTAAACAAATTATGATCTAATTTTTAGTACATTTTCATTTTGGTAAGTGTAACAAAAGATTAGACCTACTGGGCTATTACATAAGATGTAATGTCCTTTGTTACCAGATTTGATATGTGAATTAAGAATTGTTTATGTCACATGGGAGGAAACAGACTGCAGCTGAGACGTGGTCTGTTATACTGCAGCAGGTGAAGAAAAATTATGATGGTTTTGGTCAGAAAACAGCTTAGAAGGAAAGATCTAGAAAATATTTGTGGATTTTTAATGCGAAGACATATCTTTATATTAATTAAGCTAGCCTTTACACAGGTCTTTAGTATTTGATTATTGACTAATAAATCTGTGGTAGTAATTCTGCTTCCTGGCATGAAAATACTTCCTATAATTGAAAAGATTTGTTTTCTGGTAAGATGAACCAAATTATTTTCCGAGCTTCTTGGGTTAGATTCTAGTAGTATGCTCCAGCAAGGCTACAGATGAAGGGCAGCGTAAGATGTCCGGAGGTCTATTCTGCTTTTGTGAGTTAGAGCACAAATCCTTGCTTATGGTACTAAAAATATCCTAGAGGTTCCCAAGAATTGTTAATGAAAAAAGTAGTTTCTGCTTTTTTTTCTGTTAATCTCCTGCTTCCATGACAATCGAATCTTCTAGGATAAAAGGGCCAGTTTCTTGCTCTATTTTTTTTCTTAGGTTTATTTTTTTTGTCCAGTAAAGTATTTTAATATCTAAAAGTCAGAAGCTTAGATGTCAAATGATGCCCCAAACCAATGTTATAATATTGAATCCCTGTTTATCTGCTATGTAATTTATGTGTCCTTTTTTAAGTTAAAGGTAATTCAGAGTCTTGAGAGTTGTGATTTAGCATACAATTAAATATATCAATTAAAAAGATCATGCAAGGCTGAGTGGCTAGTGTTTAACTGGGCCTGAATCCTATCTAAGGCAAATAATAATAAAAGAATACATCATCAAGACATATAGGAGCTTGATTTTGGATACTTGCCTAAATTAATAAAAGAGAACCTAGCAAAATTAGTCCTTTCATATGATGCATTGTGTTTTTTCTTGCTGTGAATTATCATTACTTAAGAATATGCAAATTGAGACACTCATTCAGAAACAGGAGATGTAGTTCTGGCTTCTCATCCTGTTTTCAACCTTTTTGTAAGCACGTCTTACACACCAAGGGAAATGAATAGCCTGCTAACATGGAGGTATTTTTTTCCCTTAGGAAGACAATTTTTCCCTTCATGTATTAAAAACTGGGTTCTACAACCACCCAAATAGTAAAAAAAAGATGAGATTTAAAAATAATTTTAGCTAATAACCAAAACAATGAGTTTTGAGTAAATTGTTAACAAAACTGTCTGTATAAAATGAAAGGATACTTAGAGATAAGAATGCCATGGTATATTGATCTATCTAAAATTAGAACACATTGCCTAATAATTGGAAAGCTATAACTTGTGAGAAACTAATAGAAGAAGACTGGAAAGACAGCAAGAGCTGGAGACATTGCTCTGAAAAAGACAATTATGAGATACAGAATACCCTGCAAGTAGGCTCACAAGTCTGTTGTAAACTTGAGATTTTCAGAAAATCCTTTTAAATCTTTCAACTGTAAGGACCAAATGATTATCCTCAGATATACGTTTTCAGCTGACCAAGAAAAGGAATAGAGATCTTAATGTTTCTATTTCGCTTCTAATTCTTCTGGACAGTAAGAAACGGTGAAAATTTTGAAGTTGTTATTTGTCACTTTTATTATAGTATTATTTCTGTGAAAAAGGTAGGGGAATTGAGTTGTATTAAGGCTTAGTGGTTTATCCAAGGTTACACAAGATTATTTTGTGAAAAATGCTAGTAAAACTTATTACACTTTTCAAAGCATGTTTTGATTTCTTCTTCAATAACTGCTAAAGATATTCAAAGAATCTTGTATGCTAGCTTTGTTTTCTGAAGGGATCTGATCACTTCATAACATTTTGTAAACTTAAAAAAGCATTTGACAGTAGTCTTGGAAGTTAGTGGATACAGATGGATTACCGAGTCAAGCAACCTACAAAGGAGACAGAAGAACAGATTTAGTATATTAGTAAAAGAGCATGAACAAAAGCAGAACAACTCTGTGAAACTTATGAATGCATACATGAGGAAGCATTTTCTCTACTTCTACATGAACTCAAAAATCCATAGTAAATTGTTCTGTAGGAGGCTCACACCTGAAATAGTGGGGTCATCAGAGCTTTTTATAATCTGTAGAAAATTGTCTTTTTGAGATTGCTTGTCATGATCTAGAGAACTAGTACAAATGGAAACACATACACATAATGCAGCTGGAGAGCAGTGTCTCAGTGCCAACATGTACTGCACCTTTCAGAATAACCTTCTAGACAAAATCTTCAGCTCTTAAAAGTCCTGACTAGTGAGAGACAACCTGCTTGCGCTGATGAGGATTTGCCTTTATAATGCTTTTATCTGGCATGGAAAGTAACATTAAGGTGGTTGCAAGAGGGAAAAGCATGAAAGGTGAAGAGGCAGACTTTATGTGATTTATACTTATCACTGCATTTAACGGTTACCTATCTCTGGACTGCGATCAGGGGAACAAGTAGGGCTAATTTCTCTCCCTGGACTGGGAGCCGCAGAAGGAAATGGACTGAACTTTTAAGTCATTCATGACAAACCGTGAAAGGAGTGCAGACCTGTGGAGGTTTTCAAAATGATGTCAGTTGAGTAGAGAGCCTTGTTCTTACACAGGTCCTTTCCTCCCCTTTTTTTTTATTTTTTGCATGCTTCACTCGGTGTTCCCACTTCACCTCCTTTTTTTTTTTCCTGTATGTTTTGAGATCTATGCATAACTTGACTCAGAGTAAAGCCATGTTTTTGTGGAGAAGCTAACAGCTGAGCACTGGACCTGTTTAGCTGAGGAATAATTATATGTCATCTCTATGCCCCTAAACTATACCAAAGTTCTGCAGCTGTCTTTTCCAGTCAGAAAAATTCTGTCATAAGGCCTTCTGCCTGCATTCTGTTTGATTTTCAGATGTACTTCATATTCACCTATTTGTATATTGTACTTGCAGAACTATTGACATAGTACTTAAAGCATTAGGAAGACTTTTGATTTTAATGATTTCTTTGGCTACCAGTAAAAACCATTCAGCTTAGATACGAACTATGTTGAATTAGTAATACTGTTGAGAGACTTTTGATGCTTTAAATGTGGGGTTACTTTCTTTTTTATTCTTTTAAAATTATTTTTCAGGAAACAAGTGGGAAACAAATGTGTTTACACTGAAACAAAATTGTTTGTATAAAAGATAAAATAATTTAAAAATTACTGGAGTGGTTTTGTCTTTTCCTTGCTTTTTTTTTAAGTGAGGACATGTAGTGCATGTCATAAGAAAGGAATGTAGCCATTTGAGAAAGCAGGTATTGGTAGCGCAGAAACTTTCCTATCTATAAAGAAAGAAAAATACGACCACTGAACTTGATAACTCACATGAACACATCAGAATTGTTTAGTAAGAACTACATTAGTATTATTTTAGTAAGTACCTGAAGAAGATCCAAAAAACAACTTCTCTTTTTCCAAATACTCAGATAGAATCCATATGCCTGTAAGTTAGCGTATCTTGGTGAATTTGGAGAGGCTTAATCAAAACATATTTTAATAAAGACTAATATTCTAACAATAAAGTGATAGGTACTTTTTGAGGAACGTATCATGAGTCACTGGAAGCTCTCATTAGCTACTGTTGTGTATGATTATGCAGGGCCTGTACTCTGTTTACTCCAAGGAACTCCTGAGTTCACAAAAAGGAAAGGACTTATTAAAACCTTGAACTGCAGCTTATTTCCTTCTGCTTGTCTTCCTTTTAAATGCAAAGTAGACTAATGAGCTGGTCCAAAGCTGTGGCAAATGCTGAGTTCCTGTAAAGCTTCCAGCATGTTTTGGAATGCATCTAAACTAAGTTCTGGGATGAAAAGAAATTGTGCTTATGAATCTTATCCAAAAATATTACAAGGCCTGTTATCACCTATTCTTCAGCAAAGCAAACAAATACATAATCTGCCATTTCTCTTTGAATCTGAACATGCAATCATTATGTTCAGTTGGTGTGCTGAGTTTTAGCTTTGTCTTTTTAATGAAGTGGCAACAGATACAGATTCAAAATAATCCATCTGAAATGTAACACTTTTACTTTTATTTCTGTATTTCTTTTTTTTCTTAAGGACATTGATGTGAACTCTAGTGCTGGTTGATTTTGAAGTTCTGACTTAAAAGTTGTACCTCATAGATGACATTTTTTTCTCTTAAAAATAAAAAAGGCATAAATGGTCCTGAAATTTCAAAGAACTTAGTGACAACCTGTATTTGTTCAGTCTTTTATACACCAACTCAACTGATTGTTTATAGCACTTAGCTATAATGAAGTACTTATGTGCTCAGTGGCACATAAGAAAGTTCAAGGGTGTACATTACATCCACGGAAAACATCCTTTGAATACTTTATTTAAGAGAAGAGTTCCAGTCTATGAAGTTGATAAAGCATTTCTCAGGCTTTCAATTCTTGCAGTAGTATTTTCTTGTTGTAAACCCTAATAGCAAGTTATTGCTGGTAAAAAAGAATTAATGATGAATTGTTGCCAAAAGATATTACAAAAAAATATTACAAAAGTGTTAGTGAGTAGCTGAAAAAATGCAACGAACATTGTACTATTGCAAAAGAAGGAAAGCAAAAATTTGGTTACTTTGAAATAGTTACTACAATATATGGATATAAATTTCTTATGACTAGAGGAGTTTTCAAACATAATTCACATGTGCATAAGTCAATACTAATTTTCAAAAAAAACAATGCATGTGGAATTCTGTAATAACGTGAAATATCACATTCATTTTTGTCTCTCATCGTACTTTATCTTTAATACAAACCAGGGTTGCAAGAAGCCTCATGTTATGATCTCATGACAGGGTCCCCTATATTTTAAGATCTGTTGTTATTTCCTTCCAGAAAACCAAATACACCTGAAAAACATTTACTTATTTGATTATGCTTTAAAGACCTCTGTAGGTATACTTCTATGGATATAGTCTTTGGCCTTTCCTTTCCCTGCAGAAATGAATAGGTATAAGGAGTTTTTGCTTTACTGCCTACTGTGTAGGGTTTTCCATCGTCCACTGATTTTCCATTTGTTCTACTTTGGCCATTGAATAAACTCATGGGATTACACGTCTCTCTTTTATTCAGATTTATTACTTACTGATTCTCTCTGATTATTGGTACTAACTGTGTGAGGTTGAGGACAATATTTTTAAACTTCAGGTTTTTTGAATGTCCTGCTGATAACAGAACTGTGGGAGGACAATGGATATCTTACAAGAAAACCCTTTCAAAATTAGATTTAAGAATTCAGTATGCCCTTACCTATTATCTTTCTGAGTGCCTGATATAATTGCTGTGGGCCTTGTTTGTTGGCACATGGCTTTTGCAGGAGATCTAAAAATTGATTAGTCACTTCCTGTCCAGTTTCAAAATATATAAGCATAAAATATATTTTACATTGGTAGAAGGCAGTAGAAATTACCCTTCTAGATCACTGTGAAAATTGTTGTATTTTCTGTAGAGTTTATACCAGTCAGTTTGATTTAAGAAGACATCTAATAAAAGAATTGAGATATAAAAAGCTTAGTCTTTAGGGCTCAGGAACTGACATCTTGGAACAGAGTAGAAGAAGACCCACTGAGAGGATTGGTCTACTAAATGAGAAATAAGGTAAATCAGTGATCTGCCGGTTTAGCATTTCATAACCTGGTGACAGCCAAAGAGTCGAGACATAGTGTATTTAAACAATGACAACAATCTTGTAATAAGGTAGCAATAGTTATAATGCAAAAGTTTGGCACTTTACCATTTGTGTCATAGGTTGTCATAAATTTTTTTTAATTTTTTTTTGATTCATTTTGCATCAGTTTTCCTGTTTATGAATATTGTACACTAGATCTTACGAACAACAATAGAAATATTTTATATTGGATAAGAAAAGGGTCTAGGGTACAGAGATTACCACAGACAGGTTTGTTACAGTAAGATACTAAAAATCCTGTTTTTGTAGCCAATTCTGGTCACATTTAGCCTCTGGAGTTCAGTGTGGGTAAAATGTAGAATTTTTAATCTATCGTAAAATATGAGACAAATCACTGCTGCATCACAACATCTTGCATTAAATCAGAACTGCTTGAGCAACTCAGCTTGTACTTCTGAATCCCAAGTGAACGCAGATCTTTTCTCTGGGGGTGGGTGCAATTCTGTGGACTTTATCAACTGACAGAGATTAATTGGTATATCCATTCTGAAATAATAATATTCTACTATAATTAACTCAATAATTTCCTCATAATAACTATTCTCTTCTGTATTGGTAATAAACACTAATGAGAGTGGCCTACTACTGTAATTATATCTCTCTTTTGGCCATTAAATGATTATATCAAAGGACAGAAAAATACCACTTTTAGACTGGAATAGAAAGGTATTCTAAAATAATTATAAACAAACATTTTGCAGATGTAATCAACTATTTCGGAACGATTAAGTGAAGAAGATCAAACTTTTAATTAAAACCATCAAGATTTATAAACCATAATTTGTCACACACCACACACTGAGTATAATGGTACTCGCGAGCAATGTTCTCTTATTATCTCTAAATTGTAGGAAAAGGGAAAGAAACACTTTTGAGGTATTTCTGGTTTTAACAAATCTTATTAATGACTTTGGTTTTCTACCTCACGCCCCTCAAAACAATGAGTTTCTCAAAGCTTTTTAAACTTTTTGCTCTTTTTCACACTCAGTTAATTTCTTAGTTGGCAGATAACTTCCCAAATACATTAATGTGTAAAATCTTGATACGCTTTTCTTAATACATATATTAATGTTGATTCTGTTATGTTTCTGTTTGGTATGGTGTAGATAAAGACATGAAAGTGCTGCAACTGATGAATAATTCACTATAACAGTTAATCTCTTATAATAAAGAAATTATAATAAGGAAAGATATGTGCAAAAGTAATCATTACATCATTAAACATTGTATATGGGTGAACTATATACTGAAAAGTGTAATCAAGACCAGAGGAATCTAGGCAAAAGAGAAAATCAAAATGCTTATAAAGAACCTAAAGAAACCTCATAAAAATTACGGAACAATGTCAGTCTTGGGGTAGAGGAATGAATGAGAAAATTTTGGTTTTAAAGTCCTATCATCAATCGCATGATTCTAACAAAATAAGGAAATTAATGGAATCTTAAGTATGGGATGTTCTCTGCATGTTAGTGACTGACCAGAAACACGTAAAAAGAACAGCTACACTTTACAAGCAAAAAAAGTTCCTAGAATGAAAATGTAGAGAAATCAATGTAGCATGCAGCAAGTTACTTAATAGGTGTATTTTTTATGATGTCTACAAGAAGAATTATTTCCCTTCTCCCACTTCTTCACTTCTTCATAAAATCGATACCTGGTAGGCATAATGAGACTAAAGATAGCATCCCAGAGACTCCTTTTACATAAAGTTCGTTCAGTGCTTTTCCAGTATATTGAAGGGGTCCAATATTGAGTACAGTAGTGTCAATATCTCCCTTATGCAGATTAAAAGTGAAGCAAATAAAAATTAAATGTCTTCTTCAAGAAGGAAATCCTGGTGGTGCAAGAGCAGGCCATCCCCATGTGCCATAAAATGAGTCAGCGGGGAAGAAAACCAGCTTGGCTGAGTAGAGAACTTTGCATTGATCTCAGGAAGAGGAGTAAAGTTTATGAGGAGGACTACAAGGGTGAGGCGATATCATGTAGAGAGAATATTAAAAGAGATAAAGCCCAATTGGAACTCCAACTGGCCAGTTCAGAGAAAGACAATAAAAAAATGTTTCTTCAAGTATATTAACAACAACAGGAGGGCCAAGGAGAATCTCCCTCCTTTACTGGATGCAGGAGGTACAGTAGTGATGAGGGATGAGGACAAGGTAAAGGTACTTAATGCCTTCTTTGCCTTGGTCTTTAATAGGAAAGTGAGATGTTCTCGGAATACTTGACCTCCTGAGCCAGAAGATGGTGAGAGCAAAGCTCCAGCGATCCAAGAGGATTTGGTTAGAGACCTGTTTGGCGAATTAGACATATACTATGCGGCCAGATGGGATCCATCCAAGGGTATTAATGGAGCTGGTAGATGTCCTCTCCAAACTCCTTTCCCTCATCTACCAGCAGTCCTGGCTGACTGGGGAAGTGCCTCTTGACTGCGAACTGGAAAATGTTATTACACCCATCTACAGGAAGGGTTGGAGGGAGGATCTGGGAAACTACAGGTCTGTTAGTCTGACCTCGGTATTGCGGATGGTCATTAGGCAGATCATCTTAAGTGCTGTCATACAACACGTGCAGGACAATTGGCTAATCAGGCACAGTCAACATGGGTTTATGAGAGGCAGGTCCTACCAGACCAATCTGATCTCCTTCTATGACAGGGTGATCCAGTTGATAGATGAGGGAAAGGTGGTGGATGTGGTATACTTGGGTTTTGCTAAAGCCTTTTACATAGTTTCTCACAGCATTCTGCTTGAGAAACTGGCTGCCATTGGCCTGGATGGGCACTCCCTCTGCTGGTTAAAAACCTGGCTGGATGGCCTGGCCCAAAGAGTAGTGGTAAATGGAGTTAAATTGAGTTGGAAACCAGTCACGAGTGGTATTCACCAGCGTTCAGTGCTTGGTCCAGTCCTGTTCAATATCTTTATCAATGATCTGGATGAAGGGATTGAATGCACCCTTAGCAGGTTTGCAGATGACACTAAGCTGAGTGGAAGTGTGGATCTGCTTGAAGGAAGGGACTCTTTACAGATGGATCTGAATAGGCTGAATTGATGGGCTGATACTAACGGCATGAAGTTCAACAAGGTCAAGTGCCGAGCCCTGCACTTGGGACAAAACAACTCCATGCAGCATTACAAACTTGGGGAGGAATGACTGGAAAGCTGCTTGGTGGAGAAGGATCTTGGGGTGTTGGTTGACAACCAGCTGAATACGAGCCAGCAGTGTGCCCAGGTTGCCAAGAAGGCCAATGGCATCTTGGCCTGTGTCAGAAACAGCGTGGCCAGCGGGACCAGGGCAGGGATTGTGCCCCTGTACTCAGCACTGGCGAGGCCACACCTGGAGTACTGCGTTCAGTTCTGGGCCTCTCAGTACAAGAAGGACATCGAGGTGTTGTAGTGCATGCAGAGAAAAGTGACAAGGCGAGTAAGGGGACTGGAGCACAAGATATTGAATATAGATTTGTCTCCATGATAAAATCCAGTACAGTATGAAGGAATATCCGTTTATCCATTTCTCTGTACTGTAGAAGATCAATTTCCTGATTGCTGTTCAGAGTACACACTAGAAAACTGTAAGACAGCCTGACCATTAAGAGCATTTGCCACAGTGCACTGACATGTATTAACTACAGGAGGTGTTAGGTCAAACACTGTTCAGTGCAGAAAAATTGTGAAATAGGTGCTGCCAAATTTTGTCTGTCTTTGGTATAACAGTTAGTTTTTTCAAATGTAGGAGCTGCAAAGACTTCCAGGAACTCATTTAGCAAGCTTGATTATAAAGCTCACAGACTTCCAAAATATAAAACCCAAAAAAACTTAACAAAAAATTCTTAGCAGTGCTAAGTTAATGTAGCACAACAAATTAATTATACATCTCGAATTTGACAACTGGTTAGAGGACAAATACGTGTGAACAGAACACTTTATGAAGCCATCAAGGCATATTTGACGAAGTCCAATAGGACTGACAGAATTTGCATCGAAAGATGTGAAAACAAATGCACTGGTCGGACCTCATTAACTGTGGTGTAGTTCACTTGTACATACTGTATAACAGGAAGTGATAAGGGGCTACTAGAAAGTGAGGATGTCTTATATTTGTTTCACCAGTCTATTCTAGAATCACAGGTAAAATTTGTTGGGTTTTGGTACATACTGGTTATGTACTGCCTCATACAAGAGAGGTAAGACTTTGAACTTCTTGCAAAGAATCCATCCTTGCTATTGGAAAAATCTTATTTTAAACTTCACCTGATGCTTGTCTACCTTTTGTATATACTTTTTAGCCTTAGTGCTGCTTTCAGCCATTATAGTGATAAAAGAGAAGGATGTGAAACGATATATTTCTCTCGTGCACACTTGTGCTAAGACAATATGTAGAAGAAGGAATTCTATCATGCTATTTTCATCTGGGATATCCATTGAAATACTGGAGGTGTTCAGTAAGAATGATTTTGAGTATCTCTTTGGTGGTAATAATAATAATAGATAAAAAATACTGGTGTAGATATGCTATGTATGTAAAAATATACATATAAATAATTTTGGGGGCAACTTTTCACCCATTGAGCTGGAATTGAGATTATCAACATTAATACTTTTAATTATCTTCTTTTCAAACATAACCTTTTTTCTGGCTCTGTCTAAGAGTTAGACTGTTTTCCTCACCCAAGGTTAAGTTTAATACAAATCCTTTCTCTGCATAAATTTAGATCCAAAACATACTTACTATATGGTGTTTAAAATATTTTAATTATTCTTGTATGTATCCTTCAAGGGTCAGATCAAGAGAAAGAATCCAATTGGAATGCATGCTGGAAAAGAAAAAAGCTTTAATTGCTGTTCTGCATATCATGTATGGGTCATTGTTAAAGTAAGGTGCTTAGGGAATCTATTCTGCATATACTTATATTTATTGGGTGAAATATTATATTACCTTTAAACTAAAGTTTTTCATATCATTTCATTCCCTGCCCATGGCAAGGAAGTTGGCACTAGATGGTGTTCCAATCAGAGGGATCTCCCTTCAAACCCAAACCTTTCTATTATTCTTTTTAATGAATGCAGTTGTAACACTTACACTTCAAACAACTGAGCATTTGGTAGATCTTAAGGCCAGATCTGTGGTATTTGTGAGCAAATTTAGATGAACTTGTCTAATCCTATTATTTATGTTATTAGTCTTATAAATCCTGATTATGTTCAGGTTACCTACTCAGACATTTTGTAGTCAGATATTTGATGCTGCAATTTGTTTCCATGCTGTACCCAGTAGCCTTCATTTATATGATGTGTAGACTAGCACAGAGCAAGTGAATATGACATGATCGCAATTTTAAGCAGTGTTCAATGGCTTTCCATATATTGCTGTTGCTATTATGGTATAGGAAAGGATGTTATAGTTTCTAGTTATAGTCTAGTCTGATCAGAGGGTTAAGTCTAGTCTGATCTGTGCAGCTTCAGGGATTTTTTTAATACCTGCAGTCTTTGCAGTATTCAGAGTAGGTTCTTGTGGTTCTGCTTTCTTTCAATAGTTAATCACCATTTTAATGAAAAAAACCCTCAACAAACTGTCTTATTACGTTTTGTAACAGTATGACAGGTTTACCTTCCGAACTTTTATAGTTCCCAATCTTTAGAGTGTTCTTGCCACTGCATGAACTTAATCCTTTATAAGCATGTTGAGGAAGGGAGTTTCTTTAAGGAAATAAGCACACGACTAGTTTACGCAAACAGAATTGCTAGTGTGCAGCTTTGTGTTTATTTTATATAGTAGACTACAGTCACAAAGCAGGTAAATAAAACATCAAGTCTTTCTTCATGCTTTTAACTCAGTACAATAAAGAACCCAACTGCCTCAAGTTTTAGAAATTGAGATTAGCCAGGAAGAGTAATTTGTAATAGACCCGATTTTTGGTAAAATTTATTGATTTATAATGGAGTCTTTGAATTTTCTTTTCATCTTTTTAAAGATTTTTTGTGAGTGCAAGAAAAGACAGATAACAGAACATATGGGCTGATGAGTCCCCTGTGGATTGCTAGTCCTGCGTAGAGAAAATTAAGTCACACTATCTGTAAAGATAAATGTTATTTAGGCATGATTTCTACACAGGATAATGTGTTCCACGTGAACAGATTTTAGATAAAGCAAAGAAACAAACTTCTAAAACAAAAATTATCCTTTCAAATAAAGTTTATATGTGTATATAATGTATAGTTTGAAGATATTTATTTTAAATGTTGCATCATATGGCTGTCATTTGGTGACTGAAAACTGTTAAAGCTGAACTTTCCTTTATCTATATTTATATATATCACCTAGGGAACAGAGATTGTGTTGACGGGAGTGTTTGTAAAACTGACAAATCAAGATCATTTTAAACTTTAAAACTGCACTTCACTCTTTTAGTTCAGCAACATCTTTGTACAAATGATTAGTTCTTTCTTGCTGTTAATCATCACTACTACACCTACAAAACTTTTGGCTTTTTAATACTTGTATTTTAAAATCAACCATGTGTATACAATACCACAGAGCTGACGCTTACAATGAATACTGATGGCTGTAGTTGTTGGGTCTTGTTTACCAACGTCAAAGAGACCAATCGTGAGCTCTTTGAGAAAGTAAGAACAAAGTTGTCTTCTCTTTTCTTTGATTTTCCTTGTCTTTGCTCGATGTTTTTGTGCTAATTTCTTCCCTACAAAAAGTTGGAAATTTGCTCAAAACGTTTATTTTCTTCATTTTGGTTTTCAATTCACCATTCTTGTGTATTTGGCAAGATGTCCCATCTATTTGCTGTCACTTGCAACTTGAATGTCTCTTACGTTTATCTTTGCACTTTCCATGGTCACTTTGTTTATATATTTATGCAAAACCTCTTATCTTCGGTCTGGACATGATTTCTTTTTGTTGGTTTCTCTAAGTCAATACACTTTTTCTACACTAAGCATCAGGAAGAACAGAGACTTCAGTGGTTTGATGAAGGCTAATTTTGAAGTGCTGTTCATCAGGCTTGAGGAAGCTCTCTCAAGTGGCTGGGCTATTTAGTCATCTGAATTTTGATGCTACAAAGTTCATGAGTTTACATTAGAGATGGAAAAGTATTTTATTTCTTTCAGTGCCTGAATCTGATGGATGAAGATTGATTCAGACAGAATTTGAGTATGTATTGCAAGAATCAATGACATCAACTTTGGAGAAATTGTTTCTTCTTTAACAATGATGGCATTAAGAAATTATTTCAATTAAATGATTGTTCTATATGTAGACTTTCTCTGAAAGATGTAATGTACAGAAATTTTTATATTGAATTTAATTTTTCTTGTTTTCACCCATATCTTCATTACTTAAAAATTAGACTATTCCATTTTACATAAAGATTGGAAGAAACTGAACACTTTTGTTTTCTATAGTTCATTGCAACTATATCATACTTATCTACCAACAACTGTGCTAGCTTTCTCATTTTCAGTAGCTTTTCAGATGATAATTATTGAACACTTCGAAGTCTTATAAGTCTTAGATGCAAGAAACTGTCTTTTTACCATTATGTGGCAATGATGTTTGACAGAGTTAGCTCAGTTTGGTGTTCTTCAACAGTTAGTTGCTCACTGTTCCCACTTTGTGACTGGCACAAAGGTATTTTGGGGAAATGAGTGTCACTCCTCACCTGCTTAAAACAAAAAAAATTCACATTGCTCAAAGATGGATCTAGTTGATTTTGTTTGAAAACTTTGGGGGTTTAAAAGTGCATCCTTTTATTTTTGCTATATCAGCTGTGGCAAAGCTGCTGCTAGCTGAGTATACTGGATTTAAATTTCTGATTTAAAATTTTACCTAGACAGAATGATGTACAGTTTAATTTAAGTATTTATATATCTTAATATGTAATAAAATTTTATGAATAGTTATCTAAGTTTTAAATATCTGAAAATTGATTAACATATTTCAAAGAAAAACTCCCATTTACAAAACATCTGTTGAAACAAAGCCATGATTCTTTAACTCCCTCAGCTCATCCTTAATCCACAAAATGTGCCCAATTGTCACAGCCAGATAAAAAATATAATGCTTATCTAAAACATTTCCAATTAACAATGCATTGGAAATTTTTTCCAAAAATTTTGTTTTTAATCTGCTATTAAACAAGGACTTTTTTTCAGTTCTAAAATATTTTTTAAACATTAAAGAATCCTGATCATTTGAATAATGCAGACTAAAAAAACCACAACCTCTATAGAGTTCTGCATATTTTTTGCCAAAGACAATATTCAGTACTTCTGATTTCTTAAGTAATTTTGAGTCATGAATAAAATAGGGAAATAGATTGTATCTGTGAGAGGTCAATTAATAATTTGATATAACATAACAAAGAAAATGTACAGTCCTTCACAGAAGAAAGGTGATTGAGGAACTAGTTAAACTGAGATGATTATAGATTTTACTGAGACTTTTGAGTTAAGAAGGAATTTTGTAGTGTTGGAGTACTTCAATGACAGGTCTGCAGAATGAGGTGTTGTGTTTGTTGTTATTCTTGTGGTTTTGTTTGTTTGCTTTTTACTAACCATAGATTAATGAGTTAAGCACAAAATGTAAGACTGCACTGGTGATACTTAAATCAAAAACATGGAAGGACTGATAACTGTGGAAGTGAATGAAAGATCTAAAAGCCTGGAAAGGTAAAATAGAGAAAAAATATAGTAACAAAAGTTATATAGTTCTTTTATGGATGAATTCTAAAAACTTTTTTAAAGAACAAACAGCTGAAATAGAAGAGGAAAGGAAATAGGATAAAAGCAATTTAATATTAGTTAATCAGATCAGTTAATCAACCATGATAAACAGAAATATAACTTTAAGAGAAACACATTTTAACTTTTATTTTTAAACTTATGAAACCTTATGGGTACTGCTAGGACCTCATCTAGAACACCGTATAACATTCCAGTTACCTTGATCACAGAAGACATGTTGAAATTGGAATAGGCCAAGATAAGAACACTTACCAGGGAGAGGAGAGTCAGTTTTACGAGAGAGGTTTAAAAGAATTTGTCTTGTGTAACTAGCAAAATGAAGAGTGAGAGGAAATCATATTGTTGTCCATAAATACATCACAGAAGCAAACAGGAGGTAGGGACAACGGTTACTTAAACTGAAGGACAATGTTGCCACAGGTGCAATGGCTATAAAATGCCCACTAACTGGATAGATTGCAAATTTGTAATAAAGGTTTGTAATAACAAGACAATAAGTAAGAAAGGAAAAAAAATGATCTGCTTTTAAGGTGAACCTTGATCAAATTTGATTTAAAAAACAGATAAATTGATTTTAATTAATTTTATATTGTGTTTGTTATTTCAACTTCCAAACAATTTTTCAGTGAAATTAAGCAATCTTTAAAATTTATGTGTAGAATGACTGTCATTATATTCCTATGCCCATGAGAAATAAACTAAGACAATGAATATGGAATGGATCCACAGGGGTTCACATTTGGTGAACATTTTGTCCTATTAAAAAAATCTAAAAGCTTGCTAGGGTCTCTTAGGAAGGAAGACTCTGCTTGAGGAATTTTGAAAGAACTAATCACTATCTGGATTTAGGCACAATTTCCTAGCTAAGTTCCTGCTCCATTTACTTCAGTGATAATTCTACTTTAAGTACTTTAATGTGTTTAGAGCCTTACCTACATCCTTTTCCTTTTTCAGTATTAACAAAACTATACCTAAGCGAGCATTTCAGAAATTAGTTGTTCAGGCCAACAGTACGTGTGCCTGTATGAACGCAGCACAGAGATACCAGTTTACTGGAAGCTTTGAACCTGGAGCCCTTCGTGGCCCAAGCCAATACTTTGTTGTATTGTCAGATACGAATATAATTCATCAGCTGAATATCTTGGCAGGAATTATCTTGGGTGCACTTTAACATTACATCAGGACTGATGTCTAAAAGGTTCAACATTGGCAAGTGCTTTGTTCTCTTGCTTCTATGACTTTGTGCTTTCACTTGCACAAAGTGCACTAAGATCAATCTACACCTGCCAGTGTCAGCACATCTTTTAAGCTTTTATTAAGCAGTCATTTTCTGAGTTATGAGAAGGGAATTTTTAAGTAGTAAGTTAAAGAATAAGAGAAGTCATAGAGTTTGCTAAAGAATGAATCCACTTACCATAGTGTGGTAAATAACAGCAGTTTTCTTTGTTATTAATGAATCTGGAAGTGAGTGGCTGACACATCTTGTTCATCATGTAGGGTTGTCAGCTACTGCAAAACATCCTCAGCTTTCATTTCATGAGAGTTTTTCATTTCTAGTCTTCAGTACTGCAGAGCTAATCTAAAAAATATAAAGTTTGTATTTTCTTAAGACACAGAAACCAGGGAGCAAAATCCTGAAGTGTATTGTTTCAAGAAAGCACAAAAAAGAAATTGTACACTTTTTTCCTCCCTCTCACAGGGAAGCTATGCTTATTGTTATGCTTAACCTACATGATAAAATCTTGCATTTAAATCTCAAATCCATCTAGCAAAAAAATCTGGATATAGTGCTTGGCCTGAAAAAGAGGTGTACAGCACTTGTAGGATGTAAAATCTATGCACAAGGGACTACTAGTTAGATACAGAGAATTACTTTGAAACAGCTCTAGAAATTCTTGTTGTGTTGATGTAATGCAGTGTTCTTGTCTTAAATACTCCTATAGATATTTTGATCATGCCATTTTATGAGTTTTCTGAAGTTAACAACTCTCATGTTTTGCTTTCAGAAGGAGGGAAGGATATAGGATTTTTCTTTATTTTTTTTTTCTTCATACTGACTTAGTTAATTTGACTCAGCCTCTGGACAGACAAAACACAAGGCTTAACTCATTTCAGTTTGCTGAGCCACAGATGTCTCACATTGATATAATTTTCTGTGGAAATAAGATAGATCACAATCATGCACTAAAGTAAAAAAGGTTAGGTTGTTTCCTCTCCCTCCCCTTGATTCATTAGTGATGCAAATGTCAAAATACATTTTGATTAGTTGTAATACAGCTTTTTCAATATTTATCTGAATTTTTTCTTTCCCCAATTATGTTGAACATCCAACAAAAGTTTTCCAGGAGAATATTGTGGTGGTATATTCTCACTGTTTGGCCAGATAGTTCATTATCATTATTGACTTCATAATTCAGTTCTCCCATGAGGAAGAATGTAGTAAAATGGTAAAATGGATAGTTTGTCCATCAAAATGCACCCAAAACCCCCAAATACTTCCAATCACACCTTCAGATAATTTGAAAAAACTAGTAAGAAGGTAATTTGTTGCAGCTACAAAAATCCCTAACTTTCCAATGTCAGACTAGTACTAGGAAAAATGAAACTTACAGGTGCATGAGAGGAAGTCTGGGCAGGATAATTAATAGTAAAAAAAGAGAGTGAGGGCGTATATGCAGGAAAATTTAACTGAAAACTTGTCATACCAGTGTGCTCCTTTTTGAATTGGTATTTCTTACATTTTGCTGCATTAATAATGTAGTTTCTGTCAGATTTGAAATTGTAGGAAAGAGAACTAAGCTATGAAATATGTTTTTTCATCTACCTTTGCTGTGATCCATTCAAAAGTCTGTACATTGGTGTAGTCGCTATACACCATGCCCCTAAGGTAATTGGGGGATTTTGTATTCTACTAAAACATCACATATAAAGTACATGGCTAATATCCTCATAATTCAGAGTATAGTGAAGAAGTCCACGATTCTAATCTACAGTTATTAAGATACAAAAAAATCAGCAACTCTCAGACAGTTTTTTTTTGCAGTGTAATTATAGCACTCTAAAAAGTTATGAAAGATATTACTTTAAGGAAGTATGAAAGATATATTCCAATATTAAGTTCAGATTCTAACATTTTGTTTCTCTCATCCTCAAAAATATACATGGAATAAGTAATTTTATACAGTGTAGCAGAACACCTCAAATGCTTGGAATGGATATGCATATGACAGTCTTTTGGAAAACTAGAAGAGTATGAGGTCGGTGAAAGTATTTGCATTATATTATTTTCCCTTTTTGTATGAAAGAGTTTAAAATCAAACTTACATTAAAAAGAAGTATAATCAGGGATTGCCAAAATTGAAAAGACTTCTCTTCAGTTCATTCTCTCTGAATGTATATGATAGTATTATTTTTTAAATCTAGTGTAAGTTTGTATCTAAAAACACTTCACAAAAGTTATCTCTATTTAGGTAAATCTATGTGTTTAATCATCAGACAACATTCATCACTTTCAATTAATTTTGAACTCAATCAGTCTATAAAACATTTTCACAGTTCTTTGGCATCACAATAACATTAGTCCAGACATGATTTAATCTAACTTCAATGAAAAGCTTCTTACTCAGGTGCTAAATTTCAGTGAACACTAAAAAGCCTATAAATTGCTCCTATTTGAAGCAAAGGAACTGTGTAGCCCTGGAAGTAATTTGCATTCTGTTTTCTGTGTTTTCTGATCAGTCTATGTTTTGCTTCAGAGTGACATAACATTTTGTATACAACTTGGATGAGGTTTTGTTGCTGAAAATATCTTTATTTCCTTATTATGGCAAAGATGAAGGAAAAATATGGTAGAATATGCTTTATTTGCTTTTGTATAACTCATGATCAATGAGAGAATCTACCTCTGGAGAACGATATTATTAATTTGTGAAACAGATTTATAGCAGATACAGATTTTTAGAAGAATAAGCAACAATTTTGTTAGCAGAGATTTCAACTCCTCTTAACTAAAGCTTTTCTGCCTGAAAGATGATTTTATGAAGATAGTTTTGTAATTTATTTGTAACTTCTATTATTTTTAAAAATTGTTTGAATTCTTGTCTTTTAAATAGCTGATTTTGTATGGAATCATTAACATTACAAAATCTGAAACAGCTATTAAATTTACTAAAATTGTGTTAATTGTATTCATACTGCCTGAAGTATGTCTATTTTTAAAAGTAATTTTCCAAAAGAAATACGTTATGTAAGTGTTAGATATGTGCAAAGATTGGAATATATATGTTCTTAAATCCTTATTCTGTCAAGGGAATACATTATGGATTTTCAAAATAAATCCTTTTGTGAGGTTTTGTAGCATTGATGGATGCCATAAAATAAAAGAAGTAAACTAGATTTCTGGATTGTTCACATTACAAATTTGCAGAGTTGACACTCTCCATTGGTCTGTCAAATTTATTTATGTCTGACAGATTTAAGGCCCTAGACAAGAAGCTTTACTTTGCTGGTAATACTATTGTTACAAGAATATCTTACAGATTCAAATATAAGTATGTGAAGAACATATTACTATGTATATCATGCCTTTGGGTATTCCGCATAACTTTTAGGCTATACACCTAATTTTTCTTAATGGGACACTTCACATGAAACTGCTTAGGAATAACGTATGTTGAACTCTGACAAGTAAATCTTCTAACTGCATGGCATTCTTTCTTGATAACTGGAATTATTAAGAAAAAAAAAGATCCTTTTACCTGGAATGTTTTTACTATCTTTGCATGGAAAACTGAAGCAGAAAAAGATTGTTTACCCTAAATGAAATGACATTTGTTTCATACGTGGTAAGAGAAAATGTATGACAGTGCAAAATAAAAGGTTTTATCAGCATAAGCATGGAATGGCAACCTCAGTCACAAGTGACAAATGTTTTAGTCAGACTTATAACTCATCCTATGTACATGTTAATGAAACCTGGAAAATAAACATTACCCAGGCTGTGATTAAGTACTACTTGTGTTGCATATTGTCTCAGAGACTTAAGATAGTCTGAAAACTCCAGAGAAGATGAATAGGTAGTTGGAACATAGATGGGCTTGTGAAAAATGCATGAAAATTTTTGGAATGATTAAAAATATTTTCATTAGCAGTATTGTAAATTAAAATAAATTTGGATATCACAATTTTTTCTCTGCCAGTAATCGAGATAATATTTTTTCAGACAGTCATGTAATTTTACCACCATTAGAAGAAAGTCTAATGTCTACTTTCTTCTGTATTACATGAATTTAACCATGAATTTTGATAGACTATACTTTTAGAAACTTCTTCTGACTAAGCTCTAAGGAGAAGCTCTGGCATAAATGACATTATTTCGAAGAGATGTAGGTTTACTTTTCTGGAAGCAGATGGTTTAACTTTATGTTCTCCTCCTATCTTTGTATAAATATAGGTATCAGACAGATTAAAACTGACAAGTGTGAAATTCATCTATAGAACTTTAATATTGCCTTAAAAATTTTGAATCAGAAGTGTACAAAGGGTGAAATTCAATATTAGTGTCCACGTCACAGATTTAGAATACAGCTCAGATTCAAACATATGTCTTGATGCCTGAATTAATTAGATTATTTTACTAACTTAAAGCAAAAATACCTTAGTGCAATTCATTCTGAAGAATTGTTTCAGAAATAAAAGGAAAGTAAATACTGTTTTCTAGAAAAGAAACCTGAGATAATATAACCTGGAAGGTAATTTTTTTCTACCATCAATAAAACCTCAGACTCTATGTTGACCCAATGATGCAGGCTCTCAGAACTTGTCTGGACTTCTTGGCCTGAGCTTATTGCAGCTTGTTTAGCTTTAATAGCTGTCTATTGACCATGTGGTTTTAACTAATTAGATTTGATTTCTTAAATTAAGAAATTAAATTAATTTTTTTTTCTGATGATTTTGAAAAATAATGCTCACAACTTGTCTGTAAATGAAAAATTTTAATATCAGTGCTGGTATTTACAGACTAATGTTTTGTGACAATCAGTTAAAACTTTTCTGTAGCCTGAATTAAGGAAAAGTGAAGAATTTGTTGGTAAATATTTGGATTCTTTAGAGCTATTTTAAAATCACCTATTCAACAAGTCTAACCACCACATTGAATGTATTTACCTTTTAGGAAATAAGAATGAATGATAAAAAAAAAAAGCTACCAAAAAAAAAATCCTTGAGGCTAGAGAGACAAAAGTGCTATGAGCTGCATGAGGAAATGACTGACCAGAAGTAGCTCCAGAGCTGCTAGCACAAACTGTCGAAGGAGCTCGCCAGCAAGTCATACAGTACTTCTAGAAAAGAAGTCCTTCCTGGCTGAGCAGCTGTATCCTATGATTCAAAGGAACAGGGTAAAAAGTGTTTCTGTCTGATAAGAATTCCATTACCTTTTCAGGACATTTCACATAAAAAAGAAAAAATTAGAAATCATTCTGAAAACATTATTGCTCAGGTAGGTAGTGGTGCATCGATTTTGAAGTGCATATAGAAGTCTCTCTTTAGGGGTATGGAATGAAGGTGCTTTTCCCAGGTGACGGGATTTGCAACAAAACACAAAGAAACGGGGAGTTAAAGAACATCCTATTGCTACAGGGAATAGATTTTGTAAAAAGTCATGTCAAAGCCATTACTTTTAGTCTGTAAACTCTCTACTTTACCTCATGATTTTGGGGTGATACAGATGGATAAACCCCTTCCTTTCTAAACTTTTCGTGCCAGGGTGTTTTCATACCCTGACATAAGATGTTGAACTGTTCACAGGTGATGACACAGGGTGACATGATTGACAATGCTCAACAAGACCCACTGTAGTTCAAAATTTCACACTAAATAAAAGAGAAGAAAACTATTATCTTCTCAGAAACTATATTGAAGCATTGTTTGTAGGATCAGTTTAATATTCCTTTAAAATGTGTGTGGTAGACATCACATAAATTGTCATGTATAAACATTATTCATTAAGATGCACTAATTGAACCTATAATTAAACGATTTAGATTAAAATATCAAGCCAAAAGAATCAAACAGCTTTTTCTATACTGAGTTAGCAGTCGTGGCGTGTTCAACTTGTCTGGCTTCCAGGTGCCTATCAAGCCTCTCTTTCCGCCTTCCTCATCAAAAGAACAACAGGAGAAAATAAGATGAAATATTCATGGATCAAGATAAGGACAGGGACATCACTCATTGATATCTGTAACAGGCAAAACAGACTGAACTAGTGCCCCACCCACAGTAGACAAGCCTTTATGAACTGCTCCAAAGTCAGTCCATCCCATGGGTTATAAATCCTCCAGAACTATGCCCTTATGGGTCCTTTCCATGGTGTGCAGTCCTTTAGAAAAGATCTGCCTCAGTGTGGGTACCCCCCTGGGTCAGTGCTCCTAACAGAAAATCTATACCTTCATGGGGTCTCCATGGGCTGCCACTGCCCTCAGGGCACAATCACCTGCACTGGCATGGGCTGCTCCATAGGCTGCAGGGTAGATAATCTGTGTCACTATGATCTACTGCATGGGCTCTAGCACCTAGAACATTTCTTCTTCTTCCTTCTACTCTGACTTTGTTGTCTGTGAGGTTGTTTCATGTTTCTTCTAGTATTCTCTCTTCTGCAGAGCATTTTTAAACCTTTCTTAAATATATTATCTCAGAGATGTGTTGTAGTTTGGATTTTAGCCAGCATATAAAAAGTATGCAGCTACTCTCTTACCACTTCCCACCCAGTGGAATGGGGAATAGAATTGGAAAAGAAAAGGAAAACTCATGGGTTGCAATAAAAAAAATGTTTTAATAGAGCAATAAAATAAAAATATTAATAATAATTATTAATATTAAGAAATTTATAAAAGAACATATTAAAGTATAACCTTTTGCCACCTGATGATTACCGTCTTCCAAGTAGCAATTTCAGTGAGTACAGTAACAACAGAAAGTGCAGAGATCACAGAGATCACCCTGATAGGAGAGATTTCAGAGATCAATGATCACAGAGAGCATAATGACAGCAGTGAGTGGAACACGAAATTGCCTGCCTGCCCCACAGCCAAATTTCTATTTTTATACTGAGCATGATGTTAAGATATGGAGTATTCCACCGACCAATTTGGGTTAGCTGCCCTGGCTCTGCACCCGTAAAGTGGCAAAACATGGGAAACTCAAAAATCCTTGATTTCTTAGAAACAACTGAAACCATGAGCATATTATTAACATACAACCATGAACACCTGGAGAACAGATTTTAGGGATTTGCTTATCGAGAATTCATGAGAGACTGGCCTAAAGAGCAAAAGGGCCCTGAAGAGCTTGTTGATCACCAAGGGCCATGTCCTCAGAGCACAAAATGATTCATACTGACATGCAAAAAATTGATTAAGTGAGGCAGAAGGCCAGCACACGAGTGGAGACTCTCTGAATTAGCTCCAATGCAGAAAGGAGATGCAAGTAGGGTAGAGGCAAGGACAGGTCACCTGGGAGGACCACACAGACATTGCTCATGTGTACTGTTTAAACAGATTTCTTGACACATTCTCTACCACGGTTGTTTTCCGGATATGTGATACTGAAAATATTAATTTTTCATAACACAAATTTGATGGTTAAATCACATTCAGAAATCAAAGATTTGCTTTAATTTAGTAGAAGACATTTTCTTTTCTTTTGAGTGGTTGAAAATTACCTTAAGAAACAAGGGATCCTTGGTTTTAGTTGAATACAGCCATTTGTAATCAGATGAAGTTTTAAACAAGAGGACATTTTGGACATAAAAATATAATCTAATGCAAAAACCCCCACAACTTTTAGACCATCAAGAAAGGGTGTACTTTATGTACCTAATGAAAATTTACACTTTAGCCAAGCATGTGTGATATTGCTAGTTCATCTGCCATCATTAGCTGTTTGTGCATGTATCATATGAAATCAGTTAGATATTTTAACTATTTTAGGTTGATCCCGTTAAAATTAATAAGACCACACATGAAGTTGAGGTCAAATTAAGAGTTTGTTTTTGTTTTTATCTAGGTTTATATTGCATAGCTATCTGTTCTTCTGAGGATGTGTTTCAACAAGTCAGGCATTAGTCCTGCTACATTCTTTACACCTATAGTAAAAATTGTCATCCTTTGCAACTTCAACCTGCTTAAAATGAACTCTCCAATTATTTCAAGCTTCAGTATCTAACTGATCTCTTGCTGTTGGCATATGGTGAGTAGACTTAATTGTTCTTCTGTTGGGAATAAAGGCAAACATGCTTAACCCCATTTTTTTACTGATCTGCACATATGAATAGTACGTAGTTCCAGTTAGCATTTATCTAAGGTATGCTTAATGATAGACAGGGTTCTGAAAAGCCAGAAAATCTCCATTGAATATTCTACTAAAGTAATTTAAATGTATAAGCTACAAAAGGTTTCCATCAGCACACCCACTTTAGAAGTCAACCAGTAAAAAATTGCATACAAAGAAAATCATCCTTACTTCCAAAATAAATTATAGCATTATTAATGTTAACTATATTTTTATAGCTTCTAATAATAACTTTTAAATGCATTTTTTGGCAAGAATACTGATCCTTAAAAAACTGAGCATTATGAAACTGAAGCCCCATAGGTAGATACACTATGTGACACTCCATTACTGACTGTGGTTTTGATACTCTGCCAGAGTTATTTCCCCAGCTGGATTTCTCTCTGTCCTGTAATTAACGCTTTTTATTTTTGAATACTTGAATACATATATTTTTTCTTTTTGGCTCTTTATTTGATTAAAATTAAGGCTGCTTTAAACCTTGTATGATCAAGAAGAAAATTGTCTCTGTCTAACTATATGACTCTGGGTCTTCTTTTTCCCAGTAAATTGCAGCCATGTAACAGGGAGAAGGATTCTAGTCACAAAGACGGCAAGCTGCACATACCTCTTTTTCTGCTTGTATTGAAAACATGGTTCTAAACAATAAACATGCTAATTTCTGCCTTATCTGTAGAACTGCTACCCAAACTCTTCCCTTACCTGATCATTGGAGATTTTTTAAATTTTATTTTATTTTGTTTTATTTTTGTGTCTGGACACAGGAAGGAACATTTTCTGCTGGCATTGCTGTGACAATTTTATGTGTTGATTTTGCTGCGATGCTAGCTCTTGCATCTCTCTTTTGCTTTTTCTTACTGCATCTTGCCAAATCATTTCTCATTTCCTCTTGCTTGCTCTCCAGCCTTAAGTCACTTGACTCTGATATCGGGGTTGAGTGTTTTTCTCAGTGACTACAGCACTGTGTCACAGTTCCTGTGTTTCACATTTGTAGAGCTGGTTTGGGTTAAGAAAATTTTAATTACTTCAGCCTAATTGCTGTTTTCATACATTCTTCCATGAGAGATGCATTTAAGGAAGAAAGACAAAACAAGCTCTAGTGTTTCAAATGAAGCTATAAGGAAGTGAGATACATAACAAGTTTGCAAATAATAGTTTCCAATAATTCTAGACAGAATATTTTGTTCTTCACTTCCTAATTGTTTTGGGAAATCCTGCTGCAATGTACTTTGTCTCTTAAATGCACAACTATAACTTTCCAGTTGCATGATGAAATCAGTCAATGTAACAAACAGTAGAGACTTTAGTAATATCTGCAGATAAGGATTCTTAAAGATAAACCATAAAAGTACCATCAAAGGAGCACACTCAGGTCCTCAAGTAGTCAACTATTGAAATGATTTTAATTTTAAAAACTATGTATAGTTTTAATATCTGAAATTAAAATTAAGTTAGGAAAAATATGAGCTTATTCCTATTGCCAAGTGAATGTGATTCAATGGCAACCTTGAGACCCATTTTCTGGAGCACAGGATAAAACTTCTTACGAATACTGTCACTGCATTAAGAAGGGTCATTGACCTCAAGGTTGCAAAACTGTCCTGTGTTGTTAAGTGGACTTTAAATTAAGGATGAAAGAGGGAAAGGGAACTGCCATGTAGTACAAAAGAACTGACATGATCTCCCAACCCACAAAATAAGCAAATGCTGAATGAATTAACTATCTTTTATTTCAGAACAAAAATATGACTATTAATTTTATAAAATGTCTAGATGAAGAAAAAAACAAGATGAAGAACCTACATTATACAATGGGCTTGTTCTAGCATGAATAATAACTTTGTGATAGTTTTGCATAAATAGATCATCAGCATGTAGACACAATAATCTTTGTAAAAAGCATCACAAAAGCAACTATATTATAAAGATTGCATATATCAGAAAGGGGTAACATAAAAATTATGGAAACTCATTGGAAATTCTTTGGTTTAATACCAAGAAAGGAAAATAAGAACTGGGAGAGGGCATTTTTTTCTCCAACTGTCCTGAAATTATCTGTACACAGTGTGACTAACATTATATTCTGGCAAAGAGAGTCAAGAAAATGAAGACGAAATGTTTCTGAATAGATATTGTTTTCTTGTTCAGGGAGACTATTATTCTCAAACTGTGATATAAATAAAAAAATTCTTTTAAATGCAATCAATTTTTTTTTATTAGAATAGATTTTGAGAATTTCTGGGAAAAAAACATTATCTTTTAGCATAGAAATTAACTTTTTATAAAAAGTAATACTGTGTTTTCATGCTAATCATTAGCTATTGGCTCTAATTGAGAGAATAACTAGGTATTTCAAAAGAAACTCAATAGAAAACCTTGGACAAAAACCATATGAAAAGCAACCTTATTTTGACAGTGATAGCTTTCTTCACTAAAATTGAACTTAGACCCCATAGATTTAAGCTGTACAGGGGAATTTTTTTTCATCTTTGATTAAATTAATTTTTATTAATTACTTCAATTATGTGTGTGTGTATAGGTTTGTTTCTGTACACTTATCCTAATATGTGTTTGCTGTGGCGGATGTACATTCTCATCTTAAACACGCTTTTCTAAATTGTCTTGCCTTCAAAGAGTTTAAAAATAAGCTATGAGTTTCAATTCTGCGACACAATTAAAAATGGTCTCCGAAGGCATCCAAAGAGACTCATCTATCAGGATTTCCAGGCTACCTGTCACTGCAATAAGCAGGGACTAATTGCTAAGCTTAGGAAAAGCATCTATTCTATCCCATTGGGATCATGTCAGCTGCTTATCTTAATGATTAGTTATGTTTCTGCACATAATTAAATTGTCAAACTATTTGTAGATATTTTTAATTGACTATTTTTCCTTTAGTGTTTTTTACTTTCCTAACAGTGAAGGAACCATCAGTTACATTTTAAAGACATTTTTAATCTAAGTTGATGCATTTTTGAGAGATTAGTGCCTGGTCTATGTTATCAATATTTATTTAGGCCAGATTATTTTTTCTAGCTGCAACAGCATCCTTTTTTAGTTCTATTTCTATATATTTATTAGTTAATTGTCACCTCTATTTAGGTACTTATAACAAATGGAAAACGAGGTTGTTTGGACACCCTCAAGTTCACATATGTACAACTGATTTTATTTATATCTGTGTCATATCTTTTTATAATCCTTGTTCATGACACAAGCTAATATTTTATTATTTTTAACAGCCAAACATTTCCACAGAGAAGTGATTCTTTGGACAGCTACTGAAATTAAGTAGCAACCATCATTTTCATTGGGAAAGCTACAGCTCACATAGTTGTCTTAATTTATATTCTAGCTGAGGTTGATTTTATTTCTATTTCATTTGAGCTTTGGGTTTTGAATTCCTGAACTTTGCTGTGTTTGGTAGATGATAAAATATTAAAAAAATTTTGAATATTCATCAAACTATATTGTTTGCACTGGAGAAAACACATCAAATACTTCTGCATAAAAAACTTAGGTTTTTTACCTGTGGTGCCTTGAAATTAAGCAATTGCTGTCTGAATTAATAAAAGGCATATGATATGGAAAACACGGGCATCTTCAGTTGCAATTTATCCAGATGGTTTCATTAAACTGTGGACACCATGATTCTCTAGTAAAATCAATGACAGATCTACCATTGATTTCAAAGGGACAATGATTCTGCTCCTGCAGAATCTCTGATCATTCCCAATGCTGGATGCCTGTGGGGAGGGATGACCTCAATGAGCCACTTTTAAGTTACTTGATAGTAAGGTGTTCATATGCAAAAGGTTAAATTTAACTGCAGTACTGTTTCCTTTTTTTGGTAAATTCAAATTTGAGTTTGGATGTGTTTGCTGGTGAGTGTGTATATTGCACACTGAACTGATGTTTATTGGTTTTCAGAATTAAATGATACAGGTCTGATTTTACTAAACGATGCTTATGTAGTAATGACAGGTAGTTATCATGTTTGTTCCACCAGTGTGAGGTAGGCTGGGGTGGGAGTGCTCTGCTGATTGAAGGCCTGTGCTTTTTATCACTAACTGGAGAATGACAGGCTTGTTCCTATGGTTAACTCTCATGGGAGTTGGTAGTTTCAATGTTATCCATCCTTGGTTTTTCTACCACTATGGCTGAAAGAGTATTTTAAAGGGCTCTGAAATATGCTTTTGGGAAATTGAAAGCTCATTGGCCTGTGTGAGGTTTAAAGATGGCTGTTATTCTTCCTGGCTTATAACTACATATTCTGTATTAAAGGATATCTCTGAGAGTAACAAAGTGCCTATCTGGGGGCTGGGAGACCTAAGGTTTGTTATGATGAAGCGTGGAATATCCTATTTTAAATGTTGATTACCAGGACAAATTACCCTTCAGTTACACATTCTCATGTACTTTTAAAAAAAACCCAAAAACTAATAAATAAAATTTTCTTGTGTGTTACTTTTCTTACATCTTGTGATTAACTTATGAGAATCTCAAGGACCATTTAATTAAAGAAATCGTTTAAGTTTCAAGCATAATCTATGGCTAGTTAAGCTCATGGGTTTTTATTTAAAAAGACTTTCAAATGTGAGAATTATTTTCACTGATCTGTATACATTTATTTTCTTCATAATATTATGTTGAAAAAACCTCGTCTCTTGACAGCTCATAGGAGGATGGCACTTTAAGAATTGTGATCTTATAGAGCATTTTAAAAAGTACCTTTTCGGAAAAAAAACCTTAATTGTATAGAATAATTATTCATTTTTTGCAAATGATAGTGTATGAAATACGAAGCCTCAAAATTTCTGGAAAAAACACTGAGTTATTTCTAATAGTGCAATTTACAATCTAAAAAAGATCAATATTATTCATTCAAATTATGTATCAAAAATATTTTGATTTGCCTTTTATGTTCCTTTGGTTTTTAATTCTTGCTGAAGATGTGTTGCTTCATAACCTTGGGAAAGTTAGTTAAAATTGAAAGCTCTTTTTAGCTCGTTGTTTCAGATCCTTTAATGAGAAATTATAGTCAGAATGATATATATAAGATTACAACAGGAATTGTGAGATTGTTTTGCTATGCCAAAGAGCATAAATTATGACCCAAAAAAAGTTAATGAAAGTTTTTCACTATTGCAAGAGAAGACAACATGTTCTTCAGTCACGCTCGGTAGTTTTCCAGAAGAGGTTCAGTAGCATCTGTGTACATATCATAGGGGAAGATGCTATGCCACCTCACAGCCTCATTTCCTTGTTTCCATTTTTGTTTTTTTTTACTTTATATATTTCTCCTTCTCTATATGCACAAAGCTAACAATTTCCATATTTCTTGAAATGTAAGTTACCACTCCTGAGGTTATGCTACAAATACGTAGGATGAACATTTTCACTGCTAAGTACTTTGTGCTACACTTTAAAAATGGTCATGCCTACTCTCCAGTTTCTGCTGTCTTTTGTTGACTTGTATTGCTCATAAACCAAGGTTCAGAGATAGTGTTGTGAGAAAATTCAGATCATCTAGTCATAATATCAGTGTTTCAATTCATTTCTTTGTGATCTCCTTATTGGCAAAATAATATTCTACATTGTGGGCTTTTTCTTCTTTTTTTTCCCTTTCAATGAATGGAAGCCTTATAACTCTCTTATACTGATATTTCTTCTCAAACATTTAGTGAAAACTTTTTCTCCACAGATAACAGAAAGATGTCTTTGAGTGTGCAAAACACAGACTGACATAACAGATTGCAAGAAAAGGAAAGTTAGAACCCATTGACCCTATCTCCAGAAATACCGTCTTTTCCTCAGAATAACTACAGTGTTTAACATAGAGCTACACTATGAGCTACAAGGGCAATAAACTGACCATCTGCAGAAATATTCAAAGTACAGAACAGAAATGGAAAGAACTAATAAAACAATGTATAATCCAGATGCCCTCATGTGAGTATTAAGGCACCATGACTGAACATGCAACTGAACTTTTCAAGCATTTTAAAACAGAAGAGCATTTGCATTTTCGCTCTAGGTATTCATGCTAGGAACGGTGTTTTCTGAAAACTTATTATTTATTTACACAAAATAATTACTCTGTTCTCAGTAGATAAAGTAACATCTTTAGGTCTTTGTTTGCTGGTAAGAAATATGGCAAAGGACGCTTATTTCACTACACGTTGTTCTGAATATGAGAGCTTAGAGAAACAATACAGTCAAACCCGTTATTTATAATTCTACTGGCAAATACATTTCCTAAATTGTTTATGTTTGCAGGTACTTACACATCTAGCTGTGTCAGGACACTAAATCTATGATGGAATCACCATATTTATTCTTAAACTAGTACCATAAAAAACAAGTAGAAGAGGTAGTGATTTTTTATCTCTATATAAGCATTCAGCCTGAGGTTTGAATTACAGACCTGTTATCAAATCCCTAATGGCAGGAACTGCCTGTATCACTTGAACTGGTCTTGAAGGAGTCACTCTCAAACCAGTCATGTTTTTACACTACAATCTTAAGATGTATGCTGATGATGGTCCTGAACCCATCAAGTTTATTAGGATTTGTCTGACTTCAAAGATGGCTGTACTGCTCCTCAACAGAAACCTGTTTGACACTAGGTCCCATTCTGGACCTTGTAGAAGGGATGGAGGTTAAAATGACCTTCAGCATCTCAGTAATTTGATGCTTGTGCTCCATCCACTCATCTCATTTGTATTAAATTTCTCACAAATCTTTCACATTGTTCAAATCACTCTCTATTTTCTCTCTTCACATTGCTCTGTGAGGCCTATTGAGGTCCAGGGAGGGTTGCAAGACAAGCAAGCTCCAAATAAGAAATACCAGCAAACTACAGATCTGGTTTGTGCTCATCTAGCTGCAGGCAGTACATGAACCTCAGGTGATCTGAAATCACATTTATATTCCTTGTGACATTTCTTTAGCTTCAGAAGTTTCCACTGCATGGTTGAAGCACTTGAATGTTTTTGATGATGTGAACTTACCACAGCTATTACACTTTATTTTTTTGCCTTTGCAAATGTGATAAAGAAGACTGAGAGAAGATATTTGTCAGTGTTCCAAAGTTTATCTGTGATCGGAAGTAGTCAGAATGGATACTCCCCTCCCATTCTCAACCTTGTTATTTCAAATCCCTTTTGTTTAATATATAATATTTTCCTCTAGGACAGAAAGTTGAGGGGGGTTTTTTTGGTGCATCTTCTCTTCTTGAATTGCTGAGTCTATTTTTCTTGAAATACATTATTTTTTTAAAAGATTACTGTATTATTAAATGTCATCAACTACAGTTTGAGGTCTATTTTAGTTTTCTTTTAACTCCTTTTCAAAGTAATGTGTTAAGTTTCAAGTTACAATAAAACTAAATCTTTAAGCCTTTTTAATGAGAATTAATGTCTGAGTCGTATTCTGGGTTTGGGCAATACTCAGATGTGTTAGGAGCCTACATATTTATGTGAGTTCTATTTGCAAATTTTTTTTCCTGTTTTCATTTACTTAAGTTCTTGCTGCAAGTCAAATTTCAATAATTTCATTTATTTTTTCAGCTCCATTTGCATTCTTATCACTACCTAAAGCATTGAAAAAACTGATGATTGCTCTGAGTTTCTTTGGAGTATAGATAATCTAAGTAAAGAAGGTTTTGTGCTTTCTTCCTTAGTCATGTATTTTTTATTTATGGAGCTTTGAACATCTTCTTCAGCAATTGTCTTAGGGACATCAACCGTGAAGTGCATCGGCTAATATCCTGTGTGAGGAGTGATTGTTCAGCACAGATTTCAGGATAAGAGCTTTCGGGTTTTGTTTGTGTTTGTTTTAGGAGACTATGAATAGGCAAGAATAAATAGTTTCAGTTAGATCAATGTACCTCCACTTACTCCGGGATTTTGCAGTGGCCAAACCACTCAAGTACTCGTTCAATGAAGTTTTATATTAACTTCAAACTGTATCATATCTTATTTAGCATAGATCTGGTAACGAAGGATATTAAAAAAAAAAAAGTTTTCTCTATGAAATAATACAAAGCGTGTCATAGACCTGCTGTCTCACTTCTTGGTGACCTTGGTTTGAAAGCCTCTGAATATTGCCAGGCAAGGTAGCTGCTTGCCTCTTAATCGAATGTTTCCCTTTGGCCCCAGGGCAGTCTGTGAATCCAGAGCCTGCAACATCTAAAATAAACCATCATTGTTGAAAACTGTTGTCACAGATACAGACATTGTTATTTTTCTTCTGTTACCACAGTGTTACGTAAAGAGTTTTAGTTTTGTAAGAGATGACAAGTGGAGACTGGGCATGATCTAAAATCAGAAAAGATGGGAATTTAAGTGACTCCTATGAACAGATGCTTAGTAGAAGGAATTTAAATAGCAGAACCAGAATGAGTCAAAGAAATTGAAAGCATCTGATAACAAAGACTTCTCACTGCATGCATTCAATGCCTGAGACTTTTGTAAGGCTTAGGGTCTTTCATTTTGTAACAATCTTTGCTCTTTTCATGACATTGCTCTAGCTGTGATTGGTTAAGTATATGAACAATGTTTGTGAGAAAGATAATATCAATTCATCTAATAGAAACTACTGTTGGAGTTGGGAACAAGCAACCTTCTAGGCAAAAAGTGTTCTTTTACACACTTGGAGTAGTATTTGCTTAGCCTTACAAAGGCATGGAAACTACACCAAAAAAAGTAAAGTTACTAATGAGAAAAACTCCTAAACTTCAGCTCTTTTTGTCATCAATAGCAAATTAATCTGCCCTCTAGGTAGCCCTGATTAATTTTCAAAGTATGTTTAAAATTAATAAAAGCCAAAACAAACTCTAAATTATTTCAAGAAAGAATCAGTTTATTAACGGAGAAAATATTTCAATTTATTGTAAGCATATTGAAAAAAATAAAGAAATACATGCCAATTAATTTTTTAAAATAGCATTTTAAGATAATATTAAGTGATAGAGCTGGGACAGAATATTGTGTGCAATATTGGCTAAAATGAGCAGAGACCTTCCAGTTTGCACCACTCAGAAATTGTTATAATATGTATTGTATAAAAAGACTAATATGCTAAGCAGACACATGATGAATGGAATTGCTAGTAACATCTCCTTTCACTGTAAATGGATGGAAATATGCTATTAAATATATAAAGAAATATGTACTGCTGAGTTTGTCCTGGAGGAAAAAATAAGGTATAATAATTTTTCTGATTATAATTTTTACCAGTTGTATAAACTTAAACAATTATTGCTTAGCTTAAAGATGCTATTGGGTTTGTAACTGGTCAGTTTTTAACAGTATATTATTGAGGCAAATGTAATCAATTTATTTTTTTGAACATAACTATCAGTAAATGGTTCCTGTGTAGAAAAAGGTTATTGAGCTTTCCACTACTGCTATCTGGAGATGTTTACGGCCAGGTTGGGTGAGGCTCTGAGCAACTTGATTTAGTGGAAGGTGTACATGCTCATGGCAGGGGAGCTGTAATTTCATGAGCTTTAAGGTCCCTTTCAACCAGTCTATGACTTTATAAGCCATTAAGTATCTGTATGTAAAAATATGTAGCTGACAAAATAAAGGGAAATCTGATACAAAATACTACTAAGAAATACCAGACAAGATTTTAAGTCATAATATGGAAAGTTGAACAGATATTTTATGAGAGAATGCAACTTTTAAGACATGACAGAAAAAAAGAGACAAGAAGGTCAATGAAGCTGACACCGGAGATGGTAAAAAGGAGAAAGTCAGCTGAGGAAACCAGTTTTGATTAGAACACTTTATTGGTCATTACTAGTTTTATCTCTAATAAATTTACATAACACCATTCATACAAGTCATTAAAATAATATATTGGGAGATATATGGTGCAAGATAATGTTGTTAATGCAGAGACTTTAATTAAAAGTTGCAACCATAGGTCACACAAGTTATTCTCAGTAATGGCTCAGAGTTCCACATACTTGGCAATACTTGCTAAGACATTTTACAGCGGCTATTAGGAACAAATTGGTATTTCCAGATGATTTAAAACATTTTACTGCTAGTGTAGTTCTGAGGACAGAAACAAATAAATAAATGGATGTGCAAACAAAATTAATTACCAATCATTACTGCCGATTTGTTATGGTTTTATCACTAAGCTATGTCTGACCACATAATTATGTAAATGATTATAAAATATTTAAGAAAACTTTGAGGATGTCGAGGTCTTCTACAGAACCAAATACAGATCCAGATCCATAGCCTTTTTGCAAACTTTCTATGATTTTTTTTCCTGATAGTGTAAAGAGGTGGTGATAACAAGCTTGTTGTCCTTTTCCCTGTCAGTGAGTGAACTGCAGAGAGAATCAGCTCAGTTCTGCCTCGACTCCCCTAGGCAAGATTCTCCAGAGAGAGGATCAGTGAGTTTAGCTATAAGTGGGAGATAATTTTAATTTGCTTATTAGTTCAATCTACAAATCCCAAAAACTGAGGATACATGAAGAAATATATTTCTTAAAGTGCTTGTGCGCTTACCCTTATTGTCATCTGCTTGTAGAGCTAAATACACCTATCATTAACCAGGAGGTTCAGTCTGCTACAAGCAGGAAAGTTTCATAGTGCAGTGCAGTCTTCAAAGTCAAGCAAATAGCCTCTAGAACCACTTCTACTGTCTCCCACCCCATCACCCAACATCAATGTTAAAAAGTCCAGTTCTGCTACTTTATTAATGATAGATTGCCAAGGAAGGATTTCTCACTTTTTACAAGTGTTTTAAATTAGTTACTGGAAATATATGTTCTCCAACCTTTTGCATGTATACATCATTTATAACATTTTAAAAACAAGATATGCAGACTTTAAGGGTGACCTGACAGTTTGTTTTTCTCTTCTATGGATTTACATGTGTTTTCTGGACAAGCAAAGACAACATCATGTGAATTCTGCTCTAGAGGATATGAAAGAAGATTCACATTGCTGCCATTTGGCATACCTTTGAAGATTACTTTCTGCTTTGATTTGTTTATTCAGTGTGCCAAATCCTTCTAAAATGCTACACTGGCTCTTTTTATAGTTACCGAAGCAGTGACGTCCTTATAGTGCTCAGCGTTAAGAAGAAAAAGTGTTGTTACAAATACATTATAAATCTATGTGTGTAAGTTTCTGTAATGCCCTTCTGAATATATAACTGTAACGGATCTGCCAGGCCTAGGTATATATCAATATATGAATAAAAGAGGGATATGTATGAGAATCGTGTTTTGGTTTATCATTTATGGAGCTTATACTCATTTGACAAATTCTGATTGGCAATTCTTTTTCTCATCATATTTGAAAACAGCTGTTCCTGATTTGATTTTTTTAAAGTGCTTCTTAGAAGGTTTGGATATTGGAAATGTAACTTTTTGTTTTCTTTTCTTTTCTTCTTTTTTTTCTCCTTTTATTGTCTCTGACTCTTTTACAACACAAATGCAATAGTGCGATAAATAAAACAGCAAAAGAATTAATAAGATCAGTAGATTTTTTTATCCATAGAAAGGTTTATTTCTTACAGTGAATTCACTTAACATCTATGTAATTTCAATCTCATCATTCTCCCTAATAGCAAGAAATAGGTGAGACACTTTTTAAAGTTTTAACCTAAGTAATTGGTCACAGTAGATTTCTCTGAGAGGCATTTTGCACTTTAATTGAAATATTGACTTTTGTGAAGTGAAAAGTTCATTTTGCATACTCAAGATCTCAAGAACTTAGAAGTCTCCAGACATGTATTAACTTCAGGACAGAATTGCGTTGGTTCCATATACAAGATAAAGTGATTTACCTTGGATTTTCCACTGCTTTTTGATCTCCTATGTATGGTTGACTTCTGAGGTATTCATGTACTGCATCCACAAGACAAGGCAGTGGTATATAAAAGAAATAGTGTAAACTAAATGACACTGAAAAACTTCTTTCCACTGTCATGTTTATTGTTCCTGTTTCCTACATTTAAATTGCATAGTGCTGGAAGCTAAAGACAGTTGCAATTTAATTTTTTTTGCATTGAATAATATTCTGGAAGGCTCAGCCCCTTAGTAAATATCCCTGTTTCCTCGAGTTACTGCTTGAGGAATTTTAATTTATCTTATTGAAGAGCTGTGAGTTTACTTTTTACAAAAGTAAAAAAATATTGTAGTAAGATAATATTTTTAATGTAAAACAAAGGGTAGACTGAAATTATTATTAAGAATTTTTAGATTTTTATAGATACTCTGGGACACTGAAATGCAGCTTCTAAAAATGTTGAGAAAAATTGATATGAGAAGGAAATCGATGAGCTTTTCTACGAACAACTGGGAGAAGTCTGGCCACCACTAGCCCTTGTTCTTGTGGGAAAATTCAACCTTCCAGATGTCTGCTGGAAGTATAACACAGCAGAAAGGAAACAGTCTAGAAGATTCACCTTGTGTATGGAAGATAACTTCCTAATACAACTGGTGAGTGAACCAACTAGGGAAGGTGCCCCACTGGATCTGCAGTTTGTGAACAGAGAGGGCCTTGTGGGGGAGGTGGCTGTTGAAGGATGCCCGGGCTCAGTGACCACGAGGTGACAGAATTCTCAGTTCTTGGAGGAGTAAGGAGCGAGGTCAGCAAAACTGCCACCTTGGACTTCCAGATGACAGACTCTGAACATTTTAGAAGCCTGCTTGATGGAGTCCAGTGGGAGATAGTTCTAAATGACAAAGGAGCCCAAGAGGGCTGGATGCTCCTCAAGAAGGAAATTCTGGCAGCGCAAGAGCAGGGCATCCCCGTGTGCTGTAAAATGAGTCTGTGGGGAAGAAGGCCAACTTGGCTTAACAGAGAGCTCTGTGTTGGTCTAAGGAAAAAGAGGAAAATATACGTGCTTTAGAAGATGGGGGAGGCATTCCAGGAGGACTACAAGGAGCAGATGAGATCATGTAGGCAAAAAATTAGAAGGGCTAAACTGAACTGGAACTTCAACTGGCCAGTTCAGTGAAAGACAATAAGAAATGTTTCTTCAAGTATATTAGCAACAACAGGAGGACCAAGGAGAATCTCCCTCCTTTACTGGATGCCAGGGAAATAGTAGTAACAAAGGACGAGGACGAGGCAGAGGTACTTAACGCATTCTTTGCCTCGGTCTTTAATAGTTAGATAAGATGTTCTCTGGGCTCTGAGCCTCCTGAGCTAGAAGACTGTGAAGGTGAAACCTCAATGTTTCAGGAAGACTTGGTTAGAGACCTGCTTGGCCAATTAGATGTCCACAAGTCTATGGGGTTGGATGGAACATAGCAAAGAGCATTAAGAGAGCTGGCAGAGGTCCTTGCCAAACCCCTTTCCCTCATCTATCAACAGTCCTGGCTGACTGGGGAAGTGCCACTTGACTGGAGACTGGCAAATGTAACTCCCACTTACAAGAAGGGTCAGAGGGAGAATCTGGGGAATTATAGGTCTCTCAGCTTGACCTCATTATGGGGGAAGGTCATGGAGCAGATCATATTGAGTGTTATCACACAGCACATGCAAGACAGCCTGGTTATCAAACCCAGTCAACATGGGTTTATGAAAGGCAGGTCCTACCAGACCAACCTGTTCTCCTTCTGTGACAGGATTACCCAGTTAATAGATGAGGGGAAGGCTGTGGATGTGGTGTACCTGGACTTTTGTAAAGCCTTTGACACTATTTCTCACAGTATTCTGATTGAGAAACTGGCTGCCATTGGCCTGGATGGGCACACCCTCTGCTGGGTAAAAAAATGGCTTCATGACTGGGCCCAAAGCGTGGTGGTAAGTGGAGTTAAATCCAGCTGGAAACCAGTCATGAGTGGTGTTGCCCAGGGTTCAGTGCTTGGTCCAGTCCTGTTCAATATCTTTATCAATGATCTGGATGAAGGGATCGAGTGCTCCCTTAGCAAGTTTGCAGATGACACAAAACTGAGTGGCAGTGTTGATCTGCTTGGAGGAAGGGAGGCATTGTAAAGAGATCTGAACAGGCTGGATTGATGGGCTGAGACCAACAGGATGTGGTTTAATAAGACCAAATGCTGAGTCCTGTGCTTGGGACACAACAACACCAGGCAGCGTTACAGGCTTGGGAAGAGTGGCTGGAGAGCTGCCTGGCAGAGGAGGATCTTGGGGTGCTGGTTGACAACCAGCTGAATATGAGCCAGCAGTGTGCCTAGGTGGCCAAGAAGGCCAATGGCATCTTGGCCTGTATCAGACACAGTGTGGCCAGCAGGACCAGGGAAGTGGTTGTACCCCTGTACTCAGCACTGTTGAGGCCAGACTTCTAGTATTGTGCTCAGTTCTGGACCCCTCAGTACAAGAAGGACATTGAGATGTTAGAGTGCGTCCAGAGAAGGGCGACAAGGTGGGTAAGGGGACTGGAGAACAAGTCCTGTGAGGAGCGGCTGAGAGAACTGGGGTCGTTTAGCTTGGAGAAGAGGAGGATGAGAGGAGACATCATTGCTGTCTATGGCTGCCTGAAAGGAGGCTTTGGCAGAGCGAGTGTTGATCTCTTCTCACAAGTGACAGGTGGTAGGACAAGAGGAAATGTCCATAAGTTGCACCAGGGGAGAGTCAGACTGAAGGAAGAATTTCTTTACCGAAAAGGTGGTCAGGCACTGGAACAGGCTGCTCAGGGAGGTGTTCCAGTCACCATCCCTGGAAGTGTTTAAAAAAACAGGTAGATGAGGGTCTGAAGGACGTGGTTTAGCAGAAGATGGTTACGGTTGGACTCAATGATCTCCAAGGTCTTTTCCAACCGGAAGATTCTATGTTTCTATGATCTTTGAAGGGCAAAAACGAAAATAAGTACTAAATGGTTTTGAACTTGCTTCATGGGTCAAACCAAAGATCATTCAGGAACTATGCTTCACCTTCAAATTGTATTTGAAGGTATTTAGGGAAAAATAGAGTAGAACAATAAGTAAATATTAAAACTCCTCATTTTCTTAAAGGTTTCAACAGTAGAGTACTTGAGTCATCCTTTTCAATAGCAAGAGACAAATGTTTTTCTCTTTAAACTTTGATTTTGGACACACTTAGAATTTTGGTCTCCAAAATGCTGTGTGCAAAGTGAATTCCATAGTTTAATTCTTTATTTTGTGGAAAATATCTCCTTTTGTGCCAGCGTGATTCCTTATTTCACTGACTGACACATAGTTCTTTAATTATGCAAAAAACTTAGCATCACTCCCTATTCTCTTATTGAACATATGCACCTGTGTCATGTCTGTTCATTATGTGTACCAAAATATAAAAACCTAGGCAATTAATCTATCTCCACGTGAAAAATATCACATACTTGCTTGTCTTTCCCCAAGCAATGTTTAATTATCAAGAAAATAGAATAGCAATTCTGTTATTTTATGACCCTTTTCTGTTTCAGTATATTAAACTCATGATTGTTTCAAACTAACTGTAACATTTCCAATATTTTTTGCTAAATGGGACTATTCTAAGTTGAGCCTTTTCCTGAAGGTATAGAAGTTGTATTTTATGAAAAACCTGACATTGCTATTAAGTTTAATCTTTGTCACTCAATACTGTGATTTTTTAAATACCTTTTTTTTAGCTCTTCACAGTCAACACTGATATTTTGGATCATCTGTATGCTTCCTGTCGTTCATTTTTTACCATATTTTACAGCTCATTCACAGATAAACACATTCTTGTATGATACAAAAAAAGGCAATTATGTGGGAAAATACAGTTTCTGTTGACACAAAAAACAAAATAAAAATAATAAAAATTATGTTTCATAGGAGCTAATAATGTCTTTCTTTTTGTATTCTTCAGTGGCTGCTGACATGAAAACTTACTCTAAAAATCCCAGAAGATTTTCAATGTTGAAATCTTTTTTTTAAAAAAAAAATATGTTATTGCCTCTTTTCATTTGCTTTTGTTACTGATAGAAATTCTGACTTCTCAGGCATATTACTTCAGGAGGCAAACTGCTAAAAAAAATGGGAAGATAAGAAAATTGTAATAAATCAAGAAATATTCTGGCTTTATAAGATGTTCTAAGATATTCTCAGATGTAAACTAAACAGGTGGTGCCCAGGATTTCAATGATTTAAGAAAAAAATAAGAGGAGAGAATGTATAAGGAGGAAGATTTAACTAAATTGAAAAGATTCAGGGAAAACAGTTGAATATGGAGCCTCAGTGGAGACAGTTGGATACAGCCATTACAGTCAATAGCTCATTGTCCAAGTGGAGACCGGTAAGGAGTGACATTCGTCAGGGAGTCAATATCGGGACTGGAGCTGTTTAACATCTTTGTTGGTGATATGGACACTGGGATCCAGTGCACCCTCAGCAGCTTTGCTGATGACCCCAGACTGTGTGGTGCAGTAAACACTGGAGGGAAGGGATTTAAATTATGAGCTATCCTAAATGCTGTAGTATTTCACCTTACATTAGCTGAAAATATTTATACGTACTTATTTGACATATATCCAAGTCTCCTGTCTTACGTAAATTTATTGGATAACCATGAGTCAGAAAGGAAGACATGCATTTGTTATATACTGCCATAGAAAAATTCACAAGATTATAACATATCTTTGTAGTATTTATTTATTTTCATTGACACTATGGTGGATATTTAAGTAAAAGAATCAGAATTAACTTTTATTATTAAAAAATAAAAATATCCTTGTTACTTGCTTCTCTTTCAACAAAATTTGGTAGTTGAAGTGATTTGTGTGATCATTAAGGCAGTTATTTTTCCTGAGAGCTCGTAATCCATTTACAGCTAGATAAAACTAAGACAGTGTAAGTACTACTAGTGCCATTTGCTTTTTGCAACAAGAAATCATTGTGTTCCTGATGTTAGAAACAATCTCCGAATTGCTTTTGCTTTTAGGATGTGAGATGAATAAACAAATATATGAATGTATGTACATGTACCTATGTATGTGAAAAAAATCCGAGAAAATGTAAAGATAAGGTTATGGCTGGAAAACATTGATCAAGGCAGGTATTTTGGCTAGTGAAATGTTACCCCTTTCCCATCTGCAAGACCACACGCGCTCCAAGAGTCACCACAAGATAGTGACAGCATAGGGGAAAATGACAGGAGGTGGAGAACAGCTTTTCCTAGCATTCTTTCCTCGGGTGTGGAATGCATGTATGTATTTTACTTCTGAAACTGCCTACTTAACTGACTTTCTATGTGCTACAAGAATGATTTAAAGCCACCATAGAGACTACTTCAAGAGACAAGGTGCAAATAAGGTTAAACACTACAACAACGTTGTCTGAGCAAGATGAATAGCCTTCTTGATATTAAGACTATAAAGTCATGCAGCATCAAAACTTGCGAATTCTGATATCCTGTGTTTGCCTAAAGCTTCTAGAACAACATTTTTAAAGGAAATAAAATTTAAAAGTGTCCAAGGTGTTATCATCATGTGATATTATGTTATATTCTCGATAACGTCTCCCTTTTTAATAGTGACCTCTATCTTCTATTTCATTGGTATAATTTCCTTCAGTCAGTTTCTTGCTGAACCCATGAGTGATACGTTTGCATTCTTAAGAATAAAAAACAATGTTTTCTCGTTGTTTCCAGCTTTTAATTTTTATAGAAATTATGTCTATTCACATCCTTTTCTGAAATTTTTCTGTACATCAAGTTGAAACTGATATCTATAATAAATATATGAAATAACTCAAAAACATAATTTAATCCATTATCATTTGCTAATAATTTACTGGTTTCAGCAGCAGATGTTAGACACATTATTGCTTTGGTTGTATATTTAGAGTCTATTCTTATGGACAACTGTTTTCTCCCTCAGTATCACAACTTAAACAAAAGGATGAATATCTTTATTCTGGTCATAGAAATTGCTGAGTGATTTCACTTCTTTTTTTTTAAATCAGGATGGACTGAAAAAAAATGGCAGCAAAGGAACATATCTGTTAATGGGAGCTGCACCAGACCAGTGCCAGTAAAGTCCTACAGTTTACTCTACAGAAAACTGTTTAGTCTTGTGTTATCTATTAATATGTATATGTATACTCAGTTTCTTTCAAATATTGTTTGAAGGTCTTTGCCAGAGAAAATACTAGTGAAACACAATTTTATTTTTTAAGTAGTAATAGTAATCGTGTAAAGGTCAGTTTTGTAAAATACATACCAGTACTTCAGTTGCAATTTTTATGAACAAGTTGTCATTTGAAAAAAAAAAAGATCGTATACAGGAACAACAATGTTGAAAATAGATAAAGCAACTAGTTTGAACGTACAATTTCTTTTAATGTTAATACATTCATATATAGTAACCTAAAACAGCCTTGAAGTTACAGCTGATTCCAAAACACAGGCGAAAAAAATGACTATTCTGCTAACTTTGTCTAAAATGAAAAGCACAGTAGTATTAAAGTCATTTTATAATTCATCTTATTTCATTTTTCAGGTAGTGATATGATTTTCAGATTTTTTTGGAAAAGGTTATGTATTTAATTCTTTAGCAATATATTAGTTTCTACATTCACAGAATCATTGAACATTTGAGGTTTGAAGGTATCTCTGTAGATTTTTCAGATAGAACTTCACTTATCCGTGAAACAAAATTGTGCAATAAGAAAGAAACCCAGATTACTCAATAATCTTAAATTGTTATTTATTACTTTATGTTTCTAGAGGATATGGCATTCTTTGCCATCTTAGAGTTTACCAAATCAGGTAATCTGCCAAACTCTAAGACTTATTCTACCAAATCTCATACTTATTTGGTAACCCTATATTTAAGATAGATTAATGTAGAGATGTAGAGAATGACTCTTTGCATCATTAACTAATTAGTGGACAGAGAGTGAAAGGAAAAGGCAAAAGGTTGTAGCTGTAGCTCCGTTTCTATTAGCCAGTTACTGAAACTTCTTGTCTGTCTTCTTTAGAATGAGTCAAAGCATATGACCCACAAGATGAATGTAGATCAAATAACACAATAGGTATGGCAGTCTATTTGTGCTTAGCTATATGAACAGTCAGGAGTGACCTCCGAAGGAGAATATTTTGACTTTAGTTGTGTCTCATTTTTTGTCTTTTCTTGAGATATAGAAGAAGATTTTAAAATCAAGAACAAGGAATGTACAAACACACACGTGTGTGTACTTGTGCTTTAACATTGCTTATTTCTTCTTCTGTGCTTCAAATTCCCCCAAACAAATACAACTGGATTTCAGTGGAATTTCAATGAATTTGAATTAATATTCAAATATCAATAAATGTGATTGGTATGAGTGACATTTTATAAGTAAGAGATTATTTTCATCTTCAAACCTTAAATTTCTTTCAGCTAATTATTTCCTACTCCACCGTATTTCAGTGCAAGAACTCTTCGTATGAATATCATATAGATAAGTAGTTCTTTTTGTGTTCTAAATTGGCTAATTACTGTGGAGTTTAATTACTACATTGCCAGAAATTAGTGAATGTAAAGGGATCTTGGGTTGCAGAATGAGGAAACAGTGAACCTGGCAGCTTCTTCTGCTGAGTAAAGCTTTTATATAAGTTTGATTTATCTTTTCTTCTTCCTGTGTATTTAGTAGATGTGGCGAGATTGTGGCAGAAGAGGGGCTGCAGGGGTGCCTGACATCTCCATCATCTGCCACTGGCCGAAGCTGAGCTAAGCAGCAAAATGATAGCACATCTGTGATAACATATTTAAGAGAAAGTAAAAACACCATGCAACTGCAATGGGAGAGAAAACACTTGAGAGAAGCAGCTGTGCATATACCGGTGTCAGTGAAGAAGAAGGGAGAGGAGGTGCTGCAAGCACCAGAGTAGAGATTCCTCTGTAATCCATGGAGAAGACCACAGTGACACAGGTTGTCTTGCTACAGAAAATGGAGGTTAACAGTGGAGCAGATATCCACCTGCAGCCTGTGGAGGACACCACGCTGCAGTAGGTGGATGTGTCCTGATGACAGCTGCAGCCCATGGAGAACCCATGAAGGAGCATATTTTCTAGCACGACCTGTGACCCATGAGCGACCCACACTGCAGCAAATCATTCCTGAGTAGTGCACACCATGAAAAAGACCTATGCAGGAGTCTAGTTCTTGGAGAATTGCAGCCTGGGGGACAGACCAACATTGGTGCAGTTCATGAAGAACTTGCCCATGGACAAAGCTTCACACTAGAGCAGAGGAACAACATGAATAACAAACAGTGGCAGGGATGAAGCATAATGAACTATCTGCACCCTGATTGCTCATTCACTTGTGCCACCTGGGAAGAAGGAAATTAGAAAACACAGGGGTGAATTTGAGCCTGGGAAGAAAAGAAGGGTGGGAGGAATATATTATTTATATTTTTTTTATTTTTTTCTTTATTTTTCCTTATTATTCTGCTCTTTTAATTGGAAAGATATTAATTTAATTTCCCCAAGTTGGCTCTGTTTTGCTCATGACTGTAATTGCTGAGTGATCTCCCTCTCCTTATCTCAACATACAGGCTTTTTGTCGTATTTTCTCAGCCTTTCCTGCTTAGGAGAGGGAGCGAAGGAGTGGTTTGGTGGGCACCTGACAGCCAGCCAAGGTCAATCCTGCACATCACAACTGAATGTTTTTTTGGAAAATTGCAATTTATTCTATTATCGTGCTAAAGAATAAGTATGTGTTATTTGCTTATTTCAATAACTTTCTAGAATTTAAAGTCAAGAAGCCTATTCACTCTTTCACTTACATGTAGGAAAACTTGAAGATGACATGTATAAAATAGAAAAATAACAGAATCATCTTTTGAAGTACTTTTTTCTATTACATACTTCTCTTTCTTAATAATAACCCATAAAACCTAAGTAATAATCAGGAAAAATATATAATATTTCATAGTAAAATCCAACAGACTTTATAGACCTTGGATTAACCAACAGATGAGGTGGTATTTTAAGGACTTTTTTATTAATTTATTTGTTATGAAGGCAGTTAGGTTCCGTTTTGTATAGGCGTATCTTCGACATCTGCACTTAGTGCTGTAATTAAAAACCCTTTTTATAATCTCTAAATTTACTAAAAAATAAAAAATGAGGTTATGCAACCAGAACTGTATCTCTTAGTACATTCAGTGCTTTGAGTACTTTAAGTAATTGGATTAGACTATATTAATTCTCTTTCCTTTAATAACGATGTTAGCAGAAAACCTTCTGTTGTCTTTTTAATCAATTTAGCCGTTACTGAATTGAACATTCATTACTAATGGTTAATTTCTGTAAAAAAAGTTTTATTCTCCTGTGTTGAGTAACTTTATATTCAGACATGTAAGAACTTGTAGAGTACAAGAAAATATTTTTTACATATATCTTGAATACGTGTTAAAAACCCAAGATACTCTAAGTTTATCTTTTAATTGGAGGAAAATACAATTAGTTTATCTGGGAATTAAAACACTTCTTAGTGCACAGGTCGCTATTAAGCTTTCTGCTATCTTCCTTTAGTGAAGAGTTAGTGGTTATGGGTCACTCAAGCTTGTTTTCTATCCATTGGCTGACACCCCAGAAATAGACATTTAAATTATAATTAATTGAACATGCTGTGCTGGAGCTTAAAAACCTATGGAATATTTTATTGAACAACAGGTAAACTAAGAAACATCAGGGCAGAAAAGGTCTTGTGAGGAGGAAAATGGAATCTAAAAGTCCTACACAGATTATTCACTGTTGAAAGCTATAAAGAAATTGTTCAAAAATAATGTTCAGGTTTTACTGCATTTTTTTCCAAAGATCACTTATCCTACCAGTCATGGTTTTATATTTATTTTTATAGTTAAGTAAATTATTCAAGAATTATTTTACTCTGCCTTTTCAGTCTATGTGGGTTTTGATTAATAACTAGATGACAAGAACCTCCCTTAGGGGTTGAGGGAGAGACTGTGGATGTAGCGTAGCTGGACTTTAGTAAAGATTTTGACAGTTTCACAAAGCATTCTGCTTGAGAAACTGGCTGCCAATGGCCTGGACAGGCGCACTGTCTGCTGGGTAGAAAAACTGGCTGGATAGCTGGACCCAAAGAGCGGTGGTAAATGGAGTTAAATCATGTAGGAGGCCAGTCACAAGGGGCATTCTCCAGGGCTCAGTGCTGGATCCAGTTCTCTTCAATACCTTTATCAATGATCTGGATGAATGTATTGAGTGTATTCTCAGTAAATTTGCAGATAACACTAAGCTGGGTGGAAGTATCATTTTGCTTGATGGTAGGGAGGCTCTGCAGAGGGATCTGGATGGGCTGGACTAATGGACTGCAACCATCGGTAGGAGGTCTAACAAGGCCAGGTGCTGGGTACTGCACTTGGGTCAAAAGAAGCCCATGCAGCAGAAGAGTGGCTGGAAAGTTGCCTGGCAGAAGAGTACCTGGGGGTGTTGGTTGACTGCTGGCTGAACATGTGCCAGAAGTTTGCCTAGGTGGCCAAGAAGGACATCAGCATCCTGCCCTGTATCAGAAGCATGAATATTTTCTCTTCTAGTGAACAGAAGCGAGAGAGAAACTGCTTCCTACAAGCTTGTTGAGGATGCACTCATTCTCATACTAAACAGTACTGGTCCCAGTACGGATACCTGAAGGACACTTGTCACAGATTTCCATTGGGACACTGAGACATTGACCATTACCCTCTGGATGCAAACATCTAACCAATTTCTCATCCATTGAATAGTCCACCAACCAAATACATAGCTCTCCACTTTAGATTGAAGGATGTTGGGGGGGACAGTGTCAAAGGCCTTACAGAAATCCAGAGAAACAACATAGAATCACAGAATTGTAGAATGGTTCGAGTTGAAAGGGACCTTAAAGATAACCTAGTCCCAACCCCCCTGCCATGGGCAGAGACACCTCCCACCAGACTAGACTGCTCAAGACTCCATCCAACCTAAACTTGAGCCTCTCCAGAGAGGGGGCATCCACAATCTCCTTGGGCAACCTGTTACAGTGTCTCACCACACTCATTGTGAAGAATTTCTTCCTAAATGCCTAACATAAATCCCCACACACACACTTTCAATTTAAAGCCATTCCCCCTCATCCAATCACTACAAGCCCTTGTAAATAGTCACTCCCCAGTTTTTCAGTAGGCCCCTTTCAGGTAGTTGAATGCTACAATGAGGTCCGCCCAGAGCCCTTTCTTCTCCAGGCTGAACAACTCCAACTCTTTCAGCCTGTCCTCATAGCAGAGGTACTCCAGCCCTCTGATCATCTTTGAAGCCTTCTCTGGGTCCACTCCAACGGTTCCATATATTCCTTGAGTTGGGGATTCCAGAACTGGATCCCAGGTGGGATCTCACAAGAGCAGATTAGAGGGGGAGAATCACCTCCACCAATCTGCTGGTAATGCTTCTTTCGATGCAGCTCTGGAAATGTTTGGCCTTCTGGGCTGCAAACACACATTGCTGGCTTATGTTCAGCTTTTCACCAATCAGAACCCCCAAGTCATTCTCCACAGGGCTGCTCTCAATCCCAATATCCTGCATCCTGTATTGAAACCAGTGGTTGCCCTGAACCAGGTGTAGGATCTTGCACTTGGCCTTGTTGAACCCCATAAGGCTTATATGTGCCTACTTCTCCAGCTTGTCCAGGTCCCTATGGATGACATCTTGTTCTTCTGGCATGCTCACTGCCCCACTCAACTTGGTGTCATCTGCAAACTTGCTGAGGGTGCAGTTGACCTGACTGTCAATATCATTAATGAAAATATTAAACATCCCTGGTCCCAGTACGGACCCCTGAGGGACATTGCTTGTCACGGTCTCCATCTGGACATCAAGCCACAGATCATTACTTTCCGAATCTGACCATCCAGCCAATTCCTTATCCACTGAACAGCCCACCCATCAAATCCACATCTCTCCAATAGAGAGAAGGATGTCGTGGGTGACTGTGTCAAAGGATTTACAGAGGTCCAGATAGATTGCATCCATTGCTTCTCCTGTGTCTACTAATGCAGTCACTCCATCGTAGAAAGCCACTAAGTTTGTCAGACAGAATTTGTCCTTGGAGAAGCCATGTTGGCTGTATCGAATCACCGCCCTGTCCACCATGTGCTATAGCATGGCTTCTAGGAGGATCTGTTCCATCATCTTCCCAGGCACAGAGGTGATGGGTCAGTGGTTCCCAGCGTCCTCTTTTGAACCATTTTTAAAAATGGGCAGAATGTTGCCCTTCTTCCAGTCACTAGGGTCTTCCCCTGACTGCCATGACTTTTAAAATATTATGGAGAATGACTTGACAACCGCATCAGCCATTTCCCTCAGGACTCTGGGATGCATCTCTTCAGGTCCCGTAGACTTCTCTATGTTCAGGTTCCTCAGGTGGTCATGGATCTGATCTTCCCCTACACTATGAGGGACTCTATTCCCCTGGCCCCCATCTTGTTATAGCTTGACCCTGGAGGGGTGAAGAGAGAGGTTGCCTGTGAAGACTGAGGAAAAATGTTGCTGAGTACCTCAGTTTTCTCCTGATCTGTTGATATGAGATCACTACTTTTGTTAACCAGTGAAGATGTGCTTTCTTTAACCTTCCTTTTCTGGTTGACATATCTTTAGAAGCCCTTCTTGTTAATCTTTGCTTCTCTTAGCGGGGGAACAAGCGAAGCACCCCGTGATTCTAGTTGTAATTTGTCAACTCGCAGCTTTCACATCTAGTTCACATCTCCCCTTTCACATCTAGTTTAAAACCCTGTCAATGAACCCTGAAAGAGTGAAGGCCCTCCTACCTCTTTGAGAAAGGTGGCTCCCATTTGATACCTGTAGGCCCAGTGCTCTGTTGGGCATTCCATTATCAAAACCTCAAAGCTGTTGCAGTGACACCAGCGACGCAGCCATGTGTTAATAGCTGTTCCCGTCTGTTCCTCTCAGTGTCACTGCCCCCAGCTGGAAGGACGAAGGAAAAAATCACCCAGGTCCCTGATTCCTTTACTACCTGTCCCAAGGCCCTAAAGTTTCTTTTGATTGCCCTTGATTGATAAGTAAGATAAGTAAGAAAGAGAAAGTAAGAGAATTAAGAAAGAGAAAATGTATGAAGTTACCCTAGTGGTTCTAGTAACTCCTTTTAATACACTGTGTTACTCTACATTCACCTTTTCTGTCTATAGGGAATGTTAACCCAATTAATATCTTTGTCACTAACAATCACCGTCAATTTATTATTCTGCAATTTAATTTCACCTTAAGTACTGTTTTGCTATTAAGATGTCTTCTTTCATTTTTTTTGTTACTTTGAATATAAAGAAAATAGACACACCAAGAAATTAAAAAAAAAAATTCCAGATGGGTAACAGGAGTTTTAAAGTCTAAGAGATTTAAAATTTGACAGCCAAATCTAAATGTAGGTTTCTTTCTCGTCTAGCTTACCTTTATTTTTATTTTTGAAAACAGAGTCAGCAATTACCAGAGACTAATAGAATTTTCCTTTGCCCCCAACTTTCCTATTTTTTTGTGTGTATATTATTTAACAAATATTAATAAAATTACATGTATCAGTTATTTTTGAATATAAGCACTGAGATTTTAAAACCTGTCATGAAATATCTTCTTTGAATTTTAACGGTGCTTTTATATAATATAAGTAATGTTATTTTAATTCCATTTTCTTCTCCTTTACCTTGGGCTGCAGATATTCTTTAACAGTTAGGTTGAATGTAGGCAGAAGCCCTCATCTTCCAAAATATGTGAGTGGTATGCAGAACAGAGGCCAGCTGGTTAAAGAATATTTCAGATTTGTAACTACATGGAAAAGTACATCATATTTAGTAAGTATCTATAGCATACCCCATTAAAACAAACAAACAATGAAACCAAAACTCTGCATTTTTTTATACCCTGTTAATTTTTTGCTGAACACAGGATACATATGTTGCCTACAAAACTCACCATGAAAGAGTGTTGAACTTGGTGAAGATGCCACTCTAGTTGGTGTAAGAGAAGGAAAATGCATACATTATGAATGATTGTTGTATCTTTTCTTACATTGGTAACACCTACCACAATTTTCTAAAAAGACTTTCCAACTTCCTGAAATTAATTTCTTTATTATTATAAACTCTTTTTATAGTCATCATTGAAAAAACGACTGTTTCATGTAGCGGTTTCTTCTGCCTTCCCAGAGCTACATAACTTATCAGCCATGCCTAAAGTTCAAAAAAACCATAAAAATGATCTTTAAAGAGCAAAACCATTCCAGGTGTTCCATAACAATGTACCAAAATGTCCTTTTCATGCGGAATAATACATTGGATTATTTGTTTAGGTTTATTCTATTTAATCACAGTACTGATTATTTTAAAATTTGTCTAGAGTACAGCAAAGAGTAGAATTTAAAGATGTTTTTCCTTGAAATATGTGCTATGTTGATAAAGTTATTTGACCTTCTTTGTGGCCAAAACTGTCTTTAATTGAGATAAATTCAACTTCTCAAAAAACTAGTGATGTTTCTTAAACTATTGCTTGAGTAAACTGTTTAGAACATGTACATGATTTTTCAGTCTCAGAAGAAAGTGATTTGCTGAACATGGAGGTGTTGAGCTCATCCAAACAAGAAAGTCAAGTAAGGTTTTGCTAGAAGGACGAACAGCACTTCCCGTAGATGTCAAATTCATGATTTAAGAATTAACACTCTCTCAGATTTCCTGGAGTGTTCTCAGGTAGTGCATCAACTACCTAGTGTACTGCCAGGAGAATGCAGGGTAGTAGCAGACACATCATTCAATATGTATTCAAACATGGAGAGTCTGCCCTTGGAGCTGTAATGCTTAGTGGTACTCCTGGTTGCCTTCAAGAGAAAATGTTAATAAATATCATGCCTGGGTCTAGAAATGCCCTACATAAGCTTCACATGCCTATTTTGATTTCCATATTAATACATATCTAGTTCCTAAAGCTATTGATTGGATCTTGCACTTAAGGGTAATCCTCCATAGGCCCATTAATAAATGTGAATGAGATCAATGAGAATTGTGGAGTTATTGATTTACTTAATAAGATAGGCTCTACAGAAAACAAAACAAGTGAAGAAGAGGGAAAAAATATCTAAGTAAAACAGAGTAATGCAAAAATAAACACAAAGATGGGAGGATGAAACTGATAATTGCATGTTAGTCAAAGCCCGTAGACATTCTACTCGTAAAACTGAACTAGAAGATATAGTGTTATTGATAGTAGCAGTAACAGTAATAGAGCCTTGTGCATATAGTCGTAAATGTGACCTTTTGAAGTAATGGGATAGAGGAGATGATCTTAAATCATTGTATACATATTGATTAAACTCTTTCACAGAATGATTTGGAAAATTTTCACACACAAAAACCCCATATTCAAATCTAAGTTACCCATAAGCATTGGGAATTGCTTTGAAGATGAATTGTTATTGCCCTTTCTATTTATGTGGAAGAGTTAAAATTAACCTTTCCGAGAACATGAACAGAGAACAGAGCCAATTTATTTTAACATAAAGAATTAAATGATAGCAATTAAGGATCAAGTTGCACCTTTTGCTCCTATATATGAGGAATAAAATGTGAATCGTTATTTTAGCATTAGAACATTTAGTTTGTTTATTTCTAATATTCTCATCATATATATACGCACACACAATTAAGTGTGGGAAATGTCAAAGTATCTTTTCCTATGGAAACTGTGAAAGAACTACAAAGAATGTGAAGGAAGTTTCTGACCACACTGAAGGAAATAAGGAGATGCTCATTTATTTCAAATATTGAATGTGAAATTAAACTAGGAGCTTCAATTCACAGATTATATCATTAATTGGACTATGGGAGCCTTTAATGAGAGTTATCCGGATCAGCATCATTTAGAGAAATTAGATATACAGTGGCAACCAAATTTAGTTTTGTTGCAAGATAGTCTTTGAAAATACAATCAACAGTCCATTTGTGTACTATTAAGTAATGTAAGAAAAAAGTACAATGTAATATGTTAAAAAATGTACCAAAGATATTTTACAGAAATATTTTTAAATGATTACATGAAATGTTGACTGCAGGTGTCAGATACTGATTCTTTTTTGCTGCCTTAAACCACTTTTTTTCTGAGGCAGTCAGTGTCCTTCAGATTTATCTCACTTTTGCAAGCAGTCTGTCTGTGTTTTGTTGCCCAGAGAGGTCATGCTGTGATCTCGCTGTTAGGCAGAACAAGGGGCAGAATGGTATTTGACATTTTTCAGAGAGCCCCCTGGAAGAAGTATCCTCCCCACCAGCTCAATTTCAGAACTTTCCTAGAAGCAGCACTGTGCAGGTCCACCAAAAGCTATAAATGATACTTTGCAAGAGGGACCGTTTGTGCACTTGCCATCCTGGAATGAGAAGAGTTTCGGAGCCCAAGCAGTGTCCTTACATTTTTCTCTCTCTTCCTTTTCCTCCCTTTTCTCTCTTTCTTTATTTTCCCTTTACACAAATTTAGCAAAGCAATGCCCGTCTTATTCCTAAGAATGTCTGTACAAATAAATTCCTTTTTGAGCCAATAGTTTGTCATTGTTTTGTATTCATTTAACCTGGTGGGTACTGAACACATAACACACTCACCCCAGCAACCCCTGGACTGTCCAGGCCGGGTCACGACAGCAAGTTACTAAGAACTTCAACTACATTCTATTGCTTAACCTTTAAACCATCAAATTCCAGAATAATGATTCTTAAAGTCATTGCTGAACAAGTACCTACAGTTGTGTAGCTTAAACATCTTCAGTTGTTAAGTCTATCTCTACTACAGTCAACAGATCAATGCACTGAAAAAGCAGTTTCTATTAACTCTATCAAAATGGGACTGGTAAAGGTTTTTGTGCACTTATACAGAAACATAGATTTCAGTTATATCTTTGCCTGAAAGTATTTAACAAAATCCAACAAAACTGTCCCAGTAACCTATTCTAAAGCATTCCTTTACAAACTAGCATAACCTTCTGTCCCCGGGCACATATTGTTCTTTCCTTCAATGTTTTATGCGGAAAAGCTAAATGGCCCATGGTTGAGTCACAGTGATTCTGCATACACGAACTGTTATATAGAAGATATGGGATTGAATGTCCACAGATCTCTCACATCATAGGTAAACGTTTTTACTTTTGAACAGAGTTGCAGATGGATGATGACAGTGAAGTGACAACTTACTCCATACATTTTGAAAAAAATATAGTATTCATTATTTCCAGAAAGGATAAAATTATAATCTTCCAGAGGAAGCTTGAGGCTGGGAATTAAAAGGCAAAGACGGGATCTGTCCTGACAGTACACATGATAGCCTGAGCTTGGAGAAGGAAATGGCAGTAGAATTTCTTCCATAGAGATCTTTCTTTTTTCCCTTTTTTTTCCTAAAGGAGGCCAGACGATGCTAGATGTAGATATCAGGTGTTCCAATGCTCATTATTTTGGCACCACTACTTCTAGACGATTGGTCATTTTTGACCTAACAATGTCTTCTATTCTTAAGAAAAATTAAGATTTCCTGAGATTACATGAGTCTGCCACAAGCCACTGCTGAGATCAAGTTCTGCTCTCAGTAATACTCTATACTTATTAAGAAAGGGAAGTTAGAAAATGAAGGATTACATTATAAATGAAAGGTTTTGTTTATATGATTTTGTAGGCAGATTTTTTTTTTAAAGATGAAATAGTAAAAACCTAATCCAAACTGAAAAGATAATTGTGATACACCTAGCATTATTCACTCAAATTGCATTCCTCACTTTCTGGTAAACTAAATGCACTAAATGTGTCATATTTGGTTTTTTAGATACTTATTTCTAACTAAAGCAGAAAGCATCTTGAAATTAATCTAATTGGAAAAAAAATAGTTAAAGAAAGAATCGTAACTCCAGTGTTTTATTTTATTTTATTTTTAATAAAATCCTTATAGTTGAATTCAGTATTTAAAGCAGTCCTCAGGGGGCATGTGAAGTTTTTTTCCTCCTATTTCTTAAGGCCATTGTCAGACAGATGTGAATTTTAGAGACAACTCTCCATCAAATTTCTCTTCTAAAACTCATTTCAAGGGACAACCACACACAGTTTACAATAATGTTTCTTATAGGAAGAATTGGCATAGCAATGTTTTTGATTTGGTTGTCTAGAATTTATTATAAAAAGCTTGCTGTCATGCATATGAGGCAAGGAATAGGCCAGTGAAACTAGTGACCCAGCTTTACTCTGAGATCATTACACATAGTAATGCCTTTCTGGATGCCTGGCAATGGGACAGTTCAATGCGCTCTCTTGACTACCCCAACACAATGACCGCCTATCCTCACTTTCAGATTTCTTGCTATATTATATATTATTTGGTCTCAAAATTTAAGAAGTAGCAGTTCTGGGATGGTATGGATGTTTTGCTGCCTTGTAACTTCTGTGAATTTTGGTTACAGTACAAATAAAGGGAGAATTATTAAAATTGAATATTTAAACTGTTTCTTATGAGCCCAAGAAAGCTTGTTAATATTCAAGGATCACCTCCTCCAATCCCAGCAACAATACCTCCCAAAAAAGAGGAAGTCAGGCAACTCCACCTGGAGGTCTGCATGGATGAAAAAGGAACTACTGGACAGCTCAAACACAAAAAGGAAGCTTGCAGAGGGTGAAAGAAAGGGCAGGTAGCCTGGGAAGAATACAGGGAGCCAGTGAATACTTGAGCAGAATACATGAGCAGTCAGGGATCAGGTTATGAAATTTAAATCCTTCGTATAATTAAATTAGCAGGGGATGTCAAGGGCAAGAAAAAAGTTTGTATCAGTATGTCTGTGACAAAAAGAAGACTGGGCAGAATGTGGGTCCTCTCCAGAAGGAAACAGAAGACCTGGTTACCCTGGATATGAAGAAGGCTGAGATACTCAGAGACTTTATTTCCTTAGTCTTCATCAGCAAGTTCTTAAGTCACACCTCACAAGTAGTAGAAGGCAAAGGAAGGGACTGGTAAAATGAATAACTACCCACTGTAGGAGAAGATCAGGTGTGAGACTATCTAAGTAAGCTGAAGATGTAGAAAACCATGGGACCTGATGAGATGCATCTTGAGTCCTCAGGGAGCTGGTGGATTAATCTGCTAAGCCACTGTCCATCATATTTGAGAAGTCATGGCAGTCCAGTGAAGTTCCCACTGTCTAGAAAAGGGCAAAACAATTCCATGTTTTTTAAAAAGATAAAAAGGAAGACCTGAGGAACTACAGGACAACCAGACTGACCTCTGTACCTGGCAAGATCACGGAGCAGATCCTCCTTGAAACTGCTGGGACACATGGAAAATAAGGAGGTGATTGGTGGCTGCACCTGGGTCAGGGAAATCCCAAGCACCAATACAGGCTGGGCGGAGAATGGACTGAGAGTAACCCTGAAGAGAAAGCCTTGGAGGTGTCAGTAGATGAGAAGCTCAATGTGAGTAGGAAATCATAGAATCATAGAATCTTCCGGTTGGGAAAGACCTTTCATTTCATCGAGTCCAACTGCACCCATCCTCCGCTAAACCATGTCCCTCAAAAACTCATCTACCGTTTTTTTAAACATCTCCAGGGATGGTGACTCAACCATCTCCCTGGGCAGCCTGTTCCAGTGCCTGACCACTCTTTCAGTAAAAAAATACTTCCTTATATCTAGTCTGATAGATATTGATAGGTATTGCTAGTTATTGATAGATATTGCTCCCCTGGAGCAATTTATGGCCATTTCCACTTGTCCTATCACCTGTCACTTGAGAGAAGCGATCAACACTCGCTCTGTCACAACCTCCTTTCAGGCGTCCTTAGACAGCGATGAGGTCTCCCCTCATCCTCATCTTCTCCAAGCTAAACAACCCCAGTTCCCTCAGCCATTCCTCGTAGGACTTGTTCTCCAAATATCTGCTTGCAGTCCAGAAAGCCACCCATATCTTGGACTGCATCGAAAAGAAGTGTGACAAGGAGGCTGAAAGAGATGATTTTTCCCCTCTACTCCACTGTCATGCTGCCTCACCTGGAGTACTGTGTTCAGCTCTGGAGTCCTCAGCACATGGGCACATGGGTCTCTTGGATTGAGTCCAGAGGAGGGCCAGAAAGATGATCAGGGGACTGGAACACCTCCCCTATGAGAACAGGCTGAGAGAGTTGGGCTTGTTTAGCCCAGAGAAGAGAAAGCTCCAGGGAGACCTATTAGCAATGTTAAGGGGGCCTATAAGAAAGATAAGGAGGTTTTTTTTAATCGGAATGCAGTGATAAGACAAGGAGTAACAGTTTTAAGCTGTAAGAGAGTAGATTTAGATTAGATATTAGGAAGACATTTTTAACTGTGAGGGTGGTGAGGCACTGTAACAGGTTGCCCAGAGAAGTCGAGGATGCCCTGTTTCTGCAGGTGTTCAAGATCAGGCTGGATGAGGCTTTGAAAAACCTGATCTAGTGGAAAGTGTTCCTGCCCATGACAGGGTGGTTGGAACTTGATGATATTTATGGTTCCTTCCAAACCAAACCATTCTATGGTTCTGTGATTCGGAGACTCTGCTTTGAGAAACCTCAGGTTCTAACTTCAGTGCAAACTAACACCAGCCATCCAGACAGAAGGATCCATTGCCTGTGAGTCTGCTTAGCGAAACTTCAGATTTGAACTCCCTGGGGCAAACTCACACCAGACTTCCAGATTGCATAAGTAAACTAGGGAGAAGCACCGTGAAACTTTGACCACTGAGGTAAATGGCATAGGAAATTAGGTATTCACATATAGTCCCTTGGCTACAAACATATATAACTATTTAGTTATAAAAACATTCAAACTCATTTTCCCACATACATTTTCTCCATGCAAAAACTAATAGTATGACCTTATCATAAAACTCTGTTAAGTAGTACTTTTATTCAAATATTATTTTTGTCTAATAAAACCTACATTCAATACACCTAGTACCATGTATAATTAGCAAATTAGATCTAAATTCATGTCAACTCAAAGAAAAGGAAAAATCTGTATAATTTTTGGCTCCCCATCAAGATTTAAGAATAAGTACTAACCTGAACTTATCAAACATTTATGAGTTATTTGAATTGTTTGATTTTTCTATTATATCATAGTTTATAAACATAAATTTAGCACCTATGACTAGCTCTTTTTAAAATAACTGTCAGGAAAATTAAATTCTAGACTGCAACAAACAGGTTTTACGAATGTGAATTTACTTTAAAAGATAGATGAGTTGACTAAAAAATCTTTTTTCCTTGTATTGTTAAATTATAATGAATTGGTTTTAAAGCATAAGAAAGTTGTTGATTGTAGGATGAATAGTAAAAAAGATATAAAATCTGATTATATTCTTAATAACTTCAAGATTTACTTTGAAGTATTTTGTCATACATCACAGAATAATTCTTATAGCTAGACTATTCAAGACATCTTAAATTGAATATAGAAAAATAATGGATAGTTCCGGTATTATTTTCCCCTGCTATATGCTTGAACTACAGCTGAACCTAAAGCTCTAGTAGAGTTTTAAATGGGAAAAAGCTGTTGGTGAAAGTACAACCTACCTTTTCTTTTTTTTTTAGGTAAAAACTAAGAGAATCTTTATCTTTGCTTTACGGAAGAAAAAACAATTTTTTTAGATACTTATAGCTACAGAGAAAAACCCCAAACCAACAAGGACTTTGGGCAGAATAGATGTCTTTTTTTACTCACAAAACAGTTTGTGTGAAGAGTGATACAAAAAAAATTTCTCTCCCACATGCTTAAAATTCACATCTTTAAACTGCATTTATACATTTAAATGTGACTTCCCTGAAGCAAATAGTGTTCTCTTTGGCATTAGAAAGACTTTGAGGCTCTCAGCTCTTCTTTGAATAAAATCAGTTATAGATGAAGAGTAACCTGATACCAGTAGCAGCAGATTCAGAGATGGCTAATATCAGGAAGCAAAAAGTGCAATGGAAGAAGAAATAAACAGATTGTATGGCACAAAAGGAAGAAACTGGTACTTAGTAAAGGATCACAGGTCTTTAAGGAGACCCAGATAGTCTCTAAACACTCAATATGTTCAAAATTTCCTAAAGGTCAGAATGAAAAGAACAATGTAATATTTACTCTCCTGTATGGAAAATGAAAGAAAATGGTTCAGAACAGTTTTAATAACATTTCAAAATGGCATCCTTATGTTTGTAGTTAACTGTTTAACACCTGCAGTCCCATATGTAGTGTAAGTTTGCTTTTAGTAGAGGCATTGATTTTTATTTTTTTTAAAGGAGGAAAAGAACTCTATAAAGATATCTTTTGAAAAGCAAACCAAATTTCTTCTTTAAGTTAAAGAAATGTTATGCTACTGAACTCTTTCAGAGTTCATCTCAAATTATTGTAACTGTGAAACGGAACTAATATGGAATTTGTGTAGGTAATTGACTCACGGGAAGATGTCTCTAGTAAATACCTGTACCTTTACACAAAGAGACTTTTTAAACAGAGAAATGACATAACAAGTACTGAATGACTGTAAAATGTGATGCTGCTAATGATGAGAATATCAACAAATATTTAGTGTATGGATAAGTAAATCAAATTGAATGCAGGGTGCATGATAGAAGACAATAAGCAACAGAAGAATGTGTGGTACAACATATAAATATCTTGCTGAGCAGAATTGTCATTGATTTCTTTGGAAATGGGCAGCTGAGTGCTACAGCTGGTTTTGTCAGCAGCTGCTGAGAGTCATGTGCCCAAGCTATCACATTGCTCTGATAGCCAAGTAGGCAGAATACCTCCAGGATCAGTTCCAGCTTCTCCACAGGCAGTGACGAGTGATCATGGTACCTGCCGGAGGTGTCTGAGGAAACTGACCATGGAGTCGGGCAGGTATAGGTGATTGTTGAGCAGCTGCACCACTGAGTCTCAGTGGGGTTTGGCAGGATTAGAACAGGGAGCAGAGTGGAAAGCAAGAGGGGACAAATGCAGAAAGAGTAATCAATGCAACTGATTTGATTAGAGGGAGTGCAAAGAAAGGACAGTTGTGCCTATGACTTCTTAATTTTAAAATATTCTTACATATTTAAATCAGGAGATGTTGCAAGAATTTTTTTTGTTGAGTTTGCCCAACTCTTCTGTAATAATACCTTTCTACTTCAGGAATTTTTTACATTGCTAGAAATGGTGCTTTATCTGCTTGCTGTGTTGCTATCATGCAGTGAAAATCTATACATGCACAAGCTTATATAAAGCAGTGCCTATAACTCTAAAGCTAGACTCTCATTTGTCATATATCAGTAATATTTTATCATGTTTATGGTAAGAGAACGGATGTTATGATATAAAATCTTTATCATCCTATCACCGATTTAAATTAGCCTGAAACTCTTGAAAATCCATTATTCTTCCACTGCTTAGTCTCAAACCATGACAGAGACCTATCTACATCATCAGTACATGAGATGATGGTGTTCAATAGCAGTTCTGAACAAACCAAAAAAAAATTCAAGCTTTTGGTGTCTGTGACTGAAATAACTTCTCATGTGTAGTCCCTTGTTATTAGAGATCTATTAGAGGAACAGCTTGCAGAAATCTATGCTGTACCTACACAACCAGTTTCTGCCTTGCGAAATAAAAACACAATTTTAATTTCAGCTACTTGCAACTAACTCCCCTGAGACATAACTTCATGTTAGAAAGAATGCAATTTGTTTTCTTTCAGCTTAAATATAAAAAGTGTTCCTATTGCCTCAGAACGTGCATGATAAACTGTCTTCTCATCAATTTTCCCACATGAAATAATTTTCCAAGGCATGTTAAAATATGACAAATGAGTAGCTCTTTCTAAACTGCATATTTGTACCATTATTCTAATTTGCATTTCTTCAGTATTTTGTTCCAGATATAACTCATTGGGTTTGTTGACCTCAGGAAAATATCCACGTTAACATAAATGAGACTTCTTTTTTTTGAGTGGTTTTCAAGTTTCAACTCCATATCTTTGGTAAATAGATCCAGAAAATACTGCAACTGGAAATCTATGTTGACACTATTTTAGTCTTTGCACTACTATGCAAAATACAACTGGTGAAGATGCTGAACATAGTAGCTCATAGTGGGGTCCTCAGCTGGATAAAAAGAAGACTGTTATAATTCAGGAGTTGATCCAGTCTTCCTTAGCCTAATCTAGAATAACATATTCGTCTGTCCCATAAAGTATTTGTTGTTGACGTACTTTGGGTAATTGTTGTTGGCGTATCTTCTGAGAGGAATGGAGGGACTGCTATGCTGACAAGACCCATCCCATAGGGAAGTGTGCTACCTCCCTGGGCCTTTGGTCAGAGACATTACTAAGAAACTCCCTGGTCTGGTACAGCCCTCTGATTATTACCTGCTGTTGATCTTGGAGGTTGGCAGTGATGAGGTTGCAAAGAGAAATCTAAAACTGATCAAAATGAACTTCAGGGCACTATGGCAACTTGTTGGAAGATCAGGAGCACAGGTAGTGTTTTCCTCAATACCTTCAGTAGCAGGGAAGTATACTGAAAGGAACAGGAGAACTCACGTGATTAACATGTGGCTCAGAGGCTGGTGCCATTGGAGGAATTGTGGGGTTTTTGGGCATGGAAGGTTTTTCACAGGACTGGGCCCTGCTGGTGACAGATAGAGTTCAGTTGTCTCAAAGGGGGAAAAGAATTCTTGGTCACAAGAATTGCCAGGGCTCACCTAGATGGTTTTAAATTAAGTTCAAAGTGGGAAGGAGTTAAACTCAGGCTCATTAGAGATCAGTCTAAGTATGACATTCCAGTGTTGAGGGTGAAAAAGACAGCCCAGTTCAAGTGCATCTACACCAATGCACACAACATGGGCAACAAGCAGGAGGAGCTGGAAGCCATTGTACAGCAGAATAGCTATGACTTAGTTGCCATCACAGGAACATTGTGGGATTACTCTCATGGCTAAAGTGCTGCAATGGATGACTACAAGCTGTTCGGAAAGGATAGGCAAAGAAAGAGAGATGGTGGGGTGGCTCTGTATGTTAGGGAGGCATTTGACTGTATAGAGCTCAATGATTGTGATGATAAGCTTGAGTGTTTATGGTGATGGGGAGGTTGATGGGGAATGTCAGTAAGGCAGATATCCTGCTGAGAGTTTGCTACAGACCACTTGAGCAGGATGAAGAGGTAAATAAAACTTTCTGCAAATGCCTGGAAAAAATCTTGCAATCGTTAGTTCTTGTTCTCGTGGGGGGCTTAAACTTAACCTGACATCTGCTGGAAATAGAACCCAACAGAAAAGAATGTGTGGAAGATAAACTCCTGACACAGCCAGTAACTGAGCCTACTAGGGGAGGTGCCTTACTTAATGTGCTTTCTACAAACAGAAAAGCACTAGTGGGAGATATGGTGGTCAGAGGCCATATTGGGCTTAGTGATCATGAAATGATAGAGTCTTCAGTTCTTGGTGAAGCAAGGAGTTGGGTCAGCAGACCCACCAACATGGACTTCAAGAGGGAAGTGTTTGGCCTGTTCAGGTCACTGGTTGAGAGAGTCCTTTGGGAAAAAATCCTGATGAGTAAGAAGATCCAGGAAGACTGGACATTCTCCTAGAAGAAAATCTTAAAGGTACAGCAGGAGGCTGCCCCCATGTGCTGTGAGATGAACCAGTGGGGAAGACGACTAGCCTAGCTGAACAGGGAAAAAAGAAGAGTTTATCACTTTTGGAAGAGGAGGCAGGCAATGCAGAAATAAAATTAGAAAGACAGAGCCCAGCTAGAACTTAATCTAACCACTGTTGTAAAACACAACAAGGAAAAGGCGGAAGTGCTTAATGCTTTCTTTGCCTCAGCTTTAATAGTAAGACCAGTTATACCCAGGGTATTCAGCCCCCTGAGCTGGAAGACAGGGATGGAAAGCAGGATAACTCCCCCATAATCTAGGAGGAATTATTCAATGATCTGCTATGCCACCTGTACACTCACCTCAGTCTATGGGGCCAAATGGGATCCAACCAAGAGTACTGAGCGAGCTGTCAAAAAAGCTTGCCAGCTACTTCCCATCACTTATCAGTAGCAGTTAACAGGGGAGGTTCCAGATTACTGGAGGCTTGCCAATTTGATGCCCATCTACAAGAAGGGTCAGAAGGAAGATTTGGGGGACTACAGCCTGTCAGCCTGACCTCGATACCAAGAAAGATTATGGAGTGGTTCATCTTGAATACATTCACCAGGCCTGTGCAGGACAACCAGGGGAGCAGCCAGCATGGGTTCATGAAGGACAGATCCTGTTTGACCAACCTGATATTCTTGTATGACAAGGTGACCTGCTTAATGCATGAGGGAAAGGCTCTGGATGGTTTTTACCTCGACACCAGTAAAGCCTTTGACATTTCTCCCACAGCATTCTTCCTAGAGAAGCTGGCAGCTCATGGCTGAGAGGTGTTCTTTCTACCCAGAAAACTGGCCGGATGGCTGAGTCCAGACAGTTGTGGTGAGCGGAGCTAAATCCAATTGGCCACCATGGTGTTCCCCAGGGCTCACTGTTGTGGCCAATCTTGTTTAATATCCTTATCAATGATCTGGATGAAGGAATTCAGTGTTTCCTCAGTAAGTTTGCAGATGACACCAAGTTGGGCAGGACTGCTTGAAGGCAGGAAGGTTCTGCAGGGGGATCTGAATAAGCTGGGTTGATGAGCTCAGGTAAATTGTATGAAGTTTAACAAGGTCCTGCACTTTGGACAGAAAAATCACATGCAATGCTACAGGTTTGGGGAAGAGTGGTTGGAAAGCTTTCTGGCAGGAAAGGACCTGAGCGTGCTTGTTAACAGCTGGCTGAACACAAGCCAGCAATGTGCTCAGGTGGCCAAGAGGGCCAATAGCATCCTGGCTTGTATCAGAAGTGGTGTGGCCAGTAGGAGTAGGGAAGTGATCCTCCCCTGATACTCGGCACTGGTCAGGCTACAGCACAAATACTGTGTTCCGTTTTGGGCCCCTCACTACAAGAAGGACATTGAGGCACTGGAACGTGTCCAGAGGAGGGCAACAAAGTCTTATGAGGAGTGGATGGGTGAACTGGGATTGTATAGCCTAGAGAAGAGGAGGCTGAGGGGAGATGTTATCACCCTCTATGATTACCTAAAAGGAAATGACATCAAGTGGCACCAGGGAAGATTTTAAAGTTTCTTTACTTAAAGAGTGGTCACTTGTTGGAACAGGTTGCCCAGGGAAATGATGTAGTCTTTGTCCCTAAAGGTGTTCAAAAAAATGTGTAGACATGGCACTTCGGGACATAGTTTAGTAACCATGGTGGTGATGAGCTGACAGTTGGACTTGGTTATCTTAGAGACTTTTCCAGCCTTAATGATTCTATGATTCTATTGCACCACTTCAATTCACATCAGGTGAATTAACAGAATTTGCCAGTTCTATTTAAACACACCATGTGCAACAGTTCTGTTGTGAATGTTGGCAGTATATTGACACCAAGTTACTAAAATGAATGAGATGTGACACATGGAGAAGTCCTAGGCTTCTGTTCCAGCTAATATATACATATATAAATATGTATGTATGTAAATTGACTCTTATTCAGAATATTTCTTTCTTTGGGGAAGGTGACTTCTACTATTAATAGCAAAGTTGTAGTCTCCAGTGGCATTTTAATACCTGTTTAAGCTCTTCTGATCATGTCAGAAGTAAATGGAAGAGACCTTGGTGAACCATGGTTCTTGGCATGGTGGAGTAAACTGCCTGTGTTCCTCTCCTTAGTTTTGTGCTGTAAGCAAGTAGTAAAAATTTAACATGGTCAGGATTTTACTTTCTAAACTGCTGGTGTTTGGTTCTCTGGAAAGTTGAACCAAAAGAATATTTTTTGGAGATGGAAGAGTCTGTGTTAAAAAAACTGCATGAACATGATGTGGGCAAACAAAGCAACTTCTCAATTGTCAAATTTCTGTCATCCAATCCCCCACACTAACTGTACAATATTTTTAATTCTGGTAACTAATACAACCCAGTATTGAATCTATATACACCTCCTCTTGTTACTTTTTGTTCTGGTTTGGGCTAAAATAGAATCAGTTTTATATCTTCATCTAAACCTCACCTGAGTAACTTTATTTTCTGAAAGTTAACTCCAGAATTTTCAGACAGTGTTTCTCTCAAGAAGTGATAACACAGTGCATTGGTATGCAGAAAAGCCATTGCTTATACTTACTCCTGTAGTAACCAAAGACATCCTCAAGCTACTGAAATGCAGTAAATGATATGGACAAAAAAATGTGGACAGGACAAGTGACCTTAAACTGACCAACAGGATATTCCATCCCATTTACGTCATACTCAGTATAAAACTGTGGGATTGTGAGGGTTGAACTCTCTTCTTTGATGGCTGGTGTCCAATATGGACCTGGTCTGTCTGTTTGCCCTGATCCCAGGTCCGTGTAATCCTGAATTCCATTCCGGAGTCCAGCTCCCTCTTGATGCTGAGTCTAGCCTGGGACCTTTTCCCCATGCCTGCTCTGCAGCATCTGTAGTGATGTAGTCATCAGTTGTGGGGCAGGGGGAGGAAATTTTGTATCTTTGTATCACAGTATCACAGTATCACAGTATGACAAGGTTGGAAAGGACCTCTGAGATCATCAAGTCCAACCTATAACCCAACACTAACACCAACCATCATCTAAATTATTTTATTAATTTTATTAACAACATTTTCCTTATTATTGTCATTTCATTAAAACTGTTTAAGTTTTAGTTTCCAACCTACAAATGTTTTTCTCTCATTTTTCTCTCATTCCCTTTCTCCTTTCCCTGGGGAGTGGGAGGAGGGAACTGGGACTATGGACTACTACTTCCAATCATGTTGGACTAGGGTTAAGTTGTAACACTTTACTAATATAACTTATTATATTAAGGCCAAATCATAACTTCCTTGAAAATTTAGATAGAAAATTTCACTTTTGCAAGTTCTCCAGATATTTTTTGCTTACAGGCTTACCTGTTTCAGAAATGAAATATTTCTTTTTTTTTTTTGCTGGGTAAAGTTAATGAGAGTCTATTTGAAGGTGTCCCTGTTCATTGCAGGGAGTTTAGACTAGATGATCTTCCAACTTAACCTATTTTATGATTCTATGATTCCTCACAGAAGAGATACTTCTCAACATTCTTGAAAACCAGGCTAAACTTTTTAAGAACCCAAATACAGTGCTGTTAACTATTTTTTGGCACTTATTTATATAAATAAATAGTACAAAATATGACTAACATTACTGTTGCCACAGTACTCTCCTTTCTTTCTAGAAAATCTCCTTTCACAATTTATAGATGGCTCCTAGAGTTCTCGGTCTTTTAAAGCAAAGGAGAGCTCTAAGACAAAGGTCATGTGTGCAACAGCAAGGTTGGAGAAGCAACTTAAAAATATATAGCATAAAAACTATTCAGGTCAAGGAATCAGAGAATAATTTAGGTTGGAAAAGACCTTTAAGATCATTAAATCCAACTGTTAACCTAGCACTGCCAAGTCCACCACTAAATGATGTCCGTAAGCACTATATCTACACATCTTTTAAATGCTTCCAAGGGTGGTAACTCAACCACTTCCCTGGACTGCCTATTCCAACAGTTTTGGTGAAGAATTTTTTCGTAATACATAGTCTAAACCTCCCCTGGCACAAGTTAAGGCTGATTCCTCCTGTCCTATCACTTGTTATTTGGGGAAAGAGAGAGACATCCACCTCAATACTACCTCCTTTTAGGTAGTTGTAAAAAGCCATAAGGTCACATTTTAGCCTCCTTTTCTCCATATTAAACAACCCCACTTCCCTCATTTAATCCTTATAAGATTTGTGCTTGGTCCTGTCTTCCCATATGCAATTCTCTTTTCATCTGTTACTCCCTTCTGCTGCTACTTACACTCATAGACAGCTGAGCTCACCTACAAAGGCGAAACACCGGGCTGAGAGTGGCAGTATCTGGGCCTTCTGCAGACCCACGTGTGCTGGCAGGCCTTGAGCCAGTTGTCCTCTATCCATTCCCCGGATCAAGTGGAAAACTTGTTCTCTCACACTGGCAGCCTGATATGAATGCTCATTCAGGTATTATTTCTAGTTTTTATATACACCTCTATCTTCTGATGTGGGATGGACTTTCCAATAGTCCATTTTTTAATATCAATGTTGAATATCAATGTACATCCCAAGACTTTTGCCTATTCCAATTAGGACCTCAGTAATTTCCCTTCACCTTTTGTTACCTCCTGCTACACTGGCTACTACCCATCCTAAGTGTGAGTGCTTTCTTAATACTGTGTAAGTACGTTGATCAGTACAGAGTCTATGCTTCAGAATAATGTCACAATATTTTGCGTTTGTTATGTTCCAGTTGCTATGACAATCAATGCTGCAATCATCTTGTTATATTTGTGTTAAGCACACAATTCAGCTCCTTGCACTTTACAGCCACTCATTTCAGGTCCATATCTGGATGTAATACTAAGAAAACAAAAAAAAGGACATACACATCTTAATGTTAGATCTACATCAACTTTTAACTTTTTAACTGCTTAAGTATCTTGCCTCTTAAAAGACGTCTTTGCTAGACCACTCTTTTTTCATACATAGTAGATTTTAATGTTCATTTTACATTAACACGAAATGCAGGGAAAATGCAAAATAATTTCTTAAAAATTGTGGCTACCAGAAGTATCACAATTCCCTATTCAGTCCTGGCAATTGTCTCTGTTCTTAAATGTTTCAATGTGTTCAGCTCATCAGTGTTAGGCAGGTTGATGAGGTTAGAAGTCACAGTGTGCTCAGGAAGATTGTATGTGTGACTCCATATTTGCAATAAGTATAATTTATCTTGTAACTTCTTGTGTTGGATGTATGTGACAAGGTTTTGGTAATGGTGGGAGCTGCAGAGCTGTGAGCAGAAGTCAGAACCTGCCCCATGCTCCAGGAGCTCCAATATGGACTCACTGCAGGACACAGCTGAGCGTGTAAGAGGAGTTTGTGGTTTCACTGGGAGAACATATTTAAGAAAAGTAAAAAACACTACACAGCAGCGAAGCAGGGAGAAACATGAAAAACAATCCCATAAACATCAAGGTTAGAGAAGGAGGAGGAGGTCCTCCAGGTACCAGAGCAGAGATTCCCCCACTGCCTATGGGGGAGACCACAGTGGAGCAGATATCCATGCAGCCATGGAGGACTTCACACTGGAGCAGGTAGATAAGCCCTGAAGTAAGTTGTAGACCAGGAGATCCCATGTTGGACTAGAGAATGACTCTGCCCTGAAGGGCTGCAACCCATGGAGAGGATGCATGCTGGACCATAAAAAATGTCTGAGGTGGAAGAAGTGACTGAGAGGAACTGTTACAGACTGACTGTAACCCTTCTCTTCCCTCTGTGCTGCTCAGGGAGGATGTTGTTTTAACTTGGTTTGAGGGTTTTTTGTGTGTATGTTTTTTTGTTTGGGTGTTTGTTTTCTTTTTCTTTTTACCAATAATAGTAATTTGTAAGTGGTCTCCCTGGTTTTATCTCAACCCCCAAGCTCTTCCATCTTATTTCCCCCCAAATCCTATTGAGGACGGGGATAAGAGCATCTGGGTCCACATCCAGCTACCAGCCAAAGTCAACCTACTACACTTATAAAGTGTATGAAACAGGCAACTCTCAAAATCCATGTAGAGTATTTAAAAACCAAGTGCCAAAACTTTCCAAGGAAATAATGTCTTAAAATATTATTTTTTTCTTTAAATCCCTAGAATGGCAAACCATTTCTCTGTTTCATCATTCTTAAAGAGTTTCTAGAGAAATACAGAGAAAATGTGAAATGGATCCAATCCTTGGCTCAAATAATCTTTTCCTCTGAACAGTACTAATGCTATTCATTCTCTGTTTTCCAAAGCTTCCCCAGTGAATCCAAGGCGACTGGTAGCTACTAGGTCATGGATGTGGCATGTGGAAGGGAGTTACAGGGCGTGCTTACCCAGTCAAACAGCCTCTTGTGTGTTGTAGTGTGTGCCTACTGTGACCTGAGTACTACTATAATCCCAACTTTTGGGGGTAAACTGAAACAATCATTCACCTCCTCCAGTGAGGAGTCAATCCATACTTACACTACTTTTAGAGATTGATTCAGGGCCAGGGGAGGTCTTAAATTTCTACTGTTCTTGTCTAAAATGGAAGACTTGGGAAATCTTTACCTAAAATCCTCTTAGGGAGTAGTCTATTGAAATAATGAGGCTTAGAGGATGCTGAGAATGTTATTAAAATAATGCCTAATAGCAAGGTGGAGGAACTGCCTTTTCTTTATCAGCAAAAGCATCTCTTCAATTTGAAATCTTTATTTGGTACAGATGCTAATTGCCATCATGTCTAACAAGACAGGAGACTTTTCCCAAGGCAGCAAGCACCTGGAATATCTAGACAACAGCATTGCAGCTAAAGGTGAACAAATGCAAACTAAGATGACAAGGGTAACATACTTCCTGTAAAAAAACATCCCTGCTGCAGTCACTCTCCTTATGCTTTTAGAGGCAGTTTATATTTATGAGAATGTTCTGTAAATCTTGGCACGGAACTTAAATATTCCCTGAGACTTTTAATGCATTAAGAATTACATGCACAGAATTCTTGAAAGAATATAATCCTCTGTGTAGTGCAAGTGGTATTTCAGTAAATTTATACCATTTCACCCTTGTTAAATTGTCTGGACTTTTCCATAAAATTATCTACTCTACAAGAAGGAGCTCTGTATTGATGTAATAAATGGAAGAACCACCTTAGAATATCTTCAGCAACTAGCCACATACACGTGTATATTTATATAAAAACGCCATACCATATGTTTCTCTGATATTATAGCAGCACCAGCAGATCCGATAGTCTCAATAGTTTGTACATCTTACAAGAAATAATAACTTTCAATTGTGCAGAGAAAACCACTACCCGCATAGCTTTTCAGTAGCATTGTGGTGGTTCACTACACAGTTTGAAAAAGCTTCAGCTTTCCTATTTTGTCAAGTTGCTTCCACCAATTGATCAGCATCACTTTCACCTTTTCTGAATTGATTTTTTTTAATCTATATTCTGTCAAGAGTCTCAGTGATGGGGAAAATTGCTGAATGCATCTTGTTTGTGTTTACTCTAGAAGATGGATCACTAGGAGTGGTTATAGAGTGAAAAGAGTAAACGAGGTCTACACTGTCTATAGAAAAAAACCAGCTTTTTATCTGTATCAGTTTCAGAGGAAATTATTAAAGAACTAAGAAAAATAAACTGTAGCTTTTATTTTCAAAGCTTTCAAATGTAATTTTGTGGGGCTAAAATATATACAGCAATGCAGCATTTATATGTTTGTGATTTACCTTCGTGGAGCAAAAGTACCAAATAAAAATTAAAAATCAGTCTTGAGTTATTTAGAGTCCTTTTAAGCCAAATTCTTATCAAGCTAGTGAAATTAATCTGCCTTTTTTTCTTTCCCTTGTTAATGGCAATACACATGATACATGATGTGTATGTCATATTATTTGTTCAAATTCAACCCTTGTACCTTACTGTTATGTTAAAGGTAAAAATAGATAGTGAGTTTAAAAATTCTATTATTTTCTCTGGAGGGTCTATTTCCCAAGATTTTTTGCTTTCTTTGACAAATTTTATTATTTTTTTCTCTGATTAAAAGTTTTACTTTTTTGCTGACAAAAGTTATTTTGTACTATGCCTTCATAGCACAAACTTGAGCATTCACATGACCACTTCTGCACTTATTGTATAGATTAAAAGTGCCCTTAAGTGGAGGGAAGCATACTCAGTGACCTTGAAGGATTATTTCAGTCCTAGGTTTTTAATTTTGTCCTTCCAGTTCTGAAAAGAAAAAAAGAATATAACGGAGATAATTTAACTGCACACATATTTTTGTAGCAAATGGTAACTGGCACAGTCAGGTTGAGGAAGTAATAAGAAATCCTGACAGACTCACCTAAGGAGCCAGCAGAACAGGAATTGGACTGGGAATGTCCCTGCACAGTGGCAGTGACAGAGCTGGATCCGAAGCAGTAGAAACACAGCACCAGCAGGTGATTAGAAAGGCAAGGAGAGGGTGTGAATCAACAATAGGAGTCAGAAGGGTGTACTAGTATCAGTCTCTATGCATGTTGCACTGTCAACCCATGCCTGCAATCTCTCGCACATCCAGGGTACTTGCAGGCAGCTGATTTAATTGCCTTTAACATGGTACCTGTATACAGAGATTCCCCACATAAATACAAGACGGCTGTGTTGTGCTGAGAAATACAGCTGAAAAATAACCTTCTGTGTTAGAATTTATTATCTCATCAGCATTCAGTACCATAGTGGCAGCTCAAAGCAGATGAAAACCAAACATAGGAACAGAAAGGAACAGAAGAGTAGATAAAAGGAGAGCAATGAAAGGAAAAAACATGGCACTTAATATGCTCAGGGAAAGGTAGAGGGCAGTGGCAGAGCCTGAGGCTCTGTACTCATGGGATCTTCCAGTGTTGTATGTGCTACAGATGAGCATACAATGTGGAGATCAATTTTATTTTGGTAGTGGGTGAACACAGAGGTCTTTTTCTGTCTCTGATATCTGAAGCGTTAATCGTATTTTATCAGGTGTAAAAGCTTTCTTGAAATTTTATGTTTCTTCACAGTTTAAGGTATTTTTGGAAATGGGATTTCCTAATATAACTGGAACTCAGTTGCTTTATTTGGGCGTAGCTGAATAACTGCCTAAGAAATTACAGGATAACAAAATTTGTACTTAAATATGATGACTATCACTCACAAATCTCACCAGTGGAAGATGGAGACCTCCCTTATCTGAACTTTCAGCAGAAGCATATAAAGAAAAACAAACTGTTGTATAAATGAATAGTGACTTGTGGAAAAGGTTTTGTGTGTCATATTTTATGGGAAGGAAAACTCACATTTACTTTTCTAAAGATTTTAACTGAATTTTATTCGTAAATAATTTGGGTTTCTATACAAGTAGAAGATGAGGAAAAGCACTTGCTCTTCATAGAGCAAAAGCTTCTGTATTAGACTTTACAATGCATCTGAGATCTTGAGCAGAGGTTTATTTTGGAGACTGGTTTTCTACATGTCTGAACTGGCACAGTTCATACGGCAGCTTGCTATATGTCTTATGCAATAGGAGGTACTTTGTTCCACCAGTCCCTGTCTTGTGGTCCATCCACTTGGGAGGTGTGCGAAGAGAGATTGCCAGTGAAAACTGAGGCAAAAAAGCTGTGGAGTATGTTGAAGCACTGGCAATCCTGAACAACTGTCAGGAGTTTTAGGCCTCAAGGACAGTTCTGAAGAGGAGCATAAAGGGTTAAACTCCAGTCAGAACAGTCCGGCTAGAATAAGTTGTGCAAAGTACAAATAGGATACAAAGTTGCTAATGTGTTCTAAGACATGCAAATAAGGGATCATAAAATGACCAATTAAATGCTTAAGTTAGGCACAAGGATTGACATATGTAACCAATCACAATCTGCCAAGTCACGAATGCGTGCATGTATGGGGAAAGCACACACTATAAATATCTGCTGAAGCAGCTGATAAACGCGCTTGAATGTGCATCATATTGATGTGTTGTTCCTGGTTAGCTCACCATGGTATGCCAGAGCAGGAGTACCTCAGTCTTCTCCTTGTCTGTTGTTAGGAGTTTGCCAGTCTTACTCGTCAAGGGGGCAGGTATGCTTTCTTTAACCTTCCTTTCCTGACTGAGGTACCCATAGATTCCCTTATCATTCTTTGTGTCCATTTCCAAGTTCAGGTTCAGCTGCACGTTGGCCTTCCTAACCCCCCTCCTAGACAAACAAACTGAACTCCTGTACTCTTCCCAGGATACCTCTTTGATTTCACCACCTGGGCAGTGAGTTGAAACTTGTGGTTTGTAGACTTGGAAGTTTGTAAATTTCCTAAGTTCCTAAAGCAGATATTCATCCAAGTTATCAAAATGTTTTATCTATCAATAACTTTGGTTCGAAACACCATGCATAGAACTTAATTATCCCAAACAATAAATTGTGCATAGCATTTTCATTGCAAGTTTTGTTATTTCATTGTTCACATTTATATTGCATAAAAGTGGTCCATATAAACAATGGTTCATATACTCCCACAAGGTAATTCTAGAAGTTCTAAAGCAGGTAGTTCTGGAGTAACTTGTTGATATGAAAAAAAAGAAGGGTTTCATCTACATGTGAAAAAAAGTTTGACAATTAGTTTAGCTTTCTCCTATCTAGCGAAAGATGTCCTTGTTTGAGGCAGGGGAGTTGGATTAGATGATCTTTAAAGGTGTCTTGCAACCAAACCCCTATGATTTTATTATTCTATAGCTGTGTTATCTATGGCACAAAAAATGCCATTCTGTATCTAAGCAGAGCACCATATAAACCAACATATACACCACAGGAATAATGATAACTAATTGTCTCTTTCCGGTTTAACTTCCTTTTAGTTTTAATCATTATTTTCTAGGAGTTAAACAAAATTGAGACTAAAAAACTTAAGCATCTTGAACAACAAGAACCACCTTAATAGCTAATTTATGTGAACAAAAATATTTTTAGGAAAAAGAAAGGAAATTTCTTTCAATAATGTGTTGAAGTTGTTGAAGTTCCCACAAGTTTAATTTTGAAGTGAAAGAGTCATAGGTAATGCATTAATACAACGTAGTGTCTAGGTAGAATGAGTTATAAACAGATAGGAATAAGCAGACCAGGAAAAAAATGTTCCCAGATATAATATACAACTATCCCTTTAATTCTGCTTAGGGACCATAATGTACTAATATATAAGGAAAAGAAGAGCTCTAAAATCTCAGACATTGATTTTTATCTCAAGAGTCTTTAAGAACTTAATGATTTCTGACAGTGTCGACATCAAAACTTCAAAAAAAACTTAGATCTATATGTTCCTTAGTAGAAAATTGGACACCTCTGAAAATGTTGCTTATGTTGCAAGGATCAAATATTGAACTTTAAGAATTGCCAAATATGTTTCTTTGTTGTAACTTGAGTCTTATGCCCACTAATTAATGTTTCAGTCCCCTGACTGTATCAGAATGTGAAGTAAAAAATGAGTATGACATATCCTGATTTTAACCTAACTCATCTCGGCACTATTAGTGAAAATATTGTCTGTGCAGATGTGTGTGTATATACACACATTACATGACCAATATAGCTAAATCTGAGTTTAGCCCAATATACTGAACAAGACCATGCTACATTCACGAAACTTGAGGAAAAAATGGCACAATTTGGCTTATGACAAGGTGGCTAAATTCTGCTGCTACTGTTTTCCTTTTGGAAGAGATGACGTATTTCAGTTCAGCTTTTACTTCTGTGTAATGTTACACTTTTCTTGAGAAAAGAGAGAAGGACAAAAACATCTCCATATTTCAAATCACAGATAAGCTAGAATAAAAATAATGGCACAAAGAAATGTAATGGCTTTAGCCTGAGGTCTTATCAGTGCACAATGGGAAAGGTCTACCACAGAAAACGGAGGAGCCAGAGCTTCTTAAATGAAGGTCAATAAAAGAGTTTGTAGTACTGAGTAGAAATTAACCAAATAATTGGAGCAGACTGTGTCTTAAAAAAACCCTGCAAAATGATCATAGCTTTTTTTCAATTAAATAAAATGTAGAAGGTATCCTAGAATGTGCCATTTTATGAGATAAAGACAATATATTATTATATGGTCATGGAATTTATTATAAGAGAATAAATTGAGTGATGTATTGATAAATATATGATATGTTAATACATATAATTCTAATTCTTCAAACTATCAATATGGTATTTTTTTAAATATAATGTTACTGTTTGTTTTTTTTCCTTCAGTATTACGTTAAACTCATTCTTAAATGATAATGTCTCAAAATATTGCAAGTTTTCCTTCCTTGATCCAAAGAATTGGAGGGCTGAATAATGTGACAAAGTCTTTCTCTCAGATTGCTTTAAATTTTACTTCACACTGTTCACACCACATGCTGTGCCAGTGTGTGCTAGAAATAATTGTAAATATAATGAGAAATGGCTTCATTTCCATACTCTGCAATCACTATGCCTTTGTGAACACGCTCTTCTGCTCATTTCTCTGAAGTCTTGTGTCACATCTTTATACTGTGGTGGTCATCCAGTTTCTTTGACTTACCACAAAGCCAGTCCATTCTCTGTTTTGGGAATTCTCACTATAGTCTATCTCCTTCTCCCACCCCAACCTGCTACCTGCATCTCTTCCTTTTCCCCAGCTGCTTCTGTCACAATTGCTAGTCACACTTTTGTTGGCCAACCAATTCCTACTTTTCTCTCCTTCTGCTGTAATTTATTTTCCATGTAGCTTTCAGTAGATTCCATGTACCAATCTATTTCTTTTCTTTTTCATTCCACATTCTGAATATTTGCCTTCTGTGCTTTTTTTTTTTTTATGTCAAACTATAGAATGCTCACCAAGAGTGCAGAAAGACGGGGTCCCAGAGCCATATTTTACCTTCACAGAGCTTGATGAAGTACTTACAGTGAAGCTTTCCAGTGTTTTTTGCTTTCAGCGGGCTCCTGTCAAGTTGTGTTTTATGTTAGATGCATGCCTGGTGCTTCTGTTCAATGCTAGAAATGGTAAGAATCTCAAATGTGCTGCACAAGAAGCGTTGTTATTATTTAATTAAGTCTTACTGATTAGGTGCACATTGTGATTTTTCAGGTATTTATGAAGTGGGCAAATTAAGGTTCATCTTTGCAGGTTCATTAAAGAGACAAAGACAAGAATAGCCAAATCATCAAAATAAAGCATTGCAAAAACATTATAATCTAATTTCCCCTGTGAATACCTTTTTTCCTTATTTTACCTTATTATCTGAAATAATGGATTTTTTCCTGAAATAATGAATTATAAAAATCAATTAAAAATATTAACAGACATGTAAATATAACTCGCAATTCAGTTCTGTGCAAACTGACCAAACTCCCATCACTCTCTCCAAATAATTCCCTCTTGTACTAAGCAATCCTTCATCTGAGTTCCTTGCCATTGTTATATACTTACTTGTAGTAAATGTTTCAGTCCAGTTTTTTTTTTGTTTGTTTGTTTCCATCCTAAAAGAATTACATTTTCAAGTTAATTCTTAATCAATATAGATATTAGTTGGGAAAAGCAAAGAAGTAAGATGAAGTAGTTGCTCTTTTTCCACTTAATGAGTATGTTTTGAAAATAATTTGGTCACCCTAATTACTTTCTTCCAGTACAATTCTTCATTATTTGTCATGATTTCAGGTTATAGAAGGGGACATGAACAAAACAGAAAAATATCAGAGAAAGAAGACAATCAGAGAGTGACAGAGCAGCAACGCAATTTAACCTAAAATAGCTTAAGAATATGTTGGACTTACCATTGTGCAATACAGATACATAATTTGTGTAATTCACCATCAAAGCTGATCTTCAATATCACTATTTTTCCATCTTGAGTGCCTCCTTATTCTTCCACTTTGCATAACAGAGACTTCGAAAAGTAAGGAAAAAAAGCATTTTTCTCAAAATATTAAAAACCCCAAACCCACTAGTGTTATCAGGGGTTTCTAAATATGATAATATTTTAGTAAAGAAAGTCTATGTGGTTTCAGTTCCTATATGCCTATCAGTCTAAGTTGAAAAACATGTAAAATGTTAATTTTGAACTGAAAGACAAGCAAGCAATAAAATTCACTCTGTTATTCTTACCAGACTTCTCATCTATCAAATAAAATGTAATTTCATATTCCAAGAAGCAGGTCTTCAAAATGGTGTACAGGGAGCTACACAAACAAATCTTTTCAGTGTAAATGTGACTTGAGCATATAACTTCCCAAGAGGGACCTATGAAAGGTACCCCTCATCATCTCTAAATTTATTTGAGTCAAAAGGAGATCCCTGAAGGACAGAAATACTTTTTGTTATGTTAATTAAATACTTGTAGCTCCAGTACTTTAGTTTTGACTACTAATACACCAAAACAAGGAAAAACATAGTAAGAATGAATTAAGGAAGCAGTTCTTTTAGTATGGACAAAGGAAAGATATTTCATAATATCTACAAAGAAGATAACCTTTATATAACTAGTCTTGAAAATATATTTTGTTATTATAAGTTAACACCAGCTAGTGTTGTTATGGCTCTGTATGAAACAATCACTGAAATTTTAAAATATTATATACTTTTCAGTTTTATGTAGACGTTACTTAAAATACAGGCTTTACATGCTAAGAGAAAGGTCAGTTTGGTTTTATTTTGTGTATTTCAAGATGGAGAAATCTTCTGCATTCAAGTATTAGTGAAGAGGCTGAAACTTTTGAAATGTGGTATTTTCTGTTGCAGAATTGGAAGAGACTTTCTGTGGCTTCTGTTCCAGGACACTTTGCAAATAAACAAATTAAATATGAAGGCACAATAGTGAAGAGAGTGAATATGTCGTTCCATGCTAAAAGAAAAAATATAGCCTGAAGGTGACTTTACAAAAGTATTTTAAAATAAACAACAATTAGGACTGTTAAATATTCAGAATTATCTTAGACTAAATATCATGATGATAAAGATGTAGATAGTCAACAAAAATAAGAAGATGCAACATTCAACATATACATGACTTATTAAGGATAGTGGAGAGAACCACAAGTATGCAAAGTGAAAGAATATATGATGAAATGATTGCTTATGCTAGTTGAATGCAGAGCAATGGTTATTATTGATTTTTATTTTAGTGAGGCTCTTAAAACATCCTTGTAGACAGCCTGATGAAGTATACATTAGATAAGCAGACAGTGAAGTGGATTGGAAGCTGAGTGAACTGTCAAGCTTAAATGCTTGTGAAGAACACCATGAAGTCCAGTTGGAGGCCAGTCAACACTGTGCCAGCACTGTTCAATATTTTCATTAATGACCCACTTGATGGGACAGGGCATCCTTAACAAGTTTGCAAATGACACAAAGCTGGTAGAAGTGACTTGTATGTCAGAGGGTTGTGCTGCTGTTCAGTGGGACCTAGACAGGCTGAGGAACTGTGATGAGATGAACCTTACGAAGTTCAGAAAAAGAACATCTGGGAGGTACAAACCCATGCACCAGTACAAGCTGGGAGCAGGCCAGCTGGAAAGCAGATTAGCAGAAAACACCCTTGGGGTCCAGGGCGACACCAAGTTGACCATGAGCTAGCAATGTGCCTTTGCAGCAAAGAAGACTAATGATATCCTGAGATACCGCCTACCACCAGCAGTTTGAGGGAGATGAACCTTCCCCTCTTTTAAGCCCTGGGGAGACTCACCTGGGCTCTCAAGTAACAGACAGACATGCATACAAAGAGGTGAAGCAAGTGAAAGACCACAAAAATGAGCTGGAGCATCTGACACACATGGAGATGTTGAGAAAGCTGGGACTGTTTGATTTCAAGAAGTCATTGTCTTAGTTGCAAGTTCAGTTTCACTATGTAGAATGGGGGTGGCAGGAGAATCTTACCAATATGTATAGATGCCTGATTGGTAAAGGGAAGAGGAAACCAGTTTCTCCTCAGTGGTAACCAGTGAAAGAAAAAGAGAAAATGGGCTGGCCCTATTGATTTAAGAATGTCCTGTGAGTATGTGACCCCGTATAAGCTCCTGCTTTGTGCATGTGGGTTTTCTCGTAGCAAGTCTCTTAACGGCAGGCCAATGAAAGATAGTCTAATCCATCTTGTATTTTAGCAGGGTGAATAACTGAAACAGGAAGATGTTTCACTTACTATTAACAGTTTGATAAGAGGAGAAAGGAAGGGATAGAAAGGAAGGAGGAGAAGCAATATCTTTGGCTGCTTCTGGGCATTAGACAAAATTAAAAAAGAAATATTTAATATTTAAGGAAATATTAAGCCTCAAACTTACAAAGCTGCCGTACATTTTCAGGGGAGATTTAGGCTACTTCACTGGAAGGTTGGTCAGGCACTGGAATAGGGTGCCCAGGGAAGTGGCTGAGTCACTATCCCTGGAGGCATTTACAAGACGTGTAGTTGTGGTGCTGAGGGACATGGTTTAGTGCCAGACTGGGTAGTGCTACATTAACGCTTGGATTTGATGGTCTTAAAGGTCTTTTCCAACCTAAACCATTCTGTGATTCTGTGACAACCCAGTGAAAGTATAAGATCATGTTTCTTGGTAAGAAAAAATAGCAAATTCAATTCACATATTCACTCTGAACAAATGCTACAAAAAATTTTATGTATTTTTAAGCAAAAGTCTAACACTGTATGTGGGCCATTGTGGGATCTTTCCTAACTGCTGTTTCTGAAGCTACTGCAGTAGGGTAAACAGTTAATTAAAAAGAATGCTAAGATGAGATATTGCCTGTCCTTAATTATGTTTGCCAGAATGGTATGTTGGTGACTTGATAATTTTAATGTTACTAAATCTTACTCTTTCCAAGCATATGCTGTTAATACATATGTATGTACATACAAATTCTTGTGAGTTTATGTTTCACACAGTTTCACAGTACCACAAGGTTGGAAAGGACCTCTGAAATCATCAAGTCCAACCTAAAACCCAACACTAACACCAACCCATCATCTAAACCATGGTACTCAGTGCCTCATCCAGTCTCCCCTTAAACACCTCCAGGGGTGGGGACTCCACCACCTCCCTGGGCAGCGCATTCAAGTTCAAGTACTGTAAAACTGTTTATGTTCAGATTACAGTCTTTTAGATTTTCTTCACTGGCACACAATGTTATGCTGTAGGCATCCCTGCACAGCAAGATATCACTGGGGGTTTTTTTCCCAAAATCTTAGATGTTAAAAAAGTTAAAAGATCCTGCTGACCTAAGGAGAAGGAGATGGTAACAGTTAGTGACTCCATGTAGACAAAATATAGTAGTAGCTGGAGTTATGTTAGAAAAAAATAAATAAATGCAAACCTCTCCCATTTTGTCTGAACAAATCTCCAAAAAGAATTTGCAAACACTTTAAAAACCACCATTTTTCTGTTAACCTTAATTAATTATTATAATTAATAATGAATAAATCATTAATTATTAATTATTAATTATAAATTATAAATTACAAATAAATTAATGATTAACATAATTAATATAATTATGTTAGTTGAATTTTATACACACTAATTGGTAACTGTTCTAAGTATGACTCATCTTCAAATCAGAGATTATATTCACTAGATCACAGCATAAATTGCAGTTGGCTTATGATTTAATATAATCACAATAAACCAAAGTTTCTCAGTGGATGAGATAAAGTATGATGAATGATGGCATTTTTATCTGCCACAAATATATGTTCAGTTCTTACCGAAGTTATCTACAGGATGGTAGAATAGTTGCAAAATATCAAGATGGCTAATAAAATAAAACTTTGGAGATAAGAGTAAAATGTGTACATATGTAAAATGGCTATGCTTCATTATTCCTGCAATTGAATTTTCTCATTTGCTATGTCAGGAGAATAAACATTTTCTTTATTTAGAAAGGGCATCACTTGCTTAATAAAATTTGTACTATATTGTAGAATGAAAACCCGTGACTGTTCCATTGCTAGAAATTCTATTTGGATTATAAGCAGGATGTATAAAATATAGCAACTTTGTGACAGTTACATAAGACCTAATGTTTTCCTGGTTTAATGAATTGTCCTCTTGAAAGTCTCAGCCTCAATTTTCACTGTAAAGTAGTAAACATTTCCGTACAGAAACTACCAGCAAATAATCTGCGTATACCCATGATACACCTATGTTTGTGTCGCTGGATATACTGAAAATTACAGTTAAAATATATTTAAAACTGTATCAGCAAAACATTCTGCTGTCAACATTCAAAAAATTCTGTAGATCATTTTCTGAAATACTGTTCAGGATCTCCATTATTTTTGCTTTCACCTATTGTGCCAAGAGGTATAGGTTCCTTTGAGCACGGACTTAGAATCATAGAATCATAGACTCATCTGATGGGAAAAGACCTCTGAGATCATCGAGTCCAACCATATCTGTCCACTTACTAAACCATGTCCCTCAGAAACTAATTCACCCATCTTTTAAACACCTCCAAGGATGGCTACACAACCACCTCCCTGGGCAGCCTATTCTAGTGCCTGACCACCCGTTCAGTAAAGAAATTCTTCCTTATATTCAGTCTGAATCTCCCCTGGTGCAACTTATGGTCATTTTCCCCTTGTCCTATCACCTGTCACTTGTGAGAAGAGACAAATATTCAACTCACTACAGCCTCCTTTCAGGCAACCATAGACACTGATGAGGTCTCCCCTCAGCCTCCTCTTCTCTAGGCTAAACAGCCTCAGCTCCCTCAGCTACTCCTCATAGGACATTTTCTACAACCCTGTCATCAGCCTTGTCATCCTTCTCTGGACACAATCCAGCACCTCAATGTCCTTCTTGTACTGAGAGGCCCAAAACTTAACACAATACTTGAGGTGCGGCCTCAACAGTGCCAAGTACAGGGGCAAAATCACCTCTTTTGTCCTGCTGGCCACACTGCTTTTGATACAGGCCAAGACGCCTTTGGCCTTGGCCACCTGGGCACACTGCTGGCTCATATTCAGCTGGTTGTCAGCCAACAACCCCAGGTCCTTCTCTGACAGGCAGTTTTCCAGCCATTCTTCCCCAAGCCTGTAACGCCACATGGGGTGGTTGTGTCCCAACTGCAGGACTCAGCATTTGGTCTTGTTGAACCTCATCCCGTTGGTCTCAGCCCATTGATCCAGGCTGTCCAGGTCCCTCTGCAGAGCCTCCCTTCCTTCAGTCAGATGAACAGCAGCACCCAGTTTAGTGTCGTTCGCAGACTTACTAAGGGTGCATTCAATCTCTTCATCCAGATCATTGATAAAGATATTTGAATAGGCCTGGACTTGATCTTTTGGATTTCTTCACAGTAAATTTCAGACAATAAGTAAAAAGTTTTCTTTGCATATTTCTTCAGTTTCACAAGAAACTTGATATCACCTTGCTGTTCAATCTTGCACACCAATATTTTCAAACTAAGGGTAAGAATTGAACTCATAGTGAGTGAAACAGTTGAGTTGAGTTTTGTATTGCTGTGACAGGTTACAGTGTGTTCTGTAACCATCTCTTTGTCTCTCCCTTCCTATTCTTTGTTCCCGAGCTATACAGTTAGTCTCTCTTTTTGTGTGTGTTGGACCTCATATACCTGATATATTACGGGAAGTAACTTGTATGACAGCTGCATCCCTGTATACGGTTCTCATTTAAATAGATATCAATCCTCAAGAAAGCATAATCTCATCTGAATTCAACTAAAAGCAGTATTTTCTTCATTTCTGAAGCTAACATGCGTTAGATACCGTCATATATATATCGTTTTATCATCTTAGTTATTGTCATGTATTTATCTCATTGGCTGATGACAAAACATCCTGTAGTAATGAATTGCAGAGATTGATGAGACCCTTTATAAAAGGTCAAGAATATTCTAGACAAGGTTAAGCATCTCATTCTTATAATTTAGATAGTTTTCTTCATTGCTTTGCAAACATATTTTTATTGTTGTTATGCTTGTGTTTTAAATCAGTTATAACATAACTATGTTTTCAATGGACTTATTTACTCTAAGCAGGAAACATTTTGTTTCCTGGATATTGCAAGCTGGTTAATATCCAGTACCTAAACCAAGCTACCAAAGCAGGCATTTTTCCATTTCTTGAAAACTGTACTGAGTCTCTAGAAAACATAACCATCTAAATCCTGAAATAGTCTGTGTCTGTTGTTTCATAGAAAGTCATTTTTCTCAAAGAAAAACACTGCATCCAACTACAGTGTTCCTGCAGGTCAAAAGATTATTTTTGCCATTGACGTATGTGAAAATCAGAATTTATTTTCTTAGACTACATATTTTTTGTGAATATTAGTAAAGGATCTTGCCTCTATCACCAAATATTATTTTGGTGACTATTTTTCCAGGTGCTTTCCTTTACCTTTTCATATGTTAAATAACCCTGAAAAAAAAATCAATATTTCAAATAGTGTGGTTTACATAAGCATTTGTTTAACTTTGTCAATTAAGTAATACTTCTTAGTAAGTCACAAATTTGACATAAAATCATGATAAATGGTCCTTAGTGTGAGCACTTACTCAGAATTTCATGATGTAAAGACATTTAACAAGTTTATACAATGCTGGCTATGAATGTTTTAATCTGCAGCGTTTTCTTTAGCATACATGATTGTTCCAAATGTGCTTACGTATATAAAGAAGCATGACTTAAGCTGTGAATCATTCCATTAATGTTTTTTTCTGTGTTTTTCATGTTGTTTTGTATAGACACATACCTTTAATACGGAAAAGAGAATACCTGAAACAACCTGAGGCCTTTCTTGTTGTTTTTAAATTGTTTATTTTGAAGTTAACTTTTAAAAGGCTCAAATACTTGGCATGTATTTATCACTGTTTAAAAATCCAAAAGTCATAATAAGAGGAGTCTGAAATGATGATGCCATTTATTCTTTTTCAGATTGAACATTATTTTTTGGGACACAAATTATTTTTTCATGTATGCAGCTACAAATTTTTTATACTTCATTATATTTTCTTTGCAATTAGTGTTTTTATTCTTTTTTTTAAGAAGCCTGTAATTATGGCAAATTCATAAAAAATTATGCTGTAATATTACTTCTGCCATTATTAATCTTTATTTAACACTGGTTAAAGGACAGATTGTCATCTGATGAACAAAATTACTTTACAGTTATGCATTCATTCCCTTTTTTTTTTTTTCCAAGTTGAGGCACAGTTCTGTCTACTGTCTCATGTCTTTCTTCCTTTCTCATTTTCTATTTCAAGCCTCCTTGAAATATTTTCTTCTTGTGTTGAATTACCTGGGCTGGCTAGCAGATCACCACCCAGCTGCTTTCTCACTCTCTTCCTCTATAGAACAGAGGGAGAAAATAGGATGAAAAAACTCACAAGTTGAGGTAAGAACAGGGAGATGGCTTATCAGTTACCATCATGGGCAAACCAGACTGGACTAATTAATTCCCAATTAAAAATAGAGAACAATGACAAGAAAGAGAGACAAATCTAAAAACATGTCCTTTTCCTGCCCTGCCATTTTTTCCAGGCTCAACTTCACTCCTTCACTACTGACCCCTCCTCCAGAATGGTACAGGTGGATGGGGAATGGAGATTTGGGTAAGTCCATAATGGTTCTTTTCTACCACTCATTTCTCTTCCTGCAGTTCCTCTGCACCAGCATGGGATTCCTCCCACAGGACATAGTACTTCATGAACGGGCAAAGGACCTTTCCATAGGATAAAAAAAGTTCTTCAGGAATAGACTTCTCCAGAGTGGGTCCTCCATGGGGTCAGAAGTCCTGCAAGCAAACCTGCTCTTTTGTGGGCTAATCTTTATGGGCTTAACTCCTGCCAAGAGCCTGCTCCAGTGCGGGCTTTCCATGGGCTACAGTTTCCTTCAGGGCATGTGCCCTTGCTGTGATTTGAGGTTCTCCATGGTGTGCAGTGTGAGTGTCTGCTCCAGTGTGGTTCTTCATGGGCTGTAGGGGAATAACCTACTGACAGCTCTCTGACAGCTGTTTTTTACCTCTTACAGAAGCACTACCAGCTTGGCTTCTGATCCTATAACGGGTCCATTTTGGAGCTGGCAGGAACTGGCTGTGTCAGATACAGTCTCTGGTATAACCTCACAGAGGCTACCCCTGCAGCTTCATCCCACTATCTGAACTTTACCACATAAACCAAATACACTTCCATAGTCATTCTTTTGAAACTAACTAAATGACCAAAATAGCTTTCTTAACGTGCTTAGGGCATAGAACCATCTGGTTGGAAAAGACCTCTGAGATCATCGAATCCAAATGTACCTATTCATATCTGGTATGATTTAATATCTAATCAGTTTTCTCCGTATTCACTTGTTAGAGTTTACTAAACTGTATTATTTGGAACTTTTGTTCTGGAATAGATACTGAAGTAGTTGTATTTTTATTATAAATATAAAAAGTCGTAGAATCCTTTCATTGGGATCTAGATATTTCTCAGACTGGAGAATTCCATGATCAGAGGTGATGCTGCCTTAGCTTTTGGCTATTTAATAATTAATTTAAAGGTTACAGGTTTCAGCAATGGAGGTAGATGGCCAAGGAAAACATCCTTAATAAAGTTTTCCTGGAAGAAAAGTGTACATGAATTCTAGATCTCGCCATAAAAACATATTCTTTCATCTTCTCTTCAATTACATTTTCTTTACAGTTTGCTTCATTGAACTCTGAAAAAGTTTGAAGGCTAGTTCCCCTGTGGAGCATGAAATAGTGAAAACTTTTGCTTTCTGTTCTGAAACATTTGATTACAAGGCTCACACATGCTTTCTGCCTCATAGACAGCTCATGTACTCTAATTCTTCTCTTCTGTCCCAGACCACTAGGCAATAGCTCTGTTTAATCAGTGGGTGCCATATGAGGTCTTTTCACCATTTAAAGAAATATAATACTAAATGTAGTGAGGTGGTAATAACACTAAAAATAACAGTACATAGAAAATACAACTTGGTGTATAATGATGAAAGCAATACAATAATATATTGTGATACACAATTAAAATTATGGATAAATTCTGCTATGTTCATTTCATGAATTATGGGTAAATTATACACAACCACAAATCCGTAAACTTTAATTAAGTTTTATTATTTTTCCAAGCAAGAAGGTGACAAGCTTGCATATTCATATATGCTTTCCCACTGTTATATCTCTGGAGAGCTAAAAGAAAGTGTACTCTCTCTCTCCCCCCACGCCATTTCTCTCACAGTGTTTCTCATGTTTATCATATGCTACTAAACTATATTACATTACTGCACACGTTTTTCTTTTGGGGAAAGTACAAAGTGGAGAATAAACCATACATGACAAAAACTAATCATGCCGTCTAATGCTTCTTTGTAAGAAAGTTGTGTACCCATTTTGAGATTAGTAGAAGTAATTAAACTTAAAGTATGTGAGTGTATTGTGACTCAGTGCTGAGAGGTCCACTGAAATGAACTGTACATCAAATGTAATGAACAGGTTTCAGATCTGGGTGACTGTGTTTTCCTTGCTCTCAGTGAGCCAGCAGTTAAATCTACCTTGGTAGATAAGCCACTAAAAAATGTTGCCAGTGTTGCAACATCCTTTGTGTTTTTAATAATGCTTATATCATCAAGCAATAATGAATATGGAGGTTTTTATGGGTAACTTTGTGTGTAAAGATTTAGGATATATTTGGTCAGACCTGTAGAAAAAATATTATCTATACTCATCTCAAGTTTGTATCTAATTTATAGAATTACTTAAACATGTCTGTCTCTCTAAAACGAGGGAGATAGATAAAACATTACTTACATCAGGAAAGTCAGTTTCTCCTACAGATAAAAATAGCAAAAAAGGGAAAAGGAGGAGGGTGATAATGGTGAATATAAACTTTTAGACTGTAACTTATGCCACTTCAGGCACCTATTTTGTATTTGATGTAAAATCTTCAGACTTCTTTGAATGTCCTGGTCCTGCTAATAATTTTTTTTTTACATTTCAAGCCTGAGGTGATATTGGTGACAAACCTGTGGCAAGCTTTAAAAATGTTTGTGACATTTTGAACATTGCTGTCACAGCTGTCTTATCTAGTTAGATGTTAGGCTCTTCAGGGCAATGACTGCTATGTACCCAGTACAATCGGATGTCCAATCTTATCTTGAGTTAATAGACAAAGCTGTAATAAAAATGATTAAAAGAAGTAGAAGGCTTAAATAATTCTGATGACATGGCTATGATGACCTCCCTGGGGAGATTATTCATCACAGTATAATGGGATCATTAAGAAGAAAAGATTCCTGCTTTGGTATACAGCCAACATAATTTTGGCTGAATCAATGCAAAGTCCAAGTGGCTGTAAACTGCAATGGTGCTGCTCTGGTGACTGTGAGGTAAGAGGATTCATAAAGGAAACTGCATCTTTGTGACTTGTGTAAGTAAATCTCCCACTCAACTGAAGAATAAAAGAAGAATAGATGGGGAGATGGGATATGTTAAATAAAAAATTATGAAAGACAAGGCCCCAAATCTCAGAAAAAAATGGACTACATGAAAAGACCTTTGAGAGCATAGTAATATCCTTTTAATAACTGCAATTTTCCTTCTTAATTTTAGATTATATATGTATATACATTAAAGCATTATGGATTCAGAAGTATTTCTTCTCTTTTTTCAATTCAGATGTGTCTATTCATAATTATGAAAATGAATCTTAAAGATTTTAAAGCAAGAAAACACAGAAAGAGGCAGCTGTTGTGCATTGTTTTCAGGAAAAAAAAATTGAGAAAAGTTGTTTTGGTAGACTCCTGAGTGTTCTTAGAAATATATATAATCACAACATTTCATTTTCTGCCTTTGTAACTCTTAATTGACACACAAAAATTTGATGAAATATAATATTAAATGTTTATTTAATTACATTCAAAACAAGCACTATAAATCCAGGTTATTCAAGGTGCGTGTTATGTTTAGAAAACTTAAGTTAAAAAGCAGAAATAGACAAGCTGGTCAGGCAACTACCTTGACTATACTCTCTTCAGATTAAATTGATAATTAAAAACCTTTTTTTTTTTTTCCTCAGGTCACTTAAGTGAAAAAAGGCGAAATACCATGCTTGGCATTTTCCATATCTGTAAGAATTATCTAAAAGCTCAGGTAAGGGACTTTAACCAACAGTCCAAATCCACTAAGAATTCAGGAGTGTTGGAAATGTCTATGGTCATTCGTGCATTTTGCTATAATGCAGGTAATCCAATGAGTTTTCACAAGGGAGGCTTAAATTGTAAGTTTGTCTTGTCTCAATGTTTAGTGACAGGTCGTGATTTTACAAGATCATTATCAAATCGGTCTGGGGAAAAGCAGCTTTAATATATATGTGTATAACTTTTATATATTCATATAAAATATCTCACACAATTTTCAAACTGGCTTGTATATTATACATACAATTATTTAATTGTGTTTTGCACATGATGCTTGATTCTGTCATTCAGTGCTCTGGCTTAAGTGAATTCTTTAGAATGAAGTCAAAACTTTTGTTAACAAAGTCAGCTTCAAAATCTATTTCAGACCTATAAGGCATTCATTGAGAATGTAAATAAGGAATGAAGATGAATCAAGTATACTTTTATTAAAAAAAAACCAAAACACCACAGACTCCGTAAAAAAAGTACAGTAATGTGCCCACAAAGCAGGCACGGATAAACCTAGATATATTTGGGATAAAATGGAAGCTCTTCTATATCAGTGGCAGAGTAATTTAAGTAAACCAGCAGGAAAAAGCAAATGGCCAGTTTCCTGACAGAAAAGGAATGTAACAATGGTATCTAATGGGAGTTTCTGCTGTTTGTTCTGTTCTGTACATCCCTAAATATACATAAATTGTTATATATTTAAGAGTATAATCTGTAAAAGAAAGTGAGTAGTAAGGTGAAATGGTTGCTGACAGTATAAATTTTTGACAGCTGTTAAAAATGAAAGGTGGCAACAAAATTGCAAAAAATTGCTGTGAGTTTGAATGACTGATAAAATATAAGGTGAATGTCAGCACTGATATATTAAGACTTATATGCATTAAGGTAAGTAAAAAAAGCTGTAAATCTTCAACAATAGGCTGACCTTACATACTCTTTATCCATTGCACTAATAATTCTGCCTGGGTAACATTCATGTCTTTAACTTCAAGTTCCCTTTCTGAATTAAATATGAATGCAGTTATTTCCTGAATTAGTCATAGTGGTCTCACCTTACTGCAAATGTTGATAAGTCTATATACCTCTCCGATTCTAAAGCAGATACAAATTTAAATGGAGTACCTAAATTCTAAACGATTTTCTTTGAAAATAACCTAGAGAGAGTTTATTTTACATATATGAAAAAAGTTGAAATATATGCTATTTTTTATTTAAACTTATTCAGGAGAGAAGTCAAGGAAGGGAATGGGGAAGGGAAAGAGAAGGAGAATACCAGTGTTTATGTTTTTTGTATTTCGAATCACTGTGATAGTCTCAAACATTTATCATTTATTGCTTGTACTGAAGACAAACTCATCTTCTCACTGTCTTTTTCTGGGAAGCTCTTTATCCTAATAAGAAAAGGACAGGAAAATATGTTGGAGAAATTGAATAGTTCTTTTTCCCTACATGTACAAACCTGCTGAAAGAACTAAAACTCACCAATGTGCTTGCTTAGTACCCCCACTCAGGACAATGAGCTCTGGGACAGCTGTAAACCGATGCCTGAACCTTCTCATACCACCTCATTTTTTTCTGTATACTCTTCCTTCTGATAGATTACGAAATGTCACACCCCATTTTGCACAGCTTGGTCACACAGGACTCCCATTACCTGTTCTCGCATGTATGCTCTCCTTATTTATTCTGTCTTCTCAGGAAACAGCAGAGAAAATGACTCATGCACAGAAGGGGGCACCCATCCAGTTATTATGGAGGGAACTGATAGACCCACTACCTGTTAAAAGATCAAGTCTGTAGCAGTTGCTTCAATTCAAGAAGATAGTCGCAACATGTGGGAAGAATCCTGAATCAGAACTTACTAATTTCAGAGCTATTACTATGAATCATGCTGTCACATCAATGCAGGAATTGTCATTCTAGTGCTGTGCTCAGCATGCAGAAACAGAGAATGGACTGTATTAATTTGGAAAAAATATGCTCTGCAGAGTGTGATTTTCGTATATATCATAGACCAATAGGTGCCACCATTGCACTGTGACAGTCAAAGAAAGTCTGGAATAATAAACAAGAGGAAGTGTTTTACAGTTCAGAAATACATTTTCTGGGGAAAAAAGGAAATTTTTTTATCCTCGGAAAAAGCAATTTCAGGGACGTAATTTTGTTGTTGGGTTTGTCAGTCCTTTTTTTTCTTTCTCTTCTTTCTTATTTTTGCCTCTTTGATTCATTCTAGCAAGAATGTTGCAAACTTTAGATTTCTTTGTAATTAATGAAAGACTTTGATCACAAGTATTGGAATGAATTAAGATTTTGTAAATGATGTGGATGTGGCTTTATGTCATTTTACTGCTGAGCAAACAGTACCACAGAATGACTTCATCTGATTAATTTCTCATTCCTTTGGTGACCTAAATAGGGCTGCTCTCACAGTTCTTTATTGGCTTTTTATATATGGAATTCACACTAGTTATACAGTTGTAAGTAACAGGGTGCAATGGCAATTTCTGTTTAGAACAGAATGTTTTTGATGTTCGTATTCCTTTGTCACCAATTTAATTAACGGAAGTATGTTTTTCAGATGTATTATTGACTTGTTTGCCTATATTGGGTGTGTTTCACAGCCTCTTCGTAGTACTGTTTACAAGGTAAGAGAACAGAGGTCTTCTCAATTTGGTATTATGGAACTTAATTATTGACCCATTTACATGACTTTAAAGTGTACTATGTTAGATGTAATACCAGGCCACTAAGAAATGGCAGATAGAAAAATACTTGTAAAGCCAATTTAGAAGATGATAAGTAAAGTTTCCTATGCTATCCATTTATTTGTCTGAACTTCAATTTAGTTTAAGCATCTCCAAGACGAGAAGCAAAGTATATATCAGTATCTTTTTGTTTTTTGTTTTGATACTCAGACTTCTAAATTAGTCAGCAATTATTGAAGATTCACATGTAATTGAGAAGAATGTAGAAAAAGCAATAAAGCAGCTTAACTTTGTGGTAATTATCAAATAATTTGCTGGCAGTAAATCAGTACCACTATGGCCTGGATTACACCAAGTAGCATAATGATGAAAGAATTATCCTGTTTCTTTCAGTTATTTAGTCTTACCTACATTACTATATTTTATTTAGTTTTGTTTCGCTTAATCCTGCAACGTAGCGGTGTCAAACTCATGGCTCCTGCTGCTCTCCTGCTCCTACAGCATAATGCACGTCACACGCTGCACACATGACCAGCACTGGTAAGAGCGCAGGGGCAAGAAGTTCAGTGCTGCCACCAGGTAGAAATGAAGTGCCAGGCCAAACAAAACAAGGTGGAGGGCTAAATTCTGTGTTGCTAAAATATTTAATAGTTAGAACACCCAATCAAGCACTTCCACATTGCGTAAGAATCTAGAGAGCTTAATTCTTTCCCATTAAAACCACTGGGTTTTCCATCACTTTCCATAAAACCATTTGAGGGGGAAGAAAACAGATTTATAATGCTCCTTGTCCTAGTGAATTTGGTCCATTTTGGTGAGGAGCACCAGGGAAGACTATAAAAATATGATGGCTTTTTGGATGAGAGCAACCCAGAAATAGGACTTACCCAGATCAGTGCTGCACAACATCTAAACCCCTGTATTTTATTTAATAAACAGTTTATTAACCAAAATACATTTGTGGTAACACAGATTAAATATCTGCCGTATTCAAACTAGGCATTCCATATGGTTTGGTGGGTTTTGTTTGGTTGGGGTTTTTTTCAGTAAATTTATGGTAGCTGACATATCTCTGTATTACTTCTCCCTACACAAAGCTCCTTGAAAATATCTACAACATTAAACTAAATAGGGTGAATGAACATGCTGACGCACCATTATTGCTACCATTTGATCAGCTACAAATTGGCACGGTTTTGGCCCTTGTCAGCAGCATTTCCCCAGGCAGTGCCCAGCTGCAGTGTGAGGGAATGCTCAGAAGAAGGGCTCTGAACCTGGGATGCGGGATTCCAAGTCCTAAGCAAAGGAAACCTAAAATATTTCAACACTGACAGGCTCCTTACAAAACACCTTAGTGCTACTGACATTTTTTTATTTCCCATAGAATGTTTCATGAAACACAAACCTGCCTTTGTTTCTGTCAGCTAACATTTGCAGTAAAAGCATTTTTACCTTTTGCCCCTCAGAGCTGAGGAGCTTTCAGAATCTGTAGCTGCCTGTCAGCTTCCACATCAGGAAAGGCGGGGGCACACCATCAGTAAATGACTGAAAAGCAGAACACTGATTCAAAAGACAAGTTTAGAGGGAAAGACGAGTCTGACAAAAAAATGCAGGAGTGAGCCAGCAGGTCTATTCAATGCACCAGGCTGTCAGTTCTCTGTGTAGCTGTCTAGCTATCTCACTCCAGGATAAGAGTGATAGTGAAAGACCCTGAGCATACCAAAATACTTAATTCTGGTCTGCTTTCCAGTCTGTGCTCTGGCCTCACAAAAAAATTCCACTGCTTGCCTGCTAATCCTTTTGCCCAGCCTTTCCTTCTTGCATAAAGGTAGCTGTCTACTTTTTCTAAAACTTCAACACTTTTCTAAACTGTTACAGAAATTTCTTTTTTTCCTTAATGTTTGTCCTATTAATTGCAACAGCACATCATAAAAGAGTAACTAGGAAAAATCTACAGCATAAGATAAATATTTCCAAACTCTGCTTACAGTAAAAACCAAAATATTCCCAAATCTTTTGTTCAGTATGTCATATATTGTTACAGAAAAATATACAGAAGCCCTTCTGTCACCTTTCAGTACATGTAGTTAAAGCTCAGTTTTTAAAAATACTTTTCTAGAACTGTGTTTTACACCACTTATTATCAGTTTTGATTTTTAAAGAGATATTATGGTTAAATTTTATAAAAGACTGTTAAAGCAGATCTTCTGAAAACAAAAGGGGGTCATCTAAAAAATAAAAAATGTAAAAAATTTTAAAACAAATGTTGTAGAGTGTTGTTAGTGTTGGACAATAATTTTACAGAGTTTTGTGATCTGCTATTGAATAAAATTATGCTTTCACTCAAACAGCTGCCGTATCGTATTAAACCAGTTTTCTGATTAATGTACAGAAAATGTACTGTTCTGTGTATGTAGTTCCCCTTGCAAGACGTTGTGATAATCAATATTTTGAAACAGGTTCTTGCTAATTTTCTCAATATTTTAAAGAAAAATACTTGAAACATATTAGTCTGAATTTGTTTGTTTTTTTTTTTCCCCCCAGAGTTCATTGAAAAGATTTTCTGACTTGCTTTTTCTGGGAAAAGAAGACCTTAGTTAGTGAAAAATAACGTCCAGATCTCTTGTATAATTCCTTCTTCTATAATTCCTTCTTCTACAATTGTGTGTGTCTCTCTTTTGATTTGGACTAGTTTCACGAAGCATTTGAGGGAATGATGCCTGTCATCAACAAGATTTAATTTTACATCTAAATCTGCACACTTTCGTAGGTTTAACAGAATAAGAATTAATAAGACCCTTAACATAGACACCCTCATTAAAGACTTACTTTATGCTAGTATGGTCCAGAATAGAATCTATCCTGCCTGTTGGCTGTTTTTCAACATGATAATTCCTCTAAATCTTCCCCTTATTTAACTTCCAGGTATGAATTGTGCCATTGACCTAAGAGCATTTGATCACAGAGCAAGATCTTACGGACTATTAGGTAAATTCAGGCACTTTTCATAGAATCACAGAATTATCTGGGTTGGAAGAGACCTCCAAGATCATCAAGTCCAACCCTTAATCCAACACTATCATGATTACTAGATCATGGCACTAAGTGCCACATCCAGTCTTATATTAAAAACCTCCAGGGATGGTGAATTCACCACCTCTCTGGGCAGGCCATTCCAATGCCTGATTACTCGGTCTGTGAAGAACTTTTTTCTGATATCCAGCCTAAATCTTCCCTGGCAGAGTCTAAGCTCATGCCCTCTTGTTCTGTTGCTGGTTGCCTGGGAGAAGAAAACGACCCCCACCTGTCTACAACCTCCTTTCAGATAGTTGTAGAGAGCGATGAGGTCACCCCTGAACCTCCTCTTCTCCAGGCGAAACAACCCCACCTCCCTCAGCCTCTCCTTACAGGACTTGTGCTCAAGTCCCTTCACCAGTTTTGTTGCTCTTCTCTGGACCCGCTCCAGCACCTCAATATCTTTCTTGAACTGAGGGGCCCAGAACTGAATGCAATACTTGAAGTCTGGCCTCAACAGTGCTGGGTACAGGGGAAGGATCACTTCCCTCGTCCTGCTGGCCACACTATTCCTGATACAGGCCAGGATGCCATTGGCCTTCTTGGCCACCTGGACACACTGCTGGCTCATGTTTAGCCTCCTGTCAATCAGTACCCCCAGATCCCTTTCCACCTGACTGCTCTCCAGCCACTCTGTCCCCAGCCTGTAGCGCTGCATGGGGTTGTTGTAGCCAAAGTGCAGGACCCGACACTTGGCCTTGTTGAACTTCATCCCATTGGACTCAGCCCATCTCTCCAGCCTATCAAGGTCCCTCTGCAGAGCCCTCCTGCCTTCCGGCAGGTTGACCCTCCCTCCTGACTTGGTGTCATCTGCAAATCTACGTATGATGGACTCAATCCCCTCATCTAAATCATCGATGAAGATGTTAAACAGAACTGGACCCAACACTGATCCCGGAGGGGAGGGGAGGGGAGGGGAGGGGAGGGGAGGGGAGGGGAGGGGAGGAGAGGAGAGGAGAGGAGAGGAGAGGAGAGGAGAGGAGAGGAGAGGAGAGGAGAGGAGAGGAGAGGAGAGGAGAGGAGAGGAGAGGAGAGGAGAGGAGAGGAGAGGAGAGGAGAGGAGAGGAGAGGAGAGGAGAGGAGAGGAGAGGAGAGGAGAGGAGAGGAGAGGAGAGGAGAGGAGAGGAGAGGAGAGGAGAGGAGAGGAGAGGAGAGGAGAGAGGAGAGGTTATACGAAGATCAGTATCTTTAAGAAAGATGGCTAATCACATATTCATATAATGGAAAAGGAAGGACTGCTGCCTACTATGTTATTGGGACAATGCTGTCCTACAGGACAATGCTGTCCTACAGGACAATGCTGGGCATCAAACTCTCCAATGTGGCAGTTCTTGCTGCCCAATAAATTCTGATAAGGCACAAGTTCCCTCATCTGAACCTGTCCCTGTGCATTCAGGTTATCCATTATTGATCTTCATATTATATGACAAGCAGAGTGAGGCAGCTGTCCTCACATACCTCTCCAGTCCTCAGACCTAAGAAAGTTAATAACTGCTGTGCAGGCAGTCCTGAGTAGACATTATGAATGCTGGAGTTCCTTGTATTTTCTCAAACAAGTAGTGATAAACTTATCTTTGCTTCATTTCCTTGAACTTTCTGCCAAAGAAACACCTTGTTATTTGCTTCAGGAAGTTGTTTGTTGTAGTTCCAAGCATAAAAGAAATATTATCTAAATCAATACAGAAAAAAAAGGAGATCAATAACTAGCCTTTCTTTTCATAAAAAGTATATAGAAATGGAATGCTGGATATACTTAATGGTTGATTTGGGTACTACCTGATGAGATTCTTCCTAATGAATTCTTGCTTTGATTTCTTTTCATGTGTAGCAGACTAAGTATAGACCAGTGGATTTGATAAGGAACTGAATACAATTGAGTAAAGGCATGGGTTGTTCAATTTACACTATAACAGGAATACCTCATTCTCTCTCTCTTTAAAAGTCATAAAAACTTCCTTTTGAATTTCATTGAACCTTGCAAAACTAAAAAAGACACTTATGGCTGTAACATTTTCAATAATAAAGTCATCAGTCTTGGTAAACTTTATCACTGTTAACTCTCTGAATTTTACAAGAACATTAGTTTTGTGTATTTATATAAATATTTGTCTACTTTTTGTGACACATAAAATTTGAAAATTATTTCTTTTGTTCTTTGAAATAAACTGAAGTAATTTGATTTTTTTATACCAGGAATATAAAGTGCATATCCAAGCAGTACTGTGTTGTATACAAATACATCATGTGATATATGACTGTGTCACAGGCAAATCACTGTCTGGAACTCTAGACAAGTTGACTGATAGCAAAATAAAAATGAGACTATTATATGCCAGGTCAGCATTTTGTGGATTTCAGGCAACATTTCTGTTCTCTTTCTTTTTGACTAAAGTTATGTGAGACAAAAGAACAAAGTTCTCAGGTCCATTGAGACTTAATTGGACAAGAAATAGATATGGGAAAAAAATCTGCTTTTGCAAAAGAAAATTTTTTTTATTCATCCAAATGCAAGACTATTCATCTGAAAGCTTATAGTGCTTAGTAGATGATTTTCAGTCTTCTGAAGAAAATCACATTCAGAACTAGACTAAATACTCAAGTCTAAACACAAATTAGAGAAAAAGTTGATAGAAAGCTCTAGTTGAGGGGAACAATAGCTGGTGCCAATATGTTTTTAATGTGTTACATGGGTAGCTGATTCCCTTTTTGTGCCTTTTATCATTTATTCAAATCTGAGGGACCGATGTAGAAATGTTTTTGCAAACGACTTTAAAATATCTCTAAAATACTTTATCTGGGGTTCCACAGTTTATCTGGGCTGGTTCCATAGTTTTCCGAGAAAAAGAGACAAGACTGCCTAGACTGCAGTTCCCTCACGCTCTCCTTCTTGATTATTTTTGCCTTTAACTAGGCACGGGTAACCTTACCATGGCCTTTTGAAGGTGATGAAGGTGGCCTGGCAAAGATATTTGCCAGCTCCATCAGTGTCTTCAAATGCAAACCATCTGGTGCCATGGGCTTGCATGGGCTCAAGTGGGTTAAGTGACCTCTAACTCTGTCTTCAGTTTTTCTTCTGCAAAGCCTGAATGTAAGCTTAGGAACCTGTGAGACTGTTTTCTCTGTATCCATCACCGCTAGATCTCCTCCCCACTGAGCAGTGGACACATAATTCCCTCAGCCTTTCTTTCTCTACCAGTGAACTTCTAGAAGCTTATATTCGCTCATTTGACATCTCTTGTGAATGCCAACTCCAGCTCAACTTTGACTTCCTGATGTTCAATCCAGCACACACAAGCAATGTCTCTCTGGTCCTCCCAGGTGATCCTTGCTTCCACCCTCTATGCAGATTAATTCAGTGCTGGTCTTCTGCTTCAGCTGCTCAGCTTCCTGCATGTCAGAATGAATAGGTCTGTGCTGAAGAGCCTGAAACAAGCTGAAATCTCCTCTAGAAATTTGTGACTGTAATCCTTCTTTCTTGCTAATTTCTCTCAGGATCTCCGTCAGCACTGTCTCACAGTAGCTAAAGTCAAGACTGCCCTCAGTTAGCATGTCATCAAACAATTACTCCTTAAATGTGAGAAACACCTCCGTTTCGGCACAGCCGTTCCCATAGATTGCCTATGACAAAAAAAGGCTGTGTGTCTGTGTTATTTGACTATTAATTATGAACACACATTGGTTTGTGAACCACGAGAATTTACTTTAGCTGATACTCAAGCATTAGCTTATTTGTATGATTTTCCTTCTGCCAATGAGCTTTGACATTTCAAAAAGTTGTTTTAAAAAAACAGAATGAAACATAAAATAATTATTATATAGAATTCATTTCTGATTTATATAATACTTTAAACGTAAGGATATAAAAATAATATTAAAAAAATCTTATAATTTTACTCCTGAGCGTAATTGTTTCAGATTGAACATGGGAGAGTACTTTGCATTTTCTGCTTTATAACGTTTGTTTTCATTATATTTATTGAAGTATGTGTATAAATTTTTTACCTCTAGCTAAAGAGCTGTATTGGTCTAATTTAAGTAAAAAAAAAAGTTTTTCATTTTAGATGCTAGTAGTGCTCTATGAAACAAGACATCTTTGTACTCCACAGCTGTCAAAAATATTTATTGTCTAATTTGCAGTTAATAGAAAAAAAAAATATTTTTGAAAGTAAAAAAAACACCCTAGAATTTTACTTTTTTCATTACAAAGGAATCTTCATATTGTATGAATTATGTTAAAAGCAAAACAGAAGTCTGCATCTTCCAGGTGTTCTCAAATTCATACTGCTTATTATAAGCTAAGGCAGTTTTTAGAAAGTGTTTCATTTGTATAAAGCTGTCTTTTTAAACCTTTTCTGCTGTTGGTTTAAGGATTCTGGCTACAGTAAACAACAAAATTAAGATGACTCAAGGCCTTTTCTTTTCCTTTGGTTAAAAGAGTAGGAAGCCTTTCCTTCTTTGCCTTCCTTGTTTAGTAATAAAGTTGATAAATTCAGGATTAGTCAAATAGAAAACATTGAATCACACAAAAGAATGTCTGAAAAGCATCTGTGAGTTTAGTCATTTTGTTGAAGAGCATGACAAGAATATAATTTTTTCAACCACATTCATAGTTCATGAATTAATTTTATTATTCTTCTTAGAAGTAAGTTCCCTAGCAAAATAATTTATATTTTTCTCTAGGTTCTTCTCAAAGCTCTCCTTCAAAACACTTTTAATGATGGTTAAGTTTCAGCAATATATAAATATGTCTCTGCTGAAATCAGTCAGAAGTTAGAAATCTATTTGATCCTAATATTACACTTGTAACAGACCACCTTTGTTTGATGGTTTTCTTAAGCTAAGATGACTTAATTTGTATCTGCTCAAACTTATTTTGTTGTAGAAGATCACTCAAACAAGAAATCCCACAATTAAATTCAGTGATGTTGCTCTAATTTTCCCACTGGCCTTTGGAATTTCTAACCATCAACTACTGTTAAAAGATGAGTCAATTGTTTGGAATTCATTATGAAAACGTTTCTCAGGTGGCATCATTTATTGAATTTGACATTAGAAGTAATTCTCGGTGAAGTAACTAAATTTTACATGCTATTGCCACTTGTTAGTCACATGTATACTTAATTTTCTTTGATACTTCTTAGAAAAAAATACGTGTGTATTTAAAGAGTACTGCACATTTACTTAAGGGAGTCATCATTTTGCATTTCACAAATATTTTTTTCTTGAATATAGACACCAAATGACTGAACTTACAGTTTTAAACTGCCGCTCTGTTATATTAAGATATTTAGAAGCAAGCTTTCTAATGAATCTTGCTATTGTCCCTGTGCCTAGAACTGCTTCATTATTAAAGGTAATGAAAAAAAATCTAAAGCAAAGATAATCTGGAAGAAAGAATCTGAATCTTTCCCCTTTTAAGCTCCTTGTCTGCAAAGTAAGTCTGCCTTTCCTATATTTTGCTTGAAGATTTACATTCTGAAAACACTTATTTTAAGATTAAAAAAGATCATTATCTTCCTTTTTTTTTGTTCAAAATAGAAAAGTATTTCTTGGTATACTATTTCGTATACATTCTCACAGTTTGAGAGCGATTTCCTCTATGACGCTGTACAAAGAAAAAAGAGTGGCATACCGTGGCATACCCTTTTTTGATCATGTTTGTTGATGAGAGACCATATCTGTTGTGGTTGGTGATAAATTGCAATGAGCGTCCTGAGAATCAAATAGAAAGTCACCTTGGGGATTAGAAAGCCATTAAAATATGAAAGACTTCATCCACTTGAGTGTTAATTTAGAAGCTGAAATAGGCAACCTGCATTTGAAAGACAAAAGGATTTGTCTCAGTCAATTTTAGCTACATAAAAATTGGGTTCCTGGTTAAGCGGTATGTCCTGGTTCCCTGTCTCTCAGTGGACTGAGGAGAGGATAACGCTTCCTACTTCCAGCCTCTCATGCACAGCAGTAGAACGTGGAGCCTCAATTCCTCTGTGAAACAGAAAGGTAGGAAGTGCCACTTTTAGATAATCCCTTCAAGATATCTTGTGCTAACTTACATTGGAAGTCTGTGGCAGAAATGGCCAATTAGGCCTATCTGTTGAACCTGAAGTGAAAACAGGAAGTACTAAATACTGTTTGTAAAGAACGAAGTAAACTAAACAAAGAAGCATTTGTTCCTAAAAGATATACCTGGGAACAAAACCCTGTAGATGGATAGGACAACATGAACCTGACATTTATTTTCCTTTTGAAGATAATATTTCTCTTCATATTGCGACATGTTTATTACATTTTATATCCAAAATACTCATAAATTACAGCAAAAGGCTTGCACTCTCTCCCAAGCTCCTTTTCCAGTCATTTAAAGCAAAACTGAAATAAATACTATAGTCCCATTTTCCCCTCTTCATCCTATTAAAAACTATCTTTTCTTGATAGTTTTTAGTTTTGTTTTCTGCCTTCCACAGTTATGTTGCAAGAAATCCCTAATTATGGTTGAAGTTGTTCTGTTTCAATATATTTTGCTTTTCCAGTAATTCTAAAAAAATTTCTCCCTCTTACTTTTATAGATACCTCACTTTTCCTCCTTAGCAGTCTTAGCTAGAAATTAAAAAAATAAAGTACAGTCTTATGTCATGATGGTGCAACAGAATTAGAAATTCTGGGCATTGAAATACTGTAGTTCTCAGTAAAAAAATTATGATTAACTATTTCAATCTCAATATAGTAACGATGTGAGGAAGTGATATCTCTTAATTTTGTATGTGACAAATCAGTTACACATAATAAAAACAATCACAATTCAATTGATAAAATAGATATCAATGTTCTTGATAAAATCACAACTGCTTATTTCCAAACCAATTAATTGAAATGAATTTTCATGTAGAGCATAAAAAGGATATTTTCTTTCCAATTATAAATTTAGAAGTAATTAGATGTTCACTGTAGAATAAAAAAAATTCAGTTCACTAAGGAGAATTTATTTAAAAAAATCTGGTTGCCTGTAACTCATCTTAGTTTTCTTAAATATTGTTCTTAAATTTTTTTTTTAAAAATGAAAATAGGAAATCTTGTTTCTAGGCATGTTATAAATGTCATAAGAATATATCTTCTATCAGAGTTTAAATTGTAAATCTTGATATGTTTATTACCTGTTTTAAGTTTTTTTCTCCACTCTGCCTTATCCTGCTAGGACATAAAACTGAGAAATTTTTATGCATAGAAATTATAGGCAAGAATTCATTTTGATGTTGTCAATGTAAATTTCATTTTTAATTTAATAGAGAGAAATTTAATGTATATTTTTAGATATTATGCAATGGATGATACATTTTTCAAAATTTTCTTGGGTTAACAGCTGTTATAATGAAGTGAACATTAATAACCATGAACATTAATATGTTGCAATTCTGATATCGAAATAGAAAGAGTTTCAGTATGAATAAAAACTTGACTACAGGCAAGTTGCTTGATAGTACATCACCAAATTTTATACATTTTCATGTTCATTTTGTCTTCATTTTGTGATGACTCCTCCTTATTAAAAGACAAAATCATTCCAATTCTACCAAAATTTTCAGTTTGCTGGCACCAATTGGCACTTATGAAGTATTTCATGTTCACAGAGTGTGCTTTTTGAAACATTCCCTTTGGAGAAAGATATCATACTTTTAAAAAACATTGTACGTTACAGTTTGGTTCTGGACTGTTTGCAGTGTACATCTTTTCTTTTGGAGATGATAATGGCCAGATATAGATGATGAAAAACCAAAAAGCTTCTGTGTCATTAAACATTAATTTGACTACAAATTACTTTCAGTTTACTTAGAAAGGCCTCCAATATTTTTCTCATTTGGATTTCCCTGCTTGGGTTTTAACAATTCTCACCCTTCAGGTCACTTCAAACTTGCGTTCAGTATTATGACACAGGACTTCTGATTATTTTCTGATCCTCTGACAATCATTTAGTCTTTAAACTCAAATAACTATGTTAATTACCATAAGGTTGTTTCTTGGTTCCATCAGTGTAAACAGGAGAGAAGTTAGTCTTTCTCCAGATCTTCCTGAAACACTCTCTTTCATCACTAGAGAGTGAAGAAAATAATAGCATGTATTCTAGGTAAATAATAACATTTTTTTACAAAAAAAAAGAATCTTTTTGATGTCTAGATATAAGAATTAAAAGTTGTGTCGAAAACTTCTGCCACAGAAGTATCCACTGGTCAATGACAGTGAATTGAGAATGCAATTCAAACTTTGTGCTCAAAAAAGGATTTTGTATAATTAGTTTCGTGACTTAACTTGTAACATCAAGGAAATGAGGAGAAGACTAGACTGCTTGAAGTAAATGGAAACTTCTCCAATTGTTTCTATGGTCCAACATTTATGCCAATAAACAAAAAAACGATCCTGAAGAAAAACAAAATAACCCAAGAGCAAAAGACCAAACCCACAAGATAGAACTAGGCACAAACCAACTGAAAACCAACAAAAATAAAACCCACCTAGCAATACCATTTCTATCAACCTTTAAGGGACTTAAAGAAAAACAAAGCGTTATTTCTACTTGTTTCACTAAGCAGAAATATTTGGACCTCCAATTATGACTTAGCTAATCAAATGTTGCGCTGGGAAAGATCAGGATCAGTTGCCAAGAGGGGAATCCAATTGCCTTAACTAGAGGTTTAATATTTACAGCCTTCCTGGAGCATGAATTCCAGCATATCTCTGGTGTAGATGATTAGCTTTACCTTTGCATGTGCAAATCTCTGCTGTTGTGGTCCTTTCCTGGGAACACCAGTCCTTTTCATTATCAGTCCTCTGACACAGCTAATGAGCTCTGAGGCAATCTTGCAGTTCAGCCTCGCTACTTTAAAAGAATTGTGCTGCTGAACTATTGAATAATCTCCGGAATTTGTGTGCTCTTCCTTGGAAGACAAGGGAATTGTTGATCTGCAAAGTGTTTATGATTATCATGCTCGTTAAAATATGTATATACTTACATTTATGCATGCATGCATTTTTGAGTTGTTTGTGTACAGATAATAACTAATATAATACTAAATACTAAAAATATTTTAGTAAGGAAAAATCCCACACCTTCTATAAAACCTAAAATTAAACCAGTATATTGCAGTTGGAAAAGAAAAAAAAAACTTGAGTTACAAAGAAACAACTTAAGTGTGTACACCGACAATTGTGGGGGTAGGTGCATGAAATTTTAGAGGAGCTAGAGGAGAGTGCCAAACTTAAACTTTGGGAAGTGCGTACAAAGACTGCTAGCAGTCAGCTTTGCTACTATGCATACTGATGTTCCCAAGAACACACCATTTCCTGCACCAGTCTCTTATTTGAAAGTCTGGCTAGATTAACTGAGAGCTGTAGTTTATGCTCTCAAGCAACCTCAGGGCTTAGCTTCCAACAATCCTTTACAGTTAGCACATAAGTCATCTTAAACTGGAGAAGAACTTGAAAAATACCCAAAATATTTCCTAAATACTAGCCAGATGTAGAACTGCCACAGGTGCCACTTACAGGAAAAATGTCATCATGTCTGTTAATCAACATTTTATTTCAACTGAATCTCTTTTGACAACAGTGTTTTTGAGGACAGTATTCAGGCATGATATGAGAGATACAGTAACATCCCAGGTGTATAGGTTATGCCATTTTATACCTGACCTCAGCCAGTCAAGTGCAACATTTTCATCCTTCACCTCCTTATCATAAATTCCAGTTTTCTGCAAGCTGCTTTGATCTTCTGCTAAGTTATACTTCTTTTGATGTAAGTATTTTTAACTGTACTTTATCAGTATCAAATGTGTTTACATGTCAAAAAGGAATAGCTTAAAAATAAATTCTACTCATCTGTGACAGGCAAATATTTTAATTTTCATTAGTTTTGACAGAACTTAGTTTGCCATAGGTAATATACATTTATAAGTTGTATTTTATTAACACATCAACTCATGTTGCACTGAATTGCAATTTGTCACATAGTATTAGTGTTACATTGTGTTTGACAAGACATTATTTCTGCTTAAACATACAAAAAATTTGATAAACATGGCAATTTTTTAATATTTTGTATGTATCTTCAGCTCTCAAAAGTTGAGGGGTTTTTGTTGTTAACTGAGTAGATATCTATCAATGAAAGTTTTAGAACCAGATAGCATATTCTATTGCATGAAATCTTAGAATTTATTTCTTCTCAAGACTTTTTGGCTTAAAAATTTCCAATTTTTAGCAAACTTTAATACAAAGTTGAAAAACATAACATGCAAAAATCACTAGTGGTCTAATCCTGTGGTTTTTTAAGTAGGAGGTTTGTCACTGTCTTCAACTATTTGTTTCTTTTCGATAAAAGTGCTCAAGATCTCTGAACTTCAGTTTGTGAAACGAATGTCATGCAGGGTGTATTCTGCACGTTTCATAGAGTAACATGAAAACATGTTGCAATGCTCACAGCTATCGTATACATACGATAAAAATTAAGAAAAATTAAGAAAGATAAATTAGATACATTTTCAGGAAATGCTCGAAGCATATTGACCTAATGATTCTTTTTACAGCCTTTTGTCTCTTTGAAGCAGAGGAAATATCTCATGAGACTTAGAAGAAGTTAATAGTCTGTACTAATAATCATTACAGCAGGCGCATGCCCCCAGCCAGGCACATAAGGACTCCACAATATCAGATACTCCTCATTTTTACCTAATTAAAAAAAAAAAAAGGACTAACGTGACCACCAGTCGCACTATAAAAGTAACTGGAATAAAAAAATACACGGGCACAATGAGGCTGTATCAGTCGGTTTAACAGATTTGAAATGTAGTGATGTTTCCCTCTGGATCAGCCAGTTGTTAAGTAACTCAATCACTTTATACATACACTATATATTATGCAAATAATTAAATGTTATTGTCACCTATTGAATTTTTAACAAAATATTTCCCAAAGGTTCAGTCCTTTACTGGTTAAAGAGGAGCTTTTTTGCAGTAGTAACACCCTGGAGATGTTTAAAAACAGATTGGATGAGGCGCTTAATGCCATGGTTTAAATGATGAGTGTGTGCTAGTGTTGGGTCGTAGGTTGGACTAGATGATCTCAGAGGTCTTTTCCAACCTCTGTGATACAGTTTTCCAAAATGCACTTCAAAACAGAAGCTCTGATTTCAAATCTGTTTACTATTTTGTTCTAAGTAGTTGCAATCAAGCTGCTTAATTTTTTAATATTTCCTGTTATTCCCTGTTACTAAAGATTTAATATCAATATATAATTATCAACTTTCTCAGAAACTATTAAATATATATCAACTACACATATTAATTAACTAGAATATATATCACATATATACACATGTAAAGAACATAAAAATTAAACTCTCTCACGTGTAGGAAAATGCAGTCACAGTCAAAGCTAGTTCACCTCTTTTTATTGTTACAAAAGAGCTCTTTACTTTGCTTTTAAGCCATCTTGTCTTACCACAACGTATTATGAACATCTTCCTGACCCTCATTTCTCTTCACCAACACTTTTTACGGTTAAAGAAAACTGCAAAAGCTCTTTCAGTGGAAGTTTTTAAGAAGGGATTTAACAAATGGATGTTGACCTAAATATGTCTCAAAGTGACTCTACATTGGACTCTCAAGATTAATTTCATAATTTCAAAATTATCTCTTTTATATGCATCCAGTCATTAAAATCTCTTTTCTTTACTTTTTAGTTGTTATGGTGAGCTGAGCTTTGGTGGCTAAGTGTCCACCAATCACTCTCTTGCTCCCCCTGGTCAGCAAAACAAAGGTGAAAATAAGATGAAAAACTCATGGATCCAGATAAGGCAGTTTAATAAGAAAAGCAGAGGCCACGCTGGGAAGAGAAGCAAAGCAAACGGATTTACTATCTACTTCTGATCAGCAGGTGACGTCTAGGTATGTCTTGAGACGTAAGACCTCAGTACGTACAGTGGTTACGTTGGAAGAGAAACAGCTTTATAACTATTTTTTCCTTATCTCCTCTTTGTCTCAGTTTTTATTGCTGAGCATGACAATGTATAGTATTGAACATCCCTTTGATCAGCTTTGGTCATCTGACCCAGCTGTGTCCCTTCCCAGCCTTTTGCTCACTCCCTGTGTATTGGCCTTTGTTGGTGAGGAGATGAGGAGAGGCATAAAGAGACAGCCTTGATGCTCTTGAGTACAACTCAGCAATATCTAAAATATTGGTGTATTATCAACACGCTCCAGCTACAAATACAAAACACAGCATCATAAGGGTTACAGTCCTTGGTTTTGTTTGGCTCTGAAGCTAAATCCTAGACTACAGAAAGTTCACCTAATTTTCCATCCCAAGAGCATTACTTTATCTCATTTTAATTATATTAATCAATTATATTATTTTATACACTATTTTTTATATATTATGTATTTATTTTTATTTTTATATTTTATTTCTATTTTATATGTTATATTAGTTCTATATATTGTATGTAGTCCTAAAATGTTTTAGGTTCCTGTAAGAAAATTGCTATATACCCAGTGTCATTACAAATGAGAAAATGAGGTGTTCTAGCTGTTTAAAAACAAGGCAGAGAACTGGGTGCTTGTGAGTTTTTGTACAAAATTCTGCTGTATCTTTCAATAGGAATAATTATAATTGTTGTCATAGCTATTATTTAATGTTCTTACGCCATAGCTTGCAAATGTCAAGTAAGATTATAATCAATTCTGATCTCACACAAATTCTAAAGCCTTTTAGTCAGTGCTTATCCCCCCAAAGAAATCTGAAATATGAATAGATAATAGAAGGGAAAGTCTGATACCCTTCAAGTAGAGACCAGGAGCATAAGCATTGTATAATTAAGGAAAATAATCTTATGTAGCACAATCCATATGCTTTTTTAATCCTCGGAAATTGGTTTACATAGCAAGGCTACTAACTTGATTTATACTGCATTTAAAAACAAAGAAGATGACCTTGAAGAGTTCAGACCCAAGTGTGAAGTACAGCTAAGAGGGGCATTCTGCAACACCTTGCAAGGCATTTTGATCACTGCTTCATTCTAAACCTGTCTTTCCTCTCCTTGAAATAACATCTACTTTAGATAGAAAAAAATTAAACAAACAAAAAAACTCCAGCCACAAAACAAAAAGCCCAAACATGAGATCATGACATCAGTCCAATAGGTTTGTTCTGAAGAATAACTGAAACAACCTCAGAACTGCGAAAAAGCCTTACATCGTGATTCTTACTTGATGAACTTAATGCATAACCCATTCTGGTTTTATATGTACTGCATATAGTACAGCAATCTTGCATATTGTGAAGGAGAGAGATTATTTACCATTATAAAATGTCATCTCTTTTCCTGCCAAATTTCTTTGCCTATCTTTAAAGTAACTAGTTTTGTCATGACTGTTCAAAATTCATTAATAGACAATGCTGGCTGATTAAGCACGTTCAAGGCCAAGACTTACAAATAGTGATTCCTCTGATTTACATGGGTTCACAGTGTAAATATTCATCTGATACTGAGCCAGAACTGCCTACATCCTTTATACTGTGTTATCAAAAATTGCTTTTGCTCTTGATCACATAATTTCACTACGCTTATGAAATACAGAACAGAAGGCTGAAAAACCTATTATTTACCTGTGGGACCTAAACTCCGAAAACATTTTGCCATTGTTCAAAACACAGCATTTTCAAAAGATTTTTTTATTTCCCTGATGGCAAGGGAAGGAAATTTGAAAGTTTTAAAAAAAAAACCTGATATTTTTTAAAGAGGGCTTCCACTCCCCACAATAAACCAAGAGAATGAAGTCTCTGTTGACTACTTTCTTTTTTCCCCATCTCCTGATTTCATATATTCTTTTGGTAAGCCTGTAGAAAAATGCTTGCTACAGTACACTGCTCACATTTTGTAAACTGGCTGCAAATTAACTACTGTCAAAGTTTAAAATATAAACTTGCAGTCTGCACTCAATGAAAAAAAGAAAAAAATAAGTAAACAGATTTCTGCAGTGCAAACATAAAGGTTTAGTGAAAGATTTTGGTTTTCTTCTGAAAACTCTTATGACTTAAATTGCTTCTTTCATGAAGTTTCTTTCAGTTTTTCTACAGAAGTACATGAGTGCATGAAGATATAGACTTGAAACCTGGTTTTATTGTTGTGTATGCTGTGGCATTATTTTCTTTGTTGAATAATCGAAAACTAGAACATCTGTACTCCAAAGTTGTTCTTACTCATAGACGAAGAACATTGAAAATCATCTTAAAATGATGGAGGTCATGTATTCTTAATTACATTCTGTGATGCCTTAACTCTAGGAAGAAGTACCAAACAATTTCTACACGTGCTGTTTTTATGAATCACCAAACAATTTCAATGTAAATATTTGTTAGTAACAGTCTTCTCAGTTCTGTGTTTATGAGGTTCCAGTCTAGTTTTACAGATCGTGAATTAATAATATCTGTTCACCGTTAAACAAAGGAGTCACATAAATAGCCTTTATTGCTGTGAGTGAGGACAGCTACAGACTAGTCATACTGAACAGAAAGATCGTAAAATGACAAAGGCACACTGGCATTGCATCAATGAAAGCACACTGGGATTTGGACTGAAATTCTAGAAGTTAGAGAATACAGGTGGAAAATAACATTTTGAAAATGCTTTAGTCCCATCAGACCTGTAAAGTTAAGGAAAGTTCAGAAAGCTTTTGTACTTTTGGATAAGTGAAATGGTTAAGGCAGTTTCCCATGACAGTTTTGCACACAGCTACAAGAACAAGGGGGAAAAAAAAGCCATTCGAATCATAGCAGCTGATATAACCAACAGGAATAAAAAGCATATCTCTTTCTGCCTTACAGCTTCTTGACAGTCTGAACCACAACTTTTATAATACCTTTTTCTTCACTTTTTTTTAAATAAACTTCCCAAGACCTCGTCCTTATCAATTTTCATTAACGCGATAGCTGTTTTTTAAGAGTAACATGCAAATGATTGTAAACAGGGAATAAAAATAACTTGAAATTTACGTAAATCAGGGAATTTTATATAGAATAAGTCACAAATTATTAAGTATCAAACCTTTGAGAAAACAAATATGCACAGCTCTATAACCTTCAACATAATATAATTTAAGTATAATCGGGAAAATAATCTTTCTCATTGATTTTTATAGACTTGAAGAATGTCTCATTTCCTGAATACTCTCACTGCCTGCACTGCACTTTGAAGACATTGCATTATAATGCAACAAAATATGTCTTTCTCTTCTGAACTTAGTTTTGCAAAGCATATAAGAACAAATAATAAAATCAGTTACTCAGCTTCATCATGAACATTTGTTGTACGTTGTTTGACCAAAGCCCTTGGCAGGAAGAACTGAAAATAGTTCAGAGGCCTTTAGAAGATAGATTTTCACTCATTTCCACCCTGTTTCAAAAAGTGAGAAAATTAGTGAGGTTTAGATATAGAACCTCCCTCGAAATCTGTGAGCTACTAGTGTGGTTTAAGGTCAACAGCTTCTAAAAATTAAGCTTTCTATGCTTTAACTCATGTTATGAGGAAATAAAATGCAAGCTAAGGAAAAATGTTCAAAGTGGCATAAAGTACTAAATTAATTCTGCAAGTAAGTGTAGATAATCGAGAGCTGTCTGTGATATCTGCCTTAAATTGTGACCTTTGAAATTTTGACATTTGCCTATAAAATCATGAGATTTTCCTAAAAAATACTTGTCCCTTCCCTTTTATAGAAAGTTTTTCAAAGTTTCCCTACAATTGCAAGGTCCATAATCTTGCCATAAATTTTCAATTTCTGAAATATTTTTAACTGTTAATATAGAGTCACAGAATTGTTTGGGTTGGGACGCACCGCAAAGACCACCTATTTCAACCCCCCCCGCCATGAGCAGGGACACCTCCCACTAGACGAGGTTGCTCAAGGGCCCATCCAACCTAGCCTTCACACTTCAGGGATGGAGCATCCACAACTTCCCTGGGCAAACTGTTCCACTGTCTCACCACCCTCAGCGTGAAGAGGTGCTTCCTCCTGTCTAATATAATTCTTCTCCCTTATGGTTTATAGCCTCCTCCCCCCCCCCCCCCCATCTTATCACTACTTTACCTTATAAAAAGTGCCTCCCCAGTTTTCTTGTAGCCACTTTTAGGTACAGAAAGATCTCTATGAGGTCTTCCTGGAGCCTTCTCTTCTCCAGGCTGAACAACCCCAACTCTCTCAGCCTATCCTTGTCGCCGAGGTTCTCCAGCTCTTTGATCATCTTTGTAGCTCTCCTCTGGACCTGCTCCAACAATTCCATATCCTTCTTATGTTGGGGATTCCAGAACTGGACATAATACTCCAGGTGGAGTCTCACGAGAGCAGAGTAGAGGGGGAGAATCACCTACCTTGACCTACTGGCAATGCTTCTTTTGATGTAGCCCAGGACACAGTCAGCCTCCTGGGTTGCGAATGCACATTGCCAACTCAGGTTGGACCCCCAAGTTCTTCTCTGCAGGGTTGCTTTCAAGCACATTCTCTCCCATCCTGTATTGAAACTGAGGATTGCCCCGACCCAGGTGCAGGATTTTGCACTTAGTCTTGGTGAACATCATGAGGCTCACACAGGCCCAATTCTCAAGCTTGTCCAGGTCCCTCTGGATGGTATCTTGTCCTTCTGGTGTGCCCAGTGTCCCACTCAACTTGGTTTCATCTGCGAACTTGCTGAGGGTGCAGTCGATCCCACTGTCAATATCCCTGGTCTCAGTACAGACTCCTGAGGGACACCACTAATCACAGGCCTCCATCTGGACATTGAGCCATTGACCACTACTCTTGGAATGTGACCATCCAACTAATTCCTTATCCACCAAAAAGTTCACCCATCAAATCCATATCCCACCAATTTAGAGAGGAGAATGTTGTTGTGGACTGTGGCAAAGGCTTTGCGTAAGTCCAGGTAAGCAGTTACAGTACCAAGTATAGGAGATAAAAAGACAGGTTAGGATTGTAGACAGCCTGAGTTCAGACAGCTGAAAAAATATAGAGATATAGGTTCTTACAGTACCAGACTTCAGGCTGCACAGGCTGAGAGGTATTGAGTTATAGCTGCTCAGAGCCTTGGCCGTAAAATGGGAGTACTTTGCTGCTCTATGGAGGAGAAGAAAAGAATCAGTAACCACACAGTGGTAATTGGTAATAGTGTCAGTAAGTCTTGCTTAAAGCTGAAAGAGTAAGAATCTGATTTTAATAAAAGAGGGTGAAAGAAAACATACATGGAAGGATTAGGAAGTTTGTCTTAATTCATAGCCCTAGAACGATGGGTAAAAAGAAGCAGAGTTATCAGTTAGTGAATATACTGAGAAATAAGTAACTTTCATCAGTGCATGTGACTAATTACATAATTTATATTAAAAAAAAGGTTGTAATTATGAATTCTTCTACTTCTTTTCAAGGGTATGTCTACAAAGCCATTCATAACGTGATGCTGGAATGAGCTGCCAAAGGAACAAAATGTCTGACCTGCAAAACATTTCTATTATTTCCAAACAACTGCAACTTGATTAAAAAAGAGAAAAGTTTAAAAGTATTGGGTTTTCTTTAGTGGAACTCAAACTCCACAAGATTATACTGAGTTTCCAGATTTCCCCAGCTGCCTTTTAATGAATTGTTTTCTTATTAGTTTTCTGCAAACCAGCAAGTTAACTAAGTGAGATCTATGATTCATCAAGGGGAATATTCAGACAGTAGTTCCTAGAGGTGCTACTAGAATTTAGCTGCTTCCAGCAAAACAATTCTATTTCTATCTTTTTTGGGGATGTCAATAGTCCAATGAGCCTGGCAGTCAGGCAAGATAGCTATGTAGGAAGTGAGTTTCTGTAGCCATCTGGAAAGCCGGGGAGATGCTTAGTCAAATCTCCAGACCATAAGCCAACACAGCCAGTTGCTAAGGAAACCTTAAAGTTCTTCAGGCATCCTGTGAAATTCATGAAGCTAAATACCTGATTGCCCAGCAAACCTGGCCGAAGTGGTTTCCTTACATCCTGGGTGCCTCCCTGGAATCTCTGCCTGTTGGTCAGGTAAAAGGGCTGCTTTGTTCACCAACGTTGTAACGTTTTTGGTTGGCCAAGAGGAGGAACAGATGTAGCGTGCACAGGTTTAGGGCAATAGAGAGTTCAGCAGATGGAGAGCAACAGAAATAGGTAAAGAGTTGTAGGAACCCAGGAAAATCACTCAGAAGTGAACACTTAGGACGCTGAACGATTTGGTTTCTTGGTTTCCCTATGAAGTGTTGATATGAGTTAATATTTCCCTGAAATATTGGATATTTCTGGACCAACATTTCTGTCATCTTTTTTAACCAGCCCTAGTCTCATATCCTTTCAAAAAAACAGTTAAACCCTTTTGCTAGTTCCACGCCACCGTCAAACAGAATACTTCACATTTAATGTTTTTCCATTTTTATTTTATAATTTTCATTTAAAGAGTCAATTAGCCATGCAAGAAAAGAAAAACAAAACAAAACACACCAGTTGTTATGTAATTTGGAGCTTTAATAGCCAGCTGAGAAATCCAACCCAGCTTCTAAACTGTCAGCATCCATTCACTTGACCTTTTAGTCCTGAACCCATGTCTTTTTCTTTGGATCTAGAGATTTCTAGACCCAAAAGGGAGGTTTTATTTCAAATGTAAAGTATCACTTTCTAGGTTTGAGGCTAAACTGAAAATCTGCTTGTCTGATATAACACTGTAAAATGTTATTGGTTCTTGTACTATTACGACTACAGTATTTGCAGCTCTCTTGGGGGTGGAAAATAGCTGCTCAGCGATTGAAACTGGATTGATTTTCATTCATTAACTTTGAAAAAGGACATAAACATCTTGAACTATGTATTCATTCAAAATTTGTCATTCCTTCTTATGTTTTAATTATGCTTTAGGAATTGATCCTATTGTTCCTTTCAGGAAAGTCAGTGAAAAAAAATCCAAAGAAGGTGCTTCTCAACAGATTATTTAGTCCTATTATAATGAAATTTTTCATGAATTTATACCCCCACACATGCACATACACAACGCCTTCTCCTATGTCTGTATACTTATGCATGTACAAGTACATATATGGACTAATTAAAATACAACCATCTTCACAATTTCTGTTTGTTTTGATTGATGTAAACTGTAACTGATAATAATTTTACATACACGCATGTATGTAAAATGTATATATATGATATAAATTCTCAATTTCTCTTATGAAATATTTTACATAACCTCATATGGGAAAGACACACATTTGATTTTCTGATAATAAGAGAACCTGGAGGAATGTGTAGTGAAATACAAACAATATGATGCATACACAACCAACAAAACCTTTCACTATTTACCAACAGATTTTGAAATGCAACCAAGAATCCTCAGACTTTCCCAAATTATTGCTTTTATATCTATATGACAACTAGCATCAATAAAAACCTACCAAATACAATAAATAACAAGTATTGAAGTACTTCAGGTAATTCAACAGAATGAAAAGCTGCTAAAAGTTTTATCTTCTTATACCTCATGACTGCCCTAACTCTTAGGTTCTTCAGACCGTATTAAGCTTTCTTCTTCTTAACCACAAATCAGCTGCTGAATAGAAAGTTGCTCCTCGGGGAATCAATATTTTGCTGACAAAAAGGGGGAAAAAATGATTGGTTTTCATTGTAAGTTGTTTAATCAGATTTATTAATCGATGAGCGATCTGGCAAAACAGGCTTGAAGGAATCAGATTAATCTGCACTTACATTGTGACATTTGCTGCAAGACAGCAGAGATGGAAACATTTTCTTGCATTACAAGTATTTATTATAAAATAAAATAAAGAGAACTGTTCTTCCATTTCTGCAGAAACTATATAAAGACAAAACTTTAAAAAATGTTTAATGTATGTAGAACTGTTTTTAGAAAAAAAAAAATTAAAGAAAATATATTAAAGAATATATAGAGATACTGAACAAAATAAACCTATGGGAAGTTCATGCTGTTTCTTCTACATTTCCACACATAACTAAGTACTTTTCAAATACTGCTCACAAAAAACATTCTGTACACTGAACACGACCAAATACAACAATGTGCCGTAAAATCTTTGTCAGTTATCTCTAGATTTGAACCATATTTTGAAATCTTATCACATAGGAATAATAATCTGGTGAAAGTAGTAGAATCAGAAATTCAGAACTCCTTTTTACAGGATGCTATGAAGGTCATAGATACAAATCGAATCTGAAAAATGGTTAGACGTAATCCTCGGTGAAAACTGAACCAAATCATTCTTATACAATCCAGCTATGAAAGACTCTAAGACTGAAGTTGCCAGAAGGTGGGGAAAAAGGAAATTATGACAACAGAGCACTGCAGATTTATTCTATTATTTTGTCTTCTTATTGGGAAGTACAGCTTTTTACACTATTACTGAGAAATATTCAACCTGAAGGAACTGCCTTTATGTTGATGGTAGTGAGGAACTTAAGAATTGCCGGTGGCCTGCCTGAGATTTCTCTTTTAGGAGACTTTAACCTTCCGGATATCTGCTGGGAACTTAACACTGCTGAGAGAAGGCAGTCCAGGAGGTTCTTAGAGTGTATTGAGGACTGCTTTCTGTCACAGCTGGTGAGTGAGCCCACCATGGGTGAGGCTCTTCTTGACCTGCTGTTTACAAACAAAGAAGGGCTGGTGGGTGATGTTGTTATCGGAGGCTGTCTGGGGTGTAGTGATCATGAGATAATTGAGTTCTCTCTAAACAATGTAACAAGAAAAGGCAGGAACAGAACATCAATGCTGGACTTTCAGTGGGCAGATTTTGGATTATTTAAGGAGCTGGTCAGGAAAGTACCCTGGGAAATAGTTCTTAGTGGCAAGGGGGTCCAGGAAGGCTGGATACACTTCAAGAATGAAATCTTGAAGGCGCAGGAGCGGGCTGTCCCCATGTGTTGTAAGAAGAGTCGTAGGGGCAGACAGCCGGCCTGGATGAGTAGGGAGCTTCTGAAGGAACTAAGTAAGAAAAAGAGGATGTATCGTCATTGGAAAGAAGGGGACGTAAGCCACGTCATGTTCAAAGATGTTGTTAAGTCGTGTAGGAGGAAAATCAGGGAAGCAAAAGCCCAGCTGGAGCTCAAATTGGCCACTTCTGTTAAGGACAATAAGAAGAGTGTTTTATAAATATATCAATGGTAGAAAGAAGGGTGGCAGTGACCTCCACTGCTTGTTGGATGTGGAGGGAAATATAGTAACCAAAGATGCAGAGAAGGCTGAGGTACTTAATGCCTTCTTTGCCTCAGTTTTCAACAGCAAGGATGTCAGCTCGCTTGACAGTTGGCCCTCTGAAGTGGTTGATGGGGGCAGGGTGAAATATGGCCCTCCTGCAATCCATGAGGAGGAAGTTAGCGACCTGCTGAGCCACTTGGACCCTCAAAAGTCTATGGGGCCAAGTGGGATCCATCCTAGGATGATGAGAGAGCTGGCAGATGAGCTTGCTAAGACACTCTACATCATCTTTCAGCAGTCCTGGCTCACTGGAGAGGTCCCGGAAGACTGGAAGTTGGCCAATGTGACACCCATCCACAAGAAGGGCCATAAGGATGATCCAGGTAATTACAGACCTGTCAGCCTGACCTCGGTCCCAGGTAAAATCATGGAGCAGATAATCCTGGGTGAAATCATGCGGCACCTGCAGAACGGTCAAGAGATCAGGCCCAGCCAGCATGGGTTTAGGAGGGGTAGGTCCTGCCTGACCAACCTGATCTCCTTTTATGACCATGTGACTCGCCTGGTGGATGAGAGGAAGGCTGTGGATGTGGTATTCCTGGACTTCAGCAAGGCCTTTGACACTATCTCCCACAGTAGACTCCTAACGAAGCTGGCAGCCCGTGGCTTAGATGGAAGCACTCTGTGCTGGGTTAGGAATTGGCTGGATGGCCGAGCCCAAAGAGTCGTGGTGAATGGTGTCTCATCCAGTTGGCGGCCGGTCACCAGTGGTGTCCTCCAGGGATCGGTGTTGGGACCTGTCCTGTTTAATATCTTTATTGATGATCTGGATGAGGGGATTGAGTCCATCATCAGCAAGTTTGCAGATGATACCAAGCTGGGAAGAAGGGTTGATCTGTTAGAGGGTAGGATGGCCCTACAGAGGGACCTGGACAGATTGGAGAGATGGGCCAATTCTAATGGGATGATGTTTAATAAGTCCAAATGTCGGGTACTTCATTTTGGACACAACAATCCCATGCATAGCTATAGACTGGGGACAGAGTGGCTGGAGAGTAGTCAGGCAGAAAAGGACCTGGGAGTGCTAGTTGACAGGAAGCTCAACACGAGCCAGCAGTGTGCCCAGGTGGCCAAGAAGGCCAATGGCATTCTGGCCTGAATCAGGTATAGTGTAGTCAGCAGGACCAGAGAAGTTATTGTCCCCCTGTACTCGGCACTGGTCAGGCCTCATCTGGAATATTTTGTACAGTTCTGGGCCCCCCAGTTTTGGAAAGATGTTAGGATACTGGAATGTGTCCAGAGGAGGGCAACAAAGATGGTGAAGGGGCTGGAGCATAAGCCCTATGAGGAGCGACTGAGGGAGTTGGGGCTGTTTAGTCTAAAGAAGAGGAGGATCAGGGGAGACCTCATTGCTCTCTACAACTACCTAAAAGGAGGTTGTAGTCGGGCAGGGGTTGATCTCTTCTCTCAGGTGACCAGTGACAGAACTAGAGGGCATGGACTCAAGCTTCGTCAGGGAAAGTTTAGGCTTGATGTGAGGAAGAAGTTCTTCACTGAAAGGGTGATTGGCCATTGGAATGCGCTGCCCAGGGAGGTGGTGGAGTCGCTGACTCTGGACGTGTTTAAGGGGAGATTGGATGAGGCACCACGTGCCATGGTTTAGATGATGGTTGATGTTAGTGCTGGTGTTAGTGTTGGGTTATAGGTTGGACTTGATGATCTCAGAGGTCCTTTCCAACCTTGTGATACTGTGATACTGTTTAGTTTTTCAACATTTCTTATCTGTGCCAGAGTATATGGTTCATTTGACAAAGGTGAGAGGTAAAGACTATCTGACCTAAGCTGTACGAAGGCATTAGCATTTTTTTGACAACTCTGCAGAAGATGTTACAGCACATAAACGCTCTAAAATATATTGGGCTGAAGAGAATAGGCACTCCAACCAGTCAGCAGAAGATGACTCCTAGTCCATTCTACTAAACCATGTAGCTCAGTAACAAATGGTTGAAGGTTTCTGATGTTGCAGTTATTCTTCCTACTTTCAGAATTCAGCCATTTGTTAACTTTTCTCTTCTGAAGAAACATAAAGCCTATAGTATACTTCTGTGCATTGTAACTTCTTCTATACATACCTTTAACAAAGCCTATGCATGTATAGAGAAACAAATGATAAATAAATATAGATAAAGAAACTGAAACTAAATAATTTAAAATTCTTCAGGTAACATTTTTCAAAGGAAATGAGTAGTAAAGAGCTTTCTTCCCAGCCTTTCAACACTTGAAGCTCTCTTTTAAAGAAATTCAGGATATTGTATGCAAGTCACATTAGAACTTAATGTAACACTCATTGTTTTTCAGGACTGTAAATATTCGTTCATGCAGCAAAGACTTGCCTTATTTCTACATTTCTTCAGAAATTTGCTATTACTTTTGCTTAAGTGATCTCAGTGTTCTGACTGTTATTATATACAGTAGTGGGGGATGAAATACTTTATGTCTCAGAAAGAATTTCCCAGTGCCTAAAAGGGAGTATAAATGAAGGTAAAATGTTACTCCAACACATATTTTTAATAACATCTCTGTAGCTATATGTTGTATGAGTCAAGCTGTTAAATAATTTTTATTCCAACTTAAAGGCTTTGAATGGGCAAATATAAATTTCTGTGATTGAAAGGAGGCAAAGATGAGTACAGCCGATGCATACTTGCTTACCTACTGACTTCAGGAAATCTGTTTTTTAAATCTGTAGCCTCAGCTTTACATATATAACACAGATATAAGCCCAGACAATCACATTTTATGTCTTCAGTATTAATTCTGGAGTGACTTCTGAAAAAAAAATCATTGATTCTCCATTTTTTTAGTAGACTTTTTAATAATGCAAATAATTTTTTATCTGAAGGCTAGAATAACTGTATTACAGAGCTCCAGTTGAGTAACAGTACTGCAACTTTACTGTTTATATTATCATACTTAAAGAGACTCTAGTGCACTAGTATAACTTATTTTTTATATTAAGAGTTGTAGGCATTATATCAATTTACAAATACTGAATTACTTGTTGCGTTCAACCAGATGATAATAAAAAATAAAATAAAATTCCAGACTAGTGAAAAGAAAGACATAAATGTCCTATGGGTTTGTATACTCTATTAACTTCTTCAAAGCTATGATTCACAAAGCTGACAAAGGCTCCTATCTTCTTGTTAGTTCTTTTATTATTCTGACCTTCCTTTAATTTTGACTAAGCTTTCTTTGAAGTGTAGAAGTGTAAGAGAAAAATATTCAAATTGAAACTGTCCTTATGCATTGTTGTGTTGCTTTGTTTTCTGGAACAAATTAAAAAAACTCTTGGGCTAATTTGAAGTATCTAGTTGGAAACCTTGGAAATAAGATGTTATTTACCAGAATACAGTGAATTATCAAAATGTTAAATTTAATAAGGCAGAGAGGCTTTGCCTTTAGGATAGAGTTTCCCCTTACAATAACTTATTTGCCCGGCAATGCAGTGCTCAGGATTCACTCATAATATTTGTGACACAACTCCAGATTCAGTTTGTGCCCATTGTCTCCAGTCCTGTCACCGGACACCACTGAAAAGAGCCTGGCTCCATTTCTTTGCACCTTCCATCCAGGTATTTATATCCATTGATAAGACCCCTCCTTGAATCTTCTCCATGCTGAGCAGTCCCAACTCTCACAGCCTTTCATCATACTAGAGATGCTCCAGTCCCCCTGCTTGCCAGCCAGTTTACCACCAGAATGTATTGATGCATAAGGCTGTTCCTCACTAGATGCAGGACCTTTGTGCCTTCCGTCCTTAAACTTCATGAAGTCCAGGTTTGTGGAAGATTCTACAAGTCACAAAGAAAGGAGTTTGTCCTGAATCTGCCAAATAATAGAAATATGAAACAGAAGCATCTCTTGTAAAGCTGATCATACATTATGTTTATGCATCTAAAAGCTATTTATATAGATTTGGAAAACCAGGGACAAGGAACCTGAAAGCAGCGATCACCAAAATAATTGGCCCTACATAGACGGGGTCTAGAAAGAAGATGGTGATGATACTGTCTGAAGGAAAGATCTTGAGGTTAAGGAAGGACCTGAAGTTAGGGAAAATGTATGGAAATGAATGCAGAAGGAAGCTGTGAGACCTTGTCTGGTAATGACCAGAGCTGGTAAATGCAAGGAGTAGCACAGCATGATCCAACACAACTTCACAATCAACCTTCTTTTGAGACCTCTCTCCTGGCGAAAGAATCATAGAATCATTCAGGTTGAAAAAGACCTCTAAGATCACCCAGTTCAACCCTCAGGCCTACACCACCATGTCATGAACTGACACATTTACCTGTTTTTTTATCACCTCCAGGGAAGGAGACTCCACCACTTCCTTGAGCAGCCTGTTCCAATGCTTGATCACTCTTTCCATAAAGAGATTTTTTTCTAATATGTGATCTAAACCTCCCCTGGAGCAACTTGAGGCCATTTCCTCTTATCCTACCACTTGTTACCTGGGAGAAGAGGCTAGCACTCATCACACTACAACCTCCTCTCAGGTAGTTGTGGAGAATAATAAGGTCTCCCTTCAGCTTCCTCTTCTCCACTTTGATAGTATCAAAAACCGTCAAGGTAGAAATACATCCACAGCCTTTCCCTCATCCACTATGTGTTTGCATAAGGAGATCAGGTTGCTCAAACAGGATCTGTCCTTCATGAACCCATGCCTAATCCCCTGGTTGGCCTGCACTTGCCTGGTAAGCCTATTCAAGATGAACTACTCCATAATCTTTCCTGATATCAGTATCAGGCTGACAGTCCTGTAATTTCCTGTGTCCTCTTTTCAACTCTTCTTGCAGATGGCTGCTGGTAAGTGATGGAGAGAGGTGTGACAAGCTCCTTTGCCAGCTCCCTCAGTACACTCGAGTGGATCCCATTTGACCCCATAGACTGAGGTGAGTGTACAGGTCGTGTAGCAGGACATTGACTAATTCCTCCCGTTTTATGGAGGAGTTATTCTGCTCTCTGTCCCTTTCTTCCGGCTCAGGAGGCTGAATACCTTGAGTATAACTGGTCTTGCTATTAAAGACTGAGGTAAATAAGGCATTAAGAACTTCAGTCTTTTCCTCACCTTTGGTGGCAACATTCCCCTCTGCATCCAATAAAGGATGGAGATTCTCTTCGGTTGTTTTTTTTTGTTGATGTGTTTGCAAAAACATTTTTTGTAGTCTCTTGCAACAGTGGCCAGATTGAGTTCTAATTGGGATTTACCTTTCTCATTTTCTCTCTGCATGACCTAAGGAGATCCCTGTAGTCTTCTTGAGTTGCCTAATCTTTCTTCCAAAAGTGGTAAACTCTTTTTCTTCTTGAGTCCAAGCAAAATCTCCCTGTTTGACGACACCAGTTGTCTTCCACACATTTGTCTTGCAGTGCATGGAGACAGCCTGCTAATGAACCTTTAAGAATTCCTTCTTGAAACTGTGACCTACCAAACAATGCTGAGGGGAACAAAGTGAGTGAGAGTGATAATCTAATAGGGTAAAAACTGTAATTTCTTTACTTCTTCAATAAACTTTAATATCTGCATCCACTGGGAGTTGTTGTACTTTGCCTTGCTGATAAAACTTAGCTCTATGAAAAAAATAGTCTATTAGAGGTACTTGGGAAGGTGATCAGAGCTGACCTTCAGACCCACTGAAGAATTTGATCATATATTTTACTTCAGGCAAATCAGTAACAAAATCAATCAGGAAAAAGTATTGTCTGTAAAAGTTCTTTCAAAAGGGTAATTTAACAAATATGTTTCTGTGTAGGGACTAATTTTGTATTAAAACAAAATTAAAAATTTTTTTGAAATTACTATTATGCAAAAATGAATAAAATAAAATTGGTTAAAGGATGTATGCTAAATAAAATAATAATTTGTCTAGTGATAATGGCAAACTGTTGGGTTTATTTTCCTATATTTTCTGTATTGCTTGATTTAAGAAATGATTGTTTTATAGAAGAGGACATTGCTTTAAAAAGAATTATCATTTTAATTTGAATCTATTGTTATGATCTTTAATGACAGCTGGGACTCGTGACTTATGAAATGGTTTTGTTGCATTCTTTAAATGTTATTTACTGAAGATAATCTAATGGTTTTTTAACTCATTGTCAGAAGACATCTCAAAATTAATTTTTTAAAATTTTTTTTTTAGGTTCTTGGGCTTCCAGGAAACCATGAATACCTTTGTCACCTAGAATACCTTTATTTTAGAGGTCAGAGGTAACACACTTGTTTCTGGCAGACCTGCAGCATAGCAGATGCTGTCAATCTTCCTAAGAGAACTGTAGAAAAATAATATTGTCAACAATACTATGCAAATAACTCTTACTTCCAGATAAGATCATACAATGATAAAACCAGTTAGGTTGGAAAAGACCTTTAAGATTAAATGCAACTGTAAACCACTGCCAATACCAACAGTAAACCATGTCCCCCAAACACCATGACTACACATCCTTTAAAGGGTGACCAACCACTTCTCTGGGCAGTTTGTTCCAACTCTTGACAAGCTTTTCAGTGGAGAAATTTTTCCTCATATCCAAGCCAAACATTTCCTGGTGCAGTTTAAGGCTATTTCTGCTTGTTCTAGGGGAAATAATCAAGCAAGGACAGTTTACATACAGAGAATAGAAAACACATTCTTTGCAGTAATAAGGTATAACTTGGGGACTTCTTATCAGAATGTCTAAATACTCTCCAAAAACCCAATCTAACTGGTCAACATGACATAATAGCTACGGTCACTCTACATATCTCTGTTTCAGTAAATTAATGTAATTTGTCAGGCTAACAGACGAGTCTACTTTTTCTATATTCTGTATTTGGAAAGACTATAGCTATCTAGTTCAAAATATTCCTTGTAGGTCTGCTCTATACAAAAAGTAACTTTTATATTCAGTAAATGGTATCTCTGGTTTTCATTTATCATGCAGCTGTCAATCATATTTTTTTGTTCTGGCATATAGTGTAATAGTAATGGATTTCAAAACCTTTACTAATATCATAACCAAACTTAACATTTAAAACTCTGTTTCTAGTCTGTTTTAATAGTCCTTCATATAACACAATCTGAAACGTTTTTATATATATGATCTATAATCTTCTTTCCCTCAGTCACTTATTCTCTTCTTGATAAGAAACGCTCGAAGTATTTCCTGCACTCATTTAAATGTGTAATCTCATCACCAGCTAAACTATTTGGTTCATAATGACTGGCTGAATTTTTGTTCTCAATTCCTAGGGAACAAAATCCCCCTCATCAATAAGAATCTCAAAATTTTCCACACTGCTCTGTCAAGACTATTATCACTTCATTTTACACAACCTGCCAGTACCAATGTTAATTGTATTGTTGTATTTCAATGGACAATCAGGTAGGAGGAATCCCATGCAGTAACTTGACACGAGTAAGCAGAGGACAAAGTCTGAAGTTCGAGGATAAAATATTTCCATCTGAATTGGTCACATGGCACAAACCCCACCTCAGCTACATATTTCCAGAGTTATCTTTGTCTAGCGGAGTAAACTCATCTATGAAAAGTGAAATTCACTAGCTTTTGCTACAGTATTCATTACAACAATTCCTTATAACAAAACACATGCCTCCTGGATGGTTGCACATGTATATGCTGTAGTAGGATATGCAGACCACACAACGCTTACAGACTATATGCTTGTATTAATGCTCAAATAGATCCAGTCTTGCTTCTCTGACCATGCTGTAACCTCTAAAACGTCATTACAGGGACATTTCCCACAATGTGTATTAACTTCAGAGATACCGCAATACATATTCTTGCTTTTCCAGTTGTGTTAATACTGCTTCTAAAGTTGTGTGCTACAGCAGAACTTACAGGGCATCTTGAGTGAATTTCACACACATTAAGGAACATATTATGATGAAAAGGTTTGAGGGGAATTACAACTATGTCTAAAAAGCTGTGTCTGTGCAGATGTTTATACCAATCTGAGATCTCCAGAGACATCTTAGTTGCTTCAAGAAACTGAGTGCACCATCCACTTCCAGTTCTAGTTCCTCTTGGTAAAAAATCCAGACATGCAAAAAAGAAATCGTGCATTAGTGCTCCATTTCTCCAGTCTGTGTGGTAGGAAGAAAAGCACTGTAGGGTTTATTACACAGCACATCAGTCCCCAAAAATACTTTTTCTTGTCTCCTTTCTTGTTGCTTGTTCCCTTGTAGACTTTGGAGACACTTGTGATGTTGGAAATGCTCCCACAATCTTTGTCAGCTTCTGAAGAAGAATAGTAAGACAAAGTTAGCCACAGTCGATGTGAAACTTGTTTTGCATAGTCAAGCATCCGCCCCTATATAAGAGGACAACCCAAGTAAATCCAAGTGATATCCTAAATATTAGGATACAGACAAATCATTTAAATTCTAAGCGGTGAAAAAAATTTATCTAGCTTTGCCAGGAAAGCACTAGCATGACACTGGATGTAGGCTCTAGGTTGTAGGCTCTAGGTTAGGGTTTCTTTTCTTTTGTTTATCTAAAATTCTGCCTTTAAGCCTAACAGTTTTTTTGACATACTGATGTACTACACCTAAGAGTCACTGGGCAAAGGGTAAACAAAAAGAATTGTGTCAGAATGTGGTTATAAAAACACTTTTGGGTTTCCATGATTTTCATGATCTGATATTTGAAATATTTTGTCATCCATTGAAGAAACGGAGTAAGTTGTCATTTGCAATATAAAATTAGATTTGTTTACGTTAATGCTAGTGAACTGTTAAGTCTGTCTAATACTAAGTCTTTATTAGATCTCGTATTACAGCTATAGCAAACAAACCAGTGCCAAAAAGAACACCTTCTGTGTTTTTATCTGTTCCCGTGTCTGACCACTCAAAGAATATACAGAATATAAGACACATTCTGCTACAGCTTGAATTTTTCCTTTGGACTAGTCATGCACTTTTAAGAGATCAGTGTCTCTTCACAGACTTCAAAATTTCTTGTGTTCACCTTGTACTGCTGCTAACCTTTTTCCCTTTTTTCTCATTCTGTCTTTTTAAATTCAAACTCTTCAGGTCTTCTTTGCAGCATACTTCAAGTATGAGACATATCTACAAAAAGCACCTCTTACTTATCTACAAATTCTCAGCAGAATTTTTAAATGAGAAAAAGAGTAAAATTCTATGCAAATGAACAGGAGATTTCTAGATATTTTTTATATGAGGCAGTCCAGAAGGTTCTTGGAATGTATTGAGGATTGTTTTCTGTCACAGCTGGTGAGTGAGCCTACCAGGGGTGAGGCTCTCCTTGACCTGCTGTTTACAAATAGAGAAGGGCTGGTGGGTGATGTGGTCGGAGACTGTCTGGGATACAGTGACCATGAGATAATCAAGTTCTCTATAAACAGTGAAACAAGGAAGGGCATGAACAGGACGTTCACGCTGGATTTTCGGTGGGCAGATTTCGGATTATTTAAGGAACTAGTCAGGGAAGTACCCTGGGAAACAGTCCTTAAAAACAAAAGGTTCCAGGAAGGCTGGAGTTACCTCAAGAACAAAATCTTGAAAGCTCAGGAGCAGGCTCTCCCGATCTGCTGTAAGACGAGTCATAGGGGCAGACAGCCAGCCTAGATGAGTAAGGAGCTTCTGAAGGACCTAAGCGAGAAAAAGAGGGTGTGTCGCCTTTGGAAAGAAGGGCTGGTAAATCAGGTTATGTTCAAAGATAACGTTAAGTCGTGTAGGAGGAAAATTAGGGAGGGAAAAGCCCAGCTGGAGCTCAAATTGGCCACTTCTGTTAAGGACAACAAGAAGAGTTTTTACAAATATATTAATGGCAGAAAGAAGGGCAGCAATGACCTCCACTCCTTATTGGATGTCAAAGGAAATATAGTAACTAAAGATGAGGAAAAGGCTGAAGTTCTTAATGCCTTCTTTACCTCTGTTTTCAACACTAAGACACATTGTTCACTGGACAACTGGCCTTCTGAAGTGGTGGATGGGGTCAGGATAGAATATAGCTCCCCTGTAATCGAGGAAGAAGAAGTTAGAGACCTGCTGAGCCACTTGGATCCTCATAAGTCTATGGGACCAGATGGGATCCATCCTAGGGTGATGAGAGAGCTGGCAGATGAGCTTGCTAAGCTCTTTTCCATCATTTATCAACAGTCCTGGCTCAATGGAGAGGTCCTGGATGACTGGAAGTTGGCTAATGTGACACCCATCCACAAGAAGGGCCGTAAGGATGATCCAGGTAATTACAGACATGTCAGTCTGACCTCAGTTCCGGGTAAAATTATGGAGCAGATAATACTGGGTGCAATCACTTGGCACTTGCAGAATGACTGGGGCAGGTTCTGCCTGACCAACCTGATCTCCTTTTATAACCATGTGACTCGGCTGGTGGACGAGAGAAAGGCTGTGGATGTGGTATACCTGGACTTCAGCAAGGCCTTTGACACCTTTCCTCATAGTAGACTCCTGGAGAAGCTGACAGCCTGTGGTTTGGACAGGAGTGCTCTGTGCTGGGTTAGGAATTGGTTGGTCGGCTGAACTCAGAGAGTGATAGTGAACAGTGTCTCATCCAATTGGCAGCCGGTCACTACTGGTGTCCCCCAGGGATCAGTGTTGGGCCCGGTGTTGGGCCCGGTGTTGGGATGAAGTTTAACAAGTCCAAGTGCCGGGTTTTACACTTTGGACAAAACAACCCCATGCAGAACTATAGGCTGGGGACAGAATGGCTGGAGAGTAGTCAAGTGGAAAGAGACTTTGGAGTGATGGTAGACAGGAAACTCAACATGAGCCAGCAGTGTGCCCAAATGGCCAAGAAGACCAGTGGTATCCACATCAGGAATGGTGTGGTCAGCAGGACTATAGAAGTTATCATCCCCTTACACTCAGCACTGCTCAGGCCGCACCTTGAGTACTGTGTCCAGTTCTGGGCCCCTCAGTTTAAGAGAGATTGAGATGCTGGAGTGTGTTCAGAGGAGAGCAACGAAGATAGTGAAGGGGCTGGAGCACAAACCCTATGAAAAGCGACTGAGGGAGCTGGGGTTGTTTAGCCTGGGGAAGAGGAGGCTCAGGAGAGACCTTATTGCTCTCTATAACTACCTAAAAGGAGGTTGAAGGCAGGCAGGGGTTGGTCTCTTCTCTCAAGCGATCAGTGACAGAACAAGAGGACATGGTCTCAAGCTTCATCAGGGACCGTTTAGACTTGATATTAGGAAAAAATTTTTCACTGAAAGGGCTATTGGCCAATGGAATGCGCTGCCCAGGGAGGTGGTGGAGTCATCGTCCCTGGAGGTGTTTAAAAACAGATTGTATGAGGCGCTTAGTGCCATGGTTTAAATGACGAGTGGGTGCTAGTGTTGGGTCATAGGTTGGACTAGATGATCTCAGAGGTCTTTTCCAACCTTGTGATATTGTGATGCTGTGATACTGTGACTGCACATATTTACTCTCTTTTAGATATATTTAGGTAATTGAAAGAGTTTGGGAGTGAGACTTCTCTAGCAGAATTTACTCTAGTCAATGAACCCTTTTTTTTCCCAGAACAGGCATCAGGAGCAGTTATAGATGAATTAACACAACAGCCCCTCTCCAAGATAACGCTAAATTGCAGCAATCAGAATTCTTACAGAGGCTGTATTTCTGTTCCGTTGAATAAACAGAGTTCAGCAAGACCTCCACAGAGAGAATGTCTGCTGAATTTTAAGTTATGTTAGAAGCCTGTTCAGGACAGCTCTGTAAGCTGGGGCATTTCTATAGCCTTGGTTTTTAGCAGAGAGTGTGAAAACTGAAACTATGGTAATATCCATGAATCAAATTCTATTTATTTTAATTATCAGTGACAATTCCTGAGGATAGGAAAGTGATTGTCTAACTAAAAGAATGATCAGCCCCACTGTCTCAGTTCTTCTTAGGAGCTATGATTCTCCTGGGATCTTTTTGAGGTACCTGTTTCCCAGGAGGCAGTTTGGCCATCACAAGTCCCTCATGCAGCCCTTGCCAACTCTGCAAATGCTTGTCAGGGTCTGTGGGAGCTTATTGAACCTGATGTTGTTCCTCCTATGCAGTTACCACCATGATTTCCAATCCCAGGTGCTTTAAATTTGCATATAGCTTTAGAGTTGCTGTTTACTGCTGTGTGGTAAGCAAACAAGCCTGGATTAAAACAGGGCCTCTAAAAACAGGGCCTCTAAAATGTAAAGCTCAATTTTCATATCAGGTTATCTCCAAATTTGAGCAGTAAAGAGGTTGTCTCTAAGCTTTGAGTACTAACTTCAAGGTCCTTTGTTCTGAGATTTTTTCTTCTAGAACACTAAAAGATACAAAATCTTTACCAACCTTTCATACTCTGACAATCTATAGATGTTTATTGTAAGATTTATTTAGTCTGATGAATCAGCAATTACTTCCAAAATCATGATTTACAGAAAAATGTTGCAAACATCGGTACCCAGAGTTCCCCATATGTTGAAAGAGGTCCTAAAAATGACTATATCTGTGCCTTTTTCCATAACTACTATTAAAGTCAGCTGACTCAAAGCCAGTATAGTATGCTTATTTATTTTGTAATCATAATTCTGACATTTCAGAGTCTAGAAACAAGAAATTTTACAAATTTATCTGGTATGTTTTCCTGTAAAACTTTATGTCTTGTGGTCATAATGATTTGCATATATGACATTGTCAGCTCAAGAATAGCTTAAGAAATTGTTTCCATATTCTATACATATACTAAAACAAAATTTAGTAAAAATACTGAGTGCGAATGGATTTCCTTTCTTTCTTAATGCTTACATTTTAGTTATTAGCTAGTTATTAGTTATTATATTTAGCTAGTTGATTAATTTGGGGGTTTTGGTCCATAATTAATAAATATTTTATAAATTATTTTTCAAAAACATTAAAAATATCTCTATTTGACAAGGAACAACTCGATTTTATGCTAAATTTCATTCTGGTGCTATTTTTACCATAAAATTGTAATGGTTTACTGATTTATGGAAACAGAGAATAAGGATATGTGTATCATGAATACTTATACAAGAATGAATTTTATGCAAGCAAATATTTGTAAGTAATATAGATATACATATAGAGCTATTGCATTTTTAGTCTTTTGAAACTATCACAATAGGTTTCATTCACAATTTTTTGTTTCCTGGGCAATACAAACCTCTAGACCAGGCTTCTCAAGACCCCCAACAACCTGGCTTTGAAAACTTCCAGGGAGTGTTGTAAAGACTGACTCTACTTCTGTTGTTGTCTTAAACTTTGACTGATTTTACTTTTATTGTCTTAAACATCATTCGACTCTACTTATATTGTTGTCTTTAGCAACTTCTTGAGTGCTGCAGCTCTTGATGGGCTGACTGTACTGCTGCAGAGGAAGGGGAGAGGGTGCAGCAGCAGCAGCAGGTGCTGCCCCCCAACAACTGACTGTGCCTGTGGATACAAAGTGTTCAGGCAAATATTGTTCTGACAAGGTCTGTTGAACTTCCAGTGACCCTGGACCCCTCAGCTCCAATTCCAGAATCTTCTCAAAGAAGCTTCTGCATATGTACCAATATGAGGACTTTCACAGAAAGACCACCTCTCATGCTAATGGAGGAGCGTGGACTTGTTCTTTAAATAGAAGTGTGCGTCGCACGCCCATCACCCCATGGAACCCTCCTGAGAAGACGTGTTGTGGAAGAACTGCAGGACCACGTGCTTCTGAAGACCAGATTTTCCAGAGGCCCATGTATTGGTGACTATTTTCCTCTCCCCCCTGCCCTCCATCTGCCGCTCTTAGTCATCTCTCTCTCTCTCTTCATTCCTTTCTTCTGTTTTCCATGACACTGAAACCATGAAACAGCCAGGAATTTAACTTCCCAAGAATCAATTTGAGTTTGAGAAAGCAGGTATCTTTATTCATGTGGAAACACTCTTGGGATCTCCCATAACACCCAATGACATTTTATTGGGTAAATAATTTACATATCTCACTTTCTTGATTAACATATAGACACCTTTAATGCATCTTCTTCCTCTTATCTATGCAGTCTTGCAGACACCCTGGCCTTCCTTATCCTTCGCAATCAACACATGACAGACTGCAACATTCCTTAATTCAACTCTTTGCATTGTTAGAATTTCTTAATCTTTTACTGTTTATAATGTCTACCTCCCTATCAGCACTACTGTGGATTGGATCGGATACAAATTGTGTTGTTTTGTGCAGCTACCTTGAGTGTATAAGATTGAACAGATTGGGATCTGCTTTTTGCAACTTTTGGGAAGTTGTAACTTGGAGTCCACCCAAGTATTTGATTCCATATTTTGGCTGTGCCCAATATATTGGTTTGTTGTTTTGACCGTGTCCAAAACGGATACTGATTTGATTTTTTGGCTTGTCCAAAATATTTATTTGGTGTTTTGACTGTGTCCAAAGTAAACACTGTTTGGGTTTACCCTGGGAGATTTATCATCTCCAGTTCGCTGCACAGACATCAAAGGACCCTTCCCTCCTTGACTGAGCAGGTCTATGGAAGGAAAACCCTGGGGGCAGGAGCAGGCCCTGCTTGTGGGTAACCACAGCTTCCCTGGGAAACCTGTTGCAGTGTCTCACCACCCTCACCATTAAGAATTTCTTCCTAATGGCTAATCTCAATCTTCTTCTTTCCAGTTTAAAGCCATCCCTTGTACTATCACTAGATGCCCTTGTAAAAATTCCCTCCCAGCTTTCCTGTAGCCCGCTTCAGGTACTGGAAGGCAGCTATGAGGTCCCCCTGGAGCCTTTTGTTCTCCAGGCTGAACAACCCCAACTCTCTCACCCTTTCTTCGTATCACAGGTGCTCCAGTTCTGTGATCATCTGCGTGGCTTTACTCTGGCCCCTTTCCAACAGTTCCGTATCCTTCTTATGTTGAGGATTCCAGAACTGGACACAATACTCCAGTTGAGATCTCACAAGAGTGGAGAAGAAGGGGAGACTCAACTCCCTCACACTGCTGGCAATGCTTTTTTGGATGCAGCCCAGGACACGGTTGGCCTTCCGGGCTGCTAGTGCACATTGCCCCTCACATTGAGCTTCTCATCAACCAGGACCCCCGAGTCCTTCTCCACAATGCTGCTCTCAATCACATCATCCCCCATCCTGTATTGATATTGGGAGTTGCCCTGACCCAGGTGCAGAACCTTGCACTTGTCTGTTGAATCTCATGAGGCTCACACAGGCCCACTTCTACAGCTTGTCCACGTCCCTCTGGATCTCATAAGGTCCCATAGACTTACGTATGTTCAGGTTCTCCAGGTGACCACAAACCTGATCTTCCCCTACAGTGGGAGGGGTTACACACCCTGATTCCCATCCTGTTGTTCATTGACCCTGAAAGGGTGAGTAGAGTTATTGCCAGTGAAGGCTGAGGCAAAAATATTGTTGAGTACCTCAGCCTTCTCCTCATCTGTTGATATTCTGTCACCATTTTCATTCACCAGTTGGGGCACACTTTCTTCAGCCTTCCTTTTCTGGTTGAAATACCTATAGAAGCCCTTCCTATTATTCTTTGTTTCTCTTGCCAAGTTCAGCTTCAGCTGCTCTTTGGCCTTCCTGACTCCATCCCTACATAACCAGGCAGCGTCCCTGTACTCTTCCCAGGTTCCCTATCTCTACTTTTACTGCCTGTGCAGCTATTACTGTATTATTGTTTCTGTATTTAAATAATTGTTATTATCAATGTATGTGATGTATATATTATGTTAATATTGGACTAGGTTGCTTGAGGTTAGGCTAGCTTAGAGTAGGTTAAGTCAGGTCAGGTGTATATGTCAACTTGCTTAACTATTAAGTTGACTAGTGATGCTCTGGTCAGAACCACATACCATTGTTAAGTGAGGCATTATAGTATTTACCTAGGCACTGGGTATAGTATTTACCTTGTCACTGTGACATTAGACATATATATCTTCCTGTTGTGAGTTCCCTACTCATTGTGAAAAGAAACTTTTCATAGAAGTAAGAAGTGCTTGTTATAGCAGCTCAGTCTTAGATTTTTATTTGTAATTGTTCTTTCTGATGCCATGTGGAAGAAGTCCTGGGAGTAAGATTAAGACACAGAAATTATTTGAGATTTAATTTTTTCAATGGAAAACTTCTTCAGGTCTGATTTTAAGACTTTGAAAATGTTTTTTCCTCTTTTTTCACCTTCTGTTTCTCTGACTATATAGTCAGAACAGAATCAGTCAATGTAACAAAGCTGCTTAAAGCTCTGGAGAATTTCTCTCTCTTCAACATCTGTCAAGACACAATAAAAACTTCAAGGTAAAAATGTTCCCTCTTTTGCTATTGTGTTTGAAACCACTGGAACTCCTTGTAGTACACTCCTGGAAAGGCTGTTAAAACTAGTAGAAAAAGAACACAAAGATTAAAGCCATTAAAAATGCAATTTACTTGAAGCCATTTAAAAAATCTTTCTCAAGATGGAAAACAACCATTCAATTGCTACAGCCAGGTTTGCTTCAAAAACAAAAAAAAAACCCCAAAACCCAAATAAACCAAAAAGAAGTATTATCATGAGTTTTAGCACTGTTTCTCTGATACTGTGGATTATGCACTGGGTGCAAATATATATATATCTCCTTATTCGTTTATTTTGTTTATTTTTTTCCTCCCTTAAGAGTGTCTTTGCCTCTGTTTCACTACTGTCTTACTCTTTCTGCCACACCTGGCTAAAGTAAATCTAAAACATAGTGGAAAATTCTTGACTTTTATCTTTATACTATGTGAGAAGCTAAAGGTTTTTTTTCAAAACCTTAAACCAAACAGAAGTTATTCAGCTCAGTGTGTTTTTGCTGAGAAGAGCAAACTGAGAGAGAGATGTTTCTAAACAGAAATAACAGATCTTACAACAGTGGCCAAATAAAACATCTTCATTTAGGTAATGTAAAATAGAAGCAGACCCAAAGGTATTAATTAGTAAGAGCAAATGTTTTGCCATTACACTGTGCTTTTTATGCACTGGGCAAAAAGTTTGAGGACATACACAAAACAGTTGGCTACAGTATTATTTTCTGTATTTTCCTATTCAATTCAGTATATACTGGGTTATAGACATCACTTCATTTTACACAAAAAGCCTGAAAGTTGAAATATTCTAATGAAACTTTTGACACAAATTCAAAATGTCAAGATAATGGTTTATGAATGGACATGGAGTGGGGGGAGTAAGGGAAAGGATTATGAAGATTTGTCATCTTATATCATCAAGACACATCTGGAAAAAATCAGATTCTTGTAACCTCTATATACTATATAGGACACTTCAGACCAACAGTCAGATATGGAAAAATAATTTACTGGTGTATTTCCAAAAAAAAATCTGATGGTTGACTAACAAGTTCATTTAAAACAAATTACCTCACAGCAAAATGACACATATTTAATGTTTACACTGTTCAAGCAGTGTTTTAGCTTATATGCTTGTTGTTAAAATAAGAATGATCTAACTGCTTTTCCAGAATGAGCATGAGAGACGAAACCAGTGAAATTTTTAACAAGTTTTTCCTATTGTTTTTTCTGGTTTTTTTTGTTTGGTTTTGTGCTTTTAAGTGGATATGCACTAATTTTTTAATGATATAAAATACACATATGTATAAAATCCAATACAGAGATGGGACTCTATTTCTGATTTTACTTATTTATATATTTGAAATGCCGAGAAATTCCAGTAGGATTATAGAGATTAATAAGTTTTAACATGCTGAAAGTCCAAATAGGTTAGTTTTGTTCAAAGATAGGATAAGGGATAAGGAATGGGTATTTTTTCCATTTAATGAATAAGTCAAACTCTGCATTTTACCACACATGAAGCTTCTCAGTAGAAAATGGCCTCCTCAAATAGTAGAAATAACTTTTCTTACATATTTCCAGAACTTTAAAAAACTTAATGATAACGTGGTGTCATCTCCTTTTATCCATAAAGCTGGAAGAAAACTCCAAGCTATTAAACAGTTCTGTATTACTCACTGACATGGTATAATACCTTATTGCACAACTAGAATACTGGTGTACAGTTCAATATGTTTGCTTCCCCATAACTAAGATTCTGGTACTAAAGTAAAAGGGTTTTGTTACTGCAGGACTCCTCAGATTAGGTATTGAATCCAGTATACATATCTTTTTTTTTATTTTTTTCTCATGAAATCTTTCAGCAACATGACCGTTTGAAACAGCTGAAAGTTTCTGTATCTATTTATCTTCTCTTGTCTTTCAAGTGCACATAATTCACATGTAAGAGAGTCCACTAAAAGCATCTCTGAAGAAATATAATATTAAAAATTCAAGGTAAAATTTGATATTAGGGAATGTATATAATATAGTTGCTGATAAACGTTTCAGATGTCTGTAAGATAAAGAATTTAATGATGCTTCAAGGCAAACCAGGTTTACAAATGAATGATTTTTTCCAGTGTTTACTGCTTTAATTTCATTTGCCTCTCTAGTGTTGCCTGCATTTAAAATTTTATTTGTTTATTTTAGTCTTACAGCTGTTTTTTTTTCCCCTGAAAACTCTGTCAGGGAAATTTAAGAATTTAAGTTTTCTCTTTTAAAGACAGTACAATTCTTGTTCCTTCAGGCAAACTTGAAAAGTAAACATAAGTGTACCTTGTGGTTTAAAACACAATATGTAAATAAAATAAACCTTTCACGTACATGATTCTTCATTTTTTCTACTCATAGTAAGTGTTCATAAAGCTATAGATATATCTCTTCTTTCACTGTTATAAATATAGTGATAAATTCTGCTTCAAGGAATTGAAGTTGGAGATTTCCATGCATCTCCACTACTTTTTTCTGCTTTGAACAAGGATCCTTTCAAAACCAATGCAATAAATTATTTCTAGAATCTCTAATAGCATGTTTTCACCTCACCTCTAACAATCAGATACAGTTATTTTCTTTGAGTAGGGAGATGAATGAAACTTGAGTGCCAATAAGACTGAAAGTTCTTTCCTTATTAATGTGATAGAGATCAGTACTCAAAGATGGAAAAGATGTCCTTTCTTTCTATATAATCCTTTTCACTACAATGGAAAATAATCTTTTTTTTCCCTAAATATTTCAATCTGGCACTTGTCTAGGATTTCTAAAAAATGGCCTTGAAACAACATTCTTCGATGGACACTTATGGTCTTAACACAAAAACTTTCGGTTGACATTATCTCATTGGTTTTCAAAAGAAATGAGATGATCTGAGTACAAGATCATAACACAAAGTTGTGATTTTGTTCAATGTTTGAGCTAGGGCAGCTGTGCTACCTGATCTGCATTATTTCATCAGGGGAGGAAACCAAATGTAGAAAAACTACAAGAGCATCTTTAAAACATGAGACTCTTGAATAGTAACCTCAAAATTCAAATGTCTTTAAATGACAGTGAAATTTCAAACCAGAACTTTACTAGTCAGTGGTAGAGAATGTTTTTATGGTTTTTACACATTTAAGACAAAACCAAAACTTTGTATAGTTTTTGTGGGATTTTTTTTTGGTTTTTTTTTTTTTGGTTTGATTTTTTTGAGAATTTATGTCCGCAGAATATCACAAATGAGAAACTCTGTTGATGTGCTTCACAAAGTACATTGTGTGGCATGAGACCAAGAATGCTCAACTTCAGCCATTAAGAAGAGCAGAAGGAAGAAGACCTTCTTTTTGACAAAGAAAGAGGAAGATACTCAGTCTTCAGTTACATACCATATTATTACCTTCAGACTCAAGCTGTCTAGGTGAGAAATGTTTTTTCTACTATTCTATTTTTGCCTTCATTGCCTGTTAGGATAAAAGTATATGAGAGGTAAATAGGAAGGAATTGGCGAAGTTTCGCTGAAGAGGCTATGAATGATTATGGTTTTGAACCACAGGATCACAGAATGGCTTAGATTGAAGGGACTATAGGTCCCTAAAGGTCAGCTAGTCCAATACCCTCTGCAGAAAACAGATACCTTCAACTAGATAAGGTTGCTCAGAGACTCATCCAACCTGATGATGAATGTTTCAAGGGAATGGGGTTTCTACCACCTCTCCGGGAAACGTTTCATTTTTTTTCACGGAAAAAATTTCTTCCTAGTCTTCCTAGTCTAAATCTACCCTCTTTTAGTTTAAAATTGCTATCCTTTCTCCTGTCAAAACAGGTTCTGCTAAGAAGTTTGTTCCCATCATCTTTATAGGACCAGTTTAAATACCAAAAGGCAACAATAAGGTCTCCTCAGAGCCTTCTCTTCCTCAGGCTGAACGTCCTTAACTCCCTTAGCCTGTCTTCACAGGAAAAATATTTTATCCCTTTGGTCACTTTTGTGACCCTCCTCTGGACCCACTCCAACAGGTCCATATCGTTCCTGTTTAGAGGGTTTCAGAGCTGGATGCAGTACTCCAGGTGGGGTCTCACTAGAGAAGCAAAAAGGAGCAGAATCACCTCCCTTGACCTGCTGACTATGCTTGCTTTCATGCACCTCAGCTGATACAGGCCCACTTCTCAAGAATACACAGGTCTCTCTGGATGACATCCTGTCCCTCAGGTGTGTCAGCTGCACCACTCAGACTTGTTGAGGATGCACTGGATCATTGATGAAGATATTAAACAGTACTGGTCCCAGTACAGACCTCTGAGGGATACTACTTGCCACTGATCTCCACCAGGACATTGAGCTGTAGACCACTAACCTTTGGATGTGACCATGCAACCAATTCCTGATCCACAAAACAGTCCATCCATCAAATTCATATCTCTCCAATTTAGAGAGAAGGATGTTGTGGGGGAGTATGTGAAAGTCTTTTAGAATTCTAGATTCTTGGGAGATTATATTTAGTTTTACAATAATAGTAATTTCTTGAATTCATTAACATTCATTCTATTGCAGAAATGGAATGATAAAATTAAAGTGGTAAGGGAGGAGGAAATTTTATTGAATATTTATTGAAATGTATTTAAGTACTTAGAGCCATGGTAACTTAAATCTTTAAGTATAATCTTGCCCTAAGAACAAATATTCTCTTGTTCTTCAAAGTTACTGCTCCACTTTAGAAAAAACAATGCTAAACATAGAAGTACATGGCTTTGTTTGGATGTTAAGGATGGTCCTTAAACCCAAATCTCCTCAGCAATGCATGCATTTTTTTCCCCACTATTTATTTATTTGTTTACTGGGCAGCACAGGGTAAGAATGCTCTTTTTAGTCTCAGTAGGAATGACTACAACCACAGTTAAATATTGATCCTCAGATAGCTAAAGAATTTTCCTTGATTTTAAAAGGGTTTTCTCAACTTTTAATTATGTTTACACCCTGTTCTTGGAGCAGAATAACAACATTTTTGTTGCTGAAGGAAACTGTTTAAGAAACTACATAGTCGTTGCATCAGTAATTTACAGGAGATTGCTGCATTTTTTCTTACCCAGACTTTATTGGAGACAAATGCCTTTTCTGTATCAAATCCAGGAAATATTGGAAAAGATGCTTATATCACTTACAGGTACTGTATACTCAAGGAGAATGGATTTGATCCCCCCCCACCCCCCCGATACAAATATAAATGTATCAGTGTTTCTCTTTCCATTAGTTAAAAGTTGAGCTGTGATGTGGAAAACACTGTATCTTGCTGTGAGAGCTCCCCTGAGGGATAAGAAATAAGAGTCAGACATCTTAGGTTGAATATTCCCAGAGAGTAATTTTTCTTGTTGTTTTAACAACAAGAGAAAGGCAGTAAAAACCCTATCCTTTTCATCTATATTTTAATCAATGGAAGCGAGGTCGTAAATCATATCATGCTTTCTTTAAAACTTGTCAGTCTTGAGTTCTCGTTATATATTTCCATTTTCTCTCTCCATAGGGATTCCTACTCACTTAAATTTTATTATTTTTTTATTATTATTTTAATGTGGCTTGAGGCGTTAGGAGTCCCTGGAGTGCATTTTCCATCACTTTGGAATGTAGTCATTAGTGTGCCAGATATGACATTATATTGTGATATTTCATTCGCACTGTTCAGTCTCTTCTGCAACGTAAGGAAGACAAATTTTAAGTGACTTTTCTGTGTACATAGGACAAGATTTTATTTTCCTCTATTCATGTTTGTGTTTCTTTTTGGCAATTTGATTTGACCTGTGGCTAAAACATGTTTTCTTATTTAGTTGCCAGCTGCGCTTTGCTGATTTCTTCTTATGCATTAGCCTGACCTTGAAGACTATTTCATTTTGCTTCACGAATAAAAACTGTAATGTCACTTTTTATTTTTTAAAGCATTGTATACTGCCAGAGTGGAGAACTAATATTAAAACAGGAAAAATAAAAGGAAATTATTAATTTTTCCTCAGTTCCCAGAATATGTAAGCTTATAAAATTTTTTTTTCAGAACTAAGCTTATACCACCCTAGCCCTTGGTCCTTTATGACATGCTTCAAGTAAAACTTGAAGCAGGTTATTTTAAATTTTCAACTTCTAATTTTAAGTAGAGTTATTTCATATATATGTTTCCAGTAGTAACACTTCTATTCCCACTGCTAAGTCACACGATAAAAGCCTTACAATATGAAATAATTAATGAAAACCAAATTACTTAAAATTTCATGAAAAGATAATTCTGTTTATTTGAAGGAGTGATGATACCTTATTTTTATTCAATATGTCCTCACCTTGTCTTTTAAATAAAACTAAGATTCTTGTCCAGAAAAACATAGCTAAAGTCTTCTGTATATGGATCTTACTTTCCACTTGTCACTGGTTTTATACTGGAAAGACTACAATACCAGCAAAACTTCTACATTTTATTCAATGAATAAAAACAACCCAGTGGACCTAATTCTGTCCCCATGTATACAGCTGCAACTTTTCACATGTAAAAGCATAGAAATGAAAAGCTTTGTTCGAAACCAATTGGGAACACATCTAAATACAGCGATGACAAATAACTTCTCTAAACTTCAGTATCTTGTGTATATAGTATCTAATATACATAGATTAAAATAATTTAGTCTACTGTTTACCAAGCTAATTAAGTACTGTAAATAATAATTTCTCATGGAGAGAATGACCCCTTTATACTACTTGTCCAAGTAGTATAAAAAATATCCAAAAGGAATACCTAAAAATAGATATTTCTACTTGCACGTTCTAATCCTTAGTTCCTTGCGTAAGATGATTCTTTTATTATGAAGGATGAAGTGAGAAAATATGATTGCAAAAAAAAAAAAGGCAAAAGTGAAAGGAATATATACACACAAAGTAGGAAATCTAGTTTACAAGTTTACTATTCTTGCTTGTGTTTCTTCAAGTTATTTCGGAGAACGAGTAATGTAAAACAAGCTAGGCTTTTAAGTAGCTTATTATTCTCTTTCTCAGATTCCACATAAAAGATACTATGGTGCCCCTGAATTTCAAAAGTTTTAAGGAAAACTTAATAACAACACAAAACCAAACCAAAAATTAATTACTTCAACAAATCTATCAGAAATTTATTTAATAAAATCTCCTGAGGCCTTCCATTTTATGATTTTAACTCTCTGAATCTGTGCATCTCCATTGACTTACCAGAGTCATTGTAATCACAGAATAGTGGTATTTTAAGACCATAGTTCTAGAACCAGTTTACTTCATCTTTGAGATCTTACAGACTATCTTCTGTTTATTATCGTGTACACCATGGGATTTTTTAAGTGCTACACATTCTGGTTGAAGAGTTTTGCAATAAAGGCAGAGACTGCCTCTTGGACTGTTCTTGGCTGTAGTGCTCAGGTCTGAGCAAAATCTTCTCTGCGAGCAAAAGTATTTCCCTTCTTTCTTGCCTGAATTACAGTGGCCTTCAATGTGAGGTGGGGCCAGAAAGCAGCAGTACTGCAGCATGGGAAGAGGCAGGAAGCATTCTTTTGCAGGGATACAAAAGTGACTATATGTGTTAGTTACCACCTAGGTAAAAAACAATTTTCCTTGCTGACCTGATAACAAGGCTGGAGAAACCCATGCAGGGAAAGGGATCTTCAGCTCTTCTTATGAGAATTTGTAATCCAGTAAAGTTCTGCGTGTGACATACATTATGCAATTCAAATAAGATTTCTAATAAAAAAATAGAAATTAGAAGAAATTTAATTTTGCTGTGGTTCAAAGTGTTGCAAACACTGACAGTGGATGCTATCTACAGCTTAGCAGCAGTCTTAATGGCAGTTATTGCAGTAGTTTTTATATCTACACCTATGATCATAACAAAGGCAGACTGTATTTTCACAGGAAACCTAAATGCAGTAAAACATAAGCTTATGCCAAAGTCATAGGGATGTTTTTCCTCTTAGTTATTTAAATGGATGAAATTTATATAACTACCACAAAACTATATGGGAATATTGTAAGCTTGTACTTTGTTATACTTTCTGAAATATATTAGAATTTCTTCCTTAATTCTCTCTTGTTATCTTACACAGTGGCTTACAAGAAATTACAGCAAAGTTAGGTTTCAATGCATTCAATTTTTTTCAAATATTTTGCAATAACATCTCTCCCACCCTCCAATAGGAATTACAAATTTCTACAGGAATTGTTCTTCTTTATAGAGCATACAGAAACATTGGAAGCTGGAATGATGGCTTTAAAAGGCAGAGAATAAAAAGTCAGTTCCCCAAGTGATATAAAAATCTGTTACCTCATGGAGGTTTGAGGTCTGTTTGGAAAACAAACAAAAACTTCAAAATTATTTTATAACTGACACCTCAGAGGCAGAGTAAAAGCTCAAATGCAATGAATAGAAACATTTTATATTAGGCTTTCTTTTATCTTCAATTGCAGTGACGGCTTGTGTTGGCTGTGTCTACACTATCGGAAAGGTGATCTGTTGTGGTGTGCAGCTCCTCTCACCCAGGTTGCATGCTCAGATTTCTTTTGAGGGTGTCTCAAAGGACAGGCTGTGTTCATTGTTAATACTCTGTCTTGATATGGAACTGGAGAGAAAGCTTCCTGTGATAAGCACAGTTCATTATATTAGACTGGGATCCCAATGCAGAACTTTTTTTACTGTAATAATTTTATCTTAAAAATATGTAAACAGATTATTAATACAGGTCTGGAATATCTTCACACAAAATAGACAAAATTACAGTTGCTAATGCCTCTAAAAATGTTATAGTTCTCCTCTGTTTTTCTGAACTTACTAACATGAATTTTCATGAAAGAAACCATGATTTCAGAGACCACGCTTATAGAGTTCTCTAAGATGCAAGTGAAATTCACGTCTCCTTGTAATTTTACCTTGACTGATATCTGTGAGATGCTTTTGTAGCTTCCCTACAAACAGTGTTTCGTATATCAAACCTAATTTCACCCAGGATGATGAAGTGACACCCATCTTGCTGACTTCATAGAGTCTGTTATTAAACATGAGTGCCAAGTTCTCTGGAAGTTTTTGTATACATTTCAAATTCCAGATGATTGCGTTACAAATATCACATTTTGAACACAAGGAAATTACAGGTCTTCATGGATTCAACTATAGACAACAGCACTGTGTTTGGAGGGGTTTTTTTTGAGTGATAAATTTGGGTTTGCTTTTTTCGTTTTCATCATTCAGTTTGCAGTTTTATTTTCACACAGAGATGCCTGTGTGAAAAATAGCAATTGATTTGAAGAAAAGGATGTTTCTCCCTTTCTCCTGTGTATCCTGAGAACTTTAAACTGTCTGTGTCAATTATTTTTGTGCTGGAAATATCATTGACTAGAACTTGTGTGAATGAAGACTGACTTTAAAAAATATACATATGATTTCTTTGTGTCAGAGTTATCAATCATGCAGATGTATGTAGATCTAGGTCTTTCTAATTTACTTCCTTTTTTTCTAAGCACGGGTATTTGGTTTTTATTGAATTTTCAGACCTTATTTTAAAATAAAAAGTAGCAATTTTTTCTGTATATAAATAAAAAAAATACTTAAATTTTTAGGATACAATCAGTCTCCCCCTGAACTCCAGAAACTGAAATTTAAATTGTCCTACACCTCTGAAATTATAATGAGCTCCTTATTAACCAAAGAATCTAACCGTCTTAATTTTTTAAAAGAAATGGTGATAATTTGTGAAGTTTTATGAAATATGTCTCTTTTTCCTTGAATGAAGACTTTAATTCCTTTTCTCAATCATTTCTCTGCAGATACAAAGCTAGAAACTTATAATATTTTTATCTCAAATGGAAAATAGGGCATTTCACTATTATACAATTTGAGACTCTAGAACATTGTGATGAACATCAAATATTCCAATTTACTTGAAAGTAAATGTATTCCCCATCAACTGTTTCCCTATGGATACCCTGTGAGAGGACATAAGCAACCCATCACAGAAGACATCTTGCTTTTGATAAGACTCTTCACTTGTTTCCACAAATGACAACTCCAAGAGTAAAATCCTTTACTCCTCCCTTCCCATGCATCTAGTTGTGTGAATGATGTTTGGATAAGTAGTTACCTGAGTTTGTTGTATGGGGCTTTTTGTTGGTTACTGGTACTAGGAAAAATAAATAATTTTCTAAGATGTATTTGATATATGGCAAATCAATGATTTTTATTCTATTTATCATAAAATGTCATAGGCCAAGTATAATTGTCAGACTCATGGCTGGGTTTTTAAGACTTTCTGTAATCAAAGTGATTTATCAACAAGGTTTTCAATAAGTATTTTCTTATTTGTGTTTTATGCTTGAGAAGAAAACTCTGGGACATAACCAGTCCTTCCAGCTGACACTGAAATTCAGTAGCTCAATATATTAATTTTTCAACCTGATTTAAAATACAGTTTCATTGTTGGGGATGGAGGGAAAGGTTGGGTATTTTCTTCAGGTAGATAAATAGCACTTCGCTGGCAATATGAAAGAATATGTCAATAGTCAGAGATTAGAACTGAGGCATGAAAGAGAAAGGAAGAACTCTGAAAATGTAGCTTTTGGGCTGCAGCTTCTGTGTTAGAAGCCTCAAAATTCTATGATGCTTTTAATTAAGCAGATAGGAAAACCTTGTTTTTTCTGTTTCTAAAGAAAGGTACATTTTGGACCAAATTAGTTGAATCGATTTTAATAAATTATTGCATTCTTAAAACATATTTCTCAGCTTTCTGTAAATGTAAATGAATATTTCTAATATTTTTTTTAAAAAAAGGTTTTATTATCATTTGAATAATCTTAGATCCAGAGTCTTCCAAAGGCAAGAAGTTAATGGATATGGGAATGTCTCATTCAAAGATACACCATTTTAATATTCAGTCTAGTCCTTAAAGCTATCTCTATCTTTTCTGCATATTTTGAACATTTTTCAGGACAGCACTTATTCTAATTCTTTATTTTAATATAATGACTCTTCTGCTTATTTCTTATTTTTTGGATCATAAATTTTCTCTCAAATGTGTGTTCTCTCATAATAACAAGAACTATGGGGGAAAAAAAGTATGACCCCTTCCAGCTTTTTCTAATTAGATTTTACATGCAATCCTTGAGATTCCAGAAAGTATTAGGAACAGACTGAATTATTCATACTGGTTCATGGTTCTTCCTTCTACTCAAAGAACAATAATTTTCAGCCATAATTCTGTGCCACTGATCAGCAGTAACCAATTAGATTTAACACAGAAGACAAAAGAAAAAAAATTTTCAGTATATAATACAGTCAGGGTTCTTTTTTGTCCTGTATTGTAAAGACATAGGACAGTAAAGACATAGCAGGTAGAAAATATTTACCCTTTTTTAATGGAAATGTAATCTTGTAATATTGTCCAAGAAAATATTTTTAATTTCTGAGATTTTTTTAATGGAAAGGAAAGCTAACATTTAGAACGAAAAATGACTGTATATGATTGAACAAGATATATTTTGACAGTATGTGAAACACAATCTGTTTTTGAGACAGGTGAAAAATTTCCTCAGGGCAAATAGAGCTGATGTGAATTTTTGGTTTTGATTGATGAAAAACTCAAGTAATCTTTATCCTGTTCTAAATTGGATGTCATTTAAATCTGTCTCTGCCAGTTTTTTATTTGGACAGAAAAATAAGCTTTAGGAAACAAGGAAAAGTGGCAAGTATTACAGGTACTCCTGGGTTTGTTATGTTCTGGCTTATAATCCGTGACTGCTGAAATATTTCTAACTGAACAGAGTGATTATTTATTTTCTTTCATTACTTTATTAAAAACAGAGTTATCTGTTTTCTGAGCCAAGCATAAACAGTTTGTTTACTTTTAAGTAGGACTAAGCCAACTTTTCTAAGGGTGTTGAACTTAATTACTGTCATTATAATTAATGACATAGATATCATCACTTCGTAATCTAATTTCCTCTCAGTTATTTAGAGAATGTTGAAAGTAATTTCTCTCCTTGTTTACTTTGGTACTTTCTACATCAAGAAGTGATTATTTAAGGTGTTGAAAGACATTCATGCTATGCAGTGTCCCAACATGACATGAGATCAGTTAATATGTATGTTTAACTGAATATCTCTCTCCTTCTGTCTCACATATAGTCATATATATATACACACATATTTATATATCTATGGCCATACTTTAACTTAGTTCCGTAAATTCCATTGACAAGTCCGTTTTTTCCTTGGTTTTAATGTAACTCAGCAGAGCTACAAAAATACCTTAACGGAAGTACACATTTAAAATAGCAGTGTATCATCTATCATTTTTTCCCAACTCTGACAATTGTGTATCCTTTGTTAATCTTTCCCTTCTCACCTCTGTTTTTCAAACTGATTGTGAAATGGAAAAGTATTACTTTTCTATTCCTGGAAAAATATAACAGAATTTCCTCTGATGCTGAGCAAAATGTTTTCAAAATGTTTTCAGGTGCTGTAGAATTTTAATATATAATGTAATTAATTTTAGCAAAGTTATTGAAAATTGGTATTGAAAATTTATTTTAAAAAATGTATTTATTACCTGGTATTCTATGACAAGAAAAGCTTAGGGACACAGCCCTGGGAGGTGGGAAAAGCTGGTTTCTAGTGTTGCAGATAGGAATTTACAACACTTTGATTTATCAACCATTTTAACATTTATTAAGGTAAGATTGCAAAATTCCTATTAAAACTTAAATTTTAATTGGTTAACAAACTAATTAAAATTATTCAATGTATGTGTTATAATCAAACTAATCAGTGACTTATTCATATCCAATAACAATAAGAATCTCTTGTCTTTACTCCATGGTACAATAAGCATACATGCAAACACAGAGATATAGAGATGCATGTGTACACAAAGATATATCAATATTTATGTGTAAGAGAATGACAGGCCATGAAGAAGAGAGAGGTTAACCTGAAAAATTTCCCTCTTAAGATTGATGAGAATACACTCATAAAATGCACCAGCACTCCATAACAGGGGATGTTCGGCTCTCAAGGAATCCAAAAGACTTCTTACGATGAGTGAGAATACTTCATTCAATGCAGCAGCATTCCCGACAGGCAATGGCTGGTTCTCAAGGAGAGGTGACTTTTCTTAAGGCCTACACTTTGCCTAAGATTGTACATTGTACCTGACAGGCAACCTAGCTCAGGGTCAGATTACCAGACTTAACCTGTTCCAGGAGGGGTCAAAGGACCTTCTACATAGTTGCATATGTATAGGGGTTTGAGATAATTGACTTTCATCAGATATTTGGATATTTAATTTTTGATATTTCAACATTCACTTTGGCTGCACCTGGAAGATGTCTTATGACTTGATATTTCCACCAATTAGACCTTAGCTACTTTTTAGGGCCCATAAGATTCCATGTAATGTAAACTGACCTCAATCAAGATAAGAACAAGTTCCTTTTGGTTTTTTGGATGGCACAGGGGATTCATACATTTCAGAAATGCATTTATTGCACCAGTTAGGAATATTATTCACTTGCATTTAGCTACTGTTATAGTAAATTAGTTATTTTTCTGAGCTATGGAAGTTTTGAAATTTATAGAAGTAGAATAATATGTTAAAAGATACTGCTAACATCAAAACACCACATAAGACTAATGAGTTCGGTATAAAAAGTAAAAAATGGTTTACATATTAGTTGCAACTGATCACCGCATATGTGTTTGTAATGTGCCCTCTTTTGGAGTTTCACTTGTATTTCATCATGAAATATTGAGTACTGTAGCACTTCCAGATTTCACAGACAAAGAAGGCTTAAACTGATGTAGTAAATTTTTTTTCAAGTGTGGTTCTCCATGGACAGCAGAGTGACAACCCTCTCTTTGTGGTCTTCTGTACAGACTGCTCCGGTGTCTTAAACACTTCCTTCCCCTCCTTCTTCTCTGGCCTTGATGTCTGCAGAGCAGTTTCCCTTACTCATCTCTCACACAGTTGCTGCATAGCATTTTTAACCCTTTCTTAAATATGTCTTCTCAGAAGTGCCACTAGTACTGCTAATTTGTTCAGCTGTGTTCTGTGCTGAGTCCGTTGAAAATGGAAGTGTAGAAGGACACAGATCTTGCTATGTTCTCACAGAGAACACACCTACAGCCCTTCCCACTGCCAAAACCTTGCCATGATAATCCAATATAGTATGTAACATTTAAAGCTGAAGCCATAAAGTTGCTCTCCTTTGGCTTTCTCTGCTTTGGGTAATTTTCTCTGCTGAGTAACTCATAGCAAGATTTTAGATTGTGTTCAACCTAGGTAGCTCTGGAAAATCTGGAAAAGTCTGTTTTTCTACATTGACTGTATCAAGAGTTGTACTAAGATTAGGTAAGGATGAACTCTTTCCTTAGGTGTTTAAAACAGATTCTGTACTCGATACATTCATCAAGTATTCATATGTAATGAGATTTCTTTTCTCGTTAAAAATGCTTATGATAAACAAATATTAATAAGATTTATATTTTCTGCAGGTGTTTTCCTAGATACATTATTTTTCCTCCCCATAGCAGGTTTTATACTGGAATTTGAAATGATGATTCAAAAATTGCACTGAATTTATTTAATAGGTGATCAAATTTCATTTGGTATGAAAGTTAGTGTCTTGGCTTAACACACAGCTGGCTTGAAAAATTTAAACTTCTATTCAGTGTATGCATAGCTTATAATTTATTCAAAGATTTCATTTTTTTAGTCAAACAGAAAATTTCTATCCTTTTATTGCAAATTCTGGATATCTTGCTTTTATATGTACATATGTTTGTATAACAAGATGTATTTCATGTCTTATAACGTCTGAAAGCATCTGAGGCACTAATATATTTTACAATAATAAATGTAATCCAAATCATGCATTATTTCTCTTGTAGAGCTGGGTCATAATCCTAGGTGAAATTTAAGAGTACACAATCATTTTTAGCAGTTTCTTTATATTCATTATCATTCCTACAATGTAGGAACCTGTCGACAGTTTCTTGAATGGAAGCAGAGAATTGTGCTCTCTTGAATTAGTTAGAGCACGAAAACAAACATGTTAAGTCAGCTCAAACTGTGCAGTACAAGTTTGATAATGAATAACCTTTAAAACCATAATACTTATTACAGCATCAAAGTATCTTCCAGCTGGTATGTTCCATATATGAAGCATATATATGCATGATATGCAAGCATCAACAGATAAACACTGTGGTTCACATGTAGATTACAACCACATAAAAAATCTAAACTTCATTAATATTATAATTTATATTCAACCAAGGGAAAACAAACATATAAATGAACTGGACTTAAGACTAGACACATAATAATTACTTAACATTATTCATAGAGATATGTAAGTCCTGTTTTTTCTTAGAAATGTCATTGTGGCATATTGTTAAAGTTCTGACAGCATGAAATTTGAGAGGAGTTACTGAATTTGGAATAATAATTTGCCATGAGAAATAAAAATCGCAATTTTAAAAAAGGCTATAAAAATATTTTTTCATAATTAAGGTCCACAAGTAAGTACTGATTGAAGCACATAACACTGAAGAAGTGCTTGATATATGTATGTGGGAAATGTAAATAATATCTTAAAAGACACCAATATATGATCCTACAGAAGGAAAAAGCTGAATCTTAGAACTGAACAAAATTTCCATGGAGTAGGTTGCCCCTGACTTGTTGTCAGAGGTCCACTAGAGCCACTCTATCACTCTCTCTTCTCAATTGGAGAGGGGGAGAGAAAAAAAATGTAAAGTTCATGAGTCAAGATAAGGACAGGGAAAAATCACTCACCAATTACCATCATGGACAAAACACTCAACTCTGGGAAATTAGTTTAATTTATTACCAATCAAATCAGAGTAGGATAATGAAAAATAAAATTAAATCTTAAAATACCTTCCCTCCACCCCTCTCTTCTTTGTGGGCTCAATTTCACTCATGATTTCTTTATGTCAGCAAACCTGTTCCAGCCTAGGACCCTCTCTCTGTGAGTCCACAGATCATACCAATAGCTTGCTTCAGCACAGAACCGCTATGGCATCACAGCTTCATTCATACACCCATCTACCCTGGTGTGGGGTCCTCCACAGTCTGCAGGTGGCTATCTGCTCCACCGTTGACCTCCCTGGGCTGCGGGGGGAAAGCCTGCCTCAGCATGGTCTTCTGGGTAGGCTGAAAGGGAGTCTCCACTCCAGTGCCTTGAGCACTTCCTCCCCTTCCTTCTTCACCGACCCTGGTGTCTGCAGAGTTGTTTCATTCACATGTATTTACTCCTCTTTTCCAGCTCCTGTTGTGCAGAGTTTTTCTCCCCTTCCGAAGTATGTTATCACAGTTTCTGAATAGCTTGGTCTTGGCCAGCAGTGGGTCTGCCTTGGAGCTGGCTGGTACTGATTCTATTGGGCATGGGGGAAACTTCACGCATCTTCTGGTGGAAGCCACCCCTGTAGCTCCTCTACTACCAAAACTTAGCCACAGAATCGCATTACAATCCATTATGTATTTTATTTACAATTGCACATAAATGTACTGAAAAACGGTTTTCTACATGATATGAATTTAAATTACAAAATAACAGGGGAAACAACAAAAAGCTAGTAATTGGGACCTGAGAATTACAAAATTAGTATGAATAAAATCCAGTATTTGTATTTAATAATATCTTTATATATTGAAAACTATCCTGAACTTCAGATGCTTCATTTTTATACATATATTTGTCTATGCTTTATTTAAAATTAGAAAAACATTAGAATTATTTCCTGTCCTCCAACTCAACAACAGAAAGAAAAATTAATTATATTAAAACAGACTTTCTTTACTAGCATGCTTTTGTTGTAAGAGAAGTCTAAAATGTCTTAACAGTGACCTGATTCTTTTGATAAGGTTGTTCTGAAATTATATGACTCAGTTCAGAATTTACAAAGGAGAGAAATAAAAAGGAATTAAAAGACAATTAAATCCAGGCTTTATTTCAAAGTAGAGTAAATTTTTGGAGTAAAGTGTCAAGCAGATCTAAAGCAAATGAAATATAATTGAAAGAGATAATACACAATGACATATAATAAAAAAGGTTTTATAACCAAGAATTTGTGGAGTTTGGTTAATGACAAAGTTATAAGTGAACCTTGTACACTATCTTAGATTCTTGTTATGATTGTAGTTGTTGTTTTACTTCACAGTTCTGATTCTTGATGTAGAAGAAGGAATCAGGTAGTTCTTCGGTGATAATTCTATTTAGATGTGAAATTTATGTGTTTATCAATGGCTCTTCATAGTATTTCATAGCACTAAAACCTTGTGGTTTCTATCTTTCAGGCATGTTATACTTTCTTTTGTCATTTTTTGCATCTTGCCTTTTGCCTTCTTCAATTGATGTTTTGTTAGATTTGGCGAATATAATCCATATTAATCTGCAAATGCTTCCTGAACATTCATGTCCCAAATTCTGTATCAGTACAGGTGTTACAGTATATTTTTGCTACAAAAATGTAACTCTCATTCACTAGGTCATTCACCAAGCAAAGTCTAGAGATTGTAAAGTCCATATATTCTTTGTTCAAATGTAGTGTCTTGTAAAAGATTTTGACCTCAGCCAATGGTGATTCACTCTTCCATGCAGATGAAATAGCTCGAAGAGCATGGAAAAAAATATATATATAATGGCAAGCTGCATTCAATTAGAAGTGAATTAGTCAATTAGAAGACCCAATGTCAAGTTCTCATCTTATACATTCCTACTGAAACCAGCGTGTCTTTGCAGGTGAAACAATTGTGTATAGGACAATTAATGGAGCATCTCTCTTATGAGGAAAAGCTGAGAGGCCTGTGATTCTATCACCTGGATCTACTCAGCCTGGAGAAGACAGGTCTAAGAGAAAGTCTTATCCATTTTGATAATATCTAAAGGGCAGATGTCAGGAGGATGGGCCAGTTTCTTTTCAGTGGTGCCCAGTGACAGAACGAGGACCAATGGGCACAAAATGGGATACAGGAAGTTCCACCTCAACATGAGGAAAAATTCTTTACTTTGACAGTGACAGTACTGAAAGAGTCTGCTCAGGGAGAGTGTAGAATCTTCTTCTCTGGAAATATTTGAAACCTTCCAGGACACATTCCTGTGCAGTCTGTTCTAGGTGAACCTGTTTTAGCAGTGGGATTGGACTAGATGATCTTCAGAGAGCCCTTTCAACCTCTAGCTTTCTGTGATTCTGTGAATTTATTATATAGGTGAAGCAGGCAAAAAAGATATGGTTTCCACAATTTAGAAACCAAATTATCAAAAATTTTCATATATTATTTCATTAATTTTGTTTGCATGCAATGCTTGCAAATAATTTTGAAGAAAATAATAAATTCCCCATACTAGACCATTTTTCTTCTGCATTACTTTACTAGAATTGAAAATGCTTCTTTGTTACTTCGACTTGAATAATTTTAAGCTTCAAGTTATACATTATGTGACAGATAAAGATGTAAACTTGAAACAACAAACTTGAATATAAGTATTTAAAACAAGGTGATGATTTCTTATCTAATAAAGAAATTATTTGTTTTTTACACTTTGCAATGAGTATATTATAAATGCGCACCTTATAGATGCAGCCTGCATGATTAAATGTTAAGAATATTTGCCTAGTTATAGTCAGGTTGTGTTGCTAGACTCTTCAAAACGTAAAATATTTATTGCAGAAATTAACTCCCACTTTGACTGAGACTCGTTAAGCATTGTGTCAATAAGGAATGAGTTCTCTCTCCTCAGACTCTCACTCATTTTCACCTGTACACTGTAAACTCTTGTGGTTGATGAAACATTGTTTATTTAGACAACACTGAGGAATAAATGGAATTCAGAAAGTGAATAAATGGAATTCAGAAAGTAAATAAATCAGCAATCCATAAAATCAAACCTAGTTTTGACTAATACTTTCCTTTAGTACTGGAGAAAGACAATATGCATATTATTGCGCCATATTATTATTACCAGTCTTAACCTTGTTGTAGCTTTCTTCAGGAAATAATACTTTCAACTTTTTTTTTCCCCTTCTCTGTTTACATCATTAACACCATTTGCAAGGGTTCGGTCTGTATAGGCTTTATATAGAGTTAAATTATAACATCAGTGTTGTGTTAATGAAAAACACACAGGAAATTTTGTTCTTGGAAAAATAACTTAAGAACTCGTCACCCTTCCTTCCCAAAACAAACTTTCTAAAATTGTTATACTTGACATCTATTTACTATGTCAACCCTCATGGTTTAGTGTATTTTGTGTAAATAATGGATAATAATGAATACCATTTAATGCGTGATTTAGAAATGTGCTGAATATTAATATTTTAAAAGTATTAATATTTTAAAAGTAGGAGAGTATTATGTAGTGATGGAGAGAAATTGTTTTCAAATATGAAATTAAATTAATTAGGAGAAAAATTAAGCTTGCTCTCTCAGCATTTTATTTGTCATAATGAATGCATTAAATACTGTTTCCTTTAAGTATTAGGTTAATGAAAACTAAGAAGTCTTATATGGTTTGCAGATGAATTGAGACTATTATAATCCAATATTCTTTTAAACATGAAACATGAAATTCCATCTGATACTTACTGAATATCTGTTACAAAAGAATTTATAAGTAATGTTGATCTAGAATGAATTGTATGCACTGTCTATCTCCTATATCGATTTTGCACTTCTTTAAACAGACATCATTCTCTTCCAGCTTTTTAAAAAAGAAACTTTGAATGCTCATTTACAACACCTTTGTATTGTGCAAAAATGTAGTCTTCAAGAAAGAAAGTCTTCAAATATTTAGATTTTTTTTCTTGGAAGTGTAAAATAAAATAATAATGAGAACTTACACCTTTTTTCATAAAATAAGAAAAAAGCCATATTCAACCGAAAAAGAGACACTGCCTTGAAGAGAGAGGAAATTTTTTGTGTGTGTCTGAGTAGGATTAATTTCCTTTCTCTGTCCTAGCCACTAAATCATATAGTTGACCTTTGTTTCAGTTTCTTCTGTCTACTGGAATGTCTATAAAATAGTTACACACACATTTTGCTCTAGAGAGTTAGAGATTGTACCGTGGTGATTAAAATATTCAACTGGAATATAAAGAAATACATTCATACTGACAGTTCTCTTACAGTGCAATAAATCTTTGACACTGAAAGCAAGACTAATCATTAATTGAAATTTCTAGAATTTTTTTCCTCATTGCAAATTCTGCTTGCATTGGGTGAAGCTACTGCATCTATTTTTTCCTTCAGTTTATAATACTCTGAGACTCACATTACCTTAATGCTTCATATATTCTAAATCTTGTATACAGAAGCAGCTGTGCTAAACACATCCTTAGGGAGTTTACTAGATGCGGGTCTCCAGACTTAAGTCAGAAGATCTACCCGAAGGAATAAAGAAACATGTTCTTGGGGCTTATCTTGACAGAAGATTCTCTCTCGTGATAGTTGTAGAGAATAATGTATAGCATTTAAATGAGCATGCCTTTAAAAAGACAGATTGTTGCAGTGTTTTTGAAGAGTTTGCTATTTACACACACACACCAATAGGACCTTCAGTCAACCCCCTGACTCTGGCAATTGGACTGCGCTTTCTGGTCTGGTCCTTCTTGTCAAGGTGTCTCACTCCGAGACACACACCCCCCCTGGCTCCCAGGCTGTCACCTACTCACACACTTGTCTGGTTTGATCTCTGCTAGTAATCAATAACACCCTAACTTGTTGTGCTGCTTTTCCAGCAGATGTCAAGGTGGTTGAATTCCCCCAGTAGGATGAGAGCTTGCAAGTGTGAAGCCTCCTGTAGCTGGAGGAAGAAGACTTCATCAGCAACTCACACTTGTTCCAGATGCTAACACCATAGACATACGACCAACATGCTGGTTCCTCTGACCCCCTCCAGCTGTTTCACTCAAGCCACCAGACACACACATGTTCACAGAAGAGACCTTCTCCCAGGAAAAGAGAAAGAGAGTTTAATTAGAAGACAGGACTGACAGAACTGACCAGGGTAAGGCATAGTCAGAGAGACATACCAACCAGCACACTGTTTACATGCAACCATACCATTTGCTGCCCTTGTCTCTTTATTATCCCACACTTGTCCCTCCCCATCCACTTTGATATCACCCTTTCCTTATTTTAGCTTACTTCTAAACTTTCCATAATAAGTTTTGCACAATGTCAGAATGCTTTTCCTTGGCATCTCATAATGAATGCCACCCTCCAAGGTGGGGATCCCTCAGTATGCATGATGTCCCAGGAACTCATGGTGCTGGGTCTGACATGGCCTGTGGGGCTGATGTTCTCTGGGGGAGCCCCAGGGGCAGGGACTTATGTCTCTAATAAGGACATTACAGGTTAATCAATAATTTGTAGGGCAGAGAAGATTAGTTTTCTGAAGGGAGAGCAAGAATTTTTTTGCTGAAAAGACTTTAGAGGTTGAGCTGAAATGAAAGAGTAGGTCTGAAAGCAGATAACAGCTGAGACTGACTGTAGGAACTGGAACACAAAAAGGGTCTGAAAAACAGTATCCAGGAAAAGGAGAAGTGAATGACAATAAGTAGAATTGAGAAAAAAAAAGAGAAGCCATTAAATTAAAAAAAACATCTAATTTAAAGGTATCTGAAAACAAGAAAGTTGAGTGTCAATTTCTACAGTGTGATAGAGAAGTTCTTCACCCCAAAACAACTGTGAAGATTGTATCATTAAGGAATGAAGTATATTACACTGCAATCCAGTGATTTCTAAACACTCTGAAACAATACAAAATCTAAGACGTGTCAGATAAACCTGTACTTCTCCAGCTCTCCATTACTGTACTATTTGTCATAACATCTCTTTTTCTTTGGGACAAAGTTTATATTCTCAGATATATTGCCTTGTAAGTCTGAAGTGTTCGCTTCAGGATCATTATTTCATTATTACTTTTAAATTACTCCACTATTACATTTCTTTAGGCTACTCAAAGGCAAATGTGATTTCTAGGGCATACACCTTGAATTGGAGAGAGAGAGTTATTTTCACTGTTTAAGTTCTGATGATTATTGTGTCTCTATTCCAATGCATGTTTTCCCTCTTAGGGGAAATTTGATTTTTGTTGTGTTCACATTGCCTATTATATTTGCTGTTATTAATTTAATTTATTTAAGTCTTGCACTCATTCTGTTTGTAATTTGGCAATGATACTAAATCATAGATCAGCATGTAAGGTATTTCTTTCGTTGCACTCACAAAGTCAGTATATACTGTGTGTAATGCATTCCAGTTACCATGTTTAAAAATAGCTATATATTTTTCCTCTGTAAGTGAGGTATTTCAAATGTTCTTTAGTAATTTACTATGGGGCAATTATACTGAAAGGGCTTGACACTTTACTTGAATAATGGGCCTAACATTTAATTATTTTATACATTAATTCCTGATGAAAGTTCACAGCATATTTACGATACAAACCTGTATTATTGTAAAAGAACAAATCCATTGGTAACTCTTTATAAAGTAGCAATAACAGATATTGTATATAAGTGTACAAAGGGACTTAATTTTTGTGTAGAAAGGTTGACGGTTCTGGACCATAAGGAAGGAAAAAAAATACAATACAACTAAGATATAACAAAAGGAGGAGTGGAAATGTTGAGTAAATATGCAGTGATGCTAAGGAACATTTCTGCCTGGCTTTTAGGGACAAATTTCAAAAGCCAGCCAGTAAAATTATGCGTAGTTAAGGAATTAGGCTTTTTGGTTATCTTTTATTCAGAAAACAGTGCAATGACAGAGATTTATAATCCTCAGGGGAAACTGATGCATCAAATAAAAAAAAAAGTTTTAATAGAACTAATAAAACACTTTCAATTCATTCATTTTTGTTATTTTTAAGTGTGCATGTACTAAAACCCACTGAATATACATATACACGTAAATGATAAACAATATCATTAATATACTTTGCTTGTTCTTTGTTCTTTTTTTTTTCTGTGAAACGTAAATCAAAGGAAAATTGCAGAATACCAGGTGCAGGCTCTCCTGAAGTATCTTACCAAGTCATCCTGAAATTTTTTCTCTCAGATAAAGGTCAAGGACTGAAGGAAGTGGTGAGTATGCAGTATGGAAGCAATCAACCCTTACATTCATTTAAAAGTGAGACACCTTTAAAGAATCATTAACAGTTTGTCACAAAATCAATGGGTCTGATTCCCTTTTCACTAGAACAAACATAAATTGGGAGTAACTTCAAGTTTATGAATGAAGTTTTATTTACATAAGTAGGATAAGTCTAAAGGACAAAATCGTCAACTGGTTTGCATAATGCCAATACCACAGTCCAATGGCAATTAGCACACATACATGCTCAACTGTGCAGTCACCTAAATTCTTCATTTTCTTTTTGATTATCTGGATCCTAAAATAAATCCATTTCTGAAAGCATGAACTTCACTCATTAGATATTTTTTTAAAAAAAAAAACTCTTCAATTTTTCTGAAATTTAATTAGTTTCTCCAGGGAATTTTTAGATCTATAATGTGATCATGATTTTTTTTTTACACAATTTTGATGTTTTCTACACTATATTATATATCGTGATTACAACAGTGTGTTCATTTTAAACCCAGTTGTTGAATACAAACAGAAGTCTCCCTGAAGATGATAAAAGTCATTTTGCCTTTTGAAACTTTCTTCTTTTCCGACTTCCCCTTCTGAGTGACTGAAACACATCTTTCTTTAGATCAGATAAATATTATATACTTAAATATACAAAATCAATTTTCCAGGTCTAAATTTTTCTTACTAGTTGGCCCAGGGCTCCAAATAGTACAATTTCAATAGACATAAGGATGATAGCTGTTATTGAAATATTTGTCTTATTTGTTAATTACTAAAAACCCCTCAAAATTTGACAAAATTGACTTACTGACTTTATCGTTATGATATGTTGCCTATGACAAGCTACAGTGTGGGCCCTCCACCTGTGGCCCTGGGGTGTGCTGGGGGTGCTGTAGCACAGATGGCGTCTTGCGGTGATGAGCTGTTGTCTCCTGAGATAGTAGGAGTGAGCTGGTTTGAGCTAGCTTTCCCAAGCTCTCCAACCGCTCAGTCTGCCTCTATCCCAAACCTTCCCCGCTTTCAAAGGAAAAAAACTATGGAAGAAACCAAAATCACACTAAATATATACATATTTCTGTATTTTTCTAAATACAAAGAACTACACTGCAAGGATATGCAAAGGAGCAAGGAAAGAGGGGAAGGGAAATGAGCAAAAGGACAAAAAGGATCTATATAACACCCGGCATACAACTATAACACCCAGTAACTAACAAAGTAAAGAATTAATGAAATCTTATGACACCACCTCCCCCGTGGAGAGCCGGATGGCCAAATCCAACCTGTTAAAAAATTTTCCACAGGCTCGGCAGCAGACAGGATCAACATAGGGACCTTCTGCTCCCCAGCCTTGCCGAAAGAAGAAGAGAGTGTACTCTCTTATCTACACCCTATTTATATGTTGGGTAACGTTAAAGGAAGATATGGAATACTTCCATGGATCAAAAGTCAATCCACTACATAGAAGCCAACAGGAAAATGTCTATGAAACACCTTAAGGGAAATAAGTGGGTTTCCATAAGGAAGGTGATGCAGCCAAAAGCCCAGAAGTTCCTCTACACAAATGCATGCAGCTTTAGCAAAAAGCAGGTGTTGGAAACCACCGCGCTGCTAGAAACCTACCATCTGATTGCAGTTACTGAAACTTGATGGGATGAATCCTGGGACTGAAGTGTGGCTACTGAAGTCTACAGGCTTTTCAGAAGGGACAGGCTGGGAAAGAGGAGTGGAGGCATTGTCCTCTATATCAGGAAATGGATAGAGTGTGAAGAGTTGTCCTTGGATAATAGCCATGAACAAATTGAAAGCTTTTAGGTGAGAATAAAAGACCAAGGCAACAGAAGAACTTTGTGGTTGGCGTCTACCGCAGGCCACGTGATCAAAGGGAGCCTGCTGATGAAGTCGTCTTCCTCCAGCTACAGGAGTCTTCACACTCACAAGCTCTCATCCTACTAGGGGAATTCAACCACATTGACATCTGCTGGAAAAGCAGCACAACAAGCTGTAGGCAACCTAGGAGTCTCCTAGAGTACATAGATGACAACTTCTTAACCCAGATAATAGACACTGTTGTCCGGGGAGATGCAATACTGGACCTGATGGTCACCAATGTAAATGAGTTCATCAGTGACGTCAAGGTTGGAGGCAGCCTGGGCTGCAGTGATCACACACTGGTGGAGTTCATGGTCCTGAGAGACATGGGGCAGGTGTAGACTGTAGTAAGAATCTTTAAATTTTAGGAAAGCCAACTTCCATCTCTTCATGGAGTTAGTCAGTAGGACCCCTGGGAAATAGTTCTCATGGATAAGGGAAAGTACGGAACAGGCAAAAGTTTAAGGAACCTTTCGACAGAGCGCAAGAGCGCTCAGTTCCCAGATGTAGGAAGTCAGGCAGGGAAGGAAAGAGCCCAGTGTGACTGAGTCAAGACCTGCTGGTCAAAATGAAAACCAAGAGGAAATTGCACAGACAGTGCAAGCACAGACAGGGAACCTGCAAAGAGTATTGGGATGCTGCCTGGTTGTGTAGGCACAGCTGGAACTGAACTTGTCAAGAGAAGCAACGAAAAACAGGAAGAGCTTCTACAGGTATTTCAACCAGAAAAGGAAGGTTAAAGAAAGTACACCCTCACTTATGAATGAAAATGGTGACCTCATATCAACAGACAAGGAGAAGGCTGAGGTACCCAACAAATTTTTGCCTCAGTCTTCACTGGTAACCACTCTCCTCCCCCTTCCCCCCACAACAGGATGGGCATCAGGGGGTATAGTCAGTTGCATTGAAGGGGAAATCAAGCTTGTGACAAGGTGAGGAACCCGAACATATATAAGTCTATGGGACCTGATGAGATTTTCCTACCACCCCATGAAACCCTCCTAAAACCATGTTTTCCAGAGGCCCATGGAGTGGTGACAGCTTTTCTCTTACCACCTCCACCCCTGTTCCCCACTGATCTTATTCCTCTCTCTCTCTCTTTTCTTAATATTTCTTTTCCATGGCAATACAGTTCATTGGATTGGATCTGAGCTGTGTAGTTTCGTGCAACTGCCTTGAGGATATCAGATTGTGATCTGTATAGATGGGGATCTGTTTTTCCAACTTTTTGGAAGTTGCAACTTGGAGTGCACCTGAGTATTTGATTTGTTATTTTGGTTGTGCCCAAAATAAACCACTGTTTTGAATTTACCCTGGGAGATTTGTCAGTCTTCAGTTTGCCCTGAAGACAAAAGACCCTTTCCTCTCTGACTGTGCAGGTTCAACAAGGTCAAGTGCAAGGTCCTACATCTTGGTCAGAGCAATCTGTAGTTTCAATACAGGAAGGGGGACAATGTGGCTGAGAGCAGCCCTACGGAGAAGGACTTGGAGTTACTGGTTGAGGAGAAGCTCAACATGAGCCGGCAATGTGCGCTCACAACCCAGAAGATCAACCATATCCTGAACTGTATCAAAAGAAGCATTGCCAGCAGGTTAAAAGAGGTGATTCTCCCCATCTACTCTGCTCTTGTAAGAACCCCACCTGGAGTATTGTGTTCAGTTCTGCAATCTCCAAAGTAAGAAGGATATGGAACTATTGGAATGGGTCCAGAGGAGGGCTGAAAGAGTTGGGGTTGTTCAACCTGGAGAAGAGAAGGCGTGGGGGAGACCTTATAGTGGCCTTCCAGTACTTGAAGAGAGTCTAGAAGAAAGCTGTGGAGGGAATGGCATGTAGTAATAGGATTAGGGAGAATTGCTTTAATTTGGAAGGGGAAGATGTTAGGGGTCTTGAGCAGCCTGATCTACTAGTAGGTGTCCCTGCCCATGTCAGAGGAGTTAGAACTAGATGAACTTTAACGCCCCTTCCAACCCATGGGATCTATGATCCCATGATATGTGGTGACTGGAACTCTAGGCAATAGATCAAACACCTCCACAACACACTGAGTAGATTTTGGCTTATAGTGAAAGTTTTCATGTAAACCTTATCCTGAAAAACAAAGGCATGCAAAACGCATTTATTTTGTAAAGAATAGAAACGTGCAGTTGGATGAAAATAGAAAAGAGGAATACAGAAAAATTTATTTACAAAAGAAATATACACTTAAACATCCCTGTTTTAAGATGGGCCAAATCTACATAATGCCAGGTTATGGTTTACTGTTAGTAGCAACCTGTGTTATAAAAACAGCAGGTGTAAGAAAAAAGGAAATAGTCACACTTGGTAAATAAAAAGGATTGTGAAAGAATTACTTATCTCTTTAAAATTAAATTATTTTGCTTACTCTTTGATATATCAAACGTAAGATAGACATTTTCCAGAAGGATTTGGTACTTGAAGAAAACTTCAGAAGTGTAGCCAGGGAATTAGTATAGACATCGTGTATCACCCTCTGGAGACAACAATTTCACTTCACCGATTATTGAGGGAGGTGAAACTTTTAAATTACATACTTCCTTGGGAGCCCAAAATAAGCATGGTGGCTTCTCTGCTTGGTATCATTAGCTGTCATATTATCTCATCATGTTTGGGCACGCTCCATACTAGAGCATATATAATTACATTCCATACAAAAGCAATTATGACTAGGCCAGTGTGCTAGATATACTGATTTGAGACATGAAAAAACAGTATTACAAAGATGGTTATATTTTGTATTACTTGGTTGCTACAGAAATGCCAATATAAATGTGAAATAATTGCTCCTTTTAAATCAGTTTCAGAATGAAGTAAAATGAACCTTAATTTTAACCCTAAGTATTTTGAAGTATCAAACAATTTGGAAGGGTGTTGTTTTTCTTTGCTTTTTGAGAAGCTATGTGTAAATTAAATGGGGCATCAGAATTAGAATTTCAAAGATGTTATACTCTTGTAAATAATTTTCATCTTAATTAAGCATTAACAAAATATGTGTTCTCATGGCTTGTATTGTCTGCCTAAATCTGAAGTAGAATATTGCAGAGTCACTGAATATACATTTTCTTACTTAAAGAAAATGTTCATGGTTTAGATTCTGTGTTACAAAAAGCAGAGGTTCTTACAGATACTCTATATACTCTCTTGAACCTGATGCAAAGTCATGCAAGCTAACAAATATTCTTTGTTCTGTTGGAGTCAGCACTAAAATTAAGTATATCTGAATTTCTCCTCAGGGGTGACGTTTTGGGAATTATCTTGAAAGATTCTTTGTGGTAGTGGTCCATTTCACTGACCTGGAGGGCTGCTGACCTCAGTGAGATTCAGGGATATTCAGTGTTTCATTTGCATTGAACTCATTACAGAGCTGTAGGGTAGAAAATCACGTTGCTTTCCAAAAGCTCATATTGCCTTCAATGGGACTAGAACACTTTTCTGGAAGCACAGGTTATTCAAAGGAAGATAAGGAAGTAAAGCATCTAAAACTTGTTTTAAGGACATGCTTGATCAATAAAAAATGTTTCTAAGCAATTCCCTATTTTAAAAAATGTAGATTGAAATTTGTCTCATAACACTTGTATTCTAATTTTATTTGGTATGATTTGGTATGGTATATGAGCACATTTTTTATTTAAATGGGGGAAAACGACATTTGTTTAATACTCCCAATGTTTTGTCTTTGTAGTTAATTTGCAAAGTAAGTATGATTATAGATCAATTTTTTCTTTTGTGCTTCCATTGCTTTTCAAAATATGAATTCTGAGTAACTTGCTTGCACATAAAAAGGCATTTTCAGTATTAATGCAATTTGATGATAATTTATTTTAAAGTTTAAGTGTTACTGCCCTCTGAGTTCTTGGTAAGCTTTATCTAGTGGCACAAAATCCCATAGTATAAATTTAAAGAGAGCTGAACTGTTATTTTGATGTGAACACCATTTTTTCAATTTAATGTAATGAAATTTAAGAAAACAAAAACACGAATCTTAAGATGAGAGACATCCAGAAAGAAAAATTAGACAAAGTTTGTTCTTGTTCACTTGGTTTGACTTAGTAGTAACTATGTTACTACTCGGTATTAACTTCGGACAATCTCTTTCATATAAAATAATAATTTAGCTCTCATAGAATGTTCTCAGTAGAGGTTGTTTCAAATATAGTTCTTCAAACCCTATTCATGCAGAAATACAGTACATCCTCTTAGCCGCAAATACCTGGTTTGTATTTATACTGCCAGCTTAATTATCATTCTTTCATTTTCTTAGTGAGCAGGAACTTTGGAATATATTACTGAAGTGGTAATACATAGATGTGAACCAACTACTAAAGTGGTTTTAATTAACCCTGGATGCTGTCGAAGTCGAGATCGGTGATGACCAGATTGAGTGCCTATGGGTAAGGGTCAGAGGGGCAGTCAAGTCTGACCTCCTGGTTGGAGTATGTTACAGACCGCCTGACCAGGAGGAGGAGAAGATGGATCTTCTATTGTTTAAACAGCTGGAGGCTGCTTCTAGATCAGCAGCCCTTGTTCTTTTAGGAGACTTTAATCTTACGGATATCTGCTGGGAACTTAACATTGCCGAGAGGAGGCAGTCCAGGAGGTTCTTAGAGCGTATTGAGGACTGCTTTCTGTCGCAGCTGGTGAGTGAGCCTACCGGGATGAAGCTCTCCTTGACCTGCTGTTTACAAACAAAGAAGGGCTGGTGGGTGATGTTGTGGTCGGAGGCTGTCTGGGATGTAGTGATCATGAGATAATTGAGTTTTCTGTAAACAATGTAACAAGAAAAGGCAGGAACAGGACATCAATGCTGGACTTTCAGCGGGCAGATTTTGGATTATTTAAGGAACTGGTCAGCAAAGTACCCTGGGAAATAGTTCTTAGTGACAAGGGGGTCCAGGAAGGCTGGATGCACTTCAAGAATGAAATCTTGAAGGTGCAGAAATGCGCTGTCCCCATGTGTTGTAAGAAGAGTCGAAGGGGCAGACGGCCGGCCTGGATGAGTAAGGAGCTTCTGAAGGAACTAAGTAAGAAAAAGAGGATGTATCGCCATTGGAAAGAAGGGGACGTAAGCCAGGTCATGTTCAAAGATGTTGTTAAGTCGTGTAGGAAAAAAATCAGGGAAGCAAAAGCCCAGCTGGAGCTCAAATTGGCCACTTCTGTTAAGGACAATAAGAAGAGTGTTTTATAAATATATCAATGGTAGAAAGAAGGGCGGCAGTGACCTCCACTGCTTGTTGGATGTGGAGGGAAATATAGTAACCAAAGATGCAGAGAAGGCTGAGGTACTTAATGCCCTCTTTGCCTCAGTTTTCAACAGTAAGGATGTCTGTTCGCTTGAGAGATGGTCCTCTGAAGTGGTTGATGGGGACGGGGTGAAATATGGCCCTCCTGCAATCTATGAGGAGGAAGTTAGAAACCTGCTGAGCCACTTGGATCCTCATAAGTCTATGGGGCCGGGTGGGATCCATCCTAGGATGATGAGAGAGCTGGCGGATGAGCTTGCTAAGCCGCTCTCCATCATCTTTCAACAGTCCTGGCTCACCGGAGAGGTCCCGGAAGACTGGAAGTTGCCCAATGTGACGCCCATCCACAAGAAGGACCGTAAGGATGATCCAGGTAATTACAGACCTGTCAGCCTGACCTCAGTCTCAGGTAAAATTATGGAGCAGATAATACTGGGTGCAATCATGTGGCACCTGCAGAACGGCCAAGAGATCAGGCCCAGCCAGCATGGGTTTAGGAGGGGTAGGTCCTGCCTGACCAACCTGATCTCCTTTTATGACCATGTGACTTGGCTGGTGGATGAGAGAAAGGCTGTGGATGTGGTATTCCTGGACTTCAGCAAGGCCTTTGACACTATCTCCCACAATAGACTCCTAGAGAAGCTGGCAGCCCGTGGCTTAGACGGGAGCACTCTGTGCTGGGTTAGGAATTGGCTGGATGGCCGAGCCCAGAGAGTGGTGGTGAATGGTGTCTCATCCAGCTGGCAGCAGGTCACCAGTGGTGTCCCCCAGGGATCGGTGTTGGGTCCGGTCCTGTTTAATATCTTTATAGATGATCTGGATGAGGGGATTGAGTCCATCATCAGCAAGTTTGCAGACGATACCAAGCTGGGAGGAAGGGTTGATCTGTTACATGGTAGGATGGCCCTACAGAGGGACCTGGACAGATTGGAGAGATGGGCCAATTCTAATGGGATGATGTTTAATAAGTCCAAATGTCGGGTACTTCATTTTGGACACAACAATCCCATGCATAGCTATAGACTGGGGACAGAGTGGCTGGAGAGTAGTCAGGCAGAAAGGGACCTGGGAGTGCTGGTTGACAGGAAGCTCAATATGAGCCAGCAATGTGCCCAGGTGGCCAAGAAGGCCAATGGCATTCTGGCCTGCATCAGGAATAGTGTGGCGTGCAGGACGAGAGAAGTTATTGTCCCCCTGTACACAGCACTGGTCAGGTCTCATCTTGAATACTGTGTACAGTTCTGGGCCCCCTAGTTTGGGAAAGATGTCAGGATGCTGGAGTGTGTCCAGAGGAGGGCAACGAAGATGGTGAAGGGGCTGGAGCACAAGCCCTATGTGGAGTGACTGAGGGAGTTGTGGCTGTTTAGTCTGAAGAAGAGGAGACTCAGGGGAGACCTCATTGCTCTCTACAACTACCTAAAAGGAGGTTGAAGGCAGGCAGGGGTTGGTCTCTTCTCTCAGGTGACCAGTGACAGAACTAGAGGGCATGGACTCAAGCTTCGTCAGGGAAAGTTTAGACTTGAAGTTAGGAAAAAGTTCTTCACTGAAAGGGTGATTGGCCATTGGAATGCGCTGCCCAGGGAGGTGGTGAAGTCGCCGACCCTGGAGGTGTTTAAGAGGAGACTGGATGAGGCACTGAGTGCCATGGTTTAGATGATGGTGTTAGTGTTGTTGTTAATGTTGGGTTATAGGTTGGACTCGATGATCTCGGAGGTCCTTTCCAACCTTATGATACTGTGTGATACTGTGTGTGTGATATGCCTGTCTTTAGCCTTTGATCCACCATCACCACCAACTATATTCAGGTCTAATTCCACATAGGTATGCCATTTTTCTATGCATGACATCTGTTTGCTTCAAAGTATACTGAAAAGCTGCAGGAAGTATAGAAAAGTGAAATATTGAATTAAGTCCCAGTCATGTTTCCTCTGTATCTGCAAAGTAGTTCAGCATGTAGCATGTGGGCTGAACTGTAAAATGATAATTTTCCCAAGATCTCTATGGCCTCCTGAACAATGGACTTTGTGCAAATCATATCTCCTGCGTGTTTATGATATGACACCACAAATAATTTCTATATGGGTTTTATGTATGCCTTTTTCTTACAGTATTTTAAAATCTAATGCCTGGCCAGTAAAATTAAATACACATTAATAAAAAGTATATGATTCAAAATCAGAGGTGTCAATAAAAATAGGATCAAAACCAAAAAAATGAATGAAAATGAACCATTTTGGAACTTATAAGAGATTAACCCATTTTAAAATCTAACCTAGGAAACAGACAAGCAAAGTATTTGTATCAGAATGGGAATTTTCATAAGCAAAGAATTATCATTAATCTATTTATCCTCCGTAAACCTCTGAGTACACTAATTTTCATAAGAAACTTTTCCCTGTGCATCTTTTTACAAAAGATGGTGTACTAATAATTTAGTAAGTTTTATTATTTATTTTATTATTTAATTTGATCTCCATTTATTAATCATAATGCCAAAGCACATATTTGCACACAGACACAAACAACCAAATATTTTAAATTTGATCATTATTGACACTTCCTTGTAAGAAACTGAAATAATCTGAAAATAACTTATGGATGAATAAGTGTTTCACTCATAGTAAATAATTATTTCAATGGTGTGTTAATATAGATTATTGGCAGGTACCAACTATGTTTCAGGCAAGTTTGGTGAAAAGGATCCTTCAACTTGATCCATTTTTTAACAGTCTATAAGACATATATAATTCTCTTTGCTAAATTCTTTGTGGCCAATTTTAGCCAAATAATGCATTCCATCTACCAAAATAGGGATTTTCCACTCACTTCATGGACATGGAAAAATCTATAATAGTCTATGGGGAATGTAAAATGAAATTTCAGATTTAGAAAATGCTACTACAAGCTTTTAAGTTTACAACGTGAAACTTCCATTAGCTTCCGAACTGAAGAATCTGTCCCACTAGTCAAAATAACCCTCTGCAGACACCTTTGCTCTTTCATCTCATGGAATGAGGATGTGCTTTCAATTATTGAATATGAAGTACAGGGAGGTGATTTGACATAGCCAGCATGGCTTCACCAAGATCAGCCTAGTGGCTTTCTTTGATGGGATGACGACACCAGTGGACGGAGGAAAAGCGATGGATGCAATATAACTGGTCTTCCGCAAAGCCTTTGACATGGTCACCCGTAACAGCCTTCTCTCTAATTGGAAAGATATGGATTTGATGAGTGGACTGTTTAGAGGGTAAGGAATTGGTTGGATGGTCGCATTCAGAGAGTAGTGATCAATAGCTCGATATCCAGATGGAGAGCTGTGACGAGTGGTGCCCCCCAGGGGTACATACTGGGACCACTGCTTTTTAATATTTTCACTGATGATATAGACAGCGAGATCGAGTGCAACCTCAGCAAGTTTGCAGATGAAACCAAGCTGAGTGGGGCAGTTGTGATACCAGAAGGACAGGATATCATCGAGAGGGACCTGGGCAAGCTAGGGAAGTGGACCTGTATGTACCTCATGGGGTTCAACAAGGCCAAGAACGAGGTTCTACGCCTGGGTTGGGTCCATCCACGGTTTCAATAGAGGATAGGGGATGATGTGATCGAGAAGAGACCTTCAGAGAAGGACTTGTGGTTACTGGTTGATGAGAAGCTCAACCTGAGCCAGCAATGTGCACTTGCAGCCCTAAGGCCAACCATATCCTGGGCTGCAGCAAAAGAATGGACAGCAGGTCAAAAGAGGTGATTCTTCCCCTCTACTCTGCTCTTGTGAGACCCCACCTAGAATATTGTGTCCATTTCTGAAATCCCTGACATAAGAAGGATATGAAACTGTTGGAAAGGGTCCAGAGGAGGACCATGCAGATGATCAGAGTGCTGGAGAAACTCTACTGTGAGGACAGGCTGAGAGAGTTGAGGTTGTTCATCCTGGAGAAGAGAAGGTTCAGGGGAGACCTCATAGCAGCCTTTCCGTACCTGAAGGGGGCCTACAAGAAAGGTGGGGAGGGACTTTTTACAATTGCATGTAGTGATAGGATGGGGGGGAATGGCTTTAAACTGAAAGGGGGAAGATTAAACATTAAGACGTAATTCTTTACCGTGAGGGTGAAACAGGTTGCCCAGGGGAGCTGTGGATGCCCTCTTCCTGGAAGTGTTCAAGGCCAGGCTGGATGCAGTCTTTAGCAGCCTGGTCTAGTGGGAGGTGTCCCTGCCCATGGCAGGGTGTGGGAACTAGGTGATCTTTAAAGTCCCTTCCATCCCATTCTATGATTTTATGAATCTATGAATCTGTGACTGAGATTATGATTCAATCTTACTCTGCATGTGACACAAAAGGACCTTATTTTAATTGAACAGACCCTTTGGCAGATTCAGGACTGATGAAGATCAAAAGAGTGATGAACAGTACTAGGAAAAATAAGCATACCTGGACTCTCTGCTTCAAAGTTTTTATCTACCTCTCTTCTCATTTCAGTTCATCCTATATCAGTTATTTGAACCCAACAGAATTGAATCAGACATTGATCTCTGGAGCTCTGCCTGATAGGGAAGCAGTTAAGAAGGGTGTGATATGATGGACTTGCTAGACCTTGAGGGTGGCGAACACTGAACTTTGCAAAAGGGAGCAATTCTACTTGAACAACAAGCAACTTTGTCTTGCAAGAGAGATGGATCCAGTGGTGTTCTCTCAAATCAGCTAAGTGACACCTGGGGCGAGGCAGAGGCTTCTCAGCTTGATGTTGCTTCATTTAAGAACAGAAATAGCCCTGAAAGCACATACTGAGCTCCCTGCCCTGAAGGCATGGCAAATCACAGAGTCCCTGGTTCTGAGGATACAAATGGCTTTGCCAAGAGCCAGTCAAAACATAGGAATTTACTTAGTCCCACCTCTACAAGGGGTGACAAAGACTTTTCAATAAGTATGAAATTGACACCTGAAAACACTTTCTTTAAGAGAGGAAAAGTGATCACCATCTTGAACCTCGTGACTCAACAGGAGAGCATCCCTCAGCCACCTGTCAGAGCTGTACCTGTTCAATGTGACAAAGGGAAACCAAATGTCTTTTAGCTCCTCTAACTCATGTCAACCTACACAAACTGCCTATATATTTCACTACTGCTTTAATCTTCAGTGTGTTCCTTAACTCTGGCTTCTGACTTATTCATTTCTTTTTTTTTTCTTAAAGGAATTTAAATGGAAATGGATAAAGCATTGTGTTTTCTCCTTAGCACAAACATCATCGTGCTTCTGTACCCTCTAGTATGGAAATAGTTTTCCTGTCACCTAAAAAATGGTTGACGACTTCTAAAATAAATGGAGCACAAGGCTTTTGTGTTAATGTCTTATTTGGACAACTATGAACAATTAAAGCTTTGTTTATTTCTTTCTTCACATCAGCTTATAATTATGTTTTGTCATTGAAAGACAAAGGTTTTTTTTCCCTGAAAGGAAGCTTTGTTTTTTCCTATGATCCAAGGATGTTGCATATGACATACATAATAGATCCTTCACACAGACATAAGGTTTATCTAAGCCTGAATAAACATGCTTTTCCGAAGGTTTATGATCTTTAAACTTCATGGTTGTGGATTTTGGTTTTCTTATGTTAAGCTTTAAAAGCTGAAAATGTATGATGCTTGGAGCATGTGTTTTCACAGGAGGCATACATAGTTTGTGCCTCAAATAGCCAGTGAGCCTACGGAGATCTGAAGTCTGTATGCACTGATCACTGAGGATATTTTTGTGTGATGCTGAGGAAAGTCCAAGTAGACCTACTGACCTCCTTGAAGAAATTATTGATATGCTGTTGTCTAGATTTTAAAAATGATGACGACAGGTAAAGCATGTGAAGGTTAATATTCACCCTTGAGTGGAGTAAAAAGCATATAAGACAATAAGCCCACAGGACCTCTCACACACAAGAAATCTACTCAATGGATAGACTCATTGTTTTGACTCTGTCTTACAGATTTCAGCAGGGTTCTCAGTTTTCTTCTTGAAGTTACTATATTGAGCACTAATCCTAGATTCTGCCTAGCTGCTTACTAAATAATCACCTTCAGTCTCCCAAAGGTACACCATACTGTCATCCCACAGCTGCTTTGTTTGTTCGTTATGCAGGTCTATCTGTTAGTCAGATATTAAGTGTAAGACTGCAGCACACATGGTAGTAGAATCTTCAATAAAAATAAGTTCTTACACCCTTTTCTTCCATGTTATAAAGAACACATGTCTTGAAAATTTTGTTATGAATATTTCTCAATTATAAGAAACTTATAAAGAAGTCTTCCTCTCATTTATGAATTGTGAGGCTGGTGGCATGAATCAAGAACAGGAATATAATTTACATCAAAAACTGTAGTGTAATTGGACAATTCTTCCTTTGCTGCAGCATGAACAATCCCACAGTGGATAGGACAAGACAGCAGTTCAAAAAAACATAGTACACGTACCTATCATGGTTGAGCACATGCTTTGAGATAAATTTCCTTCATGTAGAGATAATAATTTAAGAAGCAGCATGCTTTGGCAGTTACCTCAGATGCAATTGCATCAGAGCAGTTACACTGCAGCTTTTGCTTCAATGCATCTCAGTTTTAGATAAACCAATTTGTGTAGACATGCCCCAGGAGGCAACCATATGGTACATTTGTGAGGCTATGTGAACTACATAGTGGAACTCTCAAAAATTCAGGCCATTCTTAAAAATGACAGCTGTGTATTTATTTTTAATAGACATTATTACCTGCATCATCCAAAGCTCCAGGCTTCAGGTGTTTCTGATTGGTTTTATGCTGTTCTTTGACTTTATTTGTACATGTAAAGCCAAATGTAAAAGAAGCTGACAAAAAAAGTATTTAATTTAGAATAAAGAAGTTAAATAAATGTTACTTTTTTGTTATTAATGTTACTGGTTTTGAAATAATGATCTTTGTTTAAAAAAGTACAAATAGACTGTAGATCTGGGCTTTTTTAATATCTATTACATGGACTCTAAGCACTGGTGCCTAAAGGGTAATAGAGTTTCTCAGGGAGAAATTGTCAGTTTAGAAGAGTTTCTGGACGGTAATTGTTCAACACCTGACCTTATGCTTAAAGGAAAGCTATAAGAACATTATGCTCAGTTTTCAGCTGTGAAGATATGCCTCCCTAGCACTTCCTTTTTATTGAAGCAAAAAAAAGAATATAGTAAAATTAAACATCTGACTTCTCAATCAACCACGTCCAGTGTGCCCAGTAACCCTGGAAGTGATTTTATAGACACTATTTAAAATACAAGATTTACTTTTCTGGCAGCGCTTCTTTTCAGATTCCTAGTGGGTTCATATGTCTCTGGGGCATACAGAAGAAAAGAATATGATAAGAATTTGAGGGGTTTTATTCTTTGACCTTTATAAGAGTTACAATGATCTACAAAGCTGTAGCTATTACTGTTCATTCTATTTATTTGAGGAGTAAGATGCAGCATTTAAAATGAAATTTTTAGCTATCAAACCAAAGAGGAAGATGTGGTGACCAAAATTATGACATAAGAATTCAATATAAGCTTATGGAAGGGATTCCTAAAGATGTATTTCAGTAAATGGGAGAACAAGCTAACAGTTTCTCCTTTGAATTTTCAAGTATCCAATGTCTTTAAGGTAGCTCTTTTGAAAAATAAACTGTATCTTTTCAATGGTACAGTAATTCTAAATCTCAGTATCTATATCTACCACTGCAATTGTCAGTATGAATCAAGAGAAAAGGGAGTTCTCCCATGATAAGACTAATTACTTGGGTTTGTTTTTTTTTTTTCTTGTGTGTTTTCATGTTTCTTTTTTCCCCCAGCATTTGTGATTAGTCATGCTTGGAAACAATATGTATGGATTGCTCTTTCCATCTTCATCAATTTGCTGGTTTGAGTTAAAAAAGGAAGGTGTCAATCCTCAGTTCAGATTGCCATCTTCTGTGGAATAGAAGGTGCACATATTCTAAGATTATCTTCTAGTTTTTTTTAATAGATTCCATTCTGAAAGATTAGGGTAATTGTGAGACTCATAAAGTTTTTGCCCTCTTTCTGTAGCATATTGTAGATTTGACTTCTAGTGCCTAACTGTAGGCCTTTAATTTGTCTCCAGGGTACAAGGAAGTATTTTTGTGCACCAATAAAATTGGCAGGGTCTATCCTAGATATCTTGGAGAACTTTCTTAATAAAATTGTATTTTCCTGGTTATTCGTAATGAAATAGGTTGGATATTATTTGAGAAACTTCCTTGGAGCCATTTCTTCCCAAAATCCTAGTTGCTAAATGTAAATAGAACAATCTACTATTACTAATACAGAACACAGCAGCAGGAACAAAAATTAACAGAAAAATTGAGAACACAAAGAAAACCAGAGACTAGATAGAGAAAAATTATCTTTGGTATATAAATTAGATCTGTCAGTGATTTATACATTCATTATTGTTTTTTATGAAGTATACCAAAGAAAATCAAAATAGCTATCACCTAAAGAAAAATATCTCACAAATTAGGAAAAGATTTTTAATTAAAGCATTGCATTTTTTTCTATTTTATTTATTGTTAATATCATAAAATTTTTCATTTAATATATGCAAATAGGCTTGTGAAATAGAAATGTTGATATGAAAATTCTATCTTTCCTAGAAACCAATAATCTCTTATGTTGTTTATAGCCAATATCTTAGAAAACCAAATGATACCTATGAGTGTCCTCATATATATCATGTATGTTCAAAAAAATTTTCTCAGTTGATGCCCAAAAAATTATCATTCTCTCTTGTTCTGAAGTGATGCTATGAAATATTGGTAACACCAGGTTAATGGGACTTGCAGACTTTCTTATTACCACATTTCTTTTCCTCCCATTTATTGAAAATTTCAGGTATAATTATATATACAACTTCCTGAAAAATATTTTTAACCACTTGCAACAAATATGTACCTAAACATCTTCAGAAATTAGCATTTTTTAAAAAAATAACAATTTTCTATAACATGGGATATTATTAATATTTTTTTAATCTGATTTAGTCACCAACATTCAAAAAGTTTCCACATATGACTGCTGCAAATTCAGTAATAAATACTTATACAGACTTATTCCAGGAAGAATTGTGTTTGTAGTAGATAAGAGACTCATGGAAATAATACTAAGAAATTCCCTGCTCTCAGCAGGTGAATATTATTAAAGCATGAAAAGAATGTTGTGGAAACTGGAAGAGTTTCTTGTGTTCTAGCCTGATATGTTTATGGTGTTTCGTATCATATAGGCACTAAATTTGTTAAATTATACATTTTTTTTACTGATATCTCACCTTCACTTTATGAATATTTAGCTACCTTGTTCACTCCTAAGCCTTTGTTCTTCGCTTGACTGTCTAGTATAATGCTCTCTCTCATCCTCTTGTGGTACAAACCAAGCAGTTATCTTCAAAGCAAGTTTTCAGGATGCTTCTGGAGGTGATTCTTATAGTAAAAAGTCTCCACAAAACTGTATGAGGTCTTTCGCCTGCACAGGTCTCGAGTTCTAATACAGGAGCTGAAGTAACACTCTCTCTTTCTACATCATACCATACATAGGTAGGCAGAATACAACTCTGTCTAATGAGTCACTCTGGTGGGCTGCAACATAGTCTTCTAGTTATTTCAGATACTGTATACCTAGACATGTGTACACAGATTATTTCTTAGGGCCATAGGAGGATGATATTAGACCCATGAGAAACATACATTCAAGTGCTGTGTACTGCGACTAATCAGCCACAGAAATTATCCCCTCTGCTGAGTTTGGACATGAGTACTTTCTAACACTGGAAACAATTTCTTTGAAAAATATTGTGTATATAACTTGTAGGGCATACTGTCTTCTGTTATCCCTCAATAAATTTTAGCTGTCACAGAGGTCTTAAAAACTATTAAATTTCTACAAATTTTCTTAAAATAAATATTAAGGAGGAGTTGTATTACAAACTTAACTACTGGGAAAATTTTCGTTAGGACATTTACTACTAAGATATAAGCAATAGACTTACTTTTCATTTGCACACGCAATTATCAACCTTTGTTTCTTCTTGAAAGGCAATATAATTTGTGGACTGTTCATTTAATTGTTAATATCCATTGACAATCTGTGAGTTAAACCTAAAGGAACATTTTACCACTTACAATATATATGAATTTTCTATTACCTCAACAGTTAGAAGACGTTTCATGGTATTTTGTGAAGACAATGAGTGGTACTCATCTGTTCAGCTGAGGTACGCAGGCTTTTACTCAATTTATGAAGACAAATGATGATAAAAGGCAGTTCTGGAAGAACTATATGAAGAAGAACTATATGAAGAATTATATGAATTCTTAAGTTAGAGTGCAATTTTATTGTCATTGTAATAGACTTAATGTTAATGATATGCTTTTGAGTCAACGTAAGCCAAATTCAGTATTTACTGATACTCTATGATTTCTCAATTACTAAAGTACACCGAAATACATACATTGTAATTTAAAAGAGCATTTGTTTACAATGTGACTTTAAACAAAGCAAGCATGTAAATAGAAGTATATTGCATAAAATAATTAAAAATATAAATAACTCAATAGTTATTATTGTTTTTATGTAGAATTGGATGTATTCACAACCAGGATTTAACAAGCTCTCTTTAGTCATAGAATCATAGAATCATTACAGTTTGAAAATACCTCTAAGATCAGCAAGTCCAACCATCAGCCCAATACATCCATTTCTAATAAAACATGTCATGAAGTGCCACTTATACATGTTTATCGAATGCCTCCAGGGATAATGACTCCACCACTTCCACGGGCAGCCTGTTTCAATGCTTTATCACTCAATAAACAGTTTATTTCTTAATATCAAATCTAAACATCCGCTGCTTCAACTTGAGGACTTGAGGCCATTTCCCCTTGTCCTCAACCAACACCTACTTTACTACAGCCTCCTTTCAGGTAGTTGTAAAGGGCAATAAAGTCTTCTGTCAGTTTCCTCTTCTCATAATTAAACAATCCCAGTCCTTAGTCTCAGAATGTAGAGCAATTATTTGTATTAAAACCAGTTATCCTTGTTGTAGGACTGGAATACTAGTCAAATCAAGGATATTACAGTTATGCCAAATATTTGCAGTGCTGTTTTTTTCCCCAGATAAAACAAGCTATGGCACAGACCATCTTGAGGACTGATGTCAATAATAAGAAAGGAATAGCAGCCAGCTGTCACACCATATTACATCAGATTCTTGATTTTCTTCCATATGGGAAATATTTTGAATCATAATTAGTACGTAATCAGTTTGTGGTTTTAATTAAATAACAGCCAGGTAGTCAAGTATCACAAAGGAAAATGTTTTTTTTCTCGACCTTGAAAAAAACCTCAAAAATGGAGAATAGTGATCATATATTGGCCTTGTGTCTGTTAAATGAAAGTCACCAGTTGCTTTGGAAACGATACATTTTTTTCAGGCTTATTCATTGTGAAATTCATCCACATCTTTCAGAAAGTTACAGATTTAAAAATGAGGGCTTTCTCTCAAGAATTGTCAGTAATTTAATGAAAAAAAAAAGAAGCAGATGGTAAGTACTTAAGAATCCAGGCATAAAAGGAAAATATGAGTTTTTGCTACTATTGTGAAAGGTTAAAGCAGTAACTGGAGACAATGGAGAATTGCACTAGGTGTCCAAAAGAGTCTATAGATATTATAATGAATTTATTCTGCACTGTATTCAATATATATTTGGTCCCTTGCTATTTTAATTATACAGGAAAAAAATGTTTATATGTAAAGTTTGACTTCATTAAGAACTCTTAAATCAGATCTACCATGTTCAAGAAAATGGAATTTGAGGAAGACACAGCATATCTGGAACATTCTGAATTTAATGTGACGTGGATTCTCGCTTTTGTTTTCTAGATTCAAGTAATTTTTGTATCCCCAAATCCTATAATAGGAAATAAAATAATTTAATATACAGCTAAGAATTCTAGTGTTTTCCCAAGAGACATTGATTTTCAATATTATGAAAATACCAGTAGATGTCTCTATTGTTCTGTTATTTCCAGAGGTTAAAAAAAACCCTAAACCCCAAACCAAACCAAAAGAGACAAAACTCCACCACAACAAAAACCAAACAAACACGCAGCAACTACAAACACTATGCTGCATTACCACAACATAACCCACAACATTACATATATGGAAGGGAAATGTGAAGCACGCTGTGAAAAGCACAAAGTACTATGGTTTCTCTCTCCTATCCTACTGTTTTCCTCCAGGAAGTGAAGAGCTTACTTAGTGTTACATCACTTTTATTATGCTATATTACCTCTTCTGTCCAGATTATAAAATATGAGGTGTTTCTCATTGGTATTGTTTTCAAGACTTCTGTAGTGAAGCCACATCTGGTAACAGCTTTCCTTGTTTTCCTAGTCATCTCCCAGACTGTGGGGTTTTTTTCCCCCACATAATGTTTGCCAGTAATTAAAATTTTCAGTTTAAAAGACTAAGGTTTGATAAAGTTCTCCGAGCATCTAGAGCGTTTATGTCTTAAGAGAACTTATAACTACTGAATCTTTACATCACCTCAATGGAAAGACTTATTTTGTATTGGTGCCAGAAAATACAGAGTTGCTGAAATGATGAGGGCACAGCTGTTGTGAGGACAAGAAGTAATTCTCAGTGCCAAAATAGAGTCAAGAAATGTATCATCACTTTCAAAATTACTTATTTTTTAAAACTGATTTAAAAATGAAAATAGAATCTAATAAATAAATGAGATGAATAATAAAATCCATTTTTTTTCTGAATTTGTTTGAAGATTTTAAAGAGACAGAAAATATCTCAATCATTGTGAACTAGTCTACAATATATGGATTTATAAATTTTACAAATTACTTTAAGTACATTAGAAAGAATTCAAATTTGCTGGTTTGTACTGTAGTACTCAGAACATTTTGTGTTTTCTTTCCAGGTCCAAAACAATGAGAAATAAAAAAGGGAGACTGAAAAAGTTATTAAACTTATCAAAAATCATCCAAGCCTTATTAGGCCTAACAATAATCTATGTAGAACATCTAAATATAATATATATTAACAAGAAATAATAATAATAATTGAAAAAATAATATATTAAAGCATTTCTGAAAAACTATGTATATCTTTCCAAAGGGAGCATAAAATGCAAATAAAAACTCTAGTTGCTCCTCTGTCTTCTCAGTTCCATAGTCCTTGTTATAGCAAATAAACGTATTGGTTGACCTATTATCTGATCCGAGCAAGTATTTTCAAAAGGGCGATGGGTAATGAAGAAGGTTTTCCTTAGAAACAGAGGGGAGAAAAAAAAGGAATCCCTCTGTTTACACCCATATTTGACCTTATATTAACTCAAGTTGTAGAGTAATATGAAAAAGATTTGAATCAAGATTAGTTAAATCTACAGAAAGATAATGCCAGAGCAAACCTTCCTTTGTCTAAAAAAAAAATAATAAAAAAACGCTCATTAAGTGGGTTTTTTTCTTTTTTAAAACTAGAAAAGATAGTCTATGAACTGACAATAATGCAGCAGGTGAGTTGGATTTAAAACAGCAGCAAAATCCACATGAGCTATGCTCTGATCTTGGAGTTATGGAGAGGAAAGGAGGGAGGGAGGAAAAGAGGAAGGAAGGAAGGAAGGAAGGAAGGAAGGAAGGAAGGAAGGAAGGAAGGAAGGAAGGAAGGAAGGAAGGAAGGAAGGAAGGAAGGAAGGAAGGAAGGAAGGAAGGAAGGAAGGAAGGAAGGAAGGAAGGAAGGAAGGAAGGAAGGAAGGAAGGAAGGAAGGAAGGAAGGAAGGAAGGAAGGAAGGAAGGAAGGAAGGAAGGAAGGAAGGAAGGAAGGAACTAAAGGTTGTGTCCCTTGATGCAGCAAAACAAGAGCCAGTTTAAAAAAAATCCCCCCAAACCTATTGAGACTCAGAGACACACTATACTTTTACCTTCCCTTTATTTTGTTCGTCTGCTTTTGTCTGCTCAGAAATACTCTGCTTGTATAAAAACCAGAAGGTATTCATGCTGTAATACAACATCCCCCTGTGAAAACAGGGATATTATATTTACTATTTAAACATATATATGAGGTGAGCTTTTTGTTAATAATTGTGTTTGGAAATACTGCTGAACTCAAAGAGCGTTCAGAATAAGATCTGCATATAGTTCTTTTTTCAAACACTATGTTCTTAATGTGGCATGGTGAAGGCCTTTGACACTGTCCCCCACAGTAGACTCCTAGGGAAGCTGTCAGCCCGTGGCTTAGATGGGAGCACTCTGTGCTGGGTTAGGAATTGGCTGGATGGCCGAGCCCAGAGAGTGGTGGTGAACGGTGTCTCATCCAGTTGGCGGCCAGTCACCAGTGGTGTCCCCCAGGGATCGGTGTTGGGTCCGGTCCTGTTTAATATCTTTATAGATGATCTGGATGAGGGGATTGAGTCCATCATCAGCAAGTTTGCTGATGATACCAAACTGGGAAGAAGGGTTGATCTGTTAGAGGGTAGGATGGCCCTGCAGAGGGACCTGGACAGATTGGAGAGATGGGCCGATTCCAATGGGATGATGTTTAATAAATCCAAATGTCGGGTACTTCATTTTGGACACAACAATCCCATGCAGAGCTACAGACTGGGGACAGAGTGGCTGGAGAGTAGTGAGGCAGAAAGGGACCTGGGAGTGCTGGTTGACAGGAAGCTCAACATGAGCCAGCAGTGTGCCCAGGTGGCCAAGAAGGCCAATGGCATTCTGGCCTGCATCAGGAATAGTGTGGCGAGCAGGACCAGAGAAGTTATCGTCCCCCTGTACTCGGCACTAGTCAGACCTCATCTGGAATACTGTGTACAGTTCTGGGCCCCCCAGTTTGGGAAAGATGTCAGGATACTGGAATGTGTTCAGAGGAGGGCAACGAAGATGGTAAAGGGGCTGGAGCACAAGCCCTATGAGGAGCGACTGAGGGAGTTGGGGCTGTTTAGTCTAAAGAAGAGGAGGCTCAGGGAAGACCTCATTGCTCTCTACAGCTACCTGAAAGGAGGTTGTAGTCGGTCAGGGGTTGGTCTCTTCTCTCAGGTGACCAGTGACAGAACTAGAGGGCATGGACTCAAGCTACGTCAGGGAAAGTTTAGGCTTGATGTGAGGAAGAAGTTCTTTACTGAAAGGGTGATTGGCCATTGGAATGCGTTGCCCAGGGAGGTGGTGGAGTCGCCGACCCTGGAGGTGTTTAAGGGGAGATTGGATGTGGCACTGAGTGCCATGGTTTAGATGATGGTTGGTGTTAGTGTTGGGTTATAGGTTGGACTTGAAGATCTCAGAGGTCCTTTCCAACCTTGTCATACTGTGATACTGTGATACTGTGATACTGTGAAAACATCAAACAATCAGTGGTGGTAAAAAGACAAACAGGACAAATAATACAAAGAATAAAATATGACTTAATGTCTCTCTCACATAAAATCACCTCATGAATTATTTTAAGTATTTTATTTCTTTGTCAATCCATTTAAATACTCCCTTTATATTCCTTTTTTTGTTTTTTTTTAACTGGAGAGAAAAGGAATAGACAAATGTTTTCAGAAAGAAATATAAAAGCCTTAAATACAACTGTGTTATTCATATACCAAATAACCTAAGTTTTAGTAAATTACTTACATGATGCGTGAATGACTTAAAAGATGTGTGAATAGAGCACACCATTAAACAAACAAACAAAACAAGAAAGGAAGAAAGAAGATCCAGGGCCATTTAATCACACAGCTCTAAGAGCAAGGGGCATTAAAGTTCACTCAGTCTTTGTAATTCATAACACAGTTATCAAAGAACATGAGAATCATTGACATTTTTCCACAATGTCAATGTGGTGCCACCAGAAAGACGTCCCCTGCAATTTGATCTCTCAGGTTCTCATTTGATGAAACCATAATTTTCAATTGCAGCTAGCATAGCTGATATTTGATTTTGACTGACTCTATAAAAATAAAATAATATTCTCATACTGCTGGTATATTCACAGATGTTATTAAAAGTATATAGTATGCATAAGAATATTTGTCATAATAAAAAATAATATTCCTTGGATTTAAAACCAGCAATAGACTCACAGATATTCAGAATCACATACAATCTTCTAATGAACCCATATGGTAACTAATCAGGATTGTCTGTGACTCTTGAAATATAAACCAGCATGTCTTATCTTAAAGATTGAGAGGTTCTGAAGCAGCCTGGAAGTAAAACACCCAAAAATCATCATCTTAAATTGCCACAAACTGAAGAATATAGACATATTATTCCTTTTGTTGCTCATCCAAAGAAATAAAAGCCTAACTTTTATAAACAAAATTTATCTGAATCATCAATTCCATGAAAATATTTTTACTAGTACTATACACAAGAATCTTATTTATGTAATGAGCTGGAATATAACATCTTGGGAAGCAGCTGAACATAAATCTTTCAAAGAGTTACATTTCAAAGAGTTTTATGCAGGATGTCTCTTTTTTTTTTCTCAGAATTTATTGTTAAACTATTTATTTATTGTTAAACTATTGTCAATTAAACATCCAGTATGATGGTGCTCTATGAAACTACAGAGTTTATAGGCTTCAAGTCCATACAATTTTATGCTTATTTATTTATGAAAGTCCTATGGCTGTATAAGTACACACAATTTTCAGGATTTAACTGTTATGTAGGCATTAAATTATTCTACCCTGGGAAGTATATATCCCATCCTTTAAATACTCAATACATCTCGTCCTTGGAAATTAATTCCACAGCTAAATAGGTATTGTACTTCTCATAAAAGGATTCTGTTTATATATACATATATAAACACACATGTAGAAGAGAGAATTACTCCATTATTAATAGTTAACTTTGCAGTTAATATTCAATATTAAATGAAATATCTTTTTACATAGCACATTCTCCAGCTGGAATGTACAATCTTCTTTCACTTTATCTTGCATTTTTTTCCTACAATAATTAAAGGAAAAAGATTGCATAAAATGCAAAGGGTGAACTTGAAGTACTGTTTTTATTCCTTCTGAACACTCCCACATTTGCTAAAATAAAGAACCATCTGATTTCTCTCTCTCTTCAACTGCTAATGGAATTTGTTTCCCAACTTGATGAATCATTTTAGTTTTAATTTTCCCAGATTTCCCAGATTTTGTGTTATGAATACTGAAATAATTGGAATGGAGTGGAAAGAAAAGATCTGCCTTTGTGGTATAATTACACATTTCTTCATTCACAATTTGCTGTATAAGTACAATACATTTTGGCAAAAGGCTGGGACTGGTCAGTAGAGAAAAGATATCTCTGTTCTTTGCCTTCACTGTCACTGGCTGTGATTTCACTGGATCCTCTGCAGAGCTCATTCCTCCCTCTAAAAGGTCCCTGCAGCCTTCAGAGTTACAGTGTCAGAATAAGTCTAAGGAGCAAGGAGGTATTCAGCCTCATTGATGGATCCAGATTGGCACATCTTTAAGATAAAAACAATGTAATTGGTTGCAGAAGGAAGTAAATATCACAAAGAAAAAAATAAGTAAAGCAGACGTACAGAGGATAAGAGAACAAGATGACCTCTTAAAATCCCTTAAAATGATTCTCTGGATTTAATTCAAAGAAAAAAGCACTGAAATCTGCTAAACTGAAAAGCAGAATAGAAGGTAAGGGCTTTCCCTGCAGTTACTTTGAGTGACTAAACATATCATTGCTATATCTAAAAAGAATTTCTGCTGTGACCTTTACCCAGATGAAAAATTTTTAACTAGGTCTCAGTTATGTATAGAATATTAAAATTTAGAAATGCTAGATAATGACAGATCAAATTCAGCCTAACAGTAATCTGGAAATATTCTAGAGGAATTCATGGAGGCAGAGAGGTGACTGAAAGCACTATTATGTGTATTACAGTGTGACCACTCCATTGCAAGACTATTTAACTCTTCCTGTTGTGAGATAAAGAGGCAGGATTGGACTAGTAGTTCTTCCTGCAAACCAGTGGATATTTTAATCTTCTAAATACTATATAGCTCTGGTAACAATTACTGCTCAGCAGCTCTTCTTCTAAAATATCAGCTTTCCCTCTGACACTCAAAATATCATTTTGAAAAGCTGTGCTTTGCTGAATCAAACACCTGATCAGAATCATTGCTTTTCAAAAGGCTGAATGCATGACAGGAGCTTGCTTCAGTGAAGCTGCATTTTTGGAGGATCCTCAGCTTTTCACCATCCCCAAAGTGCCACTAGAGAACAACTTACTTCTAGTCTGAAGTGCTGACATCCAGACTGATAATGAAAATTGTTATTTGTCACAGTGTGAGAGCTGAACTATCCTTAATTTAATGACTGACTTACATATTCTTTCAAAACAAACGAACCATTTTTCAGAAGGAGAAAGTGAAGGGGATGCAGAAAGATGCAGCAAAGTCTTCTGTAATGCTAAAAGGGATGGACAAAGAATTCAACAGAGATAACTGATTCTCTTAGAAACCCTAGACAAAAACATGTCTTGCCATAGGTGGGTATGTAGAATTGGGTATGAATGAGTTGTCTGACCAGCTTTTAAGGTGGTTACTAATTTCACACAAAATTACATTACATAACATGGATTTAGGAAGAACTGAGCCTGATCTGCCAACCCTGAGTTAATACATAGAAGTTATCATGAGATAAACATATTTTCAAAATACATAATATCAGAAAAAATCAAATTTATTAAATTTCTATACAATCTATTCTTTGTACTTCACCTATTTAATGATATTTAATTTTTTTCTCTATAATTCTTTTTAACAAAAGGCCTTCAGGGTTTTTTTATTTTCCATAAAAATTTCGGAAAGATTAATTGCATTTAAGGGCTTGAATTTGGCCCAGACTCTTGGGTCTACTGGTTACGTAGATAGCAATGATTAAATAGTCTTCATGAAGGAGTAGACAGGCTGCTTTAAAATGCTGCTGTCCTGCACTTTGATGACACTTGTAATTTGTAAAGAGAAGATGAGTAGATCAAAGAAACATTGTGTATGCTGGAAGCTCTGATAGTAACTAAAGTTGAGAAGCCAAAGGATAAATAAACTATAACATAAACACACTCTAAAATGAATTCATCCAAAACCTGCATTTTTGTTGAAATAGTGATATAAAGAAATCTTCATTGATCTATGTGCAACTAGTTTTGTAACTTTTGCCTAGTAAGACCTCTGTACAACAAAGATTAAATCCAATGTTCTGAAATGTGGGTGATGAAAATATTGCTCTACTACAGCTCTTTGGCTTCGTTCTAAAATGTAGCTTGAAACAAGCGAGAACTATGCAAATTCCTACTCTTCAGCTCATCCTCAACTATACGTTCCAGCAGCAGCATATGTTTGCATATATGTTTCTGATTCAAGATTAGGAGGAGTCTACAACTATCTTAAATTCCTTAAATCTTTTCTACAATAAGAAAAAAAGAGAAAGAGAGGAAGTAGAGTAGTTCATTGTTCAGATATTTAAAACTTTGACACTATCCTTTACACTGAGAAAAACAATTTCTTTGTCAGTGTATGAGAAGAAAATAACAAATATGTGTTCTGTGGTTTCTTGTATAGTAAAAATCACAGCTGATAAAGTTTATTATTTAAAATTTGGGTCACAGTTTGTAATAAAATCAGATTCTTTTGCTTTTAAATGTAGTGCAAAATGTTTTTTAATTTATTAGATTATATGAGGGAGAGTTGACTTCACTTAACTGCAGAGACTATTAATCATAATTTTTCGTCCAATGGCTAATTACAAGAATGGAATTATAAGAATGGGCAAAATCTTCTTGGTATTGGATTACAAAACCAGCTCACAGAGTACAATTTCAATTCTACTGCAGATCGGATGCAGATCAGAGTATTATTTCTTCAGGAATTAAAATCTTACAATTTCTAGGCTGAATATCTGCACACCTATATGTATATGTTTTCAATTAAAATTGCTCCAACATATTTCTTTAGGCTAAATATATGTAATTCTTCTATTATTGCTCATCTTGATAAATTTAGAGAAGAACATCACATCTGTTCTTAATATCTGTTTTACCATATGAGGCATTTCCATGGAAAACTGCTATGTGTTACTTCTAAAAATGTGTACTGGAAGTGATTAATTAATTTTATCATTAAAAGAAGAAGGCAGGAAAATGACAAAGATGGTCACCAGAACAATGTAATGTTTAAGATAAAAAAAGAAAATTAAGAAATAAAGGTAAGCAAGACAATGGAGACAGAAGAGGACATCTTACTAATGTGAAAGATAATTCTACAAATAACAAAGCTATTTTCTTTTCTATTCACAAGCAGTTTGGGCAGTTTCAGAGTTTCCTGTCAGACAACATTGCATTAACTGCTTTTATCATAGCAAAGGAAAATGACAAAGCTGTTATAGCATTCTGAAGAGGTGGTATCTTGCAAGGACAATATCCTGCTTGCATTTGTCTGTGCAGAAGAGAAATATATTAAAATCCTTTCTAGTACATGGAAAGCAATCAAATGTGAAGCTCTACTGAATGATAAACTTCTACTCCTCCCCCTCTCCCATGAAAAAATCCACAAGTAATTGAAAAGAGAGAACCCTGGACTTCCTTGGTCAATGTGTAAATAAGACATAATCCATAGTCTTAAGATATTAAAACCCCCAAGAAAGGGTTGTCACCACATATTTTTCAGTACTTAAGTTAGACTAGAACTATTAGTCAGGACTTTAGACTGGAAAGGATGATGTATCTTGAGTCTATGGTTACTCATTACTATAAACTTCCAAGTTTTAAAACTTGTATTTTGAATCCAGTTTGTATCTCTTTTTAGAAGTTTATATACATGTTGGTTTTGAATCATTCAGTCAATTATTTAGAAACTGTCTATGCAATTTTTGGGTTTGGTTTTGTGGATTTTTTTAAGAGGAAATTTCCAACTGGTACCTATGTATATCACATTGTCTCAGAAGTAGGAGAAGATAATTATAAGAACTTGTCTCTGAGGTCTTTCTCACAGTTTTCTGAATTCTGAATTAGTCTCCTGTGCTCACTTCTGAAGTGATATCTGAACACCTGCAGCCTCCATCAAAGCAATATACTTCTGTGGATCTCAATTTTCTTTCCCTCTAGCTCTATCGATCATCAAAATAACGTTGCTTCTGTTAATTCCCTAAGCTTGTCAGTGAAATCTATCTGTCATTGTGGCAGCAAGAGAGTTAAAGTTTAGCAGGTGTTGGGAATTTACTAGAAAAGTACTTGGAATAATTCTGTAAATTAGTAGGAGGGGATTCACTGTAAGACTCCAAGAAACAGTAGAGTCAAAGTAGGCTTGAATTGAGAAAAATCAAAACGAAATAACACAAGAGGATGATATTTAAACCACTGTCTTTGTAGGAAAAGTTTAAAAGTCATAGATCATTGTATGTATGTTCAGACTTTACTTACAAAAATGTCAGCAGAAAGTGAGATTCAAGATCAGGTACATACTCCAGTAACATCTTATTTCTTCCAAAAAGTCCGTTGGAAGTCTGTATCATGTGCTGCATCCTTCTTTGAAAAAAAGTGGTTTGCAACATGAAACTTTAGAACAGAATTCTACTAGAGTTTTATTATTTTCTGATAAGAAAGTATTGTAAATACTTATATGGTATTTTGGTAAAAATAAATGGGTATATATTCTGTTAATATAATTCATAGTAGACATTTTTCATAATAAGAAGTTCATTTTTTCAAATTAGCTCTTTAAATCTTAGTACAGCTTTTCTTTCTGGAAAAGTTTTAAGAATTCCTGAAGTCATTTGTGTGTCTCTTGTTTGCTTCAAGTCAACTGGAAGATTTTGTTGAGTAGAACAAATCAAATGTAACTGGTATAATAAGAGGGAAATTTAATTAAGAACTCTTATGATCGACTTAATAATATTATAACAGATGCAGTTTTAAATACTTTTGTGACTAAATTCAGAAAAAGTTTTAGCACATCATTGTTTCAGATGTTGATAAGAGTGATGAATCTTATGTGTATATTTTTCTAGTCTATTAATTTATTAATATGTTGCTTTTTTTATATGTGTGGTACTTCCTTTTTTAAACACCTATTTAGAGCTGATGGAATTCAATAAAACACTCCAAGCACTTAATATTTTGATCTAATATTTTGGAGAATGCTCTGTGATAGTTGGATTATGTCAAGAGAATTTATTTGATAATACCCTAACTAACAAATTGGAAGTGACATATATTAAATAAAGCTCTGAAGAAATACTACTCAATATTATAACACTGTTACATAAAGTTTATGTTCTCTTAAATATTTTCTTTCTGTGGAACTGCATTAACACTCTCCTTTGTTTTCTAATCTGTAATTTAAATTATTTTCCTCAGGACTAGGAATTAACATTTGTTTGGTAATATTTTTTTCAAGTTTTTTAGACAGATATTTAGATCATTTTCTCTTAACCAGCTCATAAGAAAACCATTAAGCACATGAGAAGCCTGCATGTGAAATAAATCCTACAAAAGCTTACCTGCAGCACTACTTTTTTACCTTTTGTAGTGCAACTTAGCAAACCAGAGAAAGCACAGATGTCATTTACTGTATTTTACAGACAGCACTGTTTCAAGGTCAAGGCAATCAGTTGGAGCTAATTATACACAGTTTAAGGATAACCACAACTGCTGAGGACCTTTATGTGCAGGCTGAGATTAAGTCTTTCTGATGAGGTCTGTGAGGTACATAAAGGCACAAGTTTACCTCTAATTTTTAATTGAAAGCAAATGCTCATATATCAAAGGCATATATTAGTGACTACTACTTGTCCCTTTCAACACCACAATACAGTGTAATTAGTATTTGTCGTGTGTTTGTCTGCATGCTTGGTAACCAGGCATGCTGTTTTCTGGAACCTCTTCGGATGGGAGTGTACTTACTCCAACTATGCTCTTACAGAGGTGTGCATGGTAGTCTATGAGTTTCTAGAGCCTTGCAGGTAAGACTTGTACTGCTGTAGCTGTGACAGTTGTTGAGTCTGAGGTATAAACTTGTGACCTGCCATATTGCAAGTGTTATAATTGGGTAACCTATGAAGAAATGTGCAAGTAGTTGAAGAAACTGAGGGTTCTGAAAAAACCAAAAAACCCCAAAATGTACCACACCAAAACCAAAGCCTCTAATTTTTCAAATACCGATATTGTTTGGTTATTTGTTGGAACAAATTGGAAATGTAGACTGAAAACCTGAAGCTCCAAAAGAGGCTGCAATTTATGAAAGTCTTACCCTATTTATATTAGTAACTCTGTTCTAATAGAAGAGACCTCAAAATTGTATACCAGGATTTTGGGCTAGGATACGGGGAGGAAGACTTTCCAAGAATCAGTTGCGGTATCAATTATATATTACAGGAATAAGAATATTCTGTATGTTGGAAAAAAACCACCTTAATACCTCAAAAAAGCGTGACCAGTGCACAGAAAAATGCTAAATGAAGCACTTTCTCATGTGTCCACAATGAAAAACTGAATATCTGACTGCCCATCTTAGTTTCCAGAAACTACAAATTTGTCACATTTATTAGGTGAAACATCATGGTTTGCGAGGTGTAATGTTCAGCCTGAGTTTGTTCTCTGCAAGTTTCCTTCAGATCATCAGGAATTAATTAATACTGACTACGAAAAAATATTTTTTTATTGTAGCAGAACCTTACTATGTTTTCCTCAAGTTAATGCTCAGACTGAAATGCACGTGAAAATTACAGGATCTATGTTGAAAAATTGCTGTCAAAAGTTTTAATTTCTGTTATCTACGATGCGCCTGCTAGACTTCGGGTGCTATCTTATAAGTGTAATAATCTACTTATAATTTCATGCTGTGACTACCTGAAAGCAGTGTTAGTTTGCAGATGAATATCAAGGTTTTTACTTGCAACATGCTTCCTTGTACTTCAAAACCACTAACATTTCAAAAACTGCAACATTATTTAATAATGTTTATGAGAAGCAGAACATGTAGAAGTTTCTGACACCTTATGGCCACCTAAGAATTTCAGTTACCTAGTTCATTTATCTGAATACTTGTAAAGAGCATCCTTATTCTTGGTGTACTCTATTCTTGTTGCAGCAAGAACTACTCCTTATGTGTGGTGTGCAAAATTACATACAAGCTGAGAGCACGGAGAGTGCATCTGTGCTCCCAGCACCATGCCTTGCTGAGGCCATGTAACTGGAGGTAGAGGGAGTGTTCAAGTGGAGCTTGGAGGGATGAAGACTATGATTATGTTTACTCAGTTTTGAGCTAAGGTGAAAGCCTCTTCACATTTCTGAGAGAAGTACTCTGCAACCTTCATGTCCTTTAAATGTGGGTTTGTGACTTTTCATGATCTTAGGCAACATCAATGAATGATGGATTTCTAAATATGCAGATTTACAAAGTCGCAACAAAGCTTTTCAGATGTCAAGTTGAAAGCTGATGAAAAGATAATTTTGCCTTTCCACCAAAACCTGCATTTAAAAGCAAGAAATTAGGAAGCTACTTAGTCCTTTAGGCATTGCAATGTTGGAATCATAGAACAGTTTGGATTTGAAAAGACTTTTAAGGCTCATCTAGTCCACCTCCACTGCAATGAGCAGAGGCTTCTTCAACTAGATCAGGTTGCTCAATGCCCCATCCAACCTGACCTTGAATGTTTTCAGGGGTGGGGGTTCTACCACCTCTCTGGGCAACATGTTCTCTACAGTTACCAGGATGCTGGTAGAAATTATTAACTACTCATATTCTTTCGCAGGTCAAGGTAATTTTTAAGAGGTTTTTTGATCTTCTATTGAAGTGGGACACAGATATCCATCTGTGGAATATCAGACATTGGTCTGCAAGCACAGATTTTAGATTTGTGGTTGGTAGCCTCAGACGGCAAAAGCTGAAGGATGTGACTAGAAAATAAGAATTTTTGTAATTTCATTTTCAGATAAAGAAAGATTTCAGCAGTATACAGAAAATAAAATGTTATTCACAACACTTAGAAAGAAGAGTTTTTTTATAATTCTTTATTGACAAAAAAGGGGAAAAAATAAACCAAAGCCAATTATTTTCCAGTAGTGGGAAAATCCCTCCTTGGCATTTGTCAGATCCTTATTGGGTCCCTATTTCTTTAAAAGAGCTCTTAACAAATACCAGTATTTTTACTTTGCAGAAATAAAGATGCATCATCCTAGATAGTACCTCCTGCTACTGAAGTAACATCATTAGATAAAGTGTTGATTGAAATTAAAAATGGAGACTAATTTTGCTTTTTCCTCCCAAAATACCTGCAAACAATATTTACTTTATAATTAAAATGTTGGTTTCAACTTCACTTTTACCAACAACTCATGAAGCATCAGGTTTCAGGACTCTAGAATTCTAGTTGTGTGTCAGGCCTTATTCTAATCACTAAATACATGAAAATGTTGATCAGTCATCATCTTTTGTAATATCGAACAGAATTCTTATGTGAGTCAATAGGATCTTCTTATCCTAATTTACTTAGAGATTAATATTCGCCTTGAAGAATGCGTTTTTCCTAATCAGACCACTCAGTTGTCTCTCTCATCACAGATGAATTTATTAGCATTTACCAATGATAAAGATGCTATTTCAGTTATTAAAATGTCAATGTAAACTAAACCTTGAAAACTGAATGTTTTCAAACTAACTTTTTATAATCATCAGCGAGTTCATAGTCTCTGAAACACGCATACAGATTACTAGTTTTAAATATGCTACAGCCTGATTTGTTGACTCTATCAAATGTAGACCCTTATCTGTCATTTAACAACCATCTAGTATTGGCAAAGCATCACTTAATCATCTGTAGAATATTGTTCATGTGAGGACTCTAGTCTTTAAGAAAATCTTGAGATATTTATATATTGAACATGATCAGATTTCTTTTTTTTCTCTCGAAGATCTCAATTTTGTGGATTAGTATTCCTATTCAAAGTATCATTTTCAAGCAGAAACATATTTAACCGTCTTTCAGATCCTGAGATTCAAAATTAGATACTTATATTTAATTTAGTTACCCAACAGGAATCTTGTTTAGGATTTTGAGAACCAATCAGTATATGCCACTCCCACTGACTCCAGCTCAAATTTTCAGGTGCTCAGCTGTACTCACTGTGCCCAGTAAATCTGGTAGATGTTGAATGAGGTCATTGATATATAATGCTAGCTACAAATTGAAGATTATAATTTTAAACAGCAATTCTTGAAGCTGTTGCCTACAATAATTATCTGTAAACTAACAACTTTTGACAAGTGTCTCTCTAATTTCCCAACTGTTGCTTTGATTTTGTTGCTGTCTAATAGAATATCACTAAATCATCAGACTCAGTGGAAAAGAAATAATGGCCTCCCAAAATTTGATTTGATGCCAAAATCTGAAATTATACGCAAGTGCAGTGAGAAAATTATGCAGACTTTCTGCCAAGTGTAGACTAATGTAAAAATCTTTTGAAATAATACCAGTGCAAGAATAAAAAATAAATTCTTATATCAGATTCTTTTTATATATTTGGATGCAGACATTGAATGTTTGAGGTTGGGGTTATTTTGTTTCCATTCTAGAGCCTTTATTTGAAAGTTACTAAGTTATTTAAACACGATTACATTCTATTTTCTTCATTGTAATTTTCTCAGTGAACCTTGGGCAACTCTGATAATTTTTCAGTTTTTATTGTGTTCAAAGATGACAACGTAAGTGCTTGCAGACAGAACTTAAGAACTTATTAACCACAACTTTTGTCATGCATAATTTCCTGTCTTTGGGAATATACAAAAATATATCTTGGGTACATTTGAAACCCATTATTCTTCACATTTAATGGTCTTTTAAGAAATTAAACTATTCTTTCAGCTAGTCATTTCCTGCAGTTTTTAATCTTAAAATATGTAGCATAATCAGAATCCAGTTGTTACTAATAAGCTGATGAGTGTTTGTATGTAGGTTGTAACTAGTAATGTGCCTACCCTGCAGTCATAAGCACTTCTATATATGTGGTACTGTCATTATTGTATCTATAGCAGTAGAAGGCACAGTATATACTAAATGCCTAAAGTGATTTAGGAGGTTCTGCTGAGTTTGGCTGCAGTGCTGTGAGTAGTTAAATTAAAAGTTTAATTGCAGTGTAGCTTATGTATTTTTGCCACATCAATGTACTTCTGTACTGAAAGTTACTAACTGGACTTAAAATTACTAATTATCAATGCTTGAAGTTGCTTGGTGTGGAATAGAGAGAAGTGATCTAATTTTAAACAGCTGGCAAAAATTTCTGTTCTCAGTTCTTACGCATTATTTTTCTGCTTAAATTTCTAAGAGTGCCTCGTCCTGGATTACTGGAAATATTTATTAGAAATTACTTTTCCTACCCTTATCTATTGGAAGATACATATTTTATAATGTGATTACTACTAAGGTAGAATATGCCAAAGAAATCACTGTTTTGCCCAACTTATTACCTGAATAGTCATTAAAAAGAAGGTTTTCAGCATTTTATCCTAAATAAAATGGCTTTGTATATATCCTGCTTGCTTTTGTATTTAAAAAATACTGAATAAGAAACGAACAAGGAAGTTGAGCTGATTCTCCCTCTCCACTCTTGTGAGACTCCACTTGGAGCACTGTGTCCAGTTCTGGAATCCCCTACTTAAGAAGGATATGCAACTGTTGGAACAGGCCCAGAAGAGGGCTACGAGGAGGGTCAGAGAGCTGGAGCACCTCTGCTATGAGGACAGGCTGAGAGAATTGAGGTTGTTCAACCTGGAGAAGAGAAGCTGAAGGAGGCTTACAAGAAAGTTGGGGAGGTACATTTATAAGGGCAACTTGTGATAGGATGAGAGGAAACGGCTATAAACTGGAAGGGGGAAGATTTATATTAGACATTAGGAAAAAAGTCTTCACAATAAGGGTGGTGAGATACTAGAACAGGTTGTGCAGGGAAGTTTTGGATGCCCCCTCCCTGGAATTGTTCAAGACCAGCATGGATGGGGTCTTGAGCAGCCTGGTCTAGTGGGAATTGGAATTAGATGATCTTTAAGGTCCTTTCCAACAAAAATCATTCTATGATTTTATGATTCTAAGAACACATTTCAAAATCTAAGTATAGCGCAGTTAGGAAGATATCTAAGAATAGATGCCATTCTTTTGAGTATATGTGAACTTATACCTATGTATAGTTAAGAGAAACAAACTCATGTTTCGATGAGGACATGATCAGAGAATCATAGAATCATCTGGTTGGAAAGGACCTCTGAGATCATTGAGTCCAACCATACCTGTCTGCTAACTAAATCACGTCCCTGAGAAATTCATCTACCTGTCTTTTAAACTCCTCCAGAGAAGGCGACTCAACCACCTCCCTGAGCAGCCTTTTCTAATGTCTGACCAACTTTTCACTGAAGAAATTTTTCTTAATGTCTAGTCTGAACTTCCCTGTCGCAATTTGCAGACATTACCTCCTGTGCTATCACCTGACACTTGGAAAAAGAGATCAACACTCAATTCACTACAACTACCTTTCAGGTAGTTGTAGACAGTGATGAGGACTCCCCTCAGCCTCCTCTTCTCCAAGCCAAACAACCTCACCTCCCTCAGCTGCTCCTCATAGGACTTGTTCCCCAGCCCCTTTATCAGCCTCGTTGCCCTTCTCTGGATGCTCTCTTGTAGTGAGGGACCCAAAACTGAACCCAGGACTCAAGGTGTGGCCTCACCAGTGTCGAGTACAGGGGCACAATCACCTCCCTGGTCCTGCTGGCCACGCTGTGTCTGATACAGGCCAAGATGCCATTGGTCTTCTTGGCCACCTGGGCACACTGCTGGCTCATATTCAACCGGTTGTCAAACAGCACCCTCAGGTCCTTCTCTGAGAGGCAGCTCTCCAGCCATTCTTCCCCAAGCCTGTAACACTGCCTGGGGTTGTTGTGTCCCAAGTGCAGGAGGTCTTGTTGAACCTCATCCTGTTGGTTTCAGCCCATTGATCCAGCCTGTCCAGATCCCTCTGTAGAGCCTCCCTTCCTTCAAGCAGATTGACACTTCCACCCAGTTTAGTATCATCTGCCAGCTTACTAAATCCCCTCGTCCAGGTCTTTGATAAAGATGTTGAGCGGGATTGGACCTGACACTGTACCCTGAGGAACACTACTTATGACCGGCCTCCTACTGTATTTAACTCCATTTACCACAACTCTTTGGGCCCAGCCATCCAGCCAATTTTTTTACCCAGCAGAGGGTGTGCCTGTCCAGGTCAATGGCAACCAGTTTCTCAATCAGAATACTGTGAGAAACGGTGTCAAAGGCTTTAGCGAAATCCAAGTACACCATATTCACAGCCTTTCCCTTGTCCACTAAACAGGTAACCTGTCATGGAAAGAGATCAGATTGGTCTGGCAGGACCTGCCTTTAATAAACCCATGTTGACTGGGCCTGATCACCTGGTAGTGCTGCCTGTGCTATATGATATAGGACTGAAGATGATCTGCTCCATGACCTTCCCCGGTACCGAGGTCAAACTGACAGGCCTGTAATTCCCCGGATCCTCCCTCTGACCCTTCTTCTAAATGGGTGTAACTTTTGCCAATTTCCAGTCAAGTTGCATTTCCCCAGTCAGCCAGGACTGCTGGTAGATGAGGGAAAGGGGTTTGGCGAGGACCTCTGCCAGCTCCCTTAATATCCTTGAGTAGATCCCATCTGGTCCCATAGACTTGTGGATGTCTAGTTGGCCAAGTAGGTCTCTAACGAAATCCTCTTGGATCCTTGGAGCTTCATTCTCACCACCTTCTGGTTCAGGAGGCCGAGTATCCTGAGAACACCTTACTTAACTATTAAAGACAGAGGTAAAGAAGGCATTAAGCACTTCTGCTTTACCCTTATCCCTCATCACTACTGCACTTCCTGCAACCAGTAAAGGAGGGAGATTCTCCTTGGTCTTCTTGTTGTTAATATATTGGAAGAAACCTTTTTCATTATCTTTCACCAAAGTGGCCAGATGGAGTTCTGGTTGGGCTTTAGCTCTTCTAATTTTCTCTCTACATGAACTCACCTCACCCTTGTAGTCCTCCTGAGATGCCTGCCCCCTCTTCCAAAGCTCATAAACTTTCCTCTGCTTCCTGAGATCAATACAAAGCTCTCTACTTAGCCAAGCTGGCCTTCTTCCCCGCCGACTCATTTTACAGCACACCGGGATAGCCTGCTCTTGTGCAGCCAGGATTTTCTTCTTAAGGATCATCCAGCCCTTTCGGCTCCTTGGTCGTTTAGAACTGTCTCCCACTGGACTTCACCAAGCAGCCTTCTAAACAGTTCAAAGTCTGCCTTCCAGAAGCCCAAGGTGGCAGTTCTGCTGACCCCCATCCTTACTCCTCCAAGAACTGAGAATTCTATCGTCTCGTGATCACTGAGCCCAGGCGTCCTCCAATAGTCACCTCTCCCACAAGGCCTTCTCTGTTCACAAACAGCAGATACAGCAGGGCACCTTCTCTAATCAGTTCATTCACCAGTTGTCTTAGGAAGTTATCTTCCATACACTCAATGAGCGTTCTAGATTGTTTCCTTTCTGCTGCATTATACTTCCAGAAGATATGTGGAAGGTTGAAATGCCCCACAGGAACAAGGGCTGGTGATTGAAAGACTTCTATCAATTGCTTGTAGAAGATATCATCAGTTTCTTCATCCTGACTGGGCGGCCAATAACAGATTCCAATCACTATATCTGCCTTATTGGACATTCTGCTGATTTTTACCCATAGGCCCTCGACCTTATCCTCACCAGCAGTATTAAGCTTCATGCAGTCTCGAACACAGAGAGTTACTCCTGCTCCTCTCCTTCCTAGCCTATCCTGCCTGAAGAGTTTATAGCCACCCATGGCAACACTCCACTTGTGTGAATCATCACATGATGTTTCCGTGATGGTTATGTCATAGTTTTCTTGCCTTGCAATGTCTTTCAGCCCCCCCTGTTTGTTGTCCATTCTGCATGCATTAGTGTAAATGCACTTCAGTTGGGCTATTGTTTCCACCCCTTTCCTGAGTGGAATAATCTTATATCCTAACTGTATTCTAGTTGTGGTTTGCAACCCATGAATAACCTTTGGATTCTGGCTGCCACCTGGAGTGCTCTCCCCTACTTCCACTGAGATGGCAGACCAGGAGTCATCACTAGTAAACTGTCCCTTAGAACCTGGAGTGTCATTCCCAAGCGAGATACTCTGTTGGAGGTGCGTTGGAAAGTGTGGATGTAAGACTCAGTGCTCTGTTTATAAACAGCTAAAAATTCCCTGCACCATGCCAGTCAATTCAACTGACATGATTCCAAAAACTTCTTTCTTTTCTTCATGCTATCCCCTCCTACCCCACCTCTTGCGATTCATTGTCAGTGCTGTATCTTTCAGGAGGTGCCACAAGAAAATCTATGGAGATACAGCATAGAGGCCTATGTTCAGTCACAATAAATACATGAGGGTTAATTGTTATTCAGTTAGTTTGAAAAATTTTTCTCCCTGGTTTCTAATGATCAAATGTTACAAGAAATAACAAAGCATAACTTCACCACATTTCTAAAAGAATATTAAACAAAAATGCAAATGCTCATGAAGACCTGAAACAGGATAAAGGATTCTTTTGAGATATGAAAGAAGCAAAAGCCACTTAGAGTGAGTCACTGGGCTTCAGACTCTGTTGAGATTTTACTGTTATGAACAGTTAAAATTCAGAGAGATGAGGATCAGTTTTTCTCTGTTCCTTCCTGCTTTCTGTTTGTGCTGCCTCTGTGCCACCTTCATTTTTCATGTGTGAATTTAACACTCTACCATACTGTGCTTTATGAGTTGTCTCCAAACAAGCTTTACAATATTATTATTATTATTTGACCTGACCTAGTTGTGTAACTTATTTGCTTCTGGCTCACCAGGTATCTATGAGATAAAACACTTCAAATCCTTGAGGTACTTTGCTGTGGTAAAGGGTTTTCATCTCCACATCCATTCTGTTTTCTGTCTTTTCTGACCTCACTGCCTCTGCATCTTCCAACTTACTTACTGTGCCTAGTATTTTGGGATACTGGAAATTACTACTAAAATATTATGATTTTAATTTTATTTTCTTTCTTTGCCATTTTTATCTCATTTAATTGCTTGTAAAATTTAGCATTTTCTTCTTACTGTATTTGTTATTTTGCTATCGTACTTTGCTCAATTTGTAAGACTTTTTTCACTAATTTAGTTTACATTCTTGGGAAATCTTCTGCAAGGTAATGTTTGCCTGCTTTATTTTTGCTCCAGAGATTATTGAACAAAAATTTAGGCCTGCCAGTTTTTGACGGGTAAAGACATTTTTGTTCTTCTCCTTAATCTCTATCTTAGACTGATTTTAAACCCTGCTGATAGGTCTGGTATTGTGTTACCAGATGAGGACAAGGCCCAGTTCCTTCCATTTTCATCAGCAATGCCTACACAGTCTTTACGGTACATTCTTCTGTTTCCACTCCTTGAAAAGTATTCGAAGAAAAGGAAGTTTTGTAATTTAGGACATGTATCTTGCTAAAGCTTTTAACTATTTGAAATTACACTGTTCTAAGATGAATGAGTCACAAATTACACTCATGTTAACAATTTAAGGGCTAAAATCCTTTCTTGAAAAAAATCAGAAATTATATATTGTATATAAATGTGTGTTCTCAGAAGATGCTATGACTAAGATATACTATATCTCATAAAAACACTGAAATTCCATGTCTTTGATTGAGTTGTCAGCAATTGACTAGTGTGCCCATACTTCTATCTCTGTCTGTTGCCATGAAATGAAAGCTGCTCTCTTGCTCCATGACTGTTACAGAGAAGAAATCTCTGTCACTATCTTCAACATAGATACTAATCAAGTCATGTTTGTTAAATGAAGACCCATTTATTAATTCAATTCTGAGAACATTTGACAGGTTTGAGGATTTAAGCAGAATCTTGCTGAACATCTGGATCCCTATAGAACTAGCAGTTTGATACTCAGCTATTAGCTCTCATCTCTCAAAGATGAGTGATTTCTTGGAAACATCCAAAGAAAGAGTTTGCAGGTGTGTAGCAAACCCTTTGTTCAAAGGCAGCTATATACGATAACAGCGTATGTCCCTGTGACTAGCTGCTAAATTAACATAATGAATCCTAAACTGCCCATAAAAAACCTTCCTGGCCAGCTGTGTCTAACCCTGGTGCCCCTCATTGAACCTAATCCTGCTCCTTTTGCATGGGCTGACATCCCTTGTCTGGCTTCATCCTGTCCCCCAGGAGGTGCTTCCTTCCCCAAACTGCCCTGTTCCTGGCTGGGGTACTGAGACGTGTCTTGTCAGGCAGGCCCTGATCTGTCACCCCAGGCAGACCTTGCTGCCCCCAGACTCCAGGGAGCAGCTGGCCCATACAACACCTTGACACTGAGAATTTAAAAATCAAATGTTTCTGTTCAACCTGGCTCTGAAAATGCATTCTTAATGAAAGTGACAGATATTCAAATCTGGATTGCTTGACAATTTTGGGGTTTTTTGAGACCAGAGTATGTTGGGTGGAAAAGGCTGTGTGTCACAGCATTGAAAGAAGGGGATAAAAGAGGCTTACAAGGGAAAGGTGACATGCTGATGATCAAAAGGTAGCAAGGCATTCTGTACTTAATTTTAGATTTTGGGGAACACTAGCTGTATGGGAATATCAAGCCTGAAAATGCACTGGACAATTCTTGCATTTTGGTGGGGTTTGTCAAGATGTCGCAGGACATGCTAACTGTGTCAAACTCAGTCCAATGTGCACGGTGATAAGTCAGTTTTGCATTCTCCGTTTAAAATAATGCTTTCAGAAATATAAACTATAAACAAAGTTGGAGACACATGGCACTGTACTGTTTTTTTTTTGTCCTGACAGACCTAGTGCTAATTCTTTCTCATTCGTTAACTAAGAAATCAAAGTTCATAAGTGCTTTTAGATATTTTCTCTGCATTAGGTGGTTCTCTGACTGTTCTCCAATGTGTCACTTTCTATGACTAGTCAGTCCTTTGTGTTACAATATTTCACTAATGGAGATCTGAAATTAGCCTCTTTACTTCTTCAAAAGCTTTTTTTTCTTGTCCATTCCCACATGATAGCTTTAAGTTAGTTTGCTCAGAGGCTCATAGATTTTTGACAAGTGAATAAGAAAGTCTAGCACTGTCCCTATGGTTCTTTGACTAGCACGTATTTATTGGACTGAGCATCTTTATGGTTTTTTCTCAGATCAAAATTTAGTTTTTCTTTTGTATGACAAGTATGACACATGGTACTTTCTCTTACTAAGCGAAATTCAATGCAATTTCAAGTCAACCTGATTCTGTTCGATATTTTTCTCCCTAATTTCAGTTTCTGCTCATGACCCCTTCCCATTGCCTTATTCTCAAGTGATAAGAATATCAGCAACTATTTCTGTAACAGTCAGGGAGTCTTTCTTGACCTCAATTTAGTTTTGACCAAATGATTTCATACATCTATAACCCTTTTAACTAAACATAGCTATGCGGTACCTAGTATAAAAATAATTAATTTGGTGAAAACTTCTCCATAACTCCAGTTTCATGTTGAGTGATCTTGAATTCAAATATGTTATTTACTCTTTTATGGTAATCTTACCCCTAAGAATACATGGCTCACTAGATTTTCCTCAAAGTTTATAATGTTTTTTGTCTCTTCTTTGTAAATTTTTACAAATAACTTCCTTTCTTATTATTCAATAAGCCTTGCATATGTATATACATCCGTTTAGTCCTAAGTCTACATCTTTAGTCCTAAGTCTACATCTTGAAAAAAAAATTCACCTTACTTTAGACCATATTACTTATTTTTTGTGTATTTTAGATAGCAAAATGTACACAAAACAGTAAATCAATTTTTTTTTAATGATCTTCCTAGTTATCTGATCCTAACACAAACATGGTTAGTCTCTTAAAATGCCATTTGTTTCAGTTCCCAGTACAACATTTGTCTAATCTACAGGAGGATGCAGATGATATCCAGAAAAAAAAAATGTCCTCACTGCCTGCCTTTGTTCTCTGAGCATCTGGCTGAGCATTCTTCTGGTCAGGTACTATTTAATAGTTACCAAAATTCATATTCTTATTAAAGATTGTGATTTTGGTTTGTTCATATTCTGTGCTGAATCTGTCAATCTATTTTGAACTGAAGTTCTCTTTTACATGCCGTACTAGACTGCCACATGCATTTTTGCATTTAGTATCCCAGTGACTGCCAAAAAAGTTTCTTATATATGCAATTTACTGTCTTCATCTAGGGCAAGATATTCTAATTTCTTTACCTTATTTCATATTTTCTTAGACGTTTAGTATTGCTATAGAAACACAACTACCACTGGTTTGGCTCCGCTCTTGACATTCTATTTAAGCAACAAGTATTAAATTTCACATTTCTTTTTTCAATGATTCCTTAACTTTTTTTTTTTGTATACTATTTCGGATGTAAAACTCTTTATGCATACTTTTTTCCATCTTCTCCAACTGAGTGCTTTTCTACATCTTTCAAACTGTTAGCTTTTCTGCTGTTTTGCTACAGGAGGTGCTGGTCCATGATGATCCCAGCAAGAAAGACACTCAAACCCTGCAAAGCATAATTTAAAATGCTATTATTTATTAGTGCTACATCTATAAAGAAAGTGAAAATGGTATACATAATCCCATATCTCTTTAGATGTTGGGATCCCCAAGCTCGCAGCATCAAATGAGCTTTCAAGCCACACATCTCATTGTGCAGATCCCATTGCAGTCTTTTCAGATATTTCAAGATTTCTTATAAGAAAACAAGTCTAGTCTTCATTTCTCTACTGTCCAACAGAGTTTACATGGGAATTCCTTGCTGCAGTTTTAGATGAAGGCAAAGACACAGAGCTGGCATAATCACTGCTACAGCTGTGACTTCCATTTTAAAGAAAGTAAACAATACGTGTTATCTGTAGTTTTTCATTTTTTATTTTAGGTGGTGTTCATTTTTTATTTCTCTTCTTCACTGTTTTTCTATAATTCCCTTATCTCATTTTAGACAGATCTACAGAAGGAATTATGCAATATTTTGAACTGTGTCCACAGCTGAAATTCAAAAAAATCTATACTTATCTTCTGCCTGCTTCATAGAGTTTCCCCCTACCCCTTGAGAGCAGCCTTCAGTCTGTAGCCTTTTTTTTACTGTGAAGATTTTCTGACAACTGACACTGCTCCTTGACAGAGCTGGATGGCTCAGAATATAGCTTACATTATGTCCAGTCAGGATTTAGGAACTATTTGTTCCTCTGCCTAAGTCCCCTGATAGGTTTCAGTCTACAGGTTTTTCTAGGATCATGTCAAAGCACATCATCAGGACCAGATCCTCTCCAAAATAAAATTATGATCCTACTTTCTTTTAAAAGCAGAAAGAATATACTTTCTCTTTTGATGTGACTCCTGACTTATTACAGTACTTGGTGTTATAGCCTGCAGCTCAATTCATACAGTATTAAGATTGCTAGTAACAGACCACAGATTTCGTTCTGACTTTTTTGTCTCTCATTTTTTTCCTTCAGTTTTTTTAGCTGCAACAGCACTTTTTGGCCTGATTTTTAAAAAATCTTTGCTTATCTTTGTATAGTATAACCATATTTTTATATATATTATAGTAATACAGAACAATTATTCTGTGTAGAATGAAATCTTTGTGACTATAATGTAATGTCACAGTGCAGAAAAACGCAAGCCTGGTATGATATCAGAGGCCTTGAAAGTGAAAGTGTAGCTGAGGCCTGCACAGACAACTATAAGAATGAGATGATAAAAAAAAAGGGGGTCTTGAGACTGAAACAATGAAGAATTCTACAATGGCCGGTTAAAGTAGTGCCAATCTGGGAACTGGTCAAAACTGGGTTTACAGCAGCTAAAAGAAAAAAGAACATCTAAAGTATAGAAATATTTTGTTTATTTTTGATACATCTGCTGTGTAAGTATGTAAAACAGAAAAATAGTCTCAAGTAGACCCCACAATGAGGAAAAAATCATCAGTATCAATAGCATGTTCCTGTTGGCAAAGCAAAAGAGATGCCACCATTGACATCACTCTTCTCCAAGAGATGAACTTGGAATGAGGACTACTTGCAGCGCCCCTGTTTTACTAGAGCAGTTGGACGCATCATTAGTGGGCCACAGAGGAACAGCATAAGGATGAGCACAACAGACAAAAGGGAGTAACAAATTTTACATATAACAGAATTTAAGTATATAGTTTGAGATTTGTTCTGAGTTATTTAGGCAATTTGGACTATAAATGTTTGCAACATTTTAAATAGAATAATCATATATGCTGTTGTAAATTAGTTATACATTTAAGCTTTAAGTAGACTAATAGTAAATTTTTGGCATCTCATGAAATGCATGCTCAACTATTTTGCACATGAAAAGATTCTGAGATTTCCATTCTTAAAGAAGGATATATACATAAGTTTTCCGTTCTGCATGTAAGATTTATACGTCTTCCTCTAAATCATTGTAAGGCTATGCAGGTTGAAGTTGTTTCAGTTTAAAGGAATTAAATTAGGAACGAACAATGCATCAGTTTCCACTGAGAGGAGTACCATAATATTAGGTACTCTTATTTCTCTTCCGTCTGTCTTGCTTTTGTTACTCAAATTTCCCTGTCACTCAGTTGTTGATTTCTGATCTCAGAAGCAGGAGAATTTATACTAGTTTTACAACAGTGCTTTTGAAAGTAACATTTTGTCTGTTTTACAAGGCAGTCTTTCCTGAATGACCTGAAAATGACAAAGGATGATGGCTGGAACTGGAGTGTAGAGAAGTGCCTTTTTTTGTCATGCAGGAATTTTATGGATGACTTCATAAAGCCAGTATTACACTCCATACATTCTGAGCTTCAGTTGAATCCTTTAACATAAACTAGTTATATTTTTTCATCTTATCACCCAAAGTAATTGTGAACTGATTCTTTGGCTTTGAACGTCCCTGCTACCAACAAGGATTTTGGAAAAAAAAACCCGAAAAAGTTAGAGGCACAATACTTTATATTTATTAGGCTTAGGATATTCTGTGTCTTAAGACTGTTTAAATATTTTCTTCTTTGCTGACTGGATCACTAACCATTTTACTGTCATGAATGAATATCAACCATGTAAGATGTGTAAATAGTAATCAGAATGTGATCTAAAAAGGCTACTCATGAGATTTTATGAAAAAAGTAGGTCCTAGCAGAAAATGTATCACAATTACATCAAAATATCTAATTTAAATTAATATCATGTAGAAGTCTTTAAACCAGGACTTTTAAAATTCTTTTGGGAAAAATAATTATTTCCTTGAAGAATGTAAATACCTTTAAAATAAATTATTATTTTGGTGAGGTGGTAGTGATATGAAGAAGCACAGGGAAAAAATTAAGGGTAACCTTAAATTTGTGCAGTTATGAACAGTATTTCAGCAGACCTGATTAGTTTTTTTCATATTTTTTATATAATATCTTTTACAGGTAAATTATGGTCAAACAATAATTAGACTTTCATATCTTTCTGGTTTACTCTCTTTGCCTTTGATGAAATGCCTTTCCACAGCTATGTTTCATGACATATGCCTAAGAATTTGTTTCCAAAGTTTAATTTATCCTCTCCTAGATGTTCGTTCTCGATATTTGCTTAACATTATATTAATTATTATATTGATTTCATATTATTACCCAGAAATAAAACCCTGTTATATTAAAATACTTTTCAGCACAATTTTTGTGTTACATAAAATACTTTTAACTCACCAGTTACAGATGACACGATTAAATAACAGTATTTTCTAGATCTATGTATTTTGAGTCACAAAAATTACAGTACATATTTTTTCATTAATCCATCACTAAATGTGTGCTGGATTGTAGAAATTGTCTATGCAATGATTTGGATGCAGCTGTTCCTGTTGATTAAAAATATATTCCAATATATCATATTATATTCCAATTTTATAAAGTTTAAGGCAAAATGAGATTGCATCACAATGAGGTAATTTCTCTGAGAATAAAGGTGAGATCTAAAATACATTATGAAGTTTGTAAAGTACTGTTTTTACCTCCAATACAAGATTCTTTGGAGAAGGACCAGAAAATTAATACGAATTATAATAATAATAATGATGATAATAATAATAAAGGAATGTGTTCTCTTTTTTGAGTATGCACTTTGATATTTCATGATGGAGCAACACAGAGAAGGTATATTGCTTTCCCTTGCTTTGGAATTTGTATGCAATCTTTCATGTTAGTAAACATTATAAAGGAATTTCTTATAGTTTTCCATGTAGGCTATTTGGTGAACTCGTGTTTTTTCTTTAGTTTATTAGTGACAAACTATTATTTAAAAGATAGAAACTAAATGCTATTAGATTGAAGCAAAACCTGTGTTTACTGATTTTGGGAATTTAATTATGTTGTAGTGTATCAAAGACTTTTTTTCCTTTTTGAGTTATTTAATATTGAAAAAATCACCAAAATGACATGTAAATAGATGTCATTATTATTATTATTTGCTCACAAATAACAGATGTCAGGATTATTTTTTGGGCCCTCTGGAAAAGTCAAGTGTTTTTTCACCTGGTGTTCTTGAAATAATTAAGTGACAGGAATTCAACTTACTAAATGCAAAATGAAGCCTTATCCAATCTTTGTGAACACAAAGATTGGATAAGGACACTAGTATGTTCAGACATGTTTTGAATGTATCCTGATGGATTATGTAACTGCTAACTTTATGCAGGTGTAAATCATTCTCAAAAGTATGATGTTAGGATCCCACAGTGACAGAAGAATTGGATTTTGGATTGGAAAGCATCTTTTGAGAGCAGTTTAAATTTATACACATTTTATTCTAACAGTCACCTGCTACAGAAAGGGGCAATTAACTGTCTTCCATCTAACACTGCTTGCTAGCTTTTATAGCTGCCCTTACAACTATATAAAGGGCATGATATCTGGTGAGGTTTTTTTGACCTATTTAGAAAGTAACAAGTTAAAATGTTGAATTAACATACTCAGAATCAAAGAATATTCAGAGTTGGAAAACCCCATGATGATCATTAAATCTAATTCACTCAAAAAATCATTCTTGTTTGATGCAATGTAAGAGATACAGGCAGGATGTGCATTCTACTTGGAAATCATGAGCAGTTTATATCTTCTTAAAAGTTCTATCAGCTCTGCACAAAAGCTTCCTGGTCCATATTTAGACAGATGTCAGAAATATAAACTGGATTAGATTAGACTAGAATAGATCAGACTAGACTATTTCATTTGGAAGGAATCTACAACTGTCCTCTCTTCTAACTGCCTGACAAATTCAGGATTAATCAAAAGTTAAAGCATGTTATTATTTGCATCAACCAACTCTAGGAAGCCTTTTCTAGTGTTTGACCACCCTCTCGGTAAAGAACTTCTTCCTAATATCCACTCAAAACCTCCCCTGGTGCAGCTTTGAATAACTCCCATGCATTCCGTCCCTGGATGCCTGGGAGTAGAGATCAGCACCCGCTTCTCTACTTCCCCTCCTCAGAAAGCTGCAGAGAGCAATAGTATTCTTTTCTTCAAACTATATAAGGCCATAGTCCTTAGACACTCCTCTGAGGACGTTCCCTCCAGCCCTTTCATCAGCTTTGTTGCCCTTCTATGGGTGCATTTAGAGACCTTCACATCATTCTTAAATTGTGGGTCCCGGAACTGCACACATTGTTCAAGGCGAGGCCACACCAACACTGAATACTGTGGACTAATCACCTCTTTTGATAGCTGGTGTTTTTGAGGTATGTCAGGATGCATTTTGAACTCTTGGCTATCAGAGTACACTGCTGACTCACACTGAGTCTTTTGTTGACCAGCACCCCCAGATCCCTTTCTCCAGGGCACGTCTCCATAAACTCTGGTTTGGATTAATGGCATGAAGCAGTAGGTCTAACTGTTGACATCATTAAAAAAGGAGAGAGCAGTGGAGTGTAGTCTACTTACCACAGGGATATATAAAAAAATAATATTTTTAAACATTACTCAAACACATGCCTTGAGAGTCTATAAGTTCTGTAAGCATCAGCTACTCAGTAGATATTTTAAATCCATTCTGCTATGCAGGATGTGGGTTCTGGTGAGAAATACTGCTTAAAAAAAAAAATCGCTGCTGATGGCCTTGTGAACTCCCTGTCAGGGTTCTGATGGTACTTCCTGGACTTCCCAACCCAGAGACTCACAAGGCCAACGACAATACTCCAAGGCTGTCAACTCTTGCCCCAGCAAGGCCCCAATTGGACTGCTCTCTAGCTCCCTACAGCCCTGAACCACTCGGTAATGGGCCCTGCTGAGCCCACACCCTGGCCTTAGCACATCCCTATCCCCAAGGAGGTGTCTGAAGCCTGGAGCTGGAGATATCCCAGAGGTCCTCTGCTCCTGGCTGGGGTGATGGGATCAGTTCTGTCTGCTAGGCCCCTGGGGAGCCAGCTGTCCTTGCTGGGGCTCAGCAGCACAGAGGACATGACAATAAGATTTCAAACATATTTTTGAGGTCTTGTAAACTTTAAATTATAACCATAAATTATAAGTATGTTATTTTTTTAGTCAAATTAACAGAACAGTTAAGAAAAAATAGATTATTTTGGAATATTATTCTTTAAATACAAATTCTGACATTTAAAATCTGGATGTTCTTTTTTATTAGACATTAAACAGATACCAATACTGTCTAGCAAGGATGTACTCATGAATGTGTACCACACACTAAATAAAATGATGTATTTTTTACTAAGAAAAACATTTCTGAATTGTAGTTGGTTAAGGTGTTCACTTTCTTCTCAAGCCTGAAGTTTCAAACTCTTTGCACTCAGTCCAAGGAATGAGGCAGCAGGAAAGGTAAGTAAGTTCTGTGGCCAAGCACTAAACTTAGGCAGACGGGCGGTTCCCAGTGCTAAGGGAATCCGAGTATGAGCAGAGAGAACTGGCAGGAGATGGCAGCTCTCATGTACAGGCCTGGGAGGCTGACGTAGCTGTGAATGTTAGCAAGGCAAAAGCAGAAGATTTAAACATGATGAAACCTGAAGCACCACTCAGTATGAAGAATGAGACAGCTAGCCTTCATGCAGGGAGTTGCACAGCTCCAGAGCATTCATGCTTCACAGCACACAGAAGTACACTTAAGAGCTGCAGGTCAAGTGTGCAGGTAGGGCACAGAGACCCTGCCAGAAGGGTGCACAGGAAAAACACAGAGACCCTGCCAGCTTGAGAGGTAAGTCCACTTGGTAGCCATCACTATCTCAGAAGCAGCCCAGCTATGGTATCTACCCAAGTAAAGCTTTGCCCTCCGTACTTGCCAGAATGGGTGTGGCAAATGCACCAGGTCCCAGGCAAACATAGAGCTTTCCAAGCCTCAAGCTGCAGAGAGTTTCTGAACACCTTGCTGAAACTGAAGCAGAGAGTAGGCTGTAATGAGTGCCAGCCCCTTCTCCTGGGGAAAAGATAAGTACCTGAACAAAGTGTGCATGGGTGGACAGCCTGTTGTGTCAGGTGGCTGAGTTACAGGAAACGGTAACTAGGCTGCACAACTAGAGAAGCTGAGGTAGACATTGACAGATTGCTTCAGAACAATGTTCCAGAAACAGGCAAAACTGAGGATGAAGCACCCTGGACCCTGGTGTCCCACAAACACAGATCTCTCCCAGTTTCCACCCTCCAGCTGCTCAATTCAGAACAGATTTGAAGCTTTAACAACAGTAGACACCCATGAGAAAGACCCATAAATTGCAACTGAACCAAGAGCAGATGACAAATATTGCAAAAAGAAATGACATTTACTCATTTTGGGAGCTCTATTAAAGGACACTGAAAGGGTGCCACAATTTGTCAAGTGCATAGAGATCCCCTTCTTTGAGGAGTCACATGGAAAAGACAAGGGGTAATGGGTATAAGTTTTCCTGGGGAAATTCCAATTGGATTCCCGAAGAAAATTTTTCACTATGAGAACAGTTAAACATTGAAATAATCTCCCCAGGGAAGTGATAGATTCCTCTACACCTGACAGTTTTAAGGCTCAAGTCGACAGGGTTCTGGGCCATCTCATTTAAATTGCATATCACCTAAGAGGTTGGACCAGGTTATCATTCCTGAGAATTCGGTGATCCTGTGTGACTTTTTTTCCAGATAAGCTGATTCAAATACTTCTAAATAGCAACAAGTATCAGAGATTGAGAAATAACTTATATAATTCTACAGTATACTCTTAGTAATATTTAAGTGATTCTTTACCGCTATATATGATATTAGATAGTGGATTAAATAAAAAAAAAGTTGTAAAATAGTAACTTCATGTTTATTTTCATATATTCTTTCCAAAAGTTTTTTGATTTATTTTTGGTTTTTTTGAGGGGTGAGTTTTCTTGTTTACAACTTTTGAGTGGTAAAGCTTGTCAAAGTGCTGGTAAGTAGATATGAAAAACATATAGCCATAATTTCTATGTATAGAAAAAATATGATTTTCACAGATCTAAATAATAAAATGCATAAAGTTGCACTACCTTTTCCAGAAGTCACGATAGATCATTCCATAGCTGGTCAGCTTGCAAGTGTATATATGGGAACAACTTAATTTAAGATATGGTGGAGAGCATTTTTATCTGTGCTTTTCTTTCATTCCGGTTTTGAATTTACATTTTCCCTCTTATACGATCTGTTCTAGCCAATTCTGTCTGTCTGTCCAATCTGTTATTTCAAGACACCTGCACTATGTAGTTCCAGCACCACTGCTACAATTCTTCATTTTTATTAGTCATGTTATTAACAGGTCTGCCAGGACACATAGGTTTCAAAGAGCTTTTCTGTTAAGTGAGGAAAAAAAAACCAAACAATTCTGTGTCTATCATCTGAATTTAGGTAGTTGATCTCAGAGCAGTAAATGTTTCCTTAAATACCCAGTACTTTCAACTTCTTTTAAAGTGTGTCACTATCTATAAGGTTCTTTTAAACAGTGCCTTGCAAGACTGGACCATAGCTTGTACAAACATAGATGATATTATGACTATTAGTCACACACAATTCCTCTTGGAATGGCCAGATCAATCAACAGTTTGTCATAAAGTAAAGTGTAATTTGCCTTTATTTTATTACTTAATTTCATTTTTTTCATTCTTGAAATTTTCCTCTGCCACCTTCTCTTCACTCTTTCTACATTTATAAGTCTTTGATATGGATTAATCAGTGTCATGATCTCATCACAAAAATGATTGTCAAAGAGAGAGAAGGGGAGAGACAAATTAATCTTTATCATAATTAATTAACTTCAGTTTAAGCAGCAGTATTAATCAGCATTTTCCCTCAGGTCCTTACTTAATTTTTGAAATCTCTGTTTACAGTGATATTTCTTCACAATAATTGGTATGACAGCAAATATGTTTAAAGCCATTCAATTTAAATTATTATTTGGACATTAGTCTATTCTTTGGGCATTATGGTGATGGTGATTGATAGTAATAGGAGTACTTGCACCTTATGAGTATTTTATTTCTCCTTATGCAATTGGAAGTTGTGTGCTTGGATATCGTAATTTAAATAATTTGAGGTTAAAGCTCTATGATCAGAAGAACTGGACATCGTTGAGGCAACCAACAATCTAAATTTGATTTTTGAAATTGCTTTCCCATCTGCTGTTTGGACACATTGAGCTGGACAAAAATGACCCTGTCCTTGCTTTGTCAATTTGTGTATTCCAGTGACAGAGCAATGCTGGAGCAATCTAAAGCATCTTTACACCTCCTTTACACCTCACAGATACATCTTAGAGCAGATTGACTCTGATTTATTTTTACTACATAACCTAGTCGTAGCCACATCAACGAATGCCTCCTTTTTCCCATTTCCAGCTCTGCAAGTATCAAGCATTGCATTTGGCAATTAGCAATTGCTCTCATCCTCAGAAATGAAGTAGGCTCGTATGCAGTATATTATGGTAAGGAGTTTGGGGCAATATGTATAGATGCATGCTTTTTTTATAAGATGGTTGAAGTAAGGGCACTTTGTTGTCCTGAAGTGAAACAATATGAGGCACATGATTTAGTTTCAGGTAAAAGTTCTCTATCCTTATTCATACTATCTGTGAATGTGAGAGGGATTAGGGTGAAATTCTACTCTGTACTGCATTATCCTTTTCTCCAACCCCACAGGAAAAAAACAGTCTTTTCCAAACAGATGGGTGGTTCTGCGATGCATCCTGCGCGCCCTCATGCTCACCTGCTGGCTGGATGTAGTTCATTACAGTGTCATGCTGGACCTTCTCCGAGTGTGACAAAAATCCTTTCAGAAGTCTTTTGGCATCATGTTGTATAGAAATTGTCTTAAATACTTCCCTCATATTGTCATTTATTCACCATTATTGAAGCACAAGGTAATAAGACCTCTGTGGGTCTTTAAATCCTTCAGGGACTTTTTTTCCACAGCCTCAGGCTGCCTCCACTATATCACTTTTGTCTTTTTTTATGCCTGCACAAGCAAATTCTACTCTGAAATTACGTGGTGGCTACAAAGAGTTATTATGCAGTATACTGTTAAATAATGTAGTACTTCTATACAGTATCAAGTGTGTTATAAAATATTTCTGATCTTGAGATAGCCTCCTCACGTTCTGAACCTAGATTCAGCGAGCCATGAATAGAAGTAATGAGAACCTGAATGCAACAGTCAACATCATTAAAAAAAGTAAATTAAAAGTTCTTGATCAAAATCCTAGGACAAAATAAAATCTTGGTCATCCAACTTGCCTTTAAATGCACATTATTTTGACATTGCTCTTCATGTGCAAATAAATATCAGGAACTGTATGCAACATAACTATTTTAAGTGAAGGTAAATAGATAGTGCCTCCAGTGATTAATTGTTTATATACCATTTACCATACATTGAGTTATGTGTTGTGAAAAGGAGACATGTAAAAAGCTAAAACTATTACATTCATACTTAATGGTGATTTCATATCTTTGTTATAGAAGACCTAACTTCCAATAAAAGACAAAATACTAGAGGAAATCTTTGCATTTCGTTGGAACTAGGAAAAATGAAATAAAATTTGAAAAGTCACCCTCATCATCACCCTGACAACCAGAACCCAAACACCACCTTTTCATGAATAATCCAGTTCAGACAGTGATATATCCACCACAATTAGGTAAAGATAGATCCCACCTGGTACACACTTCCATACCTTCTTGTCCCTAAAACTCTGCTAGGTGCTTCTCTTCCTCTGATTTCATCACAGAAAGAGGAGGGAACATAAAAACTGAGTATGGGTCAAGAATTTTGCTCTGACTACAAAACAGAAAATACCCATCTACCCAAATTGTTTAGCATTGTCTGAAATTTTAAACTGTTGCAGTTTCAGCAATGCAATGTCCTTGAAGTAATGCTCTGCTGGCTTTATGAGTAATTAGAATTGAATCTACAGTGTTTTCTTGAAAACAGAATTTTTAATCATATTTTCCTTCCAAGAACCATTAAAATAAGCAAACTTTGTGTGTCACTGCATTATACATTGTAGAAAAGGTGATAAACTCATATGCAGTAGAAACCATGTAATTAGCAGTACAGTTAATATGCTAATTTGTCTATTCTAATCTTCAAAGACATAATTAATTCTAATTTTGGGTACTGGATCACATCTATTCTTACATCATTAATTGAGAATTGTGTTGTATCCCTTCCTTACAGTATGTTGAATAATAGAATAGAATAACAGAATTGTATTAACATCAATATGAGATTTTTTCTAGATGGATGCATTTGAAAAATAGTATCCATATACTATCAGAGCTACTAGCATTTCTTTGTAAGCAAGCTAGGTGATATTAATGAGGAGTGCTTCTTTTTGCTTGAATGGTTTCTTTAGATGGCAGACTGGGTTTGAAGAGATTCTATGTAAAGAATTCTTACATATTTTTTAATCTTACATTTCTTCCTCAGTGGGATTTATACTGCTAGACACACAGAAGAATATATAATTGCTGAAGTATATATCAGCAAATAACTACATTGACCAAACAACACAATTGGTGAAAATTTACATGCTGGGATTTTAAGCAAGTGAAGATTCTGTCATGCTGTGAAAACAGTGCAGGTAGATTTTCTATGCATACTCTCTTCTGAAGAATAAATTTTACTGTTATTTTAAGCCACAAGACATATGTTTGCCTCAGCACATTCTCTTAACTTGAGTCAATCTTCCAAAATATCTTCTGGAACATAGCAGTTCAAACTTTTTGTTTTACATAAGAACATTGCAGCTGCAATTATTGTGCGTGAAGATAACTGGATTCCATTGCTGCCAGCAATAACGTATTTTTTTTATGCAGAATTACATCCAGGATACTTAAGATATTTTTGTAAAGATCTTTTGGTTTGCTATTCGTAGGAAAGAACTGATTTATGGAATATTGAAACATCTTGATTTTGACAAGGGTGGTTCAGGTACCACATCAGACACACTGATTAGCCTTCTAATCAGTCTTTTCCAGAAGGCCTTAGCAAGTTGTTTTTATATTTTGTTGGTTTTTTTTTTTTAACTTCTATGGAAGTTAAAGTTCAGATAGAATTCATGCTTATTTGATAAATGGTGAAAGTTTCTGAAGCAGGTATCCTGAGTAGATTCTACATCCCCACAGCAATGGGTTTTGCAGGAAAGTAAGTAAAGCCAAAAAAAATGATGCTCAGTCTGGTAAGATTCACTATTTTATGGAGAGTCAACATAGGAAAGATACTTTCAGTCGTCTGCATGGATAGGCTAGTACTCCAAGGCTCTCTGCATTGGTTTGTCAGGAACTGAAGAGAGAATAAAGGAATGCAGTCTGCAATTTGCTAATGCAAAAGGAACATAAATTATATCTATAGTTTTCACATTCTTTTTAAAGAATCGTACATGTTATTAACTGCACTATTCTTTCCACAGGCTCTTCTTGCTATTAAGGCACGTTTGGTTTTTATGGCATTTTGAAAACAACCTTCTTGTGAATACAACAGTTAACAGATATTGATTAAAGAGAGTTGAAGTAGAACACCATGATTTATCCCATATGAGATATAAACTTCACATTGAAATTTTAAATCTTAGTGCTCATTTCAGATTCAACCATGGTCACAGGTATTGATAAAAATCTTTCTTTTAACTTACAGTGAAGTGATAGTTATTCTTTTTGAACATTATCCACTGGTTTTATTTTCTTGTTTCAAATCTGCCACAGTGGGTCAAAAGTTTTGTGTGACCAAACTTCTTTAGTATTTTGATGCCCACGTGGAAAGATACAGGAAATGGAAAACTACACCAAAATTAACTGTGTTGTTTTGATACATTCTGCTATACATAAATGCATTCAAAGCAAAAGAATAAGCTAATGAGAAATTATTTTTGTATTTTATATTGTTTATTTTGTTGCATTAATGATATTACCTTGCCTTGTAAAGTCTTCATGAGAGAATGCATTCAACTGGAAAGTAATGTATTTCAAACAAATTTGGATTAATGATTTATGGTGCAATTTTTTACTGGGAAGGCTTTGCGGTACATAATTCTTATTTCTGTTTTCTTACATCTGGCATCCTTTTACAATCATGTGTTGTTTTGTTGGTTTTTCTCCATTTTGGGGGTAAGTGATCAGATATTGAAGAAATCGAAGGAGTGATAAGAAAGCTGACAGATTTGAACAACAAAAAATAGAAAATACAGTCTTATTTTTAACACTTCGGACTAAAATCTATGTTTGACACCTCAGTTAGCATATGCCTTCATGATGGTTCACTGTTAATATATGAAAAGTTTTACTAGAACTTGCAGTTAAATATTTCTGAAATTGTTGGTTTTTCTCATAAAACACTGATCCACTGAAACTGAAATTTTCTGTAATAATTCATCCAATGGAATATTAAGAAAATATTTTCCATTTTAGGGTGAAATTTTGTAAGAAGCCCGCTTAAAAGAAAATATATCTTGGAATTAGGGCACCAAAGAAGTAATTGTCAATATTGTAACTCTTACACTATTAGTCATTCTTATGACTCAGTGTCCTGTTTCCACTATTTCTGAGAATATTAAGGCATTTTAAATATAAAGTTAATTTGGGATAAGAAATATTTTTCTGCAACTTCTGGCAGAATAACACAATAAAATTAGATAAAGACTGTCAACTTCACCAAGTCCTAACATTTTGCTAAACTAAAATGTAAACCGAAAAATGATGATCTGTTTCCTTCTTCTTATGGTGATCCCACTAATATGATACCTGCCATTACTTCTAAAAAGCCACAACACTGCATTGGGCACTCAAGACAGGGCTCAGTGCTTGCCTGGGATTGTCTGCATCTGAGCTGATGTCAGTTTGCATCAATAATGACCTGGTGGTCTCTGTTCTTCTTGAGACTGACTGGTGCTGTTGACCTAAGGGCACCGGGAGACATTAGAAGGGTCAATATAATACCACAGAAGAAGGATAGTTATTGTGAAGTTTTCCTGTATGATAATTTTAAGGATATTACTGAGAAATTTCTGTATTAATATAAACAATAAGCATTAGCAGTTTAACTGAACTGAAAATGTTTGCTGTATATCTTTATTAAGATAAAAAGTAGCTGAACTAATAGCAGGTTACTTTCTCTATATGAACATCACATATCCCTTTTTATTCATAAGAAACTGGTGAGTGTCTAACAGTGTGGGAGTCTGATGTGCTCCATTTGACTAGTCCAAGTTATCTGGAGTTGGCAGAGACTATTGTTTTCTCCCTGTTGCTTAGTTCAGATAACTAACAATATATAATTAATCAGCAGTAAATGAACTATAGATTGTAGATCAATATCTGTAATTCGACAGGAAAATGCTTACTATACTCCTCTGAAATGTTAATATATACTCACAAATTTCTCATCACCCTGTCCTAAAATGTTTTTGTCCCATACATACACATATAGAGTTACAAGTATGGGTGCGGTCTTGCCTATATGTAAACCCCTTCAGTGGGTGCTCCAGCTTTGGGCAAACTTGTGCATGTCTGAACACCTCATTAATCCCCAAGCCAGTGAAAAAGCTCTCCATGATTTCAGAGTTTCTGTGTACTGCACCCCATCTTGGTGCTCTAGCACCTGAGGGCAGGCACTTCACATCAACTGACAGGTTACAATGCTAGCGGGAAGCAGAAAGTGCTATGGTTTAAAATATATGTGTTTCTTTTATTTTTCTTTTCAATCTGAATCGTGTTTCAAATGTCTGTTTGCGGTTTCTTGGGTACTGTTTAATCTGATTGGTTGTCATCATATTTAGGCAAACACCCTCCCAAATTGCACCCTCCCAAAGAGCTTTGGGAGTCCCATTGACACATACTGTGTATATTTACATTTCTGTCTTAACATCTGTTGTTATTCAGGCCACAGGTGAGCCCCGCAGGCACTCCACATCAGTCTAAATGAATAAACAAGTTAGAGGGTAATAAAATGTGACATTTTAAGAGCAAAATACTATAAAAAATATATATATTATATATAATATATATTTATAACACTATATAATATATATTTATAACACTATAATACTCCCTCTTTCCATGTCTCAATTTTGCATATGTCACCCTTTTCCATTGCTAACTGAACTGTATGTTAAGTTCCACATCACATGTCCTATTTTTCATTGTGATCTACCTTATTTATGTCAGAGCAAAGAGGGTATAAAACCTGATTAAATCAGAAAAGCAGTCATTTTCCTCAGTTTGTAGTCACAACACAGAGATTTAATTGGTTACTGAAAGAGAAAAATCAATAAAATATTCAGCCCAATCTACCTACAACATTGTACATATTAGTGCAGTTTATTTTTCAAATTATATATATATCGACATTCAACGTATCCATATTTAAATATTTATACTCATTAGAACATACTGAAAAAATAGTGAAATGGAAAAACAAATACTTGAATTTTTCAGTGTAACTGGTAATTTCCCAGTTTTTTATATATAAGACAGAGAAATGAGGGAGGAAATAAACAGACACAAAAGACATAATGAGATATATTTTGCATGTGAGAATTACATGCGCTATAGTACTTATGAGTCCTGGTCCACCTGGAAGAGAAACAAATGGGAACATGTTCAGAGGATCTGGAGAAAGCCTAGATGTTACTGGAAAGGGACAGTTCACAAGAGTGGTATTTAATGAAATGGTTATAGAGAGGAGGAACAAAAGAAGAGACAGATCTCCTGGGATGTTATGAATGACATCTGGCATTAGGAGATACCCAATGTGATGGTGTAAATACACTCATTTCCACAAAAGAAGAACAAAAAACCACACAAAACTGCAAAGAAGAAACCTACGACATTATGTTCCCTTCACAAAAAATAAGGCATATGGTTATCTTGAGCGTTGTATAGCTCTGCTTATAATGACTGGCTGCCAGAATTTACAAAGCTTTTCCTGAAATACTGATTTACATGCTGAGCATGTTGGTGATGCTGTCTTTTGACCTGCAGCTTTTTCCTTGTAGTCAAGGTTTGTTTTCCTCCCAGAGGAACTGCAGCTATACAATTGTAGTAATAAAAAGCACTCAAGTAAAAAGTAAATTGCTTTTTTTGGAAAAGAATAGATCTATAGAATAAAATAACAATGGTAGCAGAAATGCACTGTTTTTTTCTACTACTGCCAAACACCTTTATAGGCAGATTAATATATATGCTTTTAGTATGACTCATTAATAAAACACTGTTGCATATTAATTAATATTTGAACCATATTAAAGCAATAATAACATTTGCTTTATATATATATTTGATATACTGTAATAGCAACATGCCTGGTTTACTAAGATTTAAAGATGACTAAACTATCCTAATTTTATATTTTTATTAAATAAGCTGATTTAGAAAATCAGGTTTAGAAAGGTGGATTAATGATTCCACTGTATCAGCTCTGTCTTTTAACAGCCTTTCTGTGCTTTCTTTCCCAAGTTTCTGAACTGAGCTGGCAGACAGAAATGCATGGTACTTCCTGTTGATAAGGGTAAATTAACACAAGAGCACAACAAAACTATGTGGAACCTATATTGCCTTGTTTAAAACTGCACTGGGGTCATTTCATGGCAGTCTGCTATGCAGGTTCTGTCGAGTAAAAAGGATAAAGGGTGTGCTGTGTGGCAAGAAAAGGAAGCCCTTCCATCAGAGTCAATTTGCCTGTCAGCATCCAAAAAGTGACTATCACTAAGCAGTCTCACAAATTTGACTTGCTTAGCTAGGCCTGTCAGCATCTGCAGAGGACTCTCACTGAACAGTTTCATGAGGTTGATAGGATCAGTGTTCGTCTGTCAGAACCTGTTATTCACTGATCAGATTCACAAAGTTGAATCAGTAAAACAATTTATTAAAGTAACAGGTATAACAAATCAAAGATCACCAGTGATAAATTCACTCACTGTAAAATCAAGTTAGATCTAAATATTAAGTGCTTACAGTTAACTGTAATTTCCTAGGTAACATCTGACGCTGTTGGCAGTGCAAATATTACCAAGGAGGGGTCCCTACCTGGGGAGAAGAGAGAGATTTAGGTCTGTCGACTCATCCTGCACTTGGAGTTACAATCCTCAAAACAGGGGATTCCAGATATCAGATTTGTGTTCTTGGTGATTTTCAGTGAGGTGGGACTGAATCAGTTATTGGATCCCACTCAATTCTGCTCTTGTGAGGTCTCACCTGGAGTACTATGTTCAGTTCTGAAGTATAAGCACAAGAAGGACATGGATCAGTTGGAGTGAGTCCAGAGGAGAGCCAGGAAGATAATCAGAGGGCTGGAGCACCTTCCATATGAGGACAGACTGAAAGAGATGGGCTTGTTCAGCTTGGAGAAGAGAAGGCTCCAGAGAGACCTTCTAGCAGCCTTCCAGTACTTAAAGGGGGGCTATAGGAAAGATGAGAAGAGTTTTTTTAATCGGGGAGTATAGTGATGGGACAAGGGGCAGTGGTTTTAAGATGAAAGAGGAAACATGTAGATCAGATATTAGGAAGAAATTTGTTACTGTGAGAGTGGTGAGGCACTGGAACACATTGCCCAGAGAAGTCATTGAAGCCCCATCCTTGGACATGTTCAAGGCCGGATTAGATGAGACTACAAGCAACTTGATCTAGTGGGAGGTGTCTCTTCCCATGGCAGGGGGTTGGAACTAGATGATCCTTATGGTCACTTCCAACCAAAACCATTCTATGATTCTATACGTTCACCAAGACAAGGAAAATGTGCAGGACTTAGAAGTAATATCTATTTTTTTCTTTAATATTCATTTACATAGTTTCATAGCTAGTAACACTGTGAGTAGCATGAACTGGTAGGTGCTTTCACTGTCTTCAATAAATGGAACAAACCAAAATTATAATGTGTGAAATACCCTGGTGAGTGCCCTTGATTAATGACTGCTCAGATTCACTTCCGGTGGATTATGTTATTATTCATGCTCCGTTTTCTTCATGTCCTGTTCTTACAGCCTCCCTCTTTTAAAACAGATAGTTTCTTCTGTGATAACATTCTTACATTATTTTTCCTGTGTAAATCACAGCTCTAACTGATTTCTCAGGAAGTGCTGTAGATTTCTGTGGTCATATAGCTGAAAAATGTTATTTTACAGCAGTATCCATAACATTTTGATAGATTCAGGAATTTTAAGGCCAAAAAGGAAAACAATGCATGTCTACTGCATAACACAAGCCAGTCATAGATGTGCACCAATTAATTACAGTATAATGCCCTTGCTTTTTTGTACAATATCTAATCTGATTTAAATGTTTGTCAGTGTAAATTCTGCAGCATGTCCTGAGTAAAATGTTACAGCGGTTAATGAAACTTCACAATAAAAAAAAAGCTTTGTATTTTGTTTGTAATCCAGTTGTTTGACTGCCTTTTGGGGTTAAAATATACATTTCTTAAAAATAATAAAGATCTTAGCTCCTTGGAATGCATTAATAGTAGTTTTATCAAGCTTACTGACCACATTCCAGGTAGCTCCTTAGCTTTCTATCAAGTGCAAGGCTAAAGATCATATAAAATTGGTTATAATGATATAAACTTTTTTATTATTAATTTAGCTTTTTCATTTTTGTTTATCATAGTGATTAATGGTAAAAAAAGCCAAAGTAAGATGTATTATAAAAGCAAAAAATATATAATATGTGATGTGAATGTGAAATACCTCAGGTGGATTTTGAAACTTCTTGCCAGAAGCAGTTCAATCTAATGACAAAATTGTGCTGGAGTGTTGAATTAACAAGAAAATGTGTAGTGTTGTCACTGCAGAGGAACCTTAGTCTCTAATTCAACCTCCATAGACTTTTATCATGAGTCAGACTGTACAGGTAGTGCATTATTCTCAGCATACTTTTCAGTTGTTTCACTGCTGTTTTAGAAACCAGTGACAAATATAAGTATGTTGTACCACCCTATTTGTATTTATAGTTTCATTGACTACTTCACAGCCACTGCATCATGCTAGAAACTCATTTTTGACTGATACGTCACTGTGTACTTTATGGCCTTCTTTTTGTGTGTTTTAAAATACATTTTTTAATTTTATATTCATTTGGCTTTCTTCTGTTTAACAGCTTCTATACTCAGCCTCCATAAGTTAGCTGCATCTTTTGGATAGACTCTCCAAGAATCCAGGTGTTCAGTATAAAGAAATCACTATCACTAATGGAGTTATCACTATTGCAAAATTATTACTGGTTTATAGATAATGTGTCATGTTTATATTTTCCTGAGTGGCATCAGTAGAGTAAATAAATGAGTAACAGTGGAACCACTTTTCTTATATTTTTTAAAAAAAATATATTTGGAATAAAAATCTTCCAATTATAAGCCGTAACTTTTTGATTTACTAGTAAGTCCAACAACTATTTCAGCCTACTTCTAATTAAGACATAGAAATAAAAATGAAGGAATGATTATTGTATCTTCTACATTATTGATAGTAACTTACTCTAGTCTAGTGTGGATAACATCAGCATTGAGACACAAAGACAGTCCATAAAATTCACTAGAAAATAGTGTATTTTATCCAGGGTTTGTGAACCTGTAGTGATTGTGAATACATTCTGCCTTCAAAATTTCAATGAACTGTGCTGACAGACAAAAAAATCATCTATAAAGGCTGATTCTTGCACATGTCAGAAGTTCCACTAAATTCACTGAGATGTTAAAATAGGTTAAATTAATTAGGTATTTCAGTAGGAGATCAAAGTATCAAATGTGCATTTCACTTACTACGCGTAGAATCTCTCACTGCAATCTCTCACTTACAGATCAGGGCTTCTCATAGTACATTTCATATTTAGTGACATATGCATATGTGAATCATGACGCAGATTAGAATACACATGCATAGCTAATAAGTTCTGCACGGTGACCAATTTATTTTTTAAAATTGTACTTTTTGAAGGATATCCATTCAAGTAATATAAACATTTTATTTTCCCTGATTTAAGAGACATGAGCATTTTTTTGAGAAATTGATGGCTGTTTAAATAGTGTCTGTCTGTTTCTTGCCAAACTTGTATAAGATCTGGATGCACCTATTTTCAGAGATTCACATTATGACTTCAATTCAAAAGGAAAATAAAAGGGTCAATTTGTTCATAAAAAAACCGCAAACCATATTCTGGTGGGAAAGTACTAATAGCAAAATTACTAAAAAAATCATTAATGTGTCACTAGTTGTTTGTTTGCATAGTAAATAAGAACATCCTAGATATTTGGCAGCAAGAACTAAATAAAATTCTAGTTTGTTCTTTTCCAGTGTGCTGTCAAGTTAAAGAAGCCTGGTAGAAAAAAGACAATAATAAAAGTTTAGCTGCATAAAAAGTCATGATAATAAAAGCTTATCAGCCACAAATAATCTAGGACTGTTGTATCGAGAATTTTAAATTAAGACATTGCAGTATCAGAGTAATAAATGATTAGTAAGTAGGTTATACTTGTATGTACTTTACTTTCATGGTATTTAGGTAGCAACTTTAGCATAATTAACCAAAGAACTGATAAAAAAGGAAGCTGTGTTACCCTAAGATATAGCTAAATGAATATGCTGTAAATACAATTGCAGGCATTCTCTTCTTTTGTTATTAACATTTCTTCAGAATTTCTTGATTATCATACCATTTTTAATCTCTCTGTGTACTTGCATCTGCAGTACTAGCTTCCACATTAGTTTTTTAGCATTGTATAACAATTTTTCATCTAATTCCATAGCGCTGCATTTCCCTTTTTCCATCTAAATTTATTTTTCTTTCAAAATCTGTGCCCAAAGACTTTATATGATAATTTATTTTTTCCATTCTTCTTTCTTGACAGATCCCTTGTATCATTATCCCTGGTAGATCTCATGAGATATGAGACAAGACAGTGAAACACACAATTTGTTTTAAATGCAAATGGGGTACACCTTTTAGGTTCTTTTCAACATTATGTGTCAATACTCAAAATTGCCAATGAAATTCTGACTTCTGAGAGAATAAGAAGGTTATGTTTGGAGACTAACATCTCAAAAATATCTGGAAGAGCCTTAACTAGTGAAATTAGCTGGGAAGTTTATCAGCTTTCTTATTTCTCCAACATATCAGACGTGACTTCATTTCAAGAATTTGAGCCTAAAGCAGTGGTAGCTGATTTTAAGATTCTATAAGAGCAAATTGAGAAGAATCCTAACTTCCTACCCTCCTGTGGTCTCTGCTTAGCAGCCAATACAAATACTTGCGCAAAAAAAAAAAAAAGCCAAAGAGTAGTGGTGAGAAAATAATGGATGATTCAGTTCACTGGAAGATCTCAGAACAACAACAAAATGATTCCAGCAATATTGAAAGATTTTTTTTCTGTACACTTGGGGTGAAACGAAGAGTAACAGAAACTGATTAAGAAAAAAACACTTGTTTTATCTAATAGTGAAATAGTTTCCTTAGATTTTGAATCAATTTAAATGTTTAAAATAGAATGAAAACTGACCTCAAATCAAATTTTATTTTTGCATAACATTAGATAGGTGGCTTCAGTGCTTTGGTGGACAGAAGGGAATAAATTGTGGACAAATAAGTGGAAGACCGTCTTTGTCTAAAGATGTATACAGACATACAAAAAACATCACATAAAGATTTTTCAGAACGATACCAAATCAATGTTATAGTTGATAATTAAGAAATTACTTGATTCCATTCTGCATAAGCTGTCATGATAAATTCATTGCGGCATTGTTTGAATATACTTGCTGTGTTAAACATACAACGAAAATGCAATAAGCATGTGTTAAATCTATGTTATATCCATTTGTGCCCGTTTCAGTCTGAGGTTTGGGATACAAACCAAACAGTAAAATAATTTTCTGGTGATTGAACTTAAAACTTTTATTTTTGCTTTTGGTATTAACCATCTCCCATTCCTTTAAGTATCCAGATACCTTTGATGCAGCATGTGTAATACTGAATCAGGAATAACATGTATTTTTATGTTTAGACTTACCCTTTCTTTTCTGTAGCTTAACTTCTAATTGTAAGGCATCTCTTGAGTCCTTATACTGTGAGGTCCTCACAAAAGCAATTGAGAGAAGAGATGGTTCACATAAGGATAGAGAACAAATAACATTCAAGGTAATTTAACAGTAACTCTAATTTCTTTGTCTTTCATTTAGTTCTAATGGGACAGATTCAATTTGATGAGTCAACAATCAATCTAAATTCAGGAAAACTAAGGATTTGAATAATGGTACGTCATCAATACATTCCTTCTGATATGAATTTGCAAGAAGTACTCCCAAAAGCATAACAATTCACATTTCTTAATTAAAAAAAAAAGTTTATCAAATGCATTTTAAAATCATATGCTGTAAATTTATGTTTCAAGATCCATTTTATTTTGAAGAAAAATAAGTTCTGAAGAGAAAAGCATGCTAGGCTTCACAGAAGTAGTTATGAATTCATTCATTTATTTTTCATGTCATGTTCTTCTGTCATAGCCAAGTTGCAATCTGAGAAGAATTTATCTGAATCCTTCAACTCCACCAGCTGTCCAGAGATGACTCACTATTGTCTATTAACAGGAGAAAAGAAACATATCAAAAGATAAATCTAATAATATGCTTTTTTAAAGAATTCAGGCTCATTCTTACAAGGAAGAGTTAGCAGCGTTGCTATATGAAGTACCTTTGTTTTAATTATTTTGTTCCCTGTATCTCCCCCTCATTTTTTTTTAAAAACAAATAAACAACAAACACAAGAGTATTTTATCTCTCAACACCATAAAATATAACTTCCTTTTAATCTTTCACTAGTATTGACTTGAAGATGACCTAACAGAAATTAGAGAGGAGCTCATCAATGTCACTGTATGCCTCTATGTCCAGATGGTTTTTGTAAAGTCTACATAATTATCTTATACTTTTTATAAAATTTATGTTTCTGAATTATAAAATCTAATCTTATTTTCAGGTCAAAAATGACCTTTTATGGAGCAACTAAGCTTTACTTTCTTACATATTCCATTAAAACTGCTGAATTTTTCCACAAAGCTCCAAAACAATTACAGCTCTGTTTTCTCAAGTATCTGTTCATGAGGACAACGGGAGACATACTGTCTTAGGGAGAGTTACCTTGTCTTTATGAGTATCTCTGAAAAATGTTGCTAGGCCTACATGATAGATACATTTGACCGTTCTCAACCAAATGAGCTGCAGTTTGATGCAGGCTCCAAAGGACGCAAAGGCCTGAGCCATGGCAGGGCCAGGAACTCCTCTAGGAATTCCACAAGAAGGATAGTCACATAGTGAACACTCAGAAGTGGTGGCTGCAAGGAGCCTTGTGCATACTTCTCCTATTGTATGCAATTTGACTGTGAGCCAAACATTTTTATCCCATAGATACAACAACCTAAGTTAACCTTCTTTAAGCTTGCTCTGCTAGGCAGTGTGGCTGCATGGCGATAATCTCTCATAGTGTGCCTCAAAGAAATGAGATCTTTCACCAAAGACAGATTGCTTGTGAGACCCATTTGAATCCTCTCTGCATAGCAACTGAACACCAAGAAAATATCTTTAGCAGTGATTAGCTCTTTAGCTTAAATAAGTAAAATTTTAAATAGAAAAATTCCCTTTCAGTTATAATATTGTGTGATTTAGCATGTTGTTTTCTTAACATGAGTAGCTAGTCTTGCTGAAGCATCGGGCCATGAGCTATTAATTTCCACCTAAACTTGCCTTAAACCTGTGTTTATTTAGCCAAAAATGGCCTTAAGACCTTTCAGTATGGGAAGATACAGAGGCTTCAAATAAACAGACCATCAATAACAGCTGCATCTAGACAAAGTAACAACTTGTCTGAAAGAAGAAAGTAAAGAAACCAATATGGAACCCCAGACACAAATATGGACCACAAATAGTGAGCCAAACCATCACAGGAGGGGCAGGTAAGTAATCTGTAAGAATTTAAAAACACAGGGATTTCTTTGTAATTTTTTTTCTTTTGCCTTCTCTCCAGTGCTGCCCATGCTGCTGTATCACTCTATTAAAATATCTATTCTATAAACTCTAATGCCTGAGAATCTACTTTGAGAAACCTCACATGTCATCTTTGGAGCAAACTGACACCAGACTCCTAGACAGAAAGTTAAATTAAATGGGGAAGCACGATAAAACTTTGAAATCTTAGCTAGGTGACATAGAGAATTAGCAATGCACATGTAATCCTTTAGCTCTAAATAAATTTAATCTTTACTCTCTGAATTCTTTGCCATAAATCATCGACCAAATCCAGGAGTATAATTGGATGCATACACACCACGACTTCCCTCTTAGAAGGAGTTTAGAAAGCCAGTTTTCCCTCTGCATGTTTCCTCTATGTAGTAAGTAATAAGGTTACCTTGCCATTGAAGTCATGTTAAGTTTCACTTTTATGTAAAAAATTTGTTTTCAACAGACTATGAAGCTACTCTGGATATGTTCGTAAGTGTGATTAGCTTGCAGCATGTTCACGCAGTATGGAGCATGTTTTGTTGATTTGATTATTCTTATAGTTATCTCTTGGGTCCTATTAACAGAAGATGATAAAAAGAAACCAGACAAAATAAATGATATACTAGTTCCTCTCTAACCGTAAGGTTAAATTGTAAGAGCTGCTGGCATTCAACTCAATAATTAATAACAAGGGCTCTGATTTCAGTGTTAGAGCTTCAGAAAGAACAAAGCAGACAAAAGGAAAATAACAGATGCACAATGAAGTATCTATTGAACTGTAAAAATCTTAGTCAATTTATCATCTGTCACTTCACAAATGGATATATTCTGTGTTTGTGCCAAAATTCTAAAAATAAGTCCTTTACTGCAAGCTTTCATTAGTTTCTGGTTGTACAGGTATGAACTGTACCTGAATTTGCTTTAGTTAGTGTGTATTCTTGTTTTTTCAAATATTTTGCCTATTCTGCAAGTGGTGAGGAAGAAGGAAGGATGCTCACATGTGTTTTGCAATGTTAAGTGTGCTTCACTGGTAAAAGTTTAATTATGGTTTCTCTCCAAGAAATAAAATAAAAGTCTCACAAGCACATCTTCCATATTAATTTTGTTTCATGCTTTTGCCTACTGGAATTTAATTTCAGTTATTTTTTTGTTTTATATCTGCTATTTATTTCTGAAGTATCCTTAATCGCAAGAATGTCATGAAGGTAATTTAACTGCTAAAGAAGAAAAATTAATATTTTTTTCTGGAGAAAAAAAAGCACAAACCCCCTCCCCAAAAATCCAGCCAAACTCCTATGCAATATTACCTGGAAGGTAAGGGATTTTTTTTTTTGAGAAATCTTGTATTTTCATGCTATTTTAATGCAGGATAGCTTCATTGGGCTTCCCAGTCTCTAGGTGCTGGTAGATAAAGAAGATGTTCCAATTTTGGATCTTAATTTTTATGATAAATAAGAAGCTCTTATTATAAAATCAACCCCTTTTTAACAGAAAAGATGCAATTAGTAATAAAATTCTACAAGTATTTGTTTACATGAGGTACTGGCAGTTTTCCTTTTCTTCTATTTGTCTCTGTTAATGGTTATTTCCTAGTGTTTTTCTGAACTTACTAGTATTTAAGTGGACCTTACTATTGCACAAAGATTTTTTTGCTCTTTTTCACCTTCCATCAGTGCTTTCCTCTGCTTGTTATTTCCTCTCATTTTGAGCCTTGGCATTTTCTGCAGACTCAGTGTTGTCATTGTCTGATATATTGGTGTTTCTGTTTGGAACTTATTCTTTACCTGTTAAAACCCTAATCCATCTGCTTGCGACAGTGATTTTATACATCTCTTTTACACTGGTGTTTCTGTCAATATTATTTAACTACACTGCAGATTGGACGTTTCGCTACTTCACAGCCTTTGTTGTTTTATGACTTCTTCAAGAATTTTGTCATAAATTAACTGATATCTAACATGTACGGGTAAATGGAATGTTTTAATAGTGTTCCGTTAAAAACATTCTATGAATATCTTTTCCTACCAATCCATGCACTAGGTACATTGGGGAAAAAAATTGTTTATATTCTCATGTCTATATAAGAATTTTCAACTGATTAAGAGTGCGCAGCTATTGTTTTGATTGTAAACTACTTACAGAAACCTATGTAAGCGAAAAAAAGAGTTAAAAAATAGTTTTAAATTCCTGTATCAAAACCCTTTTATTGTTATGACCTCCACTGTTACTTTGTTATGCTATATGTAACACATTCCAACACTCCATGGATAGTGTTCTTATTCAATTTTAATTTACAGGATAAGACATTGCTCACAAATGAGGCATCATTCTTTAGCAGTAAATACTGGTGGTTTGTTACTAGATTAAGTTTGCCTTGGCAGGAAATTTCACAGAAGGCTTATACTGAAAACATCATAATAATTTTCTGAATGGGCAACTCAACAGCAAGCTTGGATTATTCTTGAAACACTTTTTTGTCTATGTGATAGCATAATGCTAGTTGATGTATCTGTGAATATGGGGAATGAAAGAGTGGGTAGTATGACAGCAAGGTTTGCTGGGAAAAATTATTTTTCTTTTTATCCGCTCCAAATTTCTATAAGGATCTTTCTTCAAGAAGTTCTTCATATTCATATATTGTTCAAGAAGTTCACATATTCATATATTGTGATATGACTGTGACACTCAAAAGCATTACTAGATAATTACGAGTCCACCAAGGAAACAGTAGGTGAATAGTGAAAGTCTTAACTATGCAGAAATTTATTTAATAAATACTTTCGTATCCAAGGTCATTGTAATTCAGGATGACTGAGTATGATTTAGAACTAAGTGCAATTTTTTTATTTATTCTTGAACAAAAACATGGTTAACTACTTTAGTAAAATGTAATTTCTAATTAATAATTCACAGTAGTAAATTGCTTTTGCAGAATCGGAACTAAAGATTTACACCTTATTTTCCTACCTCTGTTATCCTCCAAATCTTTTAGCCGCAGTGTGATACCTAGGAATACAACATTTCCAATTTCATTCCCCCACTGAGTAGTTTGTCCCTATCTATTACAGACTGATTTGAAGTTTTTCTCTAACCTTGTGTCCTGACATGTCTGGGTCACTTCCATTTCCCCTCTTGATGCTCTCAGTTATACATTTATTTTGCTGTAAAAATCAATGGGTTCAGTGTGATGCATGAAAATATTTCCTCTAACTCTCTTCTCATTGCATTTTAAAAAATGGCAAGTTTCTTTCCTTCGTTCTTGGTCTCATAAAAAGGCTTTGAGGTGCCTTTGAGACTGTGATAAGGGTTTTGTGTTACTTTGTTTTCTTAGAGTAACCACACACTTTTCTGTTAAGGCTCAAGGATTTATTGTCTTTTTGAAGAAAGAGGGGTTGAACAACTCATATTTTATGTGCTTGCATTTGTAAGAAGGGCCCATGAGGACAGGTGAAAGACTTAATTTTTTTGAGAAAGAATTTGAAAGCATATCCACATTTTGGAGATTTTTTTGGGGGGCAGTAACATTATTTACAAACACCCTGTAGTAAAAATAGTCCAGATAGAAAAGAATATAAATGTAACAGGAACATGAAGATGCACTAACAGATATCTTAAATACAGAAGACACTGCAACATTTTAGTCGTCCTGCAAGAGTCTAGTTCGAATCTAAACAAAGAAAGAGTTTCAATAAACATTAAGTTTTAATTTTAAACTATGTATGAGATATCAAAGGAACTCTCCAAAATATGCTGACTATTCTTATTGATTTATTGCAACATTTATTTTAAAACTGTATTGAGTATTGAAATTATAATGAAATATCGGTATCAACATATGATATTTTCAAGCACCTAGAGTCTCAGCATAATTTTGGCTGCAAATGTTGCAGTAACAATTAAGCTTTGTTGCAAAAGTATATGGAAATATATTCAACAGCATTTCATTTAAGACATTAAAAGTTACTAAAAAGAGTATTCAGATTAGTGAACAATGTTTAATAACTGAACATCAGAAAATTATTAAAATAATTCTAGCTGGGTGGCCACGCACTCCACCTTCTCCTGCTACTCCCCAGCATGTCCTTTTCCCTTAAATCCTGACCAAGCAATCCTGGCTGCATGTTGAGGTCTCCCATTGAAAGGGAAACAAATTTGATTCTTACATTTCTAATATGAACTAGAGCTCTGAAGTAGATGCACCCTGTGTAACACTATTTTTTTTCTAACAGACTGCATAGCGCTAGTCTTTTTCCAGAGCTATGTACTCCCATTTCAGCAACAATTGCTCTCACTTTCAATCTGATAGCCACAAACACACATTCTCAAGTTTTCATGTCACAAATAAAGGAAAATTGTGGGAAACTACTCAGTCATAATTTTGCAGAAAAAAATTACCACAGCCTTACAGAAACATACAATTTATTTTAAAATATGGCCAGTTGGCATGGCCAAATTGTATACTTTAGGTTCACCAAAACACACAGTTTTTACTCTGTAAAACTTCCTTGTAGTTTTCAGATTCCTGTTTATGGAGAAGAATGTAATGATTGACATACCAACATTCCTTTAGTGTTTATGATCTCAATGATGTCTAAGCTTTTAATTTTTGAAGTTGTTTAGCTCCTTTAACTGATCAGTTTCAGGTTACTGTCCATACTGCAGAACCAGAAAACAACAATATGCATTTCCAGCAGTTTATCTCACATTTTATTCCAAACCAGAAATATATTGAAGGCACATAGTATCTTAGAAAGAGTAAATTTAGCTGTTTTGGGATTTTATCTGTTTTTCCATCATGTTATTTAATTTCAAATGGGAGCTATTACTTAAGTTCTTGCTTAAACTGTATCTTTTCTGCATCATTTTCCACATAGTGGAGAAATCCCAAGAAATTCTTATGTGGCAACATATTCTTTACTGTCTTTATCTTTAAACAGTCAGATTTATAGTGATTTATAATCACTCTAAATTTCATCCTTAAAAACCTTGACTAAAGCATCGGTCTATAATTTCATATTTTGTTACTAATGACGTATTTAAGACACAGACATTTCTGTTGTGTTATTTAAATATTATGCTTTACTTAGCAGTAGAAACAGAGGAAGAGACCCAGAGATGCTGTCAGTGGGAAGCTGGAGTCCCTTCCACTTAACACATAAGATATCACAGTTCTAAAGTTTTTTTTTACTGCATTCATTGCTTTAGCTTATTCGGGAGCTATAAATATTATAACTGTAAATTTTACAAACTGACGTCTATATTAACATTATGCCAACTATGGACTCATGAGATCTCCTGCAAAATAATTTTTCAGCAAGTTTCACATATGATACAGATCTACAAGGTCTTCACTTTTTGGTACTCAGAATTTCTCATATTTTGTTTCCTTTTTGAGAGACCAAATTATACTCCAAATGGATTATCATTACTTTACATTTCTTTTTTTCCCCAAGTCCCTGTGGTATGGAATAGTAATATTGTTGCTTTATTAAATATTAGTTTTCAAGTTTTTTATTCCCCATATCAGTGATAGTTTATTATATTTTTGGATAGCTGTTTTTCTGTATACATTTCCCAAATTTATTTAAATATTTTTAATCCTCATGATTGGAATTGCTGTTTTGTTTAGGGGTTGTTTTTTTGTAATGACAATTTAGAATATAATTTCGTACAGTCCTGTGTTTATAATTGACTTTAATAAAGAACGGATCTACTTCAGATATTGAACCTTGTTGATTCAACCCCTAAGTGGCAAGAGAAGTGAAATGTTTTGCCACTCCTTTGACAATTACTTTCTGGTTACAATTTACTGTGATCTTTTCCTTAATTCTTTAATAATTCATTTTTAATAATTTCAGGAACAAATAATCCAGCAAGATACCAGGTCCTTCTCTACAGAGTGTCTTTCCAGTAGGTCGACTCCCAAGCTGTACTTTGAAAAATTTCATTATATTCCTCTTCGCCCAGCTCTCTAGCTGGCTCAGATTCCACTGAATGGCAGCACAGCTTTCTAGTGCATCAGCCACTCCTCTCAGTTTTGTATGATCAACAAGCTTGCTGAGAGTATGCTCTCTCACTTTCTCCAGACCATTGGTGAATACATTGAACAAGATTACACAGAGTACCGATCCCTGTGGAACATGGTTAGCCACAGGCATCCAACTAGACATTATGCCACTGATCACAACCCTCTGAACCCTGTCATCCAGTCAGTTCCAAATCCACCTCACTGTCTACTCATCTAACCCACAATTCCTAAGCCTAATTATGAGGATATTATCCGAGACAGTGTTAAAAGCTTTGCTGAAGTCAACGTAGACAACATCGACTGCTTTCCCCTCATCTACCCAGTCAGTAATGTTGCTCTCACATCATCTGCCCAGCTAGTCATTCCATCATAAAAGGCTATCAGATTGCTCAACCATGAATTTCCCTCGGTGAATCCATGTTGAACACTTCTGATGATAACTTTCTTTTCCTGCACATGCTTGCCGATGGCATCTAGGATGAACTGTTCCATCACCTTTCCAGGGACAGAAGTGAGACAAACTGTCCTTGTAGATAACACATAACAGATATGCTCACAATATTTTACTGTTGATATACTGGTACATAGAGTTGAATTCTGAATCAAATGATCGGAGCTGAGAACTGCAACACTTTTAAGAAACGTCTGAACATTGGTAAATGACGTGTGAAGTATATCTGTCAGTTGTGCAGTTTGTTCTAAATGACTGTGAATGACTAAAAATAGTTTTATGAGAGGGGCACTGTGTAATAAATTAAAGTGGGTGATAATGAATACATTTTAGAGGATTATAGGAAACACTTCATGCTGTATTAATTTTTCCAAAATTATGTGAATTATAGTAGTATTGCTGTGTAATAGTTTTTCTCATAAAGACATTCTTTTGTGTAATGTTCATTTTTTGTTGATGATAATTATGTCATAATTTAAAATTATGATTCAGATTCAAACCTATAAAAATTCAAAGACATGTCAAGAAATTGTAAATTAGATATTCTTTGGAAAACATATTTTCTATAATTTCCTATATAAATATAATTTGTTTAATATTCTATTATGTATTTCAATTTTTAATATTGTAACAGCTGCTATGTATATATCTGTGCATGTTAGAGTTTTTTTAGGGATGGTGGTGTGTTTTCCACATCTGTTCAAAATTTTAGCTGTTCCAGAAATTGTTCAAACTCAGATTATTCCTTTAATGTTACTTTTACTCAAGATCATGTATGTATATCTTAAATTTTCTTTTCTAATGAACTTGTATGGGAAAATAATGATAAAAGGTATTCATATATACAAACAGATGAAAAAAGAGATTTATTCTGGTTTTCCTAACAGCACATTTTGTACTGAAGGATAAGTAAAAGAAATCTGACCCTGGGAAGTAATTTGAAAATAGAAAGTAAAAAGGACCAGATTTATAACTAAAAATTCAAATTCAACTAAGGAAATATTTTTCTAATGGCTTCAGATTTTATTTAACTTTGAGTTATTTTATTTAAGTAAAAGCTGTTCTAAAAGTATCCAGGAAACTTTAAAATCAGATTATTTTTGCAACAGCAAAAGTCATCTGAAACTATAACGGGAGGAAGGAATAGAGTATTTGAAAGCTTGGCTATATGTGAAAATAGAATATTATCACGTCCTTCAAATAGTTTACTCAGATTCAGGAGAACAAATATATCAGGTGAAAGATAAGCAGGATAAAGGTAAAATGATTTCTTGATTGTTCCACATCACTGTAGAATATTATAATGGAAATAAAATTATATTTATTTTACTTTATGCTTTTAAGATCATCTTTGCTTTAACTATCTATTCAGATTATACGTCAGATTATACAGTGTGTTTGTGTGTATGTATATATTTATACTTGCATATGTGTGCATAGATACTCGTGTGCTGGTGAATGTGTGGTTGTATCGTAGTTGTATGGCTTCATTCCTGACTTTGAACTACCTGGCTCATTCTAATGGAACTGGTGGTTCAGTTTACCATTACCATTCATAATCATCTTGTGCTGTAAAAGTTTCTATTGTGCGTGCAATCAGATAGCAGCATTCCTCGGTAAGCATACTTCATAGTTTAGACCTTCCCGTGTGATATATCAGTGCTGAGGAAATTATATAACTCGATTGAGCACTCTTATGTATGACAACCATTTGAGATCTTAGTCAATACATAACTTACCACTGAATGGGCAGACTATAAGAATGAAAAAATGTCAAGGTGATTGTTTGACTAAAATATAATTCTGCTGAAAGCAGTGCTCGTGAATGGTTTAAACTGGGTTTTGACTAGGACTTCATTATTGTAGGAAGCAACAAAACCATTGGTAATCCAGAAAGCATGCAGACTGTGTTCTACATCTTGGTATGTTTGCACAAAAATTAATTGACTAAGTCAAAACTATTGAATGCTACAGACATGCAAACCTTATATGGTTACACAAGGCTTATCTTTGTGTCCTACTCCAACACTGGGCCAAAATAATCATTAATAAAATCAAATAATGTTACTGTATATGTGATGCAAAATTTTATGAAATAAAACTGGTTTATGCTGTGTTTAGTAACTGCATTTTAGTGCAATTTGTGGCATCTTTGTGATTAAATATGAAGTGAAGACTTTTTGCTTGCTACTCCAAAGCTTAAATAACATCTTTCACTTCAGGAATCTTTGAGATAGATACTAACCAGCTTGCTAGAAGCATTTCAGGGCAATATATTAAATCGCTCTGACAAAACAGAACTGATGTTCAGTTCATTTGAGAAATTATGTTTCAAACTAAAAATGCATTGCTGGGTACTGTTTTTCTTAAGTTTATTTGAGGACACTGATATATTAACATCTATAGATTAAAATTAATTCTTAAATTCTGATGAAAACAGACACTTTAATAAGTAAGAAAGGCAATTATATTGAAACAACATCAGTTAACATACTGTGCATCCAGACAGCGTCATCTATATTTTTAATTCATTATCTCACACAGTTTTGTATTGTGCCATAGGCCAGCATCAGGAGGTGGAACTCCCAACCCTCAGTAACACTGAAAATGTTATGGCTGACATTTTTACGGTCTCAAACCAAGCTGCTCACCTATCTGACCTCTGAGTCACCAGTACATAGAGAAGGGAAATGAGATTAAACGAAGAAGGCAAAGAATATCTAGTAGCTTTATACTCAGGAAATTTTCATGTAGATTTATTTTCTGACCTGTGTAGGCAGAGTAAAGTCTTTCAGACATATAGCTTCTGAACTAAGGAGAAATATAGTAGTTTAATGCTAGAAGATGTTTAGATAAATATTTTGTAAAATTGTAGCTGTGATTAAATCTTACAAGATGCCACTCTGCTGTCATTTTAGATGATTCCAAGTTATAAGCCTAGCCACACAATTGTCCATACAACATATTGTTTTCTTCTCCTTATGTTCTTTCTACTCACCATGAAGTAAAACAAATTGCTCTGAAATAGGATGCACATTTACTATTTTTTCATTTTATAACATATGCCTAGACGTTTCTTTTTTTTTGTTGTTATATAATCAGCAACAATGGAAAGAGTGTTCTACTGCTTAATGAAGAAAACTCCTTGCATACTTATAGTGGAAAGACAGAAAAACTTGAAGATATATATAAGGTTGACAGTAAATTCTGGCGTGAATTTTTGGTAAAAATGCATCTTAGTATGCAACGCTGGCAACTCAATGATATAAGCTAATTGATCTATGGAAGAATTTTAATTCCATTTTTGTGTATTAGAATTTTAAAAAACCTGGCAATCTCAGAGAAGATCTAGTTCTTATAAATACAGTAAAATAGAATATGAAAATGTGTACTGGGTTTATTTATTTATTTATTTATTTAGCTGTGTCTTAAAAAGAATCTGGTGTTTTACAACATGCACACATTTTGTTTGGAACATTGTTACTCCGTAGTATCTTATCCCAGACAATTTATTTCCTCTTAAGAAAAATACCTTGTGAAAAATGCTATGTATCTCTTACTTTGACCTCGTTTCATCCTTCCTATTTATCAAAGACAAGTGCAGAACAGCAAGAAAAATATTTCTCTAGATAGATATGTCTACAGATGGAAATGTGACTTTGGTTTTCAAACTGGAGAAAGAAAGTTTTCCATAATAATGAAAGCTTATCAAAGCTGTATAATGAAAAAATATTTTCACTTACTGTAATTCCTTGTATTTTTAAATTGAACAATTAAATATATTTTTAGGCAATGATAAGAATACTAGTTTATTAAATAGAAGTTCACGCTACCAAAAATACACACTAGGCAATTCAGTTCACTTGTTTTAGTATATATCGTTGGATAATGAGAATCAGGACAAAAAGAAACTTGAATTATAATCATTTAACAAAATCACAGAAAGGTCATTTGTTCATATCACGTGTTAAAATATATCAGTCATACTGATAAAATTCCTGAATAGAAACTTCCAAATCATAGAATTATAGAAATATTTGGTTGGAAAAGACCTATGAGATCATCAAGTCCAACCATACCTGTCCACTACTAAACCATATCCTTGAGCGCTTCGTCTGTACATCATTTAAATATCTCCAGGGATGGTGGCTCAACCACTTCCCTGGACTGCCTATTAACCCTTTCTGTGAAGAATTTTTTCCTGATGTCTAATCTGTACATCCCCTGGTGCAACTTTTGGCCATAATAACGCATGAGTAAAATGTTACTGTTAAATATGTTTAAAACAAAGAGAAAAAGAAGAGGATTGAGCACCTTTTTTAAAGTAAATATTCTTCGTATAACAAAGTAGATTGTTTTACACTACATATTTAATTAACTGCAAAATCACTATTTAAAAAAAAATGTTAGTGTCTTTTTTTTCCCCTAAATCTTTGGGAAATAGCATTAATATATCCATTTCAATTTTTTCCAAAAATACCACATACATTGATGACTTACAATGGTTTATTCCTTATTTTTTTTAATATTAACACTGAAAGACTTTTTTTTTACTGAAAGACCTTTACTTATTAACAATCATCTCAGAATTATCAGCCAAGTCTCTATAAAATAAATATTATTTATTCAGTAATTAGCAGCTCCTCATAAGCCATTGCTTTTGTGTGACACCAGAACTTCTTTTATTTTTTAAATGATTTCTTAGTAGTGGGATCCTTTTGCAGACACACTTCTACAAGAGTTTAAGGATAGGGTGGGAATTTCCAAAAGCCTTTCTGCTTTACCACTTTGCTGTTATGAAATACTTGATCCACAGAGACAATAGAGACCAGAGGATATAGATAGCATCAAATCCTTCTTTCTCATGGTTTAACATGACAGATAAGGGGGCACACCTCAGAGAAAGAAGGATGTTTTTTTCAAGAACTTTTTCTTGCTTCTTATATGGACTTAATGGACTTCATGGACTTCTATCAGTAGTGTTACTCTTTTGTGCAACAGGGCCTACAACATCTTTCCCACAGTCAGAGATGTTTTGTTGTCTGTGTTTAAAGCCATCTACAATATGATGCCTCTCTTGTTCCAGGAGATGAGCTGTGATAAGGTTCATCTAGGGCCTCCTAGCAGGAGCTGTGGGGAATATTGGTGCACCTGGTGCACTGAGCTCTGCAATAAATTCAAGGAATAATTTGAATAACATCTTTTGAAAGAGAACCTTAAAGATTATCGATTTACAGATGAAGATTAGCAAATTGTTAATAATTTTCCTTCCTTCACTATATTATTTATAAAAATATCAATGACATTGTTAAATAATTTCTTGAGTCAGCGAATGTATCTGTCACCAAGCAGCATGGTACGTTACTTAGTGAGTGAGTTAGTTAGTATGTTTAGCTTAGTAAAAGGAACAAGGGGATACATTTAGGCTTTCCATGGTAGTAGTCTATAGATTATGTTATGGAACGAATTATGTAAAATTCATTTAGACAATGTTCAGATTAGATGGAAAATATTGCATTTCAGAAATGCTGGATCTAAATGTAAAAATATCCCCTGTGGAATGCAAATCTCAGCCCTCAAAAGAAGAGCAACAGTATTCCAGCATCAAACGTTAAGTCAGTCATAAATATGACTCTTAATTGAACACAGAAATAATCTGAATTAACTCTCTGATCTTTGGAGATGTACATCATCCTTTTTTTTCGTTGTGGAGTATTAGGAATAGTCACTATCCATAGCAATCACTCTTGCCTACTAGATGGGAGTGATACAAACTAGATGGTTGGTTGAATGCTGTTTAACAATTATGTAATCATCTTTGATTGGATTTTAACATAAAGAATATAAGTTATTTGCATTTCTTTTCTATAGTCTCAAAATATCATTACTATATGATTGGATGCTATGAATAACTGTTAAATGATAGCTATGCTCATTAATATTTACATAACACACTGTCTATACATATTGATCATTTAAGCTGTTTATCAATCTGTTTGTAAGGTGTGGTTTTTTAAGTGACAGGAGCACTACACTGGAACATATGTTCTATGTTTTACTATGTATACTTTAGTCTCATTCAAATACTTGGGAATTCTAGTACATTTGTTTGTGGTTCCTTCCACTGTCAGTGATTGTTATAAATTGCAACTGAAACACTGAATATTCAGAAATAAACTTACAAAATTATCAGAAGTGACAGTTAAATGAATGGACAGATTTCATTTGCAAGGTTATTTGCAATGTCCCTCTTGTTTCATTCTCTTGAATTCTGCCACTTGTCATGAAGAGACCTCTTCTTTGAAGGATTCTCTTCAGGAAAAAGACCCTTCTATGTATGATTTTTGAGGCAGTGATCTTGGTATTTTCATCAATTCATTTAAAAGCATTTTTTTTCTTGATGCTTTTACTTATATTTTGACTTTTATTATTCTCCTCTTCAATGAAGCACTGGGACATTAGTTCAAACAAACCAGATTTGATATGAATTTTCAAACTCTGGGAAGAATCTTTAAGCATTATTTACTCCTTGTACATCCAGTACTGGAAACTGTCCTTCCAACACATATATACAGAGAATAGAGAGATTACATAGTGAGACTGTTAAAAGATTTAATAAGCAGATATAAGAAGACAGGACAAAAGTGCCATGATCAGATGCAGCGTTCAGCCAGACATGCATTCAGACAAGCCCCACTTTACTTGTGACCCATGCAGTCTGTATAATTTTCCTGTTTACGTCCGTTTCGTTTTTCTCCGTTTCCCCTTCCCCCAGCACATTACCTCAGGGGCTCAATAGGTCTATCGATTCCTTCGTCCGTCAAAGGCCAGGGTCTCTCCTGTTTTATAATCTTATCAATTGCAAAGTCCAGGTTGATCTTCCTGGAGGTAGCACCTGTAGTTTCTGGATAGCCTATCAGTTAGTGTGAGTAGTGACCTTTGTTTCTTGTCATTGTCTCTACATTTGCTTTGTCAGGTCTGTGTCTATATATTGTGTTTCTACTTTCCCTCTTTTCTCTTAATTTCCTAATTGTCCCCATTCAGATAACCTCTCGAGTCCTCATCAATTAGTGTGACAAAGCAGATTTAATTCTCATCACTGTCTCCCTTCTAGTTTATCTCCCAAGTTTGTGTCCTTTTATGTTATTTTTGACTTTCCACTTTTCTTGTTATCTCTTGATGTATTAAAAAAGGTCCTTCACACTTAAAGGAGAAGGCACTTTCCTTCCACATCCACTTACACATATTATAAAAAGATATTCTGGGATTGTATTTTCCACCCACAATAGGATATGTTGGCAAAAACTGCTATACCTGATCATAAACTTTACTCATTTCACAGTGATCAGTGTCCTTGTGGTGTTAAGCTGTTTCCCTTTTTTTTATTAATACATGAAAAGTAAATCTATTAGAACTTGTTTAAAACAGGATGAATAGTCTCTTCTAATTCGGTGTGTTAACTGTCTCTTCCATCTCTGTCTCCATAACTGATTTATTTTTAATTGTATGAGTGTAATTCCAATTGCACTATTGTATTGTAGTATTGCAGTGCATTATAGTGTAGTATTGGAAGGTCAGTGTTACAGTTCTACCTTGCAGTGCGGTTTTCCAGTTCTTTGATGAAGCGTATACTGAAAGGGATATGAGACTGTAGTACTGCAGTAGTGATTATGTTTTCATACAGTAAACTACTGTTTGGAGATTCGTAGTGTGTTGAAAATAAATGTAAATTTTTTTCTCTCATATATTTTTTCTCCACTGTAAAAAATACACTGAATCATAATGTAAGGTTTTGTGTGTTAGAGAATTAATAGGAGCAAGCAACAAAGACTAATGGAAAAGTCTAGAAAAAAACCCCAAACCAAAACAACAATATTTAAACCAATAATCATTTATTATGAAGTACATTCATAGAACTGGGAAGATGCAATTAGACATTTGCTTTCTTGACCTTTCCTAAATGCCCAGTCACTTAAATATAGGACCAAAGAGTTTCTCTACAGGCTAGAGATAAACCGCAGTGAGAACTGTACCTGTCAACAAGAAACAGAATGCAAGCTACAGAGAAATAGGAGAGAAGAAAAAAATCCACATACCAGGCCACTTTATATTGGAAAAAAAATAAAAAAAAAATCAGGACAGGTTGCCAACATAACACAGGTTCTGAAACCCAGGATTTAGCAAAGAAATTAATCTATTACTTTTCAAAGTCATTGCTTATTAAAAAGGGATTTATTTATCTATCATTTAGTGACATGTATTGTCCTGTTGTGGACTTGATTAGCAGGTAGAAGCACTCCAGGAAAATAATTAAATAGATCTCCACAAGATCCTTAGGGTAAATACTGGATCCCCAGCAAGCCCAGCAAAGAACCAGGAAGATGACTGAAGGACTGAAGCATCTTTCATATGGAGAGGGACTGAGAAAGTCGGGGATGTTAAGTCTGGAGAATGCTCAGGGGAAACTTATCCATGTGGCAAGAGGGAGGGTGAATAAGGTGGAGCCAGGTACTTCTCAGTGGTGTTCAGTGACAGCACAAGAGGCAATGGGAACAAGTTAAAAATCATGAAATTCTACCTGAACACGCTTTTCTTACTATGAGGGTTGTGAAACCCTGTACCTGATTTCCCATAGAAGTTGTGGAATTTCTATCCCAGGCAATATTTAAAACTCAAATAGACACAGTCCCAAATAACCTCCTTTAGGAGACTGCTTGTGGTGAAAGTTGGACTAAATGATCTCAAGATTAAGATATTACAATCCTTCTGTGATCCTCTGTAAAGCCCACAGCCTGTTTCTAATGTGAGTTGCTTTTCGGAAGTTGAATAACAAACTACACAGAATAAAATTAGGAAAAGTGTAAATATGGTCCTTAGTAAATGACAGATATGAATTTCACAAATCAGTCTAAAATTTTTAAAACCTTAAGTACTCCAAAATACTTCTATTTACTCCAAAAATCTTGATTAAGATAATTGAAAAACTGTAGGTAAATGATAATGACATTGTGACTATTTTTCAAACTTCTGTTTTCATTTCTGGTAACTTGAAATGCACCTCCTTCTCATTCTTTGTTCTGAAACAATCCAGTAAAGTGATTGTCATAATTATATATATACTTAATAATAAAGATATATTATCTGGAAAAAAATGCCTTGTCATGAATCAAGTCACAATTCTCAAAATAAAGGTTATTAGTGTCAGGGTGCTATATGGGACCAAGAGTCCCTGGGGACAGAGTTTTTTCAGGCTCACCTGGGGCAAGAGGGCAGGATCTGGCAGTCAGACCCCATCCCACCACCTCAGTCAGGAATAGGTAGCAGTGTGGCACCCATGGGCACACCCAATCCTGGGCAACAGGCTCTTCTCTGGTGAGCAGCCAAGACTGGGCTGGGATGCAGGCATGCAGGTGGCTTAGTTTGATGGGGTTCACGGCCAGTCAAGGCAGGGCTGCAGCGAGCTGGAGACCAGCCCTACTGGGTCATCACTGGGGCAGGAGCTAGAGACCACATCAGGCTGAAATGGGGCCCTGGGCTATGAGACAGGCAGGAAGCAAGTCTGAGAGAGGTGCCACCAATAAGGGCCATTGCTGCAGAGACCCTGGAATGCATAATTCTTGTTTATCACTAACTATAGATTTCTTTTGAATATCTTTGTCTGAATGTTGAGTATGTTAGTACTTTTATACTTAATGATAATCCATATAGTAGAGTTAGGGACTATAAATCAGTACCTGAATTTTAAACTGTCTGTTTTCTTCTTCATACTTATTTGGATGTCACTGTGAAAAAAGACATTTGTAACATGCTGAGAAGCATGTTTATATTGGCTGACCCTGAATGATATGATTCTCAGTAAAGGCATTTTTTGAGACAGTTTTCATTTCATTTCATAAGGAAATGAAAACCAAAAGAAAAGTAAAACTAAAATCCCTCTTCATTTTACTGAACTCTAGCTCCCAATGATTTTATATTAAATGCATAAATGTAGTTTTTCCAAAATTTTTTTGAACAAAACCTCATTTTTCTGTAACCCTGTTAAAAATTTGTTCTTCAGTGTTATTCCATAATGTATAAACTGTGAACAAAGGGGTAGCAGTATTACAATCAGCTAATGTCCTGAGTTTATGCAATATTAAAGGCCCACTTGACAATCCAATTAATCATTTTGGTCAGTGAAATTATGAATCATTTGGTACTTGCTACTAATAGAATATTTTAAAGAATAATTCACTTGTTTTATAGTAAGGATGTTATGCTACAACTTAATAAGAATAAATAACAAATATTACTTGACATGCTGGAACTACTTATTTTAGGAAAGGTACTAATTTCCCTATCACTAACACATTCTAAAAATAATGTGTGCAATATTTAGTTAGTGTAGTCACAATGTTTAGATAACAAAAGCAATGAAATTAATAGCTTTTAATAAAATCAACTATAAGTTAAAAAAAAGAAGAACTGAACGGAACAGCTACTTACTGATAGATTTAGGTCAAGCAAAAAACCCCTATGATTGAACAATTCTGTTAATTTCTGTTCAATGACACAAAAGTCTTACATTTTGACAGTATTTTTGGTGCTGAATTTGTGGTTGTATTGTGTAAACTGAGGACAGTTCTAGTGTTTTGTCTAGCGTTTTTTCTCTGAATCTTCTTGTGGTAGAGTTGTTATGCTCTGTTTCAGTCCTTTCTTAACATTGTTTCTCATACTTGTTAATTTTAAGTCTATGACGGTTTAAGTTTGGTAAGTTGATTGGTTTTCTGAGGTGGAGAATAACTGTTCTGATGTTTTACACACTTAAAATAAACAAAACTTTTTATTGATCATTCAACCCATCAGAAAGAAACTTCTTCATAACCATGGAAACTCAACAGATTGCATAAGAATTTTTTTCTATTGAAAGTGCTAAGAGAATATAGCAGTGTAAAATTAAAACTACCGAGTTGTTATCAGAAAAACATTTCTGAGGAGAAGTAAAATACACATTTTTTGTTTTTTATTTTCATGGTTCCAGCAGGTAGATGGTGATTCTGACAATCTAGTGTTCTGTATATTTAGCAAAGCCTCTAGCTTTCAGGATGTTGTCAAACAGTAGTTTTCTGATTAGACAGTAAGTACAAACAAAAAAGTTTTAACCACTTGCATACCTGTTGAAAAATTACATACTGTAACTTTTGAGCCATTTTATTTAAAACCAGTGAATGTTATATAGTTAATTGACAGAAGAAAGAAAATATTACTTTAATGATTTGCTGACTGGATAAATGCAAAGGGATGCAATTCAGAGAGACCATGACAGGCTTGAGAGGTGGACCTGTGCGAATCCCATGAAATTCAACAATGCCAGGTGCAAGGAACTGCACCTGGGTTGGGGCAATCCCAAGAAAAATCACAGGCTGAGCAGAGAATGGATAGAGAGTAGCCTTGAAGAGAAGGACTGGGGAGTGCTGGTGGATGAGAAGCTCAACACGAGTCTGCAATGTTCACTTCCAGCCCAAAAAGTCAACTGTATCCCGGGCTGCATTAGAAGTGTGAGTAGCAGGTCGAGGGAGATGTTTCTGCTCTTCTACTCCGCTCTTGTGAGACTCCAACTGGAATGCTGCGTTCAGTTCTGGAGTCCTGAGCACAGGAAGGACATGGATCTATTAGAGCAAGTCCAGAGGAGGGCCATGAAGATGATTAGAGGGCTGGAGAACTTCCCATATGAGGACAGGCTGAGAGGGCTGGTCTTGTTAAGCCTTGAAAAGAGAAGGCTGGGTGGAGACCTTCTAGTAACCTTATAACACTTAAAAGAGGCCTACAGGAAAGACAGGGATGGACTCTTCATCAGGAAATATAGTGATAGGATATGGGGGTTTAAGCTGAAAGAGGGTAGATTTAGATTTGATATTAGGAAGATTTTATTTTCCTATGAGGTTGGTGAGGCACTTGAACAGACTGTCCAGAGAGGTTGAGAACGTCCCATCTCTGGCGATGTTCAAGGTGAGGTTGGATATGAAGCTTTGAGCAACCCGATCTAGTGGCAAGTGTCCCTGCCTATGGCAGAGGGTTGGAATTATATGACATTTATTGTCCCATCCAATCTAAACCATTTTATGGTTCTATGATATTCTAAGTGCCTTTTGTTTTTGCAATTTATGTTAATAAAATACATAACCCAAAAGTATTATTTAGAGTAGTAGTGCAACAAATGCAGAAAAGAGTGAAAACGAACTAGTAAGTACTAGTCTATCTAAAGGAAGTAAGTACAAATCCGATTAATCCATTCCTCAGATGGACATGGTAGAGAAAATATAACAAAAGGCTCATGTATCAATATAAGATCAGGGAAATCACTCAGCAATTACCATCATATGCAAAACAGACTGAACTTGTGGAAAATTAATTTAATTTATTCATAATTCTATCAGAGTAGGATAATGAGAAATTAAACCAAATTTTAAAACATCTCCCCCCACTACCTCTTCCTTCTCCCTGGGTTAAATTTTACTCCAATCACTCTGCCTCCTCCCTCACAACAGCACTGGGGGATGTGGAATGATAATTGCAGCCAGTCCATCACATACTGTTTCTGTCACCCCTTCTACTGCCAGGGGAAGGACTCCTCATATATTGTGGTGAAATTCTCACTTTCAATATATCAGCATTCTCAAGAGGCAATCACTGAGTTTTGAGGAGCTCGGGCTCACCCTCGTCATCATCTTCACAAATGACCCTGTAAAGACTCTCATTTAGGAGGAGATGCTGGGCACAGCCCACAGTGGTCCCAAAGAGCTCAAAAAGACTAACATAGGATAACTAGTTATATGGTTACAGACGACTGAATTTAATCAGTATTTTGATATTTGCCTTGACCACAACTCAGATCAGGTAACTTTGGTATTTTCAACCAACTATACATGTCCAGAACCTTCTAGATCCTATAGGTTTGGTATAGTTTGACTCGACCTGTGATCCAGGTAGCAAATGTACCAGGTTATCAGGAGGTGGCCTGTCATCAGTCCCTTTCTCAGGCAGTGGGTGTTCTTTCCTAGGCATAGAAGTTTTGGAATAGGCCTTTCCCAGGCATAGCAGTTTTAGTTATAAGGAAGACTCTTAATGCTCCTATTCACTGCGTTTTTTCAAAGGTAAGGACACAATGATAATTCTTTCTTTTAACGTGCCTGATTTAACCTGAATTGGCAAGTGCCTCAAGTGGGGGTAGTGGGGATCGTATAATCACATTCCCTTCCATGACTAAAGTCAACCTACCTTGTCATACAAGTCCCATATGTGTACATCCATTACTATACTACATAGCTTACCCTGAAATGTTCCAAATGATGGAATTCCTCAAGTTGCGCCAGGGGAGATTTACATTGGATATTAGAAAAAATTACTTTAGTGAAAAAGTAGTCAAGTATTGGAAGAGGCTGTCCAGGGAAGTGGTGGAGTCTCTTTCCTTGGAGGTGTTAAAAAAGTCTGTAGACATGGCACTTTGTGACATGCTTTAGTAGGCACAGTGGTGTTTGGCTGATGATTGGACTGGATGATCTTGAAGGTCTTTTCCAACCTTAATGATTCTATGGTTTTCTTGGGAGTGTACTTCGCACCCAACAGATCCCATTATCTTTTTTTTTCTTTACATCTTTTTCAAAAATCCTTAAAAGTACTGTCAGAATATTCCTTTTACATTCCTAAATAATATCTCAAATAATTTCTGGTTTCTTTATTTTTGCGAGGTGTGGGTAGTTTCCCTCCTTGCATTAGTCTGAGTTTTTCCTAGCAAATCTTTTTAAGTAGTTTCCAGTCATATAACTATCTCATCTCTCTGGAACTGATTATTTATTTTTCTTGTAAGTGTTTTATCTCTTAGCATAGCATCACCTATGAATCATATTCACATAGTGCCCTCTACATCTTCCAGAGCATTAAGGAGGATTTTAAATAAGACTCTAGCTAAGAGAAATTCCCCTCAAACCTCATCAACATATCTTTCCAGTACAAAGGCAGTAGCTGCTGTTTTTGATAATACTTCATTTTATTAAAAGGTCTTCATCAAGATATTAATCTATGATATTGTTCATATTTGAGAAATTGAAATTAAACTTCACTGTATGACTGATATCTATATATACCACAAGTGGATTGTCCATTAGTGTGCAGGTTTCAAAAAAAGCAGTAAAATTTCGATAGGCAAAACCAATTCATTCACACATACATTATCCTTTCTAAGAGTCCTATTTCCTTTAAATTCTTTACTTTTTTTTTAATTTTATTTTTTGGCTGCTTATAGGATAGCTTTTGGTGTAAATTAACAAAGTGTTCCCTGTGGAGCCAGCTGAAATAGAAGAGATTTTTCCCAGTCCTACTTTTCTCTTTGTCTGAGACCTTGTAAAAGTCATTTAAAATAACTGCTGTCAATATTTTTTCTCAAAATTTAAGATTTTTTTCACAATTTGTTATGTTATATTTGCATTACATCAGTGGAGATAGCTAGCTATCTTTTCTAGGAAGTTTTATTCCCTAAAATCAAAGGCAACACTAACACAGTGTAGCCATTACCATCCTTGAAAGAAGTCGCAATAAAAGAATTCTTGTACCATGTCCCAGTGTGGAATCAAATTATTCAAAATATGAATAGCTTTAATTTTTCCCAATGAAAAATATCAATAAAAACAGATCACTAAATTTCTGCAAAGTGTTAAACTGTCAGCATTGTTGACTTATTCCGACATTTAACTTCCACAAGAGTAAAATCTCTGTATTTTACATAGCAATGTAAGTGTTTAAGGTTGATTTTTTTAATGTCTTTGACAAAATCTAATCATTTGAAAAATAAAAATTTTCAGAAGGCATGGATTTCTCTATTTCCTTTAAAAAAACAACTCCATGTTTAAAAAAGTGTTCCATTTCACACAAAATATAACCACATTTTCATGTTCTTTTGCAACTGAATTATCTACTGTCATAAATTAATCCTTCTAGGTACATTGGTGTAGATGGTTTTATTAGACTGATTTTATTTAAGTGTCCGAGCTAAGAGCAGTACCCTTAAGTGCTAAGTAAGAATTTAGTATATTTTCCAAAGTGCCTTTCTGCTGTGAGTGCTTTATCTAGCTCTCTTAACATAAGATTTAAGGAGAGTTAATTCAAGTAAAAAATAACATCTAGGTATCTGTAGAGGAAGGAAATGAGGATGAAAAGTATCGGAGTAAATGCATCCAGACCTGAAGAAAATTTCAGCAGAACGGCCTGTTGTATTCCCTTGAGTTTTCTTAACAGATGTTAAATAGGTATCTCTGGTTTAGTTCTGAAATCCTTTTTTGCTTAGCTGTCACTGTCACTCTTCTCTTCTTCAGTTATTCACTACAATTGAAGTACCTGGTAAATTTTATGGCAATGTAATTTTGTTTGAAAAATTCTGTAATTTGAACTGTTGATGAAAATGCCTTAAAGATTTTTTACAATACGTATGAAAAAATTTGCCCCCAAATGTCAATTTAATAGACATTAAAATTGAGGCTTAAGTGATGTTCCAACTAGACATATTGGACAAAATTTTGTTACAGTGTATGAATGCTATAATGAGTAAAATTTTTAAAAAATATAAATTTATTTGCATAAAAAACCCTGCAGATTTCTTGCAATTTTGTTAAACTGAATCAATATTAACAGACTGACAAATACTGAACAGACAAGTTTTGAACTTAATATCAGAGTGTAATTTTAGAAAGACTTTTTCCCCTTCATACTTTCTTTTTCCATACTGCTAAGAATAAGTGAAAACATGAGGACAACTTAAAGCAAAGTTAGAAAATATAATTGTGTATAGACCTGAGTACTTCTATAAGGAATCTGTGAAGTTATGTCAAAAATATTTAACCACCATATGTTTCAGAAATAAATAAATAATAAATAAACAATTCAATCTGTATGTTATTGTAGATATTCCTAACGTACATCAATATTGTTTGTTAAGTTAAAGAGTGAATGTTCAAGAAACTGAACAAGAGTCTAAGTAGTTTATTCTCCTTTCTTTATTGTTTTTCCAGTTGGTTAATTTCTCTCTAAAGATTGCAAAATTGTCTTTTACATTTAGAGGTCGAATACTTATTAAATACATGGTCCACAGGGTACCAGATTTACCATATAACTCTAATGATCTGAATAAATGAAATTTTCTTGGCCTTAAGCTGGAGAGTAACAGTTGAAGCAAATAAAGGTTTGAGTTTTTTTTTCTAATTTACATTATGGAGACATTTTTGTTATTATTCTCCAGACTTCAGAAACATACTCTACAGTTTCACATTCTTCTCATTCACAAGTTTTCACCATTAACATAGAAAAAAATGTTATACCCATTTAAAATAACTCTATAAAAGATTAAAAAAGGCTATGTAAAATAAAAGGACTTTAGAATATTCTTATGCATGTACCACCTTTTTCTGTTTTCAATTTTTGTTCTATATTCAAAACTTATCTATAAAACATACACATGCATTTGAAGCAATTTGGAAATTATCTGAAATTAGTGGTTATACAGTACATTTATTTTTAGTAACGTCGCTTATTTTTCATGTTAAAAACATTGTCATCTAAGTGTTTAGCAGAAATAATCCAGAACCATATATTCAAGTCTGAATACAATAAAAAACTTTGGTTTTACTAGAGCCAAAAGTGTATCTGTTCTTGAAAGTATCAGAATCACAATGCTATGTTGAAATTAGCTAAGAGGTAATAAGAACTCAATTTACAAGGTGAGATAGAAGCCTGTGACAGAGGTATATATGCTAGTTGAGCATTAACCCTACTTACTGTACTGACAGTCATTTGCACTGGGCCACATTTAGTTTAACATAACAGTATATGTCAGCACATAATAGAAGTTTCAGAGAAAAGTAAAAATTCTCAGTTATTTTTTCAGTTATGAGAATAGATTTCAGATCCCAAATACCTCTCACCTGTATCTAAGTTATTCTTTGTTTTAAGTATTTCAAGAACTTCCTTATGTAAAATGCTTCTGCTAAGTAGGTCACTTTCTTATTCTAATCTAAAATTGTCTTCTACATTATGTTGCCTACAGGTAAAAATCTGTGATGCTTCTCTGTCCTGCAGCATTAGATTTGGTTCTGTTGGTGCCACTGAACCCTTAAATATGTTCTGCAACTGACACATATCACTTAAAAATATGATATGATCTGGCATATTCCCCTTCAAAATCCTTGTAACATGTCAGTCATACAGTAACAGCAATACATTGCACTGTGTTCAGAGATTTCATTGCTGTAGGATGGATAAATAGATAAATTGTTTGTCTCTCTGAGAACATCTGTCTTCTGAAGAATTAGCATATTTCCAAACCCTTTGAAAGAACAAGAGATTAAATAAAGCTAGACATCTAAAAAAAATTTGATGTAGTAGGTCTCATTCCGGAAAACACTGAGCTTGTTACTGGAGGATTCTTTTAAGTTGCAGGCTAAGTTTAAGTAAAAATTCTTTCCTGTAGAGCCTCATCTCTTGGCTCTTGTATGTATTTGGAAGGCATTTTTTGATACTACACATATCACTACCCCTTCTACTTCTTTGGGATATTTCTCATAAAGATATTGATTAGTTTGTGCACAAAATTGTAATGAAAACCTGAAGTAAGACATTTGGAGAAAAGCTGGCAAATCTGTTGGGACATACTGCTTATTAATATTAGTGCAGTAGTGAAGATACATGTCTGTGTGTTCTGAGGACAGCTATGAAGTCAGGACAGGGTTACACTATGACTCTGTATCTAACAATGTACACATTGGCTCAGGGGCCAGTCATTTAGAGGTCTGAGCACTCTAGATAGCACCAGCTATGTTAAATGGAACTGTTGTGATGAAAAATCCCCTAAAATTTACAGTGGACAGAGGAAGAGAGTTTGTAACAACTGATAAATGTGTAATCTGTGCAGAAGACTTGTACACAGTAGAGACTATGAGTTACAGTAGGGTTAACTAATACAGTGTTTAATGTGATTTTAGCAGTGCACACAAAGGCAGAAGACACAGTAAGCCAGCTGAAAGAACAGACAAGACAAGAATTAACTTTTAAGTACCTGAGGCATCAGAGTTCAGACAGGCTGATTAGAGTATTTTCTATGTAAGCCCCAAAACCTGAAGGAAGGGGTACTTATGGCAGGTTTGGAAGGTTGCTAAGCATACAGATGCAGTTTCACTTCATTTTAGGTATGAAAGGCACAGAAATAGAATCTGAGGATACAATTTGACATGGTATCTAAACCAATCTACTAAGTAACTGCTGCTAAAATTGGCAGTCCAGTTTCCCTATCTGCCTTCCATCACCTTCTCTGAACTTTAGCTGTTGTTCTTTGAGGGACCATGAGGTCATTTGATTCAAGGAAGAATCCAGAAGGAAGAAAACCCCAAACAAATTCATATAGTCTTCTAATATAGTCTTCTAATATTTTATCTCTCTAAAGTAACTTATCATGAGGTCAGACAAGTCCTATTACTGGTAGAAGAGAGAGGGGATAAATTTGGAGATGGAAGTTGGAAGGTTCCTTCTTTTAGTGCTAGGTCCTCTAAGGTAATTAAACAAGGCTTTTCTTTTACACTGAGACCAAATATTGTCTGAACAGTTACTTTTAAATTCTCCTAATCTTTGAAACAAAGTGGTCATATGAGAACATTCTGTTGGAAGTGTTTCATATCTATGCTGTGCTCAGATATACATTTGGAGAGTCTTAGGTAACTTGAGCCAAAACTGTGCAAGGGTCTGCTCCAGGAAAGAGATTATTTAATTCTAATGCCTGAAAACTTAGTTTTAATCTGCAAATAGATAAAATCTATTAAAAAACATTACATGGCATTCTAAATGGTGCTTTAAAACAAACAAACAAAAGAAACAAACCAACAAACAGAAATTATGAGGGGTCTCTCTTGAGTGAAGTGATCTTAAAGAAATTGTATCATTAGAGAGCTTTAAATTCAGAATGGAATTTAATCTACAATAGTTGGATACATCTCAGAATCTAAAGCAATCAGAAAGATAACTACTTGGTAGATATGGTCTGTATCTCTGTTTTGTGTGTATTCAGCACTGTATTCAATATTGTAATTGATACAGGAACCGATTTTAGGGATGCTGACTTTTGGTTTAGTCTTCTTAAAAAGGTTTAAGCAACTCTTTTAAAGAACACTAAAACATCAGATTTTTTTTTAAGAATCTTAGAATTACATGAAAACTACTTTCAAAATTTAATCATATTTTTCCTTGACATCTTTTCTAGTTTTATTTCAAAGGACCCTTCATCACTATGAGTAGACTGATTTGTCCCACAGGGATTAATATTATAATAGTCATAAAGCTTTTCTCATGTGATAATTACTTTTCAAATTATGAATTATGTTTTAAGCATGTGGGCAGAATGCTTTGATTTTCTTGTTCAAATGTAAACACTCTCAGTGGGTAGCTAAAAATTCCATAAGTTGATGAATATTTATATGTATTCATGAGGCTTGACATCTGCCGTGTTGTGCATATTTATGATCTATTTCTATGTTAGAGTTCTTGAGGGAGGTCAGGTAGAATAAGCCCTTATTACTTTTCAGTGTACTTTTTAATGTTTGAGTTTGGAACACACTTGCTTAGAAGTTTAAATGAGTTAACACTGTGGGCCTACTTCGGCAATTTTCACTTCATGAGAAGCAATGGAATTGAATAAAATACAAAAAGACACCAGTATAAAATCTTTCATATGAATTTTCACAATATCACAGAATCTTTGAGGTTGGAAGGTGCATCTAAAGATTACCTTATCTTTCTTGCTCAAACTAGAATGAATTGGAATAAGTTACTCAGGTCTCTGTCCAGACAGGTTTTGAATATACATGAAGATGGAGCAACCTGGGCAACATGTTCTAGGATTTGATTATCCACACAGTACAAATTCAGCCCTTATGTCTAAGTCTAATTTCTTCCATTTCAATCTGTTTCTATTGCCTCTTGTCCTGTTTGTCACTGGGTACTAATGAGAAGAGTTCCCTCTTCTCCATTCCCTCCCATTAAATATTTATACACACTGTTAAGATCACCCTGAGCCTTCTCATCTTCAAGCTTAGCAGTCTCAACTTACTCAGACTGCTTTTATGAAAGCTGCTCTAGTCCCTTTATCATCTTTTGTCCTTTCACCGGACTCAAGTGAGTATATCCATGTTTTGCTCGTACTGGGTGAGCCCAGTACCGGACACAGTACTCCAGATATGTCTCACTAGTGTTGACAAAGGAAGGATTACCTCTCTTGACCTACTGGTAACACTCCTACTGCAGCCCAGGAAACTGTCAAAGGAACATTTCTGGCTTGGCTCATGTTCAAGCCTTCTACTGATAAGCTGCTTTCCTGCTTGTTGGTCCCTATGCAGATGCAGGACACTTTTTCCTTTGTTGAACTTCATGGGGTTCATCTCAACACGTTTCTTTGCCCTGTTGAGGTACCTCTGAATATCAGGACAACTGTCTAATATATGAAGCATCAAACTCTTCACAGATTTTTGTCATCTGCAAAATTGTTGAGGGTCATTAATGAAGAAACCAAACAATATTGGACCAAGAATAATCCCTTGGGGTACATCACTAATGACTAATCTCCAACTTGGCTTCATGACAAGTTACATTCTTGTGAAAATGACGTTTCAGCCAGTTTTTAATCTACATCTACAGTCTTTTATTATATATTTATTTATTAGATCATGATTTTATTTAGGAGGATGCTGTGAGAGACAATGTCAAAAGCCTTGGTAAATTAAAAATAACCAATATCCCCAGTTCCCTCATTCACTGAACCATCTGTCTTGGAGAAGGCTGTGAAGCTGGTCAGAAGTGATTCCTTCTTTGTAATCCACGGTGAGTACTCACAGCTTCATTCTTGTCCTGAATATGCCTGAAAATGATTTCCAGCATTATTCACTGCATTAGCTTCTGATGGACTGAGGTGGTATTGACCAGACTGTAGCTCCCTGGTTCTTCCTTCTTTAGGTCATTCCTAAAGATAGCAGTGGCATTTATTTTCTTCCAGCCTTTGGAACGCCTCATAATCTGTGTGACATAGAAAGAGTAATTGAGAATGGCCTCACAGTGCCATCAGCCAGTTCCCTCAGCACTTATGGGTGCATCCCATCAGGTCTCATGGACTTTTGTATGTTCAACTGGTTTACTTACGTTGCCTAACATGATCTTCCTCCACTGAGTGTAACACATATCTTCATTGCTCCAGACTTTCCCACAAGTCTCAGAGACCAGAGATTGCTGAAGGCTGAATTTGCCATTGAAGACTAAGGCAAAGAAGGAATTGAGTACCTTGTTGCTTTCTGTGTCCCTTGTCATCAGTTTCTCTGTCCCATTCAGCAGCCAACCAATATTTTCCCTAGTCTTCCTTTTGCTGCCAATAGATCTGTGGAAGTCCTTGCTTTTCACAAGACTTTCCAGATTCAACTCCAGATGGGCTTTAGCTTTCCAAACCCATCCCTGAACACTCAGAAGGTCTCTATATTCCTCATGGGTGGCCTCACCCTGCTTTGACCTCTTGTATGCTTTATTTTTTTTTGAGTTTTGTAGATGCAGCTTGTTCATCCGTACAGGTGTTTTACTACCTTTTCTTAACTTTGTCCGTGCCAAGATGGCATTGAGCTTTTAGGAGGTCATTCTTGAATATCAGTCAGGTTGTTTGCCTTGTTCAGTCATCTTGGGATTCTTAACTCCAACAAGCATGCAGTAGCAAACTACATACAACTTACCATTCCTGATAATTATTCCTTGTTTGTAAGTATGAGGTGCAGCAGAGCATCTCCCTGGTTGAATCCCCAATTGCCTGTGTTAGGAAGTTGTCATCAGTGCATTCCAGAAAACTCTTGGATTGCTTAAGCTCTGCTTTTTTCCCTTTTCAGTAGATACTGTGGTCGTTCAAGTCTCACAAAAAACCCAGAGCCCATGGTCATAAAGTTTTCCCTTTTCTGTGAAGAACACTGCATCTGCTTTTACTTCCTTATCAGGCAATTTGTAGCAGATACATACCCCTACATTGCTTACAATGACTTGGCCTGCAACCTGAACCGTAAGCTCTAGCTGGCTTATCATCCATCCTAGAGCAGTTCTATGCACCCTAGTTCCTCTCATTCAAGGACAATTTCCCTTGCTTGTCTTCCTAGCCTATTCTTCCTGCAGAGTCTATATTTTTCCATTATACTCCTGTTGTGGAGTGAGTGATGCACTTCACTCATGAAAGAGAAGCAGCGATATAAACCAATGATATAAACCATTGATATAAACCAATGATTTAGCAAAATTTGATAGTGATTGTAACAGTGGTTTAACAAGATTCGATGGCACAGTTAATTATTTACTGTGTAGAGAATAGGGTCACAAAAAACTCTCAGGAAGACCATGCTGTGGAGCCATGAAGTTCAGAAAGAAATCCCTTGCTTCCTAAATTCTTTCTCAGAGACAAGTCTAAGTGTGGCTGGATCCAGTCCTAGTCCCAGACTTAGTCAAGAGCTTACGTCTAAAGGATTATATACGCACAATCATTCCTTTATATAACTTAGCTAAGATTACAGAGTTCCAGTGCACTTATTCCCGGTTCAGTTTATGAGTATCTAACTCAATAAGGATTCTCTCACAATTGAGGAGTAACCATGAGAGGCATTCTTACTCAAGGGGAGATTCCAATGTGCAGCCAGCTGCTCTGTCTGCAGGGCTCTGTCTGTTGACTATTTGTGGAGTAAGATGATTGACTGAGTCATATTTGCAGATCAACCGTAGATGCTAGTTTCTTCTAGGTTTGTCTTGAGTTGGACACCAACCAGAAGTGGGGCCAGTTGGAGCATTACCGTAAATTAGCCTTTGGCTATTGTATTGTTAACTGTCTCCCTTGAATCCACCTTGAGCCAGATGCAGCCATCATGACTGTCACTGGTGGTTATCGTTTGAGCAGGGTTATGGGAAAAGGTCAGGTTGGGGGCACGGAGTACACCGTCACAACCGCTCCAGTTGTGTGAGGTAACCCACCACATCTCTGTGATCTGAAATTGTAGTCCTGCAACTACACACAGACTTCGTGTTTTCACTTCTTAGTTTCTGTGCATGGGAAGAGTACCTTTTAAACTTGTTTTTTTGGTCACAAAATATGGAAAAGCAACAGGTGAAAATAGTTTCAGGGCCTGACAAGCCTCAGCATGCTCTTCACAACATCCTGAATCTGAGACTGGTTTAGCAGCAAACATCCCTAGATAACAGACAGGTTGGTAGGTGGGGACTTCTATGCCCTGCAGAAGGGACTTGCTCACTACTGTCATTCATCACTTCCTCCAGGTGCTGCTGTGGGGCCCAGGCTCAGTTGGTTTGAGTGCTAGATTGAACACAGCTCTCAGTTCATCATCTGAAAGTCAATGCAATCCTATTAAATTTACAAACTTGTGACTCTGAGATTCAGTTAAGACTTGATTATACTTCAAATGTGCACGAATATGAATTACTCCTTACTGACAATGCAGATAGCGTAATTACATAATGGGAAAGTTATCAGAATTACTTCATATTACTAGATAAACCACTTTTTGCCTAAATACTACATGCAAATGATGAAGGATGCTAAAAATAGCATTTTGCACTATATATGTATCACAAATAATTATTCCATACCTCTATTATTAATCCATAGTAAAGTTGAACAGGTATCCACACATCATCATAAAATGATTGTGGTCAACTATATTTTGGTAACAATAGGAAAGTACAATTGTGGATCATAAAATTATCACTGTGCTAAGCATTGTACAGTTGCAGAACAGAAATGTGACCACTATCGTAAGGAGTTCAGTGTGTAAGAGCAAAAATGTATTTTAAAATACATTTGAGTATGGTATTTCCATCTACCTTGTAGCTGTAGTTACTGCACCTGCTTCTATACTACAAATTAAACAAAGTTAGCATTTTTTTATGCTCATTGAAACTCAGTTGACAATACTGTCGTACATTCCCAGGTATTTCTGCTCTATGGCAAATATGAAAATCAAACTTTTCTTTTATTAAATGTTGTCATCATTCCAATATAATATGAGTGTAAATACAGTAATATCACAGTTTGTTTAAATTCAGCTTGTCAAGATTTCAGTGTATTCCTAGAAAGCAAGAAAATGCTTAAATTTATGGAAAATTTCTCTGTATTTCTTGTCAGATTATACCTAGAAATTGAGAATTTGAAGTTTGATTTTTGAGTAGTCTAATACAAAGTAAAATTGTACCTTGCTTATATCTTAGGAAGAAGAAATAGTATTTGAATAGTTCAGTTACATTTATTCTTTAAGGGGTTTTTCCTTATTTTATTAATGAGTGATGGAATAATTAACCAAGTACATAATGATTTTTTTGAAAGGATTACATCTTTAATTATTTCAAATATGACTATTTTATCAAGGAGTTTTTTTGGTCACATAAGGCTCCATACATGTGACATGTGAAAAACTAGTTTAAAGGTATAAACTAATTACAGAAAATCACTTGACAGATTCCACTTGAAAACATCTTTGAAAAGAATAGTGAATTTAAGAAGGAATTTCTGGTAGTCTGTTTAAGCACATTATAAAATTCTGCTATAAACTGCTCTCATAATTCCACAGGTTGGTTGAGGAAAACTTATCTCTTTCTGTTAAATTCTTTGGCATTTTTTTTCATAAGGTCACCTGGTAGTAATTTAACTTCGGAATTGTAGAGCTAGAATATGTACAATAAGCACTGGAGCTATGGAAAAATATACAGCATAAGGTCACAGACAGAAGCATTTGTTGGAAAATGCATTAGCAAGTTTCAGGAAGCAGTTCAGGTAGAACACAATGGCATAATTTTCTGTCAGGGAAATTAATTAACTTCTATTGTAGGTCATATTTTCTGCAAAATTTACTAAGGTTTTCATCTTACACCTTTGCCCATTTATAACATTTAAGGATCTATAGCTCCAGTAGTCATCCAAAAAGAAATAACAACATAGATGTCAGCATTATTAAGTATTGTTTCAAATTGCTGAAGTAGAGGGTGACTGTGTGTGAGACAAGCTTCCTTTCTTGGAATCTAGCAAACTGTTGTTTAGAAAAGAATGAAAAAAAGAGAAAAGACTGTTTAAAGCTATGTAGGTATTATATATGCTGAAAAATAATTCAGGACTTAAAATCTAGAGGAATTAATTGTTACTTTCAAAGCCATAAAGTTCTAGCTAATGTCCAGAAATCCCACTTCATGTTTTCTCTGTATTTTGGTAAAATTTTCTCTGATGACAAAAAGGCTGTCAGAAAAGAGACTAATAATCCATTAAGCTTCAAATCCTGTTTATAGGTATATTTGTATGAAATCATTGCAATAGTCTTTCCAGAGAGGTGGTTGAGTCACCATCCCTGGAGGTATTTAAGATACATCTAGACGTAATGCTTATGAAAGTTTAGTGGTGAACTTGTCAGTGTTAGAGTAAAGGTTGGACTCAATGATCTTATGTTTTTTTTCCAACCTAAATGATTCTATTAAATGTTTACAACTGGATAAAAAAATAATGGAGATTAATGACCATAGTGACGATTTTAGAATGACCTGAAATGAAGGGCATAAGTAATCAAACTTCAAAACATCACTAGAACAAAATCAAAAAAAGTGTTTTTTACTACATGTAAATGTAGTAAGATCAAATTAGTACTTATAGTGCATATTTTATAAAGCGGAATTATACAGTAACATCCTAGTTATATCTGTTTTCCCTAAGACTGCAGAAACATATAACCATTTTTTTTGTGGGACAACGTGTTTCTTCAAAAGGTGTAGCCAAAATTCCATCTTTCACTTGTTCAATGCCTACACAATATATGAAGAAAGACATTTGAGTAAATTTTAGTTGTTCACTAAAGACTAAGGAAATTCTTTAGCTTTCAAGAAAATGTTTGCTGCATTTTGAGGATTTGTGTACTTCTACATGAGACATTTTAATTTCCAAAATCCAAGCTGCCCGTGATTCTCTGAAACTTCTCCTAACTTAGATTATTTTTGTTTGTTTTCTTTCTCTGTGTAACTTCTGTACTATTTTAAGTTTTTCAGTCTTTGAATTCTTTCCTTTTTATTGTATCTATATCTGGGGCATTCCCTATTTTAATTGTACCCATATTTGGTAATAGATCAAATAGATAGAACTAAAACCTTGTGTGTACGAAGTGCTTCTGAAATCAGACTTACTTCATGTCGATGCTAGATGACTGTCTTAAGTCTTGTGTTGTAACAATGAAAAAAAAACCCACCCTAGGGATTAACCTTTGTTTTAGCTGCATTTCTGTGATCTCTATAAATTTCAGTTACAGAACCCCAGTTGTGGCAGCCATGTAATCATAGAGTAAAAAGATACAGTTAGGACAGATGATCTGACCTGACCAAGGGGATACTCCGTACTGTATAATTTTGAAATTCAAAATAAAAATAAGTGCTTTTTCAAGGTAGCTGTTGCCTAGAGACTAGCTGGAGTTTGCTTGTAGTAGGTGCTAAGTGATTGCTTTTATATGACTTTTTTTCTCTTTCATTTATAAGGTTTTTATCTCAGCCTACAAACTTTCTTACTTTTGCCCTTACTGTTCTCTCCCGTGTCCCATTGAGGGGATGTAGAGGAGTGAGCAATGTCAAAAAAATAACGAACTTGAAAGAATAATGGAATTTAATTTTTTTGAATTGTAGTAGTAGTTACTATGCAGTAATAATTTTCCCCTGGTTCATAGAAATATTTGCATTTCTAATCTTAACATGTTCTTGACATTACCAAAGCCTAGCTTCCAGAAAAGTAGAGAAAAATGGTTTGAGAAATAAAGCAGCTTCCCAGGTCATTCATATTAACTTAGTGTGAAAAGGAACTGGTCATCAACTTCAGAGCCTAAAATAAGCAAGTAAGCAGTAACACAAGTGCTTATAATGGAATGACAGCACAACAGTTTTGATTTAATACACTTTGTGTGTTGTGTCCTTAACTTCAGGTTTTGCATTTTTCACACATTCAGTTTTCTTTTTTTACATATAGTTATGCACATAAGCAGATTGCTGCACCACCTTCTCATCAAGGTGAGAACAGGAAGAAAATAGATTGTCCAAGGTGACATATCTACATGTATCTTACTATTTGCCGTACTTTCAAAACTGACAATTAATTTTCAACTACATTAAATTATCCTAGCTGTTAAAAGCAGTGGTTCAAAGCAGTATTCATTTGCACTCGGTGCAAATTAAGAAAGTCTCCAAATAAATATTAAGATTTCTTAAATTAGATTCTTACATTGAGCTATCAAAATACAGCTTTTGTAATCAAGATGAAAAAGAAAAAAGTTTGCCTAGTACTAGCTTCTTCCTAACCATTGAATTCTTATTTCATAATGTTATCATCAAATTCTGAATAAAGATGAAATATTAATAATTAATTAGGTAGGAAAGTGCAATCTCTGTGTGCTCACCAGTGGATCTTATTACTGTAAGTACCTTCTAAATTTCCTAAGTAAATTTCTATCACATGAAGCATCATTACTGCTTTATTCAAGAAAAAAGAAAGCTGTTTCCTCTAGCAGTATTTATGTCCTAAGACATGTTGGTTTTGCTTGTTTTAATCTAATGAGTGTTTTCTCACAGTTTTATGGCTTTTCGGTCTTCCTCCTTCTGAAAATAAGATCAAAGTATACTTATTTTGCCTGATTTCATTTCAGTATTGATTGACCTGTGCAAACAGACTATGAGTATAGATCAAGTTCAAGCAACACTATGTTTTTGTTGATTTGTTTGATCGGGTTTTTTTTTTAATTGTACATGTCTCCTCTGCTTTGACAATGCTTTCTCTCTAGAAAGTTCTAGTCCTCCTATTTGAAGAAAACACAGACAAGAGCTCCTTATGTTTCTATAATTATTCTGAGAAGTAATAGTTCTGAAAACATGGACCAGAGCCCCAGAGTCTAATTATTCTTTTTTTTTCCTTTTTCTTTCTATTTTTCCCTCTTCCCCCCCCCCCCCACTTTTTTTTTTCTGTGACTGATTTTGGACAATTTTTGACCAAAACATTACACATGATCACATTTCCCGTGACAAGGCCAAAGTCAAACTTTCATGCAAATTTCTTAAACCCTCTAGGTCTATCATATTGATATGTGAAGTCCTGCAAGAATTCAGCTGGCAGTTACAAATGATCACACTACCTTTAATATATTGTAGAAATTATATCTCAGAGAAGTGACAGTAATGTTCATGGTAACAGATAAAAATAAAATAAAAATAAACTTTATTTTGTTCCCTGGTCGTCATTCTTCTGCATTTTTCCTCAGATTGAATTGTTTTTAAATAAAGCATAATAAATATGAGGAAGATCATGAAGGAGTAGTGTAAGCGTGGAGGAACTGGGCCTGTGTCCCAGAATAGGGGCCTGAATGTCTGCCTGAATGTCTGCCTGAATATCCATCTGCAGGACCCTGCTTGAACATGCGAAACAGGAAAAAATATTGCAAAGTACCGTGGGAGCTGGTGGTTCCTGGGAACCAGGTATTGTCATGGCCCCCCAAAACACTGAGAGCTTCAAGGACCTCGTGGCCAGGGTCTGTCCCACTGCCTCTGTCAAGAGCAGGACAGATTGTGGCAGCCGCAGCTTCAAGCATCAGGCATCTCCACATGGATGGGCCAAGACCAGGCCAGGACATCAGTGCATTTGTCAGGCCCATCTCAGTGGGGCCCATACATAGGGCTTAGCAGGGCAGGGCTGTGGTGGAGTGAAGGCTGTAAACCAGACTTCAGAGCCTCAGCTGCAAAGAAGCTCCCTTGGGCTGGAATGGGCTCTTGACAACCATCTCCCTACAGCACTGCCTGGGAGCAACTCCCCAGAGGAAGGACGATGCCCTCAGCTGCCCTGGCTCTGAGCTGGTCCTGAGCCCTTGAAGCCAGACCACCAGATAAGGTTTTGTCCACAAATTTCTACTAAATTCCTCCATTTCATTTAATGAAATATATTTCTTTCCTTATGTAAATGATTTAGGTTATATACCTGAATGACATCTTCAACTGTATTTTCGACTGTGCATTCAGTGCCCCCTTGGTTCCCTTATGTTGAGTACCAGATCAATGGTTTCTTTTAGACATTTCCTAAGCTCATGGGACAATTTTCCACTTGGAGGTATTAGGGCAGCTTCTTACCTTCTGGCATTCTTTATCACCTTTCAAGTGTATTGTCTCCAGATGTTTTCATCCTGTGACTCTCCACTTAGTAAGATATTCAAAGAGGAAATATTGATATGCCTTCTCATATATAATTAAGCCTATAAATGATTATAGAATCACAGAATTATTTAGGTTGGAAAAGACCTTTAAGATCATTGAGTCCAACTATTAACCTAACTCTACCACTAAACCATATCCTGAACTGCCATGTCTACAAGTCTTCTGAGTACTTCCAGGGATAGTAACTCAATCACTTCCTCAGATACCCTGTTCCAATTCTTCAGAACCCTTTCGGTGAAGAAATTTTTCCTAATATCTAGTCTAAACCTCCCCTGGTGCAACTGGAGGCCACTTGTTACTTGGGAGAAGAGACCAAGACCCACCTTGCTACAAATTCCTTTCAGGTAGCTGTGTCGAGAGATTTCTTCTGAACTACCTTTTCTCCAGGCTAAACAAACCCAGTTCTCTCAACCACTTATAGGACTTGTGTTCCAGACCTTTCACAGCTTCGTTGCCCTTGTTTGGACACACTCCAGCACATCAGTGTCTTCTTGTAATAAGGGCCCCACAACTGAACACAGTATTTGAGTTGCGATCACACTACTGCCAAATACAAAGCCTTCTACCATTTGATGTTGTCCTACTTTGTAAAACTATTCATAGTTTTATTCATGTTCCAAGGCAGAAAAGCAGATGTTCCTATCAAACACTTACGTAAGTAGATATGTCACTATATTTACACACTATGCCATACAAGCTTTTTGCTGTTCTTGCTAGTACCCAAAAAATAAATCTTATTTTATATTTAACACATCCATGTATTGGCACAATATTTCAAAACAGCCAGAACTCATGCAATATGTTGAGACCCTTTTCAGTGTTAAATAAGATGTAAGTTCAAAGTTTATTTCCTTTTTAAATGACACCTAAAATAAATAAAATCTGAGTAAAGTTAAAATAAATAAATACAAAAATGAAAAAACTTGCTCTGAAAAAGCGTGAATTTATATATTAACCTTTCCTGACCTGTGATGAGTCTAAAGAAATGAAATAAACAAGGAATTGCTGTAATTATTTCACAAGCCATTAGTCAATAAAAAATTACAGTATTTATTTCATAAGCCATTAGTCATTCCACATATTCTAGGTTTAAAGGTTAGTGTTACATTGCTTCTGCATCCAGGATTAGTGTGGCAGAGGAAGACAGCCATAGAAAAGGAGTAAACTTTATCAGCCACTCTGCAAACTGTGTTTGCTCCACAAGAATACTCCTCAAAGAAAGAATTCTGAAGAGAATGTTGTTGAGATTTGACTTCATTTAGACTTATTGAGAGCAAATGTCCACTACAGAAGAGAAACAGGAGTCATAAAGTCCTGTAAAGTAGAGATATTTTACTTCTACTGTATCCTCTAAAGTTTGTTGTTATCTATATTTTACTAATAGAAATCTCATTATTGGTGGATATTAAATTATTTAAATAAGTCTAAAATTTCCTTAAACAAATTGAAAACATTCCTTCATATTTATGTAGTCTATTGTTCACATATATGGCTTACAAAGTTTCCTCTATTTGTTACACACAAAAAAAATACAATCTATACAAAGCTGAAGTTCTAGTCAGAATGGCATATTACATGTATCTTGGAAGAATAAACAGTGTGCATGGGAAAGATACTTTGTTGAGCAGAACACTTTTATCTCTTTTTGGAAGTCAGATCTCTGATGTGATCACTAGGATGTGATGATCCTCAACACTTTCCACGTTCTGAAAGAAGTCAAAAACAAGCGTCTAACATGAATATATCAGAATTGGAGGAAAAGTACATTAACAATAGGTAACTTTTCATTTTGTATTTTTTTATTAATGCATATCTTGATTTATGTTGATTTATTCTTATTTTTAACAATAAAATGACATATGAGAAACTAAATTTTTAAAATCTGATTATTTTTCACTCTTCTTCTTCTCACTATCTTCTTTAGATAAGCCTTATCCAGAAAAGTTTGCCACTCTTTGTTTTTGTACTTTATTCATGAACAGTCTACTTGAATGCTGGTGCAGAATGGATGTTTAATTGTGGGTGATGGAGTCTTCTCAGGAGTAGCAAATGACAGGACAAGAAGAAATGTCCTCAAGATGTGCCAGGAGAGGTTTAGACTAGTTATTAGGAAAAATTTCTTCACCGAAAGGGTTGTCAAGCATTGGAACAAACTTCCTATGGAAGTGGTTCAGTCACCATCCCTGAAGATATTTAGAAGATACATAGATGTGAGGCTTAGAGACATGATTTAGTGTGCAGTTGGCAGCGTTAAAGTTTAACAATTGTACTTGATGATCTTAAAGGTCTTTTCCAAACTAAAAAATTATATGATTCTGTAACAATTCATTACAAAGAAAAAACTTTGCCGTCAGTTCTTTTAAAATGAATGCTCATAATAATACTTACTGTAATAAAAATAACTCCTCTCAACATCTTCAGTGGGAATAGAGCACATTAAAAGCATGATTTAAAGTGACAAGATAATAAGGTAAGATACCTCATATCCATATTTTGCACTTGAAAAGGGAAAATAGTGATTTTGTAAGGTAGATTTATAGGGCAACCCTGGGAAGTACTCCCACTAACTGACTTCAGCCACTTACGTTCAGTGTCCAAGTTGAGTACCTAGTTTGGGTAGAAACCAAAGGAGCCATGATCAATGCCTAACCATCTTCCAATGCTATATTTATACCAATATTTTACATACTGAGAGGAAATCCATCTGCGCAAAACAGAGAGGAACAACTTACTGTGCTCAACCCTTGGATCTGAAAACTCAAGGGACATGAACCCTTGGATGCAGTGAAATGCACCTACCCAGAGGTCAACTAATTTGAAGACGAAATGTACCTGCAGTAATGAATCCAGATAATTTCTGTTAAGCTCTTGACCTGAACAACCTTCCCAAGGTTTCCTCTCCTTATTGCTTCTGTACAAATACCACAGAATCATAGAATCCTCCAGTTGGAAAAGACCTCCAAGATCATCGAGGCCAACCGCATCCGTCATCCGCTAAACCATGTCCCTCAAAACCTCATCTATACGTTTTTCAAACACCTCCAGGGATGGTGAATCAACCACCTCCCTGGGCAGCCTGTTCCAGTACCTGACCACCCTTTTGGTAAAGAAATTCTTCCTAATATCTAGTCTGAACCTCCCCTGGTGCAACTTATGGCCATTTCCCCTTGTCCTATCACCTATCACTTGAAAGAAGAAATCAACACTCGCTCTCCCACAGCCCACTTTCAGCTGCAGACAGAGAAGAGGTCTCCCCTCAGCCTCCTCTTCTGCAAGCTAAACAACCCCAGTTCCCTCAGTAGCTCCTCGTAGGACTTGTTTTCCAGCCCCTTCACCAGCCTTGTCACTCTTCTCTGGATGCACTCCAATGCCTCAATGTCCTTCTTGTAGTGAGGGGTCCAGAACTGAACACAGTATTCGAGGTGTGACATGAAACTCGAGGTGTGGCACAGTACTAGAGGTGTGCCATGCGGCTCTCCCTCCAATTGGTTATTAAACTTCCACTCAAACAATTCTGAGAATATAATGAAGCACCATTTGGGTGAATTCTATGCTGAATAGTTCCACAACAGAGCTAAACTCTTCATCATATACACCATGTATGACTAAATTATGTGATGTTATTGTAATAGTCATGTCACTATTAATTGGCATGTTTTAAGATTTAGGACTAGGAATTTGATCTTGAACCAAATGAGATCAGTGTGCGTGTGCTGCTCTGCTCTCTTCAATGACACAGGATCAAATCAGGATACTGGCAAGTTATCCATCAGTAGTCCACTGAAGAGTAAACATATCAAGCCTGCCAAGAAATAAAAATGTGCAACACATAAAAATATTCCTCTAGAATAGATGAAAGGATAATAATAAAAGAAGTTATTTCTATTTATTCTCTTAATTAAAAATCCATTTGCTATGAGCCCAGAAAGAATTATTTGGACACTCTCCCACCTCCAGGGCTCTCTTCTGGGTTATCTGTTGTCTGCTAGGAATTAATTTTTTTAGATATCCTATATTTCAAACTCAGAAGCAACATTTTCTTTCACACAGTTATCCATTTGTGATATGAATTGTACTTTTCAATTCCTGTAACAGTTTCTAGCATGGATTATGATTTTATAAACATATATTTAGCATTGTGTATTTAGTCAATTTGGCCTAAATATTGTTATAAAATATTTTAGACATGGGTATAACAATTGAAAGTAAACTCTTTTTTGCTTGTTTTGGAAAATAATGCAGGAGAAATTGGTTCCATTCACAGACTTACTCAGTATTGAAATGATCACATTTTATATTGAGAAATGTATATTTTTGCACTGTGTTCAGAAGAAGGCTCTGGGAGCCTTTTTCTTCCTCATGAAGTGATCTTTATTAACATTGTCATGAACACAAACTTTAGCTATGTTCCCAGCAATATAGTCAGTGATTGCATTATCACGCAGAGCTGATTTTCACGGAGGAGTAGTTTTTTGTTTGCTTCAAGAAGTCAAGGCATCTAATGACCTCTTGTTGAACAATACTCCGAAAAAGTCACAGTGTTAGCTTCCCAGTCCTTTTACTTAACTGTCCAGGACTAGACCTATTCATGAGTATCTGCATTGTCTCTGTTCTTTCCCTTAGTGCTTTTCTTGGACTTCAGCTGTCTCCTTGTCCTGTTGTTTCTCTCTGATTGTCTTGGGTTTCTTCATACAACCTTTCTGAAATTTGTTTTTAGACAAAAACTTTTAGCTTGTCCCAAATACTTTCTCTGTTATTTGCTCATTGAATTGTAGAAACAAGTGTAAATCTTTTGGTATTTGACATAATGGGTTTACCAAAGGCTTCATCATTCCTGAACTCTGAGTAGAATTTGATACAAAACATTTTAAATATTAAATTATTTTGATGACACTCTTGAAGTAGGAGCTAATGGCCATAAATCTGGTGATAAAGGTGAAATGGTTTCTATAACATGAGAAAATAATTAAACTAGGGTTATCTAATTTGAAGAGGAAAAACTTTTGGGGCAGCAAGCTATGACAAAATCATAAATAGTTGATCAGAGAATGTCATTGATAGGTCTCAGTGCTACTCTGTTACTATGCAAGCAACTTGTGTAGCAACAGAAAATATTTCTGTGCATTTGCTTAAAGTAGGTCATAACTGAGGTCATTATTTTTTACAGTATTTGGGCATTTGAGGATGGATTTGGAATCAATTGTTAAAACAAGAAAACCCCTAAGAGGCTGTTAAATGAAATTTTGTTGTTATATTTTAAATGATGTAGATATCTTGGCTAGACTACTGTCTCCTCTTGTGGATATTCTTTGCTGTTCCACAGTTTTATCGGGGAGATTTCTGAGCATGTATGTGAATTTTAATACTCTAAATGAGCTATATTCCCTTCAGGCTGGGCAGACTCTGTAGAGTGGAAATACGGTATTATCCCAGGAATGGTGACACCTTCTTGCATAATCCATACAGATACACAAATATTTTACACAATAAATTAGTGTTGAAATGAAGAGTTAAGAATAACCCTGCCTTTCCTTTCCTAGAGTAATTTTGTTTAATCAAAAGGACTTCTGACTTTTAAAACTGTAATTAATAAAATGGATGGAGGAATTTTCAGGACTTTTTTCTTCAGAGAGATCTTGTTTTTCACAATAATGATCACTTTTTCAATGACAGATCACTGTTGAATACAGCACCCTGTTCCATTTAGGGAAGTTTTATTTGACCTCCTAAGGTAAGCATTGTAGAGATTAAGCATTGCTCAGTGGGAGTCTTGTCTTGACACTGCTGAAATGACTTCTGATCCATGCTGCTGTAGCAAAAAAGTGAAAAGGGGAAACCTTTCAAGATATTGGAATGCAATTTTTATCAAGTCTGAACATGAAAAGACATATCTCTAAGGTTAAAATCTAGACACTGGAGGGAAAGAGGATCTAGAGAAAACATATAACTCTTTATTTCTAGAAAAATCAGAAAGAAAGAAAAAATGTGACAGTACTTTATGACTTTACCCTGTAATAAATCCAAGGGGTTTTGGTTGTTGTGTGGGATTTTTGGTATCTGCCAATATGAAGCTGCTATACAAATAAGTGAAAATTTATTTTCAGGAGTACTGAGATCACATTAGACAAAATGCACAATTAAATTCAGAGACTGAATCCTCTGTTTCAAAGTGAAGCTTAAACAGGGATACTGCTTAATAAAGGAGAAGGACATCACTGGTAGCAATAAACATAAAGTAAATGAAATGGTGGTAAAAGTAAAATTTAATGTAAACAGTGTATCTTTTATAATGATGTGGCTTATTTCTGAAAGTTCTGGAGTTTCATCAATGACAATTGCAGTAGATGGCAGAGAGTTCTGCTATCTGGCAGGACAGTTGGGGAATGCACAGGCAAGTAAGCATCCTAATTTACTGGCTGCATGCTATGCATCAAATTAAATTAACTAATTAGTCCTGTTGATTTTAAGCTAATGGATTTTTAAGCCAATGGACACTTAAGCTAATAGATAGTTAATTCAGCTACCCATGGTTTCTTTCCTGAGTAAGACCTGATTTGACAATTTTTTATTTAGACAACAAGATCTTCCACATTGTGAAACTCCAAGAACTGCCATGAGAGAATGTACCTTTCAATGTTTTTCTGTTCACAGGAAAGGGAAGTAGTAAATAGTTCCATAAAAGGGAAAAAAACATTAATTACAACAGAATTAATCTTCAGTACTATTTAGAAAAGAAAACCAAAACATGAAACCAAAATGTTACATAAAGAAAAGCATCTCACTGTAAGCTGGCAGTAATGTTTAATGTCTATGAAGTAATAAGATTTCTTTTCTACTTTTTCTTAGCAGCTGAAAGGTGACCACATTAAGATTTACCTAACCAGATAGTCTTGAAATCAAGCTATCATTTAGTCTCGAAGGTTAATTGGGAAACTCTATACATTCTTAAATGATATAATTTACTCTATGTCTTTCTGTCACTCTACAATTCGAACTGGAAATTTCAAATACAAAGATCAATATTGCTGAAATATGTAGCAACACCAGAGATCAGTGAGGTGTAGCTTAGGTCAGACGCATGACACTTACAAATGAATTAAGCAGGGTGTGATTGATATTATAGAATCATAGAAAAGAATCACAGAATCATTAAGGTTGGAAAAGACCTCTAAGATCAAGTCCAGCCATCAGTGCTACATCACCATGCCCAATAAATCCTCTCCTGAAGTATCACATCTACACATTTTTTAACACTTCCAGAGAAGACTCCACCACTTCCCTAGGCAGCCTGTCCCAATGCTTCGCCACTCTTTCAGTAAACACATTTTTACTAATATCAAATCTAAACTTCCTGTGGCATAACTTGAGTTCATTTCCTCTCATCCTATCGCTAGTCACTTGGGAGAAGAGACCAACACACACCTCACCACAACTTCATCTCATGTACTTGTAGAGAGCAATAAGGTCTCCCTTCACTTTCCTTTTCTCCAAAAATAAACAACCCCATTTTTCTCAGTCACTCCTCATTAGATTTGTTCTCCCTTCATCACCTTTTACTGCTCTTCTTTGCACATGCTCCAACACCTCAATATCTTTCTTGTAGTGAGGAGCTAAAAACCAAACACAGTATTCAAGGTGTGGTCTCATGAGCACCGAATACAGGGGTACAATCACTTCCCTACTCCTGCTGATCACATCATTTTTAATATAAGCCAGGGTACTGTTGGTCACCTTGTCTTGAACAAACAACACAGCTTTACTGAAGCACTAAACAAGTAATTTAGTAACAACAATGCTGGAGTAGTATTGTTATAAGAGCAATAACAATGAGGTTTTTTGATGCTGTGCCTTAGTGACATAGTGAGCAATATGATTACTAAAGTGGCAAAGAATGATGCATTTACCTCTATGTACGAGAAATTCAAGTAACAAAAACTGCACTCCAAAAAAGACCAAAACAGAAGACATTGCAAAAAGGCAAGGCATTGTCCCAAACTGACAGGCAAAATTGAAAAAATGGAAAACAGCAACAGGAGCAAAGGAGACCTCCCACTTCTGTTCCAACTCCTCTTGCTCTTAAGCTTGATCATTTTGACCTCAGTGACTCAGAACTACCAAGAATGGTGGCCACCAGTGCTAAATATATAGCATAAAGTCTGTATTGTATACTCACAGCTAACATAAAACCTAATTTTTAGAGGTGAACTGTTATATGCAGTCATGAATATCAATATTTTTTAAGAAATGACTATTCACACAAAGTGTTTTGCTAACAACAGATTTTAGTAAAGGTCACTTTTAAAGAGACTTTATTTTTCAGTATTCTAAACACTCCCAACACAACTGTGTCTTATTTCTTAACACATGTATGTATACACATGTATTGAGTCACAACAGATGAATGGAGACATGAAAGGACAAGAAATTAGAAGAACCTTACTGAAACCGAAGAGGTTTCAAGATTCTCTTAAGATTTTTTTTCTGACATGAAGACAACAGAGCTTCATTTTCATTTTTAGAGGTTCATGAAGAATAAGACATGCAAGATTGTAATTCTTTGTATTCACAATCTTGTTATAATTCCTGCAGCCACTATGAAAATTTAGTCAGAATTTCTGTTCATTCAAAATGACAAAATGGCACTCCCAAGCATCCTCAGATGTACCATAGTTATTAAACTGTTATTTCAAGTTTTAATCATCCTAATAATTATTAATGTTGAAATTTTCCCAAGTGCTGTGCTGACAAAGAGAGTCAGGTAAACAGGGGGGAACAATCAAATTTCTAAGATTTAGGGAGAATCTTTTCCTATCTTATTCTTCTGTAATTCAGAGGACTTCTGTTTCTTATATAGCTATTTCAGCTATGCCACTCTGAGTTTATGGATTTATTGTAGCTGGATGCAATTATTTATGTATAGTAAATGAAGAATATATATTATGCAAAAACATAGAATAATATAGATACATTAAAAAGTATATATAATGAATGGATGAAAAACTCTTACATAGGAAATAAATTTAAAGACATCTTCTCACCTCCTCATTGAAGTCTTTTTATCATTTAAAAACAAACATAAAAAGTAAATGACATATATTTTGAAGATGTGTTGTGGACTAACCTCAGTCAATAGCTTAACCCCACACAACCACTTGCGTACTTCCCCAACACCTGGATGGGGCAGGGTGAAAGATCAAAACGGTAAACATGACTTAAGGGTTAAGATAAAGAGAGTTTAATTGGTAAAACAATAGCTTTGCACACAAGCAAACCATAATAAGGAATTTGACCATTATTTCCCATCAACATGCAGATATTTAGCCATTTTCAGGGAAGCAGGGCTTCATCACATGTAACAGTTATTTGGTAAAAGAGACAGCACAATCCCCAAAGTCCCTCCCTTCTTCCTTGTCTCCTCCAGTTTTTATTGCAACGTCATATGGTGTATCAGTTTGGTCATCTGGGGTCATCTGTCCCAGTTGTGTTTTCTCCTAACTTCTATTTCTCCCCCAGCCTGCTTCCTGGCAGGGCCAGCAAAAGGAAAATAAAATAGCTCTTGATGCATGTGTAAGCACTGTCCATCAACAGCTAAAACATCGGCGTGTGATTGTGACTGTTTTGACCACAAATCCAAAACATAGATTTATATTGACTGCAATGAAGAAAATTAACTCCATTTCAGCCAGAACTAGTGCAAAGTGGCAGGTAGATGAGTGTAGAACTGTTATTCATTAAATCCTGTAATATTAGAACAAAAAGATATTTGTTCATGTGACTCATTTTATTAAAGAATGAAAGAAAGAACTTTGTGAGCAAAGAATGAACATTTGTAATTTGTTAGAACAAGAGTTTGCGGACAGATCTGATTTCAATAGGCTTTAAAGGACTAGTAAAATTATGGAAGATATATCCATAAATAAATACCAAAAGGAACAAGCATCCTAACATCTCCATGGGAGGGAATAAAAAGTCATTTGAGTGTGTAAAGTAACCAGAAAAATGTAATTTCTTTACATGTTATTTTCTTGAAGGTCCTTTGTCACCACCTCAAGATAGAATTCTTGTTTTGAGGGACATATTCAGGTAGCTCTTACATTGTCAATTTGAAAATAAAAACAGGTTTGAAAAAAAAGATTAAATATGTGCCAATCTGAAAAAAAAACTGTAAGCCCTTTAATTTTACGTCAAATAAACTTAATCTTGAGGGCTCTGCAGAGGGACCGTGGTAGGCTGGAGACATGGGCTGAGTCCAACAGGATGAAGTTTAACAAGGCCAAGTGCCGGGTCCGGCACTTTGGCCACAACAACCCCATGCAGCACTACAGGCTGGGGACAGAGTGGCTGGAGAGCAGTCAGGTGGAAAAGGACCTGGCAGTACTGATTGACAGGAGGCTAAACATGAGCCAGCAGTGTGCCCAGATGGCCAAGAAGGCCAATAGCATCCTGGCCTGTATCAAGAATAGTGTGGCCAGCAGGACGAGGGAAGTGATCCTTCCCCTGTACTCGGCATTGATGAGGCCACACCTTGAGTATTGTGTTCGGTTCTGAACCCCTCAGTTCAAGAAAGATATTGAGGTGCTGAAGCAGGTCCAGAGAAGAGCAACAAAACTGGTGAAGGGACTTAAACACAAGTCCTATGAAGAGTGGCTGAGGGAGCAGGGGTTGTTTAGCCTGGAGAAGAGGAGGCTCAAGGGTGACCTCATCACTCTCTACAACTGTCTGAATGGAGGTTGTAGTCAGGTGGGGGTCGGTCTCTTCTCCCAGGCGACAAGCAACAGAAGAAGAGGGCACGAGCTTAGTCTCTGCCAGGGAAGGTTTAGGCTGGATATCAGAAAAAAGTTCTTCACAGAGCGAGCAATCAGGCATTGGAAAGGCCTGCCCAGAGAGGTGGTGGATTCACCATCCCTGGAGGTTTTTAAAGTAGGACTGGATGTGGCTCTTAGTGCCATGATCTAGTAATTATGATAGTGTTAGATTAAGGGTTGGACTTGATCTTGGAGGTCTCTTCCAACCCAGGTAAATCTATGATTCTATGATAATCAAAAAGGAATTTGGGTTAGTTTTGTCTACTGGAAGATTATGTGTTTTTTCTAATACAATTAGAAACAGTTTGAATTTGAGATGCCTTGTAACACTCTGTCTTTCTTGTTCTTTCACTGTAGTAAAAGCAAATGATTTTGTTCCCCTATACGAATGTGAATCTTACATTTTAACAATATAATCTTGTAAAATTTCTAAACATTTTTAACACATTATATTTTAATTGGTCATTGAATAATGTTTCTAAATAGTAAATATCTTATGAAAATATACTAATGATTACACTTTCATTATGACCAGTGAAAAGAATCAATTATGTTGAGTTTTACCCTTCTTGCATGCGTAAGTTTTCTTTTGCGTATTGCTGATGTGCTTCCGGCATCTTTTTTTAAATGTTGGTCCAAGATAGTGTCAAGTAAATAGGTAAGGCTCTGAGGGGAGCCTGTTGGAGTAAGTCCAGAGAAGGGCCATGAAAATGATCCGATGGCTGGAACACTTCCCATACAAGGACAGGTTGAGAGGTTTGGGGTTGTTCAGCCTGGAGAACAGAAAGATGTGGGGAGACCTTACAGCAGACTTTTAGAACTTAAAGGGGATTTGTACAAGTGATGGGGACAGACCTTTCAGCAGGGTCTGTTGTGATAAGACAAGGGGTAATGATTTTTAAACAAAAAAAAGTATATTTATACTGGAAGAATTCTTTACTGTGAGGGTGGTGAAGCACTGGAATGGTCTTCCCAGAGAGGGGGTCGATGCACCATCCCTGGAAACATTCAAAGTCAGGCTGAACAGGGCTCTGAAAAACCGAATCTAGTTGAAGATGTGCCTTCTTATTGCAGAAGGATTGGACTTATAAAGTTCCCTTTCAACTCAAATTGTTCTATGATTCTGCAACCCTCTGGCATATCAGCCACTCTCCCCGGTTTTGAGTCATTAGCAAACATGCTGAGGGTACACACTACCTTATCATCCAGATCATTAATGAAGAAACTAAACAGGACTGAACCTGATAATGACACCTGGGGTACACTGATAGTTATTGCCCTCTAACTAGACTTTGTCCCACTGATCACTAGCTGCTGTGACCAACCATTCCACAAGTTTTCAGTCTACCTCACTGTGTGCTCATTCAGTCCATACATCAATAAGTCATTTGGAAGGATCTTTTTGGAGACAATGTCAAAGAAGTCTTGGTAGACAATATCCACTGCTCTCTCTTTGTCTACCAAGCCAGTCAATAGTTCTCCCTGAACTCACATAATGTGAGCTCACCATTGGCTTGGTGAGACATTCTTCTATATATTAAGAAAAGCAAAACAATAAACAATTTGATATTGTGCAAATAATTTTATATAATTTTGTCCTAATGTCTCTGATGAACAATTCTTGTTTCTGATGGGTTTATCTCCTATCAGTGACTGTGTGATCTTCCATGGACAAGAAGTAATATTTGACTTCTTACATGGTACTAGTGATTAACCACAGCATGATGGCTTAAACGCAATTCTGCACATTTCTCTGTTCATTTATTTGTTAAAAGTTGTGCTTATATTGCACTTGACCATTTTGATGGTATAGGAGAAGATTACATGAATATCTGAGTTATTCTTAATTTCCAGATAAGCAGAGAAACACACACCAGAAGAAGTAGATGCACAAAAGAAAAAGAAAAAAAAAAGAAAAAGTAGTATTCTTTAATAAATAAAATAGACAGTGTTTTATTTTAAGGTAACATATCTATAATTCCATTCCTTCTTTTCTCTGAGGAAATCAATTAACTCACACTGGCCTTGAGCAAGTTTCGTTTTCTTTGTTGTCCAAAGAAAGTTTGGAATTCTGCTTTTTTAATTTCTTTTATTTTCCCTTTATTTTTACTAATCACACAAGAGCTGGTCTTTAGCTGTAAAAGTATTTATTTCCTCTATCTTTTCACAGGTTGAAAAGGATTTTTATCAGAGGTATGAATAAAGGGTGAAAGAAAGCTGTTTGTCATTGTTCTGTTATATCCAAATGCTATAGTTCAAAATTATTAATGACTTCCTGTGAGGGAAATAAAATGATTGATAATCATAATTAAACAAGCTGCTTTGGTCTGCTGCTCAGAGCTTGGCAAGTGTACTTTGAGGTCTCCCATTCTCTGAAGAGATAACTAGGCAAATTCTCGACTGTCTCTCTCTTCTTTTCTCCACCTCCTTCTTGGAAGTGTAATAAGTCTATTTCCAATTTTGTTCTGCCAAATGCAGAAGTCGGTGGAAAATAAATGTATTTTCTAAGCAAAGAGTGAAAACGTTTGTCTCCTAACAGATTGTTAAACTTAGCTGCAGAACAGACTAGAAGGATAGAATTAAAATGCTCTTTGGTTTGGTTTGCTTCTTAACAAAGCTTTTACAAATAATGAAGGAATGATTGAAGGTTTTGGATTTTTCTTTCCTTTACGAAAAAAATATATATGTAAACAGTCTCCTCAGGAGATTTACCTGATAACTTTGAAATAATTTTTTTTCGTTTTTACTCACGCAGGCTATTTCCTTAAAATTTTGATGATATATGGATCTTATTTTCCTCTTGTGTAGAGCTACCTATTTTTCTAGTTACATGATGGTGTAATACATTGTACACCATTGAAAAAGAAGGGAATTATTAAGGGGAAAAAAAATTCAGAGATATGAATCTCCATTTAGTTTGCAATTTTTGAGGGGAAGATAACAAAGGATTTTAAGACCACTTGACCCTTTCCCCTTTAGCACCAACATGTACTATCATATCACAAGCCATAGGCAAGGATTCCTTCTCCTTCATTCCCTGCACCATTTAGATTAAAAGTGTGTCCATCCATTGTTGAGGTTTATTTGAAGATTTTTAATACTTCAGAAGTTCACAAAAATATATTTCATAAAGCCTTTTGTATAAAATGTGTAATATACATAAAACACTGGTAGTCAGAGTGTTTTAGAATGAAACTCTGAAAAGATTGCAACTGGTCATGCTCTTTAGAAGTGATAAGTGTTTTCATCTGCTGCTAAAAAGTGTCACGATTTGATCACAAATCACCCCTCAGTTCTCCTCCCTGTCTTCCCAGAATTTACACTAGAATAAACATTAAATGTTTACTTAAAGTAGCTTTATGTATATATTGACCTAATCTACTTGACTGTCACAAATTTCTCAGGGGCATAGCAGCTGATTAATGTCTGATATTATTTGTGTAACAAAATGTTTTTAAAATTAAAGGGGAGGTTTAGATTTGATGATCACTCTTCAGTACACCACAGAGAAGACAAGCCTATGAATCTTTGTTCATTGCTTTTTGTTCAAACTATAAAATAAATCAGAAGATATTTGGAATAAAGTTCATGATTTTTCACAATCACATAAACAAATTAGGCATTGTAAATGAAGTTTCACAGATGTTCATAAACAAAATTCCTAAACAGAAAGACTACGTATTTCATAGACAAAGGTAAAACAATATAAGAATTACTTCTATAGAAATCTTTCCAAATTTCGTAACAGCTAACCTTTCCAAATGTCATAAATAAATGTTTTTTCTCATATATTCATATATATTCTATTTTAATATCTTTGGTTTTTTACTTTATATATGTTCATATTTTTTTTTTAAAAAAAAGTCCTTTACAATCTCAAAAAAATACAACCCAAAACAAACCCAAATCCCCAAATCAAACAAGCCATACATTCCCCTTGAGATCCTTTCTTACATTTTTCTTTTCTCAGATGTTATGAGGTGGAAATCTTTTGAAGTTTATCTTTCCTTTTTTTACTTATAGATTTTTTTACTTATAGATTTCCCTTTCTCCTTACTTGTTTCAAAGGGAAAGTGAAATAAATAAGGAAGAATAGAGAGAACTGTGGAGTTATGCAAAAATTCATGAGCATGAGTTCAAAGGCTCAGAAGAATCTTACTTTTATAAACTGTTTTTTTCTTTATAATTCTGTTGGCTTCTATTTCCTTTGTTTCAATTTAATTGAAAAATTTATTAGCTGTAGTAACCCCCATATATATAATAAAACCAACATAAATTATTATTTGGTATATAAAAGAATATAAAAGAGCAAACAGGTATTTCCTTTCTTTTATATAATGACAAATTTCTGACATAATTCCTGAAAGTACCAAGTAATGGATTTGATTTTGAAAGACATATGAAAAGAAGAAGGCTTGTATTTCAGCATTGCAACTTTTAAGTCATGTTCAAGAATTTGTGACTATGTAAAAATGTTTCTATATTGATTAACAATATACTCTGTAAGAGTAATTTTTTCCTCAAATTGAACAGTAGTTTACTTCAGAATTTCTATTGAAATAAAAAAGCGGAGAAGTACAGTGGAGCAACACACGGGTTTCACTGACTCCAATAGTATCCATAAAAAACTTAAAGCAGACTGTATGAATCGTTAAGTCTAAAGAGTTCTTATTTACTTTTCTATTTACCTGCTCTGAGGTGAAAAAAAAAGCTGTCTAGGCACATGAAGTTTTAGGAAAAAACAGTAAGAGGTTAACAGCTACCTGTAGCAAAACAAAACTCACATGAAAACTGCAGCAAAACTTATAAATACTCTCTAAGCTCTGCACCTTTTCTCAGATGATTCGTTTGGATATAAAATCTTGTCAGGCTTTACAAAGTGATGCAGGAGAATTCTTGCTACTGGAAATGGCAAGATAAAAATATGCTGCCTCTGGCTTGGAGAAAGCGTCTGGTGAATTTAACAAAATGTCACTTAGGATCCATAAAAATCATGCAATTTCATGATATACCATTTAGCTCAAAATGTCTTTTCCTTTAAAATGATCAAAGCTGGGACATATCAAAGGGAAGTATCAAACGATAGAAGAGGTAATTATTTGTGTCAGAATATCAAATTAAAGTACTAACTGGAAATAAGTCATCATTGTAAGATCCTCAAATGCACAATCGATATAAACAGAAAATACAAAGTGAGGAAGCATAAAAGTATGGATTCTTAGTGTTATTTGGGAGTGAAGAACACAGTTTCAGAAAACAGTTTCAGATTTTGATGCCTCTAAGTATTAGCATATGATGCAGGAGACCTATGTAGTAGGAACTGATATATGATTTTTGGCCAAATATATGAAAGAATATTATGATTAAAAATTTGTCTGTTTTTTCCTCTTTTTTTTTCTCTCTCTCTGACCAGAAATTATGTTTTCTACTTGGAAAATATCCTTGATAAAAATTTAGTCAAATAGTGGTAAATCAAACCTTTCCAACTTTGATGTGGAATATGTTGTTGAGAAGTTCCAAATAAATTCTACGATTGTTTGTATTTTGTAAAACAGTAACTGAATCACAGGGAGTGAAGACTCACATCTATAAAATATTTTAAAATTATTTCTGTCCATTTAAATGCCTAGTTTCTCATTGAAAACAATTGAAATTTGGTCTCTGAATTGTATATTTTAACCTTGATTTTTTTTTTTAGCTGACCCTATATAATCCACCTATGGTAACGTAAGAAATGCGCAGTGAAGGCAAGGGCTAAGCCAATGTCTTCTGGCTCTGAGAGTGCTTTTTGCATGGTTCTGAACAAGATAAATTGCAGTGAACTGAGCTTCATATTGTCATTGCAAAAATGGCAATAGTGCTCAAGATATTTCCTACAATAGGCACAAAGGTATTAACGCTGGAGATTTGTTTTAAATTTTTTTAAAGCACAACTACCTCTTTTGTCCCTCATACCACCAAGAGTCACAAACTTAATGGAGTAACACATAGCAGAAATCTGCTTTCCTTCAAGAAATTTCAAATAAATCTGAAAACTATATTAAGTTTCCAATTTGACAGGCTCAAATGAATAAATGAAAAATCATTTAGTTTAAAATGTATAATATAATGGAATTCCAACTGTTTTCTGAAAAAAGATTTCTGTTCAGCAGGTAGGGGGAAGGGGAGGAAAGCAGAAAACCAATAAAAGAAGTATGCACTAAAAAAATGAGTAATATATTCTTCGAAACAAAAAGTCCACATCCTGTACATAGATTGAAAAGTCAACCTAGAAACAGAAGGAGGATTGTCTGGATAAGGAACTGAATTAGAATCTTCAGAAAATATGCCATTCATTTTGCATTCCTCAGGATGATCACTCTCATGAATTTGACCCAATGCATTGAATAAAGTATAATAGTCACACAGGCTTAATAATTCCTGAACAGATAAATACACAAATGGACAAACAAATTGTCCCTGATTAAGGATTTTGATGAGTATCAATGGTATTTTGAAGTATTAAAAAAAAAAAGGATATAAACATTCAGCTAGATTTAGATAAACAATAAAGCAGAAAGGGAATAAATCTCACATAGTAGTCAGCTGTTTCAATATCCCAAATGAATTTATGAATACGGCAGAAAAGCATTAAGCATTCTATGACTTAAAAGCAAGAGGTATTCTAGATCCTCACCAAACATGTCTTGTATTAGTAGGAATTCGCTCACTTGAACTGTCAGAAAAGTTTTATCATATCACTTAGCAAGACTCAGTTATATACATAAATCCACACTGTATTTTGAAATTGAGTCATCCAACGCTAAACTAGAGACTAATATGAAAAAAAAAATTACTTTGACATCTAACCGAAGAAGTAGAATTTGGGTCCCACAGACAACTGATAGAGCTTAGTGATCTCAGCTCTGACCCATTGTGTTAACATAGGGGATGCTTATGGTAAAAGTACCCATATTACACATAGGTAGCAAACTCCTTTGCGTTTGTGTCATTGAGCACTGGACTTCCTTCTGTTATGTCTTATACGGTATATCCTGTCCACTGCAATGTAGGTAAAGACGTAACTGGAGGGTTCTGTAAGAAAACTTACACAATTTCCTCCTTCTTTAAAGCTCATATGACGCCTGTTGTTCAGCATGAACTTGTATCTAAACTATAGATGGCTTGTGAGTTTGGCCCCGAGGCTAGCTCAGGTCAGTGAAAGATGCAGTGTATACGTATTGCAAGTGGCCTCAGCTACTTTTATTCTTCTACGTCAATTATTTGGTGTAAGGTCTGGATTTCTACTCCTGCCACTTGTAATTCTACAGCGACATTGTAAGGAAACTTCCCCTTTACTAGTGAGAGGAAGACAGATTGCATTAGCTTGGAGTTTGTATATCCATAACCTAGAGCCTTTTCTGGATTCCTTTCTGATATTAATTAGCAATCGCAAAAGCAAGGAAAAGGGTAAAAAGATGAAGAATTCAGTTGGCTACAGCACTGTGCTTCTGAGTCTTTCCTTAAAGACTTCAACACCCCGATTTAACTTGTCTTCAACTTCAGATGATTTGACTGCAGTCCACAGCTTCTCTACACTGAGTTAAAAAATGATGCCACATCAATAAAGACAATATATCATCTATCAGGAAAAAGTGTAATTTTGAGGATAAATTTAAACTCCTAAACATCCTATGCTAAACATCCAGTGGTAAAAGATTTGCTAGTATGAACCCATAAATCAAAATCTAAGTTTCATCTTCTTGTAGCACAAGTTTGGAAGTGACTTTGAAATACATGCAGAATAAGTCACAGTTGAGAATGGATGAGAATTAATCCTGATGTGTTTTTTTTCTGATTGTTCTCGCTTCTTTTCCTTTTATTTTTTTTAAATGACAACAATCAGCACTAAATATCAGATTATTGAATCCTTATATTTTTGTTTAATCACATATTTTGTCATTCTGTGACTTGCTTCAGTATATACTTGAGTTTAACTTTTTGGCTGTTGCAATTTCTAATAGAAATTTGTTACTTTTATGTAAACTGACATGTAGGAAATCAAAATAGAAAAGCAGTTACAAGAGATACATTATAGTAATCTATTTCCTTTAGTTTCTTTCTCAACTTTTATATTAAACAACTTTATTTTTTGTCTTTACAAAATTGTAATTATTTCACCGTTGAATTATTCGGTATTGTTATTTCCTAATTTTCTTTGATGTTGACTTATGTCTTGTTATCATGTTTTGTTTTCTACATTTAAGCCTTTGCTGCAAAATTGCCATTAAATAGCCCATCCTCTGTGTCATCTTCTGACAACCAGTTTTGCTTTGCTTTCTCTTTCTCTTTTTTTTTCTTTTGATAAAAACCTCTTCTCTAGTTTCTTCCTCTAATTTTTCCCAACCTCGGTGAAAAATGGTGAATCTACGTTTTTTCATAAGGCACCTCCAAAAGATAAGTATGGAAAATTGCTAGGACCTGAAATCCTCCATTTCAGAGAGTATTTCACTCTTCTGAGTGAATACACGTAATTATAAACCAAGGCTTCAGAATACAAGAGAGAGGGAAATGGAAGAATAGCAGACTTTTTTTTAGTATTTGTGAGGTATGGAGATTTGGAAGATATCTCAGAATTTGAGTTGCTAAGGAAACTACACCTTTGAGCTCTGTATTTTCAGACATGTTTCTGATGGTTTCGTTGCTATTAGATACTTCTAAAGAAAAAAAAAGATAACAGTCAAATAAACACAAGACAGTTAACATTCATTTTCCTGCTTCCAGCCTAAGAATACTAATGTTGCCACGCTTTTTCAAACTGGTCCAGTCCACTGACAGTCACCACTATTAAATACTTAGACACAGATAAGATTTCAGAAGGCACACTGAAAGGCCTAACTACTGGATCTTATGTTTGTTTGTCTTTTCCTAATCCTAGGAAGCTAGTGCCCTATCTGATCATATAGTATTTCGCTTGACTTCATTAATATCCTGTTGCAATGTATTCTGTTACTTATTGCAGCATCTTATGAATAATTGTTCTCAGAAGTTAAAACATATATTCACTTTCTGTTCATTCTGTGGGTCTCTTTCTTCTCATATTTTGAAAGAAATATTAGGGACTCTCATTTCTCCTTTCATTCCTATTTAGGTAAAACATGAGAATTACATGCTGATCAAATTCACTGCTTGGGTGTAAAGAATTCTCACTTCTATTTATCTCCTTTGGGACAAGGTGAGAAGGAGTGAACTTCACATTCTAAGAAGTCTAACTTTACCTAAATCCATCTTTACCTTCTGTGAGTAATGCATCCATTTATTTTCTAAGAGTCTCAATATTTCTTAGGGTCTTGGTTCATAACACAAGAAAACCTAGAACACTTCTGTGTAGCTTTATTGATGTATTCTCTAGTATATCTTTATAGTTTGTCCATAATTTTCATAGTCTCTTCAACCTCCAAATTTTGTAAACATACCTTCTTTTCCTTTTTATAATTTTCAACCTTTTTCTTTTTTGCTGCAGTATCTTTCTGGACAAAATAATAATAATAAAAAAAAAATCTGCTAAACTTTCCATAGTATTTTAGATGCAATATCCTACACACTTACAAAATTTTTAGCTTAAAAACCTTACTCAAGGTTTACAGTCCAAATGTAAGTTTTGGCAATTTCTGGAAATTTCTAAATTCTAAGGTAATGCAAACACTGTTGAAAAAAAATAGGATTTATTCATATCCAAACCGAGTTGTTTACAGTGTTAACCATCTGGATTTCTTTTTTGTTTGTTTGTTAGCTAATGTAGATGAAAAAGACTATGCCATTATTATTTTATTAATAAACAGTTATGTTAGTTACTAATTATGCACAAAAAGCAGAGATTTCTGTATAAGCTAACAGGTGTTATAATATACTATAATGTATGCATGAGGTTTAATACTTCTTTTAACGAAAGAGTTACAAGTTTAACCATAGTGCTACCATACATCATGTTCACATTCTTGCAGCTATAATAGGTGGGTTTACACTGATGCGCTGTTGCTATGCGGTAAGCACTATTGGCAGCAGATAATTTTCCAAATCATTCAGTTTTTCCCTTGTCCAGCAAGTTATGTGTATGTTTTACTAATCATGTTCAATATAACAATAAATGAAGAAATTCTTCATGCACATTTTCAATTTTGTAGGGATTTTTGCATAGCATAATCTACAAGGCTCAAGTAGATCACTTACTAATCCAGTTCAGAAGTATATACTCCATATGCTTGAGCTGGGATGGAAGGCAGACCTACTTTCTAAGTTATTCCCGGTTTTAGCCCTTTATGTGTAATGAGAATATTAGAGCTGTACAATTATAAATATACATCATTCATTTCCTTCTTTTGTGTTGTAACATAAGAAATATTCAGTTGCTTTACATTTGTGAGGATAACTTCCCAGCAGCAGCTCAGGACTCAGAGCTTTCTTATTAGACAGGCTGGATGCAGACAGACTCTGGTGGAGTCCATGCTCTATGAGCATAAATTGAGGCGATTCAGTGACAGTCAGCCCCAGTGCCTGGGGACATTCTTGAATAAGCGTAATTATTAATGCCAGCATAGCTTTAAGAATCTGGGAATACACATTTGGTTTTGTTCCTTATGTAACAATAATCATCTTCTTGGCCTCTTTATATATATATATACTGGCTAATAACATCTGGCTTCTTTATACAAGGGATACACAGAAAAAAAATACTCAAGTTTCAGAGTGTCAGGTAGACTGGTGGCTTACTCGGAGCCAGGCACTGAGAGCTATGGGAGCTCGCCTGTGGTGCCAGGGCAGGGTCTGGCAGACAGGGCCTGTCCCACTGCCCCAGACAGGAGCAGATAGCTGAGGGGCACTGAAGCAATCCTAACCCCAGGCTTCAGTTGCACTGGGACATGCTTAGGCCAGGATGGGATGTATGTCCACAGGTGGGCCCAGCTTATCAGGGCCCATGATCAAGCAGGGAAGGATTGGGGAGCTGGGGACCAGTCCTGCTGTGGAGTCACTGGGGTAGAGGCTGAAAAGGGGTCCTGGACTGTGGGCAGGATGAGAGATTATCCTATGGGGTCTGAAAGAGTGTCCTGTGCAGGGTTTGTTGAAACCTTGAGGGAAAAGGGCAGGGACAAGGGAGTCCATTGGTTCCCTTCAAATGCTAACATGGAGTTAATCAGTTCTGGTGATTTCTACTCTATTCTTTATATTTGAAATGGAAAAAAGAGTTCTTCCATGCTTTCAGAGTTCTTTTCTGTACCAATACAGAGACTCTCTGTCAATAAAATTTAGTATTTTAATTTTTTTTATACAGAGAAATATTTCTAACACCAGAATTTCATATATGTATATGTATGAAAATCCATAAACAGCTTCACCTCCAATTACTTTGTGTAAGTATGGACCTGTTACTGACTTTTCTTTGGAAAGCTTATACTATATCAGTGCAAAAAATAAGAAATGAGAATAGGAGAAAACCCCTGCTATTTTCCTAATTTATGAAATAGTTTAGCCTTACTCAAGGCTCAGTTGAAACCCCAAATTGATTAATGAACTGCATGAGATAATTTACCAGTGTAAAGAGAACAATAGCTATAAATGGATACTTTCAATGACTGAAGTTTTGCTTTAGGGAGTATTAAATTCACTCTGTTTTATCTAACATCAAGTATGGGTAACTCTGATGAGAGTTTCCTTTGTAAATCAGTCTCAAGACAGCCTATATCATGAATTAATGGAGCTGCATGTTGCCAAGGTTGCTGATGCAGGCTAAAGAGTCAGGCCTCAATATTACTAACATGTTTTTACATTACATGATGTTCATGTTGGATTCAGCTGCCCAGCTATAATTTTAGGTACTCTTTTGGGTAACCACGGTGGCAGCATTATGTCCCCCAACTATGTCTGAATTAATGAATTAAACAGAACCATGTTTAATTCCTGGGTATTTCAAATCATTTTTCTGTACTCAGTAAAGATTAAAGTAGTCATTGACATGTAGGACCCTGGGACTGTGTAAACTAACATCCCCCAAATGCTTTTCAGGCACAGCTTAGAAGTTAGAGCATCCCAGGAAACAACGCCGGCTGTCTTTGGAGGTTGAGAAAGTTTATGAACATCCATACCCACTACTCTGGACACACTGGCCTTTGTGTCTGGGAATATGCCTCATCATACTTTATTTATCAGCACAAGTGTAGCCATAGGGACTATGTATATGGGAGTTCTGTATCTTCTCCATGTTAAAAAAGTTTTTATCTTCTTTGCTGACATGTAATGAAGGCAGTGTGAACAGTTTGTGTGTTTCTGCGAGACTTAGGTTGTGGTTTTATTTTTTTTGTTTGTTTTGAATATATACTTCTACACCTGAGCATCAAAAAGTACAGGAAAAAAAGGCACCATGGAAGATATTTACATGTCTACGTATACATTATTTTTTATGCCCTGTGAATAACTGAAATGTAGAAAATTGGAAAATATTTAAAGTATTTCTGCATTTGTTGCACATAATCACTTTTTTTCCCAAATTTTCAAATTATATTTAACGGGAAAAGAGTGGATTAAAGTCTCTCTCTTTGGACAAAAGGAGAGGAAAACAGAACCTAGTTCTTTAACCAGAAACTTTAAAGTTGAACAGGCAATGTAGTTTAGAAAGTTGTTTTTGCTGAGACAGTAGGAAGCCTCAGCCCATGGACATTAACTTTTAATATTGAACTTCCCTGGAGTGAGCTTCAAAAGATGTGTGTAGACTGTGTTTAAGAAAAAAAAGCAGGAGAAAAGGGAGTGAGACACTGGAAAAAACAGAGGCTTCCAGATCCTCTATGAATTTTAAAGATGTTCTAGGTTGGTTTTGGCTCTGAGAATGTTCATTATGCAATCTGAATAATGGTAAATGATTGTTTGGTTTCAAGGAAAAAACCTTATTCTTAGTAATGTTCACTGATGATCAACAGAATGTTCCAAATTTATTCAGAGCTAATTTTAGGATGATAAAGAGAGATTTTGTGACTCAAAATCCTAGATTTAGAGTAAAAAGCCAAGAAGGCTCAACACCATGTAAACTCAAATTGTTGACTTTGAGACTAATTGCAGAAAAGATAAAAAATATAAAAAAAAAATCAGAATTCTTAGTAAAATTCATTGCACACTCTATAACATGTACCTTACTTGAATAAGAGATTACACCTTGGAAAACAGAGGGAGAAAAACTGGAAGTCCAACTGACACAGACAAAGTGGTCTTGTGAAAAGAGTGTTTTTCTCTAGACCTAACTGGTATTTTCCTGCACCTTGGGAAATATGGAAGTATGGAAGTAGATATGATAATTATATTCTTCTTTTCTATTCTATTCAGAAGGTCATGCTTCTGATCTGTAAAAGCAGTGAGAAATAGACTGTTCTATTTCCTTTCTACAAATTTACATTTGAGGCACACTCTCAAACCTTTCCAGAAATCTCAATATGTATAGGAAGGGCAGGTCTTGAATTCAGACTTTTTGTATTTCAAAACATAGTCCCAGACAAAAAAATCATGGATGAGTATTGAGTCAAGAAAATTATTCATAATACTAATAAGTGTTAATATGCACTTGTTCTTCTGAGATACTTTTCAATGTGCACGTCCTGACCACATACATTAGAAAAACTCATAAATTATGTAAATTAAATAATTTTAGCAGTCTTAGTTACTTTAATTATTTTACTTCAGTCTTACTTTTGCAATATTTGTTCTAAATCGAAAGAAAGCACTATTTTGCTCCATCACACTATCAGTTTTTCAGGCTAATTCAGTTGTTATTAGCTTGTCAGCTACCAAGCTCCTTTCTAGTTTACTCTACATGGGAGGGAATATTGCTAACTCTAGTGTTAATTTTGTGCAGCATTTAGTGGAACTCTGATGAAAAGCATGAATTCTTTCAATTGTTTATGCTGGCGTTAGTGGAGTCACACTAATGTAATCATGGGTATGTAGAAAGACTTTATGAGGATGTGAGCCCAAAACATCAGTTATCGGCCCCCTCCCTTACTCCGTAGGACTAAAAGTGTCAGAAAATCCATTGTTCTAGCTGAATGAAGTATATTCAGAGCTATCAAATAATGTAAATAGTGTGACCTGAAGACACAGCAAACTAAGAACAGGTCCTGCCACAGGACACAAAGCAATAATTTTTAAAAACCTAAATTTCATGTTGGTTGGTTTCTTTCTGTGTAATACTTCAATGCTTGCAGTGACTTGTTCCGAGAAACTGTTATTTCTTTTTCCTATAGATAACCCCCATATTTTAAAACGTCTTTTTTTTTTTCCTAAAAGAGGCAGGCTATGGTAACCAACAAAGACTCATTCAATAATTTTACCAAAGGTTTCCTTCTGTCCTTTCTCTCTTTCTCCCTCCCTTTTGCCTTTCTCAATTTTTCCCTGCTCCTCAGCAGAAGCAATGCTATTCTCCTCCACCCCTCAAAAAACCTAACAACAAAAAAAACCAAAACTCAGAACAATCTTATAAGGCAAGAGGAAAGTTCTAAAACACATAATTAATTTTCTGTGCAGGAATATTCTGCCAGGAATGATAAGATTTTCTGATATGAAATAAGCATTCATGGATGCCCTTGAAACCTAAATATTTGTCTTAATTAGAGAATCCCGCAAACAGTGAAGTAAAGAATTCAGGGAATCTGAATAATAATCACTTCAGGATATTTTTTTTTCTTTTCCCCCAGTAAATGTTGGTTCAATAAATACTGCTTTTAGTAAAAACTCTTTTTTTTCAAGTGAACAAATTTTTTTTTAGTAAAGAAAAAATCAAAATAAGCATGAAGGTAGAATTCTTTTCATACTTTTTCTTTTTCAGCAGAAAACAATCCAACTAAGACCTCACATCAAAACTATGCAAAGTATCCAATTTATGTCTTAACTCATTTTAAATGTGTTAAGATTTTAAAATCAAGAAAAAGGTGGTTGTAAATACATATATGTGCTGAAAGAAGGGCCATTAAGTACATTAGAACAACAGTATTGTATTGTATGTGGTGCTATATTTAAATAAAACTATTCATATGATCATTTTCCCTCTAAGAGATATAGCAGTTTGTAATGAGGCAATGGGAAAAAATGTCATAAGATCCTTAAAAATTACTCTTGATTATCTTATTACAGCTAAAAAGAACTCTTAATAACTTTTATAATCTTACTCAATAGTTTAAATGTCTGTTTCTTTTAGGCTTTCAAGTCAATCCATAATTATTAGCAAAATTACTAAAAAGAGCAAGTAACATCCTATACACAAGAAATATTTTGCGAATCGTGATAACAGGGATTTAACGAAAGACATAAATGAACTTAGTAGTTGCAAAAAATCTGTTTCACAAGTTGCTTAGGAAAAAAATACTTGAGTTTCATGTCGCAAATTAAAATATAAACTAAAAATTGAGAAGGTAATTTTTACAATGCGTCCTTCAAAGAGACAGGCAGGGAAGTGTCGTCTTATCTTTCAGGGTTTTGAAAATAAAATGTTAAATAGGATAGTTCTATTAATTCAAGAGAATCTGTCCATTTAAAAAGAGTAATTTCCAGGCACTAAGAGCAGGCTCATGTTCAAAAGAATTATTACATTTGATAATGGGGTTGTTATTTGGCTACATCTGTATTGTTACAAGCATCTATCCCAGGAAGTAAAGCCTCCCTATCATTAGTAGTTGAAGTTGTACAGAGTGGCTAACCCCTTCTGAGAAGATGAGTCACTTCACACCACATAGCACATCAGCAGGAGTGTTTACTAGGCTTCCTGTAACTTTAAATCCCACACATAAATACACAGACGTGGTTTTTTTCTCCACAGTTCATAATACGTGAATTTAAGCAAATGCTGTGCTGGATAATCTCATATCATAGAGTATGCAAATCCTACTAGAATAGCGTCAGAGCACATCTTTCTACATAATACCTGATCTATTCTCTGAAGAACAATTTTTTTTCTCCCTGCTCAAAGGGAACTTTTTTTTCCATTGCAACCCCCCCATTGTTCTGGGAAAAAAAATTAGAATTTTGCTAACATAGCAAAATGCCACTTATTCTGCTTCTGAATTGAACCTCAACAGGAGATGAGAGTACCATCTTGAATACAGTGTATTACTTTTATAAAAATGAAAGCTTTAAAGGGCACTCAGAAGTAGATTAGAGCTACTTCTTACAGAAGCAGGAGGCTGAATATCAACCTATTCTTTTCAAAGTTTAGTTGACTTATAGCAGGATTTTTACACATATTTAGTGTGTGCCAGAGTCAGGCTGTGGGAACTATTTCTTTTTAGAGTAGAATTTACTGTAAGCCCTGGTGCAAACTAGCCAGACACTTTCTGCTTACCTTAGGTTGCTAAATCCATCTCTTCTATAACATGCCATGATGGGAGGGAAAGAAATAAACAACACAGACAAAACCTTCAGAATATAACAGATAAGCCTAAAATATTCAGGAATAATAAAGGAAAAAAATGCGAGTGTTCACTGTGATGCTGATATGAAGCGAACATCAATGCTGTCTTTCAGCAAAGTAACAATAATACATTACATAGCTTCAGTGCATAAAGTTTATACTTATATACAGAGTTCTTTTCAATTTGAAAAAATGTGAGAATTATAGAGGGAAATATAATTAAAGGTTTGAAAAAAGGATATGAGTGTTCTGAATACAAAAAGACTGAAGGAACTAAACATGATTCACTTCAGCAAAACTCAATAAATATTAAGGTAAGATCAATGCCTGAAATGTAAGATCTTACAGTGTAACAACACAAATCAAAACAGGGAATTGACAGGAAAAAGAGCAACAGTCAAAAGCTAAAAACAGAAAGGTCCAAGCTGTGGAATGAAGGAGTGGGGGGGAAGTGATAATGATAGTAAGAATAAAAGTTATTAACAGGAAAATACCCACTGAAGCCAAAAGATTACAAAGGAACTGGGGACAATCAAGGCTACCTCTGCTTAAAACTAGCTTACGTTAAACAGTAATAAATTGTCCTGAAATTGCTGAAGATCAGAATGGGCAACAGGAAAAATTCTTCCTGTCACTTATGATTCATTAGAATATCTGGTTTCTTTTACAATGTGGTGATTTCCTTTATAATTGTCTCAGAAACAGCCCTCGGGGTGTTAACAAAATTAGATTTTTTTTCAAAGTATCACTTATTTAAAAAACACTTTCCCTCCACCAAATTCCTGTCCAAAACTGACTTCAGGAACTGTGCTGTGCTGTTTTATTTTGGTTGGTAGATGGTAGTTTCAGACAAGGAATTCTGCACTCCCATAGAGCTGTCACTTCTGTATGTGCTTTTATTTTGTACAGGTTTGTGAATTAAAAAAAGTAGTTTTTTCCTTCTTCTTTCTTGTCTGCAAATGTGATCCAAAGATGACAGTAGTTATGCAGTATTCATGTAATACTGAAGATAAAAAATTTCTGACCTCAATGTGCCCAATGAATACATATTTTAGAATAGACGAAGAGCAAAAAATGTGGGAAAGCTACTTCAGAAGTTTCATTGTGACGTACAAGATTAAGGAAGCTTAAAAAAAATAAAAGAACTTGACATTGTAAGAAGACAAAATGCAGTCAGAAAAAAATGAGGAAGAAAATACTTTATCTCTTACATTTAGACATGTAGATCAGTTTTATTGACATACCCATTCTGTGTCATCTTCTTCCTACCTTTCCCCTATCTCAAATGCTTTTGCTTTGTCGTTTCTTTGATCCATAGTAATAGCATCCAGAAGGCATCTTCTGCTTCCAGGATGCATCTATCAAATAAATAAATTATGAACTCTTTGAATAAAAAATTTCTTTTACTTCTTATTCCTCATGAGATCTCACAGATTTACATTAGTAAAGAAGCATTGAAATTATTTATTTGCTCACAGTAAATATATTAATGACAAAAACAGTTGCTAACCTTCCAAGAGGAGAGAGAAAACACTCTAATTTAAATATGTACCTAGCCTATTCCATCTCTAAGTGATAGTCAAATGAATATAACATGTATCTCCTCTTACACACACACACCCTCTGTGACCTTACATACAATGAATGTCACTGAAATCTGGACTAATGATATTTACATTTTCATCACAATGATATTGTGTCTGACTTTAAACCTTAGCTGGCAACTAAATGTTATGTAGCTGCTCTCTCACCCTGGGATAGGGAGGAGCTTTGGAAAAGGAAATGAATATTTGTGGGTTGAGACAAAAACACTTCTAATAAAACAGTAAAAGAAGAAAGAATAACGATAATACTAAAAATGATAGAAATGCTAATAATGACAAAATATGCAAAGTGGTCCTCAGTCCATCCTATGCGGTGATTGCAGCATGCACACTTCAAACAATGAAAACAAGGAGCGCTATGGTTCCAATGAGTGCAGGGATCACTACCAGTACAGAGATCAGAGAATTTGGAACTCTGAACGCGGAACGTTGAAAATGGTACACCAAGAGCAGGGACACAAAAACCAGAGGGTGGCCCCTAATAAGAGAGGCTCTTCTCTTCTGAGCTTTATGCACCTGCTTACTTGTGAAACAGAAAAAGTCCTTGATCTCCTATCAACAGGCAGAAACATCAGCATGCTTTTCGGTATTCTTCTGATACTAAAATCTGGAAAATTGGCAGCTAATGGGAAGAAAACTAATTTTATTCCAGATGAGTGTAAACATTACCTAAAACTAAAATAATATATAATAACATTCTTCTCACACTAAATCTAAAATGCAGCAGATACTGGGAAGAAAATCAACTCTATCCCAGCAAAAATCAAGAGAAATTGCATTTATAGTAGTCTATAAATACGTCATATTAAAAGACTGAGTGGGACAACCCATGGTAATGCCCAGAATATCCTCTTTCAAAAATTTTTGTTCTTTTCGTAAGCATACGGTCAATAAATACTGATTTTTACGTAATTTTGCTTGAACTTTTTCTGTACTAAGATTGTTTAATAATTTTTCAGCTATCCTACTTTCAAAATGAAATAAGATCAGTAAACTTAAAGTAAATAATGCAAATTGGAGCAACTGAAAATTATTCCCTATAAGTGATTAAATGCAATTATATTTTTTTTCTGCATTTGTGTGTCAAAAATGTTTCTATTATCTGATTGTCTCATAGTCATCTTGAAATTTTATTAATGATTAATGCCTCCATGGTGCTGACTCAGGTCGAAAGCCAGTAGGTAATTTAGACTCCATTCCTGAAAGGTATTACTCTTTGAAAAAAAAGGCACACAATTTCAATGAATTTTGGTGAATCATCTAAAGTCACTATCTTGAAAGACAGTTGTAACTTACCTAGACATGTCTGAAGCCCTACAGTCTTGACTGAGTCTAGACTGGATCTTAATGGAACAATTTTTCTTTTCGTTTTTTTTTTTTTTAATTTGTACTCCTCTGTTGGAGGTTTTTTCATCCTGAAGCTATCAACTTCAGCAATGCTTATTTACAGGTCTACATCTTGACTGCTCCTACCTGTTTTCTACTCCTTGGAGCCCTATTTATGTAACAACAGCCCACAAAAGGTCTTCAGCAGAGTTCTGAGTCATGCTGACAAGAATGTAAGTGTGCCTTGCTGCACTAGCTGCAATATCAAGGGCAGTTAGTGATGCTCACAGACAAATTTAACAACAGTGACATTAACCCTACCCATAACATCATGTTCTCCTGTACTCTTCAGAGTTCTCAGGAGGGCATATTCATCAGAAGTGAAAGCATCAAGATGATTTTCCTTCACATAGTCTGTCACCAGAGTGTGATGGAGAAGTAATCAAGGAAGGTATATCTAATAGTACAATACATATGTAAGATTCTAAAACCTTGGTCCGCATGTTTGGCTACTTTCATTCTCTTCGGCTTTTACTCTCACTCCCTCATGAGGAAACATGAGTTCTTTCATTCTTTTTCTATTTTAAAAAGTTAAATTATCTCATTCTTGATAGTCCCCAATCCAAGAACATTCTCCCACTTTATCAAATGGAGCAATGGCTTTAGACAAGACATTTTGAACTCCTAGTGCCGTTATCAGCCATGATTAATAAAAAATGATTCCTGAACAGATTTTTTTCTTTTATAAACAGTGAAGGCACTGGGTGCAAGCATGGCTCTGCTGTTGTAGGCCCTCACTGTTCTCTCCTTTGTCTTGCTTGTTGTTCTATCATTTCCTCATAAAGAAAGTTGTGAATGGATGAATTGTTTCACAGCCTCCACACACTGTGGTGCAGCAATGAGGTTAAGACAGAGAGAGATTGACATGCAACAGTGTAAGTGCTTTAAGAATACTTTTGGAGGAATAGAGCAGACTTTGAATAAAACAGATCTGGTTTAACTCGCATAACTCTTCCATAAAGCAGAGTGAGAACTGAACTACCCCCGCAGAAAAACTCTTCATTTTGCTTCAGAACCGAGTATAGTTGCAGTCTAATAGGTATGTCTCAGGTGGACCTGGGAAACTCTTAAGTGTTGGCAGGGTTCTTGCCCACATGACAATTTAGATAAGCCCAAATGCACTGCTGTTTACTAATACGAAATAATCTCCTACTTCAGATTAACCACAGTCATAGTACATGCTCCTGTTTTGTGATGTATTTTCCTTATGGGGTTGTAGTTTATACTTCATCCAGGCCTTCTTAGACCTACATGTATGAGTCTGAGAAGTTTTGTCTTCTATGAACTGGCCCTAAAACCAGAATAAACTTTAGAAAACTGTTCCGCTTTCAAAAAGTTTCAAAAAGTTTCAAGTTCAGATGATCGGTGTCAATAACTGTAATTTAGGACTCTTGTCAATTGTCCCAAGCAACTAACCAGGACTTCCAGTTCAGCATTGTGGGCTCATCAAACCACACTGAACTATTAACAATTCAACCTATTTGATTTGAGGCAGATGATCTTTAACTGAAGCAGTCACCATTAGGAAGCTTTGAATCTTATCTGCTAGAAGAGGTTGCAAGGAAGAAGTCCTGATGGTAATACTGATCTCCATTTTCTTTGATGCGCAAGTTGTTGCACCCTTTATTAGAACAAGGAACTGATTCAGCTCTAAAAAAAATTTAAAAAAGGTAAGCCCCAAATCTACAACCACATGATCTGTATATACATGACTATGTTTCTCAATGCTTTGTTCGCATAATCTGATGATCCCTTTCTATTAAAGTATTTCAACAGAAAAATAGGCCAATCTCAAAATATGGGATTGTCCTTTGAATCAAATATTAAAGGCAGGAAAATTCTTGAGCACATGTGAATTAGTAAAAAATTAATTTGTTCATCACCAGCAGATAGTTTTGTTTGCTTTATACTGTGTATGACTGTTTTCAAAATGTTAGCAATGTCATCTCTTGGAAATGTTTTTGTTAAGGCACATCTGACTCTCAGCCAAGTTATTCTATTCTATTCTATTCTATTCTATTCTATTCTATTCTATTCTATTCTATTCTATTCTATTCTATTCTATTCTATTCTATTCTATTCTATTCTATTCTAGTCTAGTCTAGTCTATTCTACTCTAGTCTAGTCTAGTCTAGTCTAGTTTAGTCTAGTCTATTTTGCTCTGTTCTACTCCAAATAAGAAATAGCAAAAAACTTTCAATGATCAAAGTAACAATTTTTCCCAATTGGGCCTTTTTGGCTTTTTTGTCTCCTCTAAGTGCTGAAAGTGAGTATTTTCTGTTTTTAATTGACATACTTAAAAAAGAAAGGTTGCTTTTTTTTTTGACTTTCTTAAAGTTCAGATTCTTCTATTTATGTTAATTTATGTTAATTTCTTCTTGCAAAATAAGGAGTTAAATCAAAACAAAAAGGCAGTGAATATTTAGCCGTAAGACTTTAACAGCCTCAAATAGCAAGGCACTAAAAATGTTTAAATTGACATCCTAAGGTGATTTATAATACTGCAGATACACACCAGGTATATCTTTGACATTTCTAGCTTTCTTTCAAGTAGTATGCTTACAAATAGAGAGAAAATCAATATTGTAATCAGTTCAAAATTATCATGTTACATTTCTTCCTTTCTACAGGATTCCTCATAGTAAGTAGAGGACATTGACTACATGTGTAGGATTCAGTTTACAAAAAAAAAGCATAAAACACATAACATTCTGCAACTTTCAGATCTTGTCTTCCACAACACACATGATTTGCTACTAATAACAAAGAGATAAGCCTTTCACTAAACAATTCTGGGGGTTTTAACTACAATGCAACTGCAATGCTTTCTTAAAACAGAAGTTGTGTTGTTATTAGAGAAATGTACTGCAAGGAGCCTGACTCATTGAATTTCTAGATATATGATAAAAATAAAAAGCTCTATTTCATATGAATTTGAATTAGGTTCGAAATAGATTAAGGTAATAGCAGATGGTTGTTAAAGATGATTCTGCGCTAGCAGATTGGAATCACAAGCTATGCAATGATGAGATTTGTGTGGAAATAATTGTTCTCAGGCCACACAAATCCACTCAAACAATCGTTAATCTCAGTTACAGTCCACATTTGGAATATTGCATTGAGCTTTGGCTTCCAGTTCAAGAAAGAAACTGGTAAACTGTAGTGATTTTACCAGAGGGCCACTAAGCTCTCAAATTTACCCTCTGAGTAATGGCTGGGAGAGCTGGGTTTGGTCAACTTGAAGAAGAAACATCTTTGAGGTACCTTAACTGCACCCTGCCAGTACCCACAACAAAGTTACTGAGAAGAGAGAGGCAGATTATTTACTGAGGTGCAGGGTAGGAGAATGAATGACAGTGGTCATAAATTTAAATGGAAGCAGTCTGACTTACAAGGAAAAAAATATTTTCACCACAAATACCATGAAGCACTGAAAAATGTTGCCTAGTGAAGCAGTCGTATATTTCTTTTTGAAGATTTCCAAGATCTACCTGAGGACTCTTGTCTGCTCTCACAGCAAAGCCTGCTTGAAGCAGGAGACTGGACTCCTGAGATCCCTTTCAACCTGAATGCTTTAGCTATTCTGTGATAATGCAGTGAGTGGTTACATTAAAAAAAGAGTTCAAGTTTTAAAAGACACTGAGGTGTTAAATATTTGTATATGATCTGGTCTGATATGAAAGAGAAAATATTTTAAAAAAAGATTAGTTAAAAACATACAAAAAGACAGTAATATTTCTTAAAAGAACAAATTTTATTACAATAAAAATTAACTAATAAGGTCAACACTAGACATCTGTGATCAGTGTCTGCCTGTGCAAAAGACAGAGAAATCAACTGGGATCTAATCCTTTACCTGCATTTGTAACTGATAATAAGGAAGTGGTTTTCCCTGCAAATGCATATCTGAGTAATGAACAGTTAACTAACAGTTTTATTATTTATAGACCAGTTATTTTTATTATTTATGGACCAGTCCAAATGCTTCTTGAATGCTGGCAGACTGGGTGCCATGACTGCTTCCCTGGGGAGCTGTTCCACCACCCACTGGGTGAAGAATCTCCTCCTAATATCCAGTCTAAACCTCTCCAGCATATCTTTCTGTCATTACCTCTAGTCCTATCAGAGATTGCAAGAGAGAAGAGATCAGGACCTGCTCCTCCTCCCTCCATTGTGAGAGGGCAGTAAAGAGCTATGAGATCCCCTCTCAATCTCCTCTTCTCCAGACTGAACAGACCAAGTGACTTCAGTTGCTCTTCATATTACTTACCCTCTAGACCTTTCACCAACCTTGTGGCCCTCCTCTGGACACTCTCCAGTAGTTTGATGTCCATTTTATACTTTGACGCCCAAAACTGAACACAATATTTGAGGTGGGGCCTCACCAGTGCAGAGCAGAGCAGTACAATCACCCCCCCTTGACCAGCTGACCATACTGTGCTTGAGGCACCCCAGGACATGGTTGTCCCTCCTGACTGCCAGCACACACTGTTGGCTCATGTTCAACTTGCCACCAACCAGAACTCCCAGGTCCCTCTCTGCTCTCCAGCTTCTCACACCCCAGTCTGCATATGTATCCAGGGTTTCAGTGTCCCAAGAACAGAAGTTAACAGAAAAATAAGAAATTAACCAGAATATTGCTAAGTATTTCTTTCATTTAGTCATGAAACCATGCACACAAATCTGCTAAGGCAAAATATAGTATACCAAAATGACTTTCCTGGCTTCTATTCATCCTAAATTTTAAATACTCATCACATTTAAGTTAATTAAGCATATACAACTGGCTGTAGTAGTTACTTAGAAAGACATTGCTGCTGAATCATGTTTGGTTAGTGTACCGCCAGAAATAAAGTACAGTATCCACATATCACAGTAAAATGAAAATCAAAATGACGAATTTGTGTTTTATTTGATGGCAGGCATTGCTCTCAGACTTTCTACATACAGATTAATAAGTAAAATGTCGGGAAAAAAAGTCAAGTCTTGGCAACATCATTTGATGGACATTTTGCACTAATCAAGTCACATTACCTTGAAGATCAGGCATAAATATCTGAAAACAGATTATTATAAACAATTGAACAGAGATGTCAGAAACCATATATGACAAAAAGAACTTTGTCTACATCAAAGTACACAGGCAAACACACACACAGAGATACACAAAAAGTATACTTTGTAAAGAGAAGTATTAGATAGGTTAAAGGAACTGAAACAGAAAAAATAGCAAGTTCTAGTTCCTGAAGAACAATCTCAAGAAAAAACTATAAATGAAAAATGTTGAATATTTTAAGATATAAATATACCAGTATAGATTAATAATTCTAATATCGTAGATAAATATAGGTATTTGTATATAAATGTTGATAAACATCTGCATCTATGGAAATTACTTCTTCAGTAAGATCCCTATAAGGCATACTGCATTTAAATTGTCATACCTTCTTTCTTTCATGTAGTGTCAATTGTTGATATGCTAATGATAGCATAAAAATCACTAACACCTTGGGTTTTGTTTTTATTCTTCCTGAAAATTTGTATGTCATTTTGTTTATAATTGTCTAAGGTTGTTCTTTTTTTACAAAGAAGGGGTTACTTTTAGCCACTTTTTATTTAGGTATGATTGAAGATCAAATTAATTTTGTTTATTATTTATTCAATACCATGAAGATAAAATTTTGGAAAAAAAATGAAAAAACTTGGACTTAAAATTTTAATTAAATAATTTAAAGACATTATTTTCCTCTTAATAGAAGCTGACAATAAATATATTTTAAGATGCAAGTATGTATTTTAGAAAATCTCTATGAGCTTGACCAACAGATATATGGATACATAGGAGCTTATTTCCATAACTATTCTCTGTGCAATGAGTTTTGCATTTCATCCATGAAATTTATTCTCTGACTGCCTCCCATGCATCGGTGAATTTCACTTTACAGACCCCAGTGAATAAAACATTGGATTCAACATTTTGCTCCTGGAACTCAGGTACAAGGAGGAATTACTTTCCTGAGAGGAAAAGATAATTAGAGCTGAAATTCAACCCAGGCTGTACGAGTCTTGCATCAGTGCATATGCAAATATGAGGTATTTTTCCAAGAGGTTTTGGAAAGGGACTGCTGTGAAATACCTTAATGGATGATATTCAAAAGCAAGATGCTATTTTATTGTATTATCTGATTTCTTTGTTCACAATAATTATTTTTCTTAAATCTCTGCATAGCTCATTTATATTGTAACTCTGCTGGAGGACATCCAGGAGACATTTACATGCCAGATGAATTGGCTAATAGAAGTCTCGTTAATTTAGTAGAGGCAAATACAAAGCCCAACAATTTGAAATTTCAGATTGGGAAGTAATACCAAAACTGGTTGGATTAGGGGAAATTTTGACAGAAAGACCAAGGGTCCTGGAGAACAAACAAATAGGAAGCAGAGTTGTGACAGTGAGGGCTAACCACATACTAGGCTGCATTAGGACATGAATCATTAGGACCACATCCAGAAGGACATGAAAGATGAGTATTTGCTTCTAGTACAGACTCATGAGTCCACATCTGCAGTACTGTGTGTATTTTGAGTCCTCCAATGCAACAGAGGTACTGAAAAAATGGGATAAGTTAGTAGGAAGACTGCTGAGATGACTGGGGGTAGAGAACATGACCTACGAGGACCAACAGAAGTATTAGATTTGTCACCTTTGTGACTCATTCTAAGAGATTCATGTCCTTCTTGTGCTAAGTTCTCCAGAACTGAATCCAATACTCCAGGTGAGGTCTCACAAGAGCGGAGTAGAGGGGAAGAATCACTTTTGTCAACATTCTAGTCATGCTTCTTTGGAGGTAGTCTAGCATATTGATCACTTTCTGAGCTGCAGGCACATGTTGGTGGTTCATGTTGAGCTCCTCATCCACCAGCATCCACAAGACCTTCTCTTCAGGGCTACTCTCAATGCATTCTCCACCCATCCTGTATTTGGTCTTGGGATTGTCCTGACCCAGGTGCAGGACCTTGCACTTGGTCTTGTTGAACTTCATGAGGTTGACACAGGCCCACCTCTCAAGCCTGTCAGGTCCCTCTGGCTGGCATCCCTTCCCTCCAGTGTGTTGACTGCACCACACAACTTGGTGCCATCAGCAAATTTGCTGAGGGTGCCCTCAATCCCACTATGACAAAAATATTAAACACCACTGGTCCCAATACTGACCCTAAGGAATACCACTTGTCACCAGTTTCCACTTGGACCACAACCCTTTGATTGCAACTATCCAGACAATTAGCCAGTGAGTTCTCCATCCATCAAATCCATGTCTCTCCAATTTAGAGACAAGAATTTTGGGCAGGACAGTGTCAAATTCTTGCCTCAAGTCCAGGTAAATGATGTCATTTACTCTTCCCTTATCCACCAACACTATAGCCCCATCACAGAAGGACACTAAATTCATTAGGCACCATTTACCCTTAGTGATGCCATGCTGTCTCTCAATAATCAGCTTCTTAAGTTCCATGTACCTCAGCAGAGTTTCCAGAGAGATCTTATTACTTAAAAATTCATTTTGAATAGGCAGTACCATTTAATGCTTTCTACAGTTTTGCACAAGGATTTTTCTTTTTATTATATGAAAAAGAGGCTTTGGTTTTTAAAGAAAATACGAGTTTAGTACACACATGATAAAACCCAGATAAGAAAGTAGTTCACTTTTCTTTGTTGAAGAATATACTATATGTTGACACTGTTTGTTAATAACCGCACTTCTCTTATGACTTTCCTCTAAGCTATTCTGAACACCGCAAAGGACAAGCTTTTACCTACTTTGAGATGTCTGCTACTTCTCTTCCGTAAGTTCTGCATACTGAAATTTGATTTCACAAAGTGCTCAGTAAAGCATAGGTCTTTAAGAATTGACAGCACATATTATCTTCCTTGGGCAGAACATATGCTGCTGACAAAAATATGTCTGTCTTGATTGGCTCAGAGAACTATAAGTAGATATTTTTTTATCCATTTGTTGGACCTATGAATTTAATTCTCTCTCTGAGATGATAAAAATATCTGTTTGAAAGTTGGTATATAAAAAAGGAAAACTATCAGTCAGTTCTAGGTTTATGAATCTATATTACTCCGTTATTCTCTTCTCTCACAAGTTTTCCATATGCCTTTATTTATATATTATGGACACAGCTCTCATCCTGCTCACCAGCCCATACTGGAAAATCATTTGTTGTAATCTATGGATATCTGGGCACTGAGATCTGGATATGAGATCAAATTGACGTGATGGCGAGTCATACTATAAACTCCTTGGATATTGGCCATGTTTTTTATTGCAAAATCTCAGGAATGTGTACTTAGGTAAATGTACGTAGATAGTCATGAAAACTAAAAGGATGTAATTTATGCCTTTGGTATACTTGGGGATTCTCCAAACAACGATTGCATTTAATGAACACTTTAAACATCTTAATTTTATATTAGTCAATTGAGGCCAGATTTTAGCACGTCCATGGAACACATAGAAAAGATGACATTTTGACATTTTAAAACTAACAAAAGATCCAGTATTTTCACAAAATTTTGTTACATAGTGCAGTGACCTTTTAGTTTTACAGCTGTCTCAAATAGAAAATTAACTGCTACCTTTTCATATTTGCTAGGTAATTCACTATATATAAGTTAACTTGAGCAAGTTAGCTTACTGAAGTTTCAAATCCTTCACTTTGATAGGAAGAATAAGATTAAGAGGAATGTGGACAAATTGAAATTCACAGAGCTACTTCAGTCACACTTGTAACTATGTTATTTGAGCTTAGTCGTGAATCTGAATTCTTTTCAGAAAGAAGAAATTTCCTTCAATTTCCCCTGCTCCGGCATACACTTATGCATCCAGCATAATGGATGATAATGAGTTTCACTTATCTTTAGTAAATTATTTTTTTACAGGTCATCCATAATAAAGAACTTCATAATATTATGTTACTAGCAAAGTATGGGGTATTTGAGGAATGGATTTTGAAACGTTTATAGATTGAACAGAGTTAACCACAAAGTTGAAATCTTGAGGATAATATGAAATTACTTACAGAGAGAAAGAGAAAATAAATCTTAAGGAAGATTAAAATAAGCTTAATGTGTATAGAGTGCTATGAACAGTCAACATAGATAAAATTTATAATTTAATGTATCATGTAGGAAATAACTTTTACTGTTTAACAAAAACATGAACAAATATATAAATACATAAATAATTTTTTGTGGTCAGTAACATTTTTTTCTCATGTGCTATTTAAATGCTGTCTCTGTTTTCTGTTACAAGAAATTATTACCTTTTCACGTGAGTATGGAGTAGTTTCTCTGGAAAAAATGCTAGTGGTGGCTTCAAGGGGATACTATAAAACTACAGGCAACGGGTATCTACTGTTCCATATTGAAATAGAAAAAGCAATGCAAACTTGCATGAAATCTTGAAAAGCATTTTGGGCATATGTAACGAATTCTTAGTAGAATATACAGACTTTGAATCTCTAAGGCATCAGACGCGGATAGTTTCTGATGATCCAAAGAAGGGGCATATTATCACTACCAAAGACCTAACAGGATAATCACAATACCAGTAGAATTCAGAGATTTCAAAGTTGTTTGAATACATATTCCTTTTATACACAGTAAGCACGGCAGAATTCAGGTTATCACACATGGTTCATGATGAAGAATTTGAATTTTTGAGGCTCTTAAGGAATTCACTAGCCCTTGCGAATTCTACTAAATGGAACTGTGAATTTTTAATGTCATTATTTTTCAAATTATAACCTGCACTGTTAAAACAATCAAATGAACAGACAGCTAGCAGAATGACAACACAACTGTCATACAAGCAAACTTGACAGAAACATGAACCAGTGAAACGAATGATTGCTGTCATCAAACAATGCCAAAAAAAGAAAAGTCTTGATTTTTGAATCAATGGATCAATAGATTTTTATATTTATTTTATACTGTGTTACTCAGAGACTGTAGTCTAGAAGCACATAGTAACTTGTTGCATAACAAACACAAAAAGAGAAATAAGCTTTCCTAGATAGTTTTGATGGAGCAAAAACATCCTTAAATTTGTTATTTCTCAATAAGTGCTCATGTACTTAAAATCTTTAAAATACAAAGACAATACAGTGAAAATTTTGTACACCGGATGTAACCTGATGAGGTTAGTAGTATCTTTAACAGTACTTCAATGTGTTTTCTTGATGATGAAGAAGGTTTAAGATATGTTTTTGAAAAGACATTAAAGGAGAAAGTGAAAAATGAAAACGGAAAAAGATAAAGAAAAAGGAAAAGGAAAAAATAAAATGAAATGAAAAAGGAAAAGGAAAAAAGAAAGGGGAAAGAAAAAAATACAAAAGGAAAGGGAAGAGGGAACAAATAAAGAAAAGAAAAACAAGAAAGAAAAGGAAAAAGGAAGAGGAAAAGGAAGAGGAACAGGAAAAGGGAAGGAGGAAAAAGGAAGGAGGAAAAGGAAAAGAAGGAAGGAAGATAAAAAAGAAGAAACAGAACAAAGGGGGCGGGAAGAAAAAAGGAACCTTTCTCCCTTCACTAATACCTCTATGAATTACATCTTCCTTGGATATTGCCCTTTCTGTGACCCAGAATTAATATAGGCAGCGAAAGTAATAGCTGCTAATAAACATGCAAGCTTAGGGGACAAAATGTAAGAAAGAGCTGTAATTGACCTGTCTTTATTTCAATAAAGAAAAATAGTAAAATAAATAGAAAGAATCTGGGTACATAATATATGCATTAATATGAATATTTTCCACAGTTTTAGCCATTATACATTTTACTTATTCTAGTCAATAACAAGTTGGTTTATACTAGAAAGATTTACCCTCACTAAATTGGGGTCACTTAGAAACTAAGATGGATTTCCTCTCAAGAGATTTGTTTTATCTTTTTATTTATTTTCATAGACAGATACACATTCTGTCAAGGGAAAAAGCAGCAATTTGTTCATAAGCAAGTACATCTAACCACATCTATTAGTACCATTTCATTGTCTACATTGTCTTCTGAGTATACTGGAAAAGTGAATACTGCATTCATATTAGCCAGCATCTAATTTACACTAAATGCATCATAATTTAAAGTTTCAGCTAAGGGCACATAGTCAAGATCATTCTATCAAGGTTTGATCATTGAAGCTCTTTTGTAAACCTCACATAATGCATCAAGTTGTAGACTGAAATACTGCTGCCAGCCGGTTTCAATATAGCATTCCCCAATTTAAAGCTCTTTTGAGAATCATTTTCTGTTGAACGGTAGGCATCACACCTTTTGGAAAAACTGACCAGTGTTTTGTTCTCAGCACTATCTAGTGTCTGTTCCCTACAATACAAAATAGGACAGCAAATTCTACTTAGGGACAAAGTTTAAAATTATTATTCAATATCTCATGATCCTTCTCTACTTTGACAACACTAAGTGTGTTTATCTTTTCTTGAAAAGCATAATTCCAAATTCTACTGTGGAATTGTAGAATCATAGAATCTTCTTGTTGGAAAAGCCCTCCGAGATTATCAAGTTCAACAACACCCATCGTTTGCTAAACCATGTCCCTCAAAAACTCATCTATCCATTTTTTAAACACCTCCAGGGATGGTGGCTCAACCACCTCCCTGGGCAGCCTGTTCCAGTGCCTGACCACCCTTTTGGTAAAGAAATTCTTTCTAATATCCAGTCTGAACCTCCCCTGGCGCAATTTATGAGCCATGTAATCATAAGCAAGGCTTAACTGAAAATATAAACAAAAGCAAATGAAAAGAACATTTTTTTTCAGAAGGAATTGTAAAAAGATTAAGGAAGGGACAAAATCATACCTATACAAACTGAGAGTTGCATTCTGAATTCTGTCAAATGATTCCTTGGACAGTAGAGGGTAATGGTCCATGACAGAGTGAGAGCAGTCAAGCTTAAGTCACCATTAAGTAAATCCCTAATGGAAGAAGAAATCAGGAGTAGGGAACTTGAAGGTAAATTTTTGAAATTGCCACTGACAGCTGTGACATTGATATGTTTTTCTATCCATATGAAAGTAATTCCTGTTGTTTTTAACATATTTAGCAATATAAAGTCTAAGCATTTAAGGCAGGAAATCACTAAAGGCTCAGCTTTGAACTAGAATACCATGTGTCTCTGGGCTCTGTTTATGTATCATCTTCTCAAAATCTGTAGTTGTCTGGCATTTCTTATGAATTCAAGGCACTGACTTTCTCCCGTCACCTCATTTTAAAAATCATAGTGACATCACTGACAACATTTGAGCTGTTTTTCTTTTGGTTCCAATGTCAACTAACATCACATGACATCCGTGCTCTAGGCATCTACAATGCTTGTGTGAATATTTAATAATCTGAGGAAACCTGCTGGCACTTGCATACCATCTAAATGTAATGCAAAAACTTTCAGACAAATCATTCTCCTAAGTCTCCAACTTCTACCACACCATCACCCAAAAAAGGGATGATTTTGTATGGGAGAAAAGAAAGCTCTAAAAAAAATTTACAGAAAAGCTTTGAAGTCTAAACCATAACTCTATACTGCTGGGGATACATAGCTGGAGTCAAACAAAAATAAGTATCTTCAAATAATGTGGGAATTTCTCAAGACTAGTCAGATGAAAGAAAGGTTTCCTTATGTTTGAGGAAGGAGAATGGCTTCACATAACCTCTTTAATTTGCTTCACTGCTCTAATGAAACTTCTGCAATGCTAGTACGGACTGACATTTCTCTCTCAATGAAAAAAGAAATTGCTATGTAATTGTGTTTCCAAGAAAATTAGCATCAGGAACTTCAGAAATATAATCAGCAAAAGTCAGATAACTAAGGAAAATACTGTCCGAAATCCAACCCAAGTAAAGCTCAGATAATTGCTTTTTCTCAAGTTTTGAGTGGTAACATTTTAAATAGTGCGTGGTTGAGTTCTAAATGATTTCTGATTAACTAAAAATTACATTAATTAAAAAAGACTGTTATCCTGAAAAGACTGTATCAAGTTTTCCATTTAAACTTTCCCATCAAACATCTTTCCCCAGAAACACTTTTCTATGTTTCTGAAAATAATTTTGGTTTGTTTCAATCCAATGGAAAGCTATGTTTGGAGGTCTGAAAAGAAAAGTAGAAAGGAAGTGCCTAAGCAGATTTCCTATAAAACATGCAATATTAATACATCATTCCTTATCAAAGAAGCAAATAAGCAAACAACACAGGGGTATAACAAACAAGCCTTAGTGAGTACCAACAGAGAGGTGTATTCTAAACTCACATTAAAAAAAAAAAAGTTTAAACTCCTGTGTGAGCTGTATGTTTCTGGCTTTATGATGCTTTCCTTTGGAGTCACCCAATACAAAGTTCCCAGGCATTTGGTGAGAGCATTTGAGACTGATGAGAAGTTGGTCAGTGGGAGGATAACTTTGAGCTTTCAAAGTATATGTGTGTGGGATATTGGATGAAAATGAGGAAAGTGTTAGTCTTTTGATTACAATCAGCATATTTCTGCCTTGTTTTCTGCATATATTCTTGTAAGAAAAATTTAGTACTTTTAGTTTACTATATATAGAATAAGGAAAAATGTAGAGAGACTGTTAGTTATTATTTTAGTCTTGTACTTTACCAGCATCAATACATTTGGATTTTTTTAGTTTTTCCCAAGGTGTTTTGATTCTTTCAGCTGCCGATCATACCTCTGTTCACTATAACTTGATGCTGGTCATATTAATTCAGTGTTCATTTACATTACTACTGTCTGGAAGACAGAAAAGTTGCTGTAAGCCTCTTCTGAAATGATGCTTCTGCTTCACTGACTTTTCAGTGTTTCTTACAAATTCCTGCAAAGTCTTGTATAAATCAGCTCCATTAAAAATGAAGAAAGCATTTCATTTTCTTCTCTGTTTTTAAGCAAGCTGACATCTCTTAGAAGAATATTGGGGTTTGTGTTTCTTGCATTCCAAGTGATATTCTAACAAAATTGAAACAAAAAAAGTTTATTTTTAATTAAAAAATATTTTTTATTATAAATGTATATTTTTCATTAAAAGCAATGTGTTTCTGAATGTTTCTTGTTTTCATACACCTGTTGGTATATCTCACCAGATATTGTCTAAGACAATAAAATAAAAGCTAACACTTAATAAGCATATGTTTATTCTATTTTTTAAAAATCTAAGGGAAAGTGATACACCACATGGTAAAGGTATTGAAAACCACAATCCAATAGAGAGAAACTCAATTCAAATATTAATTACTATTTTTCATACAGGTTTAATGCCTTAAAAAAATCTCATCTATAGTAGAGAGGAATTACTGAGAAACGTTTTTCTTTGACATTATTAACAATATTATCTCCGATTATTACTATATGCAAGAATGTTTTTCAACATGAGTCAGGAATTTTTTAGAATGGAAATGTTTGTAAGTTGCACTTAATAAAAAAGCATAGAGATAAAACCAAAATAAAGCCAGAATATTATAGCTTGCCTTCTTAGCTTCAAATTCTTGACCCTTCCTTAAGAAGAGAAATTTGAGTTTGATTTTGTTTTGTTTATTTTTGAAGAATGAGACAGATAGAGACAATCTTTGATGTCTTTATTTTGCATCAAGTCAATCTCACTAAAAATGAGACCCAGAGGTTAGATAATGATCAAACAAGTGGTCCCTTTAATAAAAATGTCCTACAGTTAAACCTCAAGAAGCTCACTATTATCAGTTAGAAAGGTATGAGATGTAAATCTCAGGTAAACCTCATCAAGTCGGCCAGTAAAATAGTGTTCGATCTAGTTCTGGCTGCAGGTTCTTTCTTACTTTCCATAGTACAATAATGGTAACACAGAAAAGTAGGAAAACAACATTTTGAAATAAAAGAGAAAGAGGACTACATTGCAGAGACCATAAAATCAGTGAATGAATGACTCAACAAACAGGAAGATTTCCCTTGGTATATAAGTTGTGAACTAAGTTAATATTACTTTTTAGGTTTATTAGTTTGTTTTTTTGTTCATTTAATGCTGGCAAACCTAAAATTCCAAGGAAGGATTACTGTCTACTAACTATACTTGGAGTCCAGGCCCGTAAATCTAAGTGTATTCTTGCAAACGAAGTAGATCCAGGCCACAAGATTTATTTCCTATTGTTTAACTGTTAGAACATTCTTTTGGTCCAGTTTCAAAAGCATTCTCTCAGACAAATGTCAAGGATATTTGGAGGATGTTGTGTATCAGGAAGAATTTCTTCTAGGTATTTTAGTCCATTGAGTTGGGTTGGTATGGATTGATTTTGGGGTTTTTTTTTGAGTGGAGACACACATCATTTCTTCATGCTATTTTCTTCACCGGTTCATTTTATTTGCTTATGTAGATATGGCTGTAATAAACTTAGAAAGTCTTCAGGAAACTGTGATGCAACTACTCTCCAAGGGAATTAATGAATTACTAGTCAAATTATACTATTCCATCATGAAAGCTGTCTTAAAGTAGACACTGCTATCAGCCCACAAAAGATGTGATGGAGCAATTTCTCCCCCCACACTATTCCTGTCCTCTATTCCCCTATGTAGGCTGAGAATCATAGAATCATAGAATTACCTGAGTTGGAAGAGATACAAAAGGATCATCTAGTCCAACTCCTATCCCTACATAGGACACTCCCAACATTCACACCATGTGACTGAGGGCATTGCTCAAATGCTTCTTGAATTCTGACAGACTGGGTGCCATGACTATTTCCCTCGGGAACCTGTTCCAGTGCTCCACCACCCGCTGGGTGAAGAATCTCTTCCTAATATCCAGTCTAAACCTTCCCAGCATATCTTCCTGCCATTATATCTAGTCTGATCATAGGTTGCAAGAGAGAAGATATCAGCACCTGCTTCTCATTTGATTTCCCCTCTAGACCCTTCACCAGACTTCTGGCCTCCTCTGGAGACTCTCCAGTAGTTTGATGTCCTTTTTATACGCCCAAAACTGAACACAATACTCGAGGTGGGGCTGCAACAATGCAGAGCAGAGCAGCACAATCACCTCCTGCAGGGTTAAAGCCTGGAAAACACAGAGAGTAACAAAAAGGCCTTGACAGGGTTTGATGATGAGTTGAGATTTGGCCAACCTTGAAGTAGTGGAAAGTCCCAAGCAGTTTATCAAGAGGAATTAGGTAAAAAAAACCAGAATTTATGCTACCAATTAAGAAACAGCTCAAGGCGCATGCACAATGCTTTAACCCAATCGCCAATGTCAAATTGGTGTGTGGACGATGACTTTGCAAAAGGATTGTTATAAAAGAACAATTTGTGTTACAAATAAACAATCCCTATTTGGACTTCATTTTGAACCTGCATTGGGGTCTGTGCCTTTATCTGCCACAGCCTCACTTGACTGGCTGGCAATGCTGTTCTTGATGCACTCCAGAACACGGTTGTCCCTCTTCGCTGCCAGGACACACTGTTGCCTCTTGTTCAACTTACCATCAACCGGAACCCCCAGGCCTCTCTCCTCAGGGCTGCTCTCCAGCCTCTCAGGTTCCAGTCTGTACATGTATCCAGGGTTGCTGTGTCCCAGGTGCAGAACCTAGCACTCGCCCTTGTTAAACTTCATGCTGTTGGTGATTGTCCAGCTCTCCAGTCTGTCAAGAACCCTCTGCAAGGCCTCTTTGCCCCCAAGAGCGTTCATGGCTCCCCCCAGCTCTGTGTCATCAGCAAACCTTGCCAATAAGCTTTCAAGTCCTTTGTCCAGGTTATTTATGAAGATATTGAAGAGTACTGGCCCCTTCGGGATCCCACTGTTGACTGGGCACCAGCCTGATGTAACTCCATTCACTATGACTCTTTGAGCCCAACCATCAACCAATTGCATACCCATTGCATTATGTGTTTATCCAGCTGTATTCTGGACATTTCGTTTATGAGAATACTGTGAAAGAGAGTTTTACTGAAATCCAAAAAAATGACATTGACTGGTTTTCCCTGGTCAACTAGGTGGGTGACTTTGTCATAGAAAGATATTAAGTTTCTCAGGCAGGACCTTCCCTTTGTAAATCCATGATGGCTGAGACCAATTTTTGTAACTCCCATTTACAAGAAGGGTGGGCAGAAGGAACTGGGGAATTATAGGCCTGTCAGCTTGACATCGGTACAGAAAAATGTCAAGGAGCAAATCACACAACACATGCAGGACAGCCAAGTTATCAGACCCAGTCAACATGGGTTTAAGAAAGGCAGGTCCTGCCAGACCAACCTGTTCTCCTTCTATGACAAGGTTACCCTGTTAAACGATGAGGGGAAGGCTGCGGGTGTGGTGAACCTGGACATTTGTAAAGCCTTTGATGCCATTTCTCACAGTATTCTGATTGAGAAACTGGCTGCCATTGACCTGGATGGGCACACCCTCTGCTGGTTAAAAACTGGTTGGAAGATCGGGCCCAGAGGGTGGTGGTAAATGAAGTTAAATACAATTGGAGACCGATCACAAATGGTGTTCCCCAGGGTTCAGTGTTGGGTCCAGTCCTGTTCAATATCTATTAATGATCTGGATAAAGGAATCGAGTGCACCCTTAGCAAGTTTTCAGATGACACCAAGCTGGGTGACAGTGTTGATCTGCTTGAAGGAAGGGAGGCACTGCAGAGGGATCTGAACAGGCTGAGTCGATGGTCTGAGACCAACGGGATGAGGTTTAACAAGACCAAATGCTGAGTCCTGCACCTGGGACACAACAACCCCATGAGGCGTTACAGGCTTGGGGAAAACTGGTTGGAGAGCTACCTGGTGGAGAAGGACCTGGGGGTGTTGATTGACAACTGGCTGAATGTGAGCCAGCAGTGTGCCTGGGTGGTCAAGAGGGCCAATGGTTTCTTGGCCTGTATCAAAAACAGTGCAGTCAGCAGAACCAAGGTAGTGACTGTGCCCCTGTACTCGGCACTGGTGAGGCCACACCTCAAATACTATGTTGAGTTCTGGGCCCCTCACTACAAGAAGGACACTGGGGTGTTGAAGCGTGTCCAGAGAAAGGTGACGAGGCTGGTGAGGAGGCTGGAGGACAAGTCCTATGAGGAGTAGCTGAGGGAACTGGGGTTGTTTAGCTTGGAGAAGAGGAGGCTGAGGGGAGATCTCATCACTGTCTACGGCTGCCTGAAAGGAGGCTATGGGAGATCGAGTGTTGACCTCTTATCACAAGTGACAGGTGATAGGAGAAGAGAAATTGGCCATAAGTTGTGCCAGGGGAGGTTCAGACTAGATATTAGGAAGAATTTCTTTACTGAAAGGTTAGTCAGGCACTGGAACTGAATGCCCAGGGAGATGGTTTTAAAACCTGCAGGTTTTAAAAAATGGGTAGATTAGTTTTTGAAGGACAGGGCTTAGCAGAAGATGGGTATGGTTGGACTTAATGATCTCAAAGGTCTTTTCCAACCGGAAGATTCTATAATTCTATGATTCTATGAAAATGACTGTGTTGTCTTTCAGATATTTATCGGTAACTCCCAGAATAACCATCTTCTCCATAATATTCACAGGCACTGAAGTGAGACAGACAGACCTGTAGTTTGGGGTCATTCCTGCTGCCCTTCTTGAAGACTGGGACAACATTCGCTGCCTTCCAGTTGACTGGTACCTCTCTGATGTGAATACCTTTAGATTCACAGTTCTCCTGAATATTTAGTTTTCTCCTACCTTATCATTTGAGGATTTTTTTTTGTGTAAGATGCTATTTTGTCAGCCCAGGAACTTAAAACTGGAGAAATTAAATCATGTTATGAAACATCCTTTTCACAGCAAGCAACGGGAAAACGGCAAGTAAGTAGTAGAGTCTAGTGACGAGGGAAAAATCATCAGAGTTCACGTGCAGGGTGAAGTAGAGCAGCTATTATGAAAATATTTATAAAAAGGAGGGAAAACAGCAAAAAAGTAAAGAAGATTTCTCTACGCTTTAAACAATTTTTAATACCGTGAATTTAGGTTTTATTCAAAATATTATTTCCTGACTCATTTTACATCCTTTGACTTATAAAATATTACAAAATATGTTTCCCATGATAGCTTTAAAAATGAAATTATTTTCTTTTTTCCTTTCTTTTTCACAGCTCTGAAGCAAAATACAGTTTTTGAAGGAAAACCCTACTATACATCAAAGCAAACAGATAAGGTCTTTTTGACATATTCACAGGTTTCTCAAGGAAAATTATATAAGATTTTATTATTATTACTATTATTTAAACATAGTCTAGTGTCAGTTTGATATATTAGTAATAGCAATGGACAAGAAACACCAATATTTCTGAATTAGAATGTTCCTAGTAACTTAGTATTACTTCAGACAAAATAAAAGTTATAGTTGTAATGACTAATAAAGATATCACAGTATCACAAGGTTGGAAAAGACCTCTGATCCATATCCGTCCAATTTAGAGAGAAGGATGTTTTGGGGGACCATGTCAAAGGCTTTGCAGAAGTCGAGATGGATTATATGCATTGCTTTCCTGTGCCCACTGATGTGGTCACTCCATCATAGTAAGGCACTAGGTTGTTCAGGCAGGACTTGCCCTTTGTGAAGCCAAGCTTGCCGTCTCGAATCACCTCCCTGACCTCCATGTGCTTTAGCATAGCTTCTAGGAACATCTTCCTAGGTACAGAGGTGAGACTGACTGATCAGTAGTTGCCAGAGTCATCCTTTCTGCCATGTTCCCTTCTTCCACTCACAAGGGACTTCCCCTGACTGTCTTGACTTTTCAGATACTATGGAGAGTGCCTTGGCAACCACATCAGCCAGTTCTCTCAGGACTCTGGGATGCATCTCATCATATCTCATAGACTCATATATGTTCAGGTTCCTCAGGTGGTGGTGAACCTGATCTTCCCCTGCAGTGAGAGGGACTATAACCCCCTGACTGCTATCTTATTGTTCCTTGACCATGGAAGGGTGAGGAGAGTGGTTGCCAGTGAAGACTGAGGCAAAAATGTTGGTGAGTACTTCAGCCTCCTCCTCATCTGTCAATATGAGATTTTCATTTTCGTTAATTTGGGGGGTGGGCTTTCTTTAACCTCCCTTTTCTGGTTGACATACCTGTAGAAGCCCTTCTTGCTATTCTTTGCTTACCTTGCCAAGTTCAGCTCCAGCTGCAGCTTGGCCTTCCTGATCCCTTCCCTACACAACTCACCAGCATCCTATACGCTTCCCTGGTTACCTGTCCCTGCTTGCACTGACTGTGCAGTTCCCTCTTGCTCTTCAGTTTGACCAGCAGTTCTCAACTCAGCTATGGTGGTGTCTTCCCTTCCCAGCCTGATTCCCTGCATCTGAGGACTGAGTGCTCTTGCGCCCTATGGAAAGCATCCTTTAATATTTACCAGTTCTGTATTGCTTCCTTATCCCTGAGGACTGTTTTCCAGGGGGCCCTACTAGCAAACTCCTTGAAGAGCTGGTAGTTGGCTTTCCTATAATTTATGGTTCTTACTATATGCCTCACCTCTCCCCGTATCTCTCAGAACCTTGAACTCACCAGTTCATGATCACTGCAGCCAGGGCATGTGATCCAGATGCTGAATACTGAACTGTGAGAGTTCACTTACATTGATGGCAAGGTCAGTTATGTCCTCTATGACAGTAGAGTTTATTACCTGGGTTAAAAGTTATCATTCTGTACTCTAGGAGTCTCCTGATTGGCCTACAGCTTGTTGTGCTGCTTTTCCAACAGATGTCAGGAGGTTGAAGTCCCCCAGTAGGATGAGAGCTTGCGAGTGTGAAGCCTCCTGTAGCTGGAGGAAGAAGACTTCATCAGCAGGCTCCCCTTGATCAGGTGGCCTGTGGTAGACACCAACCACAAGGTTCTTTTGTTGCTTTGGTCTTTTATTCTCGCCTAAAACCTTTCTGTTTGTTCGTGGCTATTATCCAAGGACAACTCTTCACATTCTATCCATTTTCTGATATAGAGCACAATGCCTCCACTCCTCCTTCCCAGCCTGTCCCTTCTGAAAACCTTGTAGCCATCAATAGCCACACTTCAGTCCCAGGATTCGTCCCACCAAGTTTCAGTAACTGCAACCAGATTGTAGCTTTCCAGCAGCATGACAGCTTCCATCTCCTCCTGTTTGTTGTCCAAGCTGAATGCTTTTGTGTAGAGACACTTGAGCTGGGCAGTTGGCTATGTCACCTTCTTTAGTGGAACACCCCTTATTTCCCTTAAGGTGTTCCTTGTTTGTTCCTATTACCTTAGGAGCCCTCAGCCCATCACCACAAGACTCCAAATGTGCTGCTGTGTGCCCAGCACACCCTGGGGAAACAGGTGAAGGGCCCATACAAGCAGACTATGACTTTAATGGTACTGTGACCACCTGCAGTTTGTTATAACCAAGCCTAATATGTTCCCCGTACACCTTCACATCTAGTTTAAAGCCCTGTCAATTAGCCCTGCAAACTCCTGAGTGAAGAACCTCCTGCCTTTTTGAGAAAAGCGGCTCCAATTTGATACCTGGAAGTCTGGTGTCGTGTAGGCCGCTCCATTATCAGAAAAAACCCAAAGTTGTTGTGGTGGCACTAGCCACGGAGCCATGTGTTAATAGGCTGGGCTCGTCTATTTTTCAAATGTCACTAGTCCCAACTGGAAGGAGGGAGGAAAAACTCACATGGGCCCCAGATTCCCTTTTTCCTTCATGATTTAGATTCCAAAGGTTTGCAAAAAGGTAGTCCACAACATAGATTTGAATAGTTAGGAAAAAGTTCTTCACTGAAAGGGTGATTCACCATTGGAATGTGCTGCCCAGGGAGGTGGTGGAGTCGCCAACGCTGGAGGTGTTTAAGGGGAGACTGGATGAGGCACTGAGTGCCATGGTTTAGATGATGGGTTGGTGTTGTGTTGGGTTATAGGTTGGACTTGATGATCTCAAAGGTCCTTTCCAACCTTGTGATACTGTGATACTGTGATAGTTATACAGTATCTAAACATCATATCTCCAGTCCTTTGTACATCTAAGTATAAAATAAGTGGCTTTGAACCTTCAATGTCTCTTCTCATAGACATTTATTGATAGTCTACTTGAAACAGTTTTCATGAAACTGACACACTTTCTATGTAAATGGCATCTATAAAATTGGAATATTGTGTTCTTATACAAAACACTCATCAAGATTTTAGAAAAATTTTTATTTTTTTTTCTTTTTTACAGGTCTTCTTCAACCTTTCCTCCAAAAAATAAACTGCACTGTAGTTCATTGCCAAAAAAAGACTCTTTCATTTTTTAAAATTTTAAGTGTCAGTCTGATCAGTTGAAAGACTGATGTATGCAACAACTTACTAGTAGATACGTGTCTTGCTGACTGACAAGAAATATGGTTTTATTACAGTTTATACTTGTTCTATAATGATTCGCAGATATATTATCTTACATATATTTCATCACATAATAAAATTTGATTAAACAAGAAACTACTGTGGATTAGACACCACAGAACTGGTAAATTTGTCTCTAGTGTGTAGTCATGATAAATAAATTATTTAAGAAATAATTTCTTATTATTATTTTTCCTTACTTCCTGAAGAGATGGAGAGTATGGAAAAAACAAAACCAACAACAGTAACAAATATAAGAAATTATTATTTGAAAGACACGTATCTACCAAATGTGTATCCACTTTCCAAAAGTAAATATTTTGGTTATTTTTGAGTTTTGTTTGTTTTGTACAATTCCATGTCAACTTTATAGCTTTTATGGAAAGAAAAATAGATGTTGTTTGTAGTTCATACTACCATTTAGTGTTTGTTTGGTAGCTGAAAAAAAACTGTATGGGTTTCTTAGATCTCCGAAAAGGTCATATTAAAATACGGTATTTATTAAATACACCATCAGTTCACAAGATATCTGTGGCACCCATGGCTCAGGAAGTGATTAAGATTGCCCAGGAACTAGGAGCTGTGAAAATCCAATATCCATTACCCAGCAGGTTGTCTTATGGTTTGCTCCACTCAATGCTTTTATACTTTCCACAGATAATTTTGTAGATTTCAAGGAATACAGAAGTAGAAAGGTTTGTACCTAATGGAAGTAAACCATATTTTGAAACAACATTGTTATTGACCAGGCTGTACTACTAAAAATATTAGTTTACAAGGAAGTAGTTGAAAGATTGGATTACAGCCTTTGCACTTGGAATAAATATTACAATTATAAAATACTTTAAGGGTGGTGAAATTATTTGCTTAGTACAATCAATTATCTGTCTTCTATGTTGTTTGTTACAGAAGAAAAATATAAAAGTTTGGTTTTGGTTTTTCTTCTGATTATTTTTTACTATTTCATTAGTCATAGACCCATAATATTATCCACTCTAAAAGGTGCTTACACTACCCCTAAAAATCTAAATAAAATTATAAAATTTGCTTCATATGAGAATTGAATGTATTAACATTCAATATGAAAAAGAATCTTACAATTTTATTTACATTTTGAGATGGATTTTTACCCTATAAGTCTTAATGTCAAAAACTTTCTAGGTTGTTTTTTGCTTTAGTCATCACCAGTTACGTTCCACATGACAAATGCCCAGTATATATGTCTTCTCTTCTGTCTATGTGAAACATTCCCTCGAAAGTGCCATGTACTACAGTATGGGTTTCATGACACCAACTGTAACTAGCGTGTATGAAAACTTTCTTAGGAATATTCATAGTATGCATATGTTTCTTAGTAGTATTCATTCTTTGTATTATTCATAGTGCTCTGTTTTGATAATAAGGTGCAACGCTGTGTCATACGCCTTGGACAATGCTTTCTTATCTGTTATTTTGCCTGACCTTGCCTGAATGAACACATGCCACCATGCCATCCCAGGCATTTGACTCAGTCTGATTTTCTTCAAAATCTGAAAAAAAAGTGAAGAAAAAAAGAGACTGGGAGAAGTAATAAGTACTTGAGAAGATTGTAACCCTCCTTCCTTCTCCACAAGCATGTGCTTCAGCTGTACAAGGCTGCTCATGTAAATGTCTGGAAAGGAAGGAAGGTCCTTATGCTCCAGGTTTCCATGGCCCACATACTTTCCTTTGCCTTGGGATGTCCTCATAATCTCCCAGGTACTTGACCTTTTCTCTGGATACCTGTTTTTTAGAGGCACTTTTAAGCTCAGCCTATAGACTTCAATATTTGATTTTAGTAGAATAACGCAATGACTTTTTCATATCATGGCAGAATAGTTGAGTAGATTCCTGACTATGGAGCTAATTCCTATGCGTAAATCTAGTGCTGAACAGCAAGGCCTGCTGTGAATGGCCAACATAACCTAAATTCTAACTTGATTGATTGTCATGAGATCCATAGTAGTTTTGAAGAAAAAATCCACCCAGAGTCAGTCTCAACTGTCTTTACAAAAGTAGTAGTCTAAGCAGTTCATATGTAGAGCTATGTAAGATAGGACTACACTAAAGCTGAGCAGGTTCTTCTTGCAGGCTTCCCATTCATCACTGAGGGTTGATGATTTGATTGTGACTACATTCATCGTATCCTAGAAAGTCCACAACAAAGTTGTTTTGCCACCAGGTGCTGTTCTGGTACTATCCAATTAACCTACTAAAAAAAATAGATGAATGTGAAATTTCTGAAAAGGTGACTAACTAACAATCACAAAACAGGGAGAGGTAAGAAAAGGAAAGATGGGATGTGTCAAATAATAACTAGAAGGAAATAGACATGGAAATGTAATATGTAATTCAGCTTTGTTAATGAAGGTTGTACATCTTGTTTTTTCTTTAGCACAAAGCAAAAGTTTTGATTAACTGTGATTTCTTTTGCAATGTTATCAGTAGACTCCGGTAAGAACTGTTTGTGTGTATTTGTGTTATCCATACACTGATTTAACAGCCTTCTGTACTGTAACATATTCAAGTTAGTCAATAAAAGCAAAAATGTAAAGATAAAGCTTAAAAATACCTAAAATAATGATCTCTGGATAATGCTTCCGCTCATTTATGCTTAATTTTTTAAGCTGTTTAACCCAAGAGCTACAGTAAAAGACCTCAGAAAACTGAAATATTAAAGCCAGTATATTACAGTTATGGACTGCAAAAGACAGTCTTTAATTTGAAATTCAAACAGTGTTGCTCTTCTGCAATGTAATTCTCTCATTGCCTTTCTTTTGAAACTCTAACTAGACTTTTGGATTACTGTTTCTGAGTCACTAGTGGTTAAACTTGTCTTAACAGCTAAATTCTCTTTTGCCTTATATTCAAATCATTCATGCTGAAATCAGAGTAAGTCAGTGAAGAATTTGTATTTAGAATCCTGAACATGTTCTCTCTACATTTTAACTACTTAATCTGTATATTCATACTGTATGACTTTTCCTTTTACTCTGCCATGCTGTATTTCTGCAATAATAAGTAGGAATCATTTATGAGGACACAGCTAACGGGTATTCTTAACCCTAGCTGAACCCAAATATAGGTTCAGATAAAAGCATGGCATTATAACACAGCTGGAGTGCTTAGCACACTGTGGCGCGAGATGTAGTTCAGAAAGGCTTATTCTTGTATGCAAAGCAAAATGGCAATTTTCTGATGGGTGTATCTAGGGAATAATTAGAACTGTCATCATAAAATATAGCATGTAGCACAGAGAAGGTCAGTTCCCATGAATGTTTAGTCAAATTTTGTTCAGACTTTTCAATTTTGCAAAGAGGTCAAGGGACCATGAGATTTATGTACTTACTGAGATGTCATCAACCATTACTATGAATAAGGAATTATTTCCATTACTGGAAAAAATAGAAAAAGCTGAAATTTGAGTTTACCTAACCAGAACAGTTTGCATTTTTTTGAGAAAGACTTCTTATATAAATAAACTATTATATCATGAAATGAAATTAGGCAGATAAACATCAGATGTTTATCATTCATTGAAGGCTAACTTAGACTTTATAAAAAAAACATGAAGTTGACTGACAGAATTGAATGAACTAAACTGCTAAGAAAAATCTGCAATAATTAATCAGTACTTGGGTACAAACCAGCTCCTGTTTTAGTCAGTGGCAAAACTCCAATAGTTTTCAGGGGGAACAGAAAAAGAGCAGGCTCTAAACAGAGAGAAAGGATCAGAAGATTTTGCTGACTAAAGAGGGATTAAGCAACTGTGTGGAAAATCAAAATGCCAAAACTAGGGCTGACACAGATAGATAGAACTTAGTGCCCTCAATGTGGGCAGGAAAAAAAAGGAGAAAACAAAGGATATATCAAGTTTCTCATGTACATAAATAATAAGTTTAGCAGTGCATAACCATATATCAGCCTGCAGATATGGTAGATAGGTCGTGCCAGATTAGCAGCAGCAGTACCAAGCTGACTCCACAGCAGACTCAAACCAAATTGGTGATGACCGGAGCTGTAAGCAGGGATGGTTATGCCTCTGATAGGGGACTACTAATATGGATTTCTCTTGAGAGCAATTAAAAACTATAGGAGAACTATTTACTAGCATTCTTGAAATACATAGGATTTGAATTTCATCTGTAAGTTTTCAAAGTATATATGCCCGGAAATATTTAACAATACTGCAGCCAACTGTTACAGTGTGGCCCACAACTATAGTTTCAGATTTTACAATGGCCTATAACAGGATAATCACATCTAAATTCACCATGCAGAATGGTCTCTGGCCCCTGATAAATTCTGTCTGTGCACAAGCTGAGTGCGAAAGAACTGGAAGAGATGAACAAAGACATTGAGAGGGACTATTTCAACAATAGGAACATATGTTGGTTTTCTTTTCTTCCTTACTATTTTCCTCTAAAATGAAAAAAAAAATCACATCCTTAGTACTGTTAATGGCAAGTCAGTGAAAAATAACTTGCAAAGACGGCTCAAAAAAATTTACATTTTTTCAAATAAGTATGAAGTAAAATATAGCTGTGTGTGTAAGTTTTAACACAGATTTCTTATAGACAAGTCCTCATGAACGAGTTGAGTCAGTCTTTCTTGACGCTACAGGTCTTTGTAGGAATCATGACCAATATGTTGTAGTATGAAAGAAAACCAATTTCATATTCCGACGTATTTATGAACTTTATGAGCAGTATGAGCCTTCTGAATTTTCTCTGTATTTTCTTAAATAAAATGCTGAGTAACTTCAATTCCAGAAGAAAAGTGTGACCAACTATGAATTTAAAGTGATTTTTGTTTCGATTTTTCCTAGGAATTTCTCTACTGGCATGTTTAAAGATTGAAAGAATCAAGGAACGATCAAATTCCTGAAAAGGACTAGTCAATAAAAAGGACAAAATACATAATAATTTTACTGTGTCTTGATAAACTCTGACTATTATTACGATTGACTTCAATATTTTTCAGGATCCTTGTTCCAAATGCAATTTGCTCCTTCCAAAAGGAATTAACTTTATTATGCCTGGTTCAGTGAAAAACACAAAAAACATTCTGCTGATAATGTAACTTAGAAGAATATAAGTTCTGTTAAAACAATTCTATACCAGTTTTAAATCAATATTTGAATTTTTTTAAATCAATATTCGACTGGCTGAAGGTCATATCAACTTTTCCTTCCCTCCAGATGAACTGGCTTACCTTGTCATGCCTCCTTTACTCCTCCTTGCAATAGAAAAGTGTAAACTGAGCAATCCAGTTTGCTTTCTCTAAGATTGTTTTGAAGATATTTTTTATTTCCTTTCTTGTTCCACCTTAAGTCCAATAAGGGCTTGTGTTTTGCGTTGTGAAACTTCCTCTGACAAATACTGGATACCGTTTCACTGTAAAAAAATTAGAGCTATTTTCACAAAATTTTTAAAAACAGGGGTCTAAATTCAGTTTTTGGAAATTTCACTGCATTTCACAAAGATACGGTCAGATAATTGTGCATATTTCCATAATAATTCACTTTTATATGGTTTTTAGAAGATACAATTACAAATAGAAAATCTTAAATCAAGAGCATACAAGACTTGATTTTTCAGCAGCAATGAAAGCACAGCAGCTGTTCATGGCATAGTGGGTCTACTTTAGAAATGCAGTGCTGTGTCCACTGAACAAGGCTGACAGATACTAGCATATTAAAATACGGTCTTTAAAATGGTCAGATTTTGTTAATACTTACTACATATCGATATACACTGGTCTTTTTGTATGAGTCTACTGCAGACTGAATCTGGAAGATAAATGTGAACAAATTTGATTGCTTCTGTGTAAAAGACAATACTAATGTTTTTGCATTCTTATCAAAGACATTGGCTAAAAGCATAAATCCTTTAGCCCAGACACTCAATCTGACAGCAGCAGAAATATTGGAGAGGCTCTTACCCTACTATTTGCTAAGATAATCTGACATGTGTTGCAAAATACAGATCAGAAACACAAAAATCACAAGACAGGTCTAATATTTATAATGTGTCCAAAATAGAAAAAAAAAAAGATCTTTTTTTTAGTACCATTGAACAAAAGAAAACAGTATAATTTCTTCTTCAGTCAAATACAGAACTGTATTTTTCTTTTGCTATAGTACTGCATTTAACGTTGTAGCAATCAATTATTGCAATAAGGAATAATTACTTATCAGCATTTATATAATGGATTACAATAGTTTAAATAGTTTAAATTTTAAATTTAAAATAATAGAATACTCTAGCATTAACAGTACACAGACTTCAAAGAGAGTTTTAATATCAAACAATAATTAATGGAAATGTAAGATGTAAATAATTTTAAGAATATAACTGAAAAATACTTTTACTGAAGTTGTATTTACTGTTTCATGAGTACCATATGTGTGAAACATCAGGTTGACAGTTCCAGTTGTTTAATTCCCATCTACTCACCTACATATAAAGTGCAAACAGAAATATTGTAGTTTTCTCCCAGCTCGTAGTCAGAGGGTTTTACACAGTGAGAACAGAATAGGCTTTATCCATGAAAGTGAAAGGGAGATAGACTGGTGGAGTAGAACCCTCTCTCCTCCCAGTAATCCTCCCCAGGAGGCAGAGGAACGCCATATTCCTCATCAACAGGATAGGGGGAGTGACCTGGTTGGTGAGGAGGACTGGGAGCAGGTCTGCTCTCATGGGGGTTATAGACCTCCCTTTCAGATGCCACATTTCCCACAGAACAGGTTTGGGGTCCTGGAATTTGATGCTCAGGTGGAGGACAATATCACAAAGAACTCACCTGAGGAGGTTAATGACTTCGCATTGCTTGTCAGACAGGTCAGGACTTCAAGTAAGAAAAAGAAAAGGAGGGTAGTTGTAGTGGGTGATTCCCTTCTGAAACGGACAGAGGGACCTATATTTAGAACATATCCAATTCATAGGGAAGTCTGCTGCCTTCCCCAAGCCCGGGTAGGCGACATCGCTAAGAGACTCCTGGACCTAATTAAATCATCAGATTATTACCCGCTTCTGGTGGTCCAGGCTGGCGGTAATGAGCTAGCTAAGAGGGTCAAGGGTTGTTAAAAAGGAATTTCAGGAGCTGGGTCGGTCAATGGATAGGGCAGGAGCACAGGTGGTGTTCTGCTCGGTCCCTCTGGTGGCAGAGATGTATACTGAAAGGAACAAGAGAATCTACGCTCTTAATAAATGGCTTAGGGGCTGGTGCCAGCAGAGGAATTTTGGGTTCTATGATCATGGAGAAACCTTTATGGTACCTGGCCTGCTTGACCCAGATGGGTCTCGTCTAACTCCAAAGGGTAAGAGGATTCTAGCTCAGGAGCTGGCAGGGCTTGTAGAGAGGTCTTTAAACTAGGTATGAAGGGGGAGGGGGGAGTAACTAGGCTCACCAGAGATGTTGCTGTGGAGGATGAGCCATCTCAAAGGGTGTCATCAGTAACCCAACTGAAGTGCATGTACACAAACGCACACAGTATGGGCAGCAAGCAGGAGGAGTTAGAAGTCCTGGTTCAGCAGGAGACCTATGACATAGTTGCTATCATGGAAACGTGGTGGAACGACTCTCATAACTGGAGTGCTGCCATGGAAGGTTACAGGCTCTTCAGGAGAGACAGGCGTGAGAGGAGGGGTGGAGGGGTAGCCCTCTATACTAAGGAAACCCTGGATGCCGTTGAAGTTGAGATCGGTGATGACCAGATTGAGTGCCTATGGGTAAGGGTCAGAGGGGCAGTCAAGTCTGACCTCCTGGTTGGAGTATGTAACAGACCGCCTGACCAGGAGGAGGAGATGGATCTTCTATTGTTTAAACAGCTGGAGGCTGCCTCTAGATCAGCAGCCCTTGTTCTTTTAGGAGACTTTAATCTTCTGGGAACTTAACACTGCCAAGAGGAGGCAGTCCAAGAGGTTCTTAGAGTGTATTGAGGACTGCTTTCTGTCGCAACTGGTGAGTGAACCTACCAGGGGTGAGGCTCTCCTTGACCTGCTGTTTACAAACAAAGAAGGACTGGTGGGTGATGTTGTCGTCGGAGGCTATCTGGGTTGTAGTGATCATGAGATAATTGAGTTTTCTGTAAACAATGTAACAAGAAAAGGCAGGAACAGGACATCGATGCTGGACTTTCAGCGGGCAGATTTTGGATTATTTAAGGAACTGGTCAGGAAAGTACCCTGGGAAATAGTTCTTAGTGGCAAGGGGGTCCAGGAAGGCTGGATGCACTTCAAGAATGAAATCTTGAGGGTGCAGGAGCGGACTGTCCCCATGTGTTGTAAGAAGAGTCATAGGGGCAGACGGCCGGCCTGGATGAGTAAGGAGCTTCTGAAGGAACTAAGTAAGAAAAAGAGGATGTATCGCCATTGGAAAGAAGGGGGCGTAAGCCACGTCATGTTCAAAGATGTTGTTAAGTCGTGTAGGAAAAAAGTCAGGGAAGCAAAAGCCCAGCTGGAGCTCAAATTGGCCACTTCTGTTAAGGACAATAAGAAGAGTTTTTATAAATATATCAATGGTAGAAAGAAGGGTGGCAGCTATCTCCACTCCTTATTGGACATGGAGGGAAATATAATAACCAAAGATGCAGAGAAGGCTGAGGTACTTAATGCCCTCTTTGCCTCAGTTTTCAACAGTAAGGATGTCTGTTCGCTTGAGAGATGGTCCTCTGAAGTGGTTGATGGGGACAGCGTGAAATATGGCCCTCCTGCAATCCATGAGGAGGAAGTTAGAGACCTGCTGAGCCACTTGGATCCTCATAAGTCTATGGGGCTGGATGGGATCCATCCTAGGGTGATGAGAGAGCTGGCGGATGAGCTTGCTAAGCCGCTCTCCATCATCTTTCAACAGTCCTGGCTCACTGGAGAGGTCCCGGAAGATTGGAAGATGGCCAATGTGACGCCCATCCGTAAGAAGGGCCGTAAGGATGATCCAGGTAATTACAGACCTGTCAGCCTGACCTCGGTCCCAGGTAAAATTTTGGAGCAGATAATCCTGGGTGCAATCGTGCAACACCTGCAGAACAGCCAAGAGACTGGGCCCAGTCAGCATGGGTTTAGGAGGGGTAGGTCCTGCCTGACCAACCTGATCACCTTTATGACTATGTGACTCTCCTGGTGGATGAGAGGAAGGCTGTGGATGTGGTATACCTGGACTTCAGCAAGGCCTTTGACACTGTCTCCCACAGTAGACTCCTAGAGAAGCTGGCAGCCCGTAGCTTAGATGGAGCACTCTGTGCTGGGTTAGGAATTGGCTGGATGCCCGAGCCCAGAGAGTGGTGGTGAATGGTGGCTCATCCAGTTGGCGGCCGGTCACCATTGGTGTTCCCCAGGGATCAGTATTGGGTCCGGTCCTGTTTAATATCTTTATTGATAATCTGGGTGAGGGGATTGAGTTCATCATCAGCAAGTTTGCAGATGATACCAAGCTGGGAGGAAGGGTTGATCTGTTAGAGGGTAGGATGGCCCTACAGAGGGACCTGGACAGACTGGAGAGATGGGCCAATTCTAATGGGATGATGTTTAATAAGTCCAAATGTTGGGTACTTCATTTTGGACACAACAATACCATGCATATGTATAGAGTGGGGAGAAAGTGGCCGGAGAGTAGTCAGGCAGAAAGGGACCTGGGAGTGCTGGTTGACAGGAAGCTCAATATGAGCCAGCAATGTGCCCAGGTGGCCAAGAAGGCCAATGGCATTCTGACCTGCATCAGGAATAGTGTAGCGAGCAGGACCAGAGAAGTTATTGTCCCCCCTGTACACGGCACTTGTCAGGCCTCATCTTGAATACTGTGTGCAGTTCTGTACCCCCCCGTTTGGGAAAGATGTCAGGATGCTGAAGTGTGTCCAGAGGAGGGCAACGAAGATGGTGAAGGGGCTGGAGCTTAAGCCCTATGAGGAGCGACTGAGGGAGTTGGGGCTGTTTAGTCTGAAGAAGAGGAGACTCAGGGGAGACCTCATTGCTCTCTACAACTACCTAAAAGGAGGTTGAAGGCAGGCAGGGGTTGGTCTCTTCTCTCAGGTGACCAGTGACAGAACTAGAGGGCATGGACTCAAGCTTTGTCAGGGAAAGTTTAGACTTGATGTTAGGAAAAAGTTCTTCACTGAAAGGGTGATTGGCCATTGGAATGCGCTGCCCAGGGAGGTGGTGGAGTTGTCGACCCTGGAGGTGTTTAAGGGGAGACTGGATGAGGCACTGAGTGCCATGGTTTAGATGATGGTGTTAGTGTTGGTGTTAGTGTTGGGTTATAGGTTGGACTCGATGATCTCGGAGGTCCTTTCTAACCTTATGATACTGTGATACTGTGATACTGTTTTGGATGCTGATGGGTATATGGATTCCTCTGTCTTTCCAGAGAAATAACTCTAGCAACACAAGAGTTAAAAAAATTATCAACAGCAGCCATGATGTCCTTTAGGACAGTGAAACCTTTTCGTAATGTTACTGCAAATGCCTATTACCTTATCTCCTAGTAACTTTATTTAATAGGATGAATTGTGCTACTGCTGTGTTAGTTAGCTGAGCCTCCACCTTTTCTGGAGTATCACCAAAATTGTGTTTCAAGCAAGACATCTGTTGGGATTTACCTTCTGTCTTATGAAAATATTTGATGTTTTTTGTGAGATTTCAGGGAAGCAGGATTCTCTAGGTTTAATCTATGGTTTCATGAAGTAGTAATATACCTTGTGAGTCATTATGCTCAAATTACATTAAAAGATAACTACATGACTTATTTCATGACTGAGGTTACTTATTAGAATTAAAATATGAATAATATATAAATTCAGTATTCAGTATCAACTAAACTATAGTTTTCATTAGGTTTTCTCTCATTTCAACACTGTAAATAAAATATTGGAGCAGGGCATTGTTGTGGTCAAAATGATTTTCAAATGAATTTTAATTTACTGCTGGTTACATGAACCTTTAATTACTAATTTGGGTACAAAGACACTATTAGGTCAGTAAGTTAAACAAAGAATTAAGGAAAATAATTTTCCTTCATCTTTACGTCTCCCACCTTCATTCCAGATATCTTTCCTCCTCCTTCCTTGTCTATGTTTCCATTACTTTGGCCATAAATTACACTCAGTCCCTCCAAAGACAATGAATAGCACAGGAGGAGGAGATAAATACACCTCAGTTTTTTCGTCCCATTCCTTGTTCCTTACTCTTTTTCTTCTCTCTGCTCTTTTCTTCTCTCTTGTTTCTGCTGCACTGGTGTGGGTCCTATAGAAATCACCACCCCTTTCATGCTGAATCTTCTTTTGCATGAGTCATCCTTGGGCTGAATGCTCTCAGATGTGTATTTCTTCCTGAGTCTCCTTTAGTATGTCATCACTTGCATTCTCACATCTCTCCTCCCATGACCTCATTTGTGTCTCTGTTTATGTGTCCTTATATGTCACCAACTGTAAGAGACTAATTCTTTTTGGCTGCCTTAAATCACTTGTTTTGGCTGCCTTAAATCATGGTTGAGACTGCTGCAGAGGCAGTGTCCTTCAAAACTTTATCTCACTCTCACAAGCAGCCCAGCTGCCCTTGCCGCCCAGAGAGGTCATACTGTGATCTTGTCAGTAGGGAGAGCAGGGGCAGAATGATACCTTGGACCCCACAGACCCCCTGAGGCCCCCAAATTCAGTTCCAGAACTGTCCTAGAAGAAGCACTGTGCAGGTCCAACAAAAACTATAGATAATACTTTGGAAGAGAGGTCATTTGGAGCAGAGTGCCTGCAATCCTGGGAGAGAAAGAAAGGGGACCGGAGTCCACATGGTGCCCTTGCACCTTTCTCTCTCTTTTCCCCTTTCCTCCCTTTTCTTTTTCTTTCTTTTCTCTTAACATGGATTTAGCAAGCTAATGCCAATCTTATCCCTAAGAATGCCTGTACAAATAAATTCCCTTTTAGACCATTGTTGTGCATCAATTATGCCTACTTAAACTTGTTTTTAATATTTCTCACTACAGTCTTTATTTATTTGTTCCCTTAACGTGAATAAATAATTTTATTTCAACTGTTTTCTGTACTAGAAGACAAAAGCCTACGTATAACTTCATGATAAAAAAAATGCAGGTGAAAAAAAGATCCTAATATAAATTCCTGAATCAAATATGTGTCTTCAAATACCAAACAGAAATATACACCACTGAAACACACTGTATGCTTGTAGATATTATTGAAAATTTTATCCAAAAATATGTTTTTATTTGTATATTGTATATAAATTATCATTTCACAGTTTAAATTGAATTCCAAACTTGTCTGAAGTGAAACAGTAAAGGATTTTTTTCAAAATTCCACTATTTTTGATCAATGCTAGAGAAGTTTAGCTTCTGCCAAGATTTAGTTGTTGAATACCTATGTACACGTAACAAATGCATTTGTAATTTCATAAAAATAAGATAAACTAAGGTTTCATCAGACACTGACTTCAAATAATAATAAGGATGTTTGTGAAGTAGCTCGACTGTAATGTAGACCAGAGGCATCAAACTCACAGTCCGCAGGCTGAATCTGGCCCTGTGCTCCTGCCAGAGCTGGTCACGCATGCAGCGTGTGTGATGCGTGTTATGCTGAGGGGCAGGAGAATGGCAGGAGCCATGATTTTACACATCTGGTGTAGAGCGTTGAAGTTTAGGCTGATATGAAAGTAATTTATAAAGTTATGTATAAAGGATGTAAAAAAGACATGGATAAGCACAGTAAGGTCATCACCTAAATGAAAGAAAAAAGTATTTCAGAGGAAAGATCATACAAAGGTTATTGGGCTTCTACCATCCCCTGGGTGCCAAGGAGTTGCCAAGGAGCTAAGGACCATTAAGACTAGTTAAGACTATTTAGTCGCATAACCAGTAACGAAGGGAGAAGATATTCACTCTCAGTCTGTGACAGTTGTCATCTACATAGAGGGAGAGCCCTGTTGAGCAATGATATTTGCCTTGGGTTTAGGAGTACGGACTAATTTAGCGTATGCTCTCTGCATCTCGTGTCTACATTACAATGATAGAGATAATCTTCCAGCTACCTTCAGGTCCTAGCTGACTGGCAAGAAGCTGTCAATCTAATCCCAGTTACGTATTGTTGTCTGAAGACACTACGGGGACAAATTGTCTAAGTGAACACTACCACTGTATTTCTTAGCTTGTCATCTATGCTGAACTTAAGACTTTACTCACCTTTCCATGGACTGGAACTTTCTCAAAGAAAAGAATACATTTGGAGCAGAAGTCAGGTAAACTTTGTTTTGAGAGTAAAGCAAAATTAACCAAACTTTTGCAGCTCTACCAAATTAAGATTTATTTATGTTTCAACATCCAGAGCAGTTTCCTGACTCTCTTCACTCTATGATTGAGAAGCGTCTAATTTCATTTCTGGTAGCAGCACAGCAGAACTACAGTAGCTTTGTTACTACAATATCAGCATATCTGAGAACAATAACATTGCCGAGACTTTTTCCCCAACAATGGAGTTAGTAGCTCTTTAAAGAGTCAGCAGAGTCACCATGCAGATATATTCCGAGACTTTCACCTTGACTTTCTGATCTTCAGGCCTGGGCAAAGTCATATCAGGCAAGCACATGGAAAGAAGGTAGGGGACCATTTATTCATCAAAACACTATGACTCACAGAAGAAAAAGTAGGAGAGTGTCGAAAAGTAGGAGAGACTTAAAAGCTAACAGATTTTGACTCAACAAGTAGAAGAAATCATATAAGATCATATTAGATTTTGTGATTTATATTATCCCAAATACTTCAAGTGTGTTTATGAATAAATTTTTTTAGCTTAGTTAACACAAGACAGATCATATTAAAAACACCTTTTTGCTAAGAAAGATTTTCAGTAGTACGTTGTGCTCTCAGTATCTCAGCTATGCAGATTCAGAAAAAGCAATAGACAGAAGCAGTGCATGAGCCAAATAAGCTTTGTGCTAAAAAAAGAATTTACATATTGTATTACTGTGTTCTTAACTATAATGGTGTTAGAACATAAATCAAGCCCTTCACTCTATGGATGCAAATCTTACCCTATATTGAAGCTAAAGGTAAAAGTAAAGCATCAAAGTCATCTTTTGCTTGGTTTGGTTTTAATTTTGCCCCTTTCTGTTTCTTCTAAAGACTAGGGATACTTCTAAAGAGTAGAGATAATGTTCTCTGCTGATACTTAGACAGACCAAATTGCATTCTCATTAGTGGATATAGTAACTTTTACTATATTCAATTTCAAGTCAATAATTGAGGACTAGATTACTTACATACAGAACTGATCTGCTGAATTAATTTTTGGGCCAGGCTAGCATGGCTCAACTAACTGGTTTTACTGTTAAACATGGAGTATCTTTTGAAAAGAATCATAGAATCATAGAAACATAGAATGGTTGGAGTTGCAAGGGACCTTAAAGATTATCTAGTTCCAATGCCCCTGCCTATGGCACCTTGCACTAGATGAGGTTGTTCAAAGCCTCATCCAACTCGGCCTTGAATACTTCCAGGGATGAGACATCCACAACCTCCTTGGGAAACCTGTTCCAGTGTCTCATAACTCTCATAGTAAAAAAAAAAATCTTTTTAATTGCTAATTTAAGCCTCCCTTATTCCAGCTTAAAACGACTACCCTTTGTCTAATTACTGCACTCCCTGATGAAGACCCTGCAGAATGCCACTCATCACAGGTCTCCACTTGGACATTAAGCTATTGGCTACAACTCTTTGACTATGACCATCCAGCCAATTCCTTACCCACCAAGAAGTCCATGCACCAAATCCATGTCTCTCCAATTTGGAGACAAGAATGTTGCGTAGGAGAGTGTCGAATGGTTTACACAAGTCCAGACAGAGGGTGTCAGAGAGATGACTGAGGTCACATGGACTTGTGCACCTTCAGGTTCCTTCGATGGCTTTGAAATAGATCTTCTCTTACATTGGGCTATTCTTCATTCTCCCAGTCCCTGCCTTTTCCTTCTACACTTTGGGTGGTATGTCTTGAGGTCTTGCTGGTGAATACTAAGGCAAAAAAATTTGTTGAGTACCACAACTTTCTCCATATCCCAGGAAATCAGGTCTCCCATTTCTTTCCAGAGAGGATCTCTATTTTCCCTAGTCTTCCTTTTATCACTAATGTAGCTGTAGAAACTTTTCTTGTTGTTCTTGACATCCCTGGCCTGATTTAATTCTGTTGAGGTTTTAAATTTCCTAACCTGATCCCAGACTTCTCAAAAAATTTCTCTGTGTCTCTCGCAGGAGAGTTTAAGTTTATCCAGGAGTTCTTTGTTCATCCATGCAGGACTCCTGCTGTGTATGCCTGACTTCCTCTTTTCTGGGGTGTGTTATTCCTGAGCTTGGAGGAAGTGATCCTTGAGTATTAACTGGCTTTCTGGGGCCCCTCTCCCCTACAGAGATTTGTCCCATGGTACTCTACCAAGCAGATACCTGAAGAGGCCAACATCTGTTCTCCTGAAGGAGTGAGTTTGCCATGCACCCTCCTCACTGCCGTAAAGATCTTGAACTCCACTGTTTCATGGTCTGTGCAACCAAGGCTGCCCTTGAGCTTTACATTCCCCACCAGCCCTTTGTACCTGATGAGAACAAGGTCCAGTATAGCACCTCTCCTTGAGAAGAGGGGTCACTGCACATTCATACCTTAGTTTCTTTCACAGAAAGAAACAGGGAAACCTTTGGCAAGTGAATGGAACAGTAGCTCTCTGAGAAAATGAACAGTTGTTTTGAAGTATCAGCAGGGATGCGACCAAGAGAGAGGAAAGAAGATACTCACACCATAATCTGCATAGAATTAATAATATTAAAACTTCGACATCAATATCAGTAAGTTGAAAGTTGTCTTTAGATTTAGAAGGATGAGCATTTACGCATGACTGTTTCCAAAGGTTTCACTGATCTGAGTAGTATTTACTATCTTAAGACATAAGAAGAATTAAAAATATTAAGTTAACAAAGAGCAATTCGTTTTTGGAGTCTTCAGTATTTTTATTCTTAAGTGAAAATACTTCTTTTCTTTCCCTCTGATGCATTTCTTTGCAACATCTACATTTATTCTTCTTGCCCTCATCTTAAGGTTCTGTCTTCTTCAGTTGCAGGTGGATTGCTGAACAATATTTTTAATGTTACTATAGAAATTATGTTACTGCTTCATATCATTTAGCTTCTTACAGCAACACCTCTGAGAAGATTGTATTGAAGAACCTTAGTATAAGATATTACTTTTCTTTTTTGTGACCTTTGTGAAGATGTAAATTTTTATATTGAAGTATCAGATTTTTTTTATTACTCCTCATACAACAGGTAAGAGAAGAAAGATTATTTTTGAATGAAGCAATCAATATTTGCTTTGTTTGTGTGAGCATTTCCAACACAGTAGGAAAGTTCAAGATTGATAATTAACCATTAATTATTATCTGAAGGTTCAATTCATTATGTGCCTGAATTTGTTTCTGTATTGTCTTACAGTATCTGGGTGAAAAGTTACATAAGAACATCAAGAACATATTTTTCATATGTTTGAATTTTATAAACAGTGCCTAGAATAGTGGAAAACTGAACATTGTTTCTTATGAGGATGCAGTTTCATTAAAAATGTTTTTCACAGAACTTTCTTATGCTTGTCAACACTGATGTGTGTTTTCTAACCGATTGCTGATTAATTGAGCAAATTCCTGTAAAATATAATGCAGAGGTTATTTATATAACTGAATATGAAAGGCATGCAGCAACTAAAGAAAATCTGATTGAGTTTCATTGGAATTTAAAAGCAAAATAGAAGTAATACTCATTTCTCTCAGCTGCACAATATTCCTCAATAACTTCTACTATTAAGACTATTTTCTCCAAATGCATTTGGACATATTTGCACCCTGATACTTTCTCACACATGTACATTTTGAAAGTGTAAAAGGCTACTAACTATTTTTGAGATATTAGGGCAAGAGAAATCTTGCCTATTTCATTAATATATTTACTCAGCAGTTTACTTTTTATAAGATGAAAGAAAGAAACATCATATATGTGTTTTCGTAACCTCAGGAGTCCTAGATGAAAATGTTAAAATGCAAAATGTCAGGTTTAATTCTGAAGGACTGAAGTTCCTATTTTGACTTGGTTCTTGTGTCTGTATGCTCACTTCTGAAAAGAAGATGTCAAGACCTCCATGCCAATCAGCTATTGATAATATGTATGTATGATGAAAAAGTAGAGATCTTACTGCCTGCAAGAAAACCTAAAGAATAATTTTACTCAATGCAGCATCTACAATTTGGAAATTAACTTGGAAGAGATTCCCATTTTAAGGCTCCCTCTATAGAAATCAGATGCCTCCCTTAAGCATCATAATTCCTTATGGTAAGAATGGAGAGAAAGAAATATAAATAATATCTGGGAGAGGCTTGTGTTTTTCTTATTGAAGCAGCCATTAGGTATCAACGGAAACACTCCTTTTAGCAATGAAAAGAATGAAAAGTTCCCATACCC